>CM037586.1:151485059-152800059 GCA_021018995.1 Chloranthus sessilifolius | reverse complement strand
CTGACCGTAGAAACTACGAGATCTCAATCTCCTAAACTCAACAAATGTCGATGGTGTAGGTAGAGTCGGAGGTGGAGGTGGCCGCTGATGCTTATTAGTATTCTGAGTAGCTATCAATGCCGTCTGTTGTGCCATTGCATTGGCCACAACCTCCATAGCCTGAGCCATTCTGTCTTTCGTCTCTCTCTTGATCTCTTTGTTCCGGAATAATCCTTTCTGGAATAGTTTTCTCTCCAAGTGGAACCCTATTTGAACTAGTGGGAATTTCGTCACCACTTCTCCAGTTCCACCCACGACCGCCCCTTGGTCTACCTCTCCCTCTAGTGGACATAACGTTCTGCAAACATGAAACAAAAGTTTCATTAGCAGACGGTCTCTATGTTCGGAGAAAATCTTAACACATGGTCTAAGCCTAAGATCTGTCAGAAATCTCTAAAGCTAGGGCTTTGATACCACTGTGACAGCTCGGGTTTCCGAACCCGGCACCTATGCCGTCAGACCGCCGTTAATGTCGATCCCCGAATTTCTGAACACTTGGCACATCCAACACATAGCAGAAATCAAAGCAGATATTTCTAACTAAGCTGATAGAGTCATCATAGACTTATAAAGAAATCTCCATTTCTATATATGACTATATCGATAACCATGACAAAAGACGGTTTTAGTTCCATGCCAAAAACACATGGACAAAAGAATCGAACCGAACCACCAGTGACGGCCAACTATGTATTGAATCCAATATATAAAAACTATGTATTGAATCCAATATACAATACAAAAGTAGCTAGACGTACCAAGCCCTACACAAAATCACAAAAACTATATCCGTCTCAATCCCAGTCCACACTAGAAGAACTCCTCTGGAAGGGGCTCAGTCTCCTCTTCCGCAATGTACTCTGAGTCCTCAAGATCAAGGTCTTCAGTACTCACGTCTACTCCTATACCTGTGACGTATAGTCGATGGATGAGCTAACATCTTAAGCTCAATAGGGAATCATCAATAACATGCAGATTACCACATCACACATATATCTCATAACATAAATTGACATGCTTTTTAAGATAAGGTATCACGAGTTAAAGGTATTTGAATTGATGAAAAACTGATATCAAATGCAGATTTCAAAGTTGATTCACATGATTTCCAAAACTAATTCTCATAACAAAAGAAAACTTAAACTGATCACTTAAATGCAATCTCGAACATATATAGCATTGAGAGCCACACATATACCGATGGGAATCCCAGTCATCGTCGTTCAATGAACCATTTTTATGATGCCCAAGCCCCTTCGTATGAGGGATGCTTGTGTCGAACGAAGTTTACCGCAGATCTGTAAGAAAATGAACGGATATCCCGCCGTCCCGGAGCACAAGGGATTCGTTTCACGTGAACCCTAAATCAAAATGCGAAGTCTAACTTATAGTTTATCACCGTGAAATGTGGTATTTTATAACTAGATTTGGGGTTTGAAAATCTCGAAGTTCACACACACACATGTACACATCTTACGTAGTTCACACACACACACATTCTCATGTTTGAATCCATGTACAAAGCTCATGCGTATTAGATGACAAAATTCATGATTTACACACTATTATTCATCATATCATAATATCCATGCTAGTTGTATCAAATGCACATGTATGGGATTTTCCCTACCTTAAACACGGTTCACATGCAAATCCAACGCGAAGCGGTCTTAGGCTCCACGTGTATAATCACAACCTTAACCTATATCCCAAATCATCCAAAGAACCTTTAGAAGTATCTAAAAATGCCTAATGAACAAAGTCTCTGAAGGGCAAGCAAGAAAACAAGCCAAAAATGCCTAACTCTGTATCTCGCACGCGCGAGATACAGGGTCGGGCGCGCGAGTCATATGGCACTCATCCTCCTCGGGCACGCGAGGCACAAAGGCTCACTTGAGCCTCATTCCTCGGGTGCGTGAGACTCAATCCAGCCTTTCTGAAGGATGCTCGTATGAGCGAGCTTTGAAGCTCGGGCGCGCGAGTTCCAATGGCACACTCAGCTCAGGCGCGCGAGAACCAGAAGCTCACTAGAGCTTCATTTCTCGGGTGCGCGAGGCTCTCAGAAGCCCTTCTGAAGACTGCTCGCGCGCGTGAGTCGGGTCTCGGGTACGCGAGTTTCAGAATTTCTTTGGGTTCTGTGTTTTCAAAACCCATTTCTCTTGCGATTCTTCTCCACTTTCACCCACATCTTTCACACAAATCCACACACATTTAAATCTATAATCTAAACACCTTTAGTTTTCGATTTCTTACCTTCTAATCTAGCGAGATCCATGATACGTAAGCACAAATCGGAGTTAAACAATAGCTTCTAAACTCATTCGGTCATGTTTCATGCCCCAACCTCCTCAATCATCGCAATCGCTGGTAACCACTCCTTTGACCAGATCGCGGAAGAAAAACAAGGTTAGGAGCGTCGGAGTGCGCAAATCCGGCGGATCTCTTCACATTCACATCCCTTTTCTCACTCTCTCTCTCTAAGCAAACAAAGCAAAGAGAATAAAAGAAAAGGGTTTGTGCACGTGAGGTCACCCCTCACTTATCTAAAAGTGGGTTGCTTCCTTGTGAAGCACACACACTCACACACAATGTTTGTTCCTATCCACCTAAAGTGTTTGGTGTGGAACACACACACACCTAAGTGTGTGTTAAGTTCTTCGGTTCCCTTGTGAACCACACACACCTATTTGACTTATGCGGTTTCCCAAAATTTTGGGATATTACAAGTCCTTTCTCACCAATACACGCCATAGCACAGCAGGCAGCGGGATACTCCATAAAGCATTGGCTTTATCCTCAAGGAGACCGAGATGGCGAGATCCCACTGGGAGATAAAATCTTTGTAATTGTTGGGAAAGGCCCAGCCGACACTGACGGAATTTAAAATACTACCTCCAATATCTCTGCCAGGTTATTTATTTCCCTCTTCCCCATTTGAATCCCAAAGAGGGTGAATTTCCTCATGTTTATTTTCTGGATGGAGACCGCTCCGTAAATAATGGACGACTATCATATTTGAAACTTCTTCAACGGAGGCATTGCAAAAGGGAAGAGTGTCATCTGCCCCCAAATTTCCTTGTTGGCTGACAGGGATATTGGCACATGATCTGATATGAGTCGCGGAAGACCTTGCAACCTTATACAAGGAAAGTGCTGGTCCCAGTCACCTGTGATAAGAAACCAATCCAGCGGTGACTTAGATGGTTACACTTGTATGTTGAACCAAATATACTGTTATCCTGCCATACGAATATCTATCAGACGACATTCCGTTTTAAAATTAGAGAACCATACCATGCCGTCAGTTATCTGACTTCTGCCCATTCTTTTGTGACTGAAACATATTATGTTGAATTTGCATCCAATTCATCACAGACTACCCGACTTATTGTGTGTAGAAGGGAGTTCAGACCAGAGGGCTGGTCTAGAGTTGGCATCGTTCAGGCCATATACGGTAGAAATAGCACACTGATAATTTTCCCAGATGCAATTTCCTTTGATAGAACACCGAGAAAGAGTCAATCTCCATTTCAATTTTGGAAAACCAAGCCAATCCCAAGGCAGAATGACACCGCCTGAGTCCCCAACCGAATCCAGAACAGTCGATTCCCAATGAGAGCCTGGAAGAATCGAACTGATTGTCTGCTGTAAGCAATTGGACCATTTAGTCTCTTGAAGCATTACCACTTTCAGCTTTTTGAGAGAGGACAAATTTTTTACCATCACCTTCATCAGCTTACTACCCAAACCTCTTATAGTCCAAGACAAAGAATCAATGCATATAAGAAAACTAGAAACCTATACTATAATAACAACCAGTGAAAACCAAGTACCACTAAGATGCCGCTTGGCTCTTGGCCTTTGTCTCTCGCTGATTGGACTGAACATTACCATCTGCAGCCCTAGCTAGCCCCCTGCTGCAGCTTGGTCATACGCCTTTGTCTCGTGTCGATTGGATTGGTCACCACCATCTGCAAGCTAGCTCTCCTTTTGCAGCTTCGCACTTTTCCAACTCCTTGAAAATGGCTCTTAACTGAACGAGAATATTTTTAAGATTGACACCCAGTTCTTGACAAATTCTCATAAGCACGCCGGTGATTGAGACAGAGGGATGGGCACACGAGATGGGAGCCGTGTTTGAGGCTTCCAACACGGTTTCTTGAGAAGAAGTTGAGAATGGAATTGTGCCAGAATGAATTGCATCCCCTGATTTAATGCCATCCCTGGCAGGAAAAGCTGCAGATCTTGTGATAACAGATCTTGAACTTGAAGCCTCCATCCTAGTCATACTCCCAAATACCACGCTAATGCTGGAAAGATTTTGTAAAACCGAGGGGGGAGGTCTCGATTTTCACTTTGCGGGAACCTTTTCTACTGTCGGAGAAGTTGAGTCGAAGTTGTTCACTAAGTGATTCTTTAAAAGAATCAACAATGACCGATTTACCCTTAATAATATTTATAGAAGCAGAGCCCATCGAAACTGGTTTCGACCATTGCTTTAGACCCATTAATCAAAGTTGAGCCAAATAGTTGACCCACTTATGTTTTTGAGAGGCAAACCCATTTTACATCACTGGTACATAAAATGTAGAGGCTCTGAACAACAGGATTTGAAGTTAAATTTCTGACTTTCTGTCGATTATGACAGTTATCACCAGGATGGTTGCAGTCACTAGACATATGGACGACGGTGATCTTGTTGGCTTTGACAGGTGTCACCAAGGTTCGGTCACAAAATTAGTTTGGTTATCTTGATGGCGGGAACTTTCATCACTGTCATCATCTTCCTTCTTAAAAGAAGAGGAAAACAGCTGAGACCGAATCAGGGGAGTTCTTTGGTTTTGCGGCACCACGCATCAAGTCAGCAGAGTTTGATGAATTGTCGCCCTTTCTCGATACTGAGTGCCTGAGCCGTCTCAGATTGTGATGGTTTGAAAGTCCCCCTTAAGGAGTCAATATATCTCTGCATCTCTTCTCATAGATCCAGTGTCCCCCATTGGACTATCACCAGGATATGATGATACATCGTACCGATCTTAAGGGAGATCCATCTCAGTATCTCAGTCCGATCCAGAGCAACTACCTTCACATGTGCAGCACTACTGTCGTTAAAGCTCAGAGTCCTTTTGTCAACCTCTAGAAAGCCTCCCAAGCAATCCCCTATACAAATCAGCCTCTCCATGCATCATATGTGAAATGGCAATCTTCTGAGCTTAACCTGCTAGCTAGACCCAGAGGCAGGATTAATGATTTGATTGCAGTTTGGGACCCAATTATGAAACCCAATCATAATACTGTCTAGTATCTACCTACATTTGACCCATTCGCAGTGCTTATGATTCCAAGTCATGCTGAGGGAATTGGAGGAGAAATCTCTCCGAGTCAAAATTTGTGATTGTGGAGTCCTTTATGAAGGCCAAAAATTAGAATCCCAGTCTTCTATCATATGAAAACTGCCGATGTGAGAGAAGAAGGCAGCAACAACAGAGTCTTGATAGAGATGTTTGGTTAAATACTCTAGGGATTAGTATCCCCTACCTCTTCACCGATAGGAGCCGCTTGAAGTCTTCCTCTCTCAATTGCCAAAAGCCGATCTTCTTGTCGGGAAATGGTCAATCTTTGAGGGATCAAAAGAGCCCTTGACAACATGCTTCTTCACCCATCTGTCATTTTCTTTTGAGGCATCATCACCTCTCCTGTTGCAAGTTTCCTGAATCTGAAATTCAGGTAATCACAAGCACCACAAAAGCAATCACCCACTCTAAGTGAGTGGCCATTCGAAATGAATTGCCTCTTTCTGTCTTCGACCAAGGTTGATTGTTACATCTTCAATTGGTTTATATTTACTGCTACTGCAACTATTATACTTGAACAAATCCACACTGGATGACTTCACATTGTTAGGGTTTCACTTGGTAGAGGGAAAGGCAAAGGTTGTTTCATTCCTAAATAAAAGATACTACCAGTTATAGATTTCTTGCTCGAATGTTGCCGCTAGGCCAATTTCACTCCAACTAAAAGCACATAAGAAATCAAACATAATTAGTTAATGCATGCATTAAATAGGCATTGATGAAGAAATTATATTTTTGTGGACTGAATGGCACAGAGGAAGTTCATGATTCTGAGGAAGCTATGTTTAATTTTTCCATGTGATCTCTAGTAAGTTCTTTACCTCTAAGAGCTGTTCAGACAAAGGTCCGGGCCTGTGGAAAAGGAGAGGGCTCCATACACTGGCAAAAGTTTTATAAAATCTGGGAGTGGTAATAAGAGTCGGAGGGATAATCGTCCTCATAAACGTCACACCAGAAGACACCCAAGATCTCAGTGGTCCTGAGTGGAGAATACCAGCGTAAAGCATTGGATATTAAAAAAGCTCCCAATTGTAGCTAATAGACCTAAGAGATCTAAGCATTCCCTTCTAGCATCGTGATCCTAGACAGCGGGCTCCAGACCAGATGGTACATGCAGAAAATGAGAAACTCCCACTCTTTTCAGGTTTTTTTTGTTGATCATATTTACAGAACAACCTAATATGTATTGATCTACAACCAAGAGTAATCATTGGCAGGGTTTCAGGAGTCAGCAATACTTCTTTGAATCCAAAACAAATCAAGCTTGTTGATGCAAACTCAGATGTTTTACAAGGACTTGTCTGAGCTGAACTTTGTATCGACCAAGTATGACCAATTGACCATGAATCAGTCATATAAGAAAGAGGCTAACTTTAAATGAATCACAACAACTTGGCTGAGTTGCAATGGACATGCTCGATACGACTACCATGAATGAGTTGCAATCTGATACACAGTCTTTGAACTATATTTTAGTTGAAAAGATTAAAGTGAGAATTGCAAATAATTTTTTTTAAAAAGAGTTGAATTCCTCATACTTCGGGAAAGTGTCCTTCAGTTATTAATTTATTATTTAATGTGGTAGTATGGATATGATTTTGATGATTTATTGTCCTTGAATGCTTGTGCACAACCAAATGAAGTTCCCTTTTGTTTCAATTATCTAAATGTTACTATAAGTTGTAGTGCTACGCTACAAATGAGATATCCTTGTAGTTGTAAGGCTTGCTATCTTTATGGTCACTTGTCTATGTGATCAAGTGGAGAGCATCCTGATCTTGCATGCATGTCAAGCAATTTTACTAGTCATAGTAACTTTATGAATTGTGATTGTGAACCACATGTTTTTTGTTCCTGTTCTACTTTATTTCCTTCAATAAAATTTTCCTCCGAAGCTCGCTAGTTCTTCTTGTGTTCTATTATTTATAAGCTTTTTAAGAGACTTATTTCCTGTTCCTGCAGAATTTTCTCTCCAGAGTCTGCTTGTGAAGTCATAGAAGCAGAGAGACACTCCCACGTGTTTTATCAGGCAGAGACAGATATATGGATGGTGATGGTGCGGGATATATATCTTTTCAAATTTATTGTTTTTTTTAATACTCACACTACACTGTTCATTAACAGAGTAGCTATGCTTTTTATTTGTTACTAAATTATCAGTAAACAGAGCAATCATGCTGGTGGAAAATTATTTACTTGGCTAATAATAAACCTTATTTTCTAAAGGGATAGCCATTTTCCCTGGATTTAGACTATGGATGTTTCTTCAGCATTATTTTCTCACTACAGAAAATTTTAATCTGTGCCTTTATATTGTTTTGTTGCTGTTCAATATATTCAAATGAAATATGCTTATTTAAGACCATTTTCTTGCTTTCCCATTTTTTTGCTGATCTCACTACTGCTACTGTGACAGAATAAGATGACCTGTGACTTGTGCATTCATTACCTTACATGTACCTCATTAGAGAAATGCTTGTGCATTCCTTACTAAGATCCATGGTTGAGAACCTTGAGATTAGGAATTAGATTAGGTTTTTCTTCCGTGCTGCTTATAAGATGATATAGGAAGAAGATGAAATTAGTTCAAGTTTCTCATATGGAATAAGAATAATTCTATTTGGTGTCTCTTTTGAAACCATTGTATGGAAGACATAAACAATAAGTATTTCAGGATCCATGGTTGAGAACCTTGAGATTAGGAATTAGATTAGGGTTTTTCTTTTGTGTTGCTTATAAGTTGATATAGGAAGAAGATGAAATTAATTTGAGTTTCTCATATGAATGGGAATTATTCTATTTGATGTTTGTCTTTTGAAACCCATGTAGGGAAGATCTCAACTATAGGTCTGCCTATGTTATTTTGGAGGGTTTTCATCTTTGACATCTTCCTTGTAGAAAACCATGTAGTGGAAAACTTAGACTCAAGATTTTTGTTTCACCAATTGATATCAAAAAGGTTTAGCAACAGTAACTTTAAGCTCTCGCAGACATGCTCATGATGAATCAGATTTGGTTCACAGGAACAACATGAAAAAAGCCAAACAAGGTGCTTGAGAAAGATACATGCGAATGCATCAATCTGTTCTAAGCGAGTAGTGCAACCAAGCCTTGCACTTTGTTACCAATAAATCTGACTGTGAAAATAGACTTTGGTCAATCATCTGATTTTTCAAACATCAAAGAGTTTATGATGAGAAAACTTGCATTAAAGATCATTGATATTTCTGTTTCGATGGCACTCTTATCAAGATCAAGTGGACGAGATTTGTAGAGCAAGAAAAGGCACTTCCAATTGTTCAAAAAATTTCTGAAAAGGATGGGATGCCATAATCAATTAATGTTAATAGTTTGGGACTTGATTCCATTTTGCAGAGGTCAATAAAACTATTGAATTAGATAAGGTTTGTAGAAGATACAAATGCCCAATTTGTCCTTGCTTTGAGGCTTTTGTCGATATATGGAGAACATGGTGATAACTTTAATTTCCATGTATTATAATAACTCATGCTGTTAAACTGATAATGGATATCGTGCTCCACTGTTATGCCGGCACATTATCGTCAAAGTTGCCAGAATTTTGATGATGACCGGCTTTTTTTTTTTTAGTAAGTAGTCGGGGAATTATTGACAATTGCTCGAGAAGAAAGCTGATAGCCAGACACTAAAGGAGGATGACACTTTGCAGAGGATTCCGGTAGAATATTATATTTAGTGATACGTCAACTTTCAAAGCAGATCTATTCTATTGAAGAAACTTATCACTTTGTTAGAGCTGTTTTCCTTTCAATGGGGAATGATGAATAAATATTTTGAAGGCACAACCTTTAGTGTGATTATCGATTTTGAGTGTCCTATAGTTTGTTTTGAATATTGAAGAATTTTTAAAAACTTCGATGGTTCTTTCTCCAAATTTTGCAAAATTACACGGGCTCCGAAATGTGGTCTAAAGTTTAGTATCAAGAATAATGATAAATCTAATATTTTGAGTCATGTAAGAGTACTTTGTAGATTTTATCTCATTTTGTAGGTCTTTCAGATATTTTGGGTAATACCCAGATGAGAAGAATATTTGTTATTGGAATCAATTGTTGAGGTTAGAAAGTAGATGAAGATGTTTCTTTGGTTATGATTATATAATCCTGCATGAGGAATATATATTAAATTACAATTGTTTTCTTTGGTGTTGTTCTTCTGAAATCCTTGAAGGAATTATGTAAGCCATAGATCATCTATCTTATTTTGGGTTTTCTTTAGCAAAACCCCTTCAAGGGCTTTGAGGTTTTCGTCTTAGAGCCTTATGTAGGACAAATCATCGATGCTTGATTTTTTCAGCATCACTTATATGGATACTCTATTCTTATTGACACTGTTTAATTATTGATATTTATTGTGGCAATTAGAACATGATACCCTATAATTATTGCAGGTAGTGGAGAATAATAAAGAATCAGAAGCTGTTTGGAGGAGTGATGCATTACAAGGAGTTCTTAAGGAAGTACATTCTCTGTTTGTGATGTTTCATGGATCTGTGCGAGCTTTACTTGAAAAACAACCTGGCGCTGCACTTGCTCGCAGTCATTTGCATTCCTTTTTCACAGATTACTTAACTGGTAAGGCTAGTTGAGATAAACTTTCACTAATTTGTCTCATTTTTTTTTATCTTATTTGGCATAAATTCACAACATGGCATTGCTACAAATTGTGGATTGTACTGCCAGGGAAATTAAAGTTAGAAGTCGGAGTCCTGTGTATTCAATCTAACTCCTATTTTTCACCGAAACAGATTTTGTTGTCGGGAAGAAACTCCAATTGCCGTCCTTCCGTGACTGCTTAAAGGAACGTGGAACTGTTCAGATGCTGACTGTCGGGAGAGAGGCAGCAATTGAAGTTCAGGTGCATTTAGAACACACCAACTTATTTTTGCAGAATAAAATCTTGGATTAATGTTTCATCCATAATATTCTAACCATTTCTAAAACTAAAAGAATTTTGACCATTTGTTTTTTTTTTTGGTCTTTTTGTGATTGCTTCTGAGATATTTTTTTTCTCTAATTTCTTGATAAAATAACTGGGATCATATGAGAAATTCATCAGATATCACATATATGTTTACAATAAAATTGTTTAGGCATATGGTATAGGTGTTTGACATTTAATTTACTTTCTCTGTCTTGCCTCTACAAAATGGATTACATGCTGGAACTTAACAATGAGCATCCCTCATATATTCTTCTGGGGTCATACCTTGACAAGTTTTTATTTATTTATTATTTATTATTTTAAGGGGTAAGCTGGGTTCGAATCCACGACGTTGAGGTTGCAATATTATCACACCTTGTAAGCTCTATGTTGTGCAATGCGCCACACTAATATGATCAGAGTACTTTTAAATTCACCCACCGAATCTTTGAGTTCACCCATGCTGAAACCCATTGACTGCTTTGAATCAGATGAGGGAGATCGTTTTTTGGCCCAATAGGACAGTCATTTTTTATTTCACTGGCACACATCCCAAAAAAGTGACCTTAAATTCAAGTTTGAGCGTGGTGAGTTCCACTTGATGTTAAGATCACTTTGCTGGGATGTGTGCCACATGAAATCAAATGGTATGCCCATGATCTCAAGATCCATCGTGTGAAAGATTGGGACAGAAAATGATCTCTATCGTCTAATTCAAATCAGTCAATGGGTTTTCAATGTACGCGAACTCAAAGATTCGGTGGGTGAATTTAAAGGTACCCATATGATAATTATTGTTCAGTCAGGCATAATGGGCTCCTCTTGCTTTTGTTTTTTCTATTGACAATTATGACCATCTTTATGCATTTCTGTCTCAGTTCCTGGTAAGGAACTCTGTGTGCATAGTTACATGCATTGTTATGCTCGTTTCATAGAATTTGGAGCATGTGGCAAGTTGTAGAAATTTGTGGAGAATTGATTGGGTTATTTGAGAACATAAGAGTACTCGAAAAGATGTCAGGAGGATGATAGTTTTGCGTTCATATGGTGAATGGAATCCTTTTAAAAAAACAAAATAATAACAAATATAGATAAGGAAGTCTACTCATATATGTATGTACTGTTCAATGCTTGCACATGCTGTTTCGAGGCATTTGTGGTGTGTGGCAACTGGCAAGTGGCAACAAACTTTGTTAAAGAGATTGCTTAGGTGTGTGTGAAGATCAGAATGTTGGAGAAAGATGCTAGAAATAACATAGTTATGCTTTCATATGGTAGATATAACCCTTTAAAAATGGAGAGAGCAACAATTCTAGGTAATGAATTCTGCTTATATATGTTACGTCCCCAATTTCGCACACCGGATCAATGCGCTCACTTGGAGACATCACACTACGTCACAAATCCATGATTTTAAATAAATCGATTATTCCATAAAGATCCGCATATAAACGCAACGAAAAAAAACAATAATTAAAAGTGTACGCATAAATTTTCTTTTTACACCATCATGAGAACAATACTAAATTATGAGATAACAACCTATTATACCAAATTGTATGCATACTCCTTAAATTAAATAAAACTGAAATCAAACATAATCCATCATTAGTCTGAACTTGTTCATAAAAACAATCTGAATTAAATATCTTTAAATCCTTTCTAATGCATAAAGAAAATCCTATAAACTAAACTTCAAATCCTTCTTCGCTGATATATGGATTTCCGTCAATCATTGAAGCGTCTACTTCATCCACTCCATGTATAGCTGTACTCCCTAGAATCCCAGATAATGGATCAGCTTACCAAGTAAACCGGTATGGACCAGACATGATGAGGCTAATAGAAAAGGTCCATAACTCAAATCATCTCATAAAAATCAAACAATAACAGAGATATAGCATGACATAAAGAATAAGTAAAGCAATAGAATGAAACTGAAACATAGCATTAAATCTAAATAAACATTATGGCTTGAGTCTCTACCCTAATTTCATGTGTGGTTATTTTTAATTGTGCATTTAATGCTCATGAATCGGTATACATAATGGACATGGTTATCTCTTTCTTAATCATTATCCTAATTTTCTCTGATCCTTCGATTAGTATCTACGTTAACCTTCACATAACTTCTCTTCAATTAAGTTTTAAGCTTAAAATTAAAGACCTCCATCCCTTCAGTCTTATCATTAATGCATGGATGCATAACTTTTATTACTTGTCATTCTTATTCATGTTAATTCCTCTAGCATAAGCCCAAAGGAATTCTATCATAATCATAGAAATATTTTATTTTCATGTGTCATGTCGTAAATGTATCTTTTCACTTTTATGAATGCCATGAATGTACATGCATAGAAAACTTGAAATCAATCGATCATACAATAGCTCTTTCACTTGTTTAGGCTTAATACATCATATATATGTAATCTCTATCGATTCCTACTTGTTTCATGTTGTGTAAATCAAACATCCTAGATTGCATGGATTTTAAGCAATAAAACAATGATGAACATAAATAAACGTCTAAGCATGATAATTAAATGTAGACAATATTTGAATAAAAAATCATTGCTTGCATCCTAGATAAATTCTGAACTTCCTAACAAATTCTGGATTCTGGATAGATTACGGATTACGAGCAGTTACGGATTACGGGCGGATTACGGATTACGGGCGGATTACGGATTCCAAACAGATTATGAATTCTTGTCAGATTACGGATTACGGGCCGATTATGAATTCCAAATGTTACGGATTCTTGGATTACGGATTCCAAACGACTTACGGATTACGCATGATTTTCGTGATCAATCACAAAACCCCGTGTACCATCGAAAACCCGCGATTAAGCATAAAAATTTATCAATCTAATATGAAGGATATTCATTAAATGAAATAAACTCTAATTTCTATTTTATTGTATTATCTATGTTTCCGATTAATCTCAACATGATTTTTCCATACCTCTAGTCTTCGCGTAAAATATTTATGTAACTTCTCTCCCTTAATCAAATCCGAAGCACTAGTCTGAAAACCGGTCGCGTCGTAGGATCCTCTTGCGTTCTTCTAAGCCTTCAAACCAAAAACTCTAGGGTTCTTCCTCTAATTCTCCTCCTTTAGAATTTTCTCTCTTTCTCTCTCTAAGGTTATTAGCTAATAAGAGTTATATAAAATTTTGTAATTTAATCTCTATATTTAAAGTACTTTATGATTTCCTATTTTATTTTTAATTCTATTTAGAATGCTTTAAGGTTACCTATTTAATATCTAACTCTATTTAGAATATTTTAAAGTTTCCTATTTAAAATCTAATTCTATTTAGAATTTCCTACATGGGTCTTAAGTGATTCTATGGGCCTTTAATTACTTAATGGGTTTTTAATTACTTAATGGGTCTTTAATTAGTTATTGGGTCTTTTATTACTTAATGGGTCTTTAGTTACTTAATGGGTCTTTAATTACTTAATGGGTTTTTAGTTAATTTACTAACATATTTTAAAAGTCCATTAAATATTACTAAACGCACCCCAATTATTACTAACACATATTTAAGTGCTTTTAGGGTATATTAATTAGATTAATTAATTATCATGAGTCATTATAAAATAAAGTACGCATTACATTTATGCGTAACAATTAATTAATCAAACTACTCATAATTTCAAATCTAGCAAATAATTAAGGACTAAATAACGAAAAATCGCAATCGTTACAATATATGCATGTAATCCTAACAACACAAAGAATATTTGTATGCGATATTCAGTGCTTTCTTGATGCAAGTTAAGTTATACCACTCTGAGTCCACTGATCTGGTTTTGACACAAAATTAGGAAAATCTACAGGAAAACAGGAAAGAATCTTCCAAGGTGGTTGGATTAAGGTATATTCCACTAAATTTTTCTGCAGATGACCAACCTGTCATAGGTACACCAAAGATTGACCTCAATTAACTAAGGACAAAAGGTGGATGAGATCTGATTAAATCCGTGTAATGGTAAAAGTGTGGATGAAATGTATTTCATACCAAATTGGGGCTATGAGACGTGTGGAGTCCCAACCAATGCCTATTTACTATTTAAATTCCCCATACCGTTGTCTTATACATATGTGGATTTAGATCGCTCATGTAGAAGGAATTTCTTTGACAAGAATACCAATCTAGATTGGACAATTAAGATTATAGAATCTAGGCAATTTTCAAGCCACAAAGAACCTTCATGATATTGTAAAAAATGGACAATCTGGATTGGTATACTTTGCTGACCACCCATGTGGTATGCGCCATATACCACCTTACTAAGAATCCTCTCATCCCCAAAAATGTACTTTTGTATTAAGTCATGTTTCATGTCCTCCAACATCAGTTGATAAAGGGAGTGTAGTGTATGCTCAATTCAAAAAGAATAATGGTGTTCTAATCATTTGTAGCACATTATGCTATTGGTGTATGTGGTTCTATCGATCATGTGGAAGGCACCTCATTGATCAAACTATCAATCTAGATTGAACAGTTAGGATCGTTGAATCTAGGCAAGTTTCATACCACAACCAACCTACTCAGTAGATTTAAAAACTGGACAATCTGTATATTTTGACTACCCATGCGGTATATATGACCCAAGCACCATTCTTTTTGCTCCGGCCTATGCTTTATATACCACCTTACTGAGATGTCTCTCTCTTGCTTCATATAGTAAGAAATAGATCAAAAGTCAAGGGCTATGGTAACGAGTGACGACATGTGGCTGCTCGTGACGGCGACAGGTGGACAATGTTATTAGTTTTGCTCATGGTCTCTTTTTTACTTTTGAAGTAATTAACGAGGATAAGGTCTTCTCATCTCTGTCGCTCTTTCATCCAACAAATTATAATCGTTCTATCTTCAAATTTCCTGAGAAATTCGATTTGACATTACTACGATGGATTACATAACTTTTCTGAAGAGCATCCATGTTAATTTTAGGTTTTCAATTTCTTTTTCTTTTTTTTTCCTTCTGTCAAATAATTAGCTACTTGAGTTTTCTATAATTGAAAAATTATGTGGTAATTCCTAGGATTTCCGAATTTTTTTTGCCTTGTTTATTATTAATAATAATGGTAGCATTTGGCTTATGTTTCGAGGAGTGATGCAACCATATAAACATTGGTTGGTGCTCCTCTATGGTCCTTCACTTTCTATATTCGGTACGGTACGTTATGATGGTCTTGAACAATCCCTATATCATAACATACAATGCATAATGAATTGATCTCGTTATTGTCATATAGGGATCCCCATATATAGCTCCACACGTCACCTTGCAGGTGTAAATTTTTTATGGAAAGGTTAATTGTTGGAATATATCTATTTTTTATCATATGATTCTGTATTCGTTATATCATTTCTATAATCATGAGTACATTCCACTGTATGATTGAATCCAGACTTCTACCTTTGAGCTCTTAGTATTTGAAGTTTGCATTATCGTGCTACTTTTTGCTCTCTTCTTTCTTTGTTGTTGGAATTTATACCTTCTTTTCGATATGACCACTTTTGACGAATTTAAAAGTTAATTCTACTTTTGACGAATTTAAAGATTAATTAAAAGTTGAATAATGATTACCTAATTAAAATTCTCTTGCCTAATCAACTAGCCGTTAATTTAAATTCTCTTGCCTAATCAACTAGCCCCCAAAATTGGTGGCATTGGAGCGCACAACTCGTATTGGGAATGGTTCGAATAATCTACGCAGCTTCAACTTCTTCTAGTCAACACAATTTAAAACAAGAACAGCTTTCTATTGTATCACATATGACTTAGAACTTAACATTTACACCTACTTGTTAGACATTGTACTTCGATTCCCCTATTTTTACTCCTATCTCAGGGATTGCATTAGTGGTACCATTGTGACAATACCTGACTTATTTGTGAAGAAGACATTTTTTTTTACTACGATGTCTAAATCCCTATTAAATGCATCTTTAAAAATGACGCATTTTAATCATTTTTTCCCTGCCTATTTCCCTTTTTTTTAACCTTTTAAAGAGACATTTAAATTTTTTTGGAAGCTTTTAAAAACCTTTTTTCTAAAAATCTTTTTTTAAGTCATGAGCCTCTCTCTCTCTCTCTCTCTCTCTCTCGTTAAAACAGAAACCCTAAACCCACAAGGCTCTCTTCTTGATGAAATCTTAAGAGAAAAATGAAAAGAAGAACAAGAAAAACCCATGAGCCCTTCTTCCAGCTCAAGTTTTAAAATTCTTTAGTAGCTTCCAATTTTTTTCCCTTTTTCCGTACTTTTCCATGTTTTGCCCCTTTTTTCCAACTTTTCCCTCCTTTTTAAAAGTGTACCCACACATTTTCACTTTGAGGAGTACTAGTGACTGAATGGTTGGAAGACCTCGCTGCAAAACCCGGGCCATGAGTCCAGGCAGAGTGGTTGTTGATATAAATCTTGGCCGGGGCAGCATTTCCAATGAGTTGTTTGAAGTCCAAGAGGGGAATGTTTCCATGTGACCGACACTTGCACATGGATTAGTAGATCCTAAGAAGCGGGCTTCTCTCTGACTTGCTTCAAAGGGCATCAAGTTAATATACATATATATGGGAAAAGGTTCTGCGTTCCAAAGTAGGGCTGTCAACAGGCCGATTTAGGGTTGGGCCAAGATTAGTCTCAGACTGACCCTAGGCCAGGTTACCATGGGGTCACCCCTAGCCAGGCCATCATGTACTCAGCCCTAGGCAGGGCTGGCCAAATTTCCATCCCTTACGCCAACAGTTTAATATATGGTCATTTTACAAAAATGACCATATATTAAACCGTTGAATGACTTAACATTCATGATAATTTAGTAAAAGGAGTTTTTATATATATAGGGATATGATTTCCAAACTCAAGTCATGGGGAATAATCCCATGACCCGAACTCCTATTGGTTGCATGTCAACTAATATGACATGCAACCAATGCTAGCTTGAGTCATCGGGTTATGTCCCTTGACTCGAGTGAGAAGATCATTATCCATATATATATATATATATATATATATATATATATATATATATAGAGAGAGAGAGAGAGAGAGAGAGAGAGAGAGAGAGAGAGATCATTAATGCAGTTCCAATTTCTAAGGTTTACTTTACACAACTTAAAACATCACAAAGGTATAATTCTTATCTGGGTAGAGGAACAAGTTGAATATTAAGGGCACATATTCATGGGCAGGTATTTCCATTTGCCAAACCCATGAGAAGAGTCACCGAACTCCTTATTTGTATTAAGAAGACTTTATTTTGAGATCTACCTGGTCACCAACGGTTGGGACTGAGTCATAAATTCAGTACATGTGGTACCATGAGGTGAATGGGACCATTGTCTAGATCAGATTCAGCCCTAAGATTACATAAAAATACCATCTCTACCAAATTATAAAGAGCCTTCAAGTGCCAAAAAAATGAACGGCTACATTGTCTAAAACCTGTTTTTGTCATTCATTTTTTGGCACTTGTAGGCTCTTAATCACATGGTAGGCAAAGACTATTTTTTAATGCAATCTTGAAGCTGAATTCAATCTTGACGATGGCCACATGCGCTATAGTGCCAAATGTTACAGAATTGATGGCAGTCACTACCATGGTGACCCGGTTGGTCACTTAATTAACAACTCTTATTTTGAAGAGTCGCCTAACTCTATTACCTATTTCAGAAAAAAAGAGCCACTTATCTCATTATTTATACCCGAGGAAACCTGGCGCGAGACAAACGCTAAAATCCTAAGATGCGAATTTGGAATTAACCTTAGAATAAATTGAATAGCGCAAATATTCAAATTTAGGCAACACATAAAATTAATTCAATGAAATTAATAAAATAATTAGATTAATCCATTTTAGCGTCGCATGCGTAAAAATTTCCCGATCTAGAAAAATGGCTCCGATGAGGGAACTCGAGATTCGTTCTAGTTTAGGGCATCAATTGACAATCGCAATATCGTCTCTTGACTCTCCGGGGATTTTAAATGAAATAAGGCTTAAAATAATTTACTAGAAGGGGAACAATTTGGGATTTTGATTTTATCAGCGAAATTAAAGAAAGATAATACATGACAATAAGTAGAGAAAAGACAAAATAAAAAGATAGATTCTAAGGCTTCATACCAAGGATTTTCGAGCTTCACGCCACAATTTGTCGTCGACTTCACACCAAATCGCCTACGAAGCGATTACTCACTCCTCAAGGTTTGAAGGATTCACTCCCTCTGTTGAAAACTCTTCACAAGCTCTCTAGGGTTTGCACAAAAGTAACTCTCTTTCATTCAATAATCAAAAACTAACTAAAAAGTTTTTACAAGCCTCTATATATAGGCCACAAATAATTAAAATTTGAAATAAAGAGTCCTAATACTAATAAAACACTAAAATAGGCAATTTCTGCAAGATTTAGAAAACCCCGTTACGACGCCCACGGACGTCCGTAACCTACGGACAGTGAGGGGGCAAAATCACGAACGTCCGTCACTATTTATGGACGTCCGGTACTGTTCATCACGGACGTTTGTTACTATTCATCGTGAATAGTAAATTTTTTTTTTTTTTGGCGTTCCCTGTCAAAACCCCTTTGCCTCACTACAAAACTTTAACTTCATGAAGAAAGGAGGTGGACAACCATTGTGTTTGGAATCTAATGACTGTAACAACCGTTGTGTTTGGAATCTAATGATTGTAGAACATGCTCTTTTCCTTCAGTGTGCATTTACAGGTGTGCTGAGATTCTCTAAGGGATTTGGATTTGAAGGTGGAGATATGGTTTATTTATTTGATCTTCTAACATGCCTTTTTAATCATATTCCCGTCTAGGGGATTTGGTCTCGCCCGAATGTTCCATCTCTTCCATGGAGGAGATTGCTAGAGAGTGGGAGCTACTTAGACCTCCTTAGATTTTGGTTTGCGTGGTTGAGGCTATTATAGCTCTATGCCCCTTTGCTGTACCATTTGAATTTTTCTCTTTTTATTTTCTTCTTTTGGTCCTTTGGTATTTTAGTTTTCCTTTCTTTTTCGGGTTGAGTTCGTCACTCAGATTCTTGAACAGTTGCATTCTTCGTTTTATTAACGAAAATGTAGCGTTTTTAACAATTAAAAAAAATGGTGGGCCAGTGACGATGAAATAGTAAGAGAGTGAAAACATTATGCGGTATCACGGTCGCATACGCAACCTTAGTCCCATGCATTTTTAACACCTGCGCGCTAGGTCACCTACTTACGATACCAATGTCATGGCGTCCTTCGACGCGCCTTCAACCCGCGTGGTGCTTCGCTACCGAATGCAACGAAGCCAACTCATCTACACATCAGCTCTGATACCACCCGCCTAGAGGACGGGAACTCCCCCAACATGGTTACCTCTGTTTCACGGCTTACCACCCAAACTTATCGTGCCCCTTACGACACGCCATCTGCACCATTGTGCTAAGCTTGGCCTGCTCAAGCTTCACCCTGTGCACTGCACTAGTACCTCGCTTCGCAATAGTCTTAGCATGAAGCTTCCCATGCCACCATGTCATGCTCACATACCGAACCAAGCCCACAGCCTTGTGCCTCGCGCTCGCGTGCTCAATTGAGTCCCATGCAGCCTGCCTTCGTGTGCGTTCCGAATTACTAGCACCCGTTCATCCTTGGCCCACATGCTGTCGTGCTCAACTGAGTCCCATGCAGCGCTCTGGTGTTCTCACGAGGTTGCTTCACCAGATGCATGCACCACGACGTAGTCCGGAGCCATACATCAACCTCCCTTGGGTTCCACACGGCATCGCTGCGTCGACGTCCTAAGCTCACCCTTTCAGGCCTAGGAGACACTTGCGCCCCCTCTGGCAACACAAGGCCCCGTGTGGGTGGGAAGCAGTCTCCACCAACTCTCCCACATAGAAGGGTAAAACAGTCATTCAGCCAGAATGGCGGGAGGGCCTCAAACCTCTTGGTTTTACATACCGCAACGCCTCCTGCATCGCTAGCCCACCTTGGCTGTGTCGCGTTCGTGTTGCGACCGCGTCGCTCCCGCGTCTTCCTCCCCATGCGACCGTGTCGCGTCCCCGCAGCGTGGCCACGTCACAAGGCCCTCTTGGCCCCCATGTCGCATGCCCTCCTGACACCATATGTCGTGCCCCAAGCACCATGCTGCAAGCTCGAGTATTGTCCCCGTCACAAGACGCTAATGAGAAAAACATATGCTCTCTTCACCAACGGCAATGAACGAAGATCAATTACACATATCGTGCACCAAGTGTTCATATGGTGGACGATTACGCATCATTAAAGCAAACATCGTACAATGGAAGTCTGGAAGATGGTGGGCAACCTGAAATAAAGGAAGAGGAAGCTAGAAATGTCCATGCCCTTAAAATATTAGACCATTCAGGAAAGGTGATGGGATTTTAGTTACTACTAGAAGCTTAATTTTTTTCACATTCAAAAAGAATATAAGGATGAATTATAGTGTGATGTGGTCCCTATAGATGCCTATCACATAATGTTAAGAGCGACGGTGACTAGCAATATGAAGAATACATATACATAGAGACAATTTCCGACCCATATCTCATGTAGAGGAGGTTGAGAACCTTCTAAATTTCAAGGAAATTGTGACGAATAACAAGGAATAGGAGCTAGTGAAGGATGGTCTCAATCCAAACCTATTCCTAAGCTACCTCATTCCCTTCTAAAAGAACAAAAAATTCATGTCCAATTTCCAAGTTATTAAAGGACTATAAGATCCAACAACTCATGGTCATTAAATCAAATAAGACCCATAATGTAGCTGATTGATTGTACATAGTTCAATGACAAGGTCGACCTACAACGGAAAACACATAGATCTACAAAGATTGAACAAAAAAATTTCAAGATGTGAAAGTTGAAGTTTAGTTCTTTGCAATCCACAAAAGATGATGCGACCACGAAGGAGAGGAACAAAGATAACGAGAGGGAGAGAGAGAGGATGCACCTAATCCTCTCTCTCTCTCTATAGCTTATAGGAAAAAATAGAACAGTTTGATTTTTCCCACTCTGGGAGTCTCACCTATAAATTCAGGGGGATAATTCTCTAGTTTATTTTAGTTCTATACTAAAGGAATTCAGATATTTCCACTTCTCGGTAGTAATCTAGTAAATAAAATGGCAGCTCAATGGAAGGTGCACGATGACACATCCTTGAGGTTGTAGGTTCAATCCCAGCCTACCTATCAGAGAGAGGATTAGGTGCATCCTACATCAAAACATATTAGGGTTACTAGTTTTGGATACAATAGAAGTTAGCATAAATTAGAACTCTATTTCTTTTTACTGCCATAAAATAGGGTATTATTAGATTGCAGGATCCTTGTAGCTATTATTGTTTATTATTAGTACGTTGGCACCAGCATATTTAAAATAAAACTGTCTAATTTCATGTTAGGCCAGTTATATATAAAGAAAATAATGGGGTTATGTCCCATAGATGACTGCTATTATTTCATTTTATATTTCTGGAATTGAGAATAATGTATTCTCTGACCTTTTTTTCTATTTCTTTAGTGGCTATGTATCTTTTTTGTTATATTTATTGATCATAGATTGTCAAAGCAAGTTGCAGTTTGCACCAGCGGGTCAAGCAAACTGAGCAAATCACCCAACATATTAGCACGTTAAAGTGAAGCATTCCTACATCAAAACATCAGTTGATGCAAAAATGCCGTGCATATAGACCCAACATGGTATTGTCTGAGAAAAAATAAAGGGCAGAAATTTTCTGTCCTCAATATATGTGGGAGTATACTCTAAATGAGAAAAAGCCTCTAAAACTGATCCTTTATTATATACTATATTATTGCTTATATATATATACATAGACACTAGTTACATGGTCTGAAGGACCAACTTCGTCGTGGTCCAAGCTCCATTTCAAGGTCCACGTGGCACAAGAGGGTGTCGCATAAATCATTAGAAAAAAATGAAAATTCACCACCATGGAAAAAGTCAAAAGTTAACTTTCTTCAACGATCCAATTTTTAAATGGTACAATCACATGGCAGAGATCATATTTAAAATTTATTTAAAAAAAAAAAAATTGATCTATGCAATGTCCCCTTGGCCCACTTGGCACCGAAACAGTGTTTTGGATGCCACGTGGTACCGTTTTTAAAGGCACAGGACCATGATGAAGGTGGTCCTTTGGACTAGGACTGTCAATGGATAGGACTGGCACGACAGCCAACCCTAATTAACCTGGAAAAACTGGACATTTTTCTCCTAGAAGCCCATATTTTGAAATTTATTTAAAAAGAAAAAAATTGATCTATGCAATGTCCCCTTGGGCCACTTGGCACCAAAACAGTGTTTTGGATAGGACTGACACGACAACCAACCCTATTTAACCTGGAAAAACTGGACATTTTTCCCCTAGAAGCCCAGCCCGGTATATACTTGGCTGAGCAAGTGGTAGCCCAGCCTAGAATGGGCTGTGCTAGGACCGAAGTCAAACGGCCAGGCCCAAGCGCATGTGTGTGTGTGTGTGAATATATATGCCCGGTCTAGGCTGGGCTACCACTTGCTCAGCCAAGTATATACCAGGCTGGGCTTCTAGGGGAAAAATGCCCAGTTTTTCTAGGTTAAGTAGGGTTGGTTGTTGTGTCAGTTCTATCCATTGACAGTCCTAGTCCGAAGGACCACCTTCATCATGGTCCTATGCTTCTAAAAAAGGAACCATGTGGCATCCAAAACACTGTTTCGGTGCCAAGTGGGCGAAGCGGACATTGCATAGATCAATTTTTTTCTTTTTAAATAAATTTTAAAATATGGACTTCTAGGGGAAAAATGTCCAGTTTTTCCAGGTTAAGTAGGGTTGGCTGTCGTGCTAGTCCAATCCATTGACAGTCCTAGTCTGAAGGACCACCTTCATCATGGTCCTGTGCCTCTAAAAAAGGTACCACGTGGCATCCAAAACACTGTTCCGGTGCCAAGGGGACATTGCATAGATCAATTTTTTCTTTTTAAATATGATCTCTGCCAAGTGATTGTACCGTTTAAAAATTTTATCGTTGAAAAAATTTAAATTTTAACTTTTTCCATGGTGGTGAATTTTCATTTTTTTTTAATGATTTATGCAACACTCTCTTGCGCCAGGTGGCACACAAATCATGTTGGGTTCCACGTGGACCTTGAAATGGAGCTTGGACCATGACGAAGGTGGTCCTTCAGACCATGTAACTACTGTCTATATATATATATATATATATATATATATATATATATAAGCAATATAATAGTATATAATAAAGGATCAGTTTTAAAACTCATTGATAGACAATACATATACTCAAAAAAGATACATAAACTAAAATAGAAAAAGGTCAGAGAATACATTATTCTCAATTCCAGAAATATAAAATGAAATAATAGCAGTCATCTATGGGACATAACCCCATTATTTTCTTTATATATAACTGGCCTAACATGAAATTAGACAGTTTTATTTTAAATATGCTGGTGCCAACGTACTAATAATAAACAATAATAGCTACAAGGATCCTGCAATAGAATAATACCCTATTTTATGGCAGTAAAAAGAAATAGAGTTCTAATTTATGCTAACTTCTATCGTATCCAAAACTAGTAACCTAACAAGGGCGGCTAATAATAATCTTTGCCACCTTTAAATTGACAATCTAGCTATCATAAACGTAGAAAGTGAGGGACAGAGTTGATCTCTCTCTCTCTCTCTGAGTTGTCATTTTATTACTAGATTACTACTGAGAAGTTGGAATCTCTGAATTCCTATAGTATAGAACTAAAATAAACTAGAAAATTATCCCCCCAAATTTTATAGGTGAGACTCCTAGAGTAGGAAAAATCAAACTGTTCTATTTTTTTCCTATAAGCTAGAGAGATCTCATTTGAAACTCGCACATTAGGTGCATCCTCTCTCTCTCTCTCTCTCTCTCTCTCGTTATCTTCGTTCCTCTCCTTCATGGTTGCATCTTCTTCTGTGGGTTGCAAAGAACTAAACTTCAACTTTCACATCTTGGGATTTTTTGTCCAATCTTTGTAGATCTGAGTTCTCCTTTGCAGGTCAACCTTGTCATTGAACTGTGTACCATCAATCTACTAAATTATAGGTCTTATTTGATTTGATGACCATGAGTTGTTGGATCTTATAGTCCTTTGATAAATTGGAAATTGGTGAACTTTTTGTTCTTTTAGAAGGGATTGAGGTGGCTTAGGAATAGGTTTTGGATCGAGACCATCCTTCACTAGCTCCTATTCCTTGTTATTCATCACAATTTCCTTGAAATTTAGAAGGGTTCTCAACCTCCTCTACATGAGATATGGGCCAAAAATTGTCTCTGTATATGTATTCTTCATATTGTCAGTCACCGTAACTCCTAACATTATGTGATAGGCATCTATAGGGACCACATCACACCATAATTCATCCTTATATTCTTTTTGAATGTGAAAAAAATTAAGCTTCTAGTAGTAACTAAAATCCCACTGCCTTTCCTGAATGGTCTAATATTGTAATGGCATGGACATTACTTGCTTCCTCTTCCTTTATTTCAGGTTGCCGACCATCTTCCAGACTTCCACCATACGATGTTCGCTTTAATGATGCGTAATCGTCCACCATATGGACACTAGGTACACGATTTGTGTAATTGATCTTCGTCCATTGCCTTTGGTGAAGAGAGCATATGCTTTTCTCATTAGCGCCTGCCGCAATGTTTTCACTCTCTTACCATTTCATCGTCACTGACCCACCATCTTATATAGGCTATTCTGTTACCTTCTCATTTTTTTTAATCGTTAAAACGCTATATTTTCCTTAATAAAACGACGAATGTAACTGTTCAAGAATCTGAGCGACGGACTCGACCTGAAAAAGAAAGGAAACCTAAAATACCAAAGGACTAAAAAATGAAAATAAAAAGAGAAAAATTCAAATGGTACAGCAAAGGGGCATAGAGCTATAATAGCCTCAACCATGCAAACTAAAATCTAAGGAGGTCTAAGTAGCTCCCACTCTCTAGCAGTCTCCTCCATGGAAGAGATGGAGCATTCGGGCGAGACCAAATCCCCTAGACGGGAATATGATTAAAGGCATGTTAGAAGAGCAAATAAATAAACCACATCTCCACCTTCAAATCCAAATCCCGATGAGAATCTCAGTACACCTGTAAATGCACACTGAATGAAAAGAGCATGTTCTACAATCATTAGATTCCAAACACAATGGTTGTTACAGTCATTAGATTCCAAACACAATGGTTGTCCACCTCCTTTCTTCATGAAGTTAAAGTTTTGTAGTGAGGCAAAGGGGTTTTGACAGGGAACGCCAAAAAAAAAAAAAATTACTATTCACGATGAATAGTGACAAACGTCCGTGATGAACAGTACCGGACGTCCATGAATAGTGACGGACGTTCGTGATTTTGCCCCTCATCATCTCAGAGGTTACGGACGTCTGAACGATTTTCTAAATCTTGCAGAAATTGCCTATTTTAGTGTTTTATTAGTATTAGGACTCTTTATTTCAAATTTTAATTATTTGTGGCCTATATATAGAGGCTTGTAAAGACTTTTTAGTTAGTTTTTGATTATTGAATGAAAGAGAGTTGCTTTTGTGCAAACCCTAGAGAGCTTGTGAAGAGTTTTCAACAGAGGGAGTGAATCCTTCAAACCTTGAGGAGTGAGTAATCGTTTCTCGTGCGACTTGGTGTGAAGCCGACGTACAGCTGTGGTGTGAAGCTTCGAAAAATCCTTGGTATGAAGCCTTAGAATCTATCTTTTTATTTTGTCTTTTCTCTACTTATTGTCATGTATTATCTTTCTTTAATTTCGCTGATAAAATCAAAATCCCAAATTGTTCCCCTTCTAGTAAATTATTTTAAGCCTTATTTCATTTAAAATCCCCGGGGAGTCAAGAGACGATATTGCGATTGTCAATTGATGCCCTAAACTAGAACGAATCTCGAGTTCCCTCATCGGAGCCATTTTTCTAGATCGGGAAATTTTTACGCATGCGACGCTAAAATGGATTAATCTAATTATTTTATTAATTTCATTGAATTAATTTTATGTGTTGCCTAATTTTGAATATTTGCGCTATTCAATTTATTCTAAGGTTAATTCCAAATTCGCATCTTAGGATTTTAGCGTTTGTCCCGCGCCAGGTTTCCTCGGGTATAAATAATGAGATAAGTGGCTCTTTTTTTCTGAAATAGGTAATAGAGTTAGGCGACTCTTCAAAATAAGAGTTGTTAATTAAGTGACCAACCGGGTCACCATGGTAGTGACTACCATCAATTCTGTAACATTTGGCACTATAGTGCATGTGGCCATCGTTTAGATTGAATTCAGCTCCAAGATTGCATCAAAAAATAGTCTTTGCCTACCATGTGATTAAGAGTCTACAAGTGCCAACCCAATTACAACGATTTTTGGGCAGTATGAATTATATTGCAAATTTTTATCCTAATCTGGCACATGATGCAAAAATATTACAATCACAACTCCAAAAGAATCCATCCCCATGGACCGATGACCATACCAAAAAATTTTGTATATTCTGATGACCATTCATAATATTCTGAAATTCAGATGGAGCATTTTTAAGACCAAATGGCATAACATTCCATTCAAAGTGTCCAAAAGGAACAGTAAAAGCGGTTTTATACCTGTCAGTCTCGGCCACCTGAATTTGCCAATACCTTGATTTGAGATTAAATTTGGAGAAAATAATGGCTGAATGTAAACGATCCAGCAAATCCTTTTTGTTAGGAATAGGATAACGAATCCATTGGAGGCAATCATTCAATGGTTTATAATTGATAACTAGATGAAGAGTTCCTCATTCTCGTTCGGCATTTTTATTCACATAAAAAGCTGTACAACTCCATGGGGAGTGACTGGGACGAATAAGTTGTTTGTGCAATAAACTGGCAATTTCAGTTTTGCATAATTCCAAATAAGCAAGTTTCATTTGACTTGGTTTTGCTTTAGTTGGAATATGTCGTTCATTAAAATCAGGATTATAGGGAAGAGAAACAATATGTTTCTTGCGGTCCCAAAAAGCATTTGGTATATCACTACAGATATCATTGTGGTAAGATTTCAGAAGTTAAGAAATCCTGGTTTGTATTGAAGGGGATTCCAATAGTTTTTCTAAAGATAAAAACTTGACTTCTTGTTGTAAGAAGTTAAGTTGTTTTTCTTTGAAAAATAAATTAGATTCCATAGAATTGATTACTTTGTTTGTAGTGGAGTTACAAATTGAAATAGGAGATTATGTCTATTATATTGGGCATAAATACCATTTTCATTTACCTTGGTTAATGGGAAAATAGAGGTGATAAAAGAAGTACCAAGAATAACAGTTTGAGTTAAATATTTGATAAGTATAAAATTGGATGGAATACATACTCCATTGTTACAAATTGAGACATAATTTAATTTTTATTTAATCTGCATTTTGTAACCACTAGCATTATTAAGGGTTTGAGTGGTTTTATCAAAATATTGAGTAGGAACCAATCCTTCCTGTATGCAGTTTAAATCAGCTCCACTATCTATTAGGGCAACAACATCTTTGATAGTGAATTTTTGATTGATTACCAAAGTAACTTGAATATACCATTTTTGAGTTGTTACTTGGCTAATGACATTTATTTGATTATGTTGTTGAATTGGTGGTTGGGTAGCAAGAAATTTCTTTTGCTTACTCATCTCAATTTTTAATGAATTAATTTCATGTTTAAGGTCTCCTATTGTAACAAGTCTAGGTATAGACTCATTATTTGAGTATTGAGTTTGAGATTCTTTTATTAGATTAGTAGTTTTGTCTGCTAATTCCAATAGCGTTGGTTGAATATTTGTAGGAACATTGATTCCAGAATTTTGACAATTTATTTTTGAATTATCAAAAGATGGAGAAAATCCAGATTTTATCCGAATGAGCTTTGGGTCTTTGTCATAAAGGTGATTTGGCTTTTTCTTGATCTTACACCTATTGGCATAATGACCAAACTTTGAACATTTATAACACTGAATGTGTTCTTGTGATTTTGATTTGGATTTGGATTTCTTTGGTGAAGAAGACTCATAAATCTTTTGAGTCTTTTGTTTATAAAAGCTTGGGGGATAAGGTTTGGATTTAGGATTTTCTGTTGTTTGAGTTAAAACATTTATTTGAAATTTTTTTTGTTTTATCTGTTTCTTACAGGATAATGATTTTAATCGGGATTTTAATTGATGAAGAAATTCTTGTTGGGGATTAATATATTGTATTAAGGAAGTATTTGTTTTTTCAACAGGTTTGATACAAGTTTTGGCTTCCAAGGTTGCTCTTGAATTGGGTTGAGTTTGCTTTAAAGCTTCAACCTGAGGGTGAATTGACTGCACAGTTAAACCATCTAGTTTATGCCATTCTTTTTGAAAATCTTCAAGGAGAAATATTTTTCTTTCTTCCTAATTCATTTCAAGATATTTTGTTGCTTTAAACCAAGTAACAAATGGAATAATTGGATAAAAGGTTTCAATATATTTGTAAAATTGTTCTTTGAATTCTTGCAATTTTGATGCAGAAATTTTTTTAAAATATCATTCACGGAATGGAGCATATTTGTCTTGTTGAAATTCAGCATTGATTTCTTGTCGATTTATAACAAAGTTTTCTGGTTTTGTAAAAGCCATAAAACTTTATTACTGGATTGAGAAATTCATCTCGCTAGCAGTAGGGGATTCCCTCTGCTGTTGGGTATATATCCCATGAGGAATCTGTTGTTCAGAGATTTGGATTCCTTCAAGATTAGGTTGATTATATTCAGAAGGAACAGATGAGTTAACTTCTGAATAAGATGATCGAACAGTCGAGGGTATAGAAACTCTATAAGGACCTCGAGACCTCGATTCAGAGTAAGAACTCCTATAAGAAGTTCTGTGGGATGTAGATCTATCAAATTTTAAGATTACATCTCCCTGGATATTTTGAACGATTTGTTCAATTTCTTTATGTAAAATTGGTTTAGGAGGGATAGCTTGAAGTATACGCCAAGCATCAGGAAAAGTAATATTTTTCCATTCAATTAGTTTAGGTGTTGCAACAATGGTTGTTGTGTTGGTTTCAATTAAGACCGTCTTTCCTGGTTCAGTGTAATTGTTAATTTTTGGAGCCAAGGAAGTCATCACCTTATAATGAAGGCGATAGATCAGAGCAATGGTCTCTGATCTAGGCATGAAGTTGTATCCCTCAGTTTGTAAATTAAGGGTACAAGCATGAAGAATATTTTTATCAGATAATGATAAAGTTAAGTTTGGGAAAACATTATAGTAGACTGGACCAAAGCATAAGCTGGTCTCAACAGCAGCCATAAGAGATGAACGCCAGTTAAGGCATCTAGCATCTCTAAGAGTGCTGAGCAGACTACTTTCTTCAAGACCTAATAAGGTCAAGGGTTTGAATGCAACTTGAATGCATCCTAAATGAAGGAATTTGAAGCGATGAAGGTCATGCAATAAATCTTCATTTGAAAGTAATTGAAAACCTTCATTTTGACTTTCTTCATTTATACTGAGAGTTTGCTCAGTAGTTTTGATTGACATGTCGGTGGACCAATCTTTCCATCCATATTGATAGATTGTTTTGGGATTGATGGAAGGTATTGTCCATCGATTTAATTGGTTTTGTTGGTCATCAATAGCAGACCATTTGTCTAATTGTTTATTTTTGATTAATTTTTTGGATGAAAAATTAAAAAGAGACATAAAATAAATTTATTTATTATTATTATTATTTTTTAATTAAAACAGTAAAAAAGTAAGGGTAAAAGAGCTTTGGTGAAAACCAATAAGACTGTAATTACATATGGGAATAGTAATGTTGGAATAGTTTTACTATCGTGAATAGTGATTAGAAATACTATTCATCAGCATAGTAAATTGCTATTTACCTTCTTCTCCATAAATTTTCATGGACTCCTTACAAAAAGTCATTTAGATTTACTACTAGATTGCTGTTGCAAAACTGTGTCCGTCCACGATAACTTTTACGGAGAATAAACCGGCAACAACGCAATCACTGCTACAATGCCATAAAGTCATCCCAACGCGACTTCCCACTCTACCACAACATAGTAGTAAATCTAAACAGACCATTACAAGTCATCCATAAAAACCGTTGAAGAAGACGATGAACAGTAGTTCATACGCCCATGATTAGCGACCCTAATCACTATTTACTACCTCTCAAGATTCCACTGACAGGTATAAAACCGCTTTTACTGTTCCTTTTGGACATTTTGAATGGAATGTTATGCCATTTGTCTTTAAAAATGCTCTATCTGAATTTCAGAATATTATGAATGATATATTCACTCCATATACAAAATTTTCTATAGTCTATATTGATGACATACTTATCTTTTCAAAATCTATTGACCATCATTTTAAACATTTAAAAATTTTCAAAGACATTATCCACAAAAATGGATTGGTCGTTTCTGCTCTTAAAATCAAACTATTTCAAACATCTATTCGGTTTCTTGGTCACAATATTCACCAAGGCCAAATTATTCCAATTGCCTGAAGTATTGAATTTGCTTCAAAATTTCCTGATGTGATTCTAGACAAAACTCAATTACAACGATTTTTGGGCAGTCTGAATTATATTGCAAATTTTTATCCTAATCTGGCACATGATGCAAAAATATTACAATCACGACTCCAAAAGAATTCATCCCCATAGACCGATGACCATACCAAAGCTGTTCGACAAAGTTAAAGGTCAAACAAATTCCCTGTCTTTCTTTAGCCAACCCACTTTGGTATAAGATAGTAGAGACAGATGCCTACCAACTAGGGTATGGAGGAATTTTGAAACAATTCAATCCTTCCAAACTGAAGGAAGAATTAATCAGATACACTTCTGGTGTTTGGAAAGATGCCCAAACCAATTATTCAACTATCAAATAAGAAGTTTTAGCCATTGTCAAATGTATTCAAAAATTTCAGGATGATTTGCTTAATCAGTCCTTTTTACTTAGAATAGACTGCAGTACAGCAAAATCCGTTTTACAAAAAGATGTCAAAAATCTTGCATCAAAGCAAATCTTTGCTAGATAGCAAGCTGAATTATCCTCCTTTTATTTTCAAATTGAATATATAAAAGGAGAAACAAATTTTCTCCCTGATTTTCTAACTAGAGAATTTTTGCAGGGTATTTCTTAATGGCAGCATCCTCAGGAGGAAAAGGTAAAGAAATGGGCAATATCCCTTTATCTCTAACTCAAGAATCCACAGATGATCATGCCCTATGGACAATTATCCAAAGCAATAAATATCGAACAAAATGAGGCTTTCAAGTTAAAGACTGCAAAAGGACATTTCTCTCAATAAAGAGAAGATTGAAACCAAAGATATTTCATATATTCAAAAGGATATATTTTCCACAATTCTGGTAATTGAACCAGAAGACCAACAATGGATATCTGATCCCTGGGAAATAAAGAGAAGATATCTTGACAGTCAAGGATTTCTTGCATTAGATGGAAAAACCCGTTTAATTGCAGAAGCAATTTTGACTGCTACTGGATCTATTACCTTTACCCATCATATGGAAAACCAACGACCAGATAGCCCAATTGCTTATAGTAATGCTATTACCCATAAAATTCTCAAACCATCCATTTGGGGTTTTAACCTAAATAAATCCCAAAAACTCAGCTCAGGGCCCTCATTCAATTATTGGGATTATATTCAGTCCTTCACCAATGCCTTTTATTATATGAATCCAAAACAGAAACATTCTTGGTTTCTAAAGATTTGTCCAGATATCCTCCAATCCGGTATTCCCAATTGGTTCTACAATTGGTGGAGCCATTTTGGTCCAACCACCAAAATTTTACCTAAATCATTAATTCCTTTATATAATCAGTATGAAGGAGTTAAATTGAAAGGAAAAAATCCTCATTACTCTGAAGTTGATTTCTTTTTCTTCACAGAATGCAGTATTCCCTGGATTTGGATGTGGAATATTCAGATTACCAATCTTGGCCATCTTCCTACACTCCAAAAAACCTATTGGATCCGATGGTGGGATAATATTCCCGACTTTGATAAAAAACTGCTTGAAATTTCATCCATCATTGCTCAGTATGCCAAAACAGTAAAAACTGAGGCTTCTTTATCTTAGAATCCAATCCTTTTGAAATATTCAAAACCATGATTCGAAAATAACATCCTGATTTATCTGAAACACAGATTAATCATCGTTGTCTTGCTTCCATGAAAGTCCATTTTCTTCAAACCTTTAATTCAGCATCCCATTCGGATGAAGATTCCCTCACTTCCTCTGAAAACAATAATTCCTTCCATGTTCTAGCAGGAGAATCGCAACCAAATAGTCCTGATAAATCACTTGGTGAATTTTGAGACTCAATTATTAACCAGGTCAAAAACCAGAAGAAGTAATGGCGTCAATCACTAAAGGAGAAAACCTTTTAACAGCCAATACAAGGAGAAAACCTTTCAACAACCAATACAACTGTCCACCACTCCAAGCAACCGCTAATACAGCCAATAAAGTTGTCACTTCAAATTATCAAAAGGACAAATCAGCCAAAACAGTTGTTTGTTCAAGCATCCCCCCGCCATTCAGATTATTGTCGGCCAACATAACCTACAATAGTCCTTGCTACTCAACAGCTTTGCCAACTGTCAATGACACAAAGCCATGAAATTATCCTCCAAATAATGAAGCACTGACGCATGCCATGACGTCAGAACACAATTATCAAGGGACGAAGCGACTGCATCCAATCTACATAGCACACGTGTCCGACTCAGCGGCAGATTTCAACCCGTTATAAGTCTGCATTCATCTATAAAAAGGTTAGCTTGGGGATTGTCCAGGACACCTAGCAATTACCTTTGAATTCATCTACGAATTCACTGAACAATTCCTTTCTCTGCTCTCTTGTTCTTTCTTTTTAATTTTATATCGGTGTATATCGGGAAGGCAAACCATATCGGTAAGCATTCCTTTATATTTGTTTATGTTTGTATTAGTAGTTGCATAGTGTGTACATAGTGTTAAAATTCCATATGTTTTGAGTGTTTTGTAAATCTGTTTTATTAGGCATTAATATATGTTATAAGGCTTCTTCCCGTGTACTTCGTTCTCTCTTCCGTTACTACGCTTTCCCCTCACTCTGTGTTTGGTATCAGAGCCATGTCCGGCTAAGCCCGTGGTAATTATATATGGCGGGTGGCTAGTATTGGAATCTTGAGAGGTAGTAAATAGTGATTAGAGTGGCTAATCATGGGCGTATGAACTACTGTTCATCGTCTTCTTCAACGGTTTTTATGGATGACTTGTAATGGTCTGTTTAGATTTACTACTATGTTGTGGTAGCGTGGGAAGTCGCGTTGGGATAACTTTATGACATTGTAGCAGTGATTGCGTTGTTGCCGGTTTATTCCCCGTAAAAAATATCGTGAACGGACGCAGTTTTGCAACAACAATCTAGTAGTACATCTAAATGAATTTTTGTAAGAAGTCCATGATAATTTATGGAGAAGGTAAATAGTAATTTACTATGCTGATGAATAGTATTCTGAAACACAGAGTGAGGGAAAAGCATAGTAACGGAAGAGAGAACAAAGCACACGGGAAGAAACCTTTATAACATATATTAATGCCCAATAAAACAGATTTACAAAACACTCAAAACATATGGAATCTTAACACTATGTACACACTATGCAACTACTATTACGAACATAAACAAATATAAAGGAATGCTTACCGATATGGCTTGCCTTCCCGATATACACCGATATAAAATTAAAAAGAAAGAATAAGAGAGCAGAGAAAGGAATTGTTCAGTGAATTCGTAGATGAATTCAAAGGTAATTGCTAGGTGTCCTGGACAATCCCCAGGCTAACTTTTTTATAGATGAATGCGGACTTGTAACGGGTTGAAATCCGCCGCTGAGTGGGACACGTGTGCTATGTTGATTGGATGCAGTCGCTTTGTCCCTTGATAATTGTGTTTTGACGTCATGGCATGCATTAGTGCTTCATTATTTGGAGGATGACTTCATGATTTTGCGTCATTGACAGTTGGCAAAGCTGTTAAGTAGCAAGGACTATTATAGGCTGTGTTGGTCGATAATAATCTGAATGGCGGGGTTCATAATGATGCTTGAACAAACAGCTGTTTTGGCTGATTTGTCCTTTTGATAATTTGAAGTGACAACTTTATTAGTTGTATTAGCGGTTGCTTGGAGTGGTGGACAGTTGTGTTGGCTGTTGAAAGGTTTTCTCCTTGTATTGGCTGTTGAAAAGTTTTCTCCTTTAGTGATTGACGCCATTACTTCTTCTGGCTTTTGACCTGGTTAATAATTGAGTCCCAAAATTCACCAAGTGATTTATCAGGACTATCTGGTTGCGATTCTCCTGCTAGAACATGGAAGGAATTATTGTTTTCAGACGAAGTGAGGGAATCTTCATTTGAATGGGATGCTGAATTAAAGGTTTGAAGAAAATTGGCTTTCATGGAAGCAAGACAACGATGATTAATCTGTGTTTCAAATAAATCAAGATGTTGTTTTCGAATCATGACTTTAAATATTTCAAAAGGGTTGGATTCTAAGGAAGATAAAGAAGCTTCAATTTTTGCTTTTTTGGCATACTGAGCAATGATGGATGAAATTTCAAACAGTTTTTTTATCAAAGTCGGGAATATTATCCCACCATCGGATCCAATAGGTTCATTGGAGTGCAGGAAGATGGTCAAGATTGGTAATCTGAATATTCCACATCCAAATCCAGGGAATACTGCATTCTGTGAAGAAAAAGAAATCAACTTCAGAGTAATGAGGATTTTTTCCTTTCAATTTAACTCCTTCATACTGATTATATAAAGGAATTAATGATTTGGGCAAAATTTTGTTGGTTGGACCAAAATGGCTCCACCAATTGTAGAACCAATTGGGAATACCGGATTGGAGGATATCTGAACAAATCTTTAGAAACCAAGAATGTTTCTATTTTGGATTCATATAATAAAAGGCATTGGTGAAGGACTGAATATAATCCCAATAATTGAATGAGTGCCCTGAGCTGAGTTTTCGAGATTTATTTAGGTCAAAACCCCAAATGGATGGTTTGAAAATTTTATGGATAATAGCTTTACTATAAGTAATTGGGCTATCTGGTCGTTGGTTTTCCATATGATGGGTAAAGGTATAGATCCAGTAGCAGTCAAAATTGTTTCTGCAATTAAACGGGTTTTGCCATCTAATGCAGGAAATCCTTGATTGTCAAGATATCTTCTCTTTATTTCCCAGGGATCAGATATCCATTGTTGGTCTTCTGGTTCAATTACTAGAATGGTGGAAAATATATCCTTTTGAATATAAGAAATATCTTTGGTTTCAATCTTCTCTTTATTGAGAGAAGTTTTCTCTTTATTGAGAGAAATGTCCTTTTGCACAGAGTCTTTAACTTGAAAGCCTCCTTTTGTTCAATATCTATTGCTTTGGATAATTGTCCAAAGGGCATGATTATCTGTGGATTCTTGAGTTGGAGATAAGGGGATATTGCCCCTTTCTTTGCCTTTTCCTCCTGAGGAGGATGCTGCCATTAAGAAATACCCTGCAAAAATTCTCTAGTTAGAAAATCAGGGAGATAATTTGTTTCTCCTTTTATATATTCAATTTGAAAATCAAAGGAGGATAATTCAGCTTGCCATCTAGCAAAGATTTGTTTTGATGCAAGATTTTTGACATCTTTTTGTAGAACGGATTTTGCTGCACTGCAGTCTATTCTAAGTAAAAAGGACTGATTAAGCAAATCATCCTGAAATTTTTGAATACGCTTGACAATGGCTAAAACTTCTTGTTTGATAGTTGAATAATTGGTTTGGACATCTTTCCAAACACCAGAAGTGTATCTGATTAATTCTTCCTTCTGTTTTGAAGTATTAAGTTGTTTCAAAATTCCTCCATAACCTAGTTGGGAGGCATCTGTCTCCACTATCTTATACCCAAGTGGGTTGGCTAAAGAAAGACAAGGAATTTGTTTGACCTTTAACTTTATTTGTCAAACAGCTTTGGTATGGTCATCGGTCCATGGGGATGAATTCTTTTGGAGTCGTGATTGTAATATTTTTGCATCATGTGCCTGATTAGGATAAAAATTTGCAATATAATTCAGACTGCCCAAAAATCATTGTAATTGGGTTTTGTCTAGAATCACATCAGGAAGTTTTGAGGCAAATTCAATACTTCGGGCAATTGGAATAATTTGGCCTTGGTGAATATTGTGACCAAGGAACTGAATAGATGTTTGAAATAGTTTGATTTTAGGAATCCATTTTTGTAGATAATGTCTTTGAAACTTTTTAAATGTTTAAAATGCTGGTCAATAGATTTTAAAAAGATAAGTATTTCATCAATATAGACTATAGAAAATTCTGTATATGGAGTGAATATATCATTCGTAATATTCTGAAATTCAGATGGAGCATTTTTAAGGCCAAATAGCATAACATTCCATTCAAAGTGTCCAAAAGGAATAGTAAAAGCAGTTTTATACTTGTCAGTCTCGGCCACCTGAATTTGCCAATACCCTGATTTGGGATCAAATTTGGAGAAAATAGTGGCTGAATGTAAACGATCCAGCAAATCCTTTTTGTTAGGAATAGGATAACGAATCCATTGGAGGCAATCATTCAATAGTTTATAATTGATAACTAGACGAGGAGTTTCTCGTTCTCGTTCAGCATTTTTATTCACATAAAAAGCTGTACAACTCCATGGGGAGTGACTGGGACAAATAAGTTGTTTGTGCAATAAACTGGCAATTTCAGTTTTGCATAATTCCAAATAAGCAAGTTTCATTTGACTTGGTCTTGCTTTAGTTGGAATATGTCGTTCATTAAAATCAGGATTATAGGGAAGAGAAACAATATGTTTCTTGCTATCCCAAAAAGCATTTGGTATATCACTACAGATATCATTGTGGTAAGATTTCAGAAGTTGAGAAATCCTGATTTGTATTGAAGGGGATTCCAATTGTTTTTCTAAAGATAAAAACTTGACTTCTTGTTGTAAGAAGTTAAGTTGTTTTTCTTTGAAAAATAAATTAGATTCCATAGAATTGATTACTTTTGTTTGTGGTGGAGTTACAAATTGAAATAGGAGATTAAGTCCATTATATTTGGCATAAATACCATTTTCATTTACCTTGGTTAATGGGAAAATGGAGGTGATAAAAGGAGTACCAAGAACAACAATTTGAGTTAAATCTTTGATAAGTATAAAATTGGATGGAATACATACTCCATTGTTACAAATTGAGACATAATTTAATTTTTATTTAATCTGCATTTTGTAACCACTAGCATTATTAAGGGTTTGAGTGGTTTTATCAAAATATTGAGTAGGATCCAATCCTTCCTGTATGCAGTTTAAATCAACTCCACTATCGATTAGGGCAACAGCATCTTTGATAGTGAATTCTTGATTGATTACCAAAGTAACTTGAATATACCATTTTTGAGCTATTACTTGGCTCATGACATTGATTTGATTATTTTGTTGACTTGGTGGTTGAGTAGCAAGAGATTTCTTTTGCTTACTCATCTCAATTTTTAATGAATTAATTTCTTGTTTAAGGTCTCCTATTGTAGCAGGTCTAGGTATAGACTCATTATTTGAGTATTGAGTTTGAGATTCTTTTATTGGATTAGTAGTTTTGTCTGCTAATTCCAATAGCGTTGGTTGAATATTTGTAGGAACATTGATTCCAGAATTTTGACAATTTATTTTTGAATTATCAAAAGATGGAGAAAATTCAGATTTTATCCAAATTAGCTTTGGGTCTTTGTCATAAAGTTGATTTGGCTTTTTCTTGATCTTACACCTATTGGCATAATGACCAAACTTTGAACATTTGTAACACTGAATGTGTTCTTGTGATTTGGATTTGGATTTCTTTGGTGAAGAAGACTCATAAATCTTTTGAGTCTTTTGTTTATAAAAACTTGGGGGATAAGATTTGGATTTAGGATTTTCTGTTGTTTGAGATAAGACATTTATTTGAAATTTTTTTTTGTTTTATCTGTTTCTTACAGGAAAATGATTTTAATTGATGAAGAAATTCTTGTTGGGGATTAGTATATTGTATTAAGGAAGTATTTGTTTTTTCAACAAGTTTGATACAAGCTTTGGCTTCCAAGGTTGCTCTTGAATTGGGTTGAGTTTGTTTTAAAGCTTCAACCAGAGGGTGAATTGACTGCACAGTTAAACCATCTAGTTTCTACCATTCTTTTTGAAAATCTTTAAGGAGAAATATTTTTCTTTCTTCCTGATTTATTTCAAGATATTTTGTTACTTTAAACCAAGTAACAAATGGAATAATTGGATAAAAGGTTTCAATATATTTGTAAAATTGTTCTTTGAATTCTTGCAATTTTGATGCAGAAAATTTTTTAAAATACCATTCATGGAATGGTGCATATTTGTCTTGCTGAAATTCAGCATTGATTTCTTGTCGATTTATAACAAAGTTTTCTGGTTTTGTAAAAGCCATAAAACTTTATTACTGGATTGAGAAATTCATCTCGCTAGCAGTAGGGGATTCCCTCTGCTGTTGGGTATATATCCCATGAGGAATCTGTTGTTAAGAGACTTTGATTCCTTCAAGATTAGGTTGATTATATTCAAAAGGAACAGATGAGTTAACTTCTGAATAAGATGATCGAGCAGTCGAGGGTATAGAAACTTTAAAAGGACCTCGATTCAGAGTAAGAACTCCTATAAGAAGTTCTGTGGGATGTAGATCTATCAAATTTTAAGATTACATCTCCCTGGGTATTTTGAACAATTTGTTCAATTTCTTTATGTAAAATTGGTTTAGGAGGGATAGCTTGAAGTATACGCCAAGCATCAGGAAAAGTAATATTTTTCCATTCAATTAGTTTAGGTGTTGCAACAATGGTTGTTGTGCTGTTGGTCTCAAGTAAGACCGTCTTTCCTGGTTCAGTGTGATAGTTAATTTTTGGAGCCAGGGAAGTCATCACCTTATAATGAAGGCGATAGATCAGAGCAATGGTCTCTAATCCAGGCATGAAGTTGTATCCCTCAGTTTGTAAATTAAGGGTACAAGCATGAAGAATATTTTTATCAGATAATGATAAAGTTAAGTTTGGGAAAACATTATAGTAGACTGGACCAAAGCATAAGCTGGTCTCAACAGCAGCCATAAGAGATGAACGCCAGTTAAGCCATCTAGCATCTCTAAGAGTGCTGAACAGACTACTTTCTTCAAGACCTAATAAGGTCAAGGGTTTGAATGCATCCTAAATGAAGGAATTTGAAGCGATGAAGGTCATGCAATAAACCTTCACTTGAAAGTAATTGAAAACCTTCATTTTGACTTTCTTCATTTCGATTGAGAGTTTGCTCAGTAGTTTTGATTGACATGTCGGTGGACCAATCTTTCCGTCCATATTGATAGATTGTTTTGAGATTGATGGAAGGAATTGTCCATCGATTTAATTGGTTTTGTTGGTCATCAATAGCAGACCATTTGTCTAATTGTTTATTTTTGATTAATTTTTTGGATGAAAAATTAAAAAGAGACATAAAATAAATTTATTTATTTATTTTAATTAAAACAGTAAAAAAGTAAGGGTAAAAGAGCTTTGGTGGAAACCGATAAGACTGTAATTACATATGGGAATAGTAATGTTGGAATAGTTTTACTATAGTGAATAGTGATTCGGAATACTATTCATCAACATAGTAAATTACTATTTACCTTCTTCTCCATAAATTTTCATGGACTTCTTACAAAAATTCATTTAGATTTACTACTAGATTGCTGTTGCAAAACTGTGTCCGTCCACGATAACTTTTACGGAGAATAAATCGGCAACAACGCAATCACTACTACAATGCCATAAAGTCATCCCAACGCGACTTCCCATGCTACCACAACATAGTAGTAAATCTAAACAGGTCGTTACAAATCATCCATAAAAACCGTTGAAGAAGACGATGAACAGTAGTTCATACGCCCATGATTAGCCACCCTAATCACTATTTACTACCTCTCAAGATTCCAACACTAGCCACCCACCATATGTAATTACCACAGGCTTAGCCGGACATGGCTCTGATACCAAACACTGAGTGAGGGGAAAGCGTAGTAACGGAAGAGAGAACGAAGCCGACGTACAGCCATAGTGTGAAGCTTCAGAAAATCCTTGGTGTAAAGCCTTGGAATCTATCATTTTATTTTGTCTTTTCTCTAGTTATTGTCAGGTATTATCTTTCTTTAATTTCGTTGATAAAATCAAAATCCCAAATTGTTCACCTTCTAGTAAATTATTTTAAGTCTTATTTCATTTAAAATCCTCGTGGAGTCAAGAGACGATATTGCGATTGTCGATTGATGCCCTAAACTAGAACGAATCTCGAGTTCTCTCATCGGAGCCGTTTTTCTTGATCGGAAAATTTTTACGCATGCGACACTAAAATGGATTAATCTAATTGTTTTATTAATTTCATTGAATTAATTTTATGTGTTGCCTAATTTTGAATATTTGCGCTATTCAATTCATTCTAAAGTTAATCCCAAATTCGCATCTTAGGATTTTAGCGTTTGTCCCGCGTCAGGTTTCCTGGGGTCTAAATAATGAGGTAAGTGGCTCTTTTTTCTAAAATAGGTAATAGAGTTAGGCTTACTCTTAATTAAGTGACCAACCGGGTCACCATGGTAGTGACTGCCATCAATTCTGTAACATTTGGCACTATAGTGCATGTGGCCATCATTTAGATTGAATTCAGCTCCAAGATTGCATCAAAAAATAGTCTTTGCCTACCATGTGATTAAGAGCCTACAAGTGCCAAAAAATGAATGACAAAAACAGGTTTTAGACAATGTAGCCATTCATTTTTTTGGCACTTGAAGGCTCTTTATAATTTGGTAGAGATGGATTTTTTATGTAATCTTAGGGCTGAATCTGATCTAGACAATGGCCCCATTCACCACATGGTGGCACATGTACTGAATTTGTGACTCAATCCCAACCGCTGGTGACCAGGTAGATCTCAAAATAAGGTCTTCTTGATACAAATAAGGAGTTCGGTGACTCTTCTCATGGGTTTGGCAAATGGAAATATCTGCCCATGAATATGTGCCCTTAATATTCCACTTGTTCCTCTACCCAGATAAGAATTATACCTTTGTGTTGTTTTAAGTTGTGTAAAGTAAATCTTAGAAATTGGAACTGCATTAATGATCCCAACAGGAGTGACCTACCATATAAGTGGATAATATGCTCTAACTTCATATTTGGAAATAATTTCTTACCACTCCGATGAACGTTACAAGAAATTGTCTCATATTGAAAACAACTTTGAAAATGTTTCATTCACAGAATCACTGGTCCTTTCAATAAAATATTGTAGACTATCTCGCATCAGAATCAAAACTCGTTGATTATACATATCTTTATATCATTGACCCAACAATCCATTCAATTTCACTAGAAGGATCCTCTTCTGTTCATTTGCAACTTTTTAGAGAATATTTTCACTCAAAATGGGGGTTGGCAGTCTTGTAAGTATTAAGTTTTATCCTGAATTAAAGTGAGGGCTCCCGAAAACTCTCTTTTATTGAAAATAGTAGAATTGCTCAATTTTATATTCCAATTTTTGTCTCTGTTTTAGCTCATGTCTCTTAGGATCAACATTCTTACACTCCTGTCAAAATGTGCAAGAAGTTTTCTTTGAAATTGATGTTGATGTTGATTCAAAATTCTTTTGGATATCAATCTACTGTAATTTGTATATTTCTACCTGAAAGCTGCATATCTCATTTATTGGTTTCATATATTATAATATTAATAATATACGTACTTTTGTTGGCAGTCACTTGTCAGAGTTCTGGAATGTTCATGTGCTGGGAATGCTGCTTGCAACTCACTTATCTTATTCCAAGACCTCCTGGTCTCCACAACCCTTTCTCCTGTATGTTTGTCTTTTCGTTACTGATTAATTTTGATATATTACTGCTCAAGTGCGTGCTGCTCTTAAAGGTAGAAGGTGTACATGTGAACTGACAAATAAGTTTTGTATTGTCTTACTAGCACTATTTATGGGTCATTTTTGTCCTCAGGAAAGGTTACCATTCTTGTGATCTTCATGTCAGGATGACACAGCAAACCTGTTTACATATGCCCTTCTAAGATTGATTCCACATGCTTTATCCTCCGGTACAAATTCTTGGTCTTATTTGCGTAAAGGAACTACTACCTCAAATGTTGCAGCAGGCTCTATTTTAGCAAATGCCGGATCTGCTTCAGAAGAATTTCATTACACATCACGAGATACTTCCCCTGGCAGACAAGGTCAGAGATTTCATGTTCCAAGGGCATTACAACGAGATAAATGGTCTAAAGGAAAGGATGGTTTTGTTGTCACGGACATTTGGGGTACAGAAGTTGGAACTTTTGTTTCTGCAACCCCAACAGTGTGGCTCAAGCGAACGGAGGAACGTATGTATATGTGCATTTATCAGTACAAGAATCTAACTATTATCCTCCTTATTCCTGTTAGCTCATTGATTAATGGGGACCAAGGAATATCTGTGGTGAAGCAGCAACTTCTTGAAAATGTGCGTATCCCATCTCTGATAATTCTTCCCGTGTTGGTTATTACTGATATCAAATTTCTACGTGTTGATATTTCTTGTGTTTCTGAGAAATTTACTATATTCCTTTAATTTACTAGTAACTGTGCATTTGTGTTGGAACCTTTATTGCTTTTAAAAATTAGATCTTTCTGTTATTACATATATTCTGTCTTGTTGTTTCAAAATTCTTGTGCGTGATTTAATTTGCAGGCTGATTAAATTTCTTCAGCACCTTCGCGTTTCAGGATCAGGGTAATAAATGTGGAACCAAGCGCCCTCCCAACGAAACCATCAGTGTGAAATTCCGACATGACGTCCATCAGCTCAGCCTTGATCAACCCCCAAAACGTCCGGAAAAACTCCATAGTGAACCCGTCAGGACCTGGTGCTTTGTTTCTTCCACCAAATCTGATTGCATGACACATCTCATCCTCCGTGAAGTTCTGTTCCAGCGCCTCCCTCTCCACCATCGAGATAGTTTGGAAGGACAACTCATCCAACTGCGGACGCGTAAAACCTTCATCCGTATATAGGGATTTGTAGAAAGCAACAATCCGCTCTGGTCATCACCCTCAGCCGCAATCCCATCTACCACGACCCTCCCCAAATACTTGGACTGGAATCTAGCGTTGGCCACAATATGGAAGTACTTCGTATTAGCATCCCCTTCCTTTAGCCACTTAACCTTGGCTTTTTGCATCCAACTGACCTGTTCCGCCCTACAAACACTGTCAAACTCCATCTTTTTCCTTAGCCGATCCTCTCTTTCCTCCCCATTAAAATTTCTCTCCTCTTCTAAGTCATCGAACTTCTTTATTGCTACTAAGCAGGCTCTCTTTCCTGGCCTGCAGCACCCCGAACATGTCACGATTCCACCCCTTAATCCTCCCCTAAAAATGACGAAGTTTGGAAATATAGCGATACGCAGCAGTCCCCGTGCAGCTCTTTTCTCGCCACCACACATGCACATTTTTGCGGAACGACGCATCCAACAGCCACATATTCTCAAATCGAAAGGGTGAGGGTCCCCCTCCCTTTAGAGTCACACGTGCAAAGCAAAGGGTGGTGATCGGAGACCGGCCGAGCAAGAGCTTCCAACTTCGCCCCTGGGAACACCTCGAACCAATCAATCGACACGAGAAAATGGTCCAATCTGGATAGCGATGGGTTATCCTGCTGATTCGACCACGTGAAATGCGCCCCCGAAAGCGGAACGTCCATGAGCCCCCAATCAGAAATAAAGGAGTTGAAGTCCCGCATCACCCTTGCATTAGGCAGACCACCCTTCTTCTCATGCTCCCATCTAATAGCATTAAAGTCCCCCCCAAGGCAGAGAGGATAGTTCCACCTAGCCACCAACTCAAACCAGAAATCGCCACGTTCGTGATCCATCGACGGCCCATAGATACCCGCAAACACCCACCGAATCCCCGACTCCTTATTTCGCAACACTACCGAGACCGACTATAGTCCCACCTCCTCATCCTCTTTATCAAAAAGATACGCTTTCCAAGCCACTAAAATACCCCCCGAGGAGCTAACCGAATCAGCCCCGACCCAATCCCACCCAAGACCGAGTTGACCTTCCTCCAATCGCAGCCGCCCCACTTGGTCTCCTGGAGAGTGACCACAGCCGGGTTAGCAGCCGAAATAACCTGCTTCACCCTAGTCCTTTTACCCCTATTACATATACCCCTCACATTCCAAGAAATCATCTTCATGAGCAAATCAAATAGCGTCCCGCCCGACTTGGAATGGATCCTAATCCCCCCTTGCACTCCTCCCCTCCGACATGCCCCAGGTCAATCTCGCTAGTTCCCGCGACCCCTTACGCCGCTTGCCACAGCCCACCCGTCGCTTCACCAAAACCGATCTGAAGACCTCCCGGAGGTGAGCCTCAGAGCCCCTAAAAGACATTCCAAGGTTGCGACCTAGGCCAATAAGCCGATCAATATCCGCCGCCTCCCTCAAACTTTCCAGATTCCCATCCAGGTCATCCCCTACATCCTGACCAGAGCAAAAGAGCGCCCCCCCCCCCCCCCCCCATCTGATCGCTTAGTTCCAGCTGATATCTTCCAATGAACCCCGTACTGAACCCGAGGTCGAAGGAAAGGACCGAGGAGTGGTGACCCCCGCATTTGGTTTCGGTTTTATCAGTGGAAACTGCAAGGGGAAGACTCTGGGAGGCCTCAACTCGTCGTAGGACACCAACGCCAGGGCTAGTCGACTCATGCTCCGTCAAAGTCCCCACTCGAAATAAGTGGGAGCCCATAGGACCCAGCCCAACCGAGACCCAAAAAAGTCTCTCGCCACAGCTCCGACCCACAAATAGAGCATAGCTCGATAGGCTTCCCTCTCCAGAGACTCGGAAGCCCCTGCCCTCCAGCTGCCCTCCACTATCCCTACCGCCCACCAGCTGTCCAGCACCAATCCTGCAGCCTTCGACACGTGTCCTTAAAGAAACCTTGAATTCGCTCCCTCCAATCTCCATTACAGTCAACAATTGACTCGACCACAGCCCCAGATCCACAACTCTCCCCCGTCACGCCACGTGTCACCTTCGAAACGCTTTGTAAACCCCGAGAAGCCACCAACCCCTTTCTCTTTCGGTGAAAGACCCTAAACCCTTTCTTAGTAGCAGCCCCACCCATCTCCAAAAGGCAAAGATCTGCCTCCGACGCCATCGGATCCCAGGTCTGTACCTCCAACTCCTCTCGGGCCGACAACCTCAGCTCATCACCTACCCCTCTCTCCATCTCCCTCAGTTGTCCCTAGTCGGCTACAGCGTACGAGGAGATCCCAACAGTTAATTCCAACAGCGAAGTGGCCTCGAGATCCCTGCAAGGAAATCCAGCCTCCGGTGTCGGAATCTGACCTCCCACCAGCCCAAGAACCTCTTCTTCGTCTAGACCGGCTCCCCCCTATTTCTCACAAACCATCGACCCATTCGGATCTCTCGGAACCTTACCATGAGTACCCCGACGCGACGAGGAGGGGCACTACCAGAACCTGCGTCTCCTGCTGGTATCCCGAAGTGCGTCGCTACCCCCACTCCCAATGGGTCGTCGAGCGAGTGAGTTATATCTGCGAGAGCACCACCGACACCGACATCAGCGTTCTAAGACCCCTTGGCCGATTTGCAAGCCTAATGCGGAATGAGGACGCGATCGAGTCTCAGCACTTCTATGATGAGCTAACAAGCATGGCCTCCAACATGGATGTCGCAGGTACGGGGAACATCATCCACGGAGCCGATTTCGACAAGGATCCGGACGTGGTCCGTATCCCAGAGGTCGGTCGTCCATCTGTCGACTCGGATGAAGCGACCACACCGATCCCCAATCGCCTTGAAGACGTCGGGGGACCAAGCATGCAGCGGTAGCTCAAAGATGTCGAGCCAGACCCCTTCATTCTCCTTCTAGGGTCGGACATCTCCCACCGTCGGATCCCACGGTCGGCACTCCACCGGGCAATCATGGATGTAAAAATGTTTGTAGTTGCATAGTTCCTTAGCTCCCCGTTCATCCCCAAAGCGGAGTAGGAATTTAGTATTAGAAAGATAGGAAGCAGTAGGTTGTTCTGTAAGATTCCACTTGTATGTAATCCATCGGTAAATCACCAACAACGATAGAGAGTCTTTATTAACATGCAAGATAACCCAATAATGCTATAAATTGAGGGCAAGCGATCGAAGCTCCTCCGAATCAAAATCGAGAAATCCGCAATGCTGGGAAGGATGGGATTTGGTGACATTTGGAGAAAATGGATGCGTGGTTACTACTCTTCCGCGTGGTTCTCGGTAATGGTGAATGGCACTCCGGCCGGCTATTTCAAGAGTTCTTGGGGTATCCGGCAGGGGGACCCTCTATCCCCTTTCCTTTTCAATGTTGTGAGCGAGATGCTTTCTCGTTTGATCAATCGGCTCAGAGAACGACAACTCATTTCTGGCATTTGGGTGGGGACGCAGGGCAGATGCATCACACATCTGCAGTACGCGGACGATACGATTCTCTTTGGGAGGGTGGATGCTTCTGAGTTCAGGGTGTTAGGAGATGTATTGTCTGTGTATGAGGCTGCCTCGGGGCAGCGAACCAACCTCCTCAAATCTGCAATTACGGGGATTGAGGTCGACGATTCCGATTTGGCGACGCTTGCTCTCTCGGCAGGGTGTCCAACTCAACATCTACCTATCACCTATCTCGGTTGTTCAAATAAGCTTGAAAGGCCTCCGCTTGGAAAGGTAAACTTTTGAGCAGCGCAGGCAGGTTGGTCCTGATCAAGGCGGTTCTTTCTTCCATGCCCTTTTTTTATGTCAATGTTTTATTGCTCGACGAAGGTGATTTGCTGCCTGGAGAGAATCCAGCGTTCCTTCTTGTGGGAGGTCGGGCTTGGGTTGAAGATATCATTTGGTTAATTGGGAGGTTTGCCAGTTGCTTGTGGTGGACTGGGTATACGTAGCCTTAGGCAAATCAACCACGCTCTTCTTGGGAAATGGTTCTGGAGAGCTGGTAGGGAGGAGGAGAGGGAGGGGATTTGGAGAAAGGTGCTGGTAGACAAGTATGGGCAATCCTCTGGCGACTAGGGTATTAGTCCGGTCGCTCGCAGAGGTTCTTCCGCCTGGTGGAAGGGGCTGTGTGGGGTTTGGTCTAGCTTTGCCAGAGGAGTGCGCTTTAGTTGGGGGTGTGGTAGCAGAATTCGGTTTTCAGAGGATGTCTGGCTGGAATCCTACCCTCTTAAATCCAGGTTCCCTGGTATCTATGCATTAATTGTGAACTCGGGGGGAATGATCGACCAGTTTGTATCACTTGTCAATGGGGCGGTGGTCTGGAACGTCCATACCCGCAAATCGTTGATTAATTGCGAGATGGCGGAGTTCTCTATTCTGCTACAGCTGTTGTATGCTGAGCAGCGTAATCAGAGGGCGGTTGATCAGAGGGTGTGGGCTCCGAGTAGGGATGACATTTTACTGTCAAAAGCCTATTTAAGCTGGAGACGCGTCGCCCGCTTATTATGTTCGAGGGGAGATGGCTGTGGAAAGTACCTATTCCTTATAAGATCAGGTTTTTCGTGTGGACTCTTTGCAAGGATAGAATACTCACACGGGACCAGCTAGTTCGTAGGGGGAAAGATGTTGCGGCTACCTGTGTCATGTGCACCAATGGGGAGGAAACTGCAGCACACCTTTTCCTTCATTGCCGGATGGCCTGCTCGGTTTGAAGTGTGATCCTCAAATCCTTGGGTCTGATCTAGGCAATGGCGAAGACCCCATACTAGCATCTACTTAGCTGGGCTCCTGGGGGGGGGGGCATTGATAGACGGGCGCAGTCTAGATTTATGGTCTTCGCATTTTATTGGTGTCTGTGGCTTGAGCGCAACTCCAGAATTTTTGAGAATATAAGTAGGTCCACGTGGTTCATAGCCAAATCTGTTATGGACCTGGTGGGTTTTTAGATGGGGGGAGTTGAGGAGGGAAGAGGGCAAATTTCTATCATGTGGGATCCAGGCTAGGCTGTTGTCCGGTGTTCTGTCTCTTTTTCCTTTTCTTTTTTCTCATTGTAGGGTCCAGCCATTTGATCATGTTGTGGTGTCTGTTGTATTGGGTTCTCAGCGTCTTGCTGTGTTTCAATATACTGCTACTTTTTACTGATAAAAAAAAAATTGACTAACACTTTTTACAGCATAATATTTTTGTGCAGAGGTTTTTCTATTGGTTTTTGGCATATTTTATAAGATTTGACAACTGTTTCAATGGTAATACCTGCATTACTCTGCGACCCTCATATTTACTTTCATCATTTTCCATCTGTAAGTTCTGCTTAAGAAAATTTTCTTCCTGAAAAAGGTCTTGTAAGTTTTTCCTATTGAGACAATACTTCCAGAGAAATATTTTGGTTACGATGCTCCAGAGTTGAGATACTTTGGCTACAGGCTAGTGTGTATACTCTCCTTTCAAAATGTAGGAAGTTTGCTTATCTAATGTGATTATAACCAGTTGCAGAAGGGACAAGGCAAGAGGAAAAGGTTAGAGTGATGAACTGACAAAGATACAGGGATTTTGTGGGATGGGATTTGGAATTATTCGTGTTTGATAAGTTGTCAAAGATCCGAATCAAGTTGTTGAAACTCTTCTTTTGTGATTCGGATCTTTGATCTTTCATGTTTAATAAGTTGTCAAGGATTAGTATGACTTTCAATGTGGAGGATCTCGTTCCATCCTATGGCCCTGCAATTACACCACCTAATCTTTTTGAACCTTCCACATCCGATCCTATCTTTGTGTTCCTCCCTATTCCATTACGTCCGCCTACACGCCCTTCTCGTGAGATAATTGAGGATATTTTGGAAGATCAGATTGTATCTACAAACCAAGGAAATTTCAAAAGTATCTTGTCAAGTGGAAGAATAAGCCAGAGTCGGTGAATGCGTGAATCACAAAAGAAGAGTTCCAATAACTTGATTCGGATCTTTAATAGACCATCTACGTGTAATTCCAAGATGAGGTTGTTCTTTATTGAGGTTGTTCGTTTGCACGGTTTGCTCAAAACCATTGTGTTAGATAGAGATGTTAAGTTTGTCAGTTATTTTTGGAAGGCATTGTGGCATAAAATGCGGACTAGGCTTCAATTTTCGTCGGCATATCATCCCCGAAGCAATGGGCAAACTGAGGTTGTTAATCGGAGTTTAGGAAATCTCTTAAAGTGTCTTGTAAGTGAACATGTTAGAAGTTGGGATCTCATCTTACTTGTCACAGAGTTTGCATATAACAATTCAGTTAATAGAACCACAAGGTTGAGTCTGTTTCAAGTTGTGCAGTGTTACAAACCTAGGACACCCATAGATCTTATCCCGATGTCAGCTCATCAGAGGTCGTCAAAGTCTGCATCTACTTTTGCATATCGCATTCATGAACTTCATACTGAGATTAAAAGAAAAATTAATGTGAGTAATGAAAAATATAAAGTTTCTGCTGATTCTCATCGAAGGTTCAAAGAATTTCAAGAGGGTGATTTTGTAATGGTTCGAAATAAATCTGAGCGCTTCCCTCAAGGAATTGCTAAAAAGTTACTGACTCGTAGTGCTAAACCCTATAGGATTTTGAAGTGTGCCGGTCTTAATGCTTGCGTACTAGACTTACCACCAGATTTGAGTACTAGTACGACTTTCAATGTGGAGGATCTTGTTCCGTCCTATGACCTTGCAGTTACACCACCTAATCCTTTTGAACCTTCCACATCCGATATTATCTCTGTCTCCCTCCCTATTCCATTACTTCCGCCTATATATTCTCGTGAGAAAATTGACGATATTTTAGAAGATCAGATTGTGTCTACAAACCAAGGGAATTTCAAAAGTATATTGTCAAGTGGAAGAATAAGCCAGAGTCAGAGAATACATGGATCACAAAAGAAGAGTTCCAACAACTTGATTCGATTCTTTGATAGACCATCTACCTACCATAATATATGGGGCAAAGTGTTGGGCCATGAAAAAGCGACAAGAAGATAGACATGTGGTCGAGATGCGTATATGGATATGAATGTGTGGAGTAACATGAAAAGATAAAAGTTAGAATGAGTACATGGATATGGATATGGACATGTTCATCGGAGGTACGAGGAATTGAGAGGCTACAAGCACAAGGAAGTAAGAGACGGGGAAGGCCAGTGAAGACCTGGAGGAAAGTTGTGGGAAGGGATATGAAAGGTTGCGGAGTTACAAAGAGTTTAGCTCTGGTCAGAAACGAGTGGAGAAATAGGAGCTAATTTCGCTGAATAAGGAATAAGGATGTGATGATGATGACTAGATCCAAGGATGAATGCAACACTCTAGAAGCTAATTTCGCTAAATCAAAGATCTGGAAAGCATTATCAAAATCGAGCGGAGATAGAGCTCCGATAGCTACCCTTTGGAGTTCAACAAATTTTGGCCGCTTTTAAAAGGTGATAGAATGAGTTTCTTTAGGAATTTCCACGATATAGCTACGATGGTTGATGCTTCCGGCTACACTTTCATCACCCTGATTCCTAAATTATCATGAGCCAATAGAGTAGTTGATTTTCTCTCAATCAATTTGGTTGGTGGGCTGATGGGGACAACGGATTCAAAGAACTGTTCTATGGTCTATCAAAGGCGAAAGAAGCGTGCGAAAATATCCTGAAGGCTCCTAACGGAAGAATGAGAGCATTCTGAAGGGTTGTAGCACTGACATCCGTGCTCACGGCATCCGTATCCACGGACGACGGACGTCCGTGATTCGAGGAGCTCTTTGTTTTGTGCACTGCGAGACAAAATTGTAATTTAGGGTTAGGATTTAGTAATAGGAAGGAGGAAGAAGAAGATATTAGGGTTGAGTCAATGTGACCCAAATTTCAATGCAAAATATTATTTATATCATCTTAACATGTTCACGTATTACATGGTTCCAGAGTTAAGTGAATTGTACAACTTAAAATTCACTTAACTACACACACACCCAAAGTTACTTACTACACACCCATACAATAGAAATAACATCTCCAATACTCTCCCTCAAGTTGGAGTATAAATGTCGATCATACCCAACTTGAAGATGTCATAAAGTCTCTTGCCACCAACACCTTTAGTCAAGATATCGGCAAGTTGATCCTTAGTTCTAACTTGAGGAATACTGATTTCTTTGGACTCGACCTCGCGAATATAGTGACAGTCCACCTCAATGTGTTTTGTTCTTTGATGAAAGACAGGATTCTTTGCAATATGATAGGCGGCTTCATTGTCACCATACAAAGTAATTGGAGAGGATAGAGAGACTCTCAAGTCTGACAAGATGAATTTAAGCCATATGCCGTCTCTCACACCTTGGGACATGGCGCGGTATTCTCCCTCGGCACTGAAGTTTGATACTACATGTTACTTCTTAGATTTTCATGTGACCAAATTACCTCCCAAGAAGGTGCAATATCCTGTAGTTGATCTCCTATCATCCAAAGACCCGACCTAATCGGCATCAGTAAATACCTCTACATTCAAATGACCACGATTTTTATAAAGAAGCCATTTATCAGGACTTCCTTTCAGATACCTTAGGATCCTGTGACAGCCTTCAAATGTATTGTCCTTGGTGAGTGCATATATTGACTCACCATGCTTACTGCATAAGCAATGTTCGGACGAGTCATGGTTAGATAAATCAGTTTACCAACTAATCTATGATAAATCTGTGGATCCTTGAGCAAATCACCTTCTTCACCATTTAATCGGTGATTTTGTTCAATAAGGGTCACAGCAGGCCTACACCCTAAAAACCTTGTATCATGAAGGAGGTCTATGGTAACTTCCGCTGGGATAATGAGATACCCTTTTTAGATCTCACCACTTCAATGCCAAGGAAATATTTCAAACTTTTCAAGTCTTTAATTTCAAACACTTTGCTCAAATACTCCTTCAGTTTAAGAATCTCATGACTATCATCACCAATAATGATGATATCATCAACATAGACTAATATAGCAGTCATCTTGATTCCCCTTTTACAAATAGAGTATGATCATAGTGACTTCTTCGGTACCCAATTCTCATAATAACATCACTAAATTTTTTAAACCGGGCCCTTGGGGATTGCTTTAATCCATAGATAGATTTCTTCAATCTACACACTTTTCCCTTCTATCCTTCTTTTATAAATCCAAGAGGAAGGTCTATGTAGACTTCTTCCTTGAGATTACCATGAAGAAATGCATTCTTCACGTCAAGTTGAGATAGTGGCCAGTCTTTGTAGGCAGCCAAAGATAACAATACCATGATTGTGTTGGACTTGGCTACAGGTGAAAAGGTGTCCTGATATTCAACTTCTTGTGTTTGAGTGTATCCCTTTGCTACAAGCCTTGCTTTATATCTTTCGACGGTACCGTCAGGTCTATACTTAACTGTATACACCCATTTACAACCAACAACTCTTTTTCCTTCTGGGAATTCAACAATTTCCCATGTTTGATTATATTCCAGAGCATTCATCTCCTGAATCATAGCATCCTTCCATTTTGGCTGCAACAAGGCATCAGAAATAGTAGAAGGAAGGGTAATAGAATCAAAAAAATAAATAAAATCATAATGGGATGATGAGAAATTGTGATATGACACATACTTACTGATGGGATGACGAGTACACGATCTAGGAAGTTTTCTGTGAGTAATGGGTAGATGAAGATTAGAAACAAGAGGACCCTCTTCGGATAAGGGATCTTGGTCGGTATTCTGAGAAGGTGACTCATCTGCATTCTCATGCGTAGTGGCTTCAACGATACTTTTCTTATTCCTTCACACATACATCTTTCCCTTTCCATATTTATCAAAGGTGGGTTGTTTGTTTTTTTGTGGTTCAACAACTTCACCGACTTCACAATCTTTACCATCTCTCATAGGTAAAGCTCTAAACATCTCAGAGTATTCTTCATTGTTAAGTTGTTTCTCCCCTTGAAGAGGACTCGGAGGACGGGAAAAAGGATTGCCCTCAAAGAATGTGACATCCATGGTGACTATCACAAGACAAGTGAGAGGGTCAAAACACTTGTATCCTTTCTAAGAAGAGGGATACCCAATAAAAATACACTTGGTAGCCTTGGGATCAAGTTTACTTCGCTGAATATTGGGGATATGAGTAAACATAAAGAACCAAAGATACGTGGTGGCATTAAGAACAGAGGTTGATGAGGAAACGCAAGTTGGAAGGAAAAATGTCCTTCCAGAATAGGTGTAGGCATTCTATTGATGAGGTAGGAAGCGGTGAGAACAGCTTCACCCTAGAGATATTTAGGAACCTTCATATCAAACAATAGAGATCGAGGAATCTCGAGAAGATGCCTATTTTTTCTCTCAGCAACCCCATTCTGTTGGAGGGTATAAGGGCAAGTAGTTTGTCACACAATGCCATGAGAGTAAAGATAAGATTAGAGAATGTGAGGAATATTCCCCACCATTATCCGATCGAAGAACCTTAACATGCGCATGAAATTGTGTGCTAAGTAGTCTGTGAAATAGGGAAGAAATAGAGGCAACTTCATCTTTGGTGCGCATAAAAAAGAGCATAGTGAGTCTAGTACAGTCATCAATAAAAGTAACAAAATAACGATAATCATTCAAAACAGTAACAGGGGAAGGCCCCCACATATTAGAGTGAATAACTTCAAAAGGAATAACACATTTACTACCACTCAAGGGATAAGAATTGCGAACATGTTTAGAGAACTGACAAGTCTCACAATTAAACAAACTACTATCAAATCCATAAAAAAATTTCGGAAATAAAAGTTTCAAACGACTAATATGAGGATGGCCACATCGAGAGTGCCACAATCTAGCTTCAGCAACAGAAACCACCATAGCTGCAAGAGGAGATGCACTACGCAAATCCCGAAGGAGGTAGTCCCGTCTCTTCAGTACCATAACCAAGGATCTTCCCTTATTTAAGCACCTGGAAAACACAATATGATGGAAAGAATGTCACACTACAATGTAAGGAATTGGTAATTTTACTTACATATAATAGATTCATAGGCATGTTAGGAACTAAAAGAATAGTGTCAAAGGACAAGGTGCCTAATTAAACACTCCATTTGCCCTTTACAGGAACAAGGGATCCATCAGCAATGCGAATATGAATAGAATCAGAAAGACTAGACACAGATGTAAATAAATCTCTCATACCAGACATGTGATCCGTAATCCCAGAATCAATGATCCATGGGGACTGAGAGGATGAGGTCACATGTGGGAGGAAGATGTCTGTCCCTGTGTTACCGTCATGCGCTGAAGGCGGCCATGGGGATCTTGAAGCTCTAGAAATCAGATAGAGGGGGAGCTGAAGTAGGAGGGATACTCTGACACTAACTGGATTAGAAGTTTCATCAGTGGAGGACTGAAATGCACGACTTCGAAGGAATTTCAATTTCCCATGTAATTCCCAACATCTTTCTCTGGTATGGCCCTTCTTGCCACAATGAGAACACAATAATTTCTCTCTTTCTTCACGGGAGGGGCCCCCATGACCTTCACGACCACCACCTCTACCACCAGATTTGCCTCCACTACGATCAAAAAAAGTGAAGGATGACAGGGCAGATCTCTCAGATACATCACCATCAGGAATCTACATAAATTATTGCCTACTCTCCTCATGCAGAAGGAGGGCATACACGGTACCAAGTGGCGAACACTCCTCTCTGCCTAGAATATTTGATTTAACATTCTCATATTCAGGTCTAACCCCTTTTAGGAAGTTAAACACTCCTTCTTTCAGTATTTTTACTAGCCTTGCTGGCACACGAGCTGCACAGTTCTTCTTGATACTGGGCTAGTTCATCCCACAAACTCCTTATCTGAGTGTAATACTCTCCAATAATCTTATCACCTTGCTTCATAGTGTTAATTTTGTCACTAATTTGAAACATTTTTGCGAGGTTTTGTTTTTGTGAGAGGGCATCCCTCACAGCCTCCCATAATTGTTTAGCATCACTGGCATACATAAAAGAATCACTAATGTCTGGTTGCATTGAGTGTAGTAGCCATGTCATGATAGTTAGATTGTCACTTTCCCAATCAATATACTTAGGGTCATTTTCTTTGGGTTTTGGGAGTCCCGTAAATATAACCCAATTTTTTCTTCATCCCTAAGTACATAGCAGCAGACCATGACCACGAAAGATAATTGGCCCCATTCAATTTCTTCGTAGTAATTTATAAGTTATGAGAAATATCTCCACCAACGATCTCGGATTTATTCTCGTCCATGATTAAGATATACCGAGATCAAAAGAGTTCAAAAAATAGAAGGCCCACAATACCCTACTGATTGATCACAACTAATCGACTAACCGCTATTATATGATCCTGAATCACCACCATTAAGTCATAACGCACAGGTAAACAAACACAAAACAACAAATAGGGTGCAAAATCTCAACCAAAGACATCATCTTCAACATACCGATAACCAATTAACAAAAAACAAATTGAAACAAGGCATATTGAATCTGGTTTTAAATCTCAGAAATTTAGAAAGGGTAGCAAGACTGACGGGGACGCCGACATCGTAGACATAGGATATGAACCTTTTCGCATGTACCGACATCGGAAGAAGCGGAATGGAAATGAAGACTAGGCGAATGAAATTTTGGCGATTTGGAGGAATACTACAAATTCAATCGATCGAATTGCATATTCGATCGATCAAACTATGTCGACAGAAAACACTATTTTTGGAGTGACATATATATATATAATTCGATCGATCGATCGAGTTTCACTTTCGATCGATCGAAATTGCGCAGAGTAATTTTAATTTTTAATTTCGAACTTGAGTTTTAGGGGCTTATTTGTCTTTTATTTAGTATTTGTTTTAGGGTTTTCTTTTATTGTAAGACCTCCTTTATAGGGTTTTTTTTTATTAATGAATGAAAGAGCTTTTGCTTTTGGAACTTGAGATAAGTTTCTTCCCGAGAAGGGTTTGGTGAGAAGCCAAGGGTGCAAAGCCCAAAATTTATTTCCCGAGAATGGTTTGAAGTCAAGGGTGTGAAGCCCACAATCGATCCTCTTCTATTTTATCCCTTTTAATTTATCATCTCTGCTTTAAACCTAAAACCCTAAATCTGCCATATCTCTTTAAAACCCGAAATCCTAAAACCCTAGCTTTTCCCTAAGCCATTGAAGCGATCCGATTCACAACCGTAGCTTCCATCAGACTATTAAACCCAACCGTATCAAAATAACCAGAAAACCAGAGATTCCATCTCTAGGACCAATCCGCATCGCTATTCTAATGGATCTAGCGCAAGGCTGAACCCTTCCCAAACTGAACGTGATCTTTTCACTTGGAGAATTACGAACTCCTGAGGTATTCGCTATATTCTCAAATTTATTGTTTAATGTAATTCAATTTAATTTCGGCAAGCAATTAATCATCGCATTCACGTAGTTTAGAGTTTTGTCCTGTGTCAAAGACACTCATCATTTTCAACAATTTTGGGAGCTTTCCAGCAATTTCTAGAGGATTCTGGCGAGTTTGGGTAGTTGCCGGCGACATATCCAGTAGCTCTGGGGAGGTGTAGATGACGTAGATCTTACACAAACTGTCGTGGACCGCAAATTACTTTCAACAATTCTGGGAGCTTTCCAGCAATTTCGAGAGGATTCCGGCGAGTTTGGGAAGTTGCTAGCGACATATCCAGCAGCTCCGGCGAGGTGTAGATGACGTAGATCTTACATAGACCGTCGTAGACCGCAAATTACTTTCCCAAATGCATCATAAACAAGGTGGGTCAACTGGGAATTGTCAACTAGGCTGCTGGGGACTTCAGCTCTCATTCCAGCGACGTTTTCAACAACTCTGGCTACCTGGTTTGGGTACAACTTGCTGCAATTAAGTGTAGATGGCTCTTACAGCCTGGATCTGACACAGATCTTACTTGGGAGGCATCGAAATCGAGTTTGGAATGTTTTTTATGCTTCAAACCATGTTGCAAGGTGAATCTAAGGAGTCTATGGCTCTCTGTGAGTCACCGGAGATGGTGGAGCTCGAGGAAGAAGACGACCTAGAATTTAGGGCTCCAGCCCTCAAACGGCTTGTGTCAAGAAGGGAAAAATACTCCCCTTGGAATTCAGACAAACCCCTGAACTTTCAGATGATTCCGGCGAGGCACATCGCTAATGACGTCAGCGATGACCTGGATTTTCATTACGTAAAGTTTTTGTAAATCCGTAGATCGAACAAGGCTCTGATACCAAGACAATTGTAATTTAGGGTTAGGGTTTAGTAATAGGAAAGAAGGAGGAAGAAGATATTAGGGTTGAATCAATGTGACCCAAATCCAAATGCAAAATATTATTTACATCATCTTAGCATGTTCACGTATTACATGGTTCCAGAGTCAAGTGAATTGTACAACTTAAAATTCACTTAACTGCACACACCTAAAGTTACTACACACCCATATAATAGAAATAACATCTCCAACACTGTGGGCGTCCGTGAAATGTACGGATATCCGTGAAGCACAAAACGGACGTCTGTGAGTCGCGTCAACACATTGACGAGTAGACGAGTTTTGAGGCAAAAGTTGCTTTTTTAGAGTTTTAGTTGCTTTAAGATTCTTTTATTTCGAATTATGCTTAGTTAGGGCTGGTTTGCCTATATAAAGGCATTGTAAATACACTTTTAAGGAATTAATGGTTGTTGAATATTGTTTTTGCATATTTAGAGCTTTTATCAAAGTTGTCTTCGACGATGTGATTCTCTCAAGACTTGGAAGAGCGATTCTTCTTTCTGTGTGCGGTTTGGTGCGAGGTCAACTTTCTATCCTTCTTATCTACTCTTATCTCCATCTATGTGTAAGTGTTTGGTTGATTTTCTAATTGCTACATCCCAAAATCCGGAACTAATTGTGTGTTTTGCTTGTTAGATCTTTCCATAACCTAACTTAAGATCGTTCAGTAGTCCTAACACGGAATTTCTTCTATTTGAGCCTTGAATTGCTAAAGGCCCAAAATTTTCTTATTGATTTACTCCGCACGGATTCAAAAGAACCCCTTGTGAGTTCGTTCGAAGCCCTAAATTGTTGGAGATCTTGTTGTTCGCTAAAGAACCCTAGTCTTCTTGATCTAGGGAACGTACTGCGAAAGTAACACTGCTTTGGGCTAAATCAAATTATTTAATTGAAATTCTCTTTAATTTCAGTGTTAATCTGTTAGGAAAATTCATATTTTAATTAGTCGCGTTAATTCTAAAATAGTCTCAACCCATCATATTTGCATCGTGTTAGTTTCTGCATCCAATTTGGTATTAAAGCTTTGTCAATTTAGAGTTGTTAGTGTTCATATAGGTTCTAGGTTTCATTTTTGTTGTGTCTTGCATCGTTATGATTCCGCTGGGATAGAAGCCCTTATTAATGAACTTGCAACTAAGTTGACAACAAGTCAGGCAAATCTTCAAGCCCAGATGCTTGATCACCATGCTCAGTTACAAAATCAGTTGTGTGATCAACAAGCCCACCATGAGGCTCTAGTAGCTAGTGTCAATGACCATTATCGAGTCCACATCAATGACCGTAGAAGAGACGGTCCTCACCAACGTGATCCCCCACCCAATCAGGACGACAAAATCTTGAAGTCCATCAAAATGGACACTCTTACTTTTTATGGGAAAAGACAACCTATAGTCTTTCTAGAGTGGGTGACTGGCATGGAAGCCTATTTTGATTGGTATGCTATGTCTGAGGAGCGCAAAGTCCGGTTTGCCAAAGTTAAAGCTTATAGGCCAAGCTAGGCTTTACTGGATGGGTATAGAGCGTCGTAGACAATCCCAAGGTTTACTTCCCATTTCCACGTGGGCAGACATGAAGATCCAACTGAATGAGAAGTACATTCCTCTTTCCTTGATGAACATCTTCTTGATCAGTGTCACACTTCGCCAAGGGAATATTTCGGTCACAAAATACATTGATAAATTTGAGGACTTGATATTTTAGGCCACATTCTACAGGCGGTTCATCCGTAATTTTAGTACGGTAGCGACTCCTATTACTGATTGCATTAAAAAGAGAGTTTAAATGGACACCTACAGCGGCAAAAACATTTAAGGAGATTAAGTTTCTTATGACCGAGGCTCTAGTTATGCCCCTTCCTGACTTTTCTAAAGTCTTTGAGGTGGCGTGTGACGTGTCAGACGTAGGTATTGGTGGAGTATTGAGCCAAGAGGGTGGTCACCCTATAGCTTATTTCAGTGACAATCTAAATGAGGTCAGGCAAAAATATTCTACGTACGATTAGGAATTCTATGCGGTAGTGCAATCTCTCAAATATTGGAAACACTACTTATTACCGCAAGAATTTGTTCTGCTCTCATATTATGAGGCCCTAAGATTTTTTAGCTCTCAAAAGAAGTTAAACCCGCGACATGCAAAATGGGTAGAACAACCTCAAGGGTTCACCTTTGTGCTGAAAATAGGGCTAGAGTAGAGAATAGGACTGTTGACACGCTTAGCTGTAAAGTGACGACATTTCACTCCATGAGTGTTAAGGTGACTGGATTCGAGCATTTAGTGGATGAATATCATACGTGTCCAGATTTTAGAGAACAGTATGCCTCACTCGTGAGTGACTAGTCTGATAGAGTGTGTAAGTATACCCTACACGATGGGTATTTGTTTTTGAAAAATCGCTTGTGTATTCCCCGAATTTCTCTACGAGACTTCCTTGTTTGAGAAGTACACGTCGAAGGTGTCGCCGGGCATTTCGGTCACGACAAAACTGTTGCATTGGTTGAAGATAGGTTTTACTGGCCTAATCTCACACGAGATGTTGTCAAAATCATTAATCACTGTCGTGTTTGTCAATTGGCAAAACAAAGGAAGCAAAACACGGGGTTGTATACGCCTTTACTTGTGCCACATACTCCATAGCAAGATCTTCTATGGACTTTGTGTTAGGGTTTCCTAAGACTCTCAGAAAGCATGATTCGGTGCTTGTTGTTGTAGATTGCTTCTCGAAAATGGCCCATTTCATAGCCTGCTCGAAAACCTCATATGCAAGTAAAATTGCTACACTTTTCTTTAGTGAGGTTGTTTGTTTGCACGGTTTGCTCAAAACCATTATGTCGGATAGAGATGTTAAGTTTGTCAGTTATTTCTGGAAGACATTGTAGCATAAAATAGGGACTAGGCTTCAATTTTCATCGTTATATCATCCCTAAACCGATGGGCAAACTGAAGTTGTTAATTGGAGTTTAGAAAATCTCTTGAGGTGTCTTGTAAGTGAAAATGTTAGAAGTTGGGATCTCATCTTACCTGTCGCAGAGTTTGCATATAACAATTCGGTTAATAGAACCACAAGGTCGAGTCCGTTTCAAGTTGTGCACGGTTACAAACCTAGGACACCCATAGATCTTATCTCGATGTCAGTTCATCAGAGGTCGTCAAAATCTGCATCTACTTTTGCATATCGCATTCATGAACTTCATACTGAGATTAAAAGAAGAATTAATGTGAGTAATGAAAAACATAAAGTTTCTGCTGATTCTCATCAAAGATTCAAAGAATTTCAAGAGGGTGATTTTGTGATGGTTCAAAATAGACCTGAGTGCTTCCCTCAAGGAATGGCTAAAAAGTTACAGGCTCATAGTGTTGAACCCTATAGGATTTTGAAGCGTGCCAGTCCTAATGCTTATGTACTAGACTTACCACCAGATTTGGGTATTAGTACGACTTTCAATGTGGAGGATTTTGTTCCATCCTCTGGCCCTCTAGTTACACCACCCAATCCTTTTGAACCTTCCACATCTGATCCTACCTCTGTATCTCTATTCCATTACCTCCACCTACACATCCTTCTCGTGAGATAATTGAGGATATTTTGGAAGATCAGATTGTGTCTACAAACCAAGGGAATTTCAAAAGTGTCTTGTCAAGTGGAAGAATAAGCCAGAGTCAGAGAATACATGGATCACAAAAGAAGAGTTCAACAACTGACTTATTAATGTGACAACATCTTATCTACTCTTATCTCCATCTACGTGTAAGTATTTGGTTGATTTTCTAATTACTACATCCCAAAATCCGGAACTATTTGTGTGTTTTGCTTGTTCGATCTTTCCATAACCTAACTTAAAATCGTTCAATAGTCCTAACACGGAATTTCTTCTATTTGAGCCTTGAATTGCTAAAGACCCAAAATTTTCTTATTGATTTATTCCGCACGGATTCGAAAGAACCCCTTATGAGTTCATTCGAAGCCCTAAATTGTTGGAGATCTAGTTCTTCACTAAAGAACCCTAGTCTTCTTGGTCTTATAGGGAACGTACTGCGGAAGTAACACTGTTTTGGGCTAAATCAAATTATTTAATTGAAATTCTCTTCAATTTCAGTGTTAATCTGTTAGGAAAATTCATATTTCAACTACTCGTGTTAATTTTAAAATAATCTCAGCCCATCATATTTGCATCGTGTTAGTTTCTGCATCATGGGCTTTATACAATTCTAGCTAAACTTTTGGTCAATAGGCTTAAGCCTCTCATGACCAAGCTAATTTCTCCAGGGCTTTCATGGGAGGAAGACGGATTTTGGGTGGCACGGTTATTGCCCATGAGTGTATTCGCTCCAGACATAAGGCTAATAAGCCAGGGACTGTTTGTAAATGTTATATAGAGAAAGTTTATGATAGAGTGAATTGGAGGTTTATTGATTATTTGTTCGGTAGAATGGGTTACGGGGATAGATGGCGAAGGTGGATTCAAGCGTGCACCTCCTCTCTGATGTTCTCAATCATGATCATGGGTCCCCAAACGATTTTTTCAAAGGGCGTAGAGGTCTTAGAAAAAGGGTTCCCCTTTCTTTTTCAATCTCGTTGGTGAAGCTTTAAGTAGGTTTTTGGACAGGGGAGCGGTGCTAGATCTCATTCACAGTTTACAAGTGGCTAGTGGCGCGGTCTTGTAACCCATCTCCGTTTTGCGGACGACATTGTCCTCTTTTATGATACTTCTAAGTCGGACCTATTTAACATCAAACTTGTGTTGCGATTATTCAAGTTGGTTTCTTGGTAGAGGTAAATTTCCATAAAACCAAAATTAGTAGGCTTGGTTTGGAAGGGGCATGTCCAAGTTAGCTATGTACTTTGGTGGTGGGGTGGAAAGTTTTCCCATGAAGTATCTTAAGGGTTCCCTTATGCCTAGGGAAGCCTTATTAGTTCCCCATGGACCCTGTTTTGGAGAGGGTTGAGCATAAGCTGACTACTTTGAAGGTTAAATTGATATTTATCAGAGGTAGAGTTACTTTTAAAGAGGTCGAATTACTTATAAAGAAGACCTTATCCAATTCACCAGTGCACTATGTCTTTCTTCAGGGCCCTATAGGTATGGCTGCAAAAATTAGGAGTATTATGAAGAGATTCTTGTAGAGTGGTTGTGCCGATAAGGAAAAAACTCCCTTATTAATTAGAATGTCGCTTACTTCTCTAAGGAGGAGGGGAGTTTAGGTTTTAGGAGAATTGGCTAAATGAATAAAGCTCTCCTTGGGAAGTGGCTGTGGAGACTTGGGAAAGAACCTTTCCATCTATGGGCTTCTTTAGTAAATGCCAAATATAGATGCAGCCGGAATGGATAGGATTTTTGATCCACAGGTCTTTCTTATGCTTTGGGTTGCAGGAGAGGGGTGATGTCCACGAAGCAGATTTTTCAGAAGTGTGAGATTTAAGGAGGAAAGGGGACATAATAAAAATTTTGGAAGGACATCTGGATCGGCGAGGAGGCCCTATGCAACAGGTTCAAGAGCGTATACCGTCTTGCAGTTGATGGCTAATCAACTGTGGAACAAGGTCTGGACGGCAATAGAGGCAGACTAGTGTGGGACATTAGATGACAGCGCACTCTCAGTGATCATAAAGCAGCCGAATTTGCGGACCTGCTTGTGGCATTGAAAATGGCCAGAGTTTCAAATGCCAATCCAGATATCCCAATCTGATCCTGGAGTAAGACTGGTAAATTTGCTGTGAAATTCAGGTATAGTACAATTTAGAGAAGACCGCTATTTTGCAAGCATGGACAGAGCTGTGTGTCAACTACCAATTCTGGTAAAAAAATCTGATTAGCCTGGGGGAGTATATCAACGGTTGATAGTCTCAATCGGAGAAGGATCACAATCCCAAATAGATTCATGACCGTGAATCAGTGGAGCACGTTCCAATGCATCTTCCTTTGGCAGTTATCATATGGAACCATTTCCATAGAACCTTCAGTGATTCCTGGTGCTCGTCTCTAAAATGCAAAGAACTGATGGCTGAAAGAAGGCATCTTATTGGGTCCCAAGGTGACCTGCTATGGAGAATGCTGGTTACTGTCATTTTCTCGACTTTATGGAACGAAAGGAAGAGCAGAATGTTTGGAGGAAGAAGCAAGTCTAGCAGTGAGATCATATCGCTATCTTGACTTCTACTCTATTGGAGACTGGGTGGAACTCTCAAGGAAATTCAAGCATTGGTCGCCCAATGTGCTGATGTTGCGCTAGATTGCTTGCATTCAGGGTAGTCCATTCTAGGGTTTTTTTTGTTGTTCTAGTGCTCCTGTCCTTGTTTTTCTTGTTCTTCAGAGTGCCTCATTGGCACAGCCAAGCATCTCACGTGGCGTTTTTCCGTAAGCTTTTTCATTCTTTTGCCTATCTAAACATAAAAAAATCTCTGGTTTTTTCTGTAGAACTTTTTAAGTGAATTGTTAGATATATGCTCACCCAACTTGTTAAGTGAGTAAGTGACTCATTATAGGAGATGTCAGAAGCCATACCTAGTGCTAATGCCATGTCCCTGCTTCTATTTCTTTAGCACACTTTAGTTCTGATGCATTAATTCCTTGACATTAAGCAGGGTGGAGAATGCTCAATTTGATTCTGAATAAATAATGTTCATTCAAAAGGTCGTACTAGTTTCCTGATTGTATAAGAATCTGCTTTCACCTGTATTTTATGCTTTTCTAACCTCTGTTGTATATACTGCAGGATATTATGAAATGTTCCTGGCATATAATTTTCCATCTATGTCTATATTATCTGCATTACAAAGTTGTTCTTACTCTAGTTGAATTTATCAGGCATCACATAAGGTTATGAAAGTTGAAGAGAAACTATCAAAAGGATGGGGTGGTGAAAATGCTTATCATGTCAGTGGCTATCGCTACTTACTGGTTGATAGCGACAGAAACATATCGAGGGCTTCTCCTCCACGAAAAGTAACTACTCTAACAAAGGTTGGAATCTTAGCGCTACGTACCTCTGCTACTGGCATGTTAGTTATTTGAATGCAATGCATTGTCTGAGTTTCTTTACCAAAGTTTGAGAATATAAATATATTATTTGAATTACTTGCAAATGCTGTTTGAGTTTGGGGCTACTTGAAAATGTCGTAATTATTACTTTCACATCTAACTTTTCTGTTTAATGTTATTCAGCATGTACTTTATTTTCTGTACACCCAAGCCTCACACTTTGACTTCTATGACAAACGTTATTGATAACATTGTTGGGATCAAGAAGCTGCATTGGAACGGTTTTTTGGGAAGCCCTGCACAGAAAAAACAACTTTCAAACCCCTCCTGTTGGTTTGCTCATTGAATTATGAGGTACTCAAGCATTTAAAAGGCCTTTTAGGTTCCGTTGGACCATGTGACTTTTTAGTCCAGCAACTTTTTAATCCAGAGACAAGTATGTCTATAGACTATATTGTCTTTTTTGAATAGGTAAGCTGGTTTCGAACCTGTGACCTTGAGGTTGCAATATTGTCAACCTTCCATAGTGCTTGTGCTACAGGCCCAAGCCCTATGGACTATTTTGTCTCCTGTTTTGGTGATACTCTGGACGTCCCACTGACATATAACTGTTATTGGTTAATGTCTGGAACTTTCTAGGATGAATCTGTATTTGTTGGTGGGGATGGGGGTGGAGGTGGTAAGGTGTGGTGGTGGTGGAAGTCATGGTGAAGGTGGTGGTGGTTATCCTGGAGGTGGTGACAAACTGACAATGGTGGTTGTAGCGGAGAAGGTGGTGGTGGTGGTGGAGAGGATGTTGTTATTATGGTGGTGAAGAAGGTGGTGGTAGTAGTCAGGGTGGAGAAGGTGGTTGTGGTATTGTGATGGTGATGGAGAGGTGGTGTTGGTAGTTGTGGTGGCCATTGTGGAGGAAGTGGTAGTTATGGGCGTAGTGGTGTAGGTGGTGGTGTGTATTGCGTTTGTGGTGGTCATGGTCATGGACATGGACGTGGTCATGTAAGGTGGGGGTGTGGTGTTGCTGGAAGTGGTGATTATGGACGTAGTGGTGTGTATTGCGTTTGTGGTGGTCATGGTCATGGACATGGACGTGGCCGTGTAAGGTGGGGGTGTGGTGTTGCTGGAAGAGGTGGTCATGATGGAGAGGGTGGTGGTTGTGTTGTTTTGTGTGGTGGTTGTGGTGGGGAACATGGTGATGGTGGTGGTGGTCGTTGCAGTGAAGATGGTGGTGGTATGTGATGTGGTCATGGAGGTAATAGAAACTTGAATGTTTCTGATTTGGATGACTTTCTAATTCCATATGTGGAACTAAAATTTCTTTATTTTGGGGGAAAATAGAGAATTTTTAGTCCACAGAAATATAAGTCTCTATCACTATCATTTCCCAAACATGGTACATGTAGTCATAGTAGTCATGGATCAAAATTTCGGCCGATACCGATACGTATCGGTATTGGTATCGTTCGATACATTCAACTGTATTGAATGTATCGAACGATACATTCAATGTATTGTCCGATACCAACCGGTACCGATTTAGGGTTTAACCCGATATTTTGACCCATGGGTGGTATGTGGTGTGATCGTGGAGGTAATGAATGTCTATGATTTGGATGACCCTATAATTCCATAGGTGGAATTAAAATTTCTCTATTTTGGGGTAAAATAGAGACTTGTTAGTCCATAGAAATCTAAGTCTTCGTCCCTATTAATTTCCCAAACATGCTACATGGGCAGTTTTTGAGGGAAATCTAAGTATTCGTCCCTATTAATCCAGAGATCCAAAAGGGCCCGGAAGATCAATCAAATTTTTGCGGCCCCGCTGGAGTGACTGTTTCCAGGGAGGATAGTCTGGTGGCTGTGATTCATCTCTGTTCTACTGGTTTTCTAGTTGGCTGCTGCCAATTTAATTGGTCTTCAGTAGCCTTGCCTCTTCTTTGGGCTTGTTTTTCTTGTTTTTTTCTTTGTTTTTTTTCTTTTTCGGCCGTTGGGCCTGTCTTTTTGTAAGTTTTCTTGCTTGCAATATAGATTTTAGTACCGATCAATAAATAAATAAATAGATTTAAATTAAAATTAAAATCCTTTACTTTAAATTCTAGTATTAGCGACCACCATAAGTGGTATAGTTCTTTGTAGACAGGCCTAGAATCACCACTTCTGACTTTTTATTTACATAAACTGGCTTCATGCTCTCAAGTATTTCCAGATAGGGTGCCAATTCTCTTGTTGTTTTTGCTGATTCCTGAAGGATGCAAAGATGACCAGATCCTTTAAAACTGCCTCTTGATAGCTTTTTTAAGCTAAATTCAATGAGACAAGTAATGGGAAGTTGGGTTGGTTCTTGATCATGATTGTGAGAAGATAATTTTGACGGCAATCGTAGCAACAAATAACACCAGTAATGACCTTGAAATCATTCTTAGGGGTCTCAAGACTCTCAACCAACATTATGAATAGAATGGATTCTCTCAATAAAGTTACATTAGTTAATCATCAGGTCTTTCAATCAGCAACTTCTGAAGTGGTTCTATTTTTATTTCTTGGTATCTCCAAGTATATGGAGAGGTGAGATCTGTGTATCAAGAAAGATTTTGTATGTAGGACCGGGTCCTTTTGACGCATATGAGCTCCCATTTATGGAGGATGTAAATTTGGTATTGTTTGAATGAAGCTTCAGTGACTTTTATGTTTCACTTAGTATATATGAATGTATTATCCGAATTACATTATAACAATGATTAGTAAATTCAAATCATTACAATATGCATTTTACAGGTCATTTATTACTAGAAGCAGAAATATTCGTGAATAAATTTTGTTTGTTTCATTTTTTTTCCTCTTTGACTAAGATCCATTTGATTTCCCAAAAGCGTAGTTAGATGAAATGTTTATTTTGTTAATTGCACTATCCATATTATTCAGCATGGTGCACCTAGGGTTTTCATGGGCTGGATTAGGGTCGAGTTGGAGTGAAACACAGCCCAGCCTTGCCTGGGTTGGGTTAGGGTAAAGTTCAGCCTGGCTCTAACCCGGTCCTAGGCAGGCCTGGCCAAGGTGTGGGTTTTTTTTTTGTTGCTAAACTCTCCTTAAAAGGCCCAATCGGCAGCATTACGAGGCCACCTAGATGATATACAATTACAATATATATATATATATATATATATATATATATATATATATATATATATATATATATATATATATAATCCAGGCCAGGTCTGAGCCAGGTGCTTGCTATGTAGACCAAGCTCGACCCGGATGAACCTGGGCAAGATCATGCTTAACCCAGTCTAGGTTGCGGGCCGGGTTTACTAGACAAAAATGCCCCTATTTTCTCGGCCAGGTGCAGGCTGAATTCCGAACCAGCGCAGTCCATTGAGAGCCTTAGGTGCACCAATTTTTTTCACTCTCCTCCCTTCTCGTCAGTGTTAAGCATGGTAATTAGTTACCCATCCTTCCCATTCAGTTAGATGCTAATGAGGTAGTCTGGTTCTCCTGTATTCCAATAGTTTTCTTCCCCGTGCCATCCATGTTGCAGGACTCCTTACTTGCCCTCAATAAGCTTAGGAAAGAAGTTGATTTGGAGAAGAGTAGATCAAAAAGGGATGATCCGGACCATGAAAAGGATTTGGAACTGTGCATCAGAGCTAAAAACAATGCTTGGATCATCGCTCGGATTACAAGAGGGAAAGAGCTGTATATGGCCTTGGAGAAAGCCAATGAAACACTTTTGTATGCATCTGATGCCATTGAGAAGTTTAGCAAGAGGTGCAAGCATTTCAACAGTTCTTTTAATAATTGTTTCTTATTTTTTGCAGTCATATCTTGGTTCTTTTTGTGGTTTTAAAAAAAATGATCATAGGAAGTAAAACATAAACTTTACACCTTTTGGGTTCCGACAAACTGTGTTTTGACTTATACTGCTCCTTGAGCATCTAAACTATGACCAAGATACCCCTGCAGCTACTCTCAGGTTTCTCTTTTTGTGTTCTTTGGCACCTCCATTAATGCTCCACCCTATTTAGAGATGAAATCGGCTGGAGATGTTGGAGTGTATAAAACAACTGATGAATTAATGGGGCGTCACCTGCATCATCCACTTGTTTTGGCATGTGGCACACATCCTTGACCAATCCAAGTTGCAAATCATCATGTGAACTGATGCTAGCTGGAAATTGGTGCCCATCAAAGGATTCTAGCCATTCAATCCAGGCTTTTTAATATAGACCATTGTTCATATCTAATGTAGGGTCCATATTGAAGTGTTTGGATTGGATGGTACTGATCTGCTGATGGTTTGATTTTTTTGGGGCTAAGCGAAGGTCACATGATGTCTGAACTTGAACGAAGTTGATTGCTCACGTATGTGTGCCTGGTGGCAAAACCAGGTTGAGTGAGTATCCCACTATCGATGCAGGTGATCGGAGTCAATCTCAACAACTCATTCCCATGTAGGATATTCTCCTTGGAAGTGATTTATGTCAACAACAAGATTCTTGTCAGCAATCTAATGTCTCACAAACCATTCATCCTAGATTTCTTTTGAGGTGGAAGAACCAAAGAATACGTCTTGCACCTACCTGAAAGGCTCTGAGTGCAGGCCGAAGATTGGTTTCCGATTCTGAAGTAGATGGGAGCTCTTGTTGGGTTGCTTTGTTAGGAAACATTTAGATCTTAGTTGGACAAAGGTGAACCCAACACAACTCAAATATTTGATCAAACGATCTGTGGAGCTAGCATTTCCTGTCACCTGTACTTTAGCAAGTGGCGGGACATGTTGGTCTCACATCTTAGTATTGTCCGATCACAGATCTGAATGTTGATAGGTCTGTTCATCACCCTTTAAATGTAACACTTTTAACAATATATTATTTAGGTTATCAAAAAAAAAAAAAAACAATATGTTATTTGCATCAATATTTCTTAGGTGGCACTTATATCAGTTCAGTTAACCCATGGATGTTGTGCAGGTACTGTGGTGGAGCGTTTTCTTTGGATTAGGGAATACGAGGTTGTTCAAGATCCTCTCTAAAAATAGAAATTCATTTTTGCTCATGGGCTGACCTTGCAACACTTGTGAAATCTAGTTTACTAGCCCAAAGTCATTAATAAGATCCCGTTGAATCCTTAAAACACAATCTTGCAGCCGTTTGAAAGTTACTATTGAACACACATATTTGAAAAGATGCATTTGCTGGTCTAAATGGGATCTCTGACGAACTCAGAACTTTTGTAACAATAATTGCTGTTGAGAACTGAAAATAGTCTCCATTTTTTTGCCTGATTTCTACACTAACCTACCTTATATTTTAAACTCACTTATGCAAAAAAAATTATGAGCCCACTTTGACATTGAAACTTGGTTTAAAGAATTAAGGTAACAAGCAGGAGGTGTTGGTCAACTATTTGAGCTGTATTACCATATCTCAAACCCTCAATAAACAGGCTGAGATTTGTCTACAGGGGGATTTTTTTTAAGAATTTTCTCAATATCCTCATGCAGAGCTCCTTGTTCTCCAGCCAGAACTCGAGCTCTCTTCTACCATTTCCAACAGCTGACCAGAAAAATAAGCAGAAAAAGTTTGATAACCTGTATAAATAAATTAATGTCTACCCTATCCAAGTGCAAATATATGTCCCATGGGTGTTATTAATTTCTGGAAAAGGTGTAAAAATGTACTTTATTAAAAGGACTCGCATTTAAACTCAGCTGTACGCGAGGCAAAGTTCGGTGCACTTAGGCACCTTGCCTGTTATAGTGGAGCAACTACAGTAGGACGCCGGAATCCAGCAAATAGAAAAGGGATGATTTTTTTTTGGTATAGGTTGAGAAATGTTATGAAGTGAGTTGCTTATGTGGTTCTATAGTGTCTCTCTTTACAATTTATTTTTGGGCAGCTGAAAGTTTATCCTTGGAAAAGAACTCAAGGAAAGAACAAATATGGGGGCGTCTAGAATCAAATTTTAAAAGGGCTTTTTTATCATTTCATACCCAAAGACCACTAGCTTCAACTGTATCTTTACAGTAGCACACAGACAACATGCTTATTTATTCTGATACAATCGAATTGGATGACCGAGATAAGCCAACTATGCCTATAATACAACCAATGTTTTGTTTATCTTTAGTGAGGTTGGCCATTATCGGCTGTAAGTAAATACAGCTTCTGGCCATCACAAATCAAGTCTATATCCTGTATTTTACCCCCAGCTTCTGATAAAATGCAAGTACAAGTAAATTTGAGTTGCTCCTCGGAATATTTGATAAGCTCTTCTAATGTGCATGGGATCCACAGCATTACTCCCTCTCTTCTCATTTGCTCAGAATCCCATGGATGGAATGGGAATACAGTGCTTTTCTTTTGGTGCACTTTCTGTCCATGCCAAAAATTGCATAACTTGGCTATGCTTTATTTTGGACAATTCATGCTAGCAGAATTGCAAGTCTAAACTTGGGGATAACGGGTTTAAAATAGACCCAAGTTGAAAATCTCTGACCAAAACTTTTGGCTGGTGTTACTACTACACCACCTTATGTCACACGCACCTCACTTAAGCAAAGCAAAAATCCATTAATTGCTTTGAATCAGCCTATGGAGATACTTTTTCGTTCCAATTTTTCACACAATAGATAGAGATCACAGGCCTACCATTATATAGTCAATTGTTAATTACACATGCATACATCTCAAAAAGTGATGTGAACCACATTTTATATTATGCCTAATCACACACTTTTTGGAATGTACCCCCACGTGGAATCAACATATGACGGTTTGATGGTGTGACTATATTCTCATGATCTATTGTGTGAAAGATTGGGATGAAAAACAATGTCCATCGTCTAATGTAAAGCAGTCAATGATTTTAACTGTACTTAAGTGACGTCGCTGTAACAAAAGGCCACGGTAATAACACCAGCCAAAATAAAACGCAGCGGTGAAGAAATTATGAGACAGAACACTGCTAACGTTCTAAAATAAATACCGTCTCTGTTGACTGCTTCGAACCAGAAAGGACCATGACCAGCCAGATCTATCCTACATGGTGCACCTATTTGATCAATCAAATATCCCAACTAGCTGCCGGCCATTGAAATGTCTTAGCCAAGGCTCAGAACAATCCGATGATTATTGGCCACAATATCGAATATTAAAATAATATGCAAAACTGTCCATATCAGAGTGCGTAGATGGGATGGGTTAGTCCAAAATATGAGCTACAATTATTATCACTTAAATTGATCAGACACATGCCACATGACTCAAGAATGGGGTGTTCACGGCTCTGTCGGCACCCTTTCTATATAGGAAAAAGATCTAGTGCATTTGTAGAAACAGAAAATTGGGATATGACACCCACAAACAGCGGAACTTCCTGTAAGCAGTTTGTTACGGGGTAACTTTTTCGAAGCCCGTGCGACGCCTCGCTGCTGCTACAGCGAGGCCAGCTTGACTCAGATACCAATTTATCACGATGCATAACCTAACACTGGTTATCACGCTCGTGCAACATCTCGCTGCCGCGCACAGCGAGACCTCTTATCCAACCATCACTCTGATACCACCCGCCTAGAGGACAGGAACTCCCGCATCAAAGTTACTTTCACCCGAGGCTAACTCTCTCACTGCATCGTGTCTACTCGGGACACGCATGCCAGCACCTCAGTGCCACTTGGCCGGCCTAGCATCACCCTGTGTAGTGCACTAATCCCTCGCTTCAGACAGTGGCATGCATCTCTTCATGTCATTCAAGCCAACCATCGTGTGTGGCCCACGCGACCAGCACACTTGGAGCAGCATACAACTCTTCATACTATCCAATCTAAGCTTCGTGTGTGGCCCACGCGACCAGCACACTTCAGCTTCAAGCCCTCAGCTAGTGCGCGCCACTGCGTCCCACGTAGCCCTTGAGTGCCCTTGTGAGGTCACCGACCCATGTACACCGCGACGCCGGCACAGGGCCACATGGTAACCTCACGCCAGGTGACACATGGCATCGCCGCAACGCTGCTTTGCTGCAGCGATGTTCTAGGCCCACCCATAACCTAGAAAGTTCATACGCTCGTCCCGCAACGCAAGGCCCAATGTGTGAGAGAATAGCTCCACAACTCCCTTCTCCTTATATAAGGGTAAAATAGTAATTCAGTCAAAATGACAGAATAACCTCAAACCTATTGGTTTAACATACCGCAATGCGCTCCCGCATCGCTAGCCCACTTGGCTCAATCGCGTCCGTATCGCGACCGCGTCTTACCCGCATGCGACCGTGTTGCACCCTCGCAACGCGACCACGTCGCCAGACCCACTTGGCTCCATGTCGCGTGCCCTCCTGGCACCACACGTCATGCCCCAAGCACCGTGCCACAACTATGTCGCGACCATGTCGCAAGGCCCTCATGGCCTCATGTCGTGTGCCCTCATGGCACCACATGGCATACCATCATGGCACCACATTACGTCTGAGTCGTGACTGTGTCTCGTACCTACTCGACACCATATTGGGTCCGTCATTGCACCCGGATGCCGCGCTCCCTTGACACAGCATCACGTGCCCCCTTGGCATCGCATCGCTTATCGTACAAGCCAGATGTCGCGTGTCCTCTTGACACCACATCGCGTGCCACCATGGCACCGCCTCACATGTCTTATAGTACTTGGACGTCGCGTGTCCTCTTGACACCACGTCGAATGCCCCTACGCAGAGCACCGCACTACGTGCCTAATGGCACCAAGACGTCGCGTGCTCCAACATGGAACACCGCATTCCAAGCCCTTCACTCGTCTAGCCATTATACTAGATCGTAGCTTAGTTTGGGTCACCGTCGCATCATGCATCAGGGACTCATACACGCATCACCGGGCCACGTGCCTCTGCGCCCATGCGCTACACGGCTAGCTTACAAGGTCCGCTTGCCTTCTTGCTAGCTAAGTGTCCAATTCCAAGATCGTCATGCCTTTATACTGGTGCACAGATTAATGAGGCTGTCACAAGTTATCAAAAGAAGAAAAGATCGATTGCCAAGTGTTGGATGGTCAATTATGTTATACGTAATGATCTAAAAATTCCACTAGATAGGTTAGGATCCTCCAATCAGGGAGCAAATGCCATTCCCCATTTTAATATCCTCGGATGTTTTGAGAGAAACTATGGAATTCAGATAGCTGGGAAGATCTAGCATCTTCCAATAGCCTAATCAAGGGTTTACTTCCACGTACTTGGGCTTCATTAAGTGGCGTGCTTCCCCATCTGTAAATTTAAAAACAGTTAAAAATACGGTTAATCAAGTCCGCGAATAATTCCTGAAATTTTCAAATATTTGTGATTTTTAATATTGTTCAAAATTTTTATAATTTTAAATCCTATTTTTTCTCTCCAAGTTGTCCTCCGAATATTTCTCCAAACTTGTTAGATTTTTCCGAATTTTAACCTCGCCGAACTGCGACTTGGTGACTATGTGCATAACTGATGTAGTGACCAAAAAATAAAGAACTTGACAATTGAAGCACTTAATGCTACGGACATATATTTGGAGGAAAAATCCATCATAAGATTGTTTTATTCGCATCACTTACGTAAAGAATATAGATAAAAAATTTGAATTGTGAACAAGGTGTCAAAATTGGTATCGGACTCGGGTATCGGTCCATGGAGGACCGATATGACTCGGCCGATATCGATACGTTCCGGCCTATTTAAAAATAATAATAATAAATAAATAAGAGGTATTGGACAAAACCAATACCGTATTTGCCGAAACCCGATACGTATCGGCCGATACGGACCCGTTTCGACCAATAGCAAGTTGAGATACCGATGCATATCGGTATCGACCAATTTTTTATACCATGATTGTGAATTAATAAAACACATCTAGTGACTCTAGTCATACAAGCAGTAAGCATTATAATTTATTTCATCGGCAATGAAAATTAGCATTAAAAGGGCCAAAAAAAGCAAACAAGCATTAAGCATTGCTCATGGTTTGCAACTTTATACAAAACATTACTGATGCTCAAGAATTACTAGTCTTTAATTCATCAAATAAAAAGAGTACTACAAGTCTTTTAGGTAACATTCGATGTTCTATAGATTTTGTTCATAATATTTCTAAGCACTTTTCCATGTTTAGACATCAGCAATGGATTTGTAGGGCGGTCTTCATAAAATTTGAATTTTCAGTTTCAGACAGTAGAATGGCAAGTGCTACCAAGTAATCTTTATGTCATATATTTATTTCATTCCTTCTTCAGTATTAAAATTATGCACTTTATACTCCGTGACATTGTACATAGAAGGTGAGGAGCTCTCTAAGACAAGAATCAGTTTCTGAAATATTTGTTGTAGTTTGACCGTTGTAATGTTGACACAAGAAATCATAGGGAGCTAACATGTAAGCATATCTCATTCACGTATCTTCCGAATAAACCACTTCGAAGTTTTACATGAAAGAATATACATTAAAATTTAACTTTGAAAAAAAAAAAGATGAAAGATGAAAAAACTTCCACAAGTTTTCTAGATGGTAATATCTCTACTGTTATAATGAGAATGAGGCGAGTAAAACGGCAGTCCCAATTCTGTAATCGTTTTGACAAAAATGCCCCTCAATTTTATCACGTGGTTGTACATCCTACTGATATTATCAACAACGTCTAACCGCTCAATCTATGATAAGGTGCGTTCTTTCTGTTCATTAAATAAAAATAATCACTTTTCCTAAACCCTCCCTATAAGGAAACTTTAAAACCTCTAAAATCTCTATAATGTGTCACTAAATCTCTCTTTCAAGTTTCAACACATTGGGGTGAGTTTCTTTTAGTGAGGTAAGTTATACAGCTTTTCTTTATAAAAAAATTTCTATCAATATTTACTTTTTGGTATCTTTTTTGAAGATTTTTCCTGTTTTTTTTTAGAAAAATATTAGCATGCAAAGCAAAAGGTTCAATAAGTCAAAGGATTCAGTTTGTGAAGAGGATTTCCTGGTATGTTAATATTCTTCCTTCTAGATTTTTATATTTGTATTTTTCAGACTTCATTAAAAAATTAATATTTTTATATCCAAATTTTCTCTACTTTTCTTAGGAAAGTGATCTCATGCTAATCAAAGAAATTCAAAAAACTTACTTTCGGAATGGGAAAGGATATTTAGGTTAGTTCATGTTTTCCCTTAAAACTTCTTCTATTTGTTTTTCATTATTATTATTGATTTTTATACAAAATTATAACATATTTTAATTTCTTTATATTTGTGTCTTATTATTATTTTATAAAAAAATTTATGATATTTTTATTTTGGTTTACCCAAAGAATAATTATTTCCTTTTTCTGGTCTCTCTCAGGTGATCAAGCCCCTTTCTCCGAGTTAGTTTATCGAAACCAAACCGTATACAAATAACAAGAATTCATTAGTTCTTCATTCTTTGTTTTCCTTTAAAAAAATATCTCATTTATTCATTTATCTAGGTTTTGTTTTAGAAAGAGATTAATATATATTATGTATAGATATATTTTGCTGGTGACCAGTAATTTGGTCCTCGGCATCCATGAATTGCCAGTCCAGCGACCTTCTTGATGAGAGAGGAAGTAGAGCCCTTCTTTGGTGCATTTACAGTCCTAGATAATCATAAATTATAGTAGTGAATTCAATGGTCCCCCACCATATAATCATAAATTATAGTAGATATCCAAAACTTTAGGTGCCCGGGCTTTATAGCCTATGCATAAATTACAGTAGATATCCAAAACTCTAGGTGCCCGGGCTTTTATAGCCTATACATGCCTACGACATTTTAAATGATGTGGACCTTAATTACTCAACCAAAATAATCACTAACTAAATAAGTATCATCATTTTCGAGATATATTAGTTGAACGGGCAAGTTCACCTTACCCGTTTTTAAGTATTGGATCATAAGACTTTTTGGATGTTGGTTAATCTTCTCTCTTCTCCTTTACATTCAAGAGACCTCATTCAATTGATTGGCATTAGAAATTATACTTAATATGATTTAGATTCATTTTAAGGTTTTTATTATCTCAAGTTACTTCAACAATTGAATGAGGTTTAAAATACAGCCCCACTTGCATATTTTATTTTTCTTTCACTTGCATTGCACGTGCGTTCTGCTAGTTTATATAAAAAATGCGGTATCCATGATCTAATAGATTCTAAAACTGAAACTTAGAAGCCTGAAGACACTAATCTGTTAGGATTTATGGCTAGAACTTGAAATAGTGAAGTGGGAGTGGGAGTGGGAGTGGAGCAAAAAGTGAGGCATAAGAACAGTCAATTTTAACTGTTTCAACGTTGGGAGCAGTCCAAGAAATAAATAAAGAAAAATGGCTATTCCATGCAACTATATCAATGAATATGTTTAGTTCATTGATTAAAAGAAGAGTTAACTAGTTTAATTCATAAATCAACAAAAAATTAGTATACTTATCAATACTGTATAATGTATATAATAGCATAACAGGGGTGCTTGAAAACACTTCACAAGAGATGGTTGGCTGTAACAATTTATAGGTAAGATATTTAGATGCACATAAAAGGCCATTCATTACCCAGTGCTGATCCCTTAGGTAAGGGGTGCTAGGGGGGGTTGGACAAGATACAGGCCTAACCTTTAGCTTTTTGCACACAAAGTGGCTGCTCTCCATACTCGAATCCACATCTTCACGCTTGAATTTTACCATTGCACCAAGCAATGGCCCCTCAAGATACTTACGTGCACATCTATACAGGATTTTAATTTATTTTTGGTAAATAAGTCTATTCTAGATATTAATATAATCCAATAATCTATATCAATATTTTTACTATTACAATAAGAATAAATGTGCGGTGGGTCTTTTTGAAGAATTTTTTTTTTTTTCAAGAATTTATTTTCCACACCCAATACTAATTTACTTATTCTGTTATTTTTCAAAGACCACAAACATATTAAATTCCCTCCATGAAATAACACAAATTTCCATCAAATTTCCATCATCATCATCTATAAAATAACATATTTTTTTAAATGATTTAATTTCATAACAATGTATCTTACAGTTCCCAGGGCGGGAATGGGTGTTCCTGATCCTGATCCTTACAGGGAAGATAGCTATTCCCACGGAAGGCATGATCACACACCCCGTATTAATCATTTCTGACTCATAGAGAATCAGTCAACCACCCTAAGGCAGCAATTCCGGCTTCCAAAGAATAAAATAACGAGGCATATAAACATGCATTTACGGTTACCCAACTTAGGATTATGAAATGCATATTTAAATTATACATGTCCTTTGAGAAAACACTTGCCCCAGCTTCCAACAGCATTTTTGCCATCAGATATAACCCCTCTGCAGCTGCTATATGAAGCGGTGGTCGATGATCATAATCTATGGAGTTTGGATCAATGTCGTAAGATAAAACTCTACTCACCAAATCTGAATCCCCCCTTGCAACAGCCATGCAAAGAAAACTGCCAGCATCTTCAACTTTTAATGCTGCCCCTTTTTTGAAAAGTAAAGAAGCCACTCGATCATGTCCATGCTTGATGGCTTCTAGTAAGGGTGTGTTTCCAAACTTATCTAATTAACACATATATTAGGATAAATTATGTAACTTTCAAAGAACACTACTTTCAATAGGTTACAATATCAAATCAAAAGAATACTAGGAAGCCACCGCTCATAATACATTGATGCAACAAAGATAGGTACCAGAAAGATTAATTTCCACACGTTCTTGAATGAGAAAGTTCGTAATATCTTCATATCCTCTTGACGCTGCGAGGTGCTGTTGAAACAATGGCTTTTTATAATCAGGAGCATTTAATTTCATAATCTCCTAGGAACGAATACTAATCTTTCATGAGAATTATTAATATGCGTTGCACCTAGAAAGCTTGTTAACTTACAATTTCCAGCTTTGAGATTAAAGATGAATCAAACTATAGTGTATAATGTTCATCTTGCACACGAAACAGACCTTCCAATATGATTGAGTAAATATCAGGAAAAGATAAAAAATTATAGCTATGACTTTAACTAAAAGTGAGAAATGGGAGAATCTTTTTTACAAGAATTGTATATATTTGTTTATTAAATCGCTTGAAGCAAGCTCATGAATATTAAGTTAATAAAAGTAAAATACAAGAATGCAGAGCGAATGATGGTGACTATTGGGAGGAGAATTTATCTTTCCTATTATTAATTTGAATTTGAAACAGCATCCCATTTATAAGTGTCCAATAAATGAGTCTTCAGTCGATTAAATATTGGATAACCTGGTCAATGGTACAATACAGAAACTGATCATACATTGTAATAATTAAATAACATTTTTATTGATCAAGAGGGTGAATACTGCCTACTAGAACCGAGTAAATATCCAAGATACAATGCCAAATTCTGATATTTTAAACCATGCTTTCTGTCCTACACGCTAAGGATTAAAATATTGGAGACAGATCTATTAAGTGATGTGTTCTAAGAATATGCTATTCATCAAAGGTGAAAAGAAAATTGTGTTTTTCTGAGTAAAGTGGAGATTAATTTTTTATGCGCAAAAACTTCAGATATACTAAAGGAATACTGTTGCTAAAGTAGCTACACTCCAAGCACTTATTTGCCACTATGTTGAGTGTGCTGTGATTGAGTAACCCTTTCAAGGACTGCCATCATAGATTATGCTTGTTGGAATGTCACTTAAACCAAAGATCATTCCTATAACTGAACTGAACAGCAAACCATAAAGTAACCTCATTGTTTCAGCCATTTGCAGATTTCGATAACAATTTTCCAGGGTAAGACTATTTTATATGCGTTCGACCTCATATGGAGTGATACATGGATAAGGTAGTAACCACTGACACATGGTTTTGGAAAGTCAGATCGGGGATACTTTGTTTTTCACGCACTAAACCTCTAACCTGATGAATCGCTTTTTCTCTCCCTCTCTCTGTACTCCCACAAATCACAATGGTGCTCTCTCTCTCTCTCCTAACCTCTCAAAATAGGGCTCTCTCTCTCAAATCGGCAACGAAATAAGACTTTCTCTCTAACCTCTTGAAATAGGAACCACCTTCAGAATTTAAGTGTTCAATTGGCGCAAAGGCTATCTTCAGAATCTAGAGTTCCATCCAATGAACTAGGGTTCCATCCGGTGTCGAACAACGGGGAAGACGAAATATGTCTCTCTCTCTAAATTTTATAGACGACTGCTCTCTTTAGGGTTTTATTTTCTTTTTCTTTTTAATTTTTTGTTAAATCTACCTCTCTCTCTCTCACTAAAAATTGCATAATTCCTTTATTAACCATAAAAGATTATTAATCAAGAATTTAAACTTAGTTAATAAAACAAGGCTTCTTCTCTAACATTGCGGATCAGCCGATGCCATTGTCATTTCCATCTTTGTCATTGCTGTCGTCCTGGCTGTAATTGCAGATCTGCAGCTTTGTGCTTCATTGAAAGGGAGAGAGAGGAAAAGGTGAATGAACCTAACATTTTAAACTTTCAGTAATTTTAAAGTCACCGCCATTCACTAATCACAGTTAGTTTTTTGGATGTTTTAAGCTTACTGAAGGGCACACATCATTCATAGAAGTTCGAACGCATGGTGAATCCATGCGTTCGAACTCATATCGCCCATCCGTGCAACCCCTTAAAAACCGTTGATTGCTTCGGATTTGATAATGGAGATTGTGGTTCACCCTGATTTTCCACAAAATGGATCTTGAGATCATTTCGCACCTATCAAATGGTCAATTTTTTATTCCACATGTCACAGATCCGCAAAAATGCCCCTTATCCGTAAAGGCACACATCACACTCAAACGTGCCACATGGCACATGATCGCGAATTGCACCATATCCTTTAAGGGTTCACCAGTAATCTAAGGTTTTAGAAAAAAAATTGACCTTTTTTCCCGTTATTTTACGGATCAAAATATGAGTTTTTCACTCAAAAATTTTGCCATCCAAATTTCCCATCTTTGACCAGAAAATCAACAATGAAAAACAGTTTTATTTTTGGGGGGGAGGGGAGGGGACGGAGCCAGAAACTTTCATGGGAGGGGGGCAAAGTATGAACAAGAAATGTATAATGTTATAAAAAATAAAAATAACATTCATATTCATTTACTGTTAGCAAAATTAAAAAAAAAAAAAGAAATATTTTGTTTATATATATTTGTGCGCCTATTAATAGGCATTAGGGCCAATCTGCCATAGCTGGGAGCCATATTAACTGGGTTAAGCCTCATTTTTAACTTTTAAGGTCTATTTGGATAAAATAATAGGAAAATGGCGAATTTGAATTTATAAATCTAATAAATTCACATGATTTTTGAGGTTGTAGGAATCCACATGATCTTTTATGTTTTACAATTTCGATGACGTAATCATGTGTCAGAGAGAGAGAGATATGTCTTAGGATATGATTTAAGAAGAGAAGCTTTAGGCGGGTGGTTGAACTATTGCTGCTAAAATAAGTAGGAGAGACTGAAGTAGCGTATTTAGTTGAGACGCCTAAAAGATAGGAGAGAGAGATGACACGTCTAAAAGATAGGAGAGAGGAGACGCCTAAAAGATAGGGGAGAGAAAGAGAGAGAGAGAGAGAGAGCTCAGGTGCATTTATTTAGACGGGGCCAATCATTTTGGCGCCTAACAAATAGGAAAGATAGATTAAAGAGAAAGAGAAAAAACTAAATAAGTGGGGGTGGCCGTGGCCCCTGTTAGCCCCCCCTTGGCTCCATCCTTGGGCTCATCGATCGACCTTTTGCATATGTACGTGATCCTCGAATTGAGTGCCACATGCACCCAAATGACTCGTGTAGAGTTCCACTCTACAGCTCAAGTGCAGGCTCCTGCCACCCTATATATATATATATATATATATATATATATATATATATATATATATATTCTAAAACCCAAAAGCGATGGGTGAATCCTAGGGGGAATGTGTGCCATGCGGCACCAACATGCACCCCTTTCCTTAGGGTTGAATGCTAGAGAATGTCTGACCCTTTTTCTACACACACACACACACACACACACATATATATATATATATATAGAGAGAGAGAGAGAGAGAGAGTAAATGTGTAAATGATAATGACTAGACTACTGCTACGATATTAATGCTATAAAATGTATGCAACACCTAATACATACAACAGGAAACAAATTAATAAAAAAATCAGCCAACAGAATATTATACATACTAGTTGTCCATATGCTGAAGATTGAATGTGCTACAAAGATTTATCAGATATAAATATGAATTTCAGCTAGATTCCTCTGCTTAAGAAAGAGAATGAAGTAGTCCCAAATATTTTATATTGGGAAAATTTGCATTTGTATTTATTTTATATTTTATAGTGATTTTAGTCATCTCATAATTACCATCATATTTGCATTTGTATTTATGTCGTATGACAAATATCCTACAAGGTATCAGAGCAGGTTAGAACCAGTTCAACTTTCTTCTTTTTTGTTCTATTTGGTTTTCGCATTTCCTCTTAGCTCAATTTTTGCACATAAAATTTAAAAATAAATAAAAATCATTTGTTCTTCGCCAACATTCTAGTATTTGGCTACCCAACAGTGTTGCAAGAAGATCCTGAAAGCTCAACCTTGGGGAACATCTATCTGATCTTTCCTCAGGCCCATTGGATAAACTGCAACGTGATACCAATCATTATCCAGTCTATATGTAAATTACTTCTCAATGCAAATGAGTATAAGTGAATATAAGAATGAGTGTATTATCACACTCATTGGAGGATTCAACCAATCTAATGAAATCTGTAAGACCACAACACAACGACGGTTAATAGCTGCTGCCTCCTTTCCTACAAGAACAAATGATAATAGCATGGTGGGATCTGGTCAGGCCTTTCAGCTGGAAAGGCAAAGATGGGATTTTTTATTACACTTCTATGCTCTGTCGTGGCATGCTTGGATGATCAGGGTCTTAAGCCGGATCAAATGCAAATGTGGATGGTTCTTGGGGATTGGCAGTATGAATCTCAGCAAAATGGAAACACGGCAAGATCAATGACAACCGATAACTCTTTCTCCAAGATATTGTGTGTCGTGGGTAGGGTGGGGTGTGGTTCCATCAGGCACCACCAGAGGTTAATCGAGTGGAAGGTTTAGAGCAGGGGCAAGTCTCACTATTGACAGAATTAAAACGGGTGGTAGTGGTGGTGATGCCACCATGCGCAGCGTTGGTCAGCTAGAAGAGTGACCGAAAAGGCGAAAAGAGGATGCGAGATGATCTAAGGTTTGGATTCACAAAGATGAATTGGACGATGGAGATTAAGGGTCCCTGAGATTTGAATTTGAAATGGGCGTGTTTCCTCCTTTAGTAAAAGTGAATGAGCTCGATTTACAGGAGGGGCAGGATCCTTTTCAAGAAGGAAAGATGGTGAAGTGGAGACTAGGGTGGGGTCAATAGTATCCCGAGGGATCGAAAACTGCTTTGAGAATATTGTCACACATGCTAATGTGGCGGGGGTCTAGAATGAGGATTTCAGGGGGTTAGGGATGGGATAACTCAAACAGTTGGCAGTATGGAGAGGGGCGTTTCAAGTGAGAACGAGAGTGCTTGGAGATTAACGAATGGGTTAGTTCGGATAACTGGTGACAGTGGAGTGTGTGTGTGTGTGGTGGTGGTGGGGGAGCTCATCTTTGTACTGTGCAAGGACATGTGACGATAATAGTATGGGTGATACCGAGGTTATGCCGGTTGACCTTGGATATCACAAGTGAGTGCGATCTCTCAGATGGAAGGCTTTTGTCTGGACCTCTCTCTTTGTGAGGAAGAAGATAGAGGATCTCTCTCTCTCTCTCTTTGTGCTGGACTTTGAAGTGAGAGACAGAAGAGAGTGAATGAGAGATGAGAGATGAGAGATGAGAGAGAAAGAGAGATGTATTTTAATATGGGAGTGGGGGACAAGCTTAACACTTGGCACCCACTTCTCCATGCTTATTCTCTCCATGCCACCTAGCTCCTCCCCTTGACACCTACCCTCATTCTATGACACCTAGCTCCAATTTAATTTAATTATAAATTCTATTTAATTTATTAATTCAATGCCCTTGAAGTTTTCATAAATTTCAAGTGCGCCATTGGTATTCCATACCACACACTGACATAGATTTCTATGTATTAGTGGTTTTAAGACCATTGAATTGGGTCAAGGGGGACTCAAAGAAATTTGGGACCAATAATGGTCAAACTTTGACCTGTCAAGATCAGATCTACTGCAAGGGTGTTACACAAGAGGCCTGAAAATTAGCAAAACAAAGACAAAATATATAGAGGGCAACTTTAGTGAACACGATAGTCTAGAGCAGGGTTTAATTAAAATAGAAAACCATGTAGTGCCACATTGTTATAAATTTCAATATTTAGGCTTACTTTACAATCAAATGTTGAATTTGAGGACATCTCAAATAGGATCAATGCAAGCAGGACAAAATGGAGACAAGTGAGCAGGGTATTGTGCAATCCAAGTGTTCTACTTCAATTGAAGGGTGAATCTTTAACACAAATTCGGTTTCTGTAGCACAACAGAAGGTTGACAATATTGCAACCTCAAGGTCACAATCGAGCCCAGCTTACATCTCAAAAAAATAAACAAATAAAAATAGAATGCATGGGGCTGAGATGTGTATGTTAAGATGGTTGAGTAGAATGACAACAAAGGATAGAATTAGGAACGAGTACATTGAGAAATTTGAGAGTGACCCCAACAAAGGAGAAAATTACGAATGTCGTTGGAGATGGCATTGGTGCTATCAGGTTTTTTCTTCCTTCAAGAGATATGGGGTACAAGAGTAAATGGCATGATTCAAATATTTAGATTCAGCTAACAACATCAATATGACCTTCAACAAGGATCACTGTAAGAAGAATATCACATTCAAAATATTATGAGTCTCACTGGATTGAAGATCTAAAGCCCATGAATCCCATGCAATGTACAAGTAGCTCAATGAAAATGCTTACAGCAAGGACTGTGTAAAAATATCATAATGGTACCGAGTGCTGTCAAAATAGAATCATATAGCAATATTGTTTTGGATTTTGTGAATCAGATTGCGTCACTAAATCATTGAACCCTAAGATTCATAACAATTTTTTCATTCAATAAGAACAAAATATTCAATAAATCTAAAAATTTGAATTACATCAAATATGTCCATAATCAATTATATAAGATGATATTTCATTTAAAGACTAGTATATAGAATGTAAACCAAGTATGGCTGATTGAATATCAATTATAAAATGTGTCAAAAGTATATAAAAAAAATATGCACTGATATTAATGTACAAAACTATAGCTGAACTATTCCACTTCCTCCTCAACATCAATCATCAATCATTAGTTACTAAAAGTATAAATTGATATAAAATTATATATCTAGTAAAGAAGTTTAATCATCAAGGTATTTAGAGACCAATCTATAGCAAAAAATAAAAATAAATAAATAAATAATGGGTTCATTACTTGAAACTCGAAAAAAAATGGTTGAGACGTGTTGTTCACTAGAGACCTTCAAAACCATGCATGGCTTTAATAGGCCTCGACATAAGAGAACTTTGGCAACAAACAGAAACCGAATTTATGTTTATATCACAAAAATATTATTAAAAAAAACCAGGCAAAAGGGTTTTGGAAGAAGACGACAAAATTCTAGACACTTTTTATTAGAGCAAACTAAAAGAGCATTCAAAATATATTTTTCTTAAAAGGAGAAAAATGAAGAAAAAAATTGAAAAATAGGGTTCACAATTAATCTGTGACGATGAAGCCCTATATGAATAAATTGTAAGATTCATATGAATTGGAGGATTTGAATCGAATCGTACGATTTAATATATGAATGGTACGATTAATATGAAGTTACAGTTCATTACATAAATCAAATCGCTGAGCCTGGGAATAGGATTTTGATAAAAAATGCTTCAATTCATATACCTAGCAGTCTCCCATGTACACATAAAAGACACAGTATGCAATCAAAGTGAAGATTCAGAATATTTATAAAAAAAATTCATACCAAAGGGGACCTTCCGTCATAATCCGTCTTCTTAGGATCTGCTCCACCTCTAACCAAATTCTTTAGGTGATCCAAATCTCCATTATAAGCAGCATTGTTGACTCTTAAAGCAAACTCGGTTTCTTGCTTTCCAATAAGAAGTGCGACATCAGATTCCGGTTGCTTAATCCAAAATTTTGTTTCTTTTTCCTGGCAGTTCATAAAATGTAGCAAGTTATGCACAATCAATCGTTCATTTAAGAAATTCTCTATAAGGAATTATATATTCTTCAAAATATCATAACTCAATAGGGTCGATATTCTCCTGGAAATGATGCAATCTACATAAGGAACTTCGATTTGACTACACTTTCGATCAGTACATACCTCTAGGAAATTGCTCAAGATCGTCCGTCCATCAAAAAAATACATTTGTAGCAAATCTGTAAAAGAATGTTTATCAATACGCAATAGTCTGCATAGGTCACAGACACGAACCATATAAGGCTGAGCAATGTTGCAAACAACGGCAATTTCTCCAAATGTACCATCAGGTTTAAAAGACAAAAGAATCTCCTCTGATCCATCTTCTCCTATGCCTACCCCCTCCTGTCAAGTTATGAACAAAACAGATAGAGAAGTAGAATACTAATGAAACCCTGAAAAAAAATATTACTGAAAAATTTTTCCAGCGAAAAGAGGTTACACATAAAGGTTTTTAATTAATTGGCCATGGATCTAAATGTTCAGATCATGAGAATGGTGGTACTGGAATTTCATCAATGCTTTTAAGAAACTAAAAAATTGACCAGTCCGTGCTTGTATATTTGGTTGACCTGCATACAGCAAGCATGCATTTCCTGAGCTATGTTACTTAGTTCCCAAATTCGCTCGATTCGAATTTGGGTTCGCAATTCGCTATTATCACGTGAACCCCATTCGCTAGGGGTAGGATGAGTTTTTAATTTTATTTATTATTATTATTATAAACTACATAGAGTTCTATAATAAGAATTTAAAGTAACATTTTAATCAAGAAAGGAATTTCAGCTTTATTGGTTAGGCGTTGGTACACCGCATTTAGAAGGTCGTGGGTTCGAGTCTCATTATCTGCTTTTACTTTTCAATAAAATATTAATTTAAGGAAAATATCAATTCACCGTTCACACCGAATCGGAGTGAACTATATGGCGAACTGGTTCACTCGAACCAGTTCGCAGTTTGCTGGGAAACCCAGCGAATTAAGTATCATAGGTCCTGAGTCATCACCATGTGAATTTGAAGCAGAATTTCATTAAAGCAATTATATATTGGAAGTCAGTGCTTCCATTTAATCTATACAACTCCAGCTTATCGATAGCTTGAGAAAAACAGTTACAACTTCAGCAGTGTTGTCTGAATCTTGAGAGTCAAGTCTGATTTCTACGATTCAGATTGAATCTTACAGTGTGAATCAAGATTCATTTCACTCTTGAATCTTAAACTAGCTGAATATTGTACAAGAATCTTGCACTATTCATCTTTGCAAGTTAAAATTCCACAAAACTGAGTTAATACATGAATCAGTAACACGCGGCTCATGTATCGTCACTTTTCTCTCTTTTTTTCTATTTTTCTATAAAAAACCTAAAGTTCAGTTGAGTTAGCGTAAACAGCTTGTAGCTAAATTGGAAGGTTGACATGTTCAATCTTAACTTGCCTATCCAAAAAATAAGGCTAACTAAAGTTGAACTCAACTATTATATGGATCATTCAACCCTCCATCAGGGTTTTCATGAATCTTACGATTCGATTAAGGCTCCTCTATGATTTTAAAATTCGATTCAATTTCTACAACACTTTCAGTAAAATTGTTTATTGAGTTTTGGGACACTTTAAGCTTTAAGGAATGAGCAATGCAATTTAATTTATTCAAAAGAGATGGATCAATCATCCAGGTATATCGTATAGAGGGATTGGCCCTGCAGCCTGATGGAAGGTTGACAATATTGTAACCTCTAGGTGGCAGGTTCAATCCTAGATTATCTATCAAAAGAAAAAGATATATCGTATAGAACAAAAGGTGTAACATTAATTTTTTTTTGCTTTAGAAAAGTGTGAATTTTAGTACATAAGAATGTCCAGAATAAAAAACATAAATATCAAATGTGAAGAGAAGGTATCAATTATTACCAGCTCACCATGGCAAACAAAATAAAGTTGATCCACAGAACTGCCCTGTTCCATAATCACTTCTCCTGGGAGAAAGAGCTCCTCGTGTAGTCTAATTACCTGCTAGATTAGAGGAACATGTGAGACATTTTCTCCATATTTTCCTGGAATTTGGTTGAGGTTATCCTACTATGATCTATAAGATACATGTCAGTGAAGGGAATTACAATATATATCCAAATATAATCGTCAATAGATGTTGCAAAGATAGAGTAGTTATCAAACTATGGCCGATAAAATACAATTCAATCAATACATAAAGAAACGCAATGCAAACACCACACTTCAGCTTATCCATGCATATCAACTAACTATTTATGAAAGTAAACAGTAAAAAGAGGGACTTACAATCTGTTTAATGAAATCCGATGAGCATCCTTTAAAAAGGGAAACCTTTTCAATATATGGCTTATAATTGTTGTGAAATCTGCAGAAAGGAATCAACTCGTTACAGCATAGACGACAGAAAAATATAATTTGAATGATTAAAGATAATTTGAGTATAAGAATTAGCTAAGTTAGACATCAATTTCCACTAAAAGGGAACCTAGCAGAGAACATGAGCATAATATAGGTTTACCAACACAATAAGTCAGTATAATAGCAAGCAGAAATTTCACTTCAACAAAACAAAATAACAGCATTGGAAATTACACTTCCCAGACCTATAGTACATACTTTAAGTACACAACAGAATAAAAAATTACAATTATCCAACTAGAATTAAAAAAAGCTAAATGCATGTTAAATGACTTCAGCAACCTTGGTTTACACTATGTTAGCAACCAAAATTACCTGCAAACCAAAGAACTGGTTGATCTTTGATGGGGAAGTACAATACAATTTAATAGCTTGAGGATTCATAAAAATTTTGGAATACAAAAAAAATAAACTATTTGACGGGGAACGTCAAGATCGAGAGCATTGAAGTTGAACCGCAACAGAATTTCAACTTCAGGAAAAAAAAAAAAGTTGCTATTCACAGTGAACAGTGACGGATGTCCGTGATTTTACACCCCCACTGTCCGTATGTCACGGACGTCCATGGACGTCATGACGGGATTTCTAATTTTGAGTTTTTTATTGCGAAAACTTTCTTTTTTAGTGTTTTATTAGTATTAGAACTCTTTATTTCGAATTTTAATTATTGGTGGCCTATATATTGAGGCTTGTAAAGACTTTTTAATTAGTTATTGAATATTTGAATGCTTTTATGCTTGAGTATTCTCTGCTTGAGATGGGTTTGGTGTGAGGCCAAGGGAGTGATTCCCAAAAGAAATCTTTGTTATCTTCTCTATTATCTATCTCTGTTTTCTTAACCTTTCTCTGTGTTGATTTAAATTTCTAAATATTAATCTATTGATTTCGATCCCAAAATCCTAAACCCCTTTTGAACCCTAAATCAATCAGAGTCAAAGCCCTTTTCGAAACCATAACCTAAAATCAAACCATAAGCCCATTACAAAACTATACACCTATTTCCAAAGCCCTAGTTAAAGCGTGCGAATCTACGTCGGATCGAAGACGAACGCCCAAGCCTGGAAAAAGCTAGAGTTCTATCTCTAGGCCGATCTCGCCTCAAATCTAATAGTGCTTGCGCATCGAACTAAACCCTAACTGGATCTCGCGTAATCTACCAACCTGAATTCTCTGAACCCTACGGTATTTAAGATAGTTTTGAGATTAAGCTTGATTTAATTTTATTTAATTTCGACAAAATCACAGAAAATCATAATCACGCATTTTAGGGTTGTTGTCTCACGACAGTTTTGGTATCAGAGCCTAGGTTTTCTAGGTTAGGGCATTTTTACTTGTCAGTTTAATTTATTGCATTTTATGTTCATCGAGTGTGCACGTCTAGTGTTTGTTAAAATTCCTCAACTGTTGTGTGGTTCATAGAATTGTGTCTAAGTTGTATTTGTGTCAAACATCACGTATGAGTCACTTACACGTCACCATGAATTCTTTACCCATTATGAAAGGGTGTTAGTCGAACGAAGGAACCACTACACTCCAAAATATTGGCAAAGTCTCAAAAGTCGTGATGAAATTAGAGTTCGGGAATATCCTCATCATCATGAACCTGAGTACGACCCTGCCGAGAAGTTTCTAAAATCTATTCGAAATGAGGTCCCAGATTTTGAGGGTATGAAGAACTCAAAACCCTTCGTGGAGTGGTTGTCTAATGTAGAAGAGTATTTTGATTGGTATGGCGTACCGAATGAGTACAAAATTAGGCTAGCGAAAACAAAGTTGGAGGGAAATGCCAAATTTTTTTGGGCTCGCTTAGAACGTCGTACTGAGTCTCTTCGGAATAAATTCATCTCCACATGGGAGGAGATGAAGGTGGAACTTATCGAACAATATGTTCCTTTCACACACCGTCACCTTTTACGGAGTTTGAGAACCAAGACAAATAAGTGTCCTGATTATCTTAAATGTCAAGGGTTCAGACACTTTAAATTTCCCCACAAAATTTCCCACTCTGAATTTATTGACGAAAAGAGTGAGTCCTAAGGAGCCTGAGAATAGAGAAGTGCAAGAAGTGTACGACTCTCGTACCATGATGAGTGAAGAGGAGATGGAAGAAATTGACAAAAGTCTCGTTTGTGTTAAAGAGACTTTTATCTCCCTTGTGGATAGTGATGTTGGGTCGAGTACACATGAGTCCATCGAACTGGGTACCCAAGAACCATTAGTGTCAATTGAATAGAGTACCCCAGAGTCTTTGGTTTTAGTCGAACCGAGTACGCAAGAGTTGCTAGAGCCGAGTGCACCTGAGCCATTAGTGTCACTTGATTCAATCACACATGAGTCGATTACATGTGAGTCGTTAGCGTCACATGCATATGAGAATATCGAGTCCATAGACACGCATGCACATCATAATCTCGAGTTGCATATCGCTATACATTTCGAGTCTTATTGTGAGTCAACTTTCGAGTCTCATTCCACATTGCATGCCGAAATTAAACAAAAGATTAATTCGAGCAACAATCACTACAAATTATCTGCTGATACTTCGACTACCGAGAGTATATGGACCAATGATGAAAGAGCTTGCCGCTTGATTTCTCGTAATCCCGACCGAAATCGCAATCACACTTCATCGGGGAAGAATTCCTTCAGGTCCGGGAGAGTTGATGAGAAGCTTCAAAAATATTTGGTAGAGTGGGTTGGCGAGCCGAGTTCTCAGGTTCATCAAGGAGAGGTTTACCGTGTGCCTCCCGCTACAATCAACCGAGATGAGGATCATACGTCACCAGGAGCCGAGATTGTTTGGGCTAATTGCAAGGAATTCTACCGTGCAAGTTCCGATACACTTGATCAGTACCACGCGCGTGTTTTATCGGTGATGAAACATTTTGGGTGGAGGAGAATGACGGGGAACGTCAAGATCGAGAGCATTGAAGTTGAACCGCAACAAAATTTCAACTTCAGGAAAAAAAAAAAAAAAAAAAATTATTGTTCATAGTGAACAGTGATGGACGTCCGTGAATAGTGACGGACGTCCGTCATGAACAGTACTAGACGTCCGTGAAACAGTGACGGAAGTCCGTGATTTTACACCCCCACTGTCCGTATGTCACGGACGTCCGTGGACGTCGTGACGGGATTTTTAATTGAGTTTTTTGTTGCGAAAACTTCCCTTTTTAGTATTTTATTAGTATTAGGACTCTTTATTTCGAATTTTAATTATTGGTGGCCTATATATTGAGGCTTGTAAAGACTTTTTAATTAGTTATTGAATATTTGAATGCTTTTATGCTTGAGTATTCTCTGCCTGAGATGGGTTTGGTGTGAGGCCAAGGGAGTGATTCCTAAAAGCAATCTTTGTTATCTTCTCTATTATCTATCTCGGTTTTCTTAACCTTTCTCTGTGTTGATTTAAATTTCTAAATCTTAATCTATTGATTTCGATCCCAAAATCTTAAACCCCTTTTGAACCCTAAATCAATCAGAGCTAAAGCCCTTTTCGAAACCATAACCTAAAATAAAATCATAAGCCCATTACAAAACCATACACCTATTTCCAAAGCTCTAGTTAGAGCGTGCGAATTTACGTCAGATCGAAGACGAACGCCCAAGCCTGGAAAAAACTAGAGTTCTATCTCTAGGCCGATCTCGCCCCAAATCTAATAGTACTTGTGCATCGGACTGGACCCTAACTGGATCTCGCGTGATCTACCAACCTGAATTCTCTGAACCCTAAGGTATTTAAGATAGTTTTGGGATTAAGCTTGATTTAATTTTATTTAATTTCGACAAAATCACATAAATCGTAATCACGCATTTTAGGGTCGTTGTCCCGCGTCACTATTGGTACCATTCTCAGCCCCTGTTAGTAGTATTTCCCCAACAATCTTCACTCTTTTAGATTAATTAATTTTGGCTGGTAATTGGGAGAAAAAATAATCAACAACAGCCCATTGCTTTACTCGTGTCAAAGTTAGGTTTCATGGATCAAGGAAAAAAAATTTCTGTTCTAACCGATTTCCTGATGTGATGAATAAGCTAATATTTCTACAAAACAACAAACCATTCTGCTTAGAAGCCTACTGGCAACTGTAGAATTTTACAACTACAGAATCTGTCCCACCTATAACTAAAATATTTTAATGGTAAGCGAAAACTGTCCATGAGTAACTACAACTGCAATTTATAAAAATAAGAGAGAGAGAGAGAGAGAGTAAATCAATCAATAAAGCATCAGACCTTCACAGTAAATCAGACAGACACTGGAAATCATGCAGCCCACAAGTCGAAGACATATTTTTGCTTGACATAGGAGGGCATAATAGGGAAGAAAACTATGTTACACAAATACGGTATGGTTGATAGCGTACACTGTCTCTTTCAACCAACCCTGAAAAATAAAATTCATGGAATCCGCATATATTTTATGTAGTATAAAAATTTAGTAGTCTATATTACCCATTGTAACCCTATTATTAGTAGGTTATGACAAATTTCAAAAACCTATGGTAAACATAAAAGTGCAAAAAATAAAATAAAATAAACACCGTTGGGGTGAGGGAATCCAATATGTCTCAATGTCGGTTCTATTCCATTTACGAAAAAAAAAAAACAGATATATCTCGTAAACAAGTTTCAAAGAATAAGGAATGGAAATACTTCAAGAGCACTAATTTCACCAATTACAAATGATTAATTAAAGTGTTTGTCTTATCTCACCTTCGCACGGATAGAGACTGGAATATCCCGGAGAACAACAGCCTCCGTGTAGTTTCTCTCATACTGTAAGCGAACATTTCCTTTAATCTCATCACGTGTATCCTTGCCAAGTTTATTTCTATTCAGGTATTTAATCAAGCATGTCATTCTGTCCCTAAACCTTTCTGTCTTTGATCCTTTTACTATCAATGCTGTCATGTTGCCAATCAGATAAGCCCCGAGAATCATATCAAACGAAAGATAAATCATGATGAATATCATTTCCCTCGGATTGACCGCATGTATATCTCCATAACCTGTGGCATAATTATAATCCATTACTGAGCATCATAATTGAGAGTAATACCACATAACTTGCAGAAAGTTCCACATTTTATGCCAATATAAGTGGCGTTTGATATGAAATTTCTGGTCTCATGCAGTTAAAATGTTAAGGAAAGGAAATTAGGGTTACGGTTTGGAGAAAGAAGAAGAAGAAGAAAGGGGTGGGAAAATTAGAATTGAGTGTTATGTCTCAAACCCTTCTATTAATAGCATATATACTCCATATACAATATCTCACGTATATCAGGACAACAGACAATAAAAAAACTACCTCCAACTTAATAAGTAAACTGCTACAGACGCTCCTCGACTTAATAAGTGCTATGTCCAACTTGGCAGTAATGTCTTTCATCTATACTCTTCCAACAGCTTTAGTGAGAATGTCAGCTAACTGATCATCTGAAGCAACACGAGGTGTACAAAACTCCTGGGACTCAATTTTCTCTCCAATGAAGTGGCAATCTACCTCTATGTGTTTGGCCCTCTCATGAAACATAGGATTCTCTAGTTTGTTTTTGTGATAACCGTGGGTGTCCGGGCCAGCGTGCGCGCACCTCGACTAATCCCACGGGGCCCTGGAGCTAACGAACGGATAAAACTCCAGTGACCCGAGAGGGGACTCGAATTGGTGACCATTGGGGAACAAACCTAAGGCCTGACCAACTGAGCTACCCCTTTGGATTCTCTATTGCGCAGAGTGGCTTCGATATTCCATACAAATTCATGATGATGGATTTGAAGAGGACGTCTAAAATAAGATTAATGCAGGTTCGATGAAACAGAGGCAAGCAAGCGGAGTATTGTGCAACTCAAGAGCTCCACTTGGATAGAAGGGACTTTTTTTTTAAGACAGCTGTTAGTCCTTCCATATTATATGGTGTGGAATGTTGAGCTACGAAAAAGCGCCACGAAGATAAGAGTAAATGTGGCCAAGAGCGTACGTTGAGATGGATGTGTGGTGTAACACGAAAGGATCAAAATTGGAACGAGTACATAAGAGAAAGTTTGAGAATGGCACTTATAAAGGAAAATTTTATTGAATGTCGTTTGCGGTGTTTGGACATGTTCATCGGAGGCACGAAGCAGATCATGTACGAAGGGAGATGCTACAAGCACAAGGAACTGGGAGAAGAGGAAGAGAAATGGAGACTTGGAGGGAAGCCGTGAGAAGGGATATGAAGGATTACGAAGTTACAGAGAGTTTAGCACTGATCAGAAACGAGTAAAGAAATACGATTCGCAAAGCCAACCCCAAATAGATGGGATAAAGCTGTGTTGTTGATGATGATGACAAAGTGGTTGAATAATCTATTTTTTGTGTTGTGAAACTGAAATCTAAAGAGTGCAATTTTTGGCAATGCAAGAAAAATTAGAGGATTATGATATTATTTTCTTGATGAGTTGGATATTTAGAGCAAGTGGCTCGCCAATAGTCAGGAACCCGCATTTGAAGGTGATGATCTCAGCTAACTAGATGATGACATTGCTTTGGGTGCTTCATAAGGTGCATTGACACAAAGGCCAAGATAAAGATCTACACCAGCTCTATCAGTGATCAAGAGAGCACAATATAAAGATGAAAAGAAGATTTAGAAAAACGAAAGAGGAGGATGATGATGATAATGATGCAGCAGAGGGAGACTACAAGGCACAAGATGAACGATGGTTGAATGTTATGCCACTCTTTATCCCCTCAATGCTAATATTTTAGTACTTATAGAGAACTATTCACTCCTCTTTCTTATGCATATTTTCCGCCAATCATTATAATATATCATTACTAATCTTCTACTTAGATTTCTCGGGATGTTTTTAAATACTCTTCACATTCTAATTTATATTCTTTATGTTTATTTTATAATTTCTTGAGTTGGTTTTGGACACCACAAGAACCACTCAAGTGAAAAACAGCTGATAACAATTGTAATGCATTTGGAGATTAATTTGGTAAAATAACGGGGAAGGGTGAAATTTACCAACAGTTGCCATGGTGATTATAGCAAAATAGAGCGATGTCAAGTACCGCTTTGGAAGATCAACATCTCTGAAATGTGAATAACTATAATCACCCAGCTTTAAACTTCCTATCCACGTATATCTTTCTTTGGAAGCAGGCAGAGTGGTCGCTAGATAGTAAAATATGCAGGCAGCTGTATGTGTGCAATAGAGCTCAACAACAATGAGCTTCACTATCCTTGTAAACAAGCAGTTGATGCGGATGTCCTTCTCTAGCTTCTGGGAAAAATCGGTGACTTTGCGTACCCGAGTTAATCGAGTCCATAGAAGGTACCTTACTTCCTCTTTTCTTCCGCATACCTGATTTGAGCACATTAGCTTAGAAATATTCTACCAAGAGTGGTGGCTTGTTTGACGGAGCTTAAAAACCCAAGGTTGTGTTTGATAATGTGAAAGTTTGAAATTTCAGGTGTAATCGATTTGCCAATTCCAGATTTATTGTTTCATTGCATATTAAAGATGTGGAATTGAAACCTATGGCCCACTTGTGGAATTCACTTCCATCCACCAATTCATTCACAAGCCGGTTGTAATTCCACCCATGAAACCTTTGAAATAGAAAATCCGCAAGGCAATTTTGTCATTTCATATCTCAACTTGTGGAATTGAAATCATGTGGGGCCCACTTGTGGGTTTTTTCAATTATTCAGTTAACCCAATGCCCACTTACATGGACATTGGATTCGAACCGCATCGTTTCTATCGGCGTAGAAAGAAGCAGCGTAATGGAAATCAGAGCTAAGGAAAGACGAAAATTCCGAAGAAAGAGGATGAAGAAGAACTAAAAGAGCTGCGAAATTTCAATTTGAAATTTCGATCGATCGAAAGTAAAATTTCGATCGATCGAATGTCGACAGCGATATTCATAGACATATGAGTTTCGATCGATCGAATTTCAATTTCGATCAATTGAAATCGCGCCGAGTTATTTTAGTTGTTTTAGGAGTTTATTTTCGAACTTTTGTTTCAAGGGTTTATTTGTTTTTATTTAATATTCGTTTTAGAGTTTTCTTTTATTGTAAAGACCTCCTATATAAGGTCATTAAGCTAAACAATGTAGTTAGTTGATTGATTATTGAATGAGAATTATTGCTTTGTGAAGAGAGAGTCTTTTTCCCCGCGATGGGTTTGGTGTGAGACTAAGGGAGTGATTCCCATATATCTTTGTCATCGACTTGCTTTGTTTGATTATATTTGCTATCTAAATCTCTGCGTGCTTTTCTAAACCTTAACCTAGTTACTCCCGTGCGATCCCAAAACCCTAAACCCTTTTGAAACCCTACATCAAACATAGCCTACACCCTTTCTAAAACCATAAACCGATCTGAAAGCCAAAAGTCTTTTACAAACCATAAATTCCTTTTACAACCCAACTTGGGAATTCGTGAATCTACATCGGACAGAAGACGAGCGCCTAAACCTGGAAAAGCTAGAGTCCTATCTCTAGGCCGATCTCGCCTCGATTCTAAAAGTACTTACGCATCGGACTGAACCCTACTTGGATCTCGTGTGACCTACCCATCAAAATTCTGCAACCCTAAAGGTATCAAAAATAATTTTGCGATTAAATTTGATTTAATTTCATTAATTTCGACAAAATCTGCATATAAATCATATTTCGCATTTTAGGGTCGTTGTCCCACGTCAGATTGCCAAGCCTAATTATACAGTAGAACTCTAATTCTAGAGAAGTCATTTCCCAAACAGCATAATCAAACAGGAGTAAGATTTTCCCATGTTTGAATTCTAAGTTATCAAACACAGCCCAAAAGAATCATAAGACCTTATGATGACTGATTTTATACAGCAAAATAATATTCATAAAACAATTGAAACTTATTCTAAGAAAATGGGGAATTTGAGCCGATGGGTAGAGAAAAAAAGAGTACCTTGTAGATAGCATCCCAAGGCAGACAACCAAGAAAATCAAACACGAAACCCGATTTCAAGTAACTGTTATTTAATGGAGAGCATAATCAACAATGCAGTCAAAAATAAATAAATAAATAAATAAAGGTGAGAGGAGATATGACCGGAAAGCAATGCGGCTGCGCTTGTAGACCATCCGATAGGTCTGGGTGTCCCTGTAAGCAAGGAAAAACTGGAGGACGATGTCGGCGAGGAATGCCACTTGTCCAGCAATGTCGAGCCAGAAAAGGTTCTCTGGTAAACCCCTGAAGAAACCGAACTCCAGAGGAGTGAAGAAAGACGAATACAGAGCCCACAACAGTATGAAGTGAGTCCATGCCTGATACCACCTGTATCACCATTTACCACCACCAAAATCCTATCATCATGAATCAGAACCTCTTCCATTCTCTTTACAACTCCAATCTTTGCTCCTCGTCTCATCGTGCTCAGCACGATGAGAGAGCGCCGTTTTCCTCTTGCCCTCCAACCATTAGAGCCCAAAAAGGAAGGGAGCATTGTATACTCTAAATTTAAATGAGTCAGGCTCGGGCTTAATCCCTTAGGCCGGCCGTCGAGCTTGTATATATGATTCGGATTTGGGTATCACTCGCGATGTTCCCAAAAACAACCCCTTTTTTTTTTTTTTTTTTTTTTTTTTTTTTTTTTTTTTGATGACGTTCTTAAAAACAATCCTTAAAGAAATTATTTTCAATTTTTTAATTTTATACTTTTTTTAAATAAATAACTTAATTCTTATTAAGTATATGTATAGATTTTAATATATTTAAGAATATAGCGCCAAAGTACAAACGACGGATTAAACCGGTTGGTACTCTCCCTCCATTGTGAGTTTGATACTTGTCTTTCATACCGTTTTCCACCCTTATCTTATGTGTATTTGTGTCTACTTTAGATGATTGATATTAAAGTTCATCGATCGGATGATTTATATTCACTTATAGGCATGATTCTTTGACTGGGACATGTTTCAACGATGGATTGTACCTTGGGTCCAACGATAGATTGCACCTTGGATAATTTAGATTGATCATAGATGTATGCCACATGATACAATAATAAATCACTTCAATGGCGTAAAATAAAAAGAAAAAGTGGCATTTTAATTATGTAAGATCATTTAAACACGAACAGTGTTATATAGTAGGCAGGTTTTATACAGGCGGCTGACATGTCGCCACACAATTGGCTGCAAGTGCAATGGGCCCGAAGCAATATAAGTGGAGACATCGTACCCACGACCTCCTCCCTCACACTGGAGGTTACCAACTGGGCTAATGCCCTCTTTGGTATCAATTATAAACATTAATTGAAATAAGTGTTAAATATTTATAGGGGCTGCCACTAATCCCTCACGAAATACAAAACATCCTCCAATTATAAACATTAATTAGAATAAGTGTTAAATATTTATAGGGGCTGCCATTAACCCCTCACAAAATACTAAATATCCTCCACTAATCATGGCTCAAATTATTGACTACTTTCAATTAAATGATAGACATTGTATTTCGTTCTAATCTTTCATGCAATACATCTTCAAATGAGGATCCTATAATTCGAGTGTCGGATTTTAATTTCACATGGCATACATCCTGAAAAGTCATCCGAGAATCACGTTTGATATATGTCATGATCATATTCATTTTTTGACATGTGTGTCTCATGAAATCAAAATCTGACCGTCTTATGATACAGTCATGATATCAAGATCCCTTATTCGGTAGATTGGAACAAAAAAAACTCCATCATCCATGATTAATAGGCGGGGCATAAGTATTTCGTGAGGGTTGGTAGCAGTCCCTGTTTATATATTAAGTCTTTGGGTATAAATGAGCGGCTTTCCATTCAAGGATTAACGGGTAACCGCAGGATATTGTGTCGTCCCGATTATCGAGAGCACTTGAACACCATCCGAAAAATCGACTCCCTTAGCTGTCAATTTAACACCAAGATGGTGTTTAAATTATATGCACGATCAATGATTTATAATGTTGGTAATCCACACCGATATGCACAATCAATGGTTTATAATGTTGGTAATCCACACCGTCAAACTAAGGAGAAGGAGAATAAATCACATTTTTTTGAGAGATTTGAATCATCCGGTTTATGGGCTCTCATATTAAGAGTTATTCTTAATTTTAACGGCTGATATTAAAGATCATCAATAGGATGGTTCACATTTACTTATGGGCATATTTTTTTTTGCTAAAACTGTAAGCAGTTTCTATTTTGGTGGCCATCACTATGGTCAAACCCGTTGATCAGTGAATGGTATAAGATCAACCTTAAGATGTATAATTGCTATTCTGGTGAGTTTGAAGAGAATAGGCAACTGCTTGTTGAGTCTTTCAGTTAAAGTATGATTGTGATTTCTATTCACACTATAATTAGCAATTTCAGTCCTTAATGGGATAGGACTCTTTGGCTATAAATATAAGGGGTGTCTGGTCCCAACGATAGCTCGACATAATTCAATCCTCCCTATTGGCGAGAGCATCCCCATTGTGCTAGGAGACATTGAACGCGAGAACATCGTTGAAGATCGGCAACCAACCATCAATGGCTAACACTCAAGGTGCACATATTTATAGTTTGTATATTTATTGGTTTTTGATTGATCGTGTGCCTAGATCTCTAGGCTTAATTTTGGATGGTCGGATCGTCAGATCCATTTAGATTCCATCAATTGGTATCAGAGCCATGATTGGCGTTATGATCGGTCAAAACTTTAAAATGAGCTTTTATTATTATTATTATTTTTTTTTTTTATATATGGCTGTTTTATAAATAAAAAAAATAAAAAAAAAGGGGCGATTGCCGGTGTTTTTTATTTTTCCCACAATGATTGACATCTGCACGGCCGCGTCAGATCGGATGGCTCACTGCACCCTGTCCGTCACCGTGAGGGGCGGTACGTAAATCTTAACTTCAAAAAAAAAAAAAAAAAATTCTGGGAAGATGAACAGTGGAAGGGGAGGGTTAGGGTATTTCGGACCGGATCGGGTCCGGTCCCGATCCTCTTGGGCCTAGTTGGCCCGACCCGCCACCAACCCTCTGTTCCTTTTGAATTCTGCCGGACCCACCTGTGGCCTACTTGGCCCGACCGACCGGCCTAACCTCCTGGGTCTCTTCGACCCACCGCCTCGACCTGCCTAGACCCAGCCTATTTGACCCATCGCCCACCCGTCTAGACCCGCCAGCCTATTTCGCCCTAACCCGACCTGCTTTGGCTCCACGTCTGTCGACGGGAGGACCCACCCACCTGGGCCCTAGCCCCATTCGGCTCTGGGCCCACTTGGCCCACCCGACCCTGGGCCTATTTTGGCCCAATTCGCATGGGCCATTTGGACTATGGCCCACCCACACACAACCTGGCCGAGGCCCACTCACTTTTGGCCCATGTTCCTGACCCACATGGCCCATAGCCCACCCGGCCACAAAGGCCCATGACCCGGTCCGATACACAGTGCACTTATGCCGACACTATTTCCTAATCTTCTCGGGCCTTTTCTGGGCTATTTACAGGTCCGATTTTTAGACATTATATATGCATTTTGACTATCTCGGATATTTTGGATCCGTTTTTGAGGTCTATTTTTGATAATGAGCTCTCTATTATGATATTTTCATGACCTGATGTTATTTTTTCCATTTTTTAATTGTGTAATCAATTTTTGTTCAAGTATCATTCATTAGAATTGGGTAGTGGAGATTGTGCTCTACCACCATGGCTGGTACTTACACTTTATAATGCTCGTTTGTTGTCTTTTTTGACACCTCCTCATAACACGTTTTGTGATCATCTAAATTATTATCAAGCCTAATTTGAAAACATGGCTTTGGAAAGATTCTTCTGCCCAACGGTGATGATCTTTCCTAGTGCCGTGGTTTTCATAGTGAGGTTTAATTTTGTTCAAAAACGTGTTACAAATCCAGTGTAAATGTGTAGTGAACGTTGGCGTTACAACATAAGGGATTCTTCTGCCCAACGGTGATGAATCACTTAATGTTATATGATGGCTGTGTTTCACTATTCATTATTTTGTGTGTGTGGGTACTGCTCGCGTGTTGTGACTCGACCCAACGGAGGGTCATAACGACGCAATTAGTACCACCATCATTAATATAGATTGAGGAAGCGGCTAGTGTGTTATGACTCGACCCAACGGAGGCTCATAATGACACAAATTGTTTCTCAATAAAATCACATTGGTTTTAATTTTTATATTCCTTGACATATTTTAACTTTCGTCATACTATAATTATAATCTTGTGGAATTGATAGTTACTTCGATTGTATGTGGACATAATAAAACCCTTAATTATTGTGCAGCATTGAACCCGTCTATCATAACCAGTATGATTGGTGGAATTGAACTTTTGAGTGGATCAAATTATAAGAAATGGAAGGAACAAGTTGCAATTGTTCTAGGCTGCATGGATCTTGACTATGCTATACGATCTGATAAACCCAAGGAGCTCATCACGATGCCTCGAGGATCCGGCAAGGAACCATACGGATTTAGAAAATGGGATAGATCAAATCGTATGAGCCTCATGATCATAAAGAGTTCCATTGTCTGATGCGATTCGGGAGGTATTCTCGACTCAGACATCGCAAAAAGAATACATGCAAGCCATTAAGGAACAATTTCAAGGACTTCTAAAGCCCTTGCCGAGTCTAATTGTTAAAATGGGAACCATGAAATATGATGGTCATAGCGGCGTCCGGGAGCACATTATGAAAATGAGTGGCATGGCCACTCAATTGAAAGAACTGGACATGGGTTTTTCTGAGGTTATCTTGTTCACTTCATTATGACTTCTCTTCCTGCGCAATTTGGCCCGTTCAAGATCAATTATAACACGCAGAAAGAGAAGTGGAAGATGAACGAGTTAATCGCTCACTGTGTCCAAGAAGAAGAACGACTTTTAAAATTTGAAAAACTTGAAAGTGCCCATTACGCTCTTGGCCCATCGAAACGAAATTTCGCGAAAACCGACAATATAAAGGAAAGAACGGAAAGCTCCTCCACCTAAACCAAACAAGGAGAGGCTAGCACATCTACTGGCATCAAGTGTCACTTCAGAAGAAGAAGGGACACATTAAGAAGAATTATCGTAAATACGTAGATTGGCTAGTTAAGAAAGGTAATGACCTTTTGTGTGTTTTGAATCACTTTATGTTGATACTCCACGCAATACTTGGTGGATAGATTCTGGTGCAACTATTCACATAAGTAATTCAATGCAGGGATTTCGATCCAGCAGGAAGCTAAGTAAAGGCGAACGTACCATCAAACTCGGGAATGGAGTAGAAGCAGACGTGGAGGCCATTGGGACTCTCCGTCTCATTTTAGATAGTGGTTTCATTTTGGATTTAGTTGATACTATTTATGTTCCCAGTATCACTAGAAACCTTATCTCAATTTCTAAATTGGATTCATTAGGTTTTGAATTTAAATTTGGACATAATATGTTTACTCTATTATTCAATTCCGATATTGTGGGTGGTGGCTCATTAATGGGCAATCTTTATCAGTTGAACTTGGATTCATCTTATGCCCAATCTTTAGTTTCTATGCATGTGAATGATAAAATAAGTAAGAAACGAAAACGAGCACTCGATAACTCCTCCATTTTATGGCATAAACGTTTAGGCCATATATCTAAGGATAGAATGGAGAGGTTAATTAAAGATGATATAATCGATGCGCTCGATTTCTCTGATTTCAATACTTGTGTTGATTGCGTTAAAGGGAAACTCACAAAGACTAATAAGAAAGGGGCTCTCGATTTAGTTTGGAAATAGTCCACACTGATATTTGTGGACCGTTTCCAACTCCCGCTATTGGTGGTCAAAAGTATTTTATTACCTTCACTGATGATTATTCTCGTTTTGGTTATATATTTCTCATTCACGAGAAATCTGAGGCCCTGGATATGTTTAAAATCTATAAAGCCGAAGTTGAGTTACAACTCAATTCGAAGATTAAAATTGTGAGATCTGATAGAGGCGGAGAGTACTATGGTAGATACTCTGAAGCAGTGTAATCCAGACCCTTCGCCTATATCTACAAGAGCATGGCATTGTCGCTCAATACACCATGCCGAACACAACAAAAGCGGTGTAGGTGAGCAGCGAAATCGTACTCTTATGGATATGGTGAGAAGCATGTTATGCAACTCGTTGCCCTCGTTCTTGTGGGAGAAGCCTTCAAAACAAGTGCATATCCTAAATCGAGTTCCTAGTAAATCCCAAGACTCCTTATGAGCTATGGGTAGGAAGAAAACCGACTTTAGGATATTTACACATTTAAATGCTTTTTCAAGCAAAGGTGTACAACCCACAATTAGGAAAATTGGACCCTAAAACTATAAGTTGTTATTTCATTGGTTACCCTGATAGATCAAAAGGCTACAGATTTTATTGCCCCACTCATAGTACCCGGATTGTTGAGACTAGACATGCAAAATTCTTTGAGGATCGTGAGATCAGTGGGGGTATAGAGCTTAGGAAAATCACTTTTGAGGAGAATCGGATTATAATTCCTATCCCTTTTATCCAAGAAAAAGTGGCACCAACACCAGTTATTCAAGCCAATGTTGATGTACCTGTGGCTATACCTATTGACACACCCCACATTGAGGAGGCTCTTGCTCCCATGGTGACTGCCACTGATCTACCATTGCGTAGATCAGAGAGAGCAAAGAAGCCTGCCATTTCTGATGACTATATAGTTTACCTAAATGAGAGTGAGTTTGATTTTGGAAAGGAATCAGATCCTGTTTCCTTTAGCCAAGCCATGAAGAGCGACAAATCCACTCAATGGCTCGAAGCCATGAAAGATGAGTTGAAATCAATGAAACATAACTCGGTCTGGGATCTTTGTGAGTTACCTAATGGAGTCAAGCCTGTAGGCTGTAAATGGGTTTTTAAAACCAAGCAAGATTCCAAAGGTAATATAGAAAGATACAAGGCCAGGTTAGTCGCTAAAGGTTTCACTCAAAAAGAAGGAATAGACTATAAAGAGACATTCTCTCCTGTCTCTAGAAAGGAATCCTTTCGGATAGTCATGGCATTAGTAACTCATTTTGACTTAGAATTGCATTAAATGGATGTTAAAGCGCTTTTCGAATGGCGACTTGCATGAAGATGTCTTTATGACACAACCCAAGGTTTTCAGTTGAGGGGAGTCATTTAGTTTGTAGACTCAAAAGGTCTCTATATGGTTTAAAGCATCTCGACAATGGTACTTAAAATTTCACGAAGTCATTTCAAATTTTGGTTTTAAAGAAAAATCGTGGATCAATGCATATATCTTAAAATCAGTAAGTTTATCATCCTTGTTTTATACGTTGATGATATCTTACTTGTGAGTAGCAATTTGGGCATGTTATATGAGACAAAGAACTTTTTATCAAAGAGTTTTGATATAAAAGATCTTGGTGAAGCTTCCTACGTGATAGGAATTGAGATTCATCGAGATAGAGCCCGCATATATTGGGATTGTCTCAAAGAGCTTATATTGATAAAGTTCTTAAAGGTTTAACATGCACAATTGTTACGCTTTCTTATTTGTGATAAATTTAGTCTACTTCAGAGTCCCAGGATCGATCTAGAGAGAAAACAGATGGGGGCAATGTCCTATGCATCGACAGTTGCGAGTCTCATGGATGCACAATGCATGCTACTCGGATATAGCGTATATAGTTGGCATGCTTGGCGGTACCAATGTAATCTGGTTTGGATCATTGGAAAGCGACTAAGAAGGTTTTTCGCTATTTACAAGGGACTAAAGGACACATGCTCACATAAAAAGGTCGAATAACCTTGAAGTTATTGGTTATTCAGATCTTGACTATCTTTGGGTGTCAAGACACCGTAGGTCCACATCGGGTTATATTTTTATGCTTGCGGTGGACCTATATCTTGGAAGAGCGTTAAACAAAGACTACTTCCTCCACTATGGAAGCGAAATTAGTTGCATGTTTTGAGGCAACATGTGAGGCGATATGGTTGAGAATTTTATCTCGTGGCTTGAGTTGTTGATACTATTTCAAAGCCTTTGAGAATCTTTTGTGACAATTCATCGCGATTGCTATCTCCAATAACAACAAGATTAGTGGGGTTCCAAATATATTGATATAAAATATCTTGTTGTAAGGAGAAAGTTCGAGAATCAAATCAGTATCTGTTGAAAAGATAAATCGACACTCATGTTGGTGACCCTCTCACAAAGGTTTACCTCCCACGCTCTTTTGGAGCATGTTTGTATGGGGTTGTGAGATAATTTTGATAGCCTTTGAGAGTGGATATATGCGAGTGAATACATTTGTTTAATTGATTGAAATAAAATTTATTTATTTGCTTTTCCATTTTATGCAAATAACTCCTTGGAACATATGGTGCCGAGATGACAATAAAGTAGGACCAATATTAGATTGAGTTTACATGTAATCACCATTCAGTTTGTAAACTTACAATCTATGTAACATCATACTAGTTGGAATCCATGTCGGGGATGACTTCCAATACAGTGACTAATGAGCGGTCATATATCGATGATATGATATATTGACTACATTGATTCTGTTGAAATTCTCAATTTGACCGGATTTATTAAAGACTTTGATTGAGATTGATTGTGACTTACCATTCAAAGAAAGTTAGCTAACATTGGGTAATGGAGTTTATTGGCATAGTTTGGCCAAGTGAGAGTAGCGTTTCTATTTTGGTGGCCATCACTATGGTCAAACCCGTTGACCAGTGAATGGTATAAGATCAACCTTAAGATGTACAATTGCTATTCTGGTGAGTTTGAAGAGAATAGGCAACTGCTTGTTGAGTCTTTCAGTTAAAGTATGATTGTGATTTCTAATCACACTATAATTAGCAATTTCAGTCCTTAATGGGATAGGACTCTTTGGCTATAAATATAAGGGGTGCCTGGTCCCAACGATAGCTCGACATAATTCAATCCTCCCTATTGGCGAGAGCATCCCCATTGTGCTAGGAGACATTGAACGCGAGAACATCGTTGAAGATCGGCAACCAACCATCAATGGCTAACACTCAAGGTGCGCATATTTATAGTTTGTATATTTATTGGTTTTTGATTGATCGTGCGCCTAGATCTCTAGGCTTAATTTTGGATGGTCGGATCGTCAGATCCATTTAGATTCCATCAAAAACATGTTCTAATGATAAATTACCGTTGGACCATTTAAATTGATCACAAGTGCCCTAGTGTGCGATAATTAGAGAAACATGCCTCAAAAATAAACTTTTTAGCAAAAAAGACCTGACTTCAAACATTTTAGAAAAACGGCGCTTTTACAGATTTTAGAATTCCAGAAAACCGTGAAAGCACTGGTTTTTCTAAAACGTTTGTAAAAAAATAGTGCTTTTACGATTTTCAAAAGTTCTAAAATCCCTGAAAACACAATTTTTTTAAAACATTTGAAGTCGGGTCTATTTTGCTAAAAAGTTTATTTTTGAAGCATTGTTTTCAAAAGTGCCCATACACCAGTTTGGTATTTAAATGATGGCTAAGAGCCAATATCCCTCCTAAAAATGACTTGCATGTGGAATGCGAAAGTGCACTAGATAACACTCTGTTTTCTCCACAGAACATAAGCATAGCTTTCGTGACTTTTTTCCATTTGGGATATGCACACAGAGAGAGAGAGAGAGAGAGAGAGAGAGAGAGAGAGAGAGAGAGAGAGAGAGAGAGAGAGAGAGAGAGAACCAGCTTTTTTCGGGTTCAATGAAGTATCCATTGGAACACCTTTTCCTTGGCCTTTGAAGAACGCTCTGTGGACTTAGTTTTCTCCTCCGAGTCGGATCGAGTCCTAACTCGTTTTTTAGCAGAGCGAATTGACTCCCACGGGAAGATCCTATCCGATCCTTCAACTCCTCCAATTCGTATTCCACCTCCACTACATCTTTTTCTCCCGGAGGCATCATGGAAATGACCTCGATCAGGAAAAATATAAATTAAATATTATATATATATATATATATATATATATATATATATATATATAATTTGTCCTTCTTTCTATAAGCACAAAATCTAGTTTTCAAAAAAGTTCCAAACCACAACCTCTAATTCTTATAGAAAATCAATTCACCATTGATCTTTGAGATCTTGGGAATTACAGGCCTACAAAAACTACGTGCCAGCCTAAACAACTGAGAACTTCGAAATCATAAATTTCCGGTAGAAAAGCGTCAATAGCTCGAAATCAAGGGTATAAATTTTGGGCAGAAAAGCATCAACAGCTTGAAATCGAGGTTGAAATTTTAACTCTGGAAAAGAAGAGAAACAGGGTGGTACTCAGGAACACTGTAGGTTTGTGTTCATATGATGAAAAGCAGTTCAACTAGAAGTGTAAGTTTGCAAGACTGGGGGGAGTCTAGGGACCATTTTATGTTCAGTGAAAGCAAAGGGTGGGGATTTATATTTTGGACAGTTCTCAATTCTAAATTTATAATTTCTCAGTGCATACCCTTTTATTAAACTGCGCCTTTTGATAGATGGGAATGAAGGGCAATGATTAAGTCTAATCAGGCAACCAGATTTCGAGTTCAACAACCTCTGCAGCTCTTGGATATGCGAGAATCTTGACTTTTATGGTATTCACTTTTTATAGGATGACGTGCTGGAAGATTTTCTATTTCCAAGGGCTTCAGATGTGGTTGAACATGAAATCCAATTCAACCTAGTTGGACCTTACCAGTGCTCAGGAATTAAATATTGGAAAAGAAATCACTTCCTAAAACACATATAATTGCTACTAAAATGATTAAACATCATTTTGGTATTTAAATGATCTTACACCATTACATTGTCAAGGTGATAAATCATAAATTAAAGGAAAATAGGTCCAAAAGTCACATTTTTTTATAGATTTGAACCATTAGATATGTGCACTCTAATGCCAATCGTTGTTTTTAGTTTTAATGGCTGATATTAAAGTTCGCCACTCGGATGGTTAACATCCACTTACGAGCTTAATTCTTTGGCTAAACCATTTTCCAATGCTAGATTGCCACTTGGGCAGTTTATATTGATGACAAAATGTGCGCATATGGCGTAATAATAAATAAACTCTAGTTTAATAGTGTAAGATCATTTAAACACCATTTAAATGTTGGCCAGGAGCCATTTTCTCATTAGGCCCTGTTTGATAGCAATTAAACTCCAAAGAAGAAATAAAACTAGTTTCTTAGTTGATTTCTTAGGAAATGATTTCCTCTAGAAATGGATATTTCACTATTTAATTAGTGTGTTTGAGAAATGACTTTCATTCGAAATTGATTTCTGATGTTTGATTAGTTTGTTTGGATCACATATTTTCTACTTTTATGAAAGTAAAAGTTAATTTTAACAAATACTTAATGATAAAAGAAGAAAAAAAATTATTTAGGAAAATATCTAATTTGTCACTTCTTATTGCACTAGTCATATATTAAATTTTTTTATTATTATTAAAATCATAATCAAAGTCAAATATTAACCAATAATTTTTTTAATAATATTTTATTATGTTACAAATTAACTCCATAATACACTATTTATTACCAAATTACATGAGTCAGAGTTTGAAAAGTCAAACTCACATAAAAGTCAAAGTTTGATAAAACTAAAAATTTTGATCAATAAAAATATGTAAAGCTAAATAACAAAGTTGTAAATGCTAATATATATCATGAGTTTACACGTTGAAATGAAATTAAATTTTTATAAAAGTCAAACTTTGACTAAAATTTTAACTTTAATCGAGAGAAAATTTTGCAATGTATAAACAAATTATAAAGTCTAAGTGCAAATTAACATAACAGTATTCATATACATCGTTAGGTTACATTAGTTAAAATTTGATAAAATATCCACTTTTAATAAAAGGCAAACTTTGACCTAACGTAAAATTTTGATTAATAAAAATTTTTAAGAATAAGTACAAAGTTACATAATAAATACTAGTATGTACTATAAGATTACACGTCGAAAGAAAATTCAATTTTTTAAAAGGTCAAACTTTGACCAATAGAAAATTTGGCATTGTACTGCTAAGCTACAAACTAATATAATAGTATTTGTATTCATCGCTAGGTTACACTAGTAAAAAATTTGATCAAATATCAATTTTTTAAAAAGTCAAACTTTGATTAAATATAAAAAAAAGTAAAATAAAATTTGATAATATACTACAAAATAATAAATAAAAAATGATAATCTCATTGGGACTACAAAAGTTGGAAAAAATTAAATTGTGTTACAAAGTCAAAGTTTGACCACATATCAAACTGACTGATAAAAATTTACATTACCAAAATATAAATAACAATAGCAATAATCACTATCTACTGTCAAAATATACTAATCAAATTTTGACTAAAGTTAAAATTTTAATAAAAGTGAAACTTTGACCAATAAAAATGAGGCAATGTATTTTTAAGTTACAAATTAAAATAATGATAGATATTTTTAATTATAATATTCCATTAATTAAAGTTTATAACATTTTAAAGAATTTTGAACTTTGACAAAAAGTCAAATTTTGACCAAGAAAAAGTTGCACTTTTACGGTATAAATTTATGTAGTAATATACTTTATCTATAAGTAGGTTTCGAGTTTGATTAAAAATAAATTTTGTGTAAAAGTCAAAGTTTGATTAAAGATTAAACTATTGACTAATACAATTGAGAATTTAGTATCAAATTATATATCAACATGACAGTATCATTTTTTAGGAGTCAGCGTTTAATAAAAAATTAAATTTTAATTAAAAGTCAAAGTTTGACCTTAAAGGTAACCTTTGACTCCAAAAAATTTGATAATATATTACTATCTTACAACTTATTATCATGTTTCAGTAGTCAAAGTTTGATCAAAAGTCAAAACTTTATATAACTTGTATATCTAATTAAAGTTTGATTAAAATTCAAACTTTGACGAAAGTCAAATATTAGTATAAAAGAGTATGTAGATAATGTGGTTGTCATAGTGATCGTAGAAATGGAAGTTACTTTTTAAAAATAAAAATATAATTTTTTTTGCTTTTAGATTGTTTACAAGTAACTTTAGATTTGCAATGATAAAAAATTATTATTTTATTAGTGGAAAACTTAATTTCAGCCACGTAAAAAGTTGAAATAGTTTTCACTTAAAATGATTTAGTGTATGAAAATTTAATTTTCATGCGAACCGACTTAATTTTATTTCCATCTCCTTAATAGTTATCAAACAATAACAATTAAAAACTAAATTTTATTTCTACCTATGTAATTACATTTTTATCTTACCAAGCAAGGCCTTAAATATCTTTGTTTCATGCCAGGTACACTATTGAGTATTGACACCACACTATAATTTGCCATTGCATTAGTGAAAATCAATAATGGCTTGCTGAATTGCATCAAATCATTTTGGATTATAGATGCTTAAACAGTAATTGCACTTTGGGAACAAAACAAATGGCATATATCTAAGATTAAGTGCTCCAATAAAGTCGTTAAGAGAATATATGGTAAGGAAAGAGGTGGCTGGGGGAATCATAATAAGGGTGCTGCTTGAGCTTACGAGGTACGCATAAATTTCAATCTCCATCGTGTATAAGAAATTGTGCAGCACAAAAGGTGGCCATAGGGGCGGCCACCTTTATTTCAAACCTCAGATACTCCTTATGGACATTTAAACACCAAATGATGTTGAAATGATCTTACATCATTAAAGTGTGTGATATATTATTATATTACATGGCACTCATCTCTAAACAATCTAAATTGTCCAAGTAGTAATCCATCATTGAAGCATGATTGTGAATCATCTGTTTGGAAAACTTTAATATCAGTCATAAAAAACAAGAATCATTATTGGTATTAGAGTGCAGAGATCGGATAGATGAAATCTTCCAATCTATGTGATTTTTGGGTTATTTGGCCTTCTATATATGATTTATCACTTTGACTGTATAAATTATTCACTTCTTAAATCATTAATTGATGTTTAAATGATGGTCCAGAGAGTCACGTCTTTGATTTTATTAAAGAAGTAGCCTGAGTCGCAAAGTTTAAACAGAGGTCCTCAAACATAAGTTCTCGGTTCATTAGTTTATGGCTTAACTGCTAGAAAGGGAAAATTGAAATTTATTTCCATCCGAGGGTGGCGTTATTTGCACCTATTAAACTTATAAAGAACACACGATCCCACCATAAAAAGTCATTGACTACTTTGAATCAGGTGATAGAGATCTTTTTTCATCCCAATCTCCCACACAATAGATCTTGAGAACATGGGGCACCTATCAGACGATCATATGTTGATTCCATGTGACACATCCCTCAAAGTGATCGTCTGATAGGTACAACCATGATCACACACTTTTTGTGATGTGTCACGTTGGATCAAGATCTGACCGTCTGATAGGTGTGTCATGATCTCAAGATCTATTTTATTGCAAATTGGGGTGAAAAATGATCACCATCATTTGATTCAAGGCAGTCAACAGTTCTTTCCTATAAAAGAATATGTGCTCTACACAAGAAAAACGGGTGTGAATAACCCCTCCCTTTATTTATTTATTATTATTATTATTTTTTTATAGAACGCCTCCCTGTATCTAATTAGGTCAATTTAGAATTTATTCATCTAAGATAGTCAGACCCCGAATGTTTTTAGCATATTTACTGTATAAGGTCAAAATTAATGAAATTTGCTTACATTTAATTCAAGTGAAAATGTGCCAAAAAAAATAAAAATTCAAGTGAAAAATTAGTTAGATGAAAATGCCCTCAGTCTTTCTATTAGACCAATTGATCTCATATGAGACTGATGGGTTTCATGCAAGAGAGACTGATGTTGATCAATCTTCATTGTCTAACTTGTCATTGTCTCTCGAAATGGGACCGATCAGTCTCATTTCAACTAATCAGTTTTATACGAGCTCGGCCCGTGTTTTCACCTATGCATGAGAGAGAGAGAGAGAGAGTAGCAGTCGATCGCATATGGTCTAAGAGATAGACGAGAGCGGTGTGCGATCCACTATATATATATATATATATATATATATATATATATATATATATATATAAAGGAGAGAGAGAGAGTGCGAAAAATCCCTTTTTAGCTTATAAGAGAATTTTCATTTCAGCATTTCTGATTGCTGAAATGAATTCCACGCGAAGAATCATTTAAGTTAGACACCGAATTTCATGAGTGGGATCTATTGAAGTTATTTCCAAACCCTATGTTACAACTTAAAATTCATGCACCTGAATCTCAAGTCTTGATCAAGACAAATTAAAAGAAACCAAGGAACCAAAAATAAAAAATTTTCTAACAAGCAGTCTAATACAGATTATCAAACTAACTAGATTTCAAAAACACAATAGAAATTTTTTCCTTTCATTCCTAAGAAATGGTCAGAACAATTCACTATATTTAACATCACAACTTCTCTTTACAATCGGGCTCAAACGACTATATATAAAAAGTTTGACACTACTATATGCCACACACTATGAACATATCTTATACACAGATAATCATATAAAATACAAAAGTCTTATAGAAGTCTTCATCAGCTAACACTGTCGAGAACGCCGTTTACAACACTTCTTCTAATCTTTTCTCTTTACTTGCAAGAGCGTTAAAACAACAGTAAGAGCTAATCCACATACTCCGCAAGTATCCAAATCTAATAATTATTGACTAAACTACTAACAGACTTATAATTTCAAATTACCAACATGCCCTTTTAACGTTTTTATTTTTTGTCAAACAAATCAAATATTTCATTTGTAATCATAATTGTATGTGATTGAAAACTAATCTCGTGTCCTTAGACCCTAAAATTCAAATCAAATAGGAAAGTCAAAATAAATTTCATTGTACTTCATTGATTTCAAAGATATCAAACATCCCCTAAAGGAAAAGGCTTATTTATGCACCCGCTAACCTTACCTCACTTTTGAAATTTAGCTTACTAGTTTGAAATCATTTATGAGACCTCACTTAACCTCTACAACTCAATCTTGTGGCAGTTTAAATTTAAATGTTACTATCATGGTTTGAAATCTTGGATTTCCGAGTTATCTCGGATAGCCCCGAGACCAAGACGTCTCAGTGTGAAATGGATATAGCCTTTTTAATGATTTTACACTATTAAAATATGTGTGTGATATTACACTAGTAAAAAATATTTCACTCCAGTATCACGTGACAAATATCCATGATCATTCTAAACAGTCCAAGTGATTGTGCATGATTGGAACATATTAAAAAATCAAACCTATAAATTAATTGCATACCGCCAGATCAAAATGATCTTCAATATTAGCCATTAAAAAAAAAAAATAGTAGATATTAGAGTACACAGATTGGGGCACACCATGGTAGCCGTTTGCAAGATCATCACATAGACATGATGCAATATAATAAAATAGTACCATGTGTACAAGGATAATTGAGAAATTTGCACTTTCGGCCTTATAAGTTTGCTTATTTGCAAAAACGGTCCTATAGTTTCAAACTTTGCGAAATAGATCAGCTCCAAGCCAAGCCATTTCCACATCAACAACGACCTTTTCCATTATATATATGATTAATTTCCTTTATATTTCATTGTTTTTTGTTATCTGTTGTCCCTTTTTCCAGTCAAGATTATACTGTAGCCCTATCAATGATAATCGAACACTGGTAAGATATTTTTTGATATAAAACATCAAAACTTATAAAATAACGAAACAAGAGAGTGATCTTCTATCCTATGTTAGCGTATCGCTATCTTAAGGTAATGACCACTATCTTATGGTAGCAGTCGCTATCTTAAGATAGCGATACGTTGACATAGGGTAGGGGTCGCTATCTTATATTAGCGTATCGTTATCTTAAGATAGCAGATATCTGACTCTTATGTTAGTGTATCGCTATCTTATGTTAGCGTATTGCTATCTTAAGATAGTGGATATCTGACTCTTAGGTTGTATATTAATTATGACATTTTTTATCTCCTAATTTTTATTATTTATGATATTTTAAGTTGAAATGGATGTTCCCCTATTTTACCATTTTGATGAGGTTCGTATCAGCGATGATACTTACAACGGTGGGCATCGGAGGATTGTTGCTATCACAGAGTAGATATTGTTTGATCATTTTATGCAGAAAATGTACAAGGTCAATAAAACACGACCGAAAGAACATTCTATTACACTAACGGTTTCATTACACGCGCATTGGGAAAGAGTTGGTGTTTGCCGAATTATCGGACTCCAATGATTTTGTAAACTTATTCATAGCATATCGTATTAGTGATGGTGTGATAAATGTTTATATTAAAAAATTATTGGCCACTCTCGTGACGAAAATTTTATCATCTTTTGAAGTATTTCAATCGTTCTAGAAAACAAACAAAAATAATAAAGAATGTGAGGAAAATGTCGGATTAGGAGATAATGAAGGTGTAGAACTAAAACATTCGATTGAAAATGAAGGAATACGGTTTGAAGAGGAGAACGTCGCTGCACCGATGATAGCCGACGATGATAGAAGTATGAATATAGGATTTCGCCTATACCGTAAGCCACGGGAGCAATCATCTTCGGACATTCTAATGAGAGAAGGTAATGAAGATCAAAGATATTGTCCTCAATTGAATTCGATGCATGATACATGTCAACTTAATTTCGAATCAATAAATAATACATTCGATTGAAATCGGTGGGAAATATTTTTGGGAGGCTTTAGTCCATACCAATGGCCTTCCGAACAAAGAGCTTCGGAGCCAACGGTAATCGAAGCCACAACACAAGAGCCTATTGCACCCCAAACATCCCAACCTCGGCGAACCACAACCGAAACAAATGCACCTGAACCAACTATACCGCGACTGACTTAATCCCAAACACGTAATAATCATCCAGTCGATGACGGTGATAGTGATCTTGAAAATAATGAAAAATTGCCCTTGCCCACTTCACGTGTTAATACTAATAGTAGAATTAATCAACTTTTGGTGGATGAAGACTATGAGGTTAATGACTCGAAAGGCGAATACATAAATTCGAATGATGAGAAACTCTATGAAAATAAGCCAATTACTGTTGGTCAGACGTTCAGAAATAAGAAATCTGTTCAAAAAGCCCTTAAAGAGTTTATCATGACAAATAATTTTCAAATTAAACTAATAAAAATTAGTCATCTTCGAGTTACGGTGAGGTGTATTGAAGTAGGATGTGTTTAGCGGACACATGCATCAAAATTAGTGGGTGTGGACATGCTTGTCGTGAAGACTTTTCGCCCGAAATATATGTGCGAAAGGCCAGCTTTCGGAAGTAGACATCGCCAATGTATGACATCATAGATAGCATCCTTCGTGAGGGATAAGTTGTTAAAGGGCTTTGACGAGAGTCCTGCTTCAATAATTTTTTATATTGCAAAAAAATATAGTGTAACAGTAGGTTACTGAAAAGCATGGAGAGGGAAAGAAATGACGTTAAATGATATTCGAGGTAGCTAAATGGAATAATTTAAGATGTTACCGTCCTATGTCGTCGAATTATAGCGGGTTGATCCAGACGTATAGACGGAATTATGTCGTGAGCCTAATAATGTCTTTCAGAGGTTCTTCGTGGCTTTTGATCCTTGTATTAGGAGCTTCCATAATACTTTACGAAGAATAATTACAGTAGATGAGACACATTTGTGCGGATGATACAAAGGAGTGTTGTTAATAGCTACGAGGATAGACGGAAATAGGCATTTATTTTTTATAACGTTCGGTGTTATACCCAAAGAGAATGAAAATCATTGGCCATGATTTTGTGAATTATTAGGGAGTTGCGTAATCGAAGATTTTCAAGAGCAGTTTGTGTTGATATCAGACGAGTAGAAGGGGTTGATAGAAGCTGTGCAGAAAGTTTTTTCTAACGCCTTTCACAGCTACTGTATGCGACACCTAGCTTTGAATTTTTTTGATACATATAATGATACAATCTCCCGACCGCTATTCTGGGTTGCTGCACGTACATTCTCGGAGGCAAAATTTAAATAAATTTTATAAAAAATTCAAGACGATGCCCCCCCCGGAATGTACAACATGGATAAAAGAAATCGGAGACCATTTCTGATCACGCACATATGTTGACAACAAATATAACTGAAAGTATTAACAGTGTGTTGAAGATAGACAGGGAGAAATCGATTGTGACCATGCTAGAAATTATTCGTACGAAGGTAATCGAATTTTACCTTTAACATAAGGAGGAGGGAAATAAAATGACACACTTGTTGACACTGATGACGGAAGAGCACATAACACGAAATTCAGGGTGAGCTCGTCTAAAGAACGTTGTTCCCTATGGTCGCGATATATTTCAAGTTAAACGGGGGAAATATGCTCACAGTGTCGATCTAGAGAAGCGAACGTACACATGCAGACGTTGGGCTATCCTTGGATTACCATATTCACATGCGATCGTTGTATTATCATGTAGGAACAGAGAAAGAAAGATTTTTCAATTTTGTGAGAATTGGTTTACCAGTGCCTTATTTAGAGAAACTTACAAAGAATACTTTATTCCGATCGTTGATAAGCGTCAATGGACCGTTCTAAGGGAAGATGTCAAGGTTTTGTCTTTGCACAAGATACGTCAAGCCAGTCGTCTGAAGAAAAGGAGGATAAGATTTAAAGACGAAGTTCGACCACTACGATGTAAAAATTGTAACGAATATAGACATAACTGTCGCCCGTGTAAATTTGTTAGAATATGAAACCTATTTTTTAGCACGACTTTGCCCCAGTCCATTCATTCACCATGCCATTATGTCTATTATGCTTTTTATTTCGATCTAAGAACCAATGGTTCTGCCTTAATTTATAACATTAGATTTGTTTTCTATAATTATAAGAGCAATGGATCGTACTTGTTTTCTTTTAAGTGGTCACTAATAGAGAAGTAGTATTTTTTTATTAACAAACAAGAAAAAAATTCAATCTTACTATAGCGGTCCGCTATGATAAGATAGTAGGACGCTATCTTAAAATAGTAAACCGCTATGGTAAGATAGCAGGGCGCTATCGTACCATAGCAAACTGCTATTGTAAGATAGCGGGACGCTATCTTACCATAGTGAACCACTATTTTAAGATAGCAGTCCAATAGCGAACCGCTATGGTAAGATAGCGGTCCAATAGCGTACCACTATCTTACAATAGTGGTCCATTAGCGGGACCGCTATCTTACCAGAGTGTTCGCTATGGTTTCTTTCTAAATTATAAAAAAAAAAAAAATTATTATTATACAAATCAAAATTTAAATATATATTTATTTACAAAAATATACATTCATTCATCATTCATTATTAAAAAACTTGTTATAAAATATAAAAATCTACAAAAATCTACAACTGAAAAGAAAAAAAAATTAAAGATTCATTGTCCCAAACGTGGATAATGAATGTTCGATTTTGGCTCTAAATTGTTGCATGTCTTTCTCCTCGAAATCGATTGTTCGTCGTTCATAGAAGTATTTGACATACTTAAATATAAAAATACCGCAGTCTCAACTGTTGTGTTGGCGTGGAAGATCGGTTCTATCTATCACCATTACCTGCCACGATTGATTGAGAGCAGAACTCAGACAGATAGCGTGAAGAAGTCGCGGCAGATGATGCAACAGAATTTCTTTGTGCGCTTCAAACTTATTCCTTGAACACTTTGGGTCGGCTGAGTCCATCAGCTTAATAACACGATCCGCTACGGACACAATAGACAAGGCCCAATGGCCACGTTTCTGACTATGCATTGGGAAATAAATCTGTATGTAACCGGAGATCTAATCAGTACTGTGTTCATTAAGAAACATAAACAGAGTTAACATGATTTAAAAAAATACTTACCGTCCCACAATAAATAGCTTCAATATCGCGTGTCGTATTCTTAAGCTGGGCTTCAAGCGACTTACAATGATGACGAACCTCTTACCTGTCACAGTACGCCTCCCACCTATCTAAGTTGCTGAGTGGTTCCAGATTTTCATCACGGACAAATTTATCAAATTTTGAGTGATCCGCTATAATCAGGGTCTGAAATTGGTTATTAGAATAAGTTATTAATTGAAAGACGTGAATAAAATAATAAATAAAGGCAGAAAAATAAATAAAATAATAAATAATAGAAACGATACCAGCGTCGCGGCCGATGCGAACCAGCTCTTATTCGTCTTTTTCGAAAATAATGTCGTTCTTAATCTCTAGGACCTTGAAGTACGCTTCCATCACTTTATTATCAAGCCACATCCGTCTCTTAAGGACCCTTAACATCCCAATGGTGACGTCAATACCTGAGATAGTATTCACGATCACATAATCATCATCCGCAGGCCGATTCCACATATTGATCATGAATTTATGCTCCATTGACTTTGGATCAGCCTCTTCTTCTTCCACGACGATCACTTTTTGTCGTTTCACACATGCTTTACTAGCTGATGTCTTTCTCTTCTTCCGTGCTCGAAGGTCATATCCCTTACCCTTCCCTTATCGCTCGACCTTACTCTTTGATATAAATAGCTTTGTTAGTATGTATTTCAATGAGGCCGACTGCGACTTATGGGTAGGTTGGGTTAGTGGAGCATTGACCATTGGGTGGAAGCTCTCGACCGGCGGTTGAAAGGAACAAGGCTGAGGGGCAAGGGCGTTCAAAGGCAGGTGGTTGGGGAGTGGAAGGCTAAGGGGTAGGGGGTTGAGAGGTAGGTGGTTGAGTTGAAGAGGACTGATGGGCAAGGGGTTGAGAGCCAGGTGGTTGGTTTGCAAAGGGCTAAAGGGTAGGGGATTGAAAGGCATGTGGTTGGGGAGTAACGAAGGCATCAAAGAACACCGAAGAAAGAAGATCATCCTACATCAGTACAATACATGCATGATATTAAAATTTGAGGGCTAATTAATAGTGAATTCAACAATTAATATTAGCCACTGATTCGCCATCTTAAGGTGACGTAATGCTATCTAAATGCTATCTTAAGATAGTGGTCTGCTATTTTAAGATAGTGAATCGCTATCTTAATGCTATCTTATGATAGCGGTTCGCTATTTTAAGATAGCGGATCGCTATCTTAACGCTATCTTAAGATAGTGGTACACTATCATACAATACCAGATCGTTATCTTAAGAGGGCGTTAAGATTCTTAAAATATTTATTTTAAAAAAATAAAAATTTATTAGAGTTAGACTATGTATCTTCGACAAATGAAACTTTATTGCCTCAAGCTCCTTCCTTATTGTTACATTTTCGCTTCTTATGTAAGCTACTTGATCTTCTAGATTCCCTATTTGATCCTGTAGAGTCTTCTTGTCTCTCTCGAGTTTCTCAATTGTTAGAGCTTGTCCTTTTAGTACCGTAAAGGCACGCTTGAAATTGCTATTCATCTCTTTAACCACCATTCGGAGAGATGAATACTTTTTTCTCAGTTCTGTTACTTCATTTATAAGTTGAAGATGCCTAGTCGGCTATTCCCTACTTTCCGATTGTTTCCTTTTGATTCCGCTTGTTGACGTATAATGACCTCGTATTCGTCATTATCATCACTGCAATCATCGTTATCATCATTATCCTCATAGTCATTATCGTGTAGCTCCTAGGCTCTTTTTTGGATCGGGTATTCTCTTTCTCGTTCCTTTTCCATCTCTCTTTGCCTAAAGAAGAGTCGAACTGATCGATATTGTAATTTATGTTTCTCAACATCGAGATGCACGATAATTGGAGAGTTAAAATTTTTTTCTTAAAAATAATTTGGAGTCCGGCTAAATTTCAGGGCTTCCCATTTCATCAGCCTCGGAAATAGATTTTTCAGCTGAGTACGAGCGGGGTCGACTCTTGAAAAGTGCTCCAATGCCCAAATCTGTAGGGCGATAATGCACCTGTAGATATTATATTGCGCCGTTGCCAACACTTTTGCCGCTTCCTTTTTTACTATCGCTTTTGATATGCACTCCACTAAAATTTTGTAAACCACCAGCCCCCATGGAAACTCCTTTAACTTTGCGAGGTTATCGACTAAGTTCAAGTGTTTATCCACTTCCTGGTATGTGTCCGAAAATAAGAAGAAGCATACGATAAACAATAATGATAACTTCAAAAATTCATCGTTAGAGAGCTGGGCATTATCCACTATTTCTTTAATACGAGTCATTTTAGCCGGTTGCCCTCGAAAGAATTTGTATCGAATGGTTTCTTCCTCTGGCACGGCCACATGTTCAAACTCAGGTTTCGTGAACATTGTAAGGCCTAAAATCAATGATATATCGGACTCCTGCAGTAATACTTTGGTGTCTTTCACCTTGAACACGTTATCTTTAACCCAGAAACTCAAAATTGTGTCGATCAAGTCTCCAATAAACACTAATTTCTCATAAATCCTAGATAAATGACCAAAAATTGATTCATCTACTATCATCTTCCTCTCTTCGTTGCAATATAAGTAAAATTTTCTTACACTAATTCCTGTACACTTCTCGTAGGGTTTCAGAGAATTGCCTTCTTAGAATCAGTTAGTGGGGACTGCAAAAAACATAAGACCAATTAAATAAATAAATAAAAAAGCTACAAATGATTCGGTACCTTGCCGATAACATGCCGCTATCTTAAGATGTCGGCTGTTATCTTAAGATTACAGCCACTATCTTAAGATGTCGGCCGCTTTCTTAAGATAGCGGCAGGCATATTAAGATAGCGACATATTATTGGCAAGATAACAAATATTGTTCGGAAGATTGCGGATCTGTAAATTTGATAAACAGCAAAAAAAAAAAAAACCTTGAAATTATCTGTCGTGACCTTCTCGCTTTGTTGCCACGCTCTCGATTTTTACAGGGTTTAAAGTTAAAAGTTAAAAGTGAAAAGTATAATATAACTTAAATATGTGAAGAAAATTATAAGTAAGGGGTTTTAATTTTTAAAGTCATTTCGTAGGTCGGTGGTGATGTGAAACGGCTTGGCTTAGAGCTAGCCTCTTCGGCAAAGTTTGAAATTATAGGATCATTTTTGCAAATATACAAACTTATAGGGCCAAAAGTGTAAATTTTTTAAGATAATTATCAGTACACTTTCCATGGTGTGTACTGGCTTAATGGCTAAACACACTTCAATCTCACCTCACTGACCCCCGAGACGTGAGACGTTTTATCTCAGACGAGATTTTCAACCATAGTTACCATCGTCTATCCCTTCATTTTAAAAACTTAACCAACACTGCAAAGTGTCTAGTAGGCCTCACTAGAGTAGAAAGTTAAGCCCTTCTAAGATCATAACATACTACCACACTCTACGACATATATTCATAGCGGACCAGTATGTGACAGCTTTCACTCTGGTCTCGAGTAGCTTGTTCCTCTGATCACCCCTTCCATAACTCCACGGTGGCCCATTTAGTGACGGCTCTCACTTTGGAATTCCTCTTTTGGAAAAATATTTCATTGCATTGTCACGTGGAAAATATCCGTGATCAATCTAAATAGTTTAAGTGATTATGCATGATTGAAACATATTAAAAAATCATACCTATAAATTAATTGCATACCGCGGGATTAATAATTTTCAATATTAATCATTAAAAATAAGAATAATAGCAAATGTTAGAGTGCACAGATTGGGACACACCATGGTAGCCGTCTACGAGATCATCACATAGACAAAATATAATATAATAAAATATACTATCATGTGTACAAGGATAATTATTACTACACTTTCAATGGTGTATAGTAGCTTAACGGATAAACACACTTCAATCTCACCTTGCTGACCCCGAGACGTGAGACGTCTTGTCTCCCGATGGGATTTCCAACCATAATTACCATCAGCCACCCCCGGAGAGCTTTCTGTGGCTCGAAGCCTCGGACTCTAGACAAGAAACGACTCTGATGCTGGCTCTTAAGGCTATAACCAATACTCTAAAAATACCTAGCCTCAAACTCCCGACATGAAACGACTCTGATAGTAGTTTTTACGGTTATAACCAATACTCTAAAAATACCTAGCCATTAATGAAGCCAAAAATTAAGTCCTTATTTTGTAGTCATAACATAGTTCAAGGCTTAATGGGGATGAGGATCTACTGTTGTAGAATTTTTGAAACAATAATTGCCACCAAGAACTGAAGATTTACTTTCCAAATTTTCCTGATTTACTAAATTATTTTTAAAACCTAGTTTCACCTTGTTTGGCCACACGAGTTTGGCTGAAAAACTCTTAAAAAAATTGTTAAAAATCTTTATTTTACGAATTTTGGATATTTTCTGCCCTTTGGCAAGACAGTGGGCCCAACTTACTTGAGAATAAAAGTGGAAATAATTCGGAAAAAATTTCTAGGATAAAACCTTCTCAAAACATTTTTAGCCCATGTTGCGATAAAAGACAAAGACCCTTATTCCTTTGACCAATTGAAAATTTGGTTTATGCCGCTATAGGTTTTCACAATTAAAAGAGTTGATTGTATTGAATTAGATGACGGTCCACCTATCAGATGGCCATGTGTGAATTTCACATGGTACACATCCCCAAAAGTGACCGTGTAACATGTTATGATAATTGGTATGTGAAACTTGTGTCACATTAAAACTCTTTTTCTTATTTGAAGATCTTAGGTGAAAAAATTGGTACCAAACATTATTGTCATTATATTATTCATTATACTAAAAAACTATTATTTAATTCAACACTTGATTGTGTCGAATTAGACGACAGAGATTCACTTTTGCGCCACTAATTTGTGTAGTAGATCTTCAGATCATGGTCTTCAAATCAGACGACTTAAATGGAACCCAAACATCTAAGCCACTTGATTTGAAGGCCATGATCTAACGATCATAAGAGAAAAAAGATTAGCACCAAACATGATCTTTATTATATGACTCGATGCACTCCAAAGCCATTATCCGATATAATAGTTGATTGTATTGAATCATATGAGAGAGATTGAGTTCTGCACCACTCTTTTGCATCGTAGATCTTTAGATCATGACCTTTATTTATATCAAATGGCTTAGGTGTAACCTCTCCTCATAATTGTAACATTATTCACACATCGTGACCTTACCCCATCTCCTTTAGCCAACATGCATCGACGGGTTTGAATTAGACATCAGAGATTGTTTTTTATCCCAATCTTCTACATGATGCATCTTGAGATCATGGGTGTATCATCAGCCGATTTTTTTATTTCATGTGGCCCCGATTCTAAAAAATGACCCTTGATTTATATTTGAGTTTGATGCATGTCTCACAAGTTTAGAGTTATTGTTTGAGATGTAAACCACACAGAATAAAAAAACTAATCATATGAGGGTATGCCCATGATCTCAAGACCGAACTTGTGAAAAATCAAAACAAATAACAATTTCTATCGTCTAAATCAAAGCGATTAATACATTTTCGCTCGAGGATATGAGCGAAATGTGAAAAAAATAACAACCAAACCATTATAAAATTCAAAAAATAAAACTTTCAATGAAATCTTCTATTTACAAACCCATGTAAATAAATAATAAAAAAAGAACTTTCCTAGGTGTTTGCTCAATTAAGTGAGCCGTCTTACAATATCTCAAACCATCAAAAAACCATGCTGAGATTTGTTTACTTTCTAAAAAATTTCTGAACATTTCTCGTGAGTTTGCTCTACTGTTTAACTTTGAAAACATGTGATAGCCCTTACAAATAGAGTTATTATTACCGAAAATCTCAAAGCCTTTTGTGAATAAGTTTTAAAGAAAGAAGTAAAGAAGTTAAAGTTAGTGTGGACTACAAATACCCGTACACGTACACGACCCTAGTGCCAACTATGGTGCTCAAGTCCATCTCCCAAACCAATATTGGGGAATGTACATATACTGTTGAATGCCAAATCAGTGAAAGGCCAAAAGTGTGCTTTCACTGATTTGCTTGCTCATGAAAAACTGGGCACTTCACGAGACTTTTGACCATTTGGTAAGGAGATTGACCGAGTGTAAAATTTCTGCCCTATCCGTTGAGCTAGTGCACAAAAATGTAGCATATACATATATTAAATTTCTGAAATAGTTTAAATTAATGCCTTGTTTGATCAATTGGAAATGCCAAACCTTTTTGGGAACGATAGTTTCCGTGCGTTTCTATTTGAAAGTTTTATAGGGAGAGATGGAAACAAAAGTGGGACCACACAGAAACTGAGTTTCTGTACACCAAGGTATGTTAGGAGGAAATCAATTCTATTGTTTAGTTGTTAAAAGTGAGTTACTCGCCAACATTTTTCTTTTTTTCTTTTTTTTTTTTTTTATGTATAAAAAAACTTTTTCTAGATTCTTTTTAAGACATACGAGTAAAACATGAGAAAATTCATTGCCAAGAGAAATTATATGCAGGAAATTCATTAGGCAATTTTAATTTTTAATTTTTTTTTTAATAACTTGGATATCCGAGCCTTTTAGAACACCCCCCTAATCTCAGGGGCACATGCACACCCCAAATTCAGCACATGTCGGTCACCACAGGATATACATCCCTAGGGTGGCCTCATGGGGGGAGCAGATTCGAACTTAAGTCTCCTGCTTTTGGAAATAGGTACTTGGCCAGCCCGCCTAACCCCTTGAGGTTGAAAATTCATCAGGCAATTGATTTCATTTCCTGGTTGGAGTTTCTCTGCTACCAAAAAGACCCTATTAGGAACTGAAATTTCTAGAGCTTCCCAATGGTAGCAATTTTTTGATCGAGAATCAAGACTCAAGGGCTAAAAACTTATTTGAATACAGCGAACTCAAAATTAATTTCAACGCTTGACGGCAGATAGCAGCATGGTGCACTAAAACGCCATCCCTATTATAGTGGAGCAACCACCCAATACTCATTCTTACATCCAAGGACCGGCATAGAGAAAAGGGACGAAGCGAAGCTCTTTTGGGTTCTATAGTGTCTCTCTTGAGTAGTTATTTTTAGGCAGCTGTATTACTAGAGAGTCGATCAAAGAAACGAAACCTGTGAAACTCAAAAAAAGAGGTATTTCTTTATCATTTCTTCCTGAAATTCACTTGCTTCAACTGTAACTTTGCAAATGCACACAGATAGCAACTTGCTTATTTGTTTTGAAACAAATGAGTTGAGGTGACATGTAGGCCAATTATACCTATAGTACAACTGATGCTTTATTTATCTCTAGGGAGATTGGACATAATCAACTGTACGTAAATACAACTTCTGGCCATCACAAATCATGTCAATATCCTGTATTTTACCTCCATCTTCTGATAAGATGCAAGTACAAGAGCATTTGAGCTGCTCCTCGGAAGATTTGATAAGCTCTTCTAATGTGTGTGGGATCCACAACACAACTCCCTCTCTTCTCTTTGCCTCAGAATCCCATGGATGGAATGGGAATACGGTGCATTTCTTCGGGTGCACTTTGTCTGTCCATTCCAAAAAATTGCATAATTAACTTGCCAAAAATAGGTGGAAATTGAAGCAAATAATTTAGTTGTGGAAATAGGAAATTTTTTACACCCATGCTCACTATTTTGCACAATTCATGCTAGGAGAATTTGGATAAAAACTGACCCATGTTTGAGTGAAAAACCACAGTAAAAAGAAAGGGTAGCTAGCTCTATTTGCACCTACTGAATTATCGAGGGCACCTAAGCTGAAAATCACTAACTGCCTTGAATCAGATGATGGAGAATGTTTTTCGTCCCAATATTCCACACAACTGTTCTTGAGACCATGGGAGAACCATCAGACGGTCAGTTTTTTATACGTGGCACCCATCCCTAAAATTGTCTGGAATCATCACATGGTCAATATTTCATTCCATGTGGTACACATCCCAAAAATTATCTGGAATCACGTTTCAGCATAGGTGTGGTCAGTAATTCTGTAGGTGCGAATAGAGCTGCTGAAAAAGAAATTATAAGACTGCAAACTGCTAATGTATTAAGAATATGAGAGGATCAAAGCTATCCGAATAATGCACTTCATTATGGGCCCTAAAAAATATGCACAATCTTATGTACTAGAGTGCATGATTGGATGCTTCAATTCTCCAACTATGACGACTTAGATTGCTCAACACGTGCCACATGGCCCAAAAATGGGGCATTCACGGCTCTATCTGTAATGGCATGGTCACGTCCCATTTATCCTTGAAGAAATGATCACTTGAAGTCCAATATAGTACTAGAAGTATAAACATTAAATTTAGGCAACATATTGCTTCTTTCTGTTTAGGCAAAAGATCTAGTGCATCTGTACAAACAGATATTTAGGGAATGAAACCCACAAATGGTGGAATTTCTCTAGGCAGCTGCCAAAGAAGATAGGATCAATTGGCTACTTTTGGATGGTCAAAATGTTGTACACAATGATCCAAAAAGTCCACTGATCAGATGGTTAGGATCCTCCAACCAGAAAATGCCGGAATTTATTTAAACGATACATTGGTCAGTCATGTCATTCCCCATTTCAATATCTTCACTTACGGAAAGCACTAGGAAGAAAAGAGTTTCAATATTACCTAGGATGTCTTGAGAGCAATTAGGGAATTCAGATAGCTGGGAAGATTTGGCATCTTCCAATAGCCTAACCAAGGGTTTGCTCCCACTTATTCGAGCTTCATCAAGTGGAGTGTTCCCCCATCTGTAAAATTAGAAAGAGTTAAAAACACAGTTAATCAATCAGTTATAATGGCATTGAGTCACTGATGTAATGAAAATTTAGATGAAAAATGGAGTGTCACCCTGCATCACTAAAGTCGATTGTGCTGCATTGTACGGTGGCACATGGGACCTACCACTGACAGAAAGCGGCCTTTGTCGGTGTACATTGGATCACGTGTAGGGGTTGCAGCATTGGATTAAATTCAAAGGTAGTATAACAAGTTCCACTCCCATCAGTGTTCCAGAGGCACAAGGCATCAAATTTTTATAATGACATCACAGCTGAGTGGCAGAGGAACCTCAAAAGTGTTGAGATCAATTTCCACAATGATCTCCACTTAAATGCACCGGGCTTGGGCTGTGCAATCTAGCTTGTCAGGCCTTTATTATAGGGTGAGTAAGCGCCCTGACCCATCCCGACCCCAGTTCAAACTGGCGGGCTGGTCAGGCCCAAACCTGGTTCAACCAGGCATGAACCCGGTCCGATCCAGTTTGAATCCGGTCGAACAGCTCCTAGCCCAGTTCGGCCCATGATGCAGATTTATTCAGGCTGGTTTTACTTTGGGTCTTACATATTTTTCCCAAACCCACTCCAGCCCAATTACTTATTGGGATGGGGTTCGGGCCTGGTTATCAAGCTCAACTAAAAAGCTAATGCCCAGCATCACATTATCAGACTTCAGTCCCACATAACTGATGTAGTGACTTAAAAAGAAAGAACTTGAGAATTCACTCAATGCTATGGACATGTTTGGGGGAAAAACCCAGCACGATAAACAATATAGATAAAAAGTGAATTGTAAATTAATAATACATATCCAGTGACTCTAATCATACAAGTAGTACTCACAGTTGTAACTTTGTAGCAGAACATGTCTTATGTTCAACTTTTATGAGTCTTCAGGAAACATTTGATGTTCCTGGAACATTGCTCACAGTTGTGACTTTGTAGCCGAACATTTCTTTTGTTCAAGTTTTATGAGTCTTCAGGAAACATTTGATGTTCCAAAAATCTTGTTTCTCTAAAGAACAAAGTCCATTTTTTACATTTCTAAGCACTTTTCCACGTTTATCCATCAGAAATGGATTTGTACGGCAGTCTTCATAATACTTTTTCAGACAGTAGAATGGAATGTGCTACCAAGTTGTATCTTTGTATCATAAAATTCATTCGTTCCTTCTTCAGTATTAAACTTCTGTATTTCATACTCCTTGACATCTTGCACAGAAGGTGTGAAGCTTTACAGGCAAGAATCAATCTCCTAAAACTTGGTTTGAGAAATTGTAGGGAGCTCCTAACAGGTAAGCATATCCTATTCATGTATCATTGGAATGGACCACTTCGAAGTTTTACATGAAAGAATGAATATGCAATAGAATTAAAAAATAACAAATAAACAAATAAATAAACCAAGGGACAAAATCTCAAGAATGAAGAACAAACACAACATATGTGGATTACAATATTCATTTACACAAAGGCAGTATACCTGATCTATTAGGGATTAAGGCTGAAACTTAGAAGTTAGATGCTGAGCAAAAGTGAGGTATAAGAACGATCAATTTTAGCTGTTTCAATGTTGGGAGCTGTCCAAGAAACAGCCATACAGAGTCACTAGTGTACTTCATAATCAACGAAATAGGCACCAATTCCTGAAAAATGTGCTCATTGTTTAGGTTTCTATATACTATTAAATATGAGTATATGCATATTATACACACATCCAAACAAAATAATTAGTATCATTTCTGTATGGCTGTTTCTTGGACAGCTCCCAACATTGAAACAGCTAAAATTGATCGTTCTTATACCTAGTGACTCTTCTTTTAATCAACGAAATAGGAAAGCATGATCGCACTCCCTGCATTAATCATTCTGACTCACGGATGGTTTAGGAATCAGTTAGCCATCCTAAGGCACCAATTCCAGTTTCCAAAGAATAAAATAACGAGGCATAAACACGCATTTACGCCTACACAACTAATGATAAAAGTTGCATTATTTAAATTGTACATCTGTACCTGTCCTTTGAGAAAACACTTGCCCCAGCTTCCAACAGTAATTTCGCCATCAGAAATAACCCCTCTGCGGCTGCTATATGAAGCGGTGTTCGATGATCATAATCTCTGGAGTTTGGATCCATGTCGTACGATAAAACTCTTCTCAAAAAATCTGAATCCCCTCTTGCAACAGCCATGCAAAGACAATTGCCAGCATCTTCAACTTTTAATGATGCTCCCTCTTTGAAAAGTAAAGAAGCCACTTGATCATTTCCATGCTTGATGGCTTCTAGTAAGGGTGTGTTTCCAAACTTATCTAATTGACACATATTAGCATCAATTATTTAACTTTCATTATAATATTCCATGGGTTATAAGAATATTACTTTCACTAAGTTAGAATATCAAATCAAAAGAATATTAAGAAGCCACTGCTCATAATACATTGATGAAAACAAAGAACGATACCAGAAAGGTTAATGTCGACGCCTTCTTGAATAAGGAAGTATGTAATATCTTCATATCCTCTCAAAGCTGCGAGGTGCTGTGGAAAAAAAAGGCTTTCCAAAATCAGGAGCATTTATTTTCATAATCTCCAAGGAATGAATGTCGTCTTTCATGAGAATTATTAGCAAGTGTTACACCTAAAAATCGCATTAACTTGCACATGAATACTCATCTTTCATAATCTCCCAGGATATGATGTTCAGGCCTTCAAATATGATTGAGTAAATTTCAAGGACAAAAAAAATTATAGCTATGACTCAACCAAAACTAAGAAATGGGAGAATCTTTTTTATATGAATTGTATATATTTATTTACTAAATCATGTGAAGCAAGCCCATGAATATTAACATTAAGTGAATAAAAGTGAAATGCAAGAATGTAGAGCAAATGATATTTGAATATTGGGAGGAGAATTTCTCTTTCCTAGTGTGAAACAGTATCCCATTTATAAGTGTAGAACAACTGGGGAATCAGCCAATACATATTAGATAAGCTGGTTAATGGTACAATACAGAAACAGATCGTACATTATACTAATTTTTATTGACCAAAATGCTGAATAGCCTAGAAGAACCAATGGTACAATTCAGAAACTGATTGTACATCATACTAACTAAATAACATTTTTATTGATCAAAATCGTGAATACTGCCTACAGTAACCAAGTAGATATCCCCGATACAATACCAACTATTGAGATTTTAAACCATACTTTTTTTCCTACATGTTAAGGGTAAACATATTGGTGGCAGATGTACGAAGGGATGTGATTCCAAGAATACCCTCTTCATCAAAGATGAAAATAAAACCGTGTCTTGCTCGGTAAAGATGAGATTACTTTTACGTTGGGAATAATGTCGTTATTGAAGCTATACTCCAAGCAAATAATTGCAACCATGTTGAGTGTGCAGTAATTGAATAACCCTTCAAGGACTGCCATTACAGGCATCGCATATGATGCTCGTTGGAATGTCACTTAACCAAGATCATTCTTATAACTGAACTGCAAAACAAACCATGAAGCAACCTCATTGTGTTCAGCCATTTGCAGACTTCAATGCCAATCTTATAGATCCAGACTATTTCTTAACCTGGCCTGAAAATCGGATCCAGGCAGTGCCCAATTATGCATAAACATGCAGTGCCTGACAGGTTTGGCCGCATGTGTACACACACACATTATATATATAGGCAAATGGGACAATGGGGGGCAGTGGGTCAGAGCAGCAGATCACATGCCACATGGCACGTGATTCCAAAAGAACACTGGCTTTGGGATCATGTGCCATGCGACATGCGGTCTATGACAAATAATCATTTTTCTTTGGTGGTCAAAACAGTGGTCAAAGTTTGGGTACTGCATATCCTGGTAAATTGAAAATTTCCCCCTTTAACCACATTCTGGACTGTGAAAATGCATCGGATCATGCTCAAAATTTTTGGGTGGCCTCCGATTGTCCTTGGGCAAATTGCCATAGAGAACCTGATCCCTCGGATGGATGCCACATGGACCCCAACTGATTCTAACCCAGCGCTCTAGGGTGGGTTTGAATCTATAGTCAGGCCCATATATATATATACATACCCCACTAATTAAGTGGGTTATGATCACACACATGTATACCTCATGAATTAAGTGGGTTATGATAACTGCTATAAAATGCATGCAAAACTAAAACATACGACAGAAAAACTATCAGCCAATTGAATATTATACTCGTTAGTTTTCTATAATCTGGAGATTGAATATACTACAGGGTTTATCAGACATATATATGGATTTCAACTACATTCTGCAGCTTAAAATGAGAATGGTGCTGTACACTTGTACTAATCAGTGTACATTAGGGATAGTTGACGCTGTTAAATGAAGGATAATGTGATTACGGAATGGTTTAGTCATCTCATAATTACCATGGTATTTGTATTTGTTCTATTTAAAAATGGTATCAGAGCGAATTAGAACCTATTCAGCTTGCTTTTTCTTTTTTGCATTGCTGCTCAATTGGATCTTTGCACATAAAAAAACAATAATCATTTGTTCTTTGCTGGGATCCATCATTTGAGTGCTATGACAGAAGCCAATTTGGATGGGAGAGCCTTCAAATAGAGAAGGCTGATGACGAGGAAGACCCCATGAGCCATTAGGGAGTTGATTCTCCAATAACCAGTTCGTGCACTCAGGGAAACAAGGGAACTGAGGGAAATATCGAGAAGGGACCATGACTACCCAAAAGCAGTGTCATAATAAGATACCGAAAGCTCAGCCTTGAAGAACATCTCCCTGATCTTTGCCTCGGGGCCTTTGAAAAACTGCAGCATGATACCAATCATTGTCTAGTCATACCTATAGTAGTACTTGATGAAAATGAATATAAGTGAGTATGAGAATGAGTTATTGCACTCATTGGAGGATTCAAACAGTTTGATGAGATCGGTTAAGACAATGGTAAGGAGTTTTCACTTGGACTCTCATGGATACATTTCATGGGGAGGAGGGTTTCACAGTGAAGCTATCCAGTTCCGTCGGGGCTGGCGAATTTTATTTTATTTTGTTTTATTATTATTTTCTTGATGACCTGGATGTCCGGGCCTCTTAGAGCACCAGACTAATCCCAGGGGCACGTGTGCATCCCATTTTTCTTTTATGATTGTTATTACCGTTGTTATTGTGGGTGATGGTGGTGTTTTTTTGTGTGTGTGTGTGTGGGGGGGGGGGGGGGGGGGGTTCTGCTGGCAGGAAGCTTGTCTTGATCAGCATGAATGACTAGGTTTGGCACAGGTACAAAGATATCAACTTTAGCTTCAGAAGAACTAGTAATTGTTTCAGCTTTATTACCGAGACAACAGGCTAAGGATATAGAGGATGGTTAATTACTGCAGGGAAATAGATTCCAGGGGATGGGACACTTTTAGAAGGTATGCCATGTAGAATTATTATGTGTTTTATATGAATTTACGCTCTTGATCTCAAGTTCTATTGTGTAAATATTGAATAAAAAAATGATCTCCATCATTTGATTCAATGTAGTCAAATGTAATTTAAAATTAACGGTGTATTTGATTTACAAGGTAGCCATTAATGTTAGATGACTTTTAACCATGGATCAAAATATCGTCCGATACCGATACGTATCGGACGATACGTATCGGTATTGGACTCGAACCATACATTGAATGTATCGTTCGATACATTCAAATGTATTGAATGTATCGGACGATACATTCAATGTATCGTCCGATACAGACCGATACCGATACGTATCGTCCGATACGTATCGTTTTGGAGCTCGGACGATACGTATCGATAACCCGATATTTTAACCCATGCTTTTAACTCCTTTAAATCAAACAATGGAAATCAATATTCACCCCAAATTTTTACACAAAATCTTTACATCATAGTACACTTATCAAGCACACACTGATTCCACGTGGCACACATCCCAAAAGGTGCCCCAAGTATCAAGTCACCAGGCGCTCATGACACATACCTATTACTAACTCATTTTCTTTACCTATGGTTGATTAAATGTAGAAGAAAATCCTGGCTTCGCCCGTCACAATTTAGTCCTAAATAAAGCACTTCTTGATCACCAGTTACCATCAAAAGCTGAGTAAAAAAATTCCAGAAGCCAGAACTGAAGGAAGTATCGAGAAGTGAATGCTCTGGATGAAAGCAGTCAGGAGAGTTATTATCATCCTCTTCATAAATGGTGGTGGGCATTCGAATCTGCTTCCTCCTAAGGGTCTGTTTGGATAGAACCTGGTAAAATGTGGTAAAGTTGTTGATTTGTTACCACGTTTTACCACGCAAATGATTGTAAAGTGAAGGTGGGGACCCCCATTTTTGGGAAATCCAATGAGGTGTTTACAGAATCTGAGACACGGAATTTGGGATAACAGGTGGCACATCTACTAAATGCTGATGCATAGGGTTCAAAACCCTGTGTAAATAAAGAGACAAGGTTTCTTTGAGAAGTTGGCGGTGAAATTTTTTCAAAGGGGATCCCAAATATGGAAGGTGTACAATTGTGGGCACAAAGTGTTTGGGACCTATAGCTGGGACCGAGGATTATAAGCAAAAGAAAAGCTCAAATCGAGGATCATTTGGTTAGGTTTGTGCCTTGGTGACGCGGGATGGGAACCCTAGAATGCGTGAATAATGATTTAATGCAATTTTGCCGAAATTTAATAAAATTAATTCAAGTTTAATTGCAAAATTATCACGGTACCTTCGGGTTCTGAGAATTCAAATAGGTAGATCACGTGAGATCCGGCTAGGGTCCAGTCCGATGCACAAGTCCCGGTAGATTTATGGCAGGATCGGGCCTAGAGATAGAACACTAGCTTTTCCAGGCTTGGGCGTTCATCGTCGATCCGATGTAGGTTCACTAGCTTCAACTAGGGCTGTGGGATTGGGTTGATTTGATGGCTCAGATGAAAACTAGGGTTTTAGGGTTGAATTAGGGCTTCGGAATATGGGATCAAATTTAGGTAAGATAATAGGGAATAGAAAAGATAAAGAGATAACTTTGGGAATCACTCCCTTGGCTTCACACCAAACCCATCACGGGGAAGAAGATTCTCTCTATTCAAGCAAAAGTTCAATCAATATTCATAATAATTAATTAAAAGTGTTTACAAGCCTCCTTATATAGGCAATCATTAATAATTCAAAATAAAAGAAAGTCTTAAACGAAATAAGAGTTTAAAATGCAATTTCCGCAAAAATTAGGAGTTCCCATCACGACGCCCACGGACGTCCATCCTAGGGTCACGGGCGCCCGTGACCCTAGGACACAGAACCGCGGACGTCTGTTGGGCACTACAGACGTCCGTGCTCCCAAAACAGTGAGCACTTGTATTTTCGGACGTCCGTTCCGATCCTACAGACGCCCATCGCCTGTTGACGTGTTTTACCTCCTTTTCCCCTTGAACCTGTAGCATTCAGGCTTCCTCTTCGTTTCTTCCGACGCCGGTAAAATAGATGTGGTCCAAAACAGATGTCCATGTTCGGCGTCCCTGTCAATTCCCCCGGACCAAATAGGTTTCATCACCGATGAAACGCACTCGTGGTAGATGTCGATCAAATTGGGGTTCAATCGCCAAACCTTATCCTCATGGATACAAGTGTTTTCGGACTACGATTTTCCAACCCATTTAACTACGTACTTTTGGAAACCCCCGTCTTGTGTGGATACGGCATGATCATTTATCATGTCCTCTATCTCATCTTTTCTCTGTTTGCATGGGGAAGGAAGAGGTACGGGTTGCAAGGTTGGGTTGGGGCTGGGGCTGGGGCTATGAGGTGGCTAGAGTGGGTTTCAGGGGGCGGGGTGAAACCCAAGTAAGGAACCAAGTCCTCCACATTGAACGTTGAACTAACCCCCGAACTTGGAGGAAGCTCAAGCACGTATGCATTAGGACCACTCTTAGCCAAAATTCTAAAAGGTCCAGCGCCTCGGGATTGGAGGTTCTTTGTAGATCCCGATGGGAACCGCTCAGGCTTAATTCGGACCATCACTTGATCACCCACCTGATATTCCTTGAAACGCCTGTGAGCATCAGCAGATAATTAATATTGATTGTTGCTTGAATTAATCTTTTATTTAATTTCGGCATGCAAGCTATGAATGTGTTGTGCAAATGAATCTGCAGACTCAGACACTCTATGCGACGCTGACATGGGGATCAAATCTAAAGGTGTCCTAAGCCTATGACCATGTACGACCTCAAAGGGACTCATGCCTATGAACCAATTGGCAGAATTATTATAGGCAAACTCAGCTATGGGCAAAATGATATCCCAGGTTCTAACATGATCACCGACAAGACTACGAAAGAGATTCCCGAGACTCCTATTGGTGCTTTCAGTTTGGCCATCCGTTTGAGGGTGATAGGCAGTCGAAAATTGGAACATTGTGCCCATCATGTGCCAAAGTGTCTTCCAAAAATAGCTAATGAACTTTACATCCCTATTAGACACACCGGTTTTGAGCAACCCATGAAGTCGCACGACCTCTGCGAAAAAAAACTTAGCAATGTGGGATGCAACGGAGGTCTTCGAACAAGGTATGAAGTGGGCCATTTTGGAAAATCGGTCAACTACGACAAAGATGGAATCGTGCTTCCTTGGAGTTTTGGGAAGTCCTCCATTGAGAGGTCTTGCTACGGTGTGTGTAGCACGGGTAATGGGATGTACAAGCTGGTATTTTGTTTAGTCTGTTTTGACACTTGACAAGTAAGACCATGTTTGACGACCCGGACGACATCTCTCATTAGGTCAGGCCAAAAGAACCTATCCTCTACGAGCGCAACAGTTTTATTAGGTCCGAAATGTCCGGCTAACCATCTAGTACGTAACTCCCAAATGAGGAAGTCATGCAATGAAGTGCGAGGGATGCAAAGACGATTGCCTTTAAACAAGTACCCATCCTGGATGGTGTACGCAGAGTGTGTGCTAGTCGGGTCACTAAGGAGAGCAGTGTACTCTACCCCAAAATCTGGGCAATTGGGGTACTTATCCTTTAATCTTTCGAATCCGGCAACCTCGGTGCTCAAAGAGTGCAAAGTCGCCACCCGACGACTAAGCGCATCAGCAACCTTGTTTTCAGGTGCCTCGGGTTCAACTTTTTCTGTGAAGCAAGGAAGCATAAGGCTTCATGGTGAAAGAACAACACAAATTCCTGCGGTCTAAGGTAATGCTTCCAATACCAAAGAGATCAGACGACTGCATAAAACTCTTTGTCATAGGTGGAGTATTTTTCACTAAAATAGACCACTGGGTGACCATCTTGGCTAAGCACTTCTATGCCCACACCCGATGCGTCGCATGCGACTTCGAAAACTTTGGAAAAGTCCGGCAAGCGCATGACATGTGCACTACTCATCCATTGTTTGATCTCGGCAAAGGTTTTTGTCGCCACTTTGCCCAAATGAAAATCCCGTTTTTTCATGCAATCACTGATTGGAGCCATGATGGTGCTAAAGCTTCAATTGCAGCGATGATAAAAGGTAGCCAAGCCATGGAAGCTGCAAACATCGTGTATGTTCTTAGATTCGGGCCACTCCACAATGGCTTTAACTTTTTCAGGGTCTGCGACCATTCCATCGGCCGAGATAATGAATCCCAAGAAGACAACGAAATGTTGCATGAAGGTGCACTTCTTGAGGTTTGCAAACAACTTCTCGCACTTTAGGGTCTCACAAACCAGCCTAAGGTGGTTTAAGTGCTGATCCTTGTTATGGCTATAAATCAAGATGTCATCGAAATATACAAGGAATTTGCCTAGAAACGGCCTCAACACTTGGGTTATGAGTCTCATGAAAGTACTCTGGGTGTTAGAATGCCTAAATGGCATGACCATCCACTCATAAAAACCATCCTTGGTCTTAAAGGCGATTTTTCACTCATCACCGGCGCGGATTCGGACTTGATGGTAGCCACTTTTGAGGTCTATCTTTGAAAAGATAGTGGCACCAACCATCATATCGAGCATGTCATCGAACCTTGGTATGAGAAACCGTTACTTGACCGTAATCTTGTTAATCGCCCGACTATCCACACACATTCGCCAACTTCCATCTTTCTTTGGAGTGAGTAGCGCGGGTACGACGCAAGGGCTCATGCTCTCTTGAATGAACCCCTTTTGAAGGAGCTCATTGCTTTGTCAAGTTAATTCGGCATGCTCAACCGGATTCAACCTATAGTGAGGCAGGTTCGGTAAGGTGGATCCGGGAACTAAGTCTATTGCATGTTGAATGTCACGCATTGGAGGGAGTTTGTTCAGTAAGTCTTCGGGGAAGACATCCGCAAATTCTTTCGAAATCGGCTCAACCTCCTAGGGGTGTTCGCCCTTAGACTCGAGAGCTTTCTTGACGGTGACGACAACGAAGACCACGTTCTTGTGCAAAGAAGCGTTTTAAAATCCGAAGGGCTCACAATTATGATGGATTTTGAAGTCTCGCCCTTCTTCTCGACTTTGTTGGTCGATGGTGTTTTGGGAGGCAAAGGGCAGGGCCGGCCCTGGACCAAGGCGAGCCAGGCGGCTGCCTTGGGCCCCCGATTTCCACGGGCCCCCAAAAATAACCCCTTTTAAAAACTAGGTTTAATTAATAATAAAAAATTTACAAAGGGCCCCCATCTTCTCTCTCTAGTCTTCCAAAGCCTCTCCTCTCTCCAAGTTCCAGCCTCCAACATCTCTCTCCAAACCCCTCTCTCTCTCTCTCTCTCCAAACCCTCTCCTCTCTCTAGCGCCCTGCGCCTCTCTCTCCAAACCCTCTCCTCTTCAGCCCATCTAATCCTTCTATTTTTCACTCAATCACTCCAACTCTGTTTCATCTCCCTCATCAAATCGGTTTAGTTATAGCTTGGTTCTGATTTCTGATTTCTGAATCTTGGGTTCCTTTTTACCTGCATATATTCATTGGGTTTTGTTTACCAGGATAAGAAAGTTGGGTCTTTGGGTGCTCCTCTTTGTTTTCTTTGTTGGGTCAGCACTCAACAACAATTTTGTTGCACATAAACTTGGGGCTTCTCTCTCTTGGAAGGTATATGCTTTTTTCTTTTAATTTGGATGTGGGTTTTGTTTAATGTTTTAAGAATTGGGGTTTTATTCTCATGTGTACTTTGAATCATAGTAGTTTTCCTTTTGTTGTTATTTGCTTGTTTTGTTTTGTTTATAGTAGTTGTAATTGTTATTTTTTTTCAGAATTAGGAACTTTGGTTATGAAGTGATTGAATTAATTATGAACTCCTTTGATGTTTTTGATTATTTCCAAAGAAATTTTTGGTGCCAATTACTTGTACCATGTTGCCTTTATAACCTTAAATCCTGAGAAGAAGCAAGCCAAAGTAGGCCAAGACCATACACTGATCAATTTGATTTGAAACATCTACAAAAGTGTTAAGTGAAACATTAAGGAAAGTGATTGCCAAAATGGTTTCCCCTTCTCAAGGCGCCTTCATTCATGGTCAGCATACCTTGGATGGGTCACTTGTTGCAGAAAATTAAGCCCGTATTATTTACAGATGTGATTAATAACAAAGATATAATTAGAGATCAAATGGATAGAGTAGGAGTCTCTTGCAGCATCTAGGTAACTGACAACTATCTCCTCACAAAGTTGTGGCTGCCATTTGTCCGAAGAAGATACTGTTGCAACAATGGCAGGTGATTCTCGACTTATCGATGTGCATCTATGCGGATGGAGTTACTTGTATAGCCAGAATTTAGTTTGCTGCTTTTATGGTTTAAACAAATAGAAAGATGTTCATAAATTTACTAAGTTTTCAAATCGAATAAATTTATTTATTTCTTCAACTTGTTGAGAGGCATATTTGAGGTCTGAAGACCAGTATGAAGGCATCTTTTGCCAAAATGTGCAAATAAGGCAGCTTCCTTGATCGTGTTACCAGTTTATATTGGATGAAATTGATACATATCACCTTCAGTACCATAGCTAAATGACATGGGCTCTGATACTGAGATTTTAAACTTCATTACTGAATTTGCTTTCTTTCAAAAAAGTTCAGTTGTTTTTTTGTGAAAGTTGACGCAGTACAGATTTTTTTTTTTTGTGGATGACATTGATCACCTAGTATGAAAGTATTTCTGTAAAAGATTTTGATATACCTCCCTGTCTAATTATCATCATCATCAACATCATCATCATTATCATCATAATATCCTAATTATCCCTTCATCATTATCTAAATATTGCTCTGTCCAATGTGGTACGGAAAAAGAACAAAGTCCTTGATGTTTCTTAGGAACATGAAGTGTTACCACAGGTAGAATCACATATTACAACTTAATTTATAATCTAAATTGTTTATCGGGGAAAACAATATCACCCATGCACAAATATTGGTCTTTAATTGTGGACTTCTAAATGAAGAGTTCATATTAAAAAAAACTTACTTTTGGCACCGTATGAAATTTTCTATGAGCAGATAGCACCAAACATGAGCTAATGATTCCCCCAAGAGTCCCTGGTTAGCAGAAAATATGAGAAAAACAGATAACAGGACAAGTTTTTCCCAAGGTAAAGAATTAATTCCAAGATTGTTGAAAAGTGCTATCCACCATAAAGGCAAAAATAAATTGAATGAAGGTGACACTTTCTTACGAAATTAATCAATCTCCTTTCCATCTAAATCCTCCCAAAACTAACGGAGTAAAGTAGAAGAATTTTAAGATGATTCTATTAGCTGCTTGGGTAAGGTTGAGATGTAACAAGAGAGCATCGTCCAATTGAACAAAAACAATAACTTCTATACATAATTGTCTGTTTGGATAAAATCTTAAGAAAATGGCAGATTTGGATTTATGAATCCCATCTATCCCTATGGTTTTTGTGTTGTAGGAATCCATGGTGTTCCTTTGTTTTCCATTGTTAAGATAGCCTGGTAAAAACGTGCCTAGGCGCACGCCTCACATATATGCATACGAGATTCCCTACTGACCAAGTTATTGGTAGTATTGCATTTTCTTTTAATATTTACTTGTATTAAATTCTTAGTTACATTTTCAAATTATATATAATAAAATAGAATGAGTATTATTTTATTTGTCAAAAGAAAATTATGGCGAATTTTTTTTAGATTATAAAGTAATATAAAACAGGGGCCCCATTTTAGGAACTCGCCTTGGGCCCTCAAAATGTTAGGGCTGGCCCTGCAAAGGGTATAAAGTAATCTTCTTGCCCTTATGCATGAACGTGCATATGTTTGATCGGTCACGTTCATGTCGTAGAGTCATGGCCTTCCCAAAATGATATGGCTCATATCCATCGGTACCACATCACACAATAAGGTGTCCGAATAAGAACCCAACTGAATCGGTACACGACACCTTTTCGACACGGGAATGAATGAAAAGTCAACCCACACAACTTTATAGGTCTCAGGTGCGCTTCGGGTGTAGACCCTAAGCTACATATGGTGTGAGTTGACACTACATTGGTGCAACTACAGCTATCCATGATGACCTTACAACTCTTTTCACCCAATCTGGCAAAGGTGTAGAAGATATTCTCCCTTCGCCAGCCATCCTTCTCATCTCGTCGAGGTTGTGCAAGGGCACACCTCACAATTAAAGCTCGACCACTATCATGACCCTCTTCATCACTGGGTGTGCTGTCCGGCTCAAACACTTCCTCTTCAACCACTATATCACCTTCATCCTCTTCTCCCTCAATGAAGAAATTCCTTTGGGGGTCTTTTATAAGGCATTGAGCGGCAAAGTACCCCATCCCATGACATTTATAGCATTTAACGTGAGCGCTACCCCTTGAGGATTCTCCGACTACACCTTTTCCCTTTTCAAACCTCACATTAGTAGGGACAGATTATGTAGGTTTGGAAGGCTGGTTTCCAACACTAAATCGTCCATCTCTGGAACGATGACCAGTGTGTTGTGGCTTGCTTCGCCTAACCACCGATATTTTCAAATACCGTTCAAGATCTTGAACAACGGCATAACATCTTTCAAGTGTTTCCACGCGGTGAGAAATCAACTCTTTTTGCAATTCAAATCGCAATCCGGTGCGGAATCTAGAGAGTGATTTCAGGGTCTTCTGATACTTTGGCCCTCATCAAGAATTCTTCGAATTTGCTAATGTACTCGGTTACAGGCATACCACCTTGGCGTAAGTTTTACCATTGGTCGAAGAGGCATTGGTGGTATGATAAAGGAACATACTTCTCAGTAAGTCTTTCCTTCATATCGTCCCAACGGGTAATGAGAGGACAACCCGCATTCACCCTAATGCGCTCGACATTGAGCCAGAAAAGTCGAGCTTGACCAACCAATTTCATTTTAGCGAGTCTGACACTACGGTCGTCATTCATGCCATACCAATCAAAGTGTTGGTCCATGTCCGAAAGCCAATCGAGGATGACTGGTTGATTCGATCATGCAAGCTATCATTAGAAGTTCCTAGAGTTGTCTGGGCTTGCTCTATGGTATTTAGTCGCGCATTAATCGCACCCAACTCTTCTCGCATAGCTCTAAGAGTATCGAGAACTTCATTTGAAGCCATAGTGATCACAGATGTCTATTAGGGTTCTAGTATGAAATGCAATATGGACTTACAGAAAGAAAAATAATGCAACAAAATAAATATGGCAAGCAATTATGCCCTAACCTAGAAAACCTAGAGCTCTGATACCAAAACTGACGCGGGACGGGAACCCTAGAATGCGTGAATAATGATTTAATGCAATTTTACCGAAATTTAATAAAATTAATTCAAGTTTAATTGCAAAATTATCACGATACCTTCGGGTTCTGAGAATTCAAATAGGTAGATCACGCGAGATCCGGCTAGGGTCCAGTCCGATGCACAAGTCCCGCTAGATTTATGGCGGGATCGGGCCTAGAGATTAAACTCTAGCTTTTCCAGGCTTGGGCATTTGTCATCGATCTGATGTAGGTTCACTAGTTTTCACTAGGGCTATGGGATTGGGTTGATTTGATGGCTCAAATGAAAATTAGGGTTTTAGGGGTTGAATTAGGGCTTCAGAATATGGGATCAAATTTAGGTAAACAAAGATAGGGAATAGAAAAGATAAAAAGGTAATGTTGGAAATCACTCCCTTGGCCTCACACCAAATCCATCACAGGGAAGAAGACTCTCCATTCAAGCAAAAACTCAATCAATATTCATAATAACTAATTAAAAGTGTTTACAAGCTTCCTTATATAGGCAACCATTAATAATTCGAAATAAAAGAAAGTCCTAAACGAAATAAAAGTCTAAAAGGCAATTTCCGCAAAAATTAGGAGTTCTAGTCACGACGCCTACGGACGTCCGTGACCTAAGGACACAGAACCACGGACGTCTGTAGGGCACTACGGAAGTCCGTGCTCCCAAAACAGTGAGCACTTGTATTTCCGGATGTCCGTAGCCTGTTGACGTCTTTTGCCTCCTTTTCCCCCCTGAACTTGTAGCACTCGGGCTTCTTCTTTGTTTCTTGCGACGCCGGTAAAAGCGATGCGGTCCAAAACTGATATCCACGTACTCAGCGTCCCCGTCACTTGGTCTATGGAGATGGAAAACTATTGTGTTGCAAAGTTTAAAGGGTTACACATCTATGGGCTACCGCTACAGGAATCAAGGTCTTAAGCTGGATCGAACAGAGATGTGGATTGTTGTTGGAGATTGGTGACAGGATTCTCAGCTTGACAAAAATGAGATTTGCATGGAATTTTGGTTCAAACCAAGCACTGGGGTTAAATCCCTAAATGAGGAGATGTATCAATGGGTTTGCCTTCAGAGTTGTCGTGGAGGCAGAGAGACTAGTTGGCTTGAAATAGATGACAACTGATAACTCTTGCTCCCAAGATGCTCGTGGGTGGGGTGGGGGGGCGGAGGCATTCATGTCCATCAGGAATTGCCAGAGGATTAGCGAGAGAGAGGTTCGGAGCAGGTTAATTTTTCTACGTGCACAGTGTAGAATTCACCACTAGAACCCATCCCTGCTGATAATTCTAGAAACAAAACCTCCAAGAGATATGTGGCAGCCAGTAAATGACAGGATTCAAGTGGATTCAACTAACAGCATCAATATATCTTCAACAAGGATCACCACAAGAAAAGTATCTCAATCAAATTATTTATGAGCCTCACTGGATTGAAGATCTGAAGCCCATGAATGCTTACAGCAAGGGCAGTCTTAAAAAATCATAATGTTACTGACATTCCCATACTTTTAACCAGATAAACAAATGCTTCAATTCATATATCTGGCAGCCACATGTACACAAAAGAGTGTAAGCTAATTAAACTAGAGATTCATAATTTTTATCAAGAAATTTCATACCAAAGGTGACCGTCCATCATAATCCGTCTTACTGGGATCTGCTCCACCTCGAATCAAATTCTTTAGGAGATACAAATCTCCATTAAAAGCAGCACTGTTTACCCTTAAAGCAAGCTCAGCTTCTTGCTTTCCAATATGAAGTGCGACATCAGATTCCAGTTGCTTAATCCGAAAATTTGATTCTCTTCCCTGTGCATAAAATGTAGCATGTTATGCACAACTAATCCATGGAATCAGATATTCTTCAAATTATTCTAAACTAAATAGCATTAATTTTGTGGTGGAAAACTTAATCCATTTCTATTTGATAAATTGAATATGTACATTGGTCTAGAGCTGTTAGTACACTTGGAAATGCTGTAATATAATAAGGAACTCTGTTCAACTACAATTTCCATCAGTAATTACCTCTAGAAGGTTGTTCATGATCTTCCGCCCATCAAAAAAAAATATTTCCAGAATATTTGTAAAAGATTGTTTATCAATACGCAATAGTCTACATAGATCACAAACACGAACTGTGTAAGGCTGAGCAATGTTGCAAAGAATGGCAATTTCCCCAAATGTACTATCAGGTTTTAAAAGCGAAAGAGTCTCCTCTGATCCATCTTCTCCTATGCTTACCACCTCCTGCCAAGTAAAATCATCATCAACCTCAAATTAGAACTTTTTTAGTTATGAGCAAATAGATATTCTGAATCTCTTGCCACCACAGATGTTCTTCAGTCAAGGAGCCAAAAATCAGTAAAATAGAAAAGTAATGGAAACCTAAAAAAAATAATACTGAATTTTTTTCCTGAAAAAAAGACTACACATCACAGTTCTTAACTAATTGACCATGGATCTAAATAGGGAGCCATTGCTTGGTAGTTGGTGCCATGGTTAAAGACTTGGGTTGTCAAGCATGAAAACACGGGTTTGAGTCCGAAGAGCAGTCACTTTGTGCAATTAAAAAAAAAGAAAAGGTAATGTCATTTTTTGGCGATGGATCCAAATGTTCAGATCATAGGAATGATGGTACTGGAATTTAATCAATGCTTATAGAAGACTAAAAAATGGATCAGTTCAAGCATGTATATTTGGTTGACCAACTGAGAGCAAGCATGCATGTCCTGAGGCATATCAATTGGCTTTGAAGCAGCATTACACTAAACCAATTAAAACATGCCCTGAGGCATCATCAATTGGATTTGAAGCAGCATTAAACTAAACCAAATACACACTCGAAAGTCGGTGTTTCCATTTATATGTAAAAGTCCAGCTTATTGGTAGCTTGAGAAAAACAGTTAGAATTTATGTAAAATTGTTTATGGAGTATTGGAGCACTATAGGCATGGTTATCAATATCTAATGATAGAAGATACGATACACAATTTTATATAAAACGATATGTATCGATGATGTGTATCTTTTTTCAACCGTATCTTATGACACACGACACAATATATTAGGATACATTGCGATACACAATCCATGTGATTTCAATTGTAATTTATAATTTTCAATTTAAAAAATTATTAATTATTTATCCCAACTCTAATCTCAAAAAAATTATAAAAAAAAGACCGAAAATAAAGAAAGAAGAGGAAGATGTTTACAAGGAGGAAGAGAAATAATAAAACATTATATACTACTAATGAAGATGATGGTGTTGGTATTGGGGATAGAGATGAAGAATGAAGACCGGAGATTTTTTCACATATTTTTAAAAAAATTGATATTAAAACTGGTAATGTCAAGAAACAAATATAGGACTTTTTCCAATGGAAGGTGGGACTTGAAAGACACATCATATAAATAGAGAATACAAGAATATAATACACACCCCACCCTTATACTAGTGCAGCTATAAGGTTCTTTTATATAGTGGAAACTCGAAACGTTTATGATTTTATGTGCCTAGATTTTTATCTCAACTTTATAATCAATCCAATGAAATATTTTGTTTTGTTCAATTTATTTGATTTAAACTCGAAGTTCTAATGTGAAAGATGATGGGATGAGTGTTTAAAACTTAATATTTTGATAATTATCATAGATTGTTATAAATATGCATGCACACACACACACACACAAATATATATATACACGTGTGTGTGTGTGTGTGATATTTAAATATTTTTTCTATGGGATAATGGCCCCTGACCGCCATTTAAACAACATTAAAGTTAGACTTTTAATCTTGCACCATTGATGTGTGTTCACTTTGTCAGGTGGTGAAAATCTGTGATCAGTCTAAATTGTCCAAGTGTCCAAGTGACAATTTATGCTTGGAACATGACTCATCCCAAAGAAACATGCCTATAAGTGGAAGTGAACCATCTGATTGATGATCTTTAATATTAGCCATTAAACCTGAAAACAATGGTTGATATTAAAGTACACAGATCAGATGGTTTAAATCTCCCTAAAACACCATTTTTGGGTTTGTTCACTAAAATCTTCGATCTATCATTTTGACGGCATAGATCACCCACATATCTTTAACCATTGATGGTGTATGATCATTTAAATACCATTTTGGTGCTTAAACGACAGTCAGGAGAGTAGGGCCCTTTCTATATATATTTATAAAAATATAAGTGTATCTTACGATACATGATACAAAAAATTTTGATTACAATACACGATTTGACAACCTTGAGTATAAGCTTTAAGGAACAAGATCATGCAATTTAATTTATTCAAAAGAGATAGATTAATCATCCAGGTATACCACATATAGGATGCATTAATTTTTTTTCTTGCCTTAGAAAAAGCATGCATATTGCTTCCGATGAATGTCCATAAGACATAAAATAAATATCAAATATGAAGAAGATATCGAATATTACCAGCTCACCATGGCAAACAAAATAAAGTTGATCCACAGCATTTCCCTGTTCCATGATCACCTCCCCTGGGAGAAAGAACTCCTCGTGTAGTCTAATTACCTGCGAGATTAGAGGAACATGTAAGAACTTTCTTCACATTTACATGGAAGGTGTAAGGTACGGTCTATAAGAAACTGTAACTGAAGGGAATTAAAGTATTTATCCAATTGTAATCATCACTAGATGCTACAAAGCACGAAGTAATGGACCTAGCATCTTCACAGTAAGTTTTATCCTGGAATTTGCGTGGACTCATGAGCTCTTTAATCGAAATGGAGCTGGAAAAAATTAATCCTAAAAGTTTGATCTGATGTTTTAGAGAGAATTAAAGTTTATCATAGGGAAAGAAAATATGCTAAACATTATTGAATAGTTCTGGACAGAGTTGTTCTACACCCTCCCTCCCTCCCAGAAAGATGTCTTCATAAATGTGACTTCCAGAAAAAGGAATTAGTGAGCTTGGTTTTGTATTTGTTAATCAATCAACCGAGCGCGTGAATATATATATATATATATATATGAAGCAATGGATGGATCACGATCGATTCTACACACTTCGAGAAAGGCCGAGATAATTTAATGCTCGTTGATGCGAGCCGTCAACTACCAGAGAAGACAACGCTATCTTCACGCCACGTGGGTCCGACGATGATTGATGATACCGTAGAAGGATAATCACAACTCTAGGGTTTAGGCTTAGAGAACAAGGGAGAACTTGTGAGAAAAGAGATTTATCACTTCTGTAAGTTACAATCTCTAAAGTCATATATTAATAGGTAACCATAATATGGTTGTTATAAGGTGTATATCACGCACGCCCTAGGGGTTGTACAAGTGGCATCTCAGTCACTCAAACCAACAATATATATATATATCCGTCCTCCATGGGAGGACGGTCACTGTCCTCCAAGCTTCCACGTGGCACCCAAAATATTGTTTTGATGCCACATGGAGCTCGGGTGCATTGCTTAGATCTTTGAAAAAAAAAAAAAATTGAAAACTCATCTCCACTGTGTGTTTTTTGAACCGTGAAATGTGGACCAATGAAACCCGTCAAACTTTGACTTGTGGGTTTAAAATTTTTTTTTCGATTTTTTTTTTTTTTTAATATTGATCTATACCATCCACTTGTGCTCCACATGGCACCCAAACAGTGTTTTGGGTGCCACGTGGAGCTCCATGTGTATCTTGGAGAACGGTCACCGTCCTCCATTGGAGGACCTAGCAGGCTCCCTATATATATATATATATTCTAAGACTCAAAGTGGAATGCATTTTTTTAAAGTATGGGTGTCCAGCTAGATTGTGACATGGCAGGACTTTCCAATGAGAATCTATTTAGATTCTATTTCTGCATGTTGCATCGCTGTGAAATTGTTTTTGATCTCAACACCATCCCATTAATATAGCAGTTATTGTTATTGGAAGAATTTGATTGCAAGATAGAAGGTTGGGCAGGTACAAAAACAAAGCCAACCGAATTCATATATATATATATATATATATATATATATATATATATATATATATATATATATATATATAATGTTGTTTCTTAATTTCCTGGCTTAGTGTAAGATAGAGATAGGCATTTAATGATGAGCGAACCGATGAGTGAAAATGGATGAAATGGGGGTATGACTGTTTCCTATCAGACAAATTACTCCCCAAACGGATCCTATGCTTCATCATGGATACATGGTACATTATCAAATAGTTGATTAGGTGGAAGATTGTAGAAGCCTTTGAGGCGGCTCACGCATAGAGAAGCAAAAGGCCACCAGGCTTAACCCCTTAGGCTGCACAATGCCGGCTATATAAAAGGTTGGCAGCAGTCTGGGTCAGATTTTAGCAATGCATTTCGCAGAGCTTTGTCAATTTCAGATTCTGATTTCCGTACTATATTAGGTAAACAGAGCTTAAATGTGACAGTATAGCTGCATATGTCCTCAAACCCGCATTATGGACAATAAAAAAAAAATTGAGGTTGACTACCACTTCATACCATAAAAGATGCTACCTGCAAAAGTCTAACCTGAATATGACATCATGACCTAGGATGAGAAGGAAAAAATCAGCACAGGCGTCTCATTCGCAAGGTTTGATGTCCCACAGCAGTAGCAGCTAGGGGATGAGTTGTACAAACCATAACTTCTACACATATTATACATCATTAGGAAACTAAGGGCCTGTTTGGCAACCCTTTTCCAAAAAGCACTTTTCATGTGTTGTAAAGAGGTGTGTCACAAGCTGCTTCTCAAAGAAATCTATCACATGCTGATAATGGGGTTGTGTGAGAAGCAGCATGGGAGCAGCTTCTCAGCACAACCCCATTTTCAGCTAGAGGTGGCCAGGTCCTTGGGTGAAATGTGCTTTTTACCCAGCATTTTTTCCCTGAAAAGGGTTGCAAAAAAGAACCTTGGCAACCCTTCTCCAAAAAGTACTTCTCAAAGGAAAAATGTTGGGTGAAAAGGGTCACTCAAGGACCTAACCTAACCACCTCTAGCTGAAAAAGGGTCACTCAAGGACCTAACTACCTCTAGCTGAAAAAGGTGTTGCCTTCAGAAGCTGCCTCAAGCTGCTTCTCACATAACACCATTTTCAGCATGTGATGTAACCTTTTTAGAAGCAACATGTGATAACCTCTATAAAGCACTTGAAAAGTGCTTTTCAAAAAAGGGTTGCCAAACAGGGCCTTAGTAATTTTATTGATGATTATCAATTCAAGAGTGTTATAGTCCAAGGTCCACCAGTCATTTAGTCCAAGACTTCTTAATAGCAAGGATTTTTTTTTTTTATGCGTGTGTGTGTGTGTGTGTGTGTGTGCGCGTGTGTCAATGTTTATCAATGTAAACTGATATTATGAACAAACATATTGCAATTCATTACAAGTAGAAAACTTGTCCAAGCCATAGCCCATGTAAGCTATTTTACACTTTTAAATGAATGTAAAAAAAACATGCAGATTATTAAAATACGATTTAATCAGGATTAAAGAAACACGATGCAAAAAACCACAGTGCACCTTATCCATGTATATCAAATAACTATTTATGCAAATAAATAGTAAATAGGTGCTTACAATCTGATTAATGAATTCCAATGAACATCCATTGAAAAGGGAAACCTTCTCAATATATGGCTTATATAGTTGTTGAGAAATCTGCGGAAAGGAATCAACTCGTTAGAGCATTGCCGACAGAACAACACAATTGAATGAAAGATAATCACATTCAATTAGTGTAAACAACAAATTTGTGTAGGATATAAATCTAGCACAAATAAATCATAACAAATTTTCGCTCGCTAGGAGAGGGTTTTATTTAAAATGGCGGACATTACACTCCCGGGTATCACAATCGATTCCCCGTTAATTACATCAAAATTGAATACCTCTGATTAAAAGCTACTAAATAAAAAATAGCGTAATAACATCTCTGAAATAAACAAAACTAAAATTCTAATTCTAAGTCTTCATTAGCATCTTCAATCCGTCATGAGATATATGCATAGCAGACTATCTTCATTGGAGATTTGAGAAATATGAAATAGGGGACGACGGATGGGAGCATGGATCAAAATTTCGGCCGATACCGATACGTATCGGACGATACGTATCGGTATTGGTATCGAACGATACATTGAATGTATCGTTCGATACATTCAATACAGTTGAATGTATCGAACGATACATTCAATGTATCGTCCGATACCAACCGGTACCGATACGTATCGTCCGATACGTATCGTTTTGGAGCTCGGACGATACGTATCGGTAACCCGATATTTTGACCCATGGATGGGAGAACCCCTCCTACAAAAGCCGGTTCTATTTGATCGAAAAACACGAGTCATTACTGGAGCAAGAAACTCGTGGACGAGTTTTAAAATGAATTCTTGTTCTCTAGTCTCAAAGATGAGTTCGAATACCAAATCTATTCTTTGGGCAACTGGTTATCAAAGGAGTTATCACTTTAAGTGATAGAGTGTCTAATCATGAGTTAGATATTGTCAAATTCCTTAAAATTTGATGATCATAGATGATTCTATAATGATTTTACTGTTGGATTTGACCAATATCCTAAGATTTGGTCAATGTATAGTAAATCCACCGTTGGATCTCGTTACGATCTCACATTATGATTGTTTAACCAAAAGTCGACGAGTCCACCATTAAATTTGACTAAAATCATAAGATCTGGCCAATAGGAAATAAACCCACCATTGGATCTCATTACGATCTCACATTTATGATTGTTTGATCAAAAGTCAATGAGTCCATCGTTAGATTTGGCAAGAATCAGAAGATCTGGTCAATATGTAATAAATCCATCGTTGGATCTCATTACGATCTCACATTTATGATCATTTGATCAAAAGTCAACAAGTCCATCGTTAGATTTGGCCAGAATCACAACATCTAGTCAATATTTAATAAATCCATCGTTGGATCTCGATACGCTCTTGTATTATGATCGTTTGACCAAAAGTCAATGATTCTATCGTTAGATTTGACCAGATTCACAAGATCTGATCAATATGTGATAAATTCACCGTTGGATCTCGTTACGATATCACAGTATGATCGTTTGACCAAAAGTCAACAAGTACACCGTGAAAGAATTTCCGATCTCGAGGTTAAGGTCCAAACCCTCATTTGAGGGAGTGATGATCCGAACCGCGAGGGAAACTCTAATTATTATAGATGAATATTTTGAGTATTATAGTCCGAAATCATTCTTCGGGTTCGTGATTGCAACCCGTATGAGTATCGAATTCGTGGTTGTAATTCGAGTGTACTAGGAGTTATGCCCAGGGTCGTATCCACGTGGCTTAACTATTTCTAAGTACGCATGAGATTGGGTACGAGTTGTAACGCGTAATCCCAAATTGTAACCACAAATCCTACTTAGGAGGAGCCGTAGCTCTTACCCTAAACATATCTCTTTTAGGTAAGGGCCGTAGCCCTTATCCTAAAAGTCTTAATCCTAACTTATTCCTCTCGTCCACTTTTTTTAAAAAATAGAAAATAAAAAAAGAAGAAAAGAATAGCCAAAATCCCAGAGATACCCTAAAATCTTTTGTTAGAAGAGTTGGAGATATTTTCAACAGAGGTCTCGTATCAGAATTTTCGGATCCACTGCAATAAGGACGGGCATGCTATTTATAAATTTATGGTAGAGGTTATAGAAGCTACGATCCTACGGTTCCCGTAAGTTTTTAGTGAAATGAACGATTGAGAGAGCTGCGTAAGTTTTCGTCTTCACGCGGATTGAGAAAAGATTCTTCTCGCGTACATCATTCTTTTCTCATAACCACCTAGGTGGCTAAGTATATTCTCATAACCACCTAGGTGGCTAAGTATATTCTCTAGCCACCTAGGTGACTAAATAAGTTTTTCTAGCCACCTAGGTGGATAAGTATTTTTTCTATCCAGCTAGGTAGCTAAGTATATTTTCTAGTCACCTAGGTGGATAAGTATATTTTTTATCCACGTAGGTGACTATGTATATTTTCTATCCACGTAGGTGGATTAAATATTTTTCTAGTCAGCTAGGTGGCTAAGTATATTTTCTAGCCACCTAGGTGGATAGAAAATATACTTAGCCACCTAGGTGGATAAGTATTTTTCTAGCCAAGTATGTGACTAAGTATATTTTCTAGTCACATAGGTGGATAAGTATTTTTCTAGTCACCTAGGTGACTACGTATATTTTTTAGTCACCTAGGTAGATAAGTATTTTTCTAGCCAGCTAGATAGCTAAGTATATTTTCTAGCCACCTAGGTGGATAAAAGACTACGTATATTTTCTAGCCAGCTAGGTGGCTAAGTATATTTTCTAGCCACTTGGGTGGATAAGTATTTTTCTAGCCAGCTAGGTGGCTAAGTATATTTTCTAGCCACCTAGGTGGATAAATATTTTTCTAGCCAGCTAAGTGGCTAAGTATATTTTCTAGTCACCTAGGTGGATAAATATTTTTCTAGCCAGCTAAGTGGCTAAGTATATTTTCTAGTCACCTAGGTGGATAAGTATTTTTCTAGCCACCTAGGTAACTATGTATATTTTTCTAGCCACCTATGTGGCTGAGTATGTTTTCTAGCCACCTAGGTAGCTACATATATTTTCTGGTCACCTAGGTGGCTATGTATATTTTTCTAGCCACGCAGGTGGCTAGGTATATTTTTCTAACCACCTAGGTGACTAAGTATGCTTTCTAGCCATCTAGGTGGCTAAGTATATTTTCTAGCCACCTACGTGGCTACGTATATTTTCTAAGCACTTAGGTGACTAAATATATTTTCTAGCTACGTATATTTTCTAACCACCTAGGTGGATAGGTATTTTCCTAGGCACCAAGGTGGATAGGTATTTTTCTAACCACCTAAGTGGCTATGTATATTTTTTAGCCACCTAGGTGACTAAGTATATTTTATAGCCACCTAGGTGGCTAAGTATATTTTATAGCCACCTAGGTGACTAAATATATTTTCTAGCCACCTAGGTGGCTATATATATTTTCTAACTACCTAGGTAGATAGGTATTTTCCTAGCCACCTAGGTGGATAAGTATTTTTCTAGCTACCTAGGTGGCTATGTATACTTTGCCAGCCACCTAGGTGACTAAACATGTTTTCTAGTCACCTAGGTGACTAAATATATTTTCTAGCCACCTACATAGCTACGTATACTTTTCTAACCACCTAGATGGCTAAGTATATTTTCTAGTCACCTAGGTGGTTACGTATATTTTTCTAGCTACCTAGGTGGCTAAGTATATTTTTCTAGCCACCTAGATGTCTGACATAACTTAAGACTTTAAATCCTATTTAGAGTAGGATTTGTGAAGAAACAAAGCTATAAATAGTCTCTTTTCCTAATCCCTTATATTAATTTATTCTATCTGATTTTTAAGGCTACGTGGAAGAAGAAAGAGTTTCAATTCCAAAATTTTCGGGTCAACAGGTGCCTCCTCGATTTTTATTATTATTATTATTTTTTTTAAATGAAAGAAATTTTTTTTTTATAAAAATCGACATAAATTTTTATTTCCTATGAGAATTTTATTACTGACTAATGATCGTATTCTCTACGGAAATTCAATTCATCGAAATCTGACTAGTGATCCTATTCCCTACGGAGATTTGATCATTGAAATTTTGAAATTAGAATAAATAATAAAATAATAAAATAATAAATGAAAACCATAAAAAATTGATAAAAATCGATGTAAATTTTTATTTCTTATGAGAATTTTATTACTGACTAATGATCGTATTCTCTACGGAGATTCGATTCATCGAAATCTGACTAGTCATCCTATTCTCTACGGAGATTTGATCATTGAAATTTAAATTTTTTTGTTTTTTTGGGTCCATTGGATGATTTTATTTCAATATGAGAGATTTCAGGAGATGAATTTTTTTTTATTTCGAGATTAATCAGACTATAATTCCTACGGGAATAATGTATACTAATTTATGGTTATAGGATTTGCGATTCTTATGAGGACGCTCTCCGATGATCAAGATGAATCTCCTAGATTGGATTTGCGATTCTTACGAGAACGCTTTCCAACTACTAAGATGAATCTCTTAAATCTCTTAGACGATCCGATTAAAATTTTTGAACCTTAATAAATTGATAACAACAATTATGAAATTGAGTCTCTATTGACCATTTATCTCAATGTAGATTGGGCGGTTGGAATTAAATCCAAAAGATCTACTTTAGCTACCCGGGCAAATATGACTGATTTTGGGGTGTTTACAGAGATCGAAACTTCCCTAAAAATATTTTCTAAAAATCAACAAAAATTATGAGGTTGATTTTATATTGACCATCAATCTCGATGTAGATCGGGTGGTCAAAATTAAATCCGAAAGATCTACTTTGACTACCCAGGCATATCTGACTGATTTTGGGATGTTTACAGGAATCAAAACGCCCTTAAAAATATTTTCTAAAAATCAACAAACATTATAAGGTTGATTTCATATTGACCATCGATCTCAATGCAGATCGGGTGGTCGAAATTAAATCCGAAAGATCTACTTTGGCTACCCGCGCAAATCTGACTGATTTTAGGACATTTATAGAGATCAAAACGTCCTTAAGAATATTTTCTAAAAATCAACAAAAATTATAAGGTTGATTTTATATTGACCATCGATCTCAATGCAGATCGGATGGTCAAAATTAAATCCGAAAGATCTACTTTAGCTACCCGGGTAGATCTGACTGATTTTGAGGTGTTTACAGAGATCGAAACGTTCCTAAAAATATTTTCTAAAAATCAACAAAAATTATGAGGTTGATTTTATATTGACCATCGATCTCGATGTAGATCAGGTGGTCGAAATTAAATCCGAAAGATCTACTTTGGCTACCCGGGCAGATCTGACTGATTTTGGGACGTTTACAGAGATCAAAACGTCCTTAAAAATATTTTCTAAAAAGCAATAAAAATTATAAGGTTGATTTTATATTGACCATCGATCTCAATGTAGATCGGGTGGTCGAAATTAAATCCGAAAGATCTACTTTGGCTACCCGGGCATATTTGACTGATTTTGGAACGTTTACAAAGATCAAAACGTCCTTAAAAATATTTTCTAAAAATCAACAAAAATTATAAGGTTGATTTTATATTGACCATCGATCTCAATGCAGATCGAATGGTCAAAATTAAATCTGAAAGATCTACTTTGGCTGCCCGGGCAGATCTGATTGATTTTAAGGACGTTTACAGAGATCGAAACGTCCTTAAAAATATATTCTAAAAATCAACAAAAAAATATGAGGTTGATTTTATATTTACCATCGATCTCAATGTAGGTCGGATGGTCAAAATTAAATTTGAAAGATCTACTTTGGCTACCTGGGCAGATCTGACTGATTTTGGGGTGTTTACAGAGATCAAAACGTCCCTAAAAAGATTTTTTAAAAATCAACAAAAATTATGAGGTTGATTTTATATTAACCATCGATCTCGATGTAGATTGGGTGGTCGAAATTAAATCCGAAAGATCTACTTTGGCTATCCGGGCAGATCTTACTGATTTTGGGACGTTTAAAAAGATCAAAACGTCCTTAAAAAATATTTTTTTAAAAATCAACAAAAATTATAAGGTTAATTTTATATTGACCATCGATCTCAATGCAGATCGAGTGGTCGAAATTAAATCCAAAAGATCTACTTTAGCTACCCGGGCAGATCTGACTGATTTTGGGACGTTTACAGAGATCAAAACGTCCTTAAAAATATTTTCTAAATTATGAAGTTGATTTTATATTAATCATCGATCTCGATGTTAATAAAACAACATAATTCAAATGGAATTTGAAATGTAATCTAACTCCCCTTTTTTTTATTTTTTTATTCATTTTTACAAATTTCCTCTTATTAATCATGTCAAAAGAGAAATCCTCTGATTGTAAAGCTGATCGAATTAGAAGATCAGGTGATATCGGGAATGATTTTTCCGGGGTATCCTTGCGAAGACATATTCCCTGTTTTAGCCCTGACGTAGTTCACAGAAGATACCATGCATCACCAACTGACGAGTGGTGGACGAGTCTAAGCAGATCGTTGAAGTTTTGGAGTTTGGGGTCACATCTTTCCAAACCCCGGCAAAAGGATGGTATTGATTTGATGTTTTTGAAACCAGGTCGTGTTTTTTTACCGAGTGAAGAATTCCATAGCCCACAATCCTTTCCTACCTTTGCTTAGAGGTTCATAGATAAAGAGCCAGGCGTCAGATGGGTAACAGTTTTCGTTTGAGAGGAGCAGCATCAACCAACTTAAGTTTTCACCTCTGGGTCGTACAAATGTTATCGGAGTTTCACAACGAATTGAAAAGATGTAATTTGTTGACAGCAGTTGCGCGTGCACCGGGGCAATATGATGCGCGCTCTAATTGAAGCCTTTTGTCCACTTACTAACTCTTGGATCTTTCCTTGGGGGGAAGTTGGTATAACACTGGAGGAATTATTCCACATTAGTGGCCTACTGCTTACAGGCTTTATGTATGATGAGTGCATTCCTGAGAATAATCTTCTATACAAAGTACAGGAAGACGGAGAGACGCCTTTTTATAAGCCTGAAACACTTGTTTGAAATTTTCGATCAAATTGTAAAGGAAATCGTAAAGAATGATCCTGATGTGGAAAAGAGAAATGTAAATCATGGACAATGGATGCCTTACTTCCTAGATTTTTATGATCAGTGCGGCAACATTATCCATCCTTTTGCTTCAAAAAGGGATGCTCTTCAAGTAGCCCGAATTGAAAAGAAGTCTTCGTTAAGAATTAGTCGCGGGACCTATTTCTTGGCTTTTTTAGCGTTTTTTTTAAGCAGGTTCGCACTTCCGAATCAGGAGAAAAGTGTCTGTGCCGAAACGTTTACAATAGCAGGGGAGATGGCAAATGGAGCTACTTATGCCGTCGGTCCAGCCGTCCTTGCTAGCATATTTTATGGCTTTGACCAGTTAAAGAAGTGTAGCGATCCAGGGAATTCGGGAGCTCACTTCCCTATTCATTATTTCTTTGGATGGGTGGGAGCCCATTACCCTTCCACTTATAATTTGAGGGATTTTGAACTTAGGCCAGGAATCCCCTTCTTCATCGAAGTATTTTGGAGCGTTGTCAGGGTCGCTCTTGAAACTCCGGTCCGTCGGCACCTAACGCTGATGCGCTAAGTCGACCTACGCCGATACCAGCATGTAGCCGTCCTTGACGCTTCCAGCCGGCAGCGGTGCTCGCTCATCGCATGCAACGAAGCCAACCCATCTACACATCAGCTCTGATACCACCCGCTTAGAGGACGGGAACTTCCCCAATGTGGTTACCTCTGTTTCGCGGCCTACCACCCAGTGTATCGTGCCCCTTACGACATGCTCGCTTGCATCACTGTGCTAAATTCTGCCTGCTCAAGCTTCACCCTGTGCACTGCACTAGTACCTCGCTTCGCAACAGTCTTGGCATACAGCTCCCCATGCCATCATGTCTTGCCCACATACCAAACTAAGCCCAGTCTTGTGCCTACTCGTGCTGCCGTGCTCAACGGAGTCCCACGCAGCGCTCGTGTTCTTGCGAGGTTGCCCAGCCACATGTACCGCGACGCGTAGTTCGGGGCCATACTTTAACCTCGCATTGGGTGCCACACGGCATCGTTGCGTCGACGTCCTAGGCCCACCCTTTCAAGCCTAAGAGACACTTGCGCCCCCTCTGGCAACGCAAGGTCCCGTGTGCGGGGGAATAGCTCTCTAGCTCCCTTCCCCTATATAAGGGTAAAACAGTAATTCAGCCAAAATAACAGGAGAACCTCAAACCCCTTGGTTTGACATACTTTACTGTTCACACCGTAATGCCCCAGATCGCTAGCCCAGCTGGCTATGTCGCGTCCGTGTCAAGACCCCCATGCGACCGTGTCGCGTCTTCGCAGCACGACCACATTGCCAGGCCCTCTTGGCCCCATGTTGCGTGCCCTCTTGGCACCACATGCCGTGTCATCCCGACACCAAGATGTCGCGTGCCTATCATGGCGCCACATCGCGTGCCCAAGGCACCATGCTGCAAGCTCGAGTGTTGACCCCGTCACACGGTGCTCATAGTTTGAAAGGGGCTCGAGATTTAATGTGGAATCCCTGATCGTTCAAGTTTCGACCATTTGGGCATTTCTTACCAGACAATGACCAACTTTCATGGGAAGATCAAGCTAATCTGGGCAGAGATACCTCTGTGTTTCCCATCGAAATCCTTCACTATTTTTTCAATTTACGACAATTTATTGCCATTACGTTTTGGCAACCATAGATTGCTTGAGCCATATTATCCGGCGCGGTATGCTTGACAATTAGGTTATGATCAAATTATTCTCCCGGCCCCTCTTTCTTTGGATGCACGCAAAGATGCTACTATTGCGAATTTAGTGACGACATTCAATACATATAGTGCGCGAGGAACTAAGTCGTGTTTTACGACTCGCCCTGCTCATGTTTCTGGTCGTACTTAATGTGGTGCTATTGGTGGCATGCGAATACCAATCTTTATTTTTCCAAGAGATTATTATAGCTAGCTCCTAATAAACAAGATGGTGACGCTGCGAAACTCAGTGCACCTATGTATATTCCCTCTGAATTTTTTGCTGATATTTTCCAAGAGGCGTGTGTGACGGGGTCAATACTCGAGCTTGTAGCATGGTTCCTGGGGCACAGCATGTGTGCCAGGAGGGCACGCGACATGGGGCCGGGAAGGCCTCACGACGTGGTCGTGCTGCGAGGACGCGACACGGTCGCATGGGGTAAGATGTGGGCGCAACACGGATGCGACGTGGCTAGCTGGGCTAGCGATACGAAGCATTGCGGTATGTCAAACCAAGGGGTTTGAGGTTCTCCCGCCATTCTGGCTGAATTATTGTTTTGCCCTTATATAGGGGAAGGGAGATTGAGAGTTATCCTCCCACACACGGGGCCTTGCATCGTCAAAGGGGGTGCAAGTGTCTCCTAGGCCTGAAAGGGTGGGTCTAGGACGTCGACGCAGCGATGCCGTGTGGCACCCAAGGTGAGATTGAAGTATGGCCCCGGACTATGCGTCGCGGTGCATACGGCTGGGAAACTTCATGAGCGCTGCGTGGGACTCAGTAGAGCGCGACAGCATGAGGGTTGCGTGGGACTCCGTTGAGCACGGCAGCATGAGGTAGGCACGCGACTGTGGGCTTGGTTCGGTATGCGAGCAAGACATGACGGCATGGGAAGCTGCATGCCAATACTGTTGCGAAGCAATGTACTAGTGTTGTGCACAAGGTGAAGCTTGAGCAGGCCAAGTATGGAACAATGGTGCAAGTGAGGGGTGTCGTAAGGGGCACGATTCATCGGATGGTAGGCTTTGGAAAGAAGGTAACCACGAGGGAGAGTTCCCGTCCTCTAGGCGGGTGGTATCAGAGTTGAAGAAAGAGATTGGTTAGCTTCGTTGCATACGGTAGCGAAGCACCGCGCGAGTTGATGGCGCGTCGAAGGACGCCCCCGCGACAGTTGGTATCAGAGATAGGCTGACTTAGCGCACCGGGCATTAGGTGTCGCACGGGCTGACATTGTTGGATGAGCGGCCCTGTGACATGTGGCCTGTGAAAACGTCTTTTGCGAGAAGTCCTAGGAATATTAATGTCTTCAACTGCTCTTCATTTGTTGGTTTGGACAAGCCATACATGATTTTCGAAAACAAGCGTGATGAGGTAGAAAAGTCCTCTTCTAATGTATCTGGGAAACGGGTCCTATCACCAAAAAGAGGGGAGAACAACAAAAAGACAAAATCGGTGGTACATAACGATAGGAGAGGTGAGGGTATCTTATCATCTTATGCAATTTCGAAAGCTCAAGGGTCCTATGTAAGTCCTTCAAGGGGATATTATGTTCTGCTCCCACCCGATCAGAATCAAGAGCATATGGCTGAAGGTTCGATTGTTCCTTCTCCTGATGCTTTTCTTGCGGAGTTAGAAAGCGTTCCCATGACCTCACACTTTTCTAACATGGGTAAATTTATCTTCTTCTCTCTTTTTTTTGTATATTTAAAAAGAACTTTGTTGGTGTTAATAAACGACATTTTGTATCAGGAAATCTTCCAACGCCAGATGGGTGTATCGAAGAAGAAATCATTGCTACAAATATGCATGACCAACAAGAGTTGATGGATGATTTACTCAGAAGTGAAGATATGGCTGATGATTCGTTTCTTATAAATATTAGGGTTGGAAAATACCTTAACGATCAGGAATTTGAGTTTGGGATTCCTCCTCACATTACTAGAACCAGCGAGACTACGAGGTTAGAAAGACTACATAGTGATCGGGGTAATTGTTCCATTTCGGGTAATAAGACTATGAAGGTATTCAGGAAAGAGAATAGTAACGATGATGGGTCAGACGCTAGCCATTTGTTTTCTTCTGAGGAGTATTCCTCTTCTGAAGAAGATGCACAAATTTCAGAGATACCTTTGCTGAATCTCAATTAAAGATCTCATCAACCACTGAGACCATTCCGCGGGAGAAGGTTAATTTCATCTTACCCCCAAGACTTATCTCACAGGGCTCGACCACTTCTCCTACACCATTATAGCAGTCACCTAACGAGCAATTTTAAAGGGAAGACCCATTATCTGGACCAGAACCATCTTTAGTGACAATGAATACAGACGTCATTCCCTTCAATCCTCCGGATCTATCCGTGTCAACTATCCTCGCCTCATCTAGTGGAGGTTCTTCAAAGAGTGAGTTTCATCCCATTATTTACAAGTATACATCTATTATTATTTTATTATATATATATATGTTTTTATATTTATATATATAGATATATATCTTTTTTTTCGTAGATGTTGAAGACTTGATCAATAAGTCTATCCTATCGGCCTTTAAAAGGAATCGAATAAGGAGTCATCTGAAGAATATTGTCGAACTTCTGAAGGGAGTCCTCCCTTATCTGGAGAGTGAAGATGATTTTACGATAATGGAGCAAGATTTATGTGGCATGTGATGAGATCTCCAAAATTGGCGGTGATGATCTGTCATTTAAGTCTGAAGTTAACTATATTATGGATTTATCTCAAAAAATAAAGAAAAGCGAGTTGTGGGCTTTTGAAGAGGCTATCAAGAGTGAGATTACGAAGGAACTGCAAAAAATTGAAGAAGATCATAATACAATTAGTTTTGCTATGTCAAACAAATTGTGTGATATCTCAACTCTTGAAGAAACCATGAAGGTTCGAATTGAGAAGGCAAGCATTCTGAGGCTTGAGCTTGAGGAGCTTGAAAAGGGTATTGCCAATTTAAGAAAAACTTTGGTGGCCAATTCTGAACTGGTTAAGAAGGATCAATGATTCTTAGGAGATCTGGAGGAAAAGAAGAATCATCTGCTGGCTAGACAAGAAGGAATAGGAGCTGAGAAAGAGAAACGACTTTCAATTTTGCGTCAATTCATGACTGATAAGGATGTCGCGATAGATTCATTAGGCAAATTTGACAAATAAGAATCATATTTATTTCAGGAATTCTTTTGGTTTGTTGAATTTCATATTTGTTATACATTTTCCCATTCCTTGAATAATTGATACATATATATATATTGTACTCAAAATTTGAAGAAGTCAACCTCTATTTGCTTAATTCCTTACGCAATTTATCCTCATGCGAGTAGGAGATAACATATAAACATACCTATGCTGTCTACATTAATAATGTACCTAAGTACAAACCTTACGCAATTTATCCTCATGCGAGTAGGAGATAACATATAAACATACCTATGCTGTTTACATTAACAATGTACCTAAGTACAAACCTTAGGCAGTTTATCCTCATGCGAGTAGGAGATAACATATAAACATACCTATGTTGTTTACATTAACAATGTACCTAAGTACAAACATTAAAGCAGTTTATCCTCATGCGAGTAGGAGATAACATATAAACAAACCTATGGATAGTATTGCTTCGGGAAACGACCATTAATAGGAGATTCATTTCCTTCTACATCAACCAATATATAAGCGCCATTTGAATAGACAATTTCTATTACAAAAGGTCCTTCCCATTTAGGCTCAAATTTCCCTGGAGTTTTCCGGGTAACAATCATAGGGCGACGAACAGTAAGGACCAGGTCCTTTCTTAAAGGATCGACGCTTCACCTTCTTTTCGAATGAATTTGACATGCGAGCACGGTATGCCTCCAAGCTTTGTTGGACTTTGAGCCTACGCTCATCCAAGGCTTCAAGTTCTGAGAACCTAAGTGTGGCATTTTGCTCTTTGGTGAGATTGTGACTTAATGCTACTCTTAAGAAGGAATCTGGACCTCTAAGGGTAATAATGCTTCACCTCCAAATACTAATGCATATGGAGTGGCCTGTGTAGGAGTACGATGAGTCGTTCTGTAAGCCCATAAGGCTTCCTGCAATCTTTCATGCTAGTCACGTTTATTTTTAGCAACTGTCTTTTTCAACAATTTGACCAATGTCTTGTTAAAAGCTTCCTCTAAGCCATTTGCAGATGGGTTGTATATCGTAGAGCAACATTATTTTATTTGATGCTTAGCACAAAACTTGTTTATCACTTTATTCTTGAATGGTGTGCCGTTATCATTAACGATACGAGAAGGAATCATGTACCGGTAAATGATATGTGTACATATGAAGTTTGCAACTATGTTGGCTTTAACCTCTTTGAGTGCTACTGCTTCTGCCCATTTCGAAAAATAATCGGTTGCAGCTAATATAAACTTATGTCTAGCAGATGATGGGGGGTGTATTGGACCTATAACGTCCATACCCCATTCTTCAAAAGGCCATGACGTGACTATTGGGTGCAAAGGTTCTGGTGGACGGTGAATGAAATCAGCATAGATCTGGCAAACCCGACATCTTTGAGCAAAATCTATACAATCATTCACCATAGTCGGCCAATAATAGCCTAAATGTTTCAATCGGGTATGTAGCTTAGGGCCTGATTGATGTGCCCCACAAATACCGGTATGTACTTCTTGCATGGCTTGTTGAACTTCTTCAGTTGTAAAACACCTTAATGGGATATTATCGAAAGATCTCTTATATAGAGTATAATTGAAGTATACAAATCGACTCACCCTTCGACGAATTTCGGCCTTGTGGCGTGCCTCGTAAGGCAATCTTTCATGTTGAAGATATTCTATAAGTTCTTCCCTCCAATCTATTTTCTCAACTTCAAAAGCGGATATAATATTGACTGAATTTGCCTACTCATTTTGGCATCTCCTCATGATGGAAGGTAAGACCCTTTTCTAATGCAGGACGGTTCCCTAAACTACGTAAATGATATGATTGATTTTGCCAAAATTAAATTAGAATTAAATTAAACAATAAACAAAATATAACTAATACCTCAGGTTTTCGTAGTATTCCATGGGAGAATCACGTATGCTTCAGGTAGGGTTCAGTCCAGGCACTAGATCCGTTAGGTTGCAGCGTAGATCGATCCTAGAGATAGAACTCTAGGTTTTCCCAGATTAGGGCGCTCACGACTCAATGATGGGATCACTGGTTTCCTCTGAGTATTTGGTGCGGAAGGTTTAATAACTAAGTTGGGATCTACGGTTGTTGAATCGGATCGATTCAAGGATTCAGGGACAATTAGGGTTTAGGATCTCAAAAGGGATGATGGCTGAATTAAGGTGGTAGGATCACACAAGTAAAGATAATAAGAGATAGATAGGTAGATAGAAGATAGATTTGCAGGCTTCACACCCTTGGCTTCGCACCAAACCCTTCTCGGGAAGAAAAATCACTCTCCGTATAGGCTCATCTCAAGAACACAAGCAAAAGCTCTTTTCATTAATCATCAACTAACTACATTGTTCAACTTAAGGACCTTATATAGGAGTCCTTTCAATAAAAGAAAACCCTGAAAAAATAAAAGACAAATAAACCCTTAACACAAAAGTTTGAAATTAAACTCCTAAAACACAAACAACTCGGCGCGATTTCGATCGATCGAAATTGGAAATCGATCGATCGATTAGAAATTTCGATCGATCGAATTGAAAAATCGATCGATCGAAATTTCATATTGCTATGAAAATCGCCGTTGCCATTCGATCAGTCGAATTCACATTTTGATCGATTGAAAATTTTGATCGATCGAATATATGATTCGACCGGTCGAAATATAACTCCAGAACTTTGTAACTCTGTTGATGCCATTCAATCGATCGAAATGGGACTTCGATCGATCAAAAATTCAATTCGATCGATCGAATTGGCTAATTCTTCCAATTTTCTCTTCTTTCGCCAATTTTCGCCTCATTCGTCTATTTCTGGTTTTCATTCCGCTTCTTCCAACGTCGATACACGCGAAAAGGTCCATATCCGATTTCTACGATGTCGGCGTCCCCGTCATTTTCCCTGCGACTCTTATTTCGACAACTTCATCATTTTTACAAACCAAAGATGCTACAAGTTTTGCAAGAGCATCAGCTTGATTATTTTGACTTCGCGGGATATGCATAATCCGTATATTCTCGAACTGTGGAAGGAGTTCTTGGATCTTTTGATGATATGGTATTAACTCTGTTTTTCTAACTGCGTAAGATCCTTCTAATTGTCTTATGACGAGCTGGGAATCCCCAAATACATCAAGGGTGTAAATGGCCATGTCTAAGGCTAATTATAAACCAATGATTAATGTCTCATATTCGGCAACGTTATTAAATAGGGATTCTGTTAATGTGAAGGAATACGGAAGCAACCCATTACTTGATGTAACAAATACAATTCCAGTGCCTGCTCCTGCCGCTTGCGAAGCTCCATCGAATATAATTTCCATTTTTGTGTTATTTCAGCATAATATACTTCTTCATCCGGTAGGTCTTCGAATAATGGTAAATTCCTCGAAATTTGATGAGCGGCTAGAAAATCGGCTAAGGCTTGCCCTTTTACAGCTTTCTGATGTACAAAAGTTATGTCAAACTCTGACAAGAGTAAAGACCATTTAGCAAGTCTCCCTAACAAAACTGGTTTTGTCATGAGAAAGTTCAACGGATCCACTCTACTTATCAAGCGGATTGGATGATCTAGCAAATAATGTCGTAGCTTTTGCGAGGCAAAGACAAGAGCTAAGCAATTCTTTTCAATAAATGAGTAATTTCCTTCGGCTCCTATGAGTGTTCTACGAGGTAATATAGGGCGCTTTTCCTTACCGCCTTCGCTTCTCGAGCTAACAAAGCCCTGCGAGTTATCCATGACTGCTATATATAGGATTAAATGTTTCCCTTTAATTGGAGCAGTCAAGACTGGCGGATGCAATAAATACTCTTTCAAACTATCAAAAGCCCTTTGACAATCTTCATTCCATTCGAATGAGATTTCTTGCTTCATCATACGAGAGAATGGTTGACATCGTCCTGAAAGATTTGATATGAAGCGTCGGATATACGCAAGTCTTCCCTATGGTCCTTTTAATTCACGAATGTTCTTTGGAGGTGGCATCTCTATGATGGCCTTGGTTTTCGCTGAATCAACTTGTATACCTCCATGTTGAACAACAAATCCGAGAAACTTCCCTGAAGTGACTCTAAAAGCGCATTTTAGTGGATTCATTTTCAAGTTGTACTTTCGGAGTTTACAAAATACTTGATATAGGTGGGCCAAGTGATCACCTCTATTCTTTGATCTTACTACGAGGTCATCTACGTAGCATTCGACTGTTTCGTGTAGCAATTCCTTGAATATCTTTCTCATTGCACGTTGATAAGTAGCTCCAACATTTTTAATCCAAATGGCATGCTTTATAGCAAAAGATTCCCCTTGGGGTTCGGAAAGCTGTTAGCTCTTCATCTCCAGGTGTCATTCGTATTTGGTTGTATCCGGAGTATCCATCCATGAAGGACATAGCTTCACAACCGACAATGGAATCAATCAAGAGTTTTGAAATGGGTAAGGGGAATTCATCCTTGGGATATGCTGCATTGAGATCTCTGAAATCAACACATACCCTAATTTGACCATTCTTCTTCTTGACCGGGACTACGTTAGCAACCCATGTCGGATATTTGACTTCACGGATAAAGCCGGCATTGACTAACTTGTCGATTTCTGCTTCTACCTTTACAGTTATATCTGGATGAAGTCGCCTTTGAGCTTGTTTAACGGGTTTGATGTCAGGATTGACAGCTAATTTGTGAGCGGCAATTTTGACATCTAACCCTGACATATCATGATATGTCCATGCAAACACATCTCGATTCTTCTTTAAAAAATCGGTACAAGTTGTTAATTCCTCTGCAGAGAGTGCGGCACTCACATAAGTAATCTGAGGATCTTCAAGAGTTCCCAAGTTGACCTCTTGTAGGTCGTCAATGGTAGTTTGTATTCCTTCTTCAAACTGATGAGGAGCGGGATAGGCTCTTCCGAGGCTGGGATAGAGATCACATAGGATCCGAGATATTTTGTGGGAATCACTGTAGGCCTTTGCCCGAGACCACCTTTTAATGGATGTAAATATTCATCATTATAGGTTGCCCGTTTCTGTGCACGAGATGGTATCGCATCGAAAGGTGCAACCATTCCTATTCCATCTTTTAGACCTCCTTTCGAGAGATCATATCCCATTTTTTTCATCACATTCGCTACCCTTTTGCTGTATCGTGTAAATTGAAGAGGTTCTTTCGAATCCTTATAATCTGACTGGATGGGTACCGAATCAACTTGGGTGAGTGGTTTGGTGAAAGAGTCCAGTAGAGGGGAACTAGGTTTCAGGTTTTGGGATAAGTTTTTAACAATTTTGATACGAGTTGACTTTTGGAGGGATTGTTTTCTTATTAAGAATGATTTTTCTCCGAGGTTGGGAATAAGGAGCTGTGATGAAGGGTATATAGGTTTCTTTCGGGGTTTTGAAGGAAACAAATTTCTTTTTAGATTGATTTCTTTTAAAAGGGATAGTTTCCTTAACAGGAGTTTTAAAACTTGCCTCCTGTGAGTTTTGTCTAGGTGGCGAGGACTCGGATAATGGTGAGTACTCATCCAATAACTCGAAGTCACTAGTGTGTGTAGATGAAGTAGATATTTCATATAATTTTGCATCGGCAAAATAAGCTTTATCTGGGTGGAAGGGGTGTGGATCAGCTGCTACCCGTTTTTGCTCGCCATTATGAAAATATTTAAAGCATTGATAGAGTGTGGATGGAACAACTCCACATTGATGCAACCAGGGTCTTCCCAACAACGCATTATATGATGTATTAGCATCGATCACATGGAATTGGATCTTAGAGGAAAGTTCTTCGATATCTAATCGTAAGTGAATAGATCATAAGGTTCCTTGTTTATTTTGATTGAAACCTTGAATCATGAGGGTACTGGGTGAGAGGTATTTAACTGTTCGTCCCACTTTATGTAACACATGTAGTGGTAACAAATTTACAGCAGCCCTCCATCTATCATAAGTCTCGCAAGGCGAGCGTCTTCAAGTAGACCCGATATAAAGAGGGGTCTATTGTGTGACTTAAGTTTGGTTTCGAGATCATCATCAGAAAATGTGATCATGCAGACTAAGTCTTCCAAGCTAGTCTCTACTTGGCAAACTTCCTCGATGGACTTGTCTAGGTTAGAGAGTTTTTATTAGCGTTTTCCTTAAACTACTAGACAAACAAAGCGCATCATACACCGAAAGCAAAGCATGCACTTTCTTTAAATGAGAGAGTACATCATAATTTACATCAGGATTTTCTTTTTCTTTGTCTTTATCGGTATTTTTAGAGTTTTTATTGAATAACGATGTTTCTCCTTGCTTAGTTGTCTTATCGGCACGTTTTGCACCCTTGGGTGGAGATACAGTTTCTGTAGAAGAAACATGATGATTCTTTGGCTTGTGTAGATAAGGTATAACTGGGCGATCAGTACGTTGCTCTATAACATCTACCTCTTCAATCTGAGTCCTGTTGCAAGAAGCAACATTATTAGATTCAACTTGCTCTTTTTTTCGTGAAATAACCATTTTATGCCAACCTTCATTATCAGACAAGCTGCCTTCAGAAGCATTCGGTGAAGACGAGCAGTTAATGACATCCTTCATGCGAATATCTTTAATCGGACTCTTGTTAATATCGATCTAAGATTTTGATTCCTTCTGTTGGGCTTTGTCATTGTTATCAGCGTCTGGTTCTTGTTGGTTCCTGAACGTTTTAGAACATTCGAGAGGTATGTAATCTCCCAACGTGAGTGGCTGTAATTCTTCCATGTCCACTTCGGATGATGATGAAAAAGAAATTATCATCGGTTCAAGTTTCATCTTCTGTACTTTCTTCAACGATTTCATAGGTTCCAATTGAGCCTTCTTTCCTTTCTCTTGTTCTCTACGATCCTTCAACATTTGGAGTGTAGTATAATTCGAAGGAGTCTTTTTTATTTCTCTTTTTACCTTCTCCGCAGATTTCTTTAAATTTGCAGATGTTTCTAACGGAACTTCGACTTTGGGCGTTCTCTTCTTCTTGGGAATCACATGCCAACTCCCTTCTTCGGAATCAGGCGATTCTGCCATATTTGACTCTTGCCAGTTAAACTCGCGTCGCTTACCTTGAGTTTCTTCTATAAAGGACTTGGTATCACAACCCTAGTTCCATTCCGGAAGAGAAATTTTCTTTTTCTGTAAGTCTTTGATTTCTACTTGTTGTATCTGTGTTTGCCGCCTATTGTATGCTAGCACCTTTTCCCATGGATCATCTTGCAAAGGAATGATACTTTACGGGTGAGGCGTCGGTGCATCTTGTAAAGGGACTGAACCTAACGGACGAGGTAGTGGTGGTGTTTTCCTCCATTCTCGGGTATCATCGTCAATCCATCCTGATGTGCCTCCAGTAACAAGATATTGATAATCGGGTAAGCCATTTTTCTGCATCAGTTCTTTCGAGAAACAAGTTGTTTCACTTTCTATCAGTAGTTTCTTATTTCGGGCAGTATCCCTCTGTTTCCATTCTCTTCCTGCGCCGGCTAATATAGTGGGCAGGGCCTACTTCATCCTCGGATAAGGACGAATCAGAGTCCTTGCAGGATAGAATGAACTCATGAAGTTCCGGAAGTGCAGAGTTCGAATTTTTTTTAAGGATAGGAACTGGTGGAAAACCCCCGAAGGTGATCATATTTGTCGTGGCAATGCTATCATTGTCTTGTTTAGGAGATTCTGAAGTAAAAGTAATGTGTCCAGAATCAAGAAGACTCTGGACCTTATCTTTAAATATGAAACAATCTTTCAACGTGTATCCTAACACACGATGATATTTACAGTATAGTGGATCATCTGTTTTATTTTGCTCTTTAGGTCTGTGGGATTCTGGTAGCTGTATAATCCTGCTGTCAATAACGTCATCGAAGATGCCCTCGACGTCTTCATTCTTAAATGAATATTTTTTATCTTTCCTTTCTTTCAGAGATTGGCCCTTAGACCAGTTTAATCTCTGAGGGGGTGCAAAACTACTATTCGCTCCACCTGCTTTGTTTGATCGATTGTTTCCGGATTCTTCTATTCGCTTGGTTACAGCGAATTGATTACAATATCTGGTGCCGATTGCTATCGTCGCAGGATAAGATGTTGATGTTTCTGTCCTTTGTTCTATTCCTCTGGGAGGATCCTTGCGGCTTTCCCTTGAGTTTAAACCGATGAAACTTTCTAATTCTGAAGTTCGTGTAACAAGATCTTCAAAACTCATGGAATGTCCATAGTAAGGGATTGCTAATTCGTCTCATGCCAGCTAGATATGTTTGTACTGCTTCTTCTTCTTCAAACTTGTGTTTACAATGGATGCTAAGGTTTCTCCACCGCGTAATGTAATCGACGACCTTTTCATTTGGTTGTTGCTTCAATTGTGACGACTCAGCGACCCCTACGGATCTCTGAGTACTAAAGAATCTCTTCAGAAAGGCCTCTTCCATCTGTTTCCAGGTCGATATTGACTCGGGTGGAAGCTTCGTGTACCATGTGAATGCAGCTCCCTTAAGAGTCTGCACAAATTGTCGCAAAAGCAAAGCGTCGCCTTTTGAAATGTCACCACAAGCTGAGAGTAAGTGGGCCAAATGCTCAAGTGGGGCACCATTGCCGCTATACTGGGAGAACTTTGGTTGTCTGTACTCAGGTGGAAACGGGACTTTGTCAATTTCTGGGGGATACGGCTTACGATATGTCTGGGAACTATCCGACACTTTCCGATAAACTTTAAGATTCTCGAAAATTAGGCTCTATACTTTGTTGAGGGATATATTTTCTTTAGTCTCTTTTTTATTATTCTCTCTCAATCAACACAGCTATCTGTGCATCATGAGGTGCGATTGTTTGACGCATCTGTTCTAATTGTTTAAGGATGTTAGCGCTTTCTTCTGTTGTCAATACCATCACTGGAAGTACCGTAGGGATGTTTGGAGTCACTAATCCGACGGATGATCCGTCGAGATTGGATTGAAGGGAGCTCGAGGAACGAGGGGTAATGGGTGATGAAGATATAATTCGAACATGTGATTTAGTCACGTTGGCAATCTCAGGTGATTGCAGGGAATTCATCGGATAGGACTTATTAGACCTCGGAGTTCCTAGTGGACACACCGAGGCTGATTGCAATCGGACCTCAGGGAACTCATCTTCGAAAAAGATAAGAGTCTGAATCCCCATAAAGTGGGTTGTCAGTACTGGTGAAGGACTTGGGAGAATCCAAAGCATCTTTCTCTTCCAGAATGGCTTGTGCCATAAGACGGGTTGATCGACGGAGTATGGCTTCCTCAGACTGAGGTTGAGCCCGCATCACACGACGAACTCCTGATGAAGAGGAGTGAGCAACACTCTTTCCAAACTCCATTGAATTGTTTGGAGTAAATTCTGTGAATATCTGCATGGAATAACCAGCCTATTAAAATGAAAAATCATGAAATAACCAAAGCTTTATATTTATTATACCCATATTTTATTTCAAAGAATTGTTTTGTTAAGTAGCTTAAAGATGAGAGAAGTGGGTCCCACCGGGCGGGCCAGAAATTTGTAAACAACAAATTTGCATAGAATATAAATCTAACACAAATCAATCATAATAAATTTCCCCTCGCTAGGAGAGGGTTTTATTTAAAATGACAGACCTTACACTTCCGGGTATCGCAATCGATTCCCCGTTAATTACATCAAAATTGAATACCTCTGATTAAAAGCTACTATATAAAAAATAGCGTAATTACATCTCTGAAATAAACAAAACTAAAATTCTAATTCTAAATCTTCATTAGCATCTTCAATCCGTCATGAGATATATGCATAGCAGACTATCTTCATCGAAGATTTGAGAAATATGAAATAGGGGACGATGGATGGGAGAACCCCTCCTCCAAAAGCCGGCTCCATTTGATCGAAAAGCACAAGTCATTACTGGAGCAAGAAACTCGTGGACGAGTCTTAAAATGAACTCTTGTTCTCTGGTCTCAAAGATGAGTTCGAATACCAAATCCATTCTTTGGGCAACTGGTTATCAAAGGAGTTATCACTTTCAGTGATAGTGTCTAATCATGAGTTAGATATCGCCAAATTCCTTAAAATTTGATGTTCATAGATGATTTTATAATAATTTTACCGTTGGATTTGAACAATATCCTAAGATTTGATCAATGTATAGGAAATCCACCGTTGGATCTCATTACGATCTCACATTTATGATCGTTTGACAAAAAGTCGAAGAGTCTATCATTAGATTTGACTAAAATCATAAGATCTGGTCAATATGCAATAAATCCATCGTTGGATCTCATTACTATCTCACATTTATGATTGTTTGACTAAAAGTCAATGAGTCCATCGTTAGATGTGGTTAGAATCACAAGATCTGGTCAATATATAATAAATCCATCGTTGGATCTTATTACAATTTCACATTTATGATCGTTTGACCAAAAGTCAATGAGTCCATCGTTAGATTTGGCCAGAATCACAAGATCTGGGTAATATGTAATAAATCTATCGTTGGATCTTGTTATGCCCTTGTATTATGATTGTTTGACCAAAAGTCAATGATTCTATCATTAGATTTGACCAGATTCACAAGATCTAGTTAATACGTAATAAATCCACCGTTGGATCTCGTTATGATATCACATTAAGATAGTTTGACCAAAAGTCAACGATTCTATCATTAGATTTGACCAAATTCATAACATCTGGTCAATATGTGATAAATCTACCGTTGGATTTCGTTACGATCTCACATTATGATCGTTTGACCAAAAGTCAACGATTCTACCATTGAATTTGACCAAATTCATAAAATATGATCAATATGTGATAAATCCACCGTTGGATCTCATTACGATCTCACATTATGATCGTTTGACTAAAAGTCAACAAGTATACCGTGAAAGAATTTCTGATCTCGAGGTTAAGGTCCAAATCCTCATTTGAGGGAGTGATAATCCGAACCGCGAGGGAAACTCTAATTATAATAGATGAATATTTTGGGTATTATAGTCCGAAATCATTCTTCAGGTTCGTGATTGCAACCCGTATGAGTATCAAATTCATGGTTACAATCCGAGTGTACTAGGAGTTATACCCAGGGTCGTACCCACATGGCTTAACTATTTCTAAATACGCAAGAGATTGGGTACGAGTCGTAACGCATAATCCCAAATTGTAACTATAAATCCTACTTAGGAGCCGTAGCTCTTATCCTAAGCGTATCTCTTTTAGGTCTTAATAACTTATTCCTCCCGTCCACTTTTTAAAAAAATAAAAAATTTAAAAATAAAATAAAATAGCCAGAATCTCGGAGATACCCTAAAGTCTTTTGTTAAAAGAGTTGGAGATATTTTCGATTGAGGTCTCATGTCAGAATTTTCGGATCCCTTGCAATGAGGACGGGCCTGCTATTTATAGATTTATGGTAGCGGTTATAGAAGTTACGATCCTACGGTTCATGTAAGTTTTTTATGAAATGAACGGTTGAGAGAGCTGCATAAGTTTTCGTCTTCACGCGGATTGAGAAAAGATTCTTCTCACGTACATCATTCTTTTCTTATAACCACCTAGGTGGCTAAGTATGTTCTCTAGCCACCTAGGTGACTAAATAAGTTTTTCTAGCCACCTAGGTGGCTACGTATATTTTCTAACCACCTAGGTGGATAAGTATTTTTTCTATCCAGCTAGGTGGCTAAGTATATTTTCAAGTAACCTAGGTGGATAACTATATTTTTTATCCACCTAGGTGGATAAGTATTTTTCTAGCCAGCTAGGTGACTAAGTATATTTTCTAGTCACCTAGGTAGATAAGTATTTTTCTAGCCACCTAGGTGGATAAGAATTTTTCTAGCCACCTAAGTGACTACGTATATTTTTTAGCCACATACGTGGATAAGTATTTTTTCTAGCCACCTAGGTAGATAAGTATTTTTCTAGCGAGCTAGGTGGCTAAGTATATTTTCTAGCCACCTAGGTTGATAAATATTTTTTTATCCACCTAGGTGACTACGTATATTTTCTAGTCAGCTAAGTGGCTAAGTATATTTTTTAGCCACCTAGGTGGATAAGTATTTTTCTAGCCACCTAGGTGACTACGTATATTTTCTAGCCACCTAGGTGAATAAGTATTTTTTTATCCACCTAGGCGACTACATATATTTTCTAGCCACCTAGGTGGATAAATATTTTTCTAGCCAGCTAGGTGGTTTAGTATATAAATATTTTTCTAGCCACCTAGGTTGTTAAGTATATTTTCTAGCCACCTAAGCGGATAAGTATTTTTTTAGCCACCTAGGTGGCTAAGTATGTTTTCTAATCACCCAAGTAGCTAAATATATTTTCTAGCTACCTAGGTGGCTACATATATTTTTCTAGCCACCTAGGTGAATAAGTATTTTTCTAGCCACCTAGGTGGCTACGTATATTTTCTAACCACCTAGGTGACTAAGTATGTTTTCTAGCCACCTAAGTGACTAAATATATTTTCTAACCACCTAGGTGGCTACGTATATTTTCTAACCACCTAGGTAGATAGGTATTTTCCTAGCCACCTAGGTGGATAAGTATTTTTTTAGCCACCTAGGTGGCCACATATATTTTGTCAGCCACCTATGTGACTAAGTATGTTTTCTAGCGACCTAGGTGGCTAAGTATATTTTATAGCCGCCTAGGTGACTAAATATATTTTTTAGCCACCTAGGTGGCTACGTATATTTTCTAACCACCTAGGTGGATAGGTATTTTCCTAGCCACCTAGGTGGATAAATATTTTTCTAGCCACCTAGGTGGCTACGTATATTTTGTCAGTTACTTAGGTGACTAAGTATGTTTTCTAATCACCTAGGTGACTAAATATATTTTTTAACCACCTAGGTGGCTAAATTTACTTTCTAGCCACCTAGGTGGCTATGTATATTTTTCTAGCCACTTAGGTGGCTACGTATATTTTTCTAGTCACCTAGGTGTCTGACATAACTTAGGACTTTAAATCCTATTTAGAGTAGGATTTGTTAAAAAAAAAAACTATAAATAATCTCTTTTCCTAATTCCTTCTATTAATTTATTCTATCTGATTTTTAAGGCTAAGTGGAGGAAGAAAGAGTTCACAATTCCAAAATTTTCGAGTCAACAATTAGATATAAATTGAGTAGAATAATCAGCTAAGTTAGACATCAGTTTCCACTAATAGGGAACTAAGCAGAAACAAGAGCAAAATATAGATTTCAACACAATAATGATGCATAATGGCAAGCAGAAATTTTTCTTCAACAAATAAGAGAAGAACAGCATTGGGTACGCTTCCTGGAGTTATAGTCCGTACTTCAAGTATGGAATAGAAAGGATTAAAAAAAATAAAACTATCCAACTACAATCAAACAAAGCTGAAAGAAAATTACATGATTTCAGTAACCTTGGTTTACACTATGTTGGCAACCAAAATTGCATCTGAACCAGAGAACTGGTTGATCCTTGTTGGGGGTAGTATAATGCAACTTTAATAACATGAGGATCCATAAAACTTTGGAATACAAAAAACCATGTTGGTGTCATTCTCAGTCACTGTTAGCAGTATTCTTCATTAATGAATTTTTGCTGATTATTGGGGAAAAAAATAATCAACAGCTTGTTACTTGTTTGTGTAAAAGTTGGGTCTCATAAAGCAAGAGAAAAAAATTCCTGTTCCAGATTGGTTCCTGATGCGAAGAGTAAGCTATTATTTCTATAGAAAAACAAATCATTCTGCTCTAACAAATGCTGAAACTTACAACTAAAACCATCTGGCACACCTACAACTACAATGTGTCTGCAGAAAAAGAAAATTGTCCATGTATAGCTACGACTGTAATTCATCAAAATAAGACAGACATATATATATATATATATATATATATATATATATAGAGAGAGAGAGAGAGAGAGAGAGAGAGAGTAAAAATAAATAAAGTATCAAACCTTCAATGTACATAAACCAGACACTGAAAATCATGCGGCCCATAGATCGAAAACCCATTTTTCGTTGACATGATAGGGCATAATAGGGAAGAAACTACATTACACCGATTACAATGGGTGCAAGTGTCAGAATCTGATAGGGGTATAGAGCGATTTTTACAACCAAACTTCAAAAATAAAATTCATGAATTCCTCTTATATTTATTTAGTATATAAATTTAGCATCTTATATTACCATTATAACTTTATTATTAGTATCCAATATAATAGGGTTACAATGAGTGATATGGTAAGTTGTAATGTCACTAATGTGCATCTAGTGATAAACTAAAAAACTATGGTAAAACATAAAAAGTTCAACACAAACAAACTAAAAAACTGGTTCCAAAGAACACCGAATGGCTAAAATAATGACGAGTTAACTAAGCACTCCTGCAGTAATTTCAGCAATTAAAAATGATACATTGTAAGCTTGTTTTATCTCACTTTAGCACGAATGGAGACTGGAATATCTTGGAGAACCGTAGCCTCTGTGTAACTGCTCTCATACTGTAATCGTACGTGTCCTTTGATCTGGTCACGTGTTTCTTTGTCAAGTTTATTTCTGTTCATGTATTTAATCAAATCTGTCATTTTGTCCCTAAATCTTTCTGTCTTTGACCCCTTGACTATCAATGCCGTCATGTTACCAATCAGATAAGCCCCGAGAATCATATCAAAAGAAACGTAAATCATGATGAATATCATTTCCCTCGGATTGACTGCATGTATATCTCCATAACCTGTGGCACAAGAAATGAAAAACACATAATTAATCACCGAGCATGCTAATTGTGAGCAATACCACATAACTTACAGATAGTTCTTGCATTCTAAGTCAATAAACTTGGCATATGATACAAAATGTCTGGTCTCATGAATAGTATAAGGGGACAGCAATATTTTCAAAGAACCTAATCTATTGTTTCATAAATAGAACTGGTTTGTCAAAGGAGTTCTTGCCAAAGCAGGCACCACCATGTAGACAAGGGTTGCCTGGGCAAGCAACTAAAGCCAAATCTATCACCCAGGTCCCAGCATTCTAAATGACTGCCTTAGCCATCAAATAAGATGCCAGGTGACTGCTTTCTGACCAGGATGCTTCTAATCCGTTCTTCATAGTTACCAAAATCAGCATTTTTTTGGAAAAAAAGCTCATCTCAAACATGGTTTCTCGTAAAACATCGGTGACAAGTTAAAACTCATTTTCTTTCAAAACCAACAACAAAATAACCAAAAGCCAGTATTTTTGAAAAAAAAATCATGATTTTTGCATCATCAACATGTTTTTTATGATTTTTTCAAAGATTTTCCTTATTTTTGTCAAAAAATATTTATTTTGAAGTATTTTCATTACTTTTTCCAAAATATTTCCCGATTTTCCCCAAATTTTCCGATTTCCCCCCTTTTTCGTTTTTTTGCCTTGCCGATTTTTCCCGAATTCTGACTTGATAACTATGCTTCAAGTCAGTAATTTTCTCCTATTTTCAGAAGACTGAGTCATAATATATTGCGATGAACCACATTGAACAGTTTTATTAAGTTGGTATGGTGTCAAGAGGCTAATGTGGAAATCTACCTTTCATTTTGCTATGATTTTCCTTTTTTGGTTTACTTCTTATCTTCCATTCATTTAAATTTTTTTTTTCTTCTGTTTTCAGAATTTCTTCCCACAGCATTGAAAAGTAGCAATCAAGCTCAACATTTTACCTGTTGGATCCAAGATGGAATCATAGTTTCAATTTGAATGAGAATGACAAGAATTAGCATGTAATGTACATTATTTTTTTATCAGTCAACGGTAGACCGTAGATGGAATCATAGTTTCAATTTGAATGAGAATGACAAGAATTAGCATGTAATGTACATTATTTTTTTATCAGTCAATGGTAGACCGTAGATGGAATCATAGTTTCAATTTGAATGAGAATGACAAGAATTAGCATGTAATGTACATTATTTTTTTTATCAGTCAACGGTAGACCGTAGACATCAATTCAAACAGGTTTAAAAAGGAAAAGGAGCATAGAGATTTGTTCATGCCTTCATGGCCCTCAGCTTTTATCATGCATGCAATGCCTGCCTTCAAAACGGTGAAGTTGAAGAGTTTTGGCATGATGATTAGAATAAAAGTGTTTTCACATGATAATTAGAAGATTGGAACAGGAAAACTTACAAGCCCCGCACATATCATGAATTGAAGGAGGTCTATCTCCACTCATTTTCGATGGTGGTAAAACTGTCACTTCATACCTTTATGTCGCCTCTCACTACTTTAACTTTTCATTGGTCTTTCCTTCTCCTAGTTCCTTGTGCTTATATCCAAGGTGTCAATATCGGCAACGGTATCGGGTCGCGATCAATCTTGGACCAATACATATCTATCAATATGGATACAGTATCGCTGATACCATATCAATCATTATATATATATATTGAAAAAAGTACAAAAAAATAAAATTGTTGTCTCGGTCAGTATCGGCCGATGCTGACCAGTATCAGTCTGATACCACTCCGATACCTATATCGGGGTGGTATGGGTATCGACTTTCGACGAAACCAATACGTATTGGTATCGGCCGAGTTTTGATACAATGCCTATATCTCAAAAACCTTTTGCAAAGGGACAATTTCAAGTCTTCAATGGACATGCTCAAACCATTTAAAACAGAATCCTTTGACTCTCTTTTACCAATGGTCATGGGTAAAAAATCTGGAAATCCGGTACATATCGTCCAAGCCTCTTGGACGATACGTACCGGGTATCGGCCGATACATTCTGGTACTATTTATTTATTTTTAAATCCCATAAAATACCCAAAAAATGTGAAAAAATATGTTAATGACTTTCTAAAATTTTCAACATTTTTAAAGATTATTTTAGGCCTCTTTGATGCAATCTTTGAGAATGTTATCGCCTTGTATATGAATAAAACAATAAAGACACCATGATTAGACTATTGATCGTAGCACATTGTACATAAAAACCTTACATTAAAGCCACATTGAATTCCTTGGTGGTTCTTCGTCGTCGTCGTTATCATCATCATGAGTGCGTCAATTTGGCCTTTAGTGTTGGTCATATTGATACCCATGATCATATGTTCCCCTTTCAAACTGAGGCATTAACTTAGGGTATGCGTTAGTGTAATACGGAAATGTCAGTCCTCCAAAAATTTGACCAATGAAGTCTTCATGTTGGGAGTAGGTTGGTTGAGGGATTGGGAATGGGTTACTGGTTGTTGAATCTTCGGTGTTTTGCAAACTAAATCCCCCAAAGGTAGATATAGTATAACTCATATCTTGTGGTGGTTGGTAAGATTCTGAAGCTCCTCTTCATTCAACCCCTCCACCTCTAAATGTAGGAGTGTCAAACATTGCTAGTGGTTCATCGTCCCATTCGACAATACCTCCATAAAAGGGACCAACATCATCGCCTCCACCACTAGTGCCAACGTGGGTTTCATCGCCTCCACCATCACCACCACCACCCCCATCATCATATTATTATCACTACCGGGCTGTGTTTCTTCATTTGATCCAACCATTGATTTGCGACTCAGCCTTCTTTTCCACCTAGGTTATTGAGAAGTATGTTCCTCTGTTATTCTTTCTGCATTGTCCAACCATGTAATGTTGTCACTATCCAGCACCGAAGCTTCTCTCTTCAATCCACTGATTCAAAGGATCATCCTCTGTGAATATATAATCCATTAGTTGAAACATTTAGCCCCTCAAATTTGGGGCTAAAAAATATAGATATACCATATTTATGGGTAGATCTATATTTTTGCACAAAAAAATAGAAGCAAATAAAGAAAAACACACAAAATTATAGGGAACATACGTTTTGTATGGTCTCCGACGAGTCGGCGACGTTCCCGAACGATTCTCGGTGGTGGAAAATCTATCGGATTGTAGATCTGGTGCTTAGAGGGAGGAGAAGAGAAAATATGAAGAAAAGAAGGGAAACCCGAGCCTTCGTCACTAAAAGCTGGGCCCCACTAAACGATAACTTCAAGTTATCGTTTTCTTGGACGATACTGGCGATAAATTGACCGTATCGTCTGATAATATAGGCTTTTTAGGGGTGCCCGAGAAATATCCAATTTCTCGTACCGGGCACCCCCGAAACTGATACGAATCGGACGATACGTATCAGTTTCGTCCGAAATTTTGACCCATGCCAAGGGCACCCCTGAACTTAAGGGTATCCCAAACTTCCTTTTATGTACTCATTCCTAATTTTGTCCTTTATTAGTACTCGACATCCATGTTAGCATGTACATTCCATCTACATGTAGTTGTCTTCCTGTTTGTTCTTCTTTGCCCTGAACCATGCACCATCAAGTAATATAGGACTTAACATCGCCTCAGTAAAACACTCCTTCAGTCCAAGTAGCACTTATTGGCCACACATTACACTAGTTGTTTTGCCCACCTTGCACCGATCTTGTTTGAGATATCCCCTTCAAACCCACCTTCCTGTTGTACAATAACAACCTGTTTTAAACTTCTAAGAACATTAGATTAGAGCTAAGTATCGCTCTACAATACCCCAAATCAGTTATTATGCCCTGAGAATGAGATTTGTTATCGCAACTACCATGCATTTGACAAGTGACAACATGCCTAAAAGCTTGAATGTTTGCTCTAATTGAGCAACAAGCCCATTCCCACCTGCGATTGAACGCACTTTTCTTTTGGGGGGTTAGGTAGGTTGGGTTTGAACCTGCGAACTCAAGGTTGCGTCATCATGCACCTTGCAATTGAGCTAAATGCCCAATCCCATCCATGGACATGTTAGTCAAGATAAATTTCAAGCATTATCCCTTTGTTGCTTGGAGAGAAAGATACCAAGTGCTATCATTCAAGATAAAATATCTATAGACAAAGTATGCATGCATTAAAAATGGCTATTTTGAATCGGTTCACTATCAAGAAAAGGGAAAAAACAATTGGACAAGTGTATTTTGTTATCTAATGTGATGTCATTTATCTTTTCCTTTTGAAAGAATTGTATTAAAACAAATATAAGTTTTCTTAATAACAGTATTTCACGTGTGGACTTCTAGTTGACCGATGAGATTCATATGCATATGATGCACCACAGATCACATGTCCAGCTTGTATGATTACAACACACTTACAGATCTGGTTTGCGCATGTTTTCAATAAATACCGTTAAGTTGTTCTCTCAGTTCCAAGGACAAAAAAGAAGGTTCAAGCAAAGGTGGCAAAGTGATCTGCTTTTTGTGCTGTAAAATCAGCTTCTAAAAGAGCAATTTTTGGCAATGCAAGAAAAATCAAAGGACTATGAAATAGTTTTTTCTTGCTGAGTTGGCTGATTGGAGAAGTTGGTTCTTCTACAGTGAGGAATCAGTATCTGAAAGTGATTGCCTCAGCTGGCTAGATGTCGATACCGTTTTAGGAGCTTCACAAGGTGAATTGGCACATCTGCCGTGACAGAGATCTACATCAGCACGATCAAGGCTCAAGAAAGCACAATACAAAGATGAAAGGCTAATTCAGGGGAATGAAAGTGAATGAAGTGGCAGAGAGACTAGGAAAATGACTATAATAACGCTGCAGGGTGAGACCATTGGGTGCAAGATGGTGAGTCCCTTCTATTTAGAACTCTATAACCAATGGATGAATGTTTTATATCACTCATTACCTCCTCAACACTAGTATTTCATTACTTCTAAAAAACAAGTTTGTTTCTCTTTTGTACGCATATTTTTAAACAATCATTATAGTACTATTTGTTGCATACCCTTTATATATTTATATTCATGTTAGATTCTTTATATTATATTATTGCTGATGTTCTGACTTACAATTCTGGGTAATATTCTTCACATTCTAACTTATATTTGGTATGTTATTTTTATACGTCCTTGAGTTGGTTTTGGTCACCCCCAAGGACCACACCAGAGAAAAAACTGATAAATATTGTAATGCTTTTGGAGATCAATTTGGTAAAGTAAGGGGGAAAGAACGAAATTTACCAACTGTTGCCATGGTGACTATGGCAAAATATAGCGATACCAAGTACCGCTTTGCAAGATCAATTTCTCTGAAGTGTGCATAGCTATAATCACCAAGCTTTAAACTTCCTATCCATGTATATCCTTCCTTAGAAGGAGGCATAGTGGTCGCCAGATAGTAAAAAATGCAGGCAGCTGTATGTGTGCAATAGAGCTCAACAACAATGAGTTTCACTATCCTTGTAAACAAGTAGTTGATACGGATGTCCTTCTCCAGCTTCTGGAAACAATCAGTTACTTTGCGTACTCGTGTTAACCGAGTCCACAAAAGGTACCTTACTTCCTCTTTTTTTCCACATGCCTGATTTGAGCACATTGCGTTGAAAAATTCTATCAAGAGTGGTAGCTAGTTTGATAGATATAACATGATATGTTGAAAACGCCGAAAGAATCATAGTACTTTAAGATTACTAATTTCATAAAAAAGAATAATATTAATAAAACAATTGAAACTTATTCTAATGCACGCCTCAAAAAATGTTAGGCATATCTTACAGAAAGGCACCTCTTAGCAATGTTTCAAAGAATAATTTAAATTTTTTAAAAGCTCTTCAAAAAAATATCATGTAGGATCCTGCTGTAATATCTGAGTATATGCACCTCTTAACATATATACACTGTTTCTCCTTGTTAAAAGCGAAAAATCATCCCTATGATAGAAGGAAAATATGATTTGCCATACTAAAAAGGCATTTAAATGAAATAAAGGTGAGGCATAGCTAGACGAAGCAGTCCAACAGAGTGAAACAATACATTCAATAAATTATTAGAATCTTCTAGTTAGTAGAAGCTGAATAACATCATCAAACTTGCTACACAACTGGTCAAAATCAGAGTACAAGTGGAACAGTTTCTATAACATGAACACCCAAAGAAATTACCATAAGATTAAAATGAGTTAAAACATTTTCACCATCATCTTTGAAAAAGTTATTCACCTTGATCTTAGATTTCAACTTGGTCCAAACATAATAACCAAAACTATAAAAAAAAAAAAAAAATTTATGCAGATTTCAATTGGAACCCACAAATGGTATTCATAACGAAACTGTTGTTAGAATATATTTTAGATATGTCGGTGGTACTTAGATATGTTGTTAGAATATATTTTAGATATGTCCGTGGTACTTAGATATGTTGTGTGTGTAGTAGTTCACCTAAGTCATTTATGCTTCTCTTATTTCGGGTGTACACATAGTAGATCTTTATCCAATTTCTTCAAGTAAACGTGATATTCTTTTCAAAATTGTTCATGCTGATGTGTGGGGGCCTTCCTCAGTTGTTTCTGTTGGTGGTCACTGTTACTTTGGCTCATTTATTGATGAGTGTACTCCATACACCCCCTTTTCTTATGAAAACCAAAGATGAGGTTAGCGCGATTTCGCAAGTGGGCTGACTCAATTCAATACTGAGGTCAAGATACTGAGATATGACAATGGGGGAGAATACTCATCCCACTGTCTTTAATCTTACCTACGGATGCATGGAATTGAGTGGTAATCCCCTTGTCCTTACACTCCACAACAAAACGGAGTGGTTGAAAGAAAAAACCGGCACCTCCTTGAGGTTGCTAGGTCCTTGCTATTGTGTATGAATGTTCCCAAAAATTTATGGGGTGAAGCTGTCCTCACCTCTAGCTACCTCATCAATAGCATGCCTACACCAATACTTGAGGGGAAGTCTCCCTACAAGGTTTTATGTTCTAGCAGTAGGTTTTTATTGTACATCCTAGGACTTTAGGTTGTGTTCGTTTGCTCATATTCCATCCAATAAATGTGATAAACTCTCTGCGAAGGCGGTTTAAGTGTATGTTTGTTGGGTAACTTGTCACTTAGAAAGGGTAAAAGTGTTATGATCCTTCTATAGGGACATCCTTTGTCACTATGGATGTTACATTCTTTAAGTCCACTCCATTCTATGCTCCTTCCAGTGCCACTTCACAGGGAAAGTGTCCAAGTAGTGAAGAAAGCACCAAGAATCCTCTACCACTACCATGCATAGGAGAGGATGATGGACGAGGACATTGAAGAATTGGGCAGTGCTAGATCAGAGCACTTTAATGTGGACCACCGTTCAAATCTACTTAGCAGTTCACATTAAAATGCTCTGATCAGATGGCTCCAATCCTCTGATGTGTGATGTTTGGGCTGATTCATGCCTGGTTTCTGGATTATCCACAAGGAGAGCATAATTGACTTTGTGAGTCATTAGTCAATCCAGTTGGACGACAAAAGAATCCATCATCATCATTTCCTTGTAACTACTATTTGAGGGAACAAAAGAATTGTTATAAGAAATAATAGAACTAAAATGAATGAACAAAATGGAACTAAGTTGCAACCTACTTGATGGATACCAAGGTGTTTCATTTATGAGTCGACTAGTCGAGTTCAATCCTTTTCTCAATTATGGACCTAGGTGAATGTCAAGTTCACTTTATTCTTTTTCTTGCTAAGAATTAGCACTTCACTGATCAACAAAAAAAACGTATAAAATAAACAAACAAGGCAATCTAGATTCTAAATATTCTATCTTCCACCAAGGGGTCTTGAATCTAGTATGACACGGTTAAAAAGACAACTAACAAACTAATCCATACCTTAAAATCAAGAGCATTATTAATCAAATGGCTATCTATAGTTGCAACTGGGGGTTGCAACTAAAGATTTTACTTTCGCAAACAATGTTTTCACCCGTTAAAACCGTTGACTGCCTTGAATCATTTTTCGTCCCAATCTTCTACACTACAGATATGGAGATCATGTCCAACCCATCGGACGGTCAGATGTTGAGTCTGCGTGACAAACATCCCCCAAAGTGACCTTGATCATGAGTGTACCATGAGAATGGTCACTTTTAGGGATGTATTCCATGTGGAATCAACATATGACCGTTTGATAGGTGGAACATGATCTCAAAATATAATCGTGGAAGATTGAGATGAAAAGCGAACTCCATCGTCAGATTCAAGGCAATCAACGGTTTTGTTAAGATATCTCATGGGTTAGGGTTAGGGTTTGCAACAAAAGAAGAGAAGAGAGAAAGAAAGGACGAGAATGAAAAAGAGAGGGATGAGAGAGTTGAGTGAATCCCACGTCCCACTCCCTCTATATTAATATTCGAGTCATGAAAAATTACAAGAATGCCCTTACACTTAAAACTATTGTTTATTAAGCCTATTACAAGAAAAGTAGAAACTAAAGCCCAAACATAAAGAAAATGTAGATATTCCAACACTCCCCCTAAAGCTGGAGCATAGATATCATCCATACCCAGCTTGAAACAGATTTGACGGCTTGAAGCCCAACCTAAAGTCTTTGTGAAGATGTCCACAAGTTGATTCTATGATGAAACATGCAGAGTGGATATCTCACCATTACAAATCTTCTCATGAATGAAGTGACAGTCAACTTCAACATGCTTTGTCCTTTCATGAAAAACATGATTACTAGCAATATGCATGGCAGCCTGATAGTCATAGTGAAGCTTGATTGGTTCTATCACATGTATCCCAAGCTCACAAAGAAATGTATGCAACCACATAAGCTCACACGTAGTGTGAGCCCTAGCTAGTTACTCAGCCTAGACACTTGACCTTGCAACGACACTTTGCTTTTTGCTCCTCCATGAAACGAGAATTCCATCCATGAATGTGTAATATCCAGTAGTAGATTTTCGATCTTGGGGGCAACCAGCCCAATCAACATTTGTATATCCTTTGACGTTAACATGACCGTTCCTCTTGTATAGAAAACGACAACCAAGAGCCCCCTTTAGATATCTAAGAATCCGAATGACTGCTTCAGTAAGGGGGGCCCTTGGTGCATCATGAATTGGTTGACAACACTAACAACAGAGGTGATATCAGGACAAGGATGGTCAAGTAAATTAGTTTCCCAACAAGTCTCATATATCCCCCTCGATCACTCAAGAGTTCTCCTTGATCGACCATCAACTTTCGATTTAGGTCCATGGGGGTATCAACTGGCTTAGCCCCCAACATGCTTGTTTCGGCGAGAAGGTTTGGCACGTATTTCCTCTGTGAAAGGTTAATAACAATTTTAGATCTTGTCACTTCAACACCTAAAAAATATCACAGTGAACCCAAGTATCTAGTATGGAAATGCCTTTGGAGTTGGTATTTTAAGATCTCAATACCTTTTTCATCCCTACTAGTGACAACAATATTGTCAACATATACCACAAGAATGATAATCCCCTTTCGGTCCTTTTAAAGGCGCAAAATGAACTCCATGACATTTCTACATCCCATGGGTGGTAACAACTCTACTGAAGAAAAGCATTCTCCACATCAAGCATTCTCCACATCTACTTGAGCAACAAATCTAGGTGATTGTTTCATATAAGCTTCCTCTATCAAGACTCCATGAAGAAAAGCATTCTACACATCAAACTGAAGCAATGGCCAGGATATAGTAGCTGCTAGAGAGATAACGACCCTGACGGATTTTAAGATGGCGATGGGTGAAAAGGTCTTTGAATAATCTATCCCATAAGTACGGGTGTAACCCTTAGCCACTAATCTAGCTTTTACTCTTTCCACGAGCCATCCGAATTTTGCTTCATGGGGTACACCCATCGACACCCTACAACCTTCTTACCAGCTGGAAGTTCAGTGAGCATCCATGATCCATGCAGCACTACAATAAAGAGATGCCATCTCTTCTTCGATGGCCTTCTTCCAGCCATTATGGGCAAGAGTCTCTTCATAGGAAACAGGAATATATGAAGCGGATAAGGACGATGCAAAGCACCAAAATTTAGGAGACAAACGGTGAAGGGAAACAAAATTGGAAATAGGTTGTTCGGTGCAGAAGCGTTTAGCTTTACGAGAGCAACATGAAGGTCACTCTCCTCCATCTAACTGACATGAGAATTCACAGACTCTGAGGTTGGTGGAGAAGGCACTGATAGGAAAAGACCTTTATGGGTCATTTTGGCCTTCCAAGTCCAATTTGGCAAGGGGAAAGATTCCATCACAGGAATAGGAACGGGAACAAATTCTATCACATGATCCTCAAACTGACACCATTCATCAGAGTAGGGTAAAGTGGACTTGAAGAAAGCTACATCCGCACAAACAAACAGTTTCTTCAACAAGGACCTATAAAAACAACATCCATTTTGGGTTCTAGAACATCCAAGAAATATACATTTTGAGGCCCGGGCATCAAGTTTCTCATGTCCACTCCTAAGATTATGAACAAAATGGACATCCAAACACTTTGGGAGGTAGAAAAAACGATTTTCGCCAGGAAATAAAATCGAAAAAGGTGACTTACCATCTAAGACAAATGATGGCTTCCTATTAGTGAGATAATATGCAGTAAGAATAGCATCACTCCAATACGATTTAGGAACATAAATTTATAAATGTAAAGCACAAACTACCTTACGAAAATGTCTGTTCTTCATTTCAGCAACTCTATTTTGTTGAGGTGTATGGTTGCATGAGGATAGATGAACAATGCCATGACAATCGAGAAAAGACTGAAAACCATGTGACGTATATTATGTGGCATTATCAGTACGCAAAGTAAGTAAATGAGCATTAAATTGATTAACAACTTCAACATAAAACAGTTTAAAACATCTCAAAAACCTCAATACGATCCTTCCTCAAATAGAGCCATGCCATTCGAGAATGATCATTCATAAAAGTAAAAAAGTACTGAAAAGCAAGCATATTGAACACCTTAATATGGCCCCAAACATCTAAAGGTACTAATGCAAAAGGACTCCATCTTGGACTCTCAGTATGAGGATGAAAGATAGCACGATAGTGCTTACTCAGCTCACATACATCACATTCTAAAGTTTCGACAATGACAGTGATGAAATAATACTTCGCAAACTACACAATGATGGGTGGCCTAAACGACAATGCCACTGAAAGGGAATAACATAGGTAAGAAAAGCAGAGGCAACTAGTGTGGTATCCAGGTAGTAAAACTGTTGTATATTAAGCCTATTATAAGAAAACTAGAGAGTAAAGCCCAAGCATAAACAATTTGTAGATATTTCAACAGGTTTTAACGGTCCAAAACCCTGGTTACCAATGTAGAATCCTCAGTTACAAATACCTGTACCCTAATCAAATAAACCAAAAATAATGTACTACAGCTAAGCAAATAGATAATTTGAGGGGGGGGGGAGAGAGAGAGAGAGTACCTTGTAGATAGCATCCCAAGGAAGACAACCAAGTAAATCAAACACGAAGCCTGATTTCAAGTAACTGTTGTTCAATGGAGAGCATCAGAAATGTAGGCAGGCGTTTTCTTTGAAGGAACATAAAAAAAGGGGGAAATAGTGAGAGGAGATCAGACCGGAGGGCAATGAAGTTGCGCTTGTAGACTATCCGATAAGTCTGGGAATCCCTGTACGCAACGAAAAACTGGACGATGATGTCGGCAAGGAATGCCACTTGTCCCGCGATGTCGAGCCAGAAAAGGTCCTTCGGTAAACCCCTGAAGAAACCGAACTCCAGAGGGGTGAAGAAAGACGAGTACACAGCCCACAACAGTATGAAGTGAGTCCACACATGATACCATCTGTTGTATCACCACGAACGCATTATTATATAAACGAAAACCTCTTGTATTCGCTTTAGAACTCCAATCTTTGTTCCTCCTCTCATGCCGCTGAGCAGATGATAGTGCGCCAATCTCAAAACGGGACATTATCATCCTGCTCAGCACTATGATATGGCAGCTCCTTCCCTAATGGATTAATGGGCTGGCCATTCTGATTTCAGTGGATAGCTGAGAGATTGGCCATTTTGTTTTCTATAAAGAAGGAAAACGAAAGAAGGAGGGCAAAAGATGAAGGCAATTGAATCTCTCTCCTCAACAACCATTTCCATTTTACCAGACGGTCGAGCTCCACAGCTATTTTTGAACTTTTAGTTAAGAGTCTCAACGGGCTGGGTCTATATGTAAATGGTTTGGACCCGACCATACTAATTTATAAGTCGGGCCAAATATAAGTGAGTTTCAAATGTCTAATTAAAAAAGTTGGGCCCACTTAAATATGACCCAATTCATAAACAAGTTGGGCCCACTTATAATTGACCAATTGGGCCCCGCTCAACCCATTGAGACCCCTAACTTTCATGGATTTGGCAATCAAATTTGCCATGGCCATAGTAGGGCTATCAAACGGTCGGGTCGGACCATTGCCTGGCTGGGAGTCCACTGTGGTCGGCCACAGGGGGGGCTAACAGGGGCCACGGCCACCCTGCTTATTTAATTTTTTTTCTTTCTCTTTTATCTATCTTACCTATTTGTTAGGCGCCAAAATGATTGGCCCCGTCTAAATAAATGCACAGCTGAGCTCTCCCTCTCTCTCCTATCTTTTAGGCGTCTCCTCTCTCTCTCTCTCTCCTATAAATGCACAGCTGAGCTCTCTCTCTCTCTCCTATCTTTTAGGCGTCTCCTCTCTCTCTCTCTCTCCTATCTTTTAGGCGTCTCAACCAAATACGCTACTTTAGTCTCTCCTAATTTTTAGCAGCAATAGTTCAACCACCCTCCTAAAACTTCTCTTCTTAAATCATATCCTAAGACATTTCTGTCTCTCTCTGACACATGATTAGGCCATCGAAATCGTAAAAAATAAAAGATCATGTGGATTCCTACAACCTCAAAAATCACGTGAATTTATTATATTTATAAATCCGAATTCGTCATTTTCCTACTATTTTATCCAAACAGACATTAAAAGTTAAAAATGAGGCTTAGCCCAATTAATATGGCTCTCAGCTATTGCAGATTGACCCTCATGCCTATTGATAGGCGCACGAATATATATAAATAAAAGATTTTTTTTTTTTTAAGATTTTGTTAACAATAAATGAATGCTATTTTTATTTTTTATAACATTATACATCTCTTGTTCATACTTTGGCCCCCTCCCATGAAAGTTTGACTCCGTCCCTGGTCGGCCCTAGTCCTAGACCTATCCCTAGTGGGCTTTAACATGGTCGTCGAAGGGCTAGGGCTGGGGCTGTGGTTGGGGCTAGGCTATGTTCAAGCTTTGGGCTTTGGAACATTATACCTTTATTTTTTCTTATGCTATATAAGATATATGTAATACATGGTAATGGATAATTTTAAGAGAAATGGTTACATGACTCGAGTCATGGGATTATGTCTCATGACTCGAGTGAGAGGATCATTACCCTAATTTAAAATATAAACTGAAATATGCACAATATCAAATTATAAAAGTCATACATATGTATAATAGTAAATATATATACTAAGTGAGCGTGCCAAAGATTGATTGGTAAATATATTTATTGTATATATTTGTCTATATATCTATACATATATACCAGTTAAATAAGAGGGTGAATGTAGTGTAAAAAAATATAAACAACATATATAGGGCCAGGCCTTGCCGTATCCTAATCAAGCCCTAAAATTTTAGGGCTTTTATTGAATGGCATAAGCCTTACCTTAGGGCCCTCAAAATTTGACCTTAGCTCTAACATTTAGGCTCCGACAGAGCTTTTAGAGCTAGCCTGACCTATTGACCGGCCTACGCCACGGTTTTAGACTAATCGGAGTGCAGGCGCTAGCACTTATGATCTCCATGATCATTAAAGCCACATGGATCTCAAGGTCCACAAAACCATTGAATAGTCGATCTCGGAGATCCATGCACATCTCAAAGTCTGCGACAAATGACTTGTACGCCATCCGCGGGCTTAGGCATTCAAAGAGGTCATCGAGTTAATACCATTGGGCAAGGTAGCTCGATGAAGTTGAATAATAAGCACTGAGGTCCCATAAAATTAAGGGGAAAATGGCATATGACTCGAGGCACTTGTGAGTCGCGCAACATGTATTGTTGGGATACTCAAGTCAAAGGATCATTACCATAATAATAATAATAATAATAATAATAATAATAATAATAATAATTTGAGTGATTAATGGTCAATTTTCTCTTCTTAAGCGTCCAAAATTATTAAGAGTAAAAATATTCATTGACACATTAATTTGTTTCAATAAAATCTTAAAGTTATTATAAATAAATAATATAAAATAATTGCCCAATTAATAAATTCAAAATATTTGTAGGTATTGGGGTTTGACTATTGAGTGCAAGTGGGATGGATCGATTGAATCTGGTTTGAAAGCTTGGACCCAAACAATTGGACCCGGTGAGCAAGTCAGGTCCAAAACCGACATGAAAGTATGGTGTGGCAATGGATAACGTCAAATTGGACCCAATCCCCGGACCTGAGATATACTTAATTTGAGTCTAATTCTTTTAAGTTTTAGACTCAAAACAAATGCGAACCAAATGCGAACCAGACTCGATTCAGAGATGACCCAAAACCATCCCATTGCAATATGAATTTGTATTGATTAGTTTTGTATATTATTTTTCTCTTAAACAGTTAGATGATTTTTATAGTAACCGTTAGATGATTAAACTTATCTCATTAAATAAGACATGTATTAAATTTATAATTAAAAAAATTACAAAGGATACTAATAGGAAAAATATAAATAAATAAATAAATGGTAGGCATAGTGACAAATTTTGTTTTCGGGAATTTTTCGGTGGGGGGTCCTTTTGGTACATTTTGGATTAATTTAGATACCTTTCGTAAAAATTTCAGGAAAGTTTCGGGGATTATATATATATATATATATATATATATATATATATATATATAATATTTAAAAAAAAAAATTTACCGAAAAATACTGAAATTTACCGAAAAATATTGAAAACCGAAATTTTTCCAAAATTTTCGTTTAACCCCCATTTCGCGAAATTTCACCGAAATTCGGTGAAATTTGTCACTATGCTTCTAGGCTTTTTTTTTTTTGAACCATGCTTCATATCAATATATGTTCATGCATAATTGTCAAAATGTCTATCAACGTAATAAATAAATAAATAAATATTACCTCTGAGGCATTGAACCATGCTTCTTCATATCATATTTGCTCTTATGGAAGTAATTTATGCATGGGAAGGTCTTCCCCTTCCTATGGTTCAATTGTATTGCATCCATTCCTTTTGTTTATTTATTTGACTCTAGTATAAAATTAAAGAGGCATTAGTCCAGTTGATAAACTCCCTTTGTCGTTAACCCTGACCACTATAATTGGTGCTCTCTATCGCTGCTCCACAACTGTCATATATGTACGTGTGTCTGCTTCTCGGTTTTCGAGATTGTCTCGACCGTATGGCTGTATCAAAAAAAAAAGTACCTCTCTTTGCGCCAACCAATTTAGTCAAAGCACTTGCTAAGGAAGCCGAAGCATAAACATTTTAACCTCAAAATCCTATTAAAAGTGGCCTTTTACAGATTTGTAGAGCTAAGTTTGCAACATTATTCATAGGTAAATGGCTCTTTATAAGCTAATAATCATATGATGAGAGTGATCCAATGCCTCATTAACCCTTTTATAAAATGTTAATGGAGTTAGAATTAGGTACGCGATGGAGTTAATAGGAGATACATGATTCAATCATCGACACTTTTAAGACTTCACTCACTTTTTAGAAGGTATGTCATGTAGAATCATTATGTGTTTTATATGATTTTACGCTCATGATCTCAAGGTCTATTGTGTAAAATATTGAAATAAAAAAATTACCTCCATCATCTGATTCAATGTAGTAAAATGGAATTTAAAATTAATGATATATTTGATTTACAAGGTAGCCATTAATTTTTTATGATTTTTGACTGCTTTAAATCAAACTATGAAAATCAATATTCACCCCAATATTTTACACAAAATATCTTTACATCGTAGTTGTAGAACACTTATCAAGCACACACTAATTCCACGTGGCACACATCTCAAAAGGTGCCCCAAGTATTAAGTCACCTAACGCTCGTGACACATACCTATTACTCATTTTCTTTACCTATGGCCCCTTAAATGTAGAAGAAAATCTTGGCTTCGCACTTGTCACAATTTAGTCCTAAATTAAGCACTGCTTGATCACCAGTTACTATGAAAAGCTGAGTCAAAAATATTCCAGAAGCCAGAACTAAAGGAAGTATCGAAGCGAATTCTTTGGCTGAAAGAAGTCTGGAGAGTTATTAGCATCCTCTTCATAAATGGTTCCTTCTAAGGGTCTGTTTGGATAGAACCTAATAAAATGTGGTAAAGTTGTTGATTTTTACCATGTATTGCTAACTTAGAGGAATATGCAGTAATATGCAGGAATACTACGTTTCTCCCCTATTCTTGAGGGGTGAGATCGTAATATATTTTAATGTTTTGCGGTAAATAGGAGTAATACAAACAACTGAATCCATGGTAATTCGTTTACTATGCCATATTTTATCATGTAGTCCTTGTATCCAAACAACCCCTAAAAGAGAGTGATTCTTCTCACTAATGAAGCTTATAAACTACCATCTCCTTTTTAATAGTGATGATGCTAGCGGAGAGGTGTGGTAGCTGTAGAAGAGGTGGAGTCATTATAAAAAAAGAGAGAGGAGTTGGTGCTGCTGCTGCTGGTAGTGGAGGTGTAGTGTTGGTGGCAGTGATGTGGAGGTGGTGGTGGCGGAGAGGTGTTGGTCGTGGTGCAGAGTAGTGGTGGAGGAGGAGGAGGAGGGGTGACATGAAGGTGGAAAGAGCGTTTGTGGTGGCGACAAAAAGGGATCTTATAGGGCAAATGTGTCTTCAAAGCTCAACACTTGACACACTCAGATTTATTTTTATTTTTTCTGAAAAGTTACTGTTTATGACTATTGGCATAGTGACAAATTTTGTTGTGGTGGCGACAAAAAGGACTCTTACAGGGCAAATGTGTCTTAAAAGCTCAACACTTGACACACTCAGATTTATTTATATTTTTTCTGAAAATTACTATTTATGACTATTAGCATAGTGACAAATTTTGTTTTCGGTAATATTTTGGTAGTCATTTCAGATAAATTTCGAAAAAAATTCGAAAAGTTTCACGACAATTTCGGAGACTACAAAAATCATTTATGTATAAACTATATATTTAGTATTTATAAAAACTCTATCTATTATTTTTTAAATGACTAAAGTTAAAAGAAATTCATTAATTTTGGCGAAATTTTATTAATCTCACATAAATTAATGAAATTTTGGCGATTTCAAAGAAATTAACGAAATTTCAGCGAAAGTTTCTTCTGACCTCTTTTTTGGAGAATTTCAGAGAAATTTGTCACTATAACTATTAGGCATAGAATTTAAAAAAAAATGTGATTTTAGGGCTTTTAAGGTTTAAATTTAGAAATCAATTTTTTTTCATAAATATGTCAAAATACAAAATTGTTATATTAAAAATAATTTTATTTTATATTTCAAAATTGAAGTACAATGACATTTTATTGGTACGCCAAACAAACCCTAAAAAGTTAAAATAGTAACTACCTCTGAAGTTGTTTAAAAGAAGGGCACTTCAGAAAACAATGCCTCAAAAACAAGCTTTTTAGCAAAAAGACCTGACTTCAAACATTTTAGAAAAATGGTGCTTTCACGGATTTTGGAACTTCAAAAAAACGTGAAAGCACTGTTTTTTCTAAAATGTTTGTAAAAAAAATAGTGCTTTCACGGTTTTCTGAAGTTCCAAAATCCGTGAAAGCACTTTTTTCTAAAACGTTTGAAATCGGGTCTTTTTTGCTAAAAAGTTTGTTTTTAAGGCATGTTTCTCTAATTATCCCTTAAAAGAACTAAAGATATATTGAAGATGTGGGCTGCAGTTGTGGTTGAACCGGATTTTGAGTTCAACCAAACCTATAGCCCTTGAAAACAAGGGAATCTTGAATGTGCATCATCTTATAAAAAGTGAAAATCATGAAAGTCAAGATTCAACCATATCCAAGGGCTGCAGATGTGGTTGAACTCGAAGATGTTGGCAAAAGAACTTCAGCCCATAAAAACATATTTTTCCAAAGAAGAGAAATAAAAAAAAAAAAAAAAACAATTACTAGTCCTCTAATACACGAATCCCCCTTTGATCACTTCGGTGTATCACACAAGTTCCTCAAAAGCCAAATCCATTGGTCCTCTTTCGATCAATCTCGTGCACTGCATGGTTTCCTTTCTAGTTTCCTAAATTCTAATACCTTCCCGTCACAATCCAAGCTTCTCTTTTATATGACTTAGATACACTTATCTTTTATATGACTTAGATACATTTGTATCGCAAACAATTCTAATACCTTCCCGTCACAATCCAAGCTTCTCTTTTATATGACTTAGATACATTTGTATCGCAAACAATTCTCTCTCAGGAAATAATTGTTAACCAATGTACGCGATCCATATTGCGTGGCTCAGACGCACCGTCCAGGTAGCCTAAGTTCGTCTACTCCAGAAAGCTCTCGTGTCGTCAAACTCTTAAAAAATAACGTCCACCTCCCAGGTAGCCTTAGTTCGTCTACTCTAGAAAGCTCTCGTGGCGTCAAACTCTTAAAAAATAACGTGGTTGGTTTACAATTCAATAGAGTAGTTGCAAATGAATGATAAAACAATATTTTTAAAGACTCTTATCTCTCTACCTAGCGACTCTTATAAGGCTGCTCTCGTGGCATAAAACTCTATCTAAAGTGAGCAATAGAAATTAGAAAAAACAATTGGCTACTTTGAATTATAGGATGAGATCATTTTCCGTCCCAATTTTTCATAAGGTGAGATTGTGCTTTGAATTCTATTGACGATGTTGATCAACAGGTTGGACTGTACAACCAGCCACAATCAACCTAGTTTTCACAAATTGGATTGTACACTCAATTTCTGTATTGAATGAGGTGAGATATGAAAGATTTGTAATCCTAGTTTTCACAAATTAGTGAAAGGACTCAGCATCACCCGTGGACGAAGGCAAATTGCCGAACCAAGTAAATCTTCTGTTTGCGGTTTATTTGTTGTGTTTTTTTTTAATTACCATATTTTCTACACCATACATTGCATCTTGAGATCACAGTGGTAACATTAGGCGATCAAAATTTGATTTCACTTAACTCATATCTAAAAAAGTTAACACAATTATTACATACATCTAGGGCTCTCAGCGAGCCGAGTTCGAAACGAGCTAAGGCCAGCTTGAGGTCGGCTCTTTATATTCGAACAGAGCTTGAGCTGAGCTTTTTTATATTCGAGCTTAAAATTTCGAGCCTAATATTATGTTATTATTTTTTTTTTGTTTGGATTTATTTTTAATTACCTTCCTTTCTACAGTACATTTTAAATTTATCTATATTTAAATAGTTAAACTTCTAGTCTTCTAATTAAAAGTATCTAATTAAAGTATTTCATTACATGGTAAATTAGCATGATAAGAGAGAGGAGATGAGAGTTAGCGATTATGGTTTGAGCAGATAGATCTAACTATTTATAAGTAGATTAGAATTTTTATTTTCTAGTTGAGTAAAATACCCAAAACTCTCAACTGTTAAAAGCTTCCAATGATTAGCATTTAGGATATTTTAGTAATTTACGTTACATAGAATCAAATCTATGTAAGGATTTAAAAATAAATATTACATATGGAGTCAAGCCGATCTGGGCTACAGACTACCCAATTCGTGGTCGGCCGGTTTACAAATGAGCTCTTAACTCATAGCTTGGCTTGGCTTGGCTCATGAGTCGAACTCAAGGTACTTGCAAGCTCTTTTTTTTTTTGTTGAGCTGGCTCGGCTCGTTGAGAGCCACATACATCAAATATGATTCTTAGTTCACTTTTCGGAGGATTTGTGCTTGGTGAAATTAGAATATGATTGGTTGATGGTATGTTTACGATTTAAGACGACCGAGACTATGCGCTCGGGTGTAGAGAATTCTCTACACCCACCATTAGTTGGCCATTATGTGGCGTCCATCATGAGGATCGGGTGTCACGACAACTTAGGCAAGGTCGATCAGATCGCATTAAAAAAAGTGGTTTTTATGACTTTTCCACCGTTAAAAATGTGGTCAAAGTAAAGAAAAATCAATGCACCAAACCTTATTTTTAACCTATTAAATGGAGAACAAAAAATTTAAAAAAATAATTTTTTTTTAAAGCACATGCCTGATGGCTGATCCATCCAAAAATGGGATTTGTTTTGGATTGATCATGCCACGTGGCATGTGATCTGGCATTGAGCGCCCCTAACGCCATGATTTAAATTCTTTGTGTGGAAGTTGGGACAAAAAAATCATGTTCATTCTCTGATTCAAAGCATCAATGCTTTTCGGTGTTGTGTCGTTAAGCGTTTTGACAAGGGCAATAGCGGTGTACCTGATGACATTTTACCAAGAGAGTCGACCATGGCAGCGTGCATCTTGTGAACTCACTTAGCCCAAAAATACAGCTCACAAGTTGTCTGGTAACTTGGACTGTTTAGATTGGTTAAAAAATTTGTGCCAAGTGGCAAAACAAATGATACTCATTTGCAAACTTTGATAGGAAATTTGGTTAAGGATTAGAGTTAGTCAATAACTAGGTTTCACCTATCATGGGTGGACATGACAGTCCACACATCTTAGTGACTGCTTAACAAATTCGAACTTCTAATACACGAAAGTTTGAGCACATCATGCAATCCCACAAATATGCCTATTACTTTAATATCCATGATGGGTAAACACTCATTGTAGACTGACTCTAAGAAATATGTGCCACCTGGCAAAACATGTACATGAACCGTAGATGCCACGTCTCAAAAGTAAAAAGAAACTCGATCGCCTCCCGGTTAGGAGATCTAACAAGTAACAGCTATAGGCCTCACATTGGACAGCCATGATCAGGCTAAATATGACAAACTTCTGCCACCAAACAGTGCTTCTAAGCATCACCGTCTGATCTATCCCAATTCCCAAGTTTCTTCACGACAAAGTTGTGCATACTACTTGTGCGGTCCAGAACAACGTCCAACACCGACATGAAGGAGGACACAATTTTAGACAGCATCACATGGAGCCTCTTTTATTCACTTTCCTATGGAAAATTATAAACCACATATTTGTTGAAGACAGTGCACACAGGTGATATGGCGAGATGTGATTGGTTGTACTGACCTACATTAATTGAGTCAACCGCACTTGCAGTCAATTGTATCATGCCACATCAGCCACCTACACTTTGTCCCCATAAAATCTGTCCTCCATATAAGTGTCCCTTCCCTTCATAGCCATGTCTTCATGTCAAAATTAAGCTAGCCTTCACAAGAATTGGGGTTCTAAATCTCCGTGTGGTCTTCAATTTTGATAGGGCTCTATGGTTAAACCTTAAACGTCAATAACGACCCGTTAATTCATTCTATAAGCATGATGTGACGGAAGTACGCAACATAGCTACCCGGGTCATCCGTAGTGTCACTCGAGCCGCTTGTACTCCGCGTAGAGGCAGTGGCGACTTCGTGCCTAGGGCACACGACATAAGGCCAGGAGGGCCTCGCGACGTGGTCGTGCTGCAATTGTCACGACACGGTCGTAGGGGAAGACGATGCGGGAGTGACACGGACGCGACATGGCCAGCTGGGCTAGCGATGTGGGGCGTTGCGGTGTGAATAGTAAAGTATGTCAAACCAAGGGGTTTGAGGTTCTCCTTTAATTCTGACTGAATTACTGTTTTAGCCTTATATGTGGGGAGGAGCTGGAGAGTTGCCTTCTACCCACACGGGGCCTTGCATTGCCAGAGGGGCGCAAGTGTCTCCTAGGCCTAAAAGGGTGAGCCTAGGACGTTGACGCCGTGTGACACCCAAAGCGAGGTTAAAGTATGGCCCCAGACTACGCGTCGCGGTGCATACAGCTGGGGAACTTCGCAAGAACACTTGAGCGCTGCGTGGGACTCAGTAGAGCACGACAATATGAGGGCTGCGTGGGACTTCGTTGAGCACAACAGCATGAGGTAGGCACACGACTGTGGGCTTGAGGTGAAGTGGAAGCGTCAATGAACAATATAGCATGTGCAGTTTTAGCATGTCGTAAGGGGCACAATACAATTGATGGTAGGCCGTGAAACAGAGGTAACCACAAGGGAGGGAGTTCCCGTCCTCTAGGCGGGTGGTATCAGAGCTGATGAAGAGATTTGTTGGCCTCATTGCAGAAGGTAACGAGGCACCGCTTGGGTTGATGGTGCGTTGAAGAACGCCACCATGACAGTTGGTATCAGAGATAAGCTGACTTAGCGCCTCGTGCGTTAGGTGCTGCATGGGCTGACATTGCTGAAGAGCAACCCCATGACATTACTACACTCCATTGATGCCTTGTCGCATCATGACAGAGCAGCAAGCCACTGACCTTTCTGCGGTACTAGATAGCTCGGGGATGTCGCGTGCCCTCTTGGCACCACATCGCATGTCTTGCCGGCACCAAAATTGTACACGTTGTATTGTTCATCGACGCTTCCGCCTCACCTCAAGCTTTCCTTCGGTTTGCTCTAATTCTTAGGTCTTCACCTGTTAACTAGCTCGGGGATGTCACGTGCCCTCTTGGCATCACATTGCATGCTCAGCTGACACCAATTAGCTCATTAGTATCATCCCTTCTGGATCGAACTTAGCTCTGATACCAAATGTCACGGGGTCGCTCTTCAGCAATGTCAACCCGTGCGACACCTAACGCGCGAGGCGCTAAGTCAGCCTATCTCTGATACCAACTGTCACAGGGGCGTTCTTCAACGCACCATCAACCCGCGCGGTGCCTCGTTGCATCTCTTCATCAGCTCTGATACCACCCGCCTAGAGGACGGGAACTCCCTCCCTTGTGGTTACCTCTGTTTCAGGCCTACCATCAATTGTATCGCGCCCCTTACGACACGCCAAAACTGCACATGCTATATTGTTCATCGGTGCTTCCGCCTCACTTCAAGCCCACAGTCGTGTGCCTACCTCATGCTGCCGTGCTCAACAGAGTCCCACGCAGCCCTCATATTATCGTGCTCTACTGAGTCCCACACATTGCTCAAGTGTTCTTGCGAAGTTGCCCAGCTGTATGCACCGCGACGCGTAGTCCGGAGCCATACTTTAACCTCGCCTTGGGTGCCACACGGCATCGCTACGTCGGTGTCCTAAGCCCACCCTTTCAGGCTTAGGAGACACTTGCGCCCCTCTGACAACGCAGGGTCCCGTGTGGGTGGAAGGCAACTCTCCAGCTCCTCTCCCACATATAAGGGTAAAACAGTAATTCAGCAAAAATGACAGGAGAACCTCAAACCCCTTGGTTTGACATACTTTACTATTCACACCGTAACGCCCTACATCGCTAGCCCAACTGGCCATGTTGCGGTCATGTTACTTCTACATCGTCTTCCCCTACAACTGTGTCGCAACTACCACAACATGATCACGTCGCGAGGCCCTCCTGGCCCCATGTCGCGTGCCCTAGGGACGAAGTCGCCACTGCCTCTACACGGAGTACAAGCGGCTCGAGTGACACTACGGATAGCCCAGGTAGCCACATTGCGTACCTCTGTCACAATGAGCCAATTGTCACGAGGTCGCACTTCTGCAACCTTAGACCCGTGTGGCACCTAACGCACGCTTCGCTAGGTCAGCCTACTTCTGATACCAACAGTCGCAGGGCGTCCTTCGACGCGCTTTTAACCCGCGCGATGCTTCGCTTCCGCATGCAACGAAGCCAACCCTTCTACACATCAGCTCTGATACTACCCGCCTAGAGGACGGGAACTCCCCCAACATGGTTACCTCTATTTCACGGCCTACCATCCAACTGTATCGTGCCCCTTACGACACGCTCACTTGCACCACTGTGCTAAACTTGGCCTGCTCAAGCTTCACCCTGTGCACTGCACTAGTACCTCGCTTCGCAACAGTCTTGGCATGCAGCTCCCCATGCCATCATGTCTTGCTCACCTACCGAACCAAGTCCACAGCCTTGTGCCTCGCGCTCGCGTGCTCAACTGAGCACCACGCAGCCTGCCTTCGTGTGCGTTCCAAATTACTAGCACTCGTTTATCCTTGACCCACGTGCTGTCGTGCTCAACTGAGTCCCACGCAGCCTGGTGTTCTCACGAGGTTGCCCAGCCGTATGCACCGCGATGCGTAGTCCGGAGCCATACATCAACCTCCCTTGGGTGCCACACGGCATCGCTGCGTCGACGTCCTAAGCCCACCCTTTCAAGCCTAGGAGACACTTGCGCCCCCTCTGGCAACGCAAGGCCCCGTGTGGGTGGAAGGCAACTCTCCAGCTCCTCTCCCACATAGAAGGGTAAAACAGTCATTCAGCCAGAATGGCGGGAGGATCTCAAACCCCTTGGTTTGACATACCGCAATGCCTCCTGCATCGCTAGCCCACCTTGGCTATGTCGCGACCGCATCGCTCCCGCGTCTTCCCCCTCCATGCGACCGTGTCGTGACCCCGCAGCGCGACCACGTCACAAGGCCCTCTTGGCCCCCATGTCGCGTGCCCTCCTGGCACCACATGTCGTGCCCCAAGCACCATGCTGCAAGCTCGAGTATTGGCCCCGTCACATCCTCCACCACTCTATAAATGTCAACGTTCTCGTTGACGCATTATCGCAGTGAACTGACCCCGCCAACTCCTCCCAGCCTGTTAGCATCACATTTCTAGTTCTTTAGGTCCGCACCTTCCCACTAGCTCTCCACTGTCACCCCGGCCGGGTCAACTTGATTCTGCTGTCACAAGGCCCTCACCTGTTAACTAGCTCAGGGATGTCGCGTGTCCTCTTGACACCACATATCGTGCCTCCGCACCAGTTGCTCAATAGCATCATCGCTTCTGGATCGAACTTGTCTCTGATACCAAAATATCACGGGGTCGCACTTCTGCAACCTTAGTCCCGTGTGGCACCTAACGCACGCTTCGCTAGGTCGACCTACGATACCAGCGATCATGGGCGTCCTTCGACGCTTTCAACCAGCGCGATGATCTTCTGCGCAACGAAGGCAACCCTTCTACACATCAGCTCTGATACCACCCGCCTAGAGGACGGGAACTCCCCCAACATGGTTACCTCTGTTTCACGGCCTACCATCCAACTGTATCGTGCCCCTTACGACACGCTCACTTGCACCACTGTGCTAAACTTGGCATGCTCAAGCTTCACCCTGTGCACTATACTAGTACCTCGCTTCGCAACAGTCTTGGCATGCAGCTCCCCATGCCATTATGTCTTGCTCACTTACCGAACCAAATCCACAGCCTTGTGCCTCGAGCTCGCGTGCTCAACTGAGTCCCACGCAGCCTACCTTCGTGTGCGTTTCGAATTACTAGCACTCATTTATCCTTGGCCCACGTGCTGTCGTGCTCAACTGAGTCCCACGCAGCCTGGTGTTCTCACGAGGTTGCCCAGCCGTATGCACCGCGATGCGTAGTCCGGAGCCATACATCAACCTCCCTTGGGTGCCACACGGCATCGTTGCGTCGACATCCTATGCACACCCTTTCAGGCCTAAGAGACACTTGCGCCCCCTCTGGCAACGCAAGGCCCCGTGTGGGTGGAAGGCAACTCTCCAGCTCCTCTCCCACATAGAAAGGTAAAACAGTCATTCAGTCAGAATGGCGGGAGGACCTCAAACCCCTTGGTTTGACATACCGCAACGCCTCCTGCATCGCTAGCCCACCTTGGCTATGTCGCGACCGCATCGCTCCCGCATCTTCCCCCTCCATGCGACCATGTCGCGACCCCGCAGCGCGACCACGTCACAAGGCCCTCTCGGCCCCCATATCGCGTGCCCTCCTGGCACCACATGTCGTGCCCCAAGCACCATGCTGCAAACTCGAGTATTGGCCCCGTCACACAATGCCAAACGTATAAAAGTAGACCTAAAACTCATTAGTTTGGTAGGGATGACTATAACACCATCCTTGGTGTTCAGGCCAGGCCTGCTCGGTGCCAAAACCGGTCACCGTGCCAGGAAAATAAAAAATAGATTTTTCGTATTTAATTATAAAATTTAAATTCTGAATGAAGTTATTCTAAAAAATATATATACTAAATTCTGAATGGCAACCCAATTTGCTCTTAAAAAAGTAAAAAAATGATAAAAATTAGAAAATCCCGCAGTTTTTTATTTACCGACGGTTAAAGTCAAACTTCCGCTACCATATATTGGGAAGAGGAAGGAGAATTCTTAAGAAGTGTGCAATTTGTTTTTCGGATGGAAAGAAGTGCAAATTAATTGTAAAGCAGTTTTAATTTAATAATATATATGCCATGCTTATAGCATATATTCTGGCGGGCCACCGAAACATACGTTCCGCACTTTTTGGTTACCGGCCAGAATTTGTGCGATATCACGGGCATAATCTGCATGCGTTTACAAGTGATCTCTGGTCAAAATAAATCTCAGAAAATGGAAAAAAAAAAAAAAATGAAATAGAGAGAGAGAGAGAGAGAGAGAGAGAGAGAGAGAGAGAGAGAGAGAGAGATTGAGAGAACCTGTTTGTATCGGGTTCAATAAAGAATCCATTATAACAACCTTGCTTTAGCCCTCGAAGAATTCTCTGTCCACCAAGTTTTGTCCGAGCCAGATCAAGTCCATACTCGTTCGTTATCAGAGAGAATCGGCTTTCGCGAGAAGATTTTAACCGATCCTTCAAGCCCTCTAATTCGTATTCCAACTCCACTATATCTTTCTCATCTCGTGAGGTCATCACAACGACTTCGATCCGAAAATTAAATCGAAAACAATTTTTATAAATATGTAAGTTTCTAAAACCAATCGGTGACCGATCTTCTTTCTGCAACAAAAAAATACGGTGTTCAAATAAGGTTTCAAACCACAACCTCTAGATCTTATAAAAAAATTATTTGGCATTGAACTTTGAGATTGGGAATTACGAACCTGTCAAAACTAATAACAGATATAAACGATCGAGATCTTCGAAATCACAAATTTTTAACGGAATCGCTCAAAAATAGTGGAGGCAGTAGAAAAAAACCATATATAAATCTTCTCTAATGCATCATCAACAGCTCGAAATCGAACTTGAAAAAAATGACGACTGAGTAGAAAAGAAACGCAGTTGGGGATCGCGAACGCTCTAGGTTTGCGTTTCACGAGGAAAAACAGGAAAGATCGGGTGTTCACGAGTGAGAGATTTGAGAAAAGTGACAGTTTGGAAGATAAGGACGTGTTGCATGAGATGGCTTTCTCCGATTTTATGTTCAGCGCAAGCAAAGGGCGGGGATTTTGACAGTTTGCTCATGCCCTTTTATAGGCGGTTTACTCAACGCAGGGGGTTTAAACTGGTCTTCTGTGCGCATTTTAGTGGATCAATGAGAATTGGCTGTCGGGAGCATGGGTCAAAATCTCGAGATGACTCGGTTTCGGCCATACCCGATCTCAGGAAAAATGCTAAATATCGAAGCCCCCATAGAGCCCCCATAAATTTGAAACTATAGGCGGAAATTTAAAATTATCAGCATGAAAATTTATATTATCGGCCAATAATTTGATTATCACCAATAATTTGATTTTTTTTTTCAAATTTCTTTTATGATATAATTTTTTCCTTTCATCCTGCTTCTTCTCTCATCCAATTTTTTCCCCTCTTTTTGTCCCCTTGCTTGCGACGAGTTCTCGGTCTTTCGCGTGAGACCATAACGATCTGTTATGATCGAATAAACATTTTAGTCAGAAGTGATTGCGAAAATCCAGCCCATATTCCGATGGAATCTAATGCCATAGCGTTGATATCAACGGTAACATATGGTGTCATCGTTGACCCAACGGGATCTAAAATCATATCTATATCAATTGTACGACCCGACTTTTCCCACATGGATTTTGGGAAAAGCCATTATATTACTGAATATATGCAGAAATCAAAACCACTGTGCAGAAATCAAATTGTTATCTTATACATATACAAAAATCAAAACAGATATCATATGACAGTAAATAGAGATCCAATTATATTACAAAACATAATCTAAACCAAAGTAAACCACCAGTGACGGCCAACCGTCACCAAACAGTGGTATGAGTAAAAATATACATCAAAACTATACTAAGATGTACCAAGTCCAAATATTCAACAATCTATGGGTAGAAATCCTCAAGCGGAAGTTCTTCTACCTCCGATAAGAAATCAGGATTCTTCTCAAATCCAGGATATTGATCAAGATCTGCACCTGTGACACAAGGTGTCGGGATGAGCTAACAGTCTAAGTTCAGTAGAGAAAATTTCAATACCAATTCAAATCTAATAAATTAATGCATAGATTCAATGACTGCAATTTCAAAGCATTTTTTTTTTCATATCAAACTCAAAGGGCACTTTTCAGATCGAACTCGAAGACATTTTCGTATCAAAATAGAGGCTAAATTCAAGGGCAGTTTCATATCAAAACAGAGGCTAAATTCCAAACAGGAATCGAAAGATCTTAAATTCAAAGTTCATATTCGGAGTTCGGATTCAGTGAATTTTGCAAAGTTCATATTCAAACGATCATATTCAAAAGGCATCTTCAATTAGATTTGAATGTTCACATGTTCCGATTCACTTATTCATTTTCTCATTTACATGCAACTTCTTAATTAATTAATGACTTAAATCATAATTTAAAAAACTTCAAAGCGAGCATAGCATTGTTGATACGGATTACCAATGGAAATCCCTTCGTAATCATCGTCGTTCAATGAATAATTTTTCAGAGTGTACAAATAACCCGTCGTACCGGTCCAAAGATTAGGGGATTCATTCATATGAACCTTAAATCAACATGCAGTTCTAATACTTAGTAAGTGTCTTTTGTTCATAATTAATAGCTAAATCATTCGGAATTCAGAGGATTCAAAGTTCATATAAGTATTTCAAAGTTCAATTTCAGAGTTCATACTCGGAGTTCAATTTCAAAGTCAAATTTAGAGTTCATACTCAATTTCAAAGTTCACAATCATATTCAAATTCGGAGTTCAGAGTTCATATTTAGAATTTAGAGTTCATATTCATATTCAAATTCAGAGTTCATGTTCGGGATTCATATTCAGAGTTCAAAATTCAAAATTCGTATTCACAGTTCCAAAGATTCGATACAATTATCACTATTCAAATCAAAATTCAAAATTTCAATGATGCCATTCATTTCAAATTTCTTATGCAGAGTTCAATCAAATGTAAATGTGCATTGAGTTTTCCCTTCCTTTGTTCAAACGTTGTGAAGAGTCAAAGAGGTGGTCTTTATTGATGACCTATGGCGTATCAAACCCTATATTACGTTCATACACTGTGTTAGAGACTAATGAATCAAAAGAAACTAAAGTTCTTTAGGTTTTAACAAACGAAATTGAAGGCAGCCAAAACTGCACAATTCGCTCAAGCGACTTCCAAAATCGCTCGAGCAACCTTCACAATTCTGTGTGGCACATATACATCTCACTCGAGGGAGTTCCACCCAAAAAATTTAGCCTATTTTCTTTAGGCATTTTGCTTGAGCGAATTTTTTACTATCGATTTCCTTTGAATCTGAAGGGGTCTCGCTCGAGTGAGACAGTGCGAATTCACACTTCTTCAGTCTGAAAATCTCAAATTCCAAAAAATACCAAACTCTACCAACACAAATTAAGCCTAAATTCGAATTCCATACTACTAAATCAGCGATCTTACCTTCCTAGATCGTGCATGCAGAGTTTATGATTGTCGATATCGAGAGATCGACGCCTAAACTCCGAATTCCTAATAAATCTTTGCATGAAATTAAAACACACCCACTAATCATAAATCTTGCCTTTTTAAATCATGCATGCGGAGTATACGACGGTTGAAATCGAAGGGAATTGACGCCAAAGCTTGTCGTTCATCTGATGCCTCGATTTCTTCCTCTTTTCGATCTTACGGTGTCGAAACTGATGGCTTCTTGCGATGCAGAATAGAACAAAGGGCTCCTAAAACTTAGGAGAGGGATTTGAGAGGAGATCAATGGTTAGGATTTTTGAAAAAGGGAACAACGAGGAGAATGAGGGAACAAAATTTACGCAGGTCGTCTTATATTTGATGGAGTTGTTTGGGTGTTTAGCGGGTACACCGTGAATCGGTGTATAGGCCCTTATCGAATGGTCTAAAATAAAGTCCAAAAGTCCCTCAACAGGTTTTGATCCTCAGACCTCCTACTTAGAACCTAAGCTTCTAATCACTGTGCCATCACATAGCTTGTGTAACTATTCACACAATTACATATAAAAACCTTCCACACTAATCTACACATTTTTCAAATAAGATGTTCGAAATTCTGATGGCGTGAAGCGTATACCTTATCGGCCCGCACACTTAGTCGGGTGTATTAAGGTTAGGAAAATTAAAATAAAAAATTGCATGAGAATAAGAAGAAAGGAAAAAAAAGAAAAAAGAAAAAAAAGAAAGAAGTAGAAGGAAGAGAACCTACCTGTTTCTTCTTTCTTCTTCTTCTTCTTTTCTTCTTCTATCTTCTTTTTCTTCTTCTCCTCCTCAGTTTTTTCCCCACTGCGATGGGCTTGTGGTTTTAAACCTAGGGGAGCCATTATTTGCACATGTATTTTAAGTGGTTGCACCGATTTAAAGAAAAAATTGGTAGGGAGCCATTACTTGCACTCGTTTTTTAAGTGATTGCACCGAGGTTAAAAAATGACTTTGTATTTTAGGGACATGTGACATGTGAATGCGCAATCTGAGATGTCTGATTTAAAGTTCATGATCTATAGATTCTTAGTGGATAAGATTGGCATGAAATATAATTTGTATCATGTGATTAAATATAGTCAAAGGTTATTGTTTGATTCAACGGTTGACAACAGTAGATCTAATGATAAATATCATGTTTTGCTCCAATCTTATCCACTAAGGATCTATAGATCATGAACTTAAAATCATATGACCTAGATTGTGTTTTCACATGTCACATGTCCCTAAAATACAAAGTCTTTCTTTAACGATGGTGCAATCACTTAAAAAGCGTGTGCAAGTAATGGCTCCCAAATTGGTATTATAATTTTTATAAAATGACAATAATATCCTCATGGTTGCACCTTCATTGGACGGGATTTAAAACTACGTCAAAAATTTTAGGGAGATTTAAGCCATCTGATTTGTGGAGTTAATATCATCCATCGTTTTCAATTTAATGGTTGATATTAAAGACCATTAATCAATGGTTTAAGATGGACCCTAAAGGTACAAATTTTAAATTGGTTTAAGATGAGCTGTGCTTTTAAAAATTGAAACACATAATTTTTAAGGGACCGACTCTCCTGACCATCATTGGTGTTTAGATGATCTTACACCATCAATGGTTTAAGATGTGGGTGATTCGAACCACCAAAGTGACAGATCATATATTGAAGTGCAACATGCCTAAAAATAGTATTTTAAAGATATCTAAACCACCCGATCCATTAACTATAATATTACCCGTTGCCTTTTGTTTTAATGGTTGATAAGCCTGATATTAAAGTTTGTCAATCGGATCGTTGACGTCCATATATCTGCATATTTAATTGGGCTGAGATTGTGATTCCAATCAGGAAGATTTAACCCAACTGATTACAGTCATAATAGGCCCAAAAATATTTTTTTAGAGAGATTTAAGCCATTTGATTTGTGGAGTTAACATCATCTATTGTCTTCAATTTAATGGTTGATATTAAAGACCATTACTCAATGGTTTAAGATAGTCCCTAAAGGTACAAATCTTAAAATTGGTTTAAGATGGGTTGTGCTTTTAAAAATTGAAACCCATAATTTTTAAGGGATCGACTCTCCTCACCGTCATTGGTGTTTAAATTATCTTACACCATCAATGGTTTAAGATGTGGGGGATCCAAACCATCAAAGTGACAAATCACATATTGAAGTGCAACATGCCTAAAATTAGTATTTTAAGGAAATCTAAACCATCTGATCCATTGACTATAATATCACCTATTGCCTTTTGTTTTAATGGCTGATATTAAAGTTCGTCAATCGGATTGTTGACGTCCACTTATCCGCATATTTTATTGGGCTGAGAGTGTTATGCTAATGATAGATTGCTACTTTAACAATTTAGATTAATGGTTGATAAATCAAACTTCAATGGTGTGAGATAAAAAAGGCATTGTTGGGATTTAAGCCATCATAAATGGTCAAAAAGGGCATTGTAGTCAGTTTTAGGCCATCTAATTTGTGGACTATAATGTGAAAGAGTTTTAAAAAAACCAATAACATAAAGTTCAACAAAGTTTGGTAAAGTTCAGAGTATATTTTCAAAAAAATCTGAAATTTACCGATAATTTGATCAAAATTTGACCAATTTACGGTTCAAGTCATGAACGGTTGATAAAAAATTGTATTGATAATGGCTCCGAGACACATAGTTCACTACGTTGTCTTAAAGACAATAGATGCCCTCACTCCGTTGGATAAACGAAGGTGTAATAGGGTTCTTAACGAATCTGCCTTCAGGATACAACAGAGTTCAGTCTTGCCAAGAATTGTATGTTCTTTTCTAGATTGCACTTTCTAGAGAAAGACCCTACTTCAAATTTTTTGATTCCCAAAAAAATTCTTACAAAAATAAGAACGCAAGAGAAGAGGAGAAATCGATGTTATTATAGTTTCTGTTGTGTCTTTTTAACCCGATTCTGATCTCTATTTACAGAAATTTTTTTGAAAGATTGTGTCTTTTAAGATAATCGTGAAGAGATTTGTGTCTTTTCAAATAACTATAAAGTGATAAAATCGATTTACTTGTATCTTTTTATATTTACGATGAAGAGATGCAAGACTTGTGAAAAAGACAATGGTAAAGAGATAAAATTGATTCACTTGTATCTTTTAAGATTTACGGTGAAGAGATGCCAAACTTGTGTCTTTTCAACTACCGATAGAAAGATAAATCAAAATTTGAAAAGACACTTTGGAGGGAAAATATTTATAAGTTTATCATTGAATTATTTTACAAATTTGTCATTGAATTATTAATGATAATATAAACTTAATTTTGAAACACTAAAATATATATTACTACACTAATATATATAATATTTCCTCACTTGTTTTAAAATAAAATAAAATAAATTGTGTATCAGAGCGATCATACTAAGCATTATCAGAGGTACTGTAACGACCCTATTTTTTATTGACATTGAATCGTTGACTTTGGACGAGAATGTGATCCTTTGACGTATTTGACATTAGTCAAACTTTTGACCCGTGTGACCTCACCTCAGACCCACCTTTACCATTCTTGGGTGTGCATCCAAGCACGAAAGTCAAGTTCGAACCCGTACCAAAACCCAAGCCCATTATCTTACTCCAATCTAACCAAACATGGGGCCGAGCATGGGCGACTCCAAACCCGAACCCAAGACCTTATTTGAGCCATTTTAAAAATATATAAATAATTAACTATATAATGTGTGTCTACAACCGAGTGAGACTATATGCACCCTAAAATCAAACCTAAGGCGATACCGATTCAAAAATCCGGGCCCAAGGATCTATTAATTTAGGTCATCTTAAATAAGCAAATATATGGTGGGAATGTGTAGGTATGTATATATGTGGTGCTAGATGTGCCCACACATTTATGTGTGCTTGTGTCAATAAGGGAGAATTTCAAAAGGGATGGACTCTTTCTTTGTAGGAGACTCCACGGATTGCAACTTCCCAAATTCAAATCACTCACCAACCAATTCAAATCCCCAATCAATATCTTGATTATTCTAATATTAGAAAACTCCTCAAATTGCACTACTCTTGCCAAACGGAGAAAGTCAAATTGCCCAATTTCTCTCTCTCTCTCTCTCTCTCTCTCTCTCTCTCTCTCTCTCTCCCCTTCTACACACACAAACGAGACCCAACTCTCAAGATCTCTCTCTTCCTTTCTATCTCTCTCCTTCTCACCACTAACCCATTAACGAGGCAGCAACCCAATTGTCCCATCTCCTTTCCCTCTCTTGGCTCTTCTTCTTCCTGAAGCTTTGTTTGAAGCTCATGATCACTAGGTTCGTTAGTGATTTTGATCCTAAAACTTGAAAATTTTATATTTTTTCTTACTCTTAGCACCTCTAAATCAACATAGTTTGATCTTAGCCTGATTCAAGCATGTTGATTTCATAACGTTAAAAGTGACCTAGCTGAGACAACAAATTTCTCACCTTTCTATATACTTTATAGAGTTTCTTTAGCAATTTCTTGGGTTTTGATGCTTTGATGGAATTTTGTTGAATTCCCTTAAATTTGATGGATTTTTCTTTGAAAACGATGGATTGGTACTGATCTTAATTCATCCCTACACCATGTGTGGCCCCCATGAGAACCCACCCACCCACCATTCTTCTTAAGCCACCAAATCAACTACCAAGTTCCTTGGATCTTCTCCTCCATCGAGCTCCACCACCGAACATCATTACCACTTCGATCTCTCACCATTAATATAAAATCCTCGGACCGTTGCTCCACTTTGTTTCTTGTATAACACTGAACAACCATGAAGTACAGCCTCCATACACCTCTCTAGTTAAATCCCTTCTTATTAATACATAAATAAGAAGATGGCGCACCACCACCACCGCGACACCAACTACGAACACCTCTCTCGCGGTGTTTAAACAAACTTCAACAACTAAGTGTTGTGGCATAAACGGAGGCGATTTGATCCGGTCGAAGAATCCGAGTCGCCGCGGCGCGTTGAAAAATCGAACTATGCCACTCCGAATCTAAACCGAAGCAATGCGTCAGATTCGATTTGTGTCAATGTGAACCCATCGATCTGAATCAATCAAAACTTCGCGGACACGCTTTAACAAGTGGGTGTCCTTCTATCCATCCAAATCTACATATTTACACTTTTTATATGTGATGAATATGATGAATTTAGAAAAACTGAAATTTCTTAGGTTTTCTGTGGATTCACAAGGCGGTTATGGTTAAAGGGTTGACCCTATGGTTGAACCCATCGGCCGAGAACTATAGTGTACTATACCCTTCCACATGGCACCCAAGTGTGCAAGCAAAATAGATCTCACCTCAAGAATGAGCTGATGCCCTGTTTTATTTTCCTGCGCACTCGATGTGGAGGTCCTAACTTGAGTGTTTCAATCTCGATGATCCGATCAATTTTTGACCTCGGTCAAACCTTGGACTTCCCATAAAATTTGATGCTTTTTACATCTAATAGCTCACATTGATATGCTTGTCTTTATTTTCATAAATTTTACTATTCTAAAAACTTGTGAATATATTGATTTTACACTTAGAATATTTCCTGTAATTATTTTAAAATTTTGTATATGCATTGGCCAAAGGGTCCAGTTTGACCCATTAAATTAAGCGAACTACAGACATATGAGTCGAAGCCCATGAATCTAAACAAAGATCATTTAGCTATCTATTAAATTGATGGTCAGATTTTGATTATAATTAAATAAAGATCATTTGGCCATCTGTTAAATCGATGGTCCGATTTTGATTATAATAAACAAACCTCGGTCTTTGCACCACCTAAAGTGGTGAACATAAACATAGAAATTCCTGTACTTTATGCCTATGGAACCTTAGTCTAGGGTTTGATTTGACCCTTTAGATTTCAAGTTTTAGGCCAAATTGGGGCAGGAGACACCAAGAAGGATCCCCCATAAATTTTGAATATCTTCCCATCTAACGGATAGTTTTGTCTGAAAATAGATTTAACTAAATTAGACGATTATACAAGTTTTCCAAAAATAATGAAGGGCTTTATACCCTTAGACACACAATATTAAGGGACATGTTTGATTCCCTACCTGACCTCGAAAATAATCAAACTAGTGAGAGGCTCGAATGGAAACCCACCTTTTAAGATTAGGAGAATCTTCTAGATAGATATTAAAATCACACCAAGATGCGGTACACCACTCGATGATCATACGATGATACGTTCTTAATCAAAATCCTGGACCATTCAGTTAATGGTCTAAATGATCAAACTAATAGTGGCAATCATATGGTATCTAAACATCCATTACACTGATGATATCGGTAGGATCAGATTATTCTAAACCCGATCACGTTCATCTTAAGATGTGTGTATCAAATATTCGATGATTTATAAGTGATTGAGTCATATCGAGACTAAATCTTATCGGAATCACGTAAATGATCAGTCGATTTTTATCTGAACGACAACATTTATCTGATTAGAATAGTCTAACATCACCTTGTGATACCTATTATAGTGCTCACGTACCTTCACTGTAGGTCACTTTTTTCACTCTCTTAATGACGAGCGAGACGTTCAAATTACGAATAATATTAGTTCCCTTATGATTAGATGTTTCTTATATGCTTCATTTACATTGTATGACATTCATCACTTAGAAATACGTTGGGGCATATGTATGTTAAGAAATTGAATAAGATACGATACACGACTTTTAAGCCTTCGTAACGATGGGATTTTCTTTCACGGTCACGCGAAACTTGGAATGTAGGCATCCATGTACAGATGTAACACCTCTATGGGAATATGTGTTGCCACATGAAGTACATCCAGGTTATTACGGAACCCATCCCTTGGAAAGCGTGATTAGTAAAGCCTATCACACCGTGGCTCATTTAAATTAAGTTTAAGAAAATATGAAATATGAATATATTAAGCTACGAGATGTTAAGAAAGTAGGGACTTAAGCCCATACAAATATGAATTCGAGGCGGAGACTTAAGTCCAGAACCGAATAATGTTATGATATATTAAAATACACTATGACGGCTAGCTAAACATAAATTAAGTTTCTACACGTGACATGTCTTGCATAGCACCACAAGATTCAATGTTTGTGGCCCATCTCCCTCGATATTGGTCTTAGGCCAATCTCCCTCGATGTTTTCAACACTGTATCTCTGGGTATTATTTTTGTAAGTTTCGAAGCCACTCTACCTCTTTTGTTCCCGCAAACAATGTTATATACTCTAATTTCATACTTGAATCATAAAGACATGTTTGTTTCTAGACCCTCACGATACTGCTCCTACCAAAGTAAAATTTCATCCGCTTGTGGATTTTGAATAAGAGGAGTCAGTAATCCAAGTAGCATCAGTAAACCCCTCTAAGAGTTCAAATTTGCCACTATATTGTAAACGATAATGCATAGTTTCTTTCAAGTATCTTAATACCTTACGAATAGCTTCCCAATGTTCCAACTCTGGGTTACTAATTTACACAATGCCCCCACTATAAATGTTATATTGTTTAGTATACTTCATTAAATATATAAGACTTCTATCTAGTGACGATAAATTATAATTCTTGAACTTGTTCAAGAATCGGTTTGTTTACAACCATTTTGAAATTAAAATATTAGAGACTAGAAAAGCCTTTGTACCTGCATCTTCAGTCAGATACTTATTCTCTAATAAATCTCATAAATCTTTTGGAGGTAGTGCACTTATAGAATGTGTTGAATAACTTATTGTTCAATGCATTGAGGATGTGGTCCTAACAATCATGATCATCTTCTAGCCATTTGATTCGAGTATCTGATCCTCCACTAGTCGTACTTCTCGTTGTTTACGCTACAGAAATTGGTGGACATAGTGTAATGAGGACGTAAGCAATCTTGAATTATCGCAAGATAAATTACACATTTTACTGTCATTTTTTGAAATTTGACCTGCTAAATCGATCAAGAATTGATGAGATCTTGATTCATAAACTTTATGCTCTAAGCCATTAGAATGAACTATTGTCTTAAAATTGTTGATAAAAAATGGTATTGATAATAGCTCCGAGGCACGTAGTTCATTACGCTGTCTTAACGATAATAGACGCTCCCACTCCGTCGGATAAATGAAGATGCAATAGGGTTCTCGGCGAATCTATCTTCAGGATACAATAAAGTCTGGTCTTGCCAAGAACCGTATGTTCTTTTCTAGATTGCACTCTCTAGAGAAAGAACCTGTCACACAATTTTTCTGATACACAAAAAGATTCTTCAAAAAATAAGAACGTAAGAGAAGAGGAGAAATCGATGTTATTATAGTTTTTGTTATCTTTTTAACTCGGATATGATCTCTATTTATAGAGAAAATCTTGAAAGATTGTATCTTTTTAGATAATCGTAAAGAGATTTGTATCTTTTCAGATAACTATAAAGAGATAAAATCGATTTACTTGTGTCTTTTCATATTTATGGTGAAGAGATGCAAGACTTGTGAAAATGGCAACGGTAAAGAGATAAAATCGATTCATTTGTGTTTTCAGATTTACGGTGAAAAGATGTCAGACTTGTGTCTTTTCAACTAATAGTAAAAAGATAAATCAAAATTTGAAAAGACGCTTTGGAGAAAAAATATTTATAAGTTTGTCATTAAATTATTTTACAAGTTTGCTATTGAATTATTAATGATAATATAAACTTAATTTTGAAAAACTAAAATATATATTACTACACTAATATATATAACGAAATGAAACCGAAACCGAGATTTTGATCTAGACTCGGGAGTTAAAAAAACATAATCTCAAACAGCCGAAAACTATTAACTTTTTCAAATTATTCGATGAACATCATTTCTCGTCCCAATCTTCCATATGATGGATCTTGTCATCACAGGTATATCATCATATTGACATTTTTTGAGTCCATATGGCCCACATCCCAAGAGAGTGACCCCAAAAACATGGCACATATTACTCTCATAATGTAATTTTTGAGTCACTTTTTTGGATGTGTCGGGTGGTATTAAAAATTGATTGTCTGATTGTACGCTAATTGTAATAACCCAAAAAATCACGCTAAACTATGACCTCGGGATCCGTGCCCGATCGGTCATAGGTTTGACCAAATAGAAGTCCAATAGTTAGCATGGGGTGTGATGAACGGATGAGATGTGATGGGTTGAGTGTCTGTGCGGTGTGTGTTGAAAAATTTAAAGTCACATACACCTCAATGGGTGCATGTGCTCAACACACAAGCTAAGGGGGAGATAAAAGGGTTTAATAACCCTAAAATCAATAGTTGGTTGTTGAGAGAGAAGTAAAGAAGAGAGAGAGATGAGTAAAGAGGGTGATTAATACAAGGAGTAAATGCTAGTTGAGGAAGGGAGATTCGAGCAATAAACGTCGGATTCGACGCGAGGGATCCGCTAGAGGCAAAGCTGGAACCCTAGCCTTCCAACCACTTAATTTGAAATCAATTTGAGATTGATTCAAGGTAAACTTTTGTGAATGAAATGCATAGATTGTAGAGGTTAGATTGTAGTTGAAAATGGTGTAAATCATAGGTAAATGGTTTAGAAAAATAGAGGAAAAAGTGTGGAAAAAGATTGAGAAGAACAGCCAAAAGGGGGCTGAATCTGACAATTTTGATTAATCGAAATTGGGTTTCGATTAATCGAAATTGGCCAGGAAGTTGAAAAGTCAGTGGACCCCGATTTCGATTAATCGAATTGGAGTTCGATTAATCGACTTTGGATTTCGATTAATCGATTTGGGTATCGATTAATCGACTGGGAACCTCCAGTGGACCCCAGGGGCTGGAGGAAATGACTTGTAGAAAATCGACTGATCGAAATGAGATTTCGATTAATCGATTTCAATTTTTGATTAATCGATTTGGGATCGATTAATCGATTTTAGGAACTCGATTACTCGAATTGAGAATCGACTTGGCTGAGCAGAGAATTTCGATTAATCGAATTAGGATTCGATTAATCGAATGAAAATCCCGATTAATCGATTTGAGAATCGATTAATCGATATTGACTTTCGATTAATCGATTTTGGAGTTCGATTAATCGACTGAGATAAATTATGTTAACTTTTGAGTTTGACTTTAAGATTCTTGGAGGGTCTTGGACCTTCTTTATTGCATCCTTTGTGATGTGTTTCACCTGTTATGTGGTACCATAAGTGGTACGTGTGAACTAATGCACAAGGAGCCACGTGGGACCTTGATGCGTTGAGCAAATAAAGACTTGAGGTAGGGAACACCTTGAACATATACTTTATTTTGCAAGAGCATGTATGTAGTGATATAGAATTCAAATTCAAATGTTTTATTGCTTAAGAATTGTGAAAAGTGTGTGTGTGTGTGACATCCATAAGAGAAATTACAATGAGCCATCCCCAGGGGATGAAGAAGTAAAGAGATAAGAGCATCAGGTGTGATGCAAGTGAATGGATACATCCCAGGGATGTATCCAAGATTGAATCATGTTTGATAGGGCCTAACTGATATAAGATAGCACACTTACACGGTGAATAACTATATGTAAGGCACCGATATTTTTGTTATTTGAGGTTTGAGACATGGCGGGATATCTTGACCACGGTAGGATATCCGTGGCGTCACATGGAAAACCGTAGGCCAATGCGGAGGTTTATCCGTACACAGTAAGCACACCCCAGGGGTGTTGATTTGAGACAAGTGAAACCCCGCCACCAATCCCCACGGGAAAGGGGCTTGGGTACTATATGGTATTCCCAGGGAATACGCTAAAAGTGTCTATATAGATGACGATGAAGGGTATCTCATCGGGGCTCGATGCTATATTGCTCGGGGATTACTTAAGTTGAAAGTTTAGGTTTTCTTTAGGCCTTTTCAGCATCATTCATGAGTAAAGGAAAACATAAGTAATCAACAGTAAAATGAAATGCTTTTTAACTGTTTTCATCAATAACTGCATAGACACATCATGCATGGCATATCATAGAATATATGTGAGTGATAATTTATATGTTCAACTGTGTTTTGTTCCCTATTGAGCTAGGATGTAGCTCACCCTATAGACTATACGTCGCAGGTCCACTCCTAGCGCCGAGGCTTGAGAGGCGACCGGTGAGTCGGACCTTGCGGCCGGCGAAGAGTTGGAGCCACCTCCTGAGGACTTCTTCTAGAGGACTCCGTTGTGCCACTTTGAGGGCTTTTTGAGAGAGAATTGTACGGCTTGGTATGTCAAGCCTTGTTTTGTTTAACCATGTATATATTGAGTTGGGATTATTCTTTTCGGACGAACCATCCGTGATGATTTCTATCGTCGATGGTTCGGATCGGTTCTCCATTCATGCAGAGGCATGAGGGTAGAACTGTCTTTTGGAGAACTATTTTAATATAGATTTAAATTCCGCAATTTCGTTTATTATTCTATTTGATGCTTGATATACCAACGTTCCGTGCATAGCTAAGGGGCACGGTCAAGATGATCGTGCTGATGGCACGGGTTTCGGGGTGCCGAAATCTGGGCTGTCACACTAATGATCTCAAGATTCATCACATGAAAAATAATTTCCATCGTTTGATTCAAAATAGTCAATTGTGAAATGAGCTTTTCAGCTAGGATAAAATTATTTTTATAGGGGTGGAAATAATGATATCCCTATGTTCTTTTGCAAGAAGTAACTTGTTGTCATGACCCAAAATTCTATCTTAATCCTGAGGGCTTAAAATTTCGTATTATGACACCACACGCTTGTTAAAGCGATAAGCGGACATACATACTATCTCATAAACACCATCCAAGTGGGTCCTTAAGATTCGTGATCACCTTTAACATAAACATCCGCATGAGATAAACATGAAAATAAAATCAATAATAGCTATAGCATCCTAGCCATACATCTAAGAGAGACGAAACACCTAGTAATAATCAACATGATCTGCAAGTGAGCTCTTGCAACATATATGAAAAGCCAACTCAACTAGAAATGTATCTCTCCCAAGTAGTCGATAGAAAACTAAGTGAGCTCTCAGAACTCGTAATAATTAACATGATCTGCACATCGCCCAAATGGTCCCTGATGTCCTTACTCTCATATGCTGCATTAACCATTGGTGCATCAAGTTCTCAGGGGCAGTGTAGTCCATATCTTTACCTGTAACTGTTAGTTTTTCGTGGGATGAGTTTGCTTAGTCATGTAAACTCAATCGGTTATATAATCGATCTACCACAATCTACGTATCCAGGTGATCGTGGGTGGTACAACCTCATGAGTGGAAGTGAATTCTTGACAATTCCATATAAATAATATAATAAAAATTCTCATAAATATTTCATAACTATAAAGCTAAAAGGACGCAACAGATTTTAGTGCATATGATATTACTAATGCTTATCAATTTTTTTTTATCTCCTCAACTTAACTTACGTGGCATATCTTATGTCTTATCATAGTTTCATACGTCTATACAACATACTGCGCATCATACATGTCTTACGTATACGACCTATGCTAGGGCCGTTGCTCGAGCCTACCACGCGAGGTCCATATGTAGATAACCACCTAACCACCTAACCTTCATAGCGAATCATAAACCACCATCTACCCCGATGAGGTTGCACGCATAAAAATCAGTGTCTCCTTACATTTGGAACACTGCCATATCGTATTGTCCTTAAGACCTGTCTTGGCTGTAGACGTTGTACCCTTACGGTGACTCATAAGGTATGACACGTGTAAAACTTAATTTCATATTCAGCTGACTTTCACAGCGTATCTTATCGTATTTGTATCTTATATTATCTTACTTATTCTTTCTTATCATTTTCATACAACATAAATTTAGAGTGAGTCATGGTGCGATAAGCTTTATTAAATCACGCTTTCGAAAGGATGACATCTATAGTAACCTGTATGTACTTCGCGTCGCAACTCATACTCCCATAGAGGTGTTGCATTCTTACATATATGCCTACATTCAAAGTTTTACATGACATAAAAGAAATCCCACCATAACGAAGGCTTAAAGGTCGAGTGTCATTACTTATTATTTTATCCTATCATATATATGCCCTATCGTACTCCTACAGTGATGAATGTAATACGGTACCAATGATATCACTTAATAAAATGTATACCTTATATAATTCATAATATATCTCGATAATTGAAGCCTAATTATAAAAAATACTATTCATAAGTCACGTGAAAGTCAAACAAGTAATGTATAAGAATAAAAGAGTTAGCGAACTGATCACGGGTTAGTTACAAGTTACAACGTGAGTCACACTTTGATTCATGTACGTTCGTTGGAAATCTAAGGCCTTATTCAAGCTAGAATACCATTTGCAATCTCATAAGAAGCTCTACTTATTGTTAAAGGAGAGAGAGAGGAAGTGGCCACGTTTAAATCGATACGTGACCCCTATGATATGTGTTACAATACGATGATAGACTGTTCTTATAAGATAGATATCCTCGATCTAATGAAAATAAACTAGTTATTTGTGTGATTTCGATAAGATTTAGTCTCGGTATAACTGAATTACGTGAATTCTTGTTAGATCAAGATTCACGAATTTCAAAGCAATCATGATTGGGATTCGATCAATCTAACATTACGAATTTCCTCGGGATAACTAAACTCTGGTGGTCCTCGTTTTGTGTGACACCTACTTCGTTTGTTTGAACCATTGATTCGATAGTCAACGGTCTAGGTAAAAAATGTGGCACACACAGTTATCAAGGAGTACAAATCCCCATGTCCAAAGTGTTCTTGATATAAATCAGGGTTTACAAATATTCAAGACTGGATTGGGTGCTTTCTCGAAGTTAATTTTGTGAGTTTCCATATACCCATGAATTATAGGTGGACCATTTGACAAAAGGGAACTGATAGTGAACAAGGTTCACATTAAAATGAGGCCTAAGGTCCCTTTCACTGTAATAAGGGTCTCGGCCCGATACTTTCACATAAAGGGTCTTGGGTCCTATCTAAACTTTAACTAAAAGGGCCTTAAGCCTGTACATACAAATAACTAAAAAAGGGGGCTTGGGCTCTTGTGCATACAAAGTGACAAGAATGGCCGGTTGGGCCCGTTTGCGTAGGGACAGAGTTCTCTTAGGCCCAACTCACAACTTAATGGACCTTGGATCTAAGTCAAGACGATAGAACGGCTAGTGTTTTGGGGTTGAAGTTAAATGGCCTCAATCCTAACTATATTAAAAATAAGCCTCAAGCCCATTTTATTACGCTAAGGCCTATATAAGGGGTTAGGGGATTACGTGCGCATGACCAATTAGATGGGAATGTGGCTTATTGGAGGCATAGCTTGAGTGTTGCACATAACACACAAAACAAGTATATAATTTTCTATGCACGTGATTAATCTAGTGGCAAAGTTGGGCTTCTTGCTTAGCATAAAAAATGAGATTTGGTATTATTGGGTCCTAACGATAGAGTAGCTTGGCTTAGCTTGATGTTGAACATTCAAGTACACATAGATTTGCTAATTGCACACAAGTATCCACTGACACAAATTCATACTTAGTAATTGCAAGTCTTGATCACTCGACCCTATATGATCGCTTAGTTCAAACTTGGGTTGCAGACAAGCACAACCAACACTCTACTAATATATTCCAAGGTGTAACTTATGACTTTTAGAAATATATTTTGGCTTTATTAGTACACATATATTCTTACACATTATACGCATACATAATATAACGCAAGAAAGGCCCGTGATACCGTGAGTCAAAGATTTGATAGAGGACCCTCAAAACTAGAGAAAGGTATATACTTTGAATTTTCTTTGCATAAAACGTCTTTGTTCGATTTAGATAAAACACAATTTTAACAATGGTGCAAACCGAATAGATTGAAGGAGATAAGAGGGGACCCACCTCAAAAGCGTTTGATCGGTTGAGTTTGATATAGTGTGTTCGAAATCCTTAGCTCTTGAACATGATCAAATCGAGTCGCCGCATTTGATCTCGCCAATAACATGCAAGTATTAGCATTCTATGAAGGTGGTTTTTATTTATAATATAGAATCTTAAGTTTGTAAATAATATTCTAAATTTTTTCAACAACTAAATGGAGATCGGCGAAATGAAATTTATAATAGACCTTGTGTTATCGGTTGGCTCATGTTTGCATGGCTCATGTTGATCTGCTTTTTTTCCCGAGTCTTAGCGCCCTAATAGAGAGAAAAGCACGGACTACCGCTATATATGTTTGGGCACTTCAGAAAACAATGCCTCAAAAATAAACTTTTTAGCAAAAAAGACTCGTCCTCAAACGTTTTAGAAAAATAGTGCTTTCACGGATTTGGAACTTCAGAAAATTAGTTAGTTTTTGAGACATGTTTCTCTAATTAACGTTTGAGGTCTTTTTTACTAAAAAGTTTTTTTTTGAGACATGATTCTCTAATTATCCCTATGTTTTTTTTTTTTGGAGGGGGGGGCGCCTACTTCTGATACTAACCCGGCGGAGCGTCCTTGACAGCTTTTAACTGGCGTGCCCGCTTACAGCGTGCAGGCAACTCATCTACACATCAACTCTGATAGCACCCGCCTAGAGGACGGGAACTCTCCCAATGTGGTTACATCTGTTTCACGACCTACCACCCAACTGTACCGTGCCCCTTACGACACGCCATCTGCACCACTGTGCTAAACTTGGCCTGCTCAAGCTTCACCCTGTGCACTGCACTAGTACCTCACTCGCTTGCCGAACCAAGCACACAGCCTTGTGTCTCGCGCTCGCGTACCCAACTGAGTCTCACGCAACTTGCCTTCGTGTGCGTTCCGAATTACTAGCACACGTTCATCCTTAGCCCACATGCTGTCGTGCTCAACTGGGTCCCACACAACGCTCTGGTGTTCTCACGCGAGGTTGCCCAGCCGTATGCACCGCGACGCGTAGTCCGGAGCCATACTTCAACCTCACCCGGGTTCCACACGGCATCGCTGCGTCGACGTCCTAGGCCCACCCTTTCAAGCCTAGGAGACACTTGCGCTCCCTCTGGCAACGCAAGGCCCCGTGTGCGGGGGAATAGCTCTCTAGCTCCCTTCCCCTATATAAGGGTAAAACAGTCATTCAGCCAAAATGTCAGGAGAACCTCAAACCCCTTGGTTTGACATACTGCAACGCCTCTTGCATCGCTAGCCCACCTTGGCTATGTCGCATTCGTGTCGCGACCGTGACGCTCTGCGTCCTACCCTCATGCGACCGTGTCGTGTCCTCGCAGCGCGACCACGTCGCCAGGCCCACTTGGCCTCATGTCGCGTGCCCTCCTGGCACTACATGTCGTGCCACACGCACCATGCTGCAAGCTCGAGTATTGACCCCGTCACATCCTCCACCACCCCATAAATGTCAATGTCCTCGTTGATGCATGATCATAGTGAACTGACCCCGCCAACTCCTCCCAGCTTGTTCGCATCTCATTTCTAGTTCTTAGGTCCGCACCTTCCTACTAGCTCCCCACTGTCACCCCGGTTAGGTCAACTTGGTTCTGCTGTCACAAGGCCCTCACCTGTTAACTAGCTCAGGGATGTCGCGTGTCTCTTGATACCACATCGCGTCCCTCCGCACTAATTGTTCAAGGATGTCGCGTGCCCTCTTGACACCACATCGCGTGCCTCCGCACTAATTGTTCATAGCATAATCGCCTCTGGATCGAACATGACTCTGATAGAAGATAGGCGTCATGATTGTTATGGATGGGTAGCTACATGATAGAAGATAGGCGTCATAGCTGTTATGGATGGGTCGTGCATCGAAGAAGTAAAAAGAAGAAGAGGAAGTTGTGCTATTTATGGAGGTTCTTCACCACGAGAAAGATAGACCCTAAGAGAAGATTAGGTCCATAAAGAGATTTAATGTAGTTTGTGCGAGAATTAATTAGTAAGGGCTAGGCAATTTTAGGGGATGGCTAGGCAGTTTTAGGGGATTGCGTTTATGAAAAATCTTTGATGGTGAGATTTCCATGCGAAAGGACTTAGCCAATTGGGTAGGTACAAAAATAAAAAGTCAAAAATACTTGGATTCTCTTCCTTTCTAATTTCCAAACTTCCTAAAATAATAGATCGTGTGAGAATTTTTTGGTTGGTCGAATTTCTTAAAGAGAGTAAAATTTCAGGGCATATGCATGTGATTGGGTGGTTAGTTTGGTCTTAGGCACAAATATTCATATAAGCTAAGGAAGGCTTTATAACTTAAAGAGCCTAGAGAGGAGTAAGTTAAGCGTGAGTTTCTGAAAGGTCAAAAGTCCAAAATCTTGGGACTCTAGAGAAAGGAGGGACACTTGGTGCTCAAGTTGAATTCGAGATCGTTTGTGTTACACATAAATATATATATATATATATATATATATATATATATATATATATATATATTATATATAATGCGAATGTACGTGAATACTAGAATACGTATTACAAGGTAATGTTAGACTATTCTAATCAGATAGATCTTGTCGATTAGATAAAAATCGACTGATAATTTATGTGATTCCGATAAGATTTAGTCTAGATATGACTCAATCACTTATAAATCATCGAATATTCGATACACACATCTTAAGATGAACGTGATCGGGTTTAGAATAATTTGATCCTACCGATATCATAAGTGTAATGGATGTTTATATATCATATGATTGCCACTATTAGTTTGATCATTTAGACCATTAACTGAATGATCCAAGATTTTGATTAAGAACGTATCATCATATGATCATCGAGTGGTGTACCCCATCTTGGTGTGATTTTAATATCTATTTAAAAGATTCTCCTAATCTTAAAAGGTGAGTTGGGCCTACCCTGGAGGTTGGACCTTGTTTCTCACTATGCTCGTTTGGTTACTTAGGGTATCTAGGCCCATTACTAGTCCATGAACAGAAAAAAGGTCATATGAGCGGACCAATTTATTTTTCGACCATTTAAGATTTTGGGTAACTGTAATATTCAATAAACCTAAGCTTTTATGTCCAGATTGTACGCCAATTCCAATTAAAATATCCCAAGGATTGTTCGATGTTTGCTTGTGACACGTAAGTTTTATGGCCCACATGATATATAAATCATATGAGTCCTTGTGACACACAAGTTATGTGGGGCACATGAGTTTATATCTCACGTGTGAAATATTTCATATATGAGTCACATGTGGGTTACAAGGATTATATGCCTCTTATAAAAACAACAAGGGCATGAGACCCAAGTATTTTAAAACAAGGTGAGCATTGAATCCCATCTAAACTTACTAAAGGGCCTTTAGCCTGTGATTTTTGTGCTGACACATGTATATACAAGTGACTAAAAGGAATTGGGCTATTTGTATAGGAAAAGGGGATCTTCACCCAACTCAGAACATAGGGGGACCTTGGGCATAACTCAATTTGGTAAAAGGGCTAAGACATGAGATTGAATTTAAAGAGCCTCAAATCCTATTTAGATTGAAAATAAAGAGTCTCAAGCCCATTTTATTGGGCAAGGAGATTTATGGTTTATTCAAGAGTCTAACTGCCTTATATGCACATTTTTATAAAACTATAAACTTTCTTTCAAATATATGGTAATGCCAATACGCTATGTAGACAATCCACTAAATTCATATAGCCTTTTATACAAGTTGGTTGAATGTGTAACTAGTGAAAGTGAAATCTTCTTATACTAAAACTAATAGCTCTTAATTAGGAATACAGGTCAATGATCATTGAATTATTCGTATGATAAAAGAATGAATTAATATCTAATTAATTTTGCATGGACTGAAAATTCTAAACAAGAACTTCCTCTAATAGCTTTATTAGAGCACATTTTAGTATACAGACATAATCTCATACTAATGCATGTTATAAGGAGGAAGGCTTTTTCATGATATTAATGTTTTCACGCTACTAACTATCTATTTTATGTCGTTCAATATAAAAATGAATCCCTATAAATATATCAATTATGAGCATTTATTTAGTAAACTCAAGAAACTAGTTTAAACTAGTTAGTTACTATTTATACTAGATTTAATGATTGAAATGAGGAGGATTAAGGTAAAATAAAGCAATTCCTCTTCAAGTGTGCAAAAAGTAATTTCTTTGCGATTTTCAATATTTTTAGAATTTAAATATAAATTAAATTCATTTTAAATGTGTAACGAGTAGATTGAAGAAGATAAGAGGGCACCGACCTCGTTGGCGTGTCCGTGCGGGTTCGATGTGGTTTGAGTTGATGGTAACGGGGCGAAAAGTGTACTTCCAACTCTTGTTTATTTTCGTTGCCTCCTCTTTGTCCCTCTACGGTTTGATCGGCAATGAATTTCTTTGAGTCGTGCGCAATACTCGTCACTGCACTACATGGAGCCGACGATGTATGGAGCGACTTATGACAAAACAAGGATTCGATTATTGCATATTGATGGTGAGAGATGGGGGTAAGCGGATGGTTCGAGGTATGAATTTGTTATCGTTTGCAGTGGAGAACAAGATGGAAGGGCTGGCTGTTGTGTGGGTCTTCATTGATATATATATATATAGGGATAGAGCTTCAATTGGGGCAAGTTGACTTCCCTAGAAGGCAAGAGTCCTAAAGAGGTCGACTTCCTTCTAAACTAAGGAGAGGTGGCATGAGGCAAAACCAAAAATTCCAGCATTCGTTTGCTAACAAATTAGGCAATTGGCTTCTTGATTAGTGACTGCCATATATAGATAACTGTCCACTTGCCTATATGAGATTAGAGAGATTGGTTTCTAAATGGACATATTTATTCTAATACAATATACTTTCTAAAAGGGTTAAGAATATACAAAAGTGTGGTTGAGGTTCATTAGGTTATATATATATATATATATAGCTATCAATAATATTATACAATATAAATATATAAATGGTAAGGAGATCTTGCCACAAATGAGAATTCTAAACAGAGTTTACTTGCTTAGTAGAGAGAGAAAGAGATGGGAAAGGAAATCGGTGCTAGCAATACCAAATTTTAAATTTTAAATTTTCTCTTTTCTTTTGAAAAAATTAAGGTTGTGGAGCACTCATATTGAACTCAATGCTCCACCCCGTCTACTACCGTTAGATGGGTTAAAAAAAACTTGGGTTATAACATATATATATATATATAAAGAAATATGTATAAATAATAGTAGGTTCGGGTTTGGTTTGGGTGTGGGGTGCTATTATCGATTCATTCTGGTACCCTTATCTAACACCATTCATCCATATATAATTTATTTACACTCTTTTTGCATATATATTCCATTGGTAAGATGAGTACGAGAGTCGAAAGGATTGGGTTCGTGTCTAGGGTGCACATGATCGCACTTGATCACGCGCACACCATTCTTCTAGTTTTAAATTATTTATTAATAATAATTAAATAAGCCCATGCGTTATAATTATAGTGCTTGAAAAGGTGGGGTCGAACTTGGCTCGGTCTCAGGGTTCAAGTCGTATGCAACACACACACATGCCTTATGTTGGGGCTCGAGCTCGTATTTGGATTTAATTAAGCTTGTTATTGGGTGCACACCTATTATTAAAAGGATGGGTCCGAGTGTAGACACCTCCATTTTGCCCTCTCAGGAATATACAAATTCGTTCGGTCAACCTTTGACCTTGCCCGTGACTTTTCGGAAAGGACTTACTTCCTCTGAAAGTTCCACGACCCTAATATGGGGACCATATACTGAAACAATAGTATATGGCTGAACACAGGTTGAAACAATAGCTATGTGGCTCAGACCCCTTAACCCTAATACAGGGACCATATGTTGAAACAATAATATATGGCTGGACACAGGCTGAAATAATAGCTCTGTGGCTCAGGCCCCCTGACCCTAACTGGGAAACCATGTACTGAAATAATAGTACATGGTTGAATGCAAGCTGAAATAATAGCTATGTCGCTCATATCCCAACGTAGGGAGACTATCTACTGAAACAATAGTATATAGTCGAAATGACGACTGAAACAATAGCCTGACATTTCAGACCCGACCTGACCCGGACAACCCCGAATTCCGCACTAAAAGCCGCACACGCAATTCGATTACGTGCCAACTCACAAGCGAGCAATCAGTCCCCTTCTCAGACCAAACTTCCATTCTTCAGACCACCCCGAGACTCGATTACTAGCTCCACGTGGCACACATGATCGGATTGAGCACCACATCACAGGCGCGCAATTGACCTACGCCTGACCTAGTCTCACTACCCTTGACCCCCAAGATTCCACGATTAAGAGCTTCAAATGAGATGCTTAATCGGATTGTGCACTCCAAACCAGGCACGCAATTAGTCTTAACGTGATTAGAACTAGGGAACTTGGCTGACCCAGTCAGCCGGTCGCTCACTGAGTCGATGACCGACTCAAAGCGATTAAGCGCAGGATAACCTGCGTGCAATTCAGTTAAACCCCTGAAACAGGGCGCGTAATTGGAAAAAATCTTATAAAAGACTTTTTTTTAATTTCGACCAAAAAAAAAAGAGGGGACAGAGAGAAGGAACAACATGAGCACACACAGAGAGTGAACGCAGTGAGGAACGCAAGTACCCCGCATCCAAGCTTCGAAATTCAAGATTCCTCTCTACTGTCCCGGCCTTAGGTAAGAATTTAGCTTTTAGTTTCCAACCTTAGTTTTAGTTAGTTTTTTTTAGTTTTAACTATTATTATCAAATTTTCAGTCTTAGACCGTAGCATCTTTTTTTTAGACCGTGATTTCTAATATTTGGTTCCAATTCTCAGTTTCTAGAATCAGTCCTTAATCAGACGGCATAATGACCGATCCTAGACTTTAATTATATTCTAAAATCTTAATCTCCAGTCCTATTATTAATCTCTGGTTTTAGTTCTTAGTTTCTAGAACCAGTCCTTAATCATACAATCTAATTTTCTGATTTCGGTCCCGAATTCAGTCCTTAGGTTTTAAATCTTAGTTTTAATCTCTCAATTTAAGAATTTTAGAATCTCAATTTACAGTTCTGTTTTAATTTCTAGTTTCATAATTTAATTCATAACTATGACCTAAAATTATCGATTTTAGAAATTCAAAAAATACTATCTTATAATTCAAAATTAATTTGCTTTAATCTCAGCCAACCGATTTATCCCAAGGGAGCTTACGTAGGGTACTCGGGAACGAGGCCAATCCTCCTTAGCATAGCGGCCCAAAATCCTTTTTATTTTTGATTTTTTTAGTAAAGTTAGTTTATTCATGCTAATTAGAATTTTAGTAAAATTAGTTTATTTACGCTAATTAGAATTTCAGTAAAATTAGTTTACCTGCTTTAATTATAATTTCAGTAAAATTAGTTTACCTGCTTTAATTATAATTTCAGTAACATTAGTTTACTTGCTTTAATTAGAATTTCAATAAAAGACCTAATTTAATTAAACTTCTAGTAAAATTAGGAAACTTAATTAATTAGATTTCTAATAAGATTAAAACATAATTAATTAGACTTACTAATAACATTAAGAGACCTTTTAAAATTGCAGTAGAATCAAGGACACCTAATCACAATGGAATTCTAATAAAATTAGGACACCTAAACTAATTAGATTTCTAATAAGATTAGGACACTTAAACCTAGTAGACTTACACTAGAATTAGGATATTAGAATGTTAGATTAATTCACCACAACAGATCCACACAGTTAAACTCATAATAGAACTCGGGAATTCAAGCCAATTAGAATTACAGCAACAAGAAAAGAAAACCAAACTATCAAAATTACAAAGTAGAGCCAGTGCAGCTGATGTTGGCAGGCCGACGACTCAATAAAGAATTAGCCCACACCCGCTCTAAAGCATGATCACTGACGTGTTGCAGCGTCGTTAAATATCTACAGCTGGCGATCGCAACAAACGAGGAACCTTCTTAGAAATCCTCCTTTTATTTTTAACATTCATAACACCGCATTGCCAGAGTCCGCCTAGGACAGAATTGGGCCACTGATTCACAAGGACCAAAAGGAACTGGCGATTGCGATGGGACACTTTTGCTAAACGTTTCTTTTTTTTAAATAGTTTTAATTTTCTTTCTTTTTTCTTCCCATCACATCATTTTGTATTCCCTTAAATATATGAGTCTTCGCCAAAGACTCGAGATGTCTGCTATTTGAAGAGTGAGTTTAGGAGACCTGTCATTGTGGGGATATCACGACAACCCTGTATACGAGGAAAAATTACCTTATGATTCTAGCCTACGACAACCTGAGATTAACATGACTGACGATCAAGAAAATCCCTTTTCTACCCCGCACACCGATAATAACTACAACGGGAGAGATAGTGACACCGGACAAAACCTCACTGCTCAACAAATTGTAGAACTCAATATTCAGAGAATACAAAGAGGAGATGACGACACTGAGGAATTGCTTCGAGGACTAGCTGCTGCATACGAGACCTTTAGGGCACGACAATGTTCAAAAGAACAAGAACGACAAGAGAGGCCGCTACCTACCCTGAGCACAGTGTCAGCCCACGCCTCACCATTGAGATAACCTGCTCACATATTCTTCAATGATGATTCTCTAGATAAGGTTTGCCATGGTTTATTCCAAAAGACTGCGCCATCAAGATCGAAGATCTCCCCAAGATGCTCGATGAATACATGGCCATGAGAGAGCGCCCTGGTCACTCATTCGGGTTCAACAAATTTTGCCAGGATGTCAAATTTAATTTACCAACGGGGCTCAAACCGCCAAAATTTATTAAGTACAACGACACGGGAAATCCAAACCGTCACTTGGCCCTCTTTTTCAATGATTGTCGACCCACACGCGATAATCAAGGACTTCTCATCCATTATTTCCAACGCTCATTAGCAGAAGAAGCTCTAGATTGGTTTGCTGGACTCCCGCTATATAAGATAGATACACTCGATGATTTAGTGGCCAATTCCTGGACCAATATAAGCACTTGATCTAAGAGACAGTTAGTCTTAGCGATCTAATGGTGACAAAGCAAGGGTCCGACGAATAGTTCGCCGACTTCGTCGTCAGATGGAGGAAACTCGCTGCCAGGATCGACACTTCAATGAAAGAGAAAGACTCGGTTGACATATTCATCGATAACACTAGAGAATCATTGAAGAGAGCGCTTGTCATAAGTGACTGCCCCGACTTCACTACACTCCATTCTCGGGCATCCTGACTAGCGCGACACATCAAAGGTGGAGACCTCGCCCTATCCATAGTCACATCGAGAGTAAGTTCTTTCAGTGAATCAAAGTAAAAAAATAACAAGAAAGCCACAGGAACCAAGCAGGTTAACACCGTTGTCAACCAAGGACAGAACTCCGGGAACGAAAACTTTCGACCGAGAAATTTAGGGCAGAATGAAAATCAGCAACGATACACAAACTAAAATCAAGGCGCGAATCAACAAAGATACACGAACCAGAACTAAGGACAGAACTAGAATCAGGGCCAATACCAGAATAGAAACCAATATTCCAACGCTTATCAGAACCTGAATACCACACAGAATCGATCGGCCCACACGCAGAGCTATAATAACGTACCCCCACCATAAAATTTTAACCAAACTAGAGGTCCCTACCAGCCGTGGTGGGAACACTATCCCCCTTTATTTGACACAATTTCCAACATCTTCCATCTCCTTAACACTTAGAATCTCCTCCGATTCCCACAGGAAAGACCCCGACCTTGGCCAACGAATCTGGACTATAGTAAATACTACGTATTTCATCGGTATGCGAGACACAATCTGAAAGACTGCTAGGTCCTTCGAGATATAATATATGATATGAATGACCATAATCAAATTGATTAGGAAGCGCTCCAGAATCTTAACCCTAACAATAATCAACTCCAACAAAACTTAGGAATCATTAATAACCCCATGCCTAACCTAAACCAAGGAACACCAGCCCAGGTCACCACCGTGGACCTCCTCGGTCAATCCTCTTTCTAGCCCTTTACCTTAATCACTCGCATCCAACCCTCCAACACTTTTGCTACCCCTGTGGAAGCTCCTCCACCCCGACATCCCTTGGCTTTGATCACCCGAATCTCCCCTCCGAGCCCACCTCCTTACCCAAAGTTCACTCAGACACGAGTCCACTCCTTTAGGGCTCGAAGACCGTTCCTCCATAATCGCCCACCAAAACCCCCAACCCCTCCAAATCCTGAACCGACACCATTGCAGCTCGCCTCGTCCGATTCAGAGCCTAAGTATGAAGGTCATGTTCTCTAAACTGCAGCCCAAATCGCCGCATGGGTAGACAGTGTCACCCGAAAGACCCCAAGCCCAGGAGACGACACAAGGACTGAGTGTTCGCTAAATGCAGAAGAAAGTGAGCAAGAAGAACATCCTGACCCGTGCGAGACATGATTGGTGTCAAAATGTGACTATATTTGGCACCTTAATCCCTACATTTAGCTGTCCGATGAAAGCATCTGATAGTTGTTATGAGGTTTTAATGATTACAGGTATTTTTGACTGTTGGATCGTTAAAGAGCATAAAAGAGGGTAATTAAAGGCTACACAAGGGCTATGAATAAAAAGGTTAAAGGAAGCATCGAAATCCATGAAGCAGCTCAACATCCACCAAGAGGATGAAGATTCTACCCCTATGTGTCAATCGATTGACACATGAATGTCAATCGATTGACAGGAGAAGACAACTCTGTCCCCACTTACTTCGAATCAAAAGTCAATCGATTGAGATTCAATTCTCAATCGATTGAGGCTATTAGGGATAGGGTTTGTTCGGCCCTATAAAAAGAAAGCTACGGCTTTGCCTTGGGAGAGCTTTTTATTATTTTTGGCTCCGACTTTTCTTTTCAATTTCTTAGAGATCTTTTCTTCTTCTTCTCTTACATTCTTTTTATCTGGGTAGATTATACTTAGGTTTTTGCATTGTTTTTCTTTTACATTTTATGAAATCATAGATTGTATTTAGGAAAGGCATTGTAAAAAGATCTTTGATGATAAATGAAAAGTAGAATGGCTTTGAATGTGCAAAGAGATCGTACACCAAGGATGAGCGGCTAAATCAGTTGTTCGAGGAGGATGCGATCCCCAGATAAGTAATATTTTACGATTAACTCCATAAGTTCCTAATGTCATCATGGAATCGTTCTACTAAAAGTGTATTTGATTGAATATATGTAGAATACTTTATTATGACTATTGATTGCGCGTATCAACGACCATAATCGCTAGATCTGGACCTGCAGGCTGATCTAGGCTGCAGAGCGATTATGTGCCTATTGTCGTGATCTAAACATCTTGAGATACGCTATGCTTTTTATATGATTCATACTGCAATGATAGGCTGAATTATCATTTTTAGATAGGGTATGCCAGATTGATGATCATGTTTTCTTACGAATCGTTCTTCTAGATAAATGATTGTGTGATTGATGCTTAATGAAATTGTGGGCTTAATGGTAAAAAAGTTATAAGTCTGGGGTAGCATATTCCTTGATCATTCCAAAATATTATTCTTTTATTCATCAGAAATCATTTTGCTCATATTAGTTTATTTTTCTTGCATTTAGAAATAGTGTGAAAAGTGTTTGGTGAATTGAATTTCTCCCTTGGTACTTCCTTGGGTGTCTTAATCTCTGAAAGGATTAGATAAATTTCGCATTTCCCTGTGGGTTCGACACCCCTGTTCTTATCGTGCTACAATAGATCTTGTGCACTTGCAAGGGTTAAACTTAAAATTGATCAAGACATTGGTCTCTGCTTTCCTAAAAGAAGAAGATTACACACAGTACCTCCCACCTTGGAGCGGCACAGTGTGAGTATGCGATTCGTCTTCAAATTTCAATCACTTTACAGACACATCAACGTTGAGCAACACCGGGCTCGATCAACAATCGACTTGCCCGATCCTTGAGTCAAGAACCAATTATCCGCCTCCGCCTTGTCCTCGAAATAAGGATTTTATGAATGCACAACCATCGGAGGGGAATATGAGAGAAAGAGAAATTAACTTGCCTCCTCCACCTTACTTTATCCCTCCACTAACCCCTGCATCTCAACTACTCTAACCACCCGCACCCAAGGCTCATCGGTCGGGTAAAGAAATTGCACTCGAGCCAGGACAAGAATATAACCTCCTGCGGCATCTCCAAAAGATTATAGCCCAGATATCAATACTAGAACTCATCAAGAAATTGCCTGACCTTTATTGATTATTGATAAGGACACTTGAAGACACACAGGTGGATGAGGACACAACATTGGATGAGCTACACCAAATCGCCTCAGTCATGGCGTAACCTTCAGCACGCACTTTTACGGACGCAGACATGCCTAAAGAGTCACTCTGCGAAAGTTCAGCTCCTATATATCTTACGATCATAATTAGAGGATTCTCCGTACCCCATGCATTGGTTGATACATGAGCAGGACTCAATATCTGTCCTATCACAATGTTAAAGATGCTCGAGTACACAAAGCAGGATGTCAGGCCCTCAACACTATCTCTTATAGCTTATGACGGATCGCGTCGTTTCGTCAAAGGAACTATCAAACTCCAGGTTCACCTTGAACTTGTAACAAAAGACGTCACTTTCCATGTTTTCGATTCCTCCAATACTTATAACCTTATCTTAGGAAGGAAGTGGTTAGAGTTTATGAAGGGCGTCGCATCCACATTCCACCAATGCGTCAAATTCCCGTATGAAGACTCCATTGTCCGTATATATGCTGATGCACCCCTCCAGGAGATGAACACTGCTTACGCGATAAGTATTCTAATAGCCCATGATTCTGTGCTAAACACTGGCCATATTCAGAAGGCCGGAATGCCCGATGAGGCAACCATTGCACAAGTCCGTCCCCCTACCCCTCCTAGTTCTCCCCCAACGCGTTAACAAAAATTAATGAGAAGAGAGATTGGCCCAAACCTCGCCAGACTCTACGACATCAACACAACCGCGACAAAAGATTGGGACCTTATGTATCAGCTCGGGTACATCCCCCACATCGGACTCGGTAAAAATAAGCAAGGACGTCTAGGGCATGTCATCCCAAGGAAAATACGCAAACACATAGGGTTAGGTTATCAATCGGACGACTCACAAGCCGACTTGTTCCCTACCTCCCCGAAGTGGTCTCTATATGACCACTTCGTCTACGGGACCACTGAGAAAGCCCATATACCAAGGCAGAAGGAAGTGTCTTTCACTAAATCTCAAGAAGTGGAGATTGAATGAATGGCTAAAGCATTTAATGATTTAACATATCTAAATGACGATATCAACAAACCACTTAAGGGAATCAAATGTTTGTTTGACACTAAGGAGTCTACAGAAGAAAAAGGGAAAGACCTCTAGAACTCGAGCCGCGAGTAGGAGATTGGAAATTCACCGATGACGAAGATTTTCACATAGAAACCTTGCAAGATGGTGAAGAGTACTTACACTCAATATGGGAAGAGGATGACACCCAACAAGAAAATTTTAGCTCACATAGCATCCGCCTCGACCTTGGCCTCGAAGGATGGGAATGCCCGTGGGACTCCCCTTGTATCGCTCACCCATACCAACCCCGCTGCAACGCATGCACCAGTGTATTAGAATGTTTTGCTAGCTGGATCCGACATTCAGCAATAGTAGGATCGAATAACTCCGACCTCGTAGCTACAGAAGCAAGTATGACCTACCAGCTTGGCTACCGGTACAGGAGGAAGAAAATTCCAACAGCAATCTGGTCGACCCCAAAGAAAATACTCACGTCGCTCTTATTGAGTTCGAGGAAGAACTCGAACTAGACACTCCCCCATCCCAGACGTGCCACAACTCCAAATATTCTAGAAATCTCTCGAGAAAGAGTGGCAACCTCTCCCAAGCGATGATGAGGATTACTGGATAGACCTCCCTGCACTCGAGTTAGCAGAGCATGCCAACCAAGAACTTCAGGCATCAGATCAAGAAGATGAGCTCAATACCAGCCCTGACTCCGGCTTAGAAGGATGGGAATATCCTTGGGAATCTCCCTACATTTCTCACCATTACCAGCCTCATTGCCGAACATGTGTACTCATCCTAATATACTATGAAGTTCAAGGGAGAGAGTTCACTATCCCTAAAGATCCTCAAGGAGGTCACCCTCGACAGAAAGAGCAATTGCATTATAACTCAGAGGATGATAGTTCAACCGATTACGATCTCCAGAGCTTCTTCGAAGATGAGGCAGTCAATGTGATAGAGGAAATCGAACGCTAGTGCCATTGTCGTCGACATCGTTTATTCAAAAGATCCCATCAAATGAGGACTCTAAAAAAATAATGTCAAATTCAGAATAAGTTCACATTTCTCGAAGAATTGCCCGAACGGTTTCAGTAGCCGTCTCGCTCCCTCAGTTAGAGGAAGTAGCTCCCTCGGCGCCTCCTGAGGCAACCGACTTTGTACCATATCTACTATCAAAAATTTAAAAAAATAAATAGAAAAAGCAGAAAATCCTAAAAATTTAGAAATACAAAATCCAAAAAAATAAGAAAATCTCATAAAAGAAAATCCTTTGTCTCAAATCAGTTTTGCGACCAACAGAGAGACTTTTCTCCTAAGATTTCTATCCCCTCTCCCTCACGAAGACGCAGGGCATCTCGGCAAAATAACAAGCCAGTGATCATACCAGATGAGATACTTTGCGACTTTGAGAAAAGAATCAATGGCCTTGACCTTCACCTTACCAAAGATCTCTCAATCATAAATTGTATCGATGAAGGGTTACCTTTCACAAAATTAGATCCTCAGTGTAGCAATTTTACAGTATATGAGCTTATTGAAGATGAAGAAGGAACACCAGTCGCCAAGGAGGCGCAGAATTTCCAGCGGGTCATCAAGCGTTTCGACGAGCAAACCCAAGCTGCCGCAAAACCTACAGAATAAACCAACTTTGGCGCTGAAGAGAAACCCAGGAAGCTACTAATTAGCGCAACGCTCAGCTCTAAGGAACGTCAACAAATCGTACAAGTTCTACAAAAACACCTCGACTCCTTTGCATGGTCCTATAAAGATATGCCTAGTCTAGACCTAAGTTTAATAGAACATCGACTTGTCTTGGAACCCAACACAAAGCTTGTTAAGCAGAAACTCTGAAGGATGCACCCACAAACAACCCTTCAAGTTAAAGGGGAAGTTGACAAGTTATACAAAGCCAAATTCATTCGAGTCGTCCTCTACCCCAAATGGGTCGCTAATATAGTACCTGTTGCTAAGAAAGACGGCAGAGTACGGGTTTGCATGGACTTCCAAAACATCAACCAAGCATGCCCAAAAGATGACTTCCCACTTTCGCACATTGACACTCTAGTCGACAACATCGTTGGACATGAGATGCTATCCATTATGGATCATTTCTCTGGGTATAATCAAATCAAATTAGCTGAGTCTGACCAAGAGAAGACTTCTTTCACCACACCACGGGGAACCTACTGCTATGTCGTCATGCCTTTCGGGCTTAAGAATGCAGAAGCCATGTACCAACGCGTCATGATGACTATCTTCCACGACATGATGCATAAATGTGTAGAAGTCTATGTCGATGAAATATTAGTGAAGTCTCAAATGCGGGCAGGACATGTTGAAGCACTCCAACTGGTACTACAAAGAGCTGATAAGTACCAGCTGAAGATGAACCCAAAGAAATGTGTCTTCGGAGTCACCTCCAGAAAATTACTTTGTTTCATAGTCAACAAGCGAGGGATCAAGCTCGACCCTGTAAAAGTCAAAGCCATCCTTGAGATGCCACCTCCCGATGATATCAAAGAATTACGAGGCCTGATAGGAAGATTGCAATTCATCAGGAGATTTATCTCCCAGCATTTAGACAAATGTGATCCTTTCTACAGACTACTTAAAGGAGGAATTGAGTACAAATGGGATGACTAGTGTCAGCAAGCCTTTGACAACATCAAAAAGTACTTCCTTAACCCGCCAATACTATTGCCACTAGTTCCCGGGAGACCCCTAATCCTCTACCTCTCAACAAACGATAAAGCAATGAGAGTAATTCTGAGACAATATAAAGAAAACAGCAAGAGAGAAAAGGCTATCTACTACCTTAGTAGGACAATGGTCGAGTATAAATAAAATTACTCTTCAATAGAGAAGACCTGCCTCACATTGGTGTGGACCTCAACCAAATTACGGTACTACTTAGGAGCACATAAGATACTAAAACTAGCCCAAATGGACCCTTTGAAGTACGTATTCGAAAAATCTACAACATCAGGAAAGATCGCTCGCTGGCACATGCTATTGCAAGAATTTGACATCACTTACATCACACAGAAGTCGATCATAGGACAAGCAATCACCGACTATCTCGCAGATCTCCCACTCCCAAGCAATGAGCTCATACGTGCGGATTTTCTTGATGATGACCTACTCACAATTCATAACGAAGAGCCCGATAAGACATCATGAACCCTTTATTTCTACGGTGCTCTAAATCACAAAGGAAAAAGTATCGGGATAGTCCTGCTAACCCCAAAAGGAGTTGCCATACCTAAGGCTTTTCAATTAGACTTCTCTGTCACTAATAATATTGCAGAATTCGAAGCTTTTATAGCCAGACAATGAGCAACACTACAATTAGGCATTAAATAGTTGAAACCATCGGTGATTCCAAGTTTATATTCTCACAAGTTATAAGAGAATGAAAAACCAAGGAAAGGAGACTAATGACATATCTAGAAACTACTCAATATTTGATAAAGAAATTTGAGAGAATCTCTTTCACACACATCCCTAGATTAGAAAACGAGCACGCAGACTCCCTCACCATGTTAGCATTGATCATCTAAATACTCATCGGACAAAGTACCAAGACCTTCTTCGTCGAAAAGCTGACAGTACCCGCCCACGAGGTAGCATGGACAGTCAAGAGAGAATTACCAATCCTCCCCACAAGCATGGGACCAAATGAAGCAATCACTCCGAAAAATCATGTCAAGTCAGAAACCGAAGTCGCTATGTTCAGGTTTAAAAAATCACCAACCGATGACGGACAACCATGGTATTTCGAAATCTGAAACTTTCTAAAGTATCAATACGTTCCCCCATACGCCACGAAGATCGAACAGAAGACTATGAGGAACTGATGCGCCCGATTCTGCATACTCGGCGAAATATTATACAAAGAAGCCTTCACCAGAGGAGTACTGCTATGATGTGTCACAACCGTCGAAGGATAATACATCATCCGAGAAGAAAAGCACATGCCAGTGCCTGCGGCACCCACGCCGGAAGACAGAGACTCGCTGATCAAATCATATGACAAGGCTACTTCTGGCTGATAATGATAAGAGACTGCCACCTCTACGTCCAATTCTACAAACAATGTCAAGAACATGCTGCACTCGTCAAACCTTCATCAATTGCATTAAACACTATGACCTCACCGTGGGCGTTTTTGATGTGGGCTTTTGATGTCATTGGACCTTTCACAGACATAGTTGGGAACACTCATAAGCACGCGTTCATACTTACGGCAACCAAATACTATACCAAATGGGCAGAAGCCGAGCCATATGTCAGAATCACCGCTTCAACACTCGTGAGGTTTATCATTTAAAATATCATCACCAGGTTTGGAGTACTTAGGATGTTTATTACCGACAACGGATTGCAGTTCATCGCAGAGAAGACGAAGAAGTTATGTAAGAAGTTCGACATCAATTTATGCCACTCATCACCATTCTACCCTCAAGGCAATGGACAAGCAGAAGCTATGAAAAAAACGTTGATTCGAATTCTGAAGCGCACAATAGAAATAAGCAAGGGAGCCAATTGGCCCGAACGACTACCAGGAGCACTCTGGGCCTATAAGACCTTTAGTCGTACGGTCACTGGCCAAACTTCCTATCTCTTTACCTTTGGGATGGAGGCAATCCTACCATATGAGATACAAGTACCATCCTTACAGATTCAACTCGATGATGAGCTATCCTTAGTCGAGAGGATAATTATCCTACTCGCACAGCTAGAGCAACTTGATGAGACACGTCTAAGGGCAGCTGATCACGCTCAGATATATCAGAGGAGAGTGGCTAGGGCTTATAACAAGAAAGTCCTCGAACGAACCTTTAATATTGGAGAATTAGTCTTAAAGAAAATCATGCCTTCCAAGCACACCCATTTGAAAGGAAAATTGAAATTGAACTGGGAAGGCCCTTATGTTATAACAATCGCATACCCTGGAAATGCATACAAACTGGCGAACCAAGATGGGGAAGAACTCCCTAGCCTTTGGAATGCCATGTACCTTAGAAAATATTATCCTTAGCCCTGTGATCATCACATCTCGTAGTTAGATACATATACTTATCACCCCGTAGTTGTCACGACCCATTCACTGGTCATACGTTATCAATCCTCAGAATATCCTTAAGACCTCTAATTTTTCGTCCACTTTCTTATTCGGACGAATTAATCAAAGGACTAGTGACATACCTAACCTCCTTCAAAAGCATAGGTAACACCTGATCCTCATTCCCTTTTCCCGCCATTGGAGGAGACGTTAGAACAATAGAAAAAAATAAAGCTGCTAGGTTCAATCAAAACTCATTATTCTTGCATTAGCAGGTTGCTTTCAGAAATATATATATATATATATATATATATATATATATATATATATATATATATAAATTGAGTGAGAGCAATACGACGAATGAACAAGTCGATGAGCTCAGGAAAGCATAAGCAGGCCGTGAGGACGTCTCTGGTAACTTTACTAGAAATATATAAGCAAGCTGCGAGGGCATCCCTGATGTCCCCATACTACTAGATATCGTCGTAAGGCAGCGGGAGGAGAATAAACTCCTGCTAACCATAGAATGTGAGATTTTGATGGTACCGAAATATGATGAAGAGCTCAATCATGGCATCCCGTATCCCCTCTGAGAAAAAAATTGTCACTCATCCCTTTTGGAAAGCGTTGGCTACAAACAACTTCCTACATCACTAAACCTTACCCCTCTTCTACTTTTTTATTTTTTCGGATGATAAATTGGAAGCCTTTAAGGATACTCCTAGGGATAAAACCGAAAACCGATGAATGATGACTGATGAAAGCACCCACTATGCCTACCGCACTTCCCCCTGGATAATAAATTCACTTTTGGTCGGATTGAGATCAGATGGTGTCCTGCTAGAACCGGTTCCTGTTCAATCAAAGGAGGGCACGAGATAGGTGATGATAGTACTAATGATTTTTTTCTTCAAGACTAACTCACCAAATACCCATGGTTTCTTATAGACTAAAAGTGCTCATCTAAAAGTTAGAAAAACTCCATTGCATCTAGACGCTGGGGACATTTTTTTTTTGTTCAGAAGGAGAATCACCTTAGAAGCGCCGACTTGCTCATAAAAAAGGTGCGAAATACCGAAGTCACCATCCGGAGAGTGCTACTGAAGATACCACACTGCCGATCCTACCACGCTCCTACACTGGGGTATTTTTATTTTTATTTTTATTATTTTAGTTATTTGCTTTCCCTGTTATATTATTTTCATTTCCTTTAAAAAAAAAAGAGAGAAAAAGAAAAAGAAAAAGAAAAAAAAAAGGAGAAGAAAAAGCATCTATCCATCTTTACTACCAGGCCCCGGTCTGAGATACTCGCCTCCCTTGACAACTGCAAGGAGGAGAATAAAATTATTGATAGTCTTGTCTTTACATGTGCAGATACAAAGCAACCTTCAACCATCACCGGGCCAACTCGAGAAGCATCCAAGTCCCGATGACGACCAACGACACCAAAAGTGAAAGGCAAATGCGAGAGGTAACTAAAAGAAAAAAGCTGAATCAGGTACATCTAAGCCCAAAATCTCCGTATATATCAAAAATTTCTTTTTTACATCTGTCACCGGGGGCATACCCCCTGTATATACAATGTACACGCACAATGAATACAAAAAATATACATGCACCCCTACTCCCTACGCTGTCGCTGGGATGGCCGATCACCGCTGTCCCCAATATCATCAGCCCGGAGGTCCGTAAATTGATCCTCCGAAAACACAATCTTGGCACCTGGAGTCAGAGGAACCCCTAGAAGACGAGGCCTTGCTATTGAACCCCCCTCACTCGCCTGACTAGTAGACCACCATGATCGAGAATGAGGAGGATACCTCGCAAGAAACTTCTGAATGACCAAATCCTCATGAACATAATCTCTGACACGATCACGTGTCATACGACGAGGCTGCCCGGCTGAGTAGCCCGTAGCCCTCGACTCTGATCCAGCAAGCTGACCAACTATCCCACACACTCCCCGCTCACTCCTCGTCAGACGATACTGCAGTCGATCTATAGTCGCCTGCATCTCTGCCCGCATCGTCTGACGTGCCACCTCCAACGCCTCGGTTTGAGTCCTCTGTGCAACCATCATCTCGACGAACAAGTCCTCGCGAATCTGCTTGTCCCCAAGGATCTGTCTCGCTTCAGGAGTGGCACGCGCTCGCACCGCCTCTAGACGCGCCTCCTCAAGATCACGTACCTGCGTTACCGCACCGAGTCAAAGAAAGCCAATAGATATATATATATATATATACGAATATTTGTAAGGAAATTTTTTGAAAAGAAGAGAATCATACCAGATCCACCCTCTCTCCAACGAGGCACTCAACCGTCGCAACAGTCACTGGATCAACAGGCGGCGCAGAAGGAACAACAAACGTGGGCGGCTATAATGAAAACAAACGAATACATCAGATAACACTATGATAACGAATAAACTATAAACGCATCAACTAAAACACACCTGAGAAGGAATAGGGGCAGACCCTTAAGGGGGAGCCTCAGGGGCGGAGTCCAAAATAGCTTGCACAAAGAACCAAATAAACCAACACAAGATATGCCAGAACAAAATAAAATAAAATAACCTAAACTGAATTATACCAAACTAGAAACTATACCTGACTCTCGGGGCATAAAGAGGCAGCAGTCGCCTCCCTCTTTTGAAGATCCTTGGCGACCTGATGCTGAAATACCACATGATGTTAGTAAACTGTTAAGAAAAGCGAAACAATAACATCCAACGAACTGCTACAATCATATGGATGGGTCAAAAGATTGAAGAAACTCACCCAGTGCTCTAGCTCGGTCAGTAGCTGGGCCATCGCTGAATCCTCCCGACTAGAAGAAGCAACTGAAGAAGGATCGAATGCCTGAGCAGAAGCCCCCGCGACGGAAAGCTCTGCCCTATGCAAACATCAACAAATGCACCAGAACTAATCAAAACCCACAAAATACTAACAATCAATAAACTAAGGAAGACACTTACCAATCGATCAATCTCAGATCGTAGACTGGCCTCCACCTCCCTATCGGCCTGCTGCTGACTGCGTAATAACTCTACCATCGTCAAATGACTGGTGACCTCAGCCTCCCTCTCAGACTGGCCAGAAGAAAATGATACACAACAACTATATAAGAACGACTAAAAAATTGAGTCAACATAATATATGAATGACTAAACCAATGAACTAACTCACCAGGAGCCGTCGAGTCTCCACTAGCTGGACCCTCATCTCATCCTCCGCTCCCCTAGACTGAGCAAACGAGGAGGCAAGAGATCTCCTCATCAGGATGAGGAGCACACCTTGTCTGCTCCATCACCCTATGAAGGGCATCTAATGCTCCCCAGACTCCCGTCGTGAGGTGGCCTTGCTCTAACGCGGCCAATCTCTCCCTCAATGCTGACGTTGACTCAAGTCTGCCGACCACAAAAGGGCCGCTCCCGTGGAAGGGACATGTGAAGAGGCGCCCACCGTCCAATGTCCCAAGCCATCTCCCAAACTCTTGTACATTCACCTCGTCGCGCGCCCCTGTCACCCTGGTCCCCCCCGGCTCTGAAATCCTCCATCTGAACGGCCATTTTCTTTACGAAGTTCCGATCAGGGGGACTGGTCATCCTCTTCGCCACTCTGTGGCAAATCTCCGGAGGGACTCCCTGAGCAAGTCCCCGCTGCTGAACCACTCGAGATAGGTGGATCCTCTCCACCTTCTCAAAACAATGGACCCATATGTCCACGTCAAAGAAAGGCTAGCTAGACTGAATCACTGGCACACCGGCGTCCTCCTCAGCCACGTATGGCTTCCAAATCACTTACAATCGAATAAGCAAGCCAACCCATCAGTAAATCCCTAGAGCCCAAAAGACCCGAAATAAAATGAAATAAAATGTGTACACGATAATATATATCTGCCCCTCATGCATATCCTTAAAAAGGCCCCGCGCGATTAGAAGATCTGAAGACCAACGACGACCCCTCAATGCTATCCTCCACACATGCATCTGCGAAAACATGAATGTAATCTCCGCTGGAACCCATGGACGAAGAAAGGAAAAGTCATCATACGCCCAAAACTAGAGAATAAAAAAAATAAAAGAAATGTTGAATAACTGCTACGACAAAAAAATTGAAGATACCAATTAACTAAAACTCACCTGGAGGAAAGGAAGGAAACCTCCGATCTTCGTGACACCTCACCCCTGACGATAAAGTTGCTCATAGAGATGCGCCAATGCGGCCGCACCCCAAGCATTGGTAGGGACTCTATCTAAGTCTCCAAGAAGCATCAGAAACAACCCAGTGACGCATCCCCGAGTCGAAGAAGAAAAGAGTACTGCACCAAGAAAATGCATTAAGAATGCTCGAAGCACCCTATCTGCAGCCAACCTCGGTTCAACCACGGGCTCCCGACTGGCCATTTCCACACAACGCACCTTGAAAGACACCCTCGGCTCCGAATGATGCCTCGGAGGGACGAAGCCACTTGCGAACATGTCAAAGAACCAAGTGACCCGAACTGCCCCTGGCCCCGATCCACTAGACCTATATGGTACGCCCATAATCTCCTTACACACCCCCAGATAATCTCCTGCCATCTGCCCCGTAATCGACTCACCCTCAAAATGAAGACCAGTGATGCAGACCCAATCCTCTGGGGTCGACAGCAACATACCAATCGGAAAGAGAATCACCTGATGCCTCTCCCTCCACCTCTCCAGAATCGCCGCGATCAGACAACGGTCGACCTAAAAAGGCTCCAACTCCAAGATCGGCCCGAAGCCGAAAGAATAATAATAAACAAAGAGACCGACCTACCAAAATTCATCTCACTCACTACTTACCCAAACCGGCCATTCCCCTGAAAAACTGAATAATTAGTATATTTAATCTAAGAACTTGCAAATGCCTATTGGAAAAAGAACGCTTGACGCGCATTGGTGTGAGCAATGACGCGCCCAGTCTGACATGACTTGTGAAAGCCTTCGACATTGTATGATTTTATTATTCGGTCCCTGGACCTTATTTATGGACATTTGTATGACGCCCCCCGGTACCTCGACTGCGTCATATCCCTCTATTTGACTGCCCCTTATAGCAGGTTGCGACATGCGGCGGGATGCCCCTTGCACCCACAGATTAGGATATAGTGATTCTCCTTTTCGTTTGTCTGTCACTCACAACAGGTCGCGCCACACGACCGGATGCCCCTTACACCCGCAAATTAGGATACGCTGACTTTTCCCATCGATTGTCTATGACAACTAGTCGCGATACGCAATAGGATCACTTACATCCACGACATGGAATACCCCTTTCAACAGCTACCATTGGACCCCCGAATGCTCCATTTTAACTTGCGCTGATAGATAAGAAAGCTAAGAATGTCATGTCAGTATCCCCAGTTAACATTTATGATTTTCCAAAAGAAACGAGAAGACACCTCGAATGAGGGGTGTCTACTTCTTCGACGGGATGCCCCTTGCACCTGCGGATTAGGATACACTGACTTCCCCCGTCGACTGTCTATGACAGCGGGTTGCGATACGCGGCAGGATCACTTACATCCACGACATGGAATACGCCTTTCGACAGCTACCACTGGGCCCTCGAATGCTCAATTTTAATTTGCGCTGATAGATAAGAAAGCCAAGAATGTCATGTCAGCATCCCCAGTTCACATTTATGATTTCCCAAGAGAAACGAGAAGACACCTAGAATGCTTCTTCGACGCGTTTTTACTTCACAAGAGCATGCCGAAGGGGCATCTGTAGACACTCCCATTTTGCCCTCTCAGGAATATATAAATTTGTTCGATCAACCTTTGACCTTGCCCGTGACATTTCAGAAAGGACTTACCTCCTCTGGAAGTTTCACAACCCTAATATGGGGACCATATATTAAAACAATAGTATATGGTTGAACACGGGCTGAAACAATAGCTCTGTGGCTCAGACCCCTTAACCCTAATACATGTACCATATGCTAAAATAATAGTATATGGCTGGGCACAGGCTGAAACAATAGCTCTGTGGCTCAGGCCCCCTAACTCTAATGGGGAACCATGCACTGAAATAATAGTACATGGCTAAACTCAGGCTAAAACAATAGCTTTGTCGCTCATATCCCAACGTATGGAAACTATATACTGAAACAATAGTATATAGTCGAAATGACAATTGAAATAATAGCTTGACATTTCAGACCCGACCCGACCCGAACAACCCCGAATTGTACACCAAAAATCACGCGCGCATTTCGATTGCGCGCCAACTCACAAGCATGCAATCAGTCCCCTTCTCAGACCAAACTTCCATTCTTCAGACCACCCCGAGACTCGATTATGCGCTCCACATGGCATGTGCGATCGGATTGAACACCACATCACAGGCGCGCAATTGGCCTACGCCCAACATAGTCTCACTACCCTTGACCCCCAAGATTCCACGATTAAGCACTTCAAATGAGATGCTTAATCGAATTGCGCACTCCAAATCAGGCGTGCAATTTGTCTTAACGTGATTAGAATTAGGGAACTCGATTGACCCAGTCAGCCGGTCGATCACTGAGTCGATGACCGACTCAAAGCGGTTAAGCATGGGATAACCTGCGCGCAATTCAGTTAAACCCCTGAAACAGGGTGCGTAATTAGAAAAAAGAGGGGATAGAGAGAAGGAACAACTCAAGCACACACAGAGAGTGAACGCAGCGAGGAACGCAAGTCCCCCGCAACCAAGCTTCGAAATTTGAGATTCCTCTCTACTATCCTGGCCTTAGGTAAGAATTTAGCTTTTAGTTTCCGAGCTTAGTTTTGGTTCTTAGATTTAGTTAGTTTTTTTTAGTTTTAACTATTAGTATTAAATTTTCAGTCTTTGACCGTAGCACCCTTTTTTTAGACCATGATTTCTAATATCTGGTTCTAATTCTCAGTTTCTAGAACCAGTCCTTAATCAGACGGCCTAATCACTGACCCTAGACTTTAATTATATTCTAAAATCTTAATCTCCAGTCCTATTATTAATCTCTAGTTCTAGTTCTTAGTTTCTAGAACCAGTCCTTAATCATACGGTCTGATTTTCTGATTTCGGTCCCGAATTCAGTCCTTAGGTCTTAAATCTTAGTTCTAATCTCTAAATTTAAGAATTTTAGAATCTCAATTTACAGTTCCGTTCTTAATTTCTAGTTTTAAAATTTAATTCATAAGTATAACCTAAAATTATCGATTTTAGAAATCTAAAAAATATAATCTTATAATTCAAAATTTAATTTTCTTTAATCTCAGCCACCTGATTTGCCCCAAAGGAGCTTATAAAGGGTACTTGGGAACGAGACCAATCCTCCTTAGCATAGCGAGCCAAAACCATTTTTTTCTGATTTTTTTAGTAAAGTTAGTTTATTCATGCTAATTAGAATTTTAGTAAAATTAATTTATTTACGCTAATTATAATTTCAGTAAAATTAGTTTACCTGCTTTAATTACAATTTTAGTAACATTAGTTTACTTGTTTTAATTAGAATTTCAATAAAATTAGTATAATTGCTTTAATTAAAATTTCAGTCAAATTAGTATAATTGCTTTAATTAGAATTTTAGTAAAATTAGCTCCTTTACTTTAATTAGAGTTTCAGTAGAATTAGTATACTTGATTCAATTAGAATTTCAGCATAATTAGTATAATTGCTTTAATCAGAATTTCCGTACGATTAGTATGCTTACGTTGATTAGAGTTTCACTAGAATTCACATACTTGCATTCCTAGCACAATTAGGAGACCTGAATTAATAGACTTCTAGTAAAATTAGGAAACTTAATTAATTAGATTTCTAATAAGATTAAAACATATTGAATTGATTAGACTTCTAATAGCATTAAGAGACCTTTTAAAATCACGGTAGAATCAAGACACCTGATCACAATGGAATTCTAATAAAATTAGGACACCTAAACTAATTAGATTTCTAATAAGATTAGGACACTTAAACCAAGTAGACTTACACTAGGATTAAGATATTAGAATGCTAGATTAATTCACCACAACAGATCCACACAGTTAGACTTATAATAGAATTCGGGAATTCAAGCCAATTAGAATTACATCAACAAGAAAAAAAAAACCAAACTATCTAAATTACAAAGAAGAGCCAGTGCTGTTGACGTTGGTAGGCCGACGATTCAGTAAAGAAGTAACCCACAATCGCTCTAAAGCGTGATCACTGACATGTTATAGCGTCGTTAAATATCTACAGCTAGCGATCGCAACAAACTAGGAACTTTCCTAGAAATCCCTCTTTTTTTTTCACATTCACAACACCGCATTGCCAGAGTCCTCCTAGGACAGAATTGAGCCACTGATTCACGGGGATTGAAAGAAACCCAAAAAAAGTGCGCACCAACACCGAGGCCACATCACCTATGTCAAAGGTTTGACCAAGGTCAAATAGGTTAAAACAATCACATCCTCATTAAAAGTCAGTGATTCAACATCAATAAAAATCAAGGTCATTGCACTTGTGAAAACTCATAAAATCGTTAGAGTGTCAGGATGCTACTCACCGGTAGCGTTTTGGTGCTACTCATGAACCAACTGGGGGCTATGTGGCTACCAACTCGAAGATCAGGAGTCACGACAAGTTGCCCTAGCTCGATCAGGTACCATGTAAATATAAAGATTTAAAAGAGTACTTATCCACTATTGAAAATGTGATCAAAGTTGGAAAAAATTAATGCACCAGGGTGGGGGGCATTGTGATGAGCAGTGGCTGACGCAAGATTTTCTTGAAGGATGGGCATTCGTTAGTCGATAGTTCTAGCATAATTTTTTTTTTTCTCAAATTATGGACGTACCGATCATATGATTAATTTTGATTTCACGTGGCACACATCTGAAAAAATGACCATAAAATCACATGGAACACGTTAATGGTAAAAAATGATTTTAGGTCACTTTTGAGAATGTGTGGCACATGGAAGAAAAAATAATCTCCTGATGGTACTCCTATAATATCATTTGGAGGAAAAATGATCTTCATCATTTGATTCAAAATGGAAAATGCAATTTGAAAAGAGGAGATGGGACGATGTTTCATTTTCACTAGGTGTAAATAATGGTATCCAATAGTAAAACTCTTTATAGAATTATAGTAGGTGGGTCATTCTATGTACGTGTCGAAATCAAGATCAAGAGACAGAGTAAGATGAGGAAGCCAAACAAGAGGCGTCACATTTGAAATCAACACTAGAATTTTTTCAAAACTATTATTGTAAATAAAGGTACCGCTTATGCTTTTATTACTCACTCAAAATGATTGCTTTTTCACTCCTCCAACTGGCATGCATTCACCACCTTTGAATCCAATGATAGAGATTGTTTCTCGTCCCCATCTTATGTACAATGGATATAGAGATCATGAGCATACATCCAACAGACAGTTTTTTATTACATGTAGCACAAAATCCCAAAAAGTGACCTCAAATCCTGTGTCACACATCAGGCAAGTGATCTGCACTCTTATCTCTCTTGAGCATAGTCACTAGGGCTGTCAATGGGCAGCGTTAAGGCCCGACCTCTCTAAAACCTAGTCTGGCCCTAGGACGGCCAAGGCTATGCCCTAGCCTGGACCTAACTTAGGTGGGCTTTGATATGCCCAGCCCTAGCCCTAACTTAGGCGGGTTGGGAGGGCTTGAATCGGGCTTCGGGCTTCATTGAATATTGGTATTTTGTCCAAATTTTTTGGAAAATTATTTTTGTTATAAATTTTTTATTTATTAAAGCTAGAGAAAAATATTTTGAAGGAAGAAAAAGAAAATCTTAAAACCTCTCTTTATAAATACATAAATTACTAGAATATCATTACAACTATCTGCTTGATAAATCCAATGGTAATATTGAGTGCTATTTTGGTAATTTGATTTTAAATAGTATAATATATTATATATAGTTATATTAATATATTTAATATATAAATAAAAGTGGCACGTGCTGTTAATTTGATTTTAAATATATTTCATATATTTAATATAACTAAAAGTGGTACAATATATTTAATAAATATTTAACTTGTCCCCTTACTCGACCTAATAGGTAGTTGGATTTTGGTATTGAGGCCCTAGCCCAACCCTCTTACCTAATTTTAATGCTCTAGCCCTAAGATATAAGGGCCGGGCCGAGCGGGCTGGCGGGCCAGCCCGACCCTATTGACAACCTTAATAGTCACCGAGTGTGTGGTTCCCCAATAGTCAGGCAAAGTTAAAATCAGAAATAATTTGGCAAAATTCAGCAAGTTCTAAATAAATAAGATTAAAAAGTATGAAAAAAAAAATTACAATTTATTGAAAAGGTCATTAATTATTCACGAATAATATACAAATATTGTGAAATTTATAAAAATACGCGAATTTTAAAAAAATGAGGAATTATTTTTATTTTTGTTTATTTTGCACAACTCAAACATCATCAATTATTTGTGAAATTTTCAATTAATCAACGAATTTTGTAACTATGCTCTTAAGTTATAGTAGGGGAAATTTGCATTTTCAGCCCTATAATTTGGCTTATTTGCAAAAACGGCCCTATAGTTTCAATCTTTGCGTAAAAGGCCAGCTCCAAGCCAAGCCATTTCCACGTTAGCACCGACCTTGAAATGTCTAAAATAGCCTTGGTTTTAAAATGCTTTATATATTTAAACTTTATAACTTTTTACTATTTACTTTAACTATAACTGTTGTAAAAAACGAGAGAGCAGCAAGAAAGTAGCAACAAAGCGGAAACAGGGCGACATAAAATTTTGAGGTATTTTTTTTTGCTTTTTATCAAATTTAATTTTCCATTGTCTTTCCCAAACAATCCACTAGCGTGCCGCTATCTTAGAGTAGCGTTCCGCTATCTTAAGATCGCGGAACACTACCTTAAGATAGTGGAACACTACCCTAAGATAGCGGCACGTTTCGGCATAATAGCATATTGATTTTACAATCATCTTTTAATTACTTAATTATTCTTATATGTTGTGCAGTTTCCACTCACTTATTCTAAGATGACGAAACCTCTAAAGGCCTACGGAAAGTGTACAGGGATTAGTGTTATAAAATTTTACTTGCATTGCAACGAAGAGATGAAGGGGATACTAGATGAATCAGTTTTCGGTCATCTATTTAGGATCTCTGAGAAATTAGTCTTTATTGGAGACTTCATTGACGTGATTTTGAGCTTTTGGGCTAAAGATAACATGTTTAAGGTGAAGAACACCAAAGTAGTTATGCAGGAGGCCGATATATCATTGATTTTAGGCCTTAATATGTTAACAGAAACTGAGTCTGAGCATGTTGCTGTAACAGAGGGATAAACCATTCGATACAAATTCTTTCGGGGACTACCGACTAAAAGGGCTCGTATTGAAGAAATTATTGATAGTGCTCAGCTTTCCAATGATGAATTTTTAAAATTATCGTTGTTGTTTCTCGTATGCTCATTTTTACTTCTGGACACATACCATGAAGTGGATAGTAAATACTTGAACTTAGTCGATAACTTCGAAGAGTTCAATGAATAACCGTGGGGGCTGGTAGTTTACAAAAATTTAGTTGACTGCATATCTAAAGCGATAGGCGGAGGAGAAGTAGAAAAAGTGTCGCCAAAAGGGCAATATAATATTTACGGGTGCACTATCGACTTACAGATTTGGGCGTTTGAGCACTTTTTAGGAGTCGACCCTCCTCGTACTCAACTGAAAAATTTATTTCCGAGGCTGATGAAATTGGAAACTCTGAAATTCGGTCGGACTCCAAATTATTACGGAGAAAAAATTCCTAATTCTCTGGTCATCGCCAACCTCGATGTTGAGAAACACGAATTACAATATCGATCAATTCGGCTCTTCTTCAGGCAAAGAGAGATGGAAGGAGAAGAGATAGAAAGAGAATGGGAAAGTGAACACCCGACCCAAATAAGGGAATACCCATCGCAAAAAAGAGTAAAGGAGCTACATGATGACTACGATAAAGATGATGACGATGATGATAGTGAAGATGATGATGAGTACGAAGTCATTTTACGTCACCAAGCAGAATCAAAGGGGAAACAATCGGAAAGTAGGCAACAACTAACAAGAGAACAGCAGGCTAGGCATCCCCAACTTATAAATGAAGTAATAGAGCTTCGGAAAAAGTGCTCGTTTCTCTGAATGACAGTTAAAGAAATGAAAGGCGATTTCAATCGCGCCTTCTCTATTTTAAAAGGACGGGCGATCACAATTGAGCAGCTTGAAAGAGACAAGAAGGACCTACAAGTGCAAGTAGGGGTCTCTAGAAGATCAAGTAGCCTACTTGAAGAGCGAAAATGTTTCCATGAGGAACGATCTTCAGGTAGTAAAAAATCATTTGTCTAAGGTATATATTAACTTAACTGATTATTATTTTAAGATCATTAAATTTTTTTTTCAATCATTATTTTAAGAGAATAGCGCATCGCTATCTTAAATTTGACTAGATAGGTATCCGCTAACTTAAGATAGCTTACCGCTAACTTAACATACCAGATCAATATCTAAAGATAGCATCCTGCTAACTTAAAATATCGGTCCGCTATCTTAAGTTAGTGGGACGCTATCTTAAGGTATCAGTCCGCTAACTTAAGGTAGCGATAAGCTATCTTAAGATAGAGTCCTGCTATCTTAAGATAGCGGGTTGCTAACTTAAGATAGCGGATCGATATATTTTGTATTTACTTAGTTTTTTTTTTTTTTGTTCTTATATAAGATGAAATACTCTCTTCTGTGCTCTTTGATACTTTTGTCACCCCCAAATCCCCTCCTCTCATCACCCTACCCCTAAGCCCTCTGTAACAGAATTCCACTCTTCTCAATGCCCTGAGACCTTTGTACCTAATCCTTCTGCCCCTCAACCCTTTCAACCACAACCTTCTTCCTCTCATCCCCTTGAGCCCTCTGTAACCCAGCCTACTTATGAGTCACAATCGACATCACTTAAATCATTACTAGTGAAGCTTTCTGCATCAAAGAGTAATGTCGACTTACAAAGGAAGGGCACGGGATACGAGCTGCAAGTACGAAAGAAAAGAAAGACACAAACTAACAAAGAATGTATAAAATGACAAAGAGTGGTCGTTGTGGAAAAAGAAGAGGTTGAGCCACAGTCCATGGAACATAAATTTATGGTTCGTATGTGGAACCGGTCTGAGGAGGACGATTCAGTGCTCGTCAATGCTATCTCTGGTGTTGACGTCACCATAGGGCATTTAAGGGTCCTCAAGGGAAGGTTGTAGCTTGACAATAAAGTAATGGACGTGTACTTCAAAGTCTTAAGAATGACTCTATATTTACGGAAATAGCGGACAAGAGCTGGTTTGCTCGGCCTCGACCCTAGTATCGTTTTTTTTTTTCTTCTTTATTATGTTATTTATTTATCTACATTTAGTTATTTATGTTATTCACACCTTTCAATTAATGACTTATTCTAATGATCAATTTCAGACCCTAATTATAACGGACCACTCAAAATTTAAAAAATTGATCCATGATAAAAATCTAGGACCACTCAACGACTTAGATAGATGGGAGGCATACTGTGACAGGTGGCAGGTTCGTCACCACTGCAAGCTGCTTGAGGCTCTGCTTAGGAGTACGACACGCGGTATTGATATTGTTGATTGTGGGACAGTAAGTATTTTTTAAATTACATTATCACTTTTTATATTTCTTAATTAACACAGTACTAACTAGATCTTTGGTTGCACACAGATTTATTTTTCAATGCATAGCGAGAAACATCACCATTGGGCATTGGCTATTGTGTCCATAGCAGACCGCGTTGTTAAGCTGATAGACCAGGCCGACCGAGAGTGTTCAAAGAAGTTCGAAGCGCACAAAAAAAGTTTGTTACATCACCTACAATGACTTTTTCACGTTATCGGATTGAGTTATGCTCTCGATCAACCGTGGCAGCTAACGGTGATGGACAATATTGATCTTCCACGCCAACACAACGGTTGGGACTGTGGTATTTTTGTACTGAAGTATATTGAGTATTTTTCCGAACGGTGGATAATAGATTTTGACGAGAAAGACATGTCGCAATTTTGAGCCGAAATCGGACATTCATTGTCCATGTTCGAAAAAATAACTAATTAGTTATTTTTCTTTTACTTGTATATTTTTATATATTTTGTAAAAAGTTTTGAACAATGAGTGTATATTCTTGTGTGAATTTTTTTTTTATTTTTTGCTATTGTTGGAAGATACCTTAGCGGACCGCTATGATATAATAATCTCATTTTTGTAAGTTACAAACTAAGAGATAGTTTTATATTATAACAAATTTATATAAGTGGCGATTATGTCCGTATTCGTTATAATTTTTACACCGTAGTGGTCGAACTTTGCCTTTAGATCTTATCCTCATTTTCTTCGAGCGACTGACTTGACGTATCTTGTGCGAAGGTAAAACCTCGATATCTTCCCTTAAAACGGCCCATTGGCGCTTATCAACGGTAAGAACAAAGTGTTCTTTGTAAGTTTTCCTAAATAAGGCACTGGTAAATCAATGCTCACAAAAATGAGGAATCTCTTTGTCCATATTCCTGCGCGATAATGCAGCGATCGCATGCAAACATGGTAATCCATGAATAGCCCAACGTCTGCATGTGTACGTTCGTTTATCTAGACCGACACTATGAGTGTATTGCCCCCGTTTAACTTGAAATATATCGCGACCATAGGGAACAATGTTCTTTCTATGGGCCTACTCTGAATTTCATGTTATGTGCTCTTCCACCATTAGTGTTAACACGCCTGTCATTTTATTTCCTTTCTCCTGACACCGAAGGTAGAATTCGGCTACCTTCGTGCGAATAATTTCTAGTATTGTTACGATCGGTTCCTCTTTGAATATCTTCAACACACTTGTAATACTTTCAGCTATATTTGTTGTCAGTATATCATAATGTTCTCCTGGAAGATATGAGCACACCCAGAAATGGTCACCGGCTTCTTTAATCCATGTTATACATTTAGGGGGGGCCTCGTTTTCTATTTTTTGTAAAATCTTTTTTAATTTTGCCTCCGAGAATGTACAGGCAGCAACCCAGAACAACGGTCGCGAGATTGTATCCTTATATGTATCAAAAAGATTCAAAGGTGAGTGTCGCCTACAATAGCTCTGAAAGGCGTTCGAAAAAATATTATGCACAATTTCCATCAACCCCTTCTGCTGCTCTAATATCAATACAAAATGCTCTTCAAAGCACTCGATTATGCGACTCCCTAATAGATCAAGGAATCGTATCCAATGATCTTCATTTTCTTTGGGTACAATGTCAAACGCGATAGGGAATAAATGTCTATTTCCGTCTATCCCTATAGCTATTAACAACACCCCTTTGTATCATTCGCGCAAATGCATCCCATCTACTGCAATTATTCTTGGCAAAGTATTACGAAAGCTCCTAATGCAATGCCCAACTGCCACGAAAAACCTCTAAAAGGCATTATCAGGCTCGCGACACAATTCTGTCTATACGTCTGGATCGACCCGCTGTAATTTGGCGATATAAGACGGTATTATCTTAAATTGTTCCTTCCAGCGACCTCGGATATCATTCAACGCTATTTCTTTTCCTCTCCATGCTTTTCAGTAACCTACTATTACACCGTAATTTTTTTTAATATAAAAAATTATTGAAGCAAGACTCTCGTCAAAGCCTTTTAACAACTTATCCCTCACGAAGGAAGCTATCAACGATGTCGTACACTAGCGATGTCCTCTTTCTAAAGCTGGCATTCCCCACGTATGTTTCGGGCAGAAAGTCTTCACGACAAACATGTCCACACTAACCAATTTTGCAGCATCTATTCGCCAAACACACACTACTTCAACACACCCCGTCGTAACTCGAAGAGGACTGATTTTTATTAGTTTAATTTAAAAATTATTTGTCCTGACAAACTCTTTAAGAGTAATTTAAAAAGATTTTTTATTTCTGAATTCCTGACCAATAGTCAATGCCTCCCATTCATAAATTCCTCATCATTCGAATCCATATACTCACTCTCTGAGTCATTAAGATCATAGTTTTCGTCCACCAGAGGTTGATCAATTCCTATATTAGTATCAACACTTGAAGTGGGCGAGGGCGGTGCTTCAGTATTTTCAGGATCACTATCACCATCATCGATTGGATGATTATTACGTGTTTGAGATTGAGTCTGTCGAGGTACGATTGGTTGAGATGCAATTATTTCGGTAGCGGTTAGCCGAGGTCGGGATGTTTGGGGTGCGATAGGCTCTTGTGTTGTGGCCTCGATTACCGTTGGCTCTGAAGTTATTGGTTCAGAAGCCCATTGGTATGGACTAAGGCCTCCTAAACACGTTTCCCATTGATTCCAATCGAACGTATTTTTTATCGATTCAAAGTTAATCTGGCATGTATCATGCATTGGATTCAGTTGAGGATAATATCCATGATCCTTATCACCTTCTCCCATTAGAATGTCGGAAGAGTTTGTTCCAGTGGCCTACGGTATGGGCGAAATCCTATATTCATATTTCTATTATTGTCGATTATTATCGGTGCAGCGAAGTTCTCTTCAAACCATATTCCTTTATTTTCAATCGAATGATTTGGTTCCACACCACCATCATCTCCTAATCTGACGTTTTCCTCAATTTCTTTATCGTCTTTGTTTATTTTTTGCTGGAATAGTTGAAATGCTTCGAAAGATAATAAAATTTCTATGACGGGAGTGACCAATGATTTTTCGATATAAATATTTATCACACCATCACCAATACGATATGCTCTAAATAAATTCGTAAGATCATCGGAGTCCGATAATTCAGAAAACACCGACTCCTTTCATACGCGCAAAGAAATCGATAATGTAATTGAATGTTCTTCCGGTCGAGTCCTACTTATATTGTACATTTTATGCTGAAATTGATCAAATGATATCTTCTCTGTAATAACGACAATCTTTCGATGTCCACTGTTGTAAGTATTATAGCCGACACGGACACCATCCAAATGATAAAGTAGGGGAACATCCATTTCAACCTAAAATATAAAAAAGAATGAAAATTAAAATATAAAAAATTTCATTTATAATTTACTCACTATTATTGAGCAGATTGCTAACATAAGGTAGCGAATCGCTATCTCAAGGTAGCGACGCTACCTTATGCTAGCGTATCGCTATCTTAAGATGACGACTGTTAACATAAGGTGGTGGATCGCTATCTTAAGGTAACAACCACTAATATAAGGTAGCGGTTGCTACCTTAAGATAGCGATCCGCTACCTTATGTCAGCCGCCGCCATCTTAAGATAGCGACCGCTACCTTATGTTAACGATCCACTACCTTATGTCAGCCATCGCCATCTTAAGATAGCGACCGCTACCTTATATTAACAATCTGCTACCTTAAAGTAGCGGATATGTTCATTCTTGTCATATATGTAAATTTTTTATATCTACTATTAAAGAAGCTATCTTATCAGGGCTCGTTGCCGTTGCAAGGATACATCGTGGTCTAAACTGATTCAAGGAAAATAGACTACAGTAAACAATAGTAAAAATTTAGGAGAATACCCATATATATAAGAGGAAATAAATAAGTTAAACGGTGCTGACATGGAAACAACTTGGCTTGGAGTTGGCCTTTTGTGCAAAGATTGAAACTACAGGGTCGTTTTTGCAAATAAGCAAAATTATGGGGCCGAAAATACAAATTTCCCTTATAGTAGGGTTATTCATACAAAAAAATAGATATAATAGGGTTGTCAACAGGTAGGGTCAACCCAAAAATCGACCTGCCTAACCCAGGCTTCTTACCTAGTTATACACATAAATTAGACCCGTCGGGTCAAGTCAGGCATGAAGCATCCAATGAGACTCTCGGGTCCCATCAGTTGGGATTGACTCAAAGGCCGAGTTGGATTGGGTAAAACAAAATTTGATACAAGTCAGGTCAAGATATTTTATATACATAATCAAGGAAAATAGGGTGATTTTCACCATGTCAAGTTCATTTTTGGGTCAGCCAAAGGGTTTGGTCGATTTTTTGAGTCGGTCAGGTATATGCCCTTCATCCGTCGGGCAGCGAAAGTATTGGCCTAAGCTAACTCAAATCCATGGCTAACCCTAACTTATAGTAATCAATCTCTGGGCTGGCATAGAATTAGTTATTGCTATGGAAACTTGCTGATTTAGAAAGGAAAAATTATAAAACCCAGACGTCAAATCTCAGACAAATCCCAAACAATAGGCTTGGAAAGTGAATCTACCATTTTTACCCTGTAGCCGTGTCTGACATTTGTCTGAGGTTTAATGTCTAGGATATAGTATTACTCTATAGAAAATGATATTTTTGTTATAAAAGCAACATGTTACCTAAAAGCGTACTAAATTTACTAGCCATCGTGATCGCCTTATCCCATATATTTTAGAGGCAATTTCTATTCCTCCACTCATCCAATTGAGTGCTAAAATTCTATTCCTTTGAAGTCTTTATTTGTTTCCCCTTACCCTACTTCGTTTTGCTAGCACTACTTCCACCTCAAACATTATAATTTAATTTTCACTTTTATTAATCCAATCCCTAACATCTCAATTTTTTTTATTTTATCCTTAAATTTTACTTTATGCAATAAATTAGCATGCAAATACCAGTTTTTTTATTTTCAATTAAAATGATGCATGCTTTCAGACAACATACCACTCATTTATCAGTACTTTGGCAGCCTAAATTTATTCTAATTGAAATGTTCTACTCAAACCCTTAGATGAACATATCATGTTGTTGTATGGTAGAACAGATTCTCACCCTAAATTATAAATGGGTTGGTTTTTGAGAAACATGGCATTAATTTTCATCAAATGTAAAAATTGATGGGAAGATCACAATCTAAAGATGAGTGGTGGTGAAGATCACTCTGGAGAATTAAAGAACATTTACTGTGTTAATTCTACAAAATACAAATCGGTCAAACCTTTCGATTGAACGATTACCATTTAAATCTCCAAACTCAAATTTAGATGTATGTTTTTAAAGGCATTTGACTGTAAAATCATATGATGGAGATATTTTTTTGATACAATTAATTTTTGACCCAATAGATCTTCATATTGAATCTTTGGCACCAGGTGACACTCAATGAAAAATAGTGCTATGAGTCCACATTCTTAGATTGGGAATGAGTTTTTTTACAATTTTCAAATTATTTGATTGTACAAAACTCATTGGATGTTAAACTGCAAATCATCAATAAAACCTTTTAAATGGCTGTCTAATGAAAGATATTTAGATTTTTTATTAAAAATAAAAGAGTGTAATGTGAGTTGGGCACCGAAATACCCACATTATGTTTGGTATTTTAGTTTCAGCGGATGAATTGGTATTAGGAATCAGCCCATGCGCCAAAGGTGCCCTGGTGATACACGGGTTTATCTCCTTCTGCCAAAGTGGTCAAACCTCGAGAGATGCACATAATTTACAAGCACACAATGAGAGGAAATATGTTTTTTCCAATGGGGCACGAGATTGTTATTGAAGATTGGATTCATGACTAAAATATTAAGCATTACTGGTATCGGTTGAGTAATAGCTCAATTGGTATACTCTTTCCTTGTGAAAGAAACAAATCATGAGCTATAATCCTCATGCCTGCTCCCACCTTTTGTGCGAGCCTCCTACCAGTTTGCTGCTCCAAATCAACTCATCTCTTCATCCAGTTTACGTGGGCACTACATCTGGGCTCTTTATACCAAGGATCAAAATTTCAAATTTCGGTCAATTTTGTATGGGGTTGAAATTTTCGGCCGAAATTTGGGTCTAAAATTTCAGTTTCGATCTCCTCCGAAACCGAAATGAAACCCGAAATTTTGATCTTGGTCTATTCCGTTTGACATCCTAAAATAAAAAGTATTAATGGTTAACACCTAATAGTTGTTATTTCTATAAAAAAAAAAAATAGTTGTTATTGCTTAGTGAGTAGGCTACATGGCTTGCCTTAGTGAGAGGGCTTATCGGTAACGTGTGACGAGGGTCTCTTACTCTCTTATACTATGAGTTTATCATAAGGAGAAGATCAATTCGTCCCTGGCCAACAGACTATCTTCTACTTACGTAATATCAAATTTAGCAAAAATAATAATAAGAACCCTTTGCACAGGGCACAATGTCAAGAATATAAATCTAGAATGAGGAAAATATATAATTAATAAAGGTTAAAGATTAAATAAAAGTTATCACCAAAATTGATCTTAAAAGTTAGGGAGGTTGATTTCACAAATGAAAAAAATGGCAAAACCCATAGAAAAAATATGGATATGTAATGAAATCTAATTACAGAATTCAGAAAGGAAAAAATTTAGATTACAAAAATGCAAAATATGGAAAAATTATAAAAAAAATTTAAATTTTTTTTTAAATTAATTCATACTTTCTAAGTAGTAAGAGAACTTAAAAGTTAGGGAGGTTGATTTCACAAATGACAAGAAGGGAATGCCCTTAGAAAAAATATGAATATGTCATGAAAACTAATTAGAAATTCAGGAAGGAGAAAACATAGATTTTAAAAACACAAACTGTAGAAAGGTTCAAAAAAAATATTAAGATAGTTTTAAACAAATTCTTACATAGTAAGTAATTAAGAAATTGAATAAAGTGGAATATTCATCACCATCATAGCCTTTACTCAACCTATGTGGGCCACTCTTGGTGATTCCTATCTCTCCACTCGTTTATTTTACGCGCTAAGCTCTCCTTAAATAGTGTAGAATATAAATATTATATAAAATTACAATTGAAAGAATAAATAATCTGGTGATAAATTGTTTGATAGGATACTTTTCACAAAAAAAACTAATTGAACCCTCCACAAGGTTCAACCAGCTATAACCACAGTCACCAAGTCGGGGTAAGTCGGTGTTCGGCAATAATTCAGCGGAGTTCAAATTTGAAAAAATCTGGTAAGTTCGGAGAAATATTGGGAGAGAAAATATAAAAAAATAAATTTAAAAGTACACAAAATTTGAAAATATTTTAAAATCAAGATTTTTTTGACAAATTTGGGAATTATTCGCAATTTTTTTAAATTACATGAATTTTTTAAAAATTCGCGAATAGTTCATGATTAATTGCCAAAACCTAAAATTTGCAGATTTTTTTAAAAATTCAGCGATTTTTTTTTACTATGGTTATAACTAAGGCTACGTTTGGGATTGCTCTTTGGAGGCAAAGAACAACTCTCCACTTTGGTGCAAAGCACTTTATTATGAGACAGTGTTTGGTTGTAAGTGCTTTTAGCTCTTTCGGAGAGTGAAAGAGCTGAATTTGGTTATCTTTAAAAGAACAATTTAAACCTACTCCTTTAAGTGGGCTGCTACTTAGCACAAAAGATTAATCCCAAACACAACCTAAGTATCTAGCTATGGTAACTACTAAGAAAGAGAGAATAAGTTGAAGGGTACTGTCATTTGCATCCACTAGATCTTAGAGCACCCAACCTGAGTGTCGATGAACTTGATTTTCAAGTCACTTTTAGGGATGTCTGCGATATGGAATCAACATGTGAGTTGTTTGATCATACATTCGTGATCTCAAGACCATGTACAAGATTGGGACAAAAATACTTACCATCGTCTGATTAAAAGCTATTAAACACGATATAAAATTAATGGTATGTTATATTTCTTGCTGATATGTATTAATTTTTTACCGCCGTTGATTGCATTGAATAAGATGGTAGAGTTCATTTTTCATCCTAATTATACAAATAAACATTGAGATCATGAGGGCACCATCCCGAAGTCTCGGCTCACATGTTGATTCCATTGGCCACACATCCTGAAATGTGACCCGAGAACCAAGTATGTCGTGAGTCAAGTAAGTGCTCTACAATTTTAGTTTGAGCAAATAAAGGCACCCTAACTTGAATTGTGCTTAAACTTTGAGAATTGTTAGGAGAGATTAATATAAACACATTTTGCAAGCTTATTGGAAGTAGCAATTAACTTAAGGAGATTTTGACTATTGTTCAATAGAAGAAAAATATTATTATTATTAACTTTATTTTGCTACTATATTTTTTATGACTTATTATTTTTTAATCAATGATGATATGCTATTTTTTAATCAATGATGATTTGCTCCATCCATTCGTTAGAGTTTCAAGTTGGAGATATATTTAGGATAATATTATATAGTGGACAATTTTTGATAGATAATTTTGAAAGCAGCTTATGGGGTGCGACATGACTGGCTGCATACACAGTGGGGTCCAAGCACTATGAACAATCACGCGCTATAAAAGCCGCTTGCAAAATTATCATTTAAAAATTGTCCATTATTTATAATTTTCCGTATATTTATATAGGTGCCCGTCTTTTGGGGCATGAGTTAGTGGGAGTGTGGGACGGTTTGAATAGTGTTTCGTTTGAGTGGCTCAGAGGTTAGTGCTTATAATAAGAGGGTTTCTAGTGGAATTTGGGTAAGACTACATTAGTGTTTATAAAAAAATTCCCAATAACCAAATAATGTATATTTTGAAGTTTCAAATGTTTAGGTTTTGCTTCTTAGTGGGGATTACTAAATTGCTATCTCAAGCTACCTAAATTTTTTTGGTTAAAATTCATTTTAAGAATGTTTTGTCGCTAGACGTACGTGTTTCCTAGTCATCATCACATCCTTATTTGGGGTACGTGGTCAGCATGCACATGTTTCCAAGGGTATACTTAATTAGAAGGTTGATAATATTATAATATAAAAATCCTACCTTCAAGTCAAACTTTTATATATATATGCCCGGGCTCCAGGTTCTTCAAACGTAAAGATCTCATGTATTAGCTCGTCTCAATTGAGCTCCAGTCAAACTTGAGCTGACCCAGCTTAACTCAGCTATACTCCCTCACACCCTATTCTTAGTACGGTAGCGCTATTTCCCATAATAAAAACAACTGACTACCTTATTATATGATGAGATTATTTTTCGTTCCAACCTTCCAGACAATACATCTTGAGGTCATTGTTCATTTATCAAATAATAACATGTTGATCCGATGTGACACACATGTCCAAAAGGACCGTCAGACAAATATACCCATGACCACGATCGCTTTTGAGGATGTTTGTAACATGGAATCAAAATCTGACCGTCTAATAGGTACGCCATGACCTCAAAATCTTTTGTGTGAGAGATTGAGACGAAAAATGATCTCCGATCCATCGTCTAATTTAAGGAAGTCAACGACCTTTTCCTGTGAAAGAATGTGTGTTCTTTGCAGAAAAAATAGATGTGAAAAATCACTCCCTTCTTAAGATGGGGACCCCATAATCCCAAAGGTTTCACGTTATTCATCAAGTGACGAAGACGAGTCATGTGCAGTCATTATCCATACTACTATTATAAAAAAGGAACGACCTCCCCTATTTCTGTCAATTTTGTGTTTTAATATGTAGGTACAAAATGCCCCTCTTTACTATATTTATCCCTAAAATACCTTATATATCCTTAATTTCACTACGAAAAATAAGACTATTATCTAAAAAACTGCCGTTATTAATAAAAGCACTATTAAGACTATTAGCGGCAAGGGTATTAGCGGCAATTTTTGGCTGCCGTTAATAGTCTTATTTTTTGTAGTGTTTTCCTAAATTAAGTATAACTTTAAATTGTCAATCAAACAAAACCTCTTTATTAAATATAAATTTCTCTTAGCTTATAGGATTTAGGTGAATTTTACTATTTATAAAATTACGAAAGCCACTTTGTTTTCACACTTTTTAAAGTACAAAAAGTGCACACCTCTTCTCTTTTTAGCAAAGTCTAATTTTCTCTTTTAAATCACAATTCTCGGCCCCTTTATTTATGAATACTGCTTGAGTCGGGTTGAGTAATCATAAATGTCTGATCCGACCCAATCCCTATGGTGTACTCAAGCCAATTCGACCCAACGCTCGACCCAAAAATCTAGCCCAACTCGATAAAATACTCCTATTTTTTATGCATGGAATCTTGTTGGGTACCTATACAAAAAACCATTGACTCCTTTGAATGAGATGATGAAGGTTGTTTTTGGCCTCAATCTTCGATACAAGGAATCTTGAGATCATGAGCGTACTATCAAATGGTCAGTTTTTTAATCCATGTGGCACAAATAAAAAATATGGCCATAAAATCTCGAGTTGACTCGACCTAACTCAACCCAACCTGATACCTCATCTTACTCCAATTGTGGGAATCTGATGGCCAATGCTTGAAAGTCTATGCACGTCACACAGTTACATTGACGTGTAGATTAATTTACCGCCCATGATCGGTGGACATCCATTGTAGATTAACTCTTTGAAACAATTATCCCTCATCAGAAATCATTTCGCTTTAAATTGATCAATATTAATTGATTATGGCTTAAAAGTTTCGATTACCGATTAGCTTTATTGTATGATTAAATGATCAACAAGAATATACTATACATTAAAAATACAAAAAATTATAATAACTTTAATTTATTTGCAAAGCTCCTTCAAAATTTATAGATTGTTAGTTTATTCTTTATTTGCATATTAATATTAAATTTCAATCGCTGAATACCAAATATTTTATCTTTTAGTAGTACATTTAATAAAAAGTTAAAAATATTTAATAAAGTGAAATGATAAATAATAAAACTTGTGAGTCAAATATTATCTGTGAACCACATATGATGTGCGTCCGTGATCATGTTCATATTTTGGGATGTGGATCAAAATATGACTCTCTGATGGTAGAATAATAATTTCAAGTTCTATTATGTTGAAGATCAATATCTATTGTCTTGAATATTGTGACGAAACACTATCACCATTGTCAAGTCAAAGCAGTCAACGATTTAACCACATGAAATTCGAGTTGAATTAGACGATAGAGATTATTTTCATCCAAATCTTCAACATAATAGAACTTGGGATCATTGGTTTACGTACCATCAAACAATCATATTTTGATCCACAATATGAATATGATCATGGGAGTACGTCAAATATGGTTTACTGATCACTTTTTGAGAAGTTTGTCACATGGAATCAAATCTTGTGATATGATTGTAGGACCATGATCTCAAGATTTATTTTGTCTCACATTAAGATAAAAAATGATTATTTATAGAATTATCTGTAATGCTCATAAAAATATTTTTAAAATAAACATCTATATAATAACAATAATAATAATAATAATAACAATAATAATAATAATAATAATAATAATAATAATAATAATAATAATTTTATAAATTAGCAGGTGCAACGCACATGCACTTTCACTATACTAATATTAAAAACAAAAATAAGAGTTAGAAAGTTTCCCTCAATTTAGCACTTTTGTTTTTAAAATACCCCAAACTAACTTTAGCTACCCCTAAATCGCCCTATCTACCCTTATATTTTATATTTAGAATTTATCTAATTTATGATAAGAACTATTACAAAAGTCGAACTCTTATTTATACAAATAAGACTTCTTTTACTCATACGGTTCAGGATATCTCTTGGTCAATTCAACTTAGGGTGAGGGTTTTGCAACTGAAGTTTCTTCCAGTGCAACTGATTATATATTGTTCTTGAATCAGATGATAAGGATCATTTTACATTACAATACCCACTTAGATTTTAAGGGCGTCATAGCCAAAAATATAATGGATTGCTTTGAATCTGATGATAAAAATCATTTTTCATCCCAATCTTCAACATAATGGTCTTGAGATCATGGTTGTACCAATAGTTAATTTTTTATTTCACATGGTTCACATAATAGATTACAATAAGCGATCGAAAATCAGGTTTGAGTCTGATGTGTAGCACATAGATTCGATAACTTATGTGCGCCATGTGGAACCAAAAATTGCCCATTTGATAGTACACAATTTTTTTTTTATAAGTAAAAAAGTTGGACACCATATGATGGTATACCATTAATCTCTAGATCCATTTGTTCAAATCAGTCAATGACTTTTTAACTATGTTGCCCTTAGAGATCTGGTTGGTGTAGATAGAGTTATCCTTTAAAAGAAAGTCTTAGTATTTTGGGGACTTATGCTAAGTGAAAACACCATCTAAGCCATCTAATTAGAAGGTCGTGATCTAAACATCTTTAATGCAAAAGATTGGCACAAAATGTAATCTCTAATATATGGTTCAAAGCAGTCAATTATTGAATCTGATGATAGCTATTCATTGTGTTGGATCATAGCATAGGGATTTGAATGTAGCCTCTTCATAGTTAAATTTGTGTTGGATCATAGCATAGAGATTTGAATGATGGAACTTGTTAATTACCCATCCATTAGCACCGTCTGATCACCTAATGTTTTGGCAACATGATGGAACTTGTTATTCTCATATCCCAAGACTCGTCCGATTAAATAGGCTCATTCATGTAGGCAAATATATTAAAGATTAGAAGTACTAGAAGGCTCTGGGATCTGGTCCAAATGGTTGAACTCTTAAATGTGGTTCTAACTTTTAACCCATTCTAAAACCGTTGGATGCAAACATATGAAAAAAAACTGTTGGATGCAAGAGTTCTAAAATTGAATGTAAACTCATAAAGATAAAAGTCAAAATTCCCTTACATCCAACGGTTTTAAGAGTTCAATCAGGTGAACCTGACCAAATCCCCCAGTACAGAAACACCCTCTACCACCATTATTTAAAAAAAAAAAAGAAAAAAAAGAAAAAAAAAAAAATATCACCCTCCACCTATATATGGACATATAACATCTCAATAAAAGAGAGCAGATTTAATGTGGCAACTGCCAATTATGATCGGAAGATGGGTGTCAATTTAGAATTCTATTTTTCTTAACAAGTAAGATGTTTCAAGAAACAGTGGAAATTCTCTATATAGATCCTGTCAGCCACCCACTCGGCCTTAAAATCTTAGGTCTGTTCGTTTCGGTACAGTATTTTTCTTTCCCAATTTCCCTAATTGAAACCGAAACAAAAAAGAAACCGATTCAGTTTCCTATTTTTAATAAAAATTCATTTTACCCATATCTTTGTTTTTTTTTTTTTTTTTTACATTTTTACATTTTCTGGTTTTCTAATCCTACCTAATTAATTTTTGGTTTCTGTCACCCAAAACCGAACCGGAATCAATTTGGCAGTTAAGTTCGGGTTCTGTTTTTTTTTTTTTCCTCCATTTCTTTCAGTTTTCTAATAACCCTACCTAACTGGTTTTCAATTTTTGCCACCCAAAACCGAACCCAAATTCGGTTTGGTTTCATTCCGATTCAGTTTGGCCAATTTTTTGGTCGGGTTCGGGTAGGGCTGTGCATTTTTTGGGCCGAACCGACCAAACTTGACCGAACCGCCGGTTTTGGTTCGGTTTGGACGGGTATATGTTTAGGTTTGGTTTGGCAAAAAGAAATACCGAAAAGTTCAATTTAGTTTCGGTTCCAGACCTTCCCAAGCCGAAACCGACCGAACCGAACTGATTGTAAGTATATATATATACCAATTGTAATATATATATATATAGTCAACTTGAGTCAAGTAGACGATTGAGCCTCGGATTTTCGGTCTAAAATTTGGGCCCAAATTTAGTGTTTTGCAGCCTTACTTAAGTAGAACTTATAGGAATGGGCCCAAATTTCTTTTTGTTATCTGTTTTGAGAATGGTGAATAGATTACAAAAGTAAAACAACTCCGAAAAAAATAAAAATAGTAGAAGTGTAAAACTAGTTAAGAAATTGGAAATTTTTTTATGTGCAAGTATAACTTATAGGAAAATCAAAATTGACCGAATCAAACTGAAACCGATTCGAATCGGGTTGGTTTGGTTTATCAATGGGACGGTTTGATTTGGTTTGAACATTTAGAAACTGATTAGAACCGATTTAGTTTGTGATTTTGGCTCAAAACTAATCATACCGAACCGAATACACCCCTAGGTTCGGGTTTCGACTTTCGAGTTAAAACTAGCATCCCTAGACCTAAGGCTAAAAAAACGAGGTAAGAGAGCCAGGCTAAGGCCTCAAACCAAAAGCCTCCAATGAACCACACTAGGGGCTTAACAAATTAATGCCTACAAAGGCCCGACCTTTGCATCTTTTTTAATTATAAATGATATTACTATAACATATATATTATACTTTTATAATAAAATTAGTAAAAGTGCACGTGCGTTGCACATGTTAATATAAATATGGAGACACCATTAAATTCGTTTGATTTAAATGTTATCTTCTAAATATCTTCGATCTCTATTATATGACTTAACACAATAAATGACCATCATCTCATTCATATTTGACTGCTTTGAATTATATAATAGAAATTTTATTTTATTCCAATATTTTGCATTAAACATTTTTAGATCATGACCTTTAAATCCGTTAGCTATGATGAAGTTTTCACTTGGCCTAAGTCCTCAAAATACCAAGTCTTTCCTTTAAAGGATAGCTCTAATTATACCAACCAGATCCCTAATAGCATGATTATCGTTTTAATTTTTTACACAATGGATCCTTACATCAATGGTGTACCATTAGAGGTTCAATTTTTTTATACCATCTGGCACACATTCCACAAAAGTAATTGAAAATCATGTCGCACACATCATGTTCGATCGTGATTTCCAAACTTTTTGCCATGTATACTACATGAGGTAAATAATTAATTATCAGTACTCCCGTGATCTTAATATTGATTATGTAAAAGATTGGAATGAAGAATGGTCTCTATCAGATGATTCAAAGCAATTAATGGGTTTCGGGTATGGTACCATTAAAAATTTGGTCCCTCTAGATAGAACGGTTTGATTTTCATTTTAATCTTTCATCCTAAAAAATAACTTGAAACTATGTGGGACACGACGTGCTTAAACATGATCATGGGCATACCATCAAAGGGGAAAATAGTTAAATAGCTTACTAATTTTTGGAACATGTATCAAAATTTGATTCATGCATTTGGCAAACCACCTCATGTCATTTGATATTCAATCGATTTATTTATTATATAGTCAAAAACTTAAAATCATTAATTATAAATCTCATATGTGATAGAAGATGTATAATAATCATTTGCACCACATATCAGTACATGGTGTCAAAATAATGCCCCATATATAAAATCTCTAATCTTAATTTTATATATATGTTATCATTTTAAAGTCATATGGTTCACATGAGTATCATATAAATCATATTTACGTTAAAATAGCATTAAAAAATAAAAATGAACATATAATTTAGAACCTAAAAGTAGGGTTGTCATTAGGTCGTGTTAAAGGTTTGACTATCTGATTAGTAAATAACATATGCTGACCTGACCTGGCCCAATGGTACACCATGACTCGACCTAATACCCGAAGGGTCAAGGGTATATGCCCAATCCGACCTGACACCTATCTCGACTTTAACCTGAAGGGTCGAGGGTATATGCCCAACCCGACCTGACACCTAACCTGACCTGATTGAAAACATTATATTTTATTACTATTATTGTTATTATTATTAGTACTAGTCTACTACTAATATTATTATATTAGATCTTGTAACTCGAGCTTCGTTGACCAAATTTTTCTTTAACCCGACCCAACTATATCTATAGATTGTGTTTGACACTTCATGCCTAACTTAGCTCAACAGGTCAAGTTTAGTGCTTAGCTCAATAAAAAAGCCGTCTCGAGCAGGTCAAGTGCCAAGTCTACTCGATCTGTTGAGAGCCCTATGTGAAAGTATCATATGCTTGTCTAAGTCAAATAAAGTTAAGTGCTCGCCTAAGTCTTATGACCAACATACGCATGGGTGCAAGTTTTGAACCGAAATTCGAACTTGACCTGAAAACCTAACGAATTGAACCAGCCACAATCGACCCAAAAATCGATTTAAACCGAACCAATTCTAATTAGGTATGATTTCGATTGTAAGTGGGAAAAACTGAAAACCAATTAGGTAGGATGAGAAAATTTGATAAGGATATATTAATCGTGGCTCAAAGGGTTTCAACTTTCCAGTAAATTATTATTTGGGTAGCTTTATTAACACCCACAGAATTGGTTCGGTCTGAATCGATTTTCGAGCCGATTGTGGCAGGTTCAATTCATTAGGTTTTCAGGTTGGGTTCGGATTTCAATTTTAGGTGGGAAAATTCGAAAATCGATTAAGTAGGATGAGAAAATTTGATCAGGGGTACATTAATCGTGGCTCAAAGGGTTTCAACTTTCTAGTAAATTATTATTTAGATAGTTTTATTAACACCCATGGAATGTTAGAGGGAACCTATGCAAAAAATCATCGACTCTTTGTATTAATTGATTGAGATCATTTTTCGGCCCAATCATCCACATAAGGGATCTTGATATCACGGGCTTACAATTAGACGGTCATTTTTTTATTTAATGTGACACAAATCCCAAAATATGACCCGAAAATTATATGGCATACATAATGCTTAAATTTAATTTCTAAGCTATTTTTATGTGATCTATGCCACATGGAATAAAAACCTAACCGTCTAATGTAAGCTCATTGTCTCAAGATTCATTGGGCGAAAACCAATCTCCATCTTTTAATTCAAAGGAAGACAAATATTTTATGATAAAATTATTAACTCTCTTAACTTTGTGAGTCTCTTTGAAGGTATTGAAAATAAGAAAGGAAAGAGAACTTTTATGGCAAAATTGTTAATTCTCTTAACTTTGTGGGTTTCTTTGCTAAAAATATGGAAAAGAGATTCTATTTGGGTATTATTATGTACACCCCTTAAAATTGTGACCTCACCTATATCTTCTAATAGGTATGAAATGACCGCTTTGAATCAGAAGATGGAGATCATTATTTATCCCTATGTTTTACCAGCATCATTAGACTGTCGATTTTTTATTTTACATGACGCACATAGGGCTGCAACCGAGCCGGGCCAAGCTCGAGCTCGGGTAAGCTCTAGCTAGGCTCTACCTTATACGAGCCGAGCTGGAGGTCGGCTCTAAGCTCTTTGAGCTTGAAAATTTGAAGCTCTAGCTCGGCTCTCCGAGCTCGAGCCGAGCTCAGGCCGAGCTTCGAGCCAAGTATATTCTATTATAAAAAAATTTCTCTTAATACTTTTTGAAACTTCTACTCAATAAAATATTCATCCTATAAAAGATTTAAATGAATGATTAAACACAAGTACACAACAAATAAAATAAATAAACTGTTAGATAGACTAGGGCAAGTGGGGGGCAAAAGTTTCTATTTACCCTTCAAAGTAACCGTTAGATAAATTTAAACGGTTACTTTGAAGGGTAACGTAGACCTCTCAAAGTTAATTACTTATATATATATATATATATATATATATATATATATATATATATATATATATATATATATATATATATATATATATCGAGCCATAGAGCCGAGCCGGGCTGAGCCAACCTTAGCTCTAGTTCAGCTATGTTCATTCGAGCTACAAACTGCCCAGCTCGGCTTGGCTCTCGAGCCGAGCTCTAAAGAGAAAAGCTCTGATTTTTCTGGTCGAGTCGAGCCGAGTTGTCGAGCTAGCTCGGCTCTGTTGCAGCGCTAGGCGTACGCCTAAATAATAATATTAAAATCATGTTTGAGAGTGATGTAGGCTATATGATTTAGAGTCACTTTTTGGGTTGTGCGCCAAGTGAAATAATTTTTTTACCATTTGATGATACAACCATGATGCCAAGTTCAACTATATAGAAGATTGAGACGAAAAATAATCTCTATTGTATGATTCAAAGCGATCAAAACATTTGGACTGAAAGGAGGTGGGATGAGGTTACACTTTTATGGATGGTAAATAATGGTACCTATTTTAATTTTATTGTCAAGGCTTAGGAGTGTGTATAGGGGCAAATTGGGTTAGTTAAGAAGAGCATTTTACATAGTAGTAAGGATATATATATATATATATATATATATATATATATATATATATATATATATATATATATACTTCAAATCTTTCTATTCAAGCTAAAATGGTTGATTTAAAAGCACCCATTGAATCTTGAGGGGCACCTACGCCAAAAACCATTGATTGCCTTAAATCAGATGGTGGAGATCGTTTTTCGTTTCCATCTTCCACCCAAGTTATCTTGAGGCCATGAGCATACCATCAGACGATTATTTTCCAATTCCTCATGGCACAGATCCCAAAAGCGACTTTAGATCAACAATTTTGGGATCCGTGTCATATGGAATCAAAAACTGATCATCTTATGGTACATTCATGGCCTCAAGATCACTTGAGTGGAATATGAATGCGAAAAATAATCTCCACCATCTGATTTAAGGCAATCAATGGTCTTAGGCGTAGGTGCCCCTCAAGATTTGGTGGATGCTTTTAAAGCTAGCCAAGCTAAACCATCTGCCTGTATATGCCCGCGGTGCTCGGGTCAACTACTAGAACTGAGATCAGGTACCTAATACCAACTCTGTTTAACAGAACTCACTCAAAACGGTTTTCTAACCATCCATTTGTTTTATTCTTTTCATGGGTTAAACCGTCATTCAACCATTTTCAAATATATCTATATCTATTTACACACGGAAACAAGACGCTATTCTTTAATTAGAAGTAGAACTTCCATGCTTTTTATATATGGAAACAGAAGTTATACTTTAATTAGAAACAAAAGTACAACTTTAATTAGAAGTAGAGTTTCGATGCATTTTAAATATTGAAACAAAACTCTCTTTTCGGGACCTACCGCTCTTAGATATGAGTTAGGGGGGATTTTAGGGACTTGCAGCTATGAGATATGGTTTCGGGATATTTTAGATTTGTAAAAGTGACAGAAACTATTTTCACTTTTATATAGTAAGGATTATTGAAATAATCCTCAAAATTATGGTTAGATTCATCAAACGGATAATTTTCATAATATTTTAATAATTTTAATATTTAAAAAGAGAAGTCTTAACATACGTTCGGTTGGGCGTATTCACTATATCTTACATAAAAAAAAAATAATTGTATTGAGAAGAAAAGGGAGAGAGAGAGATAAGATGGTCAATCAAATAGGTAGAGAGAGGACAGATAAATTAGGTACGTGACCCGTTCTTCAATTGATTTGGAAAATGAGTCATTTTTTGTAAACATGACATTTAATTTTATTAAATTTGTGGGGGTGATTTGAAGATCGTGATCGAAAGATTTATGATACAGAAGATTTGATAAAAAAAAATTATTTACATTATATGATTTCAAATTGCCGTTGATGACTTGTGAGTGAGGGCGATGAAAATGAACTTTATAGTGTCGTCTAACGCCGTAGAAGACTGCATCACCATGATTCCATGTTACATCGGATATGTCTATCATCAGTGGTAGAGCCACGATATCTGATGGTGGGGTTCAGGACCCTCCATCGTTAAATAAAAATCTTTAAGGTACTTTTAGGACTAATCAGTTGGGTCGAATCTATCTTCATGAGAGCCACCATCAGGAAAGTCATGACTGCACCACTGCCGATCATGCCCGATGACGTTGGATACTAACAATGATGAATGGAGAATGTCTATTTTGCACATGAATTTAATTATATTACACAAGTTGTTCTTTTGGGTGTAATATTAAAAAAAAATCAAAAAATGGATTTTACAAGGAAATTTTACACCCAAAAGAACAACCATATTACACCCACCCCCCCCCCCCCCCCCCCCCAATCCTAAGTTGTGGATAGGGCTAGGCATATTAAATTAATCCAACGTCAGCTAGGGCCTAGCTAATGCCCCTAAAAATGATTTTTGATGCCATTGGAAAAGGTCCATTTGGTCGGAGCCTATTAAAATTAAGAAAGTTTTGACTTGAAAACCCCCTCCTTTTCAAAGTACGAAGGTTTCTCCAAGAATTTGTTTTTCTCTTCGAATCTCCTTCCTTGTGTTTTTGTAACTTTGTTTATTCATACATATTAAATCCTAAGTTGTGGATAGGGCTAGGCATATTAAATTAATCCAACGTCAGCTAGGGCCTAGCTTATGCCCCTAAAAATGATTTTTGATGCCATTGGAAAAGGTCCATTTGGTCGGAGCCTATTAAAATTAAGAAGGTTTTGACTTGAAAACCCCCTCCTTTTCAAAGTACGAAGGTTTCTCCAAGAATTTGCTTTTCTCTTCAAATCTCCTTCCTTGTGTTTTTGTAACTTTGTTTATTCATACATATTATATCCATCGGATTTCAATCCCATCTCATCAGCTGCTCTTGAAAATAAGAGAATCTTGACTTTCTTGAAATCTGATTCTACTTTGTGTACTAATTAAACAACAATTCGGACTGAAAATCTTGTTCTACTTGGTAAGACCTGACCATTACCCCATCAAATTGTATAATAGAGCTTAAATACAAAAAATTATAATATTGTGTCACTAAACGGTTTCTCTTTTAATTAAACCATCCTCGTGCTTTCTTGTTAGCTAAACTTAAAGTCAATGCATAATATTTTTGCTTTACTCATTTTTAAAGTCACCAATGCTAAGTTTTTCTTCAACATTCCAACTGATTATTTGTTTCTTTCCTTGTCCGGCCAATTAATAAATCGCATACAAAATAGGAGCTCGTATATTTTTCTTGTTAACTCATCTACAACTTATACAAGCAATAAATGATTCAAAGCACTTCTAGAATCTGGGGAGAATTGAAGAAACTATTTGATGCTCAATGTGGTAACAGCTCCTTGGAAGGAAAAATATTTGGTTGGTATTTAAATAGTAGGAACTCTCAGCTCAACCTCACCAGGAGAATGGACCCGTGGTTAGGGCTGTAACAGAGCCGAGCCAACTCGATAACTCGGCCCGGCTTGGCCCGAAAAATAAGAGCTTTTCTCTTTGGAGTTTGGGTCGAGAGCCGAGCCAAGCTGGATAGTTTGTAGCTCGAATGAACATAGTCGAGCTCGGGCTAAGGCTGGCTCGGCCCGACTCGGCTCTATGGCTCGGCTTATATATATATATATATATATATATATATATATATATAATTAACTTTGAGAGGTTTATTTTGTCCTTCAAAGTAATCATTTAAGTTTATTCAATGGTTACTTTGAAGGATAAAATAGAAACTTTTGGCCCCTACTTGCCCTAATTTTCATTTTATATATTATATAGTACCCACTGTTACTCATGCCCACGATTCTCAATATCACCTCCGTTTGAGAGCAAATTGAGATGACTAGTGAATCAGATCAAACTAGTGAAGCCATTTTCATCATTTTATATTTTTAAAAAATAATTAGTATCTTCATCTTGACTGATATATTTATTAAGGGAATACAATAGTTATCAAGTATATTTCAAGAGCTCAAATTATTATAAAAATATATTATTTTTCATAAATTTTTTAAAAAATTATGCACTCAACTGACCTCACTCAATTGATCTAATTTTATCAATGTTCATCATGCTACATGAGTTTGAGAAAATTTTCAAACCCATCGCTTGACCATCAAATTAACCAACAAGGAGATACAAATCAAATGATAAGTGTTATTCAAAAGGATATCTACGGAAAAGGTACGCGATTTTTATTTTGAGTTTATTTTTATAATAGAACATATTTGGCTCGAAGCTCGGCCCGAGCTCGGCTCGAGCTCGGAGAGCCGAGCTAGAGCTTGAAATTTTTGAGCTCGAAGAGCGTAGAGCTGACCCTAGCTCGGCTCGTATAAGGTAGAGCCGAGCTAGAGCTGACCCGAGCTCAGGCTTGGCCCGGCTCGATTGCAGCCCTACCCGTGGTTGATTGCATGATTTTTCTATATTATTATAAAGAGAACAACCTCTATAAATAGAGGTGAGTACAACAATGAAGTTCTCACTAGATTTTTAAAATTCAAACTAAATCGTAAAATATTTATCTGAATATTTATAAATCTTAATTGATATAATTTTGCCTAAAATATAAGCTACATATCATAGAATTGTATTTTTGTGTCAATCTTAAACATTCTCTATTACCTTTCACGAATGCCTAGTTTTACTTCAACCCCTCTCTTGACCTTCAAGCACGCTTATAGACATGGCAATAGGGTCGCGGAGGCCATTGCTAATTTTGCCAATTTCCATGGCAGCAAAAACTTTTGGTCATCTTGGAATATAACCCTCAGAATCGGGTGTGCCTTCATGACGACCGACTTGGTCTTCCGAACGTCACTATTAGATTATAACCTGTTGTTCTTTTGCTCCTCTACGATGGGGTGATGGCTACGCCGAACCTCCGTAGCTGTAATGGTCTCACATCGGATAGGGAAAAGTTCTCACTCCTGGTTTATATGTGATTGCAGACGCTATATGTTATGACGTATTTTGGATGAGAGTTTAAGTTCATACCAAAAATAAAATCGGGGTGGGGACCTAAGCCCATAATTAAACAATATTGTGACATTTAGGTCTGAATCTTCATAATAGCAATTGAGTCTGTTCCATTGTATTGTTGTTTTATTTTTTTAATGCATTTTCTTAATTAACAAAAAAAATTAAGGATTCAAAAAACACTTGATGACGCCCAACTTTATTAGAATTGAATTATCTCTCGAGACATTTTTCTTAGTAGTTATTGTCTTTTCATGTGTCTTGAATTGTTTCTATATGTTAATGGAAATGGAAAATTCATTTCCTTAGTGTCTATCAGGTTATTTCTCATAATGTTTTACCATAAAACGTTTCGAAACCAATAAAAACCACGTAAATTATCTCCTCTCTCTAAACTATTTCATTATTTGCCTCTATAAGAATTTCTTGACAATTTGGAGTAACTTTTTGTATTCCTAAATGCATGCAGTGACGGAGATGGAGTACTTGGGATCAGCAGAATTCTCAAACTAGAAGCCAACACGTTTCACACCGGGGGAACAACTATTTGAGGCCGCGCAGCAATCCCTTTAGCACATGTCTATATTATATGTGTTGGGTTTTTTTTACTCACACACTAGCCTCTTTTTCTGTACTTGTTAAAACTTGAATTGATTAGACTTTCTATACTTTGTGTATTAGAAATTACCATGTAATATTGGTGGAATTATTTACTAATTTTATAGGGTTGTGGTGATCCCCTTATGAAAGTGGCACATTCTCTAGATTTAGTTTTCTTAATGGGTTAGGAAACAAATCAATGTCTATATAAGGAGGACGACGTCCACTCTTTATCCATTCTCAATATTATTTTCATCAATAAAGATAGAAAGGAAGGGAGGTGATTTATCCTAGGAGTTTGGTCTTATACTGAGAAATTGCCGATCAAGCTCGTTTTTGTGATCATCTAATCAAGTAAGTAGGATTTGTCTTACTAGATAATTGTTGTATTTGATATGTTGATCAAATGATTCAAGTCTAGATCATGATTATTTCTCTAAGTTCTCTAACAATTGGTATTAGAGCTTTGTTAGCCTGATTTTGTTTGATCCATGTTTAAAAAAATAAAAAAATTCAGCGCCATCCAGCGACTTTCAGAAGGCTTGTTAACCTAGCGTTAGGGCGCTATAAGATAGTTGAACTTATGGAAACCTGAAAGATCAGTGCTTAGTTGTGTAAGCGGGCCAGATCACTCCCTCGGTTGATGGGGTGTGATTCAGGTGAGCCATTCTCTGGTTTAATGGGGGCTAGGGGTGGTGTGTGCCACTTGCTCAATGGATGGTCGATTCGGTCTTGGTACCGCAAACTTTTAACAAAAAATAAAAACTTTTGGCCATGATCTGGCGCATCCATTTCGGTCATCGGATTTGGCACCGTCCACTGTTGGCGCGGGTTTGACCGGACGATTAATCTGGACCGTCGGCTCCGTGAACTGAAGGAAGGGTTTTGGCCCCACAGGTTGTTTTTTATTCGTGGCGGCGCTTTTTTTTTTAAAAACTTTTGGCCGACGGTTGGCGCCGTCCGGTCATTTCAAAACCGGACTTACCGGTCGTCGACGTCGGAAATTTGTGACCGGATGTGCCACCGTCGCGTCACGGTGACTTGAGAGGGGAGGGGATTTGGGAAAAAAAAAAAAACCAAACGAAGGGAAAGAGGAGAAGGTGTTCTGGGACCGGGTCGGCCCGGTCCCGACCGGCCTTGGACCTTACTTAGGCCACTACGCGACTCGGTACCCGGCCCGCCTGACTCGGCCCACTTAGGCCATTACTCGGCCTGGTACCCGGCCCGCCTGACTCGGCACATTTAGGCCCATAACTCGGTCCGAAACCCGGTTCACTTAAGCCCATTACTCGGCCTAGGACCCAGCCTGCTTGATCCGGTCCAATTGGATCCATTACCCGACCTAATTCCCTTTCAGATTTTATCTGCAACCACTTCTCCGAATTGCTTCTGTCGGCTGTAGGTAAAATATTTAAACTCAGAACTCGTTTATGCAACCAAACTGAACCCTTTTCGGGGCCAAACTTTAAAACGCGATATCTTGAGATATACAACTTTGATTCGCGTATGCGACCTATTGTTTTTAGTCTACTCGACATGATCTACACTTTGGAATGGTGTATGAGACCTTTTGACACTGTTTCAGACTTGAAAATACCAGTTAAAGGCTAATAAATTTATTTTATTTTTCAAATAAATTATTGAACCTTTTGATTATTCTGTATTGATACTCTTACACTATCATATCATTGTTTATAGTTACCTCATGTGCATCTTCCTTTTATGACTCTAATGCATTAATGTTGTTCTCTATTAATATTAAATCAGTTTATTTAATTCATTAAATCTAATTTCCCTAATAATAATAATATATATATATAAATTGGTATGTGGAACACCTTTACAGTATCTAACCTTGAACTAATGACATGATAGAATGCCTTAAGATAGGTCCTTCCTATAAAGGGTTTAGGAAGACCGGTAAATCAGTCGTTCAGGGAGACGTTACAAAAATAGGTGTGTAGTCTGTCCAAAGGTGACCGGTCTATGGAGGTTACGTTATCGTTGAATTTTGAGACAATTATCTCATTAAGATCGCGAGAGCATTCACTTGCGTGAACTACTACTTCTGGCCAAAGCTGACTTAAAAAGCTCGCGAAAAGAGAATGGATAGAATAGTTATACGTGTTTAGGTGAGAGAAGAGCGAAACTTCTGGCCTAAGCTGATAACTAGTTTGGATCAAACCAAAACACAAATGACTAGGTCTATGCGTGTCTACGGACACGAACTAGGGAGATATGCAATAGGTTAAAGCTTCTGCCTTAAGGTGATGCTGAGACAAGTCATGTCTGTCCCTCAGAGTGGATGGTTTTGCACATGGTTAATACACTCTGATTGATTCGACCTTGACCCTAGATACGAACTCAAATTATGTAAAGTTCTATATGAACGTGTGCTGACAATGATCTATGTCATTGCAGCTATGGACGGATCACTGTTGCAACAAAAGATGGTGAGCATTGAAAAGCTTATTAATACCAATTATTTCACTTGGCGAATGAGTTTGGATTTGACCCTTGGTTACCTAGATTATGATTTTATTCTATCAGAGAACAGACCAGCGACCCATACCGATAACTCTTTAGAGTTTGAAAAAGCTCTGTATGTCAAGTGGGAGAAGGCAAATCGTATGTCTATCATGATTATTCTCACTTATATGAGTGAGGTCATCCATTGTGGTATTAAGACTACTGAGACAGCAAGTGAGTTGTTGAAAAATATCGAGAATCAGTTTGTTGGGTCTACTAAATCTCTACAATATGGTTATCTTGTTGAGTTTGTTAGCATGCGCTATGATGGTAAGGGATAAGGAGTTTATTTTTAAGATGTGTATGTTGGCGATGAAGCTCAAGGAGCAAGGTATTCCCATTAAGGAAGCTGCCATAGTACATTTGGCTGTTGCATTCCTTCCCAGTCAGTTTGATACCTTTAAGGTGAATTACAATGCCCAGAAAGAAAAATGGGACTTGAACCAATTCATCTCAACGTGTGTAACGGAAGAAGAACAATTGCCGGGAAACAAGATTGAGTCTACTGATTTTGCCTATAACCCTACTCATCAAGGATCAAAATTTTGGGTTTCGTTTCGGCTTCGGAGGGGACCGAAACCAAAATTTTGGACCGAAATTTCGGCCGATAATTTGACCGAAAATTTCATTCCCATATATTATATGACTGAAATTTCGATCCCAAATTATCATTTCGGTGGGGACCAAAACCGATAATTTTGGTCATTTCGACCGAAATTTTGATCCTTGCTGCTCATAAGAATTTTTTTAAGAGAAATGATTAACGAAAGAATAATGTCACAAATAAAGGGAACAAGAAGGACTTAAAAAAAAAAGCCGTTGTGAATGATAATGACAATGGCCGTCATTTCTGTAAAAAGAAAAGACACTTCAAGAAGGATTATTATTTATGAAAAAGTATTATGAAGAAGAAACACCAAGGTACTCACTTCGCTCATATTTGTTCTAAATCGAATCTGGTCAACGTTTCCGAAAATTCTTGGTGGGTTGATTCTGGTGCCACTGTTCATGTTGCTCATTCCTTGCAGGGGCTGGTAAGCAGGAGAAGCCCAAGACCGGATGAAAGGCTTTTCCTTGGAAACGAGCAAGCGGTCAAAGTCGAGGCTGTTGAAATTTACAGACTTGTTTTCAGACTCTTGACTTATTTTTATACTTAAAAATGTTTATTTCATTTTGTCCTTCAGACGAAATCTCATCTCCGTCTCCAGATTAATTTTTTTTGGATATCACTTTGCTTTTGCTAGAGACTCCTTGATTATTTCTAAGGACAATGTTACTATAGGGAATGGTTTATTAGTAGATAGATTGTTTCGGTTATCTCTAGATGATATTTTTGCTGCATTATTTGCATGTGTCTCTATTACCTCATCCAGAATGAAGCACTCTCTTTTGACAGAAAACTCCTCTATGCTTGGTATAAACATTTGGCTCACATCTCGAGGAAAATGTTAGAGGCTATGGTCAAAGATAGTATTCTTAATCCTCTTAATTTTAACAACATTACTACATGTCTTGAATGTATAAAGGAGAAGTCCACGAAACAACGAAAGTTTGAGGTTATTAGATCTTCTAATTTGCTACAACTAATCTACACAGACATATGTGAACCTTGTCCCACACCTTCACGAGGTGGACAATATTACTTTATCAGTTTTATAAATGATTTTTTCTCGTTATGCCTACATATGCCTGATTCATCAGAAGTCTGAGGCACTCGATACGTTCAAGATCTTTAAAATAAAAGTTGAGAAAAAGACTGACAAGAAAATTAAAGCCGTTAGATCAGATCGTGGAGGAGAATACTATGGGAAGATGGATTCTGATAGTGTTAATCATGGAAACTTTGCTCTATAATTAAGGGAAGATGGGATTGTTCCTCAGTACACTTCACCTAGTACCCCGCAACAGAATGGTGCCTCCGAGATGAGAAATCGTACTTATCAGGAAGCCGTTGGCAGCATGATGAATAACTCGAACCTTCTTGAAAATTTTTGGGGAGAAGCTCTCAAAACTGTAGTTTATATTCTTAACTGAGTGCCATGCAAAACTGCTTCGGAAACACCTTACAAACTTTGAATTGGCCATCGACCAAGTCTTAAATATCTGCATGTATGGGGGTGTTTGGCAGAAGCGAGAATTTATGATCCAAACCTCAAGAAGCTTGATCTACGCATTGTTACATGTTACTTCATTGGTTACCCCGAGCGCACCTGGTCTTATAGGATCTCGATCGTTGGAAATCGTAGGGACCTCCAATGCCAAGTTTCTTGAAGATAGTTTCATCAGTGGGAGTCAAAAATAAAGGAAGCTTGCTTTTAAAAAAGATACTCATGTTACGCCTCTCATTCCTCTAGGAACAACTATACATGTTCCTATCCCTATGCCTAATCCTGTCATTCACCCTGAGGGATCTGCAATGCACAATGATTCTCTCAATGTCGGGACTTTCAGTGCTCCAATTGTTAAGAGTGATCTCTTAAGCGAAGATCAATGCCCTAAAAATGATATGGAGAGAAAGCGAGTGGATCCGATTATGTATGCTTCTGCAGTATGAAGCCTGACATCAGTTTTATCGTTGGGATGCTAGGGAGGTTTCAGTAAAATCCTAATTTTGCTAATTGGATAGCTGTCAAGAAGGTGTTGCAATATTTACAAGGAACCAAGGACCACATGCTTGTATACAGAAGATCAAATGAACTTGAAGTTGTTGGCTACAGTGATTCTAACTATGCAGGGTGCGATCGATCTCACAAATCCACTTCGGGTTTTATTTTCAAGCTCGCTCATAGAGCTATTACTTGGAGAAGCTCCAAACATACTATAACGTCAGATTCTACTATGTTCGCAGAGTTCATTGGATGCTATGAGGCCACCAAGCATGCCGTTTGGTTAAAGAGCTTCATTGGTGAGTTGGGTGTTGTGGATTCCATTCATAAGCCCTTGACCATTTATTGCAATAACAAAGCTGTCACTGATTTCATCAAGAGTAGGAGACGAACCAAAGCAATAGTCACATCGAGGTCAAGTATATGATGGTGCTGGAAAAGGTTGGTGAAGGAGTCATTTCGATCCTTCATCTGCCCTCTGAGAAAATGTTTGCTGACTCACTCACAAAGGGGCTTCAACCAAAAGATTTTACAGTGCACGTGATCTGGATGAGAGTGTTAAAAACACTCGAGTACATTGATTGAGTGGGAGTTCCTTCCACAATATTTATTCTATTCTATTTTATTTTATTATCGACATTACTTATATCTTTGATTATCATTTGATGCATGTTTTCCATTTGACTCCATGATTATCACTATTATCATTATTAGCATACGCAATGTTAGCCTAGGAGCATAAGTGCTCAAATAAGGAAGCTTGGGTTATCGTGATTAGTCACCACGATCGTATGGCCTTTATCCTGATAGTTAGGTGATGGTTTTCACATGACGTATGCCATAAGATATCAGGATAACATACCTTAGGGTATGAAGCTGGACGAATGCAGGTATGCACACAAGTGATTGCATTAAAGTGTGCATATACTGGTGTCACAAAATCATAAGTAATACTCTTTGGTTCATTAACGATAATAATTTTTGTGACCATGAAACTACCTTACTGTCAATTGTAAAATATGATACATTATAGGCATCCATGATCCATTATTACAGTTATTTTTTGAACTTGAGAGGATATTATATTGTACCAAGTTCTTTGAAAGTCAATGATTTTATAAAATTATAAGGATGGCTATCTGCTTTTCAAAAAATGACCAATTCATGAAATTATTTAAAATAATATTTTGATAGTGTGTGAATCAAGTGGGAGATTGTTGAATTTTTTGTGACCCACACACTAACCACTTTTCCTTTACTTGCTAAAACTTGAATTGGTCAGACTTTCTATACTTTGTGCAATAGAAATCACCATGCAATCTTGGTGGAATTCTTTACTAATTTTATAAGGTTGTGGTGATCCCTTTATGAAAGTGACACATCCTCTAAATTTAGTTTCCTTGATGGACTAGGAAACAAATCAATGTCTATATAAAGAGGACGACGCCCCCTCTTTGTCTATTCTCAATGCTTTTCTTATCAATAGAGATAGAAAGGAAGAGAGGTGGTTTGTCCTAAGAGTTTGGTCTTATACTAAGAAATTGGCGATCAATCTCGTCTTCGCAATCACTTAGTCAAGTAAGTAAGATTTGTCTTACTAGATAATTGTTATATTTGATATGTTGATCAAATGATTCAAGCTTAGATCATGATTATTTCTCTAAGTTCTCTAACAATATGTACTCAAGTTTATTCAAAATATCCCACTGGGGTAACTTTGTAGACTTATTGGGAGAAAGGAGGAAAATAACTTTTCTCGCTTGATTTGGAGAAATAAGTGGCTCACAAGGAATGGAAAGAAACATCCTATATTTGATCCCGAAGTCCTTATATAGCACTTCTTCCTGTCCTGAATGACATAATGCTAATTCATGTTCCACACGGCCAAGGAAGCTTTTATATTTAAAATAGATTGAGTTAATTAATCTCTAATAATTAGACAGAGGGAACTACAACTTGCACATGAGATTTGTACCGTGGCACATGGTTAAAAAGAAAGACTTTGTTATCTTCAGGATCTGGGTCACTTGGAACACCATCTAAGCCATCTGATTTGAAGACTATGATTAAAACCTTTTTTAGACAAAAAATGGGCACAGGACGCGATCTCTTTCATCCAATTCAATACACTCAAAGCCGATTCAATGGTTGACTATGACAAATCAAATGATGAAGATCTTATTTCGTGCCAATTTTTTGCCTCAAATTAATATCTTTACATCATGATTACACCTTAGATGGTATTCCACATAGCACATATCCCAAATCAAACAAAGTCATTTTTTAAAACCATGTTCTACCATACAAATCTCGTGTGCAAGTTGTTGCTCCCTTAGACAAAGGCTTCAATAACAAAAAGTAAAAAGAACTTCAATCTCTAAATAATGGATCAAAATCTCAGTTTATGGTTTCGGCTTCGTTCATGGCCCGAATTGTAAATTAGTCAAAATTTCGGTAAATTTCGAATTTTTTTGAAAATATGCTCCGAACTTTACTGAACTTTGCCAAACTTTATGTTATTGGTTTTTTTAAACTCTTTAACATTGTTAGAATACAGATTTACACTACTGAAGCTAATTTTCGATCCCACAACGGATCTTGAGCTCATGCAAAATATATCAGACGGTCAAATTTTGCTTCCACATTGAATAAATTTCAAAAGTGACTCGAGAACCCTCCTCATGATACGCCCATGATCAGGGTCACTTTGGGGATGTATGACGCGTGACCGTCTGCTAGTTTGGCTATGATCTCAAGATCTACTGTGTGAAATATTGCGTACCTCTATATATATGGGTACCTCTATTACGACTAACGCAATCTCTGAAAGTGCCCGGATGTGCAACTCCCTTAAACCCATTGATTGCTTCGGAACAGATGATGGAGAACGTGTTTCACCTTGATCTTTCACACAATGGATCTTGAGATCGTGACGCACCTATCACGCACATATCCCCAAAAAATTCCCCTTGAATCCTATGGCACACATCACCCACATCTTAAACCATTAATGGTGTTACACTCACTAAGTCTTTGAGTTCACCCACGTTGAAACCCATTGACTGATTTGAATCCGACGATGCATATTGTTTTTCATTCCAATCTTTCATATAATGGACTTGAGATCATGGGTGTGCAATCATACGATATGTTTTTTATTTCATGTAGTACACATCCCAAAAAGTGACCTTATTTGAACATGATGAGTTTCACGTGATGTTAAGGTCAGTTTTTTGAAATGAATACCATGTGAAATAAAAACCAACGGTGGATAATAAGAGCATGATCTCAAGATGCATCGTGTGAAAGATTGGGGTGAAAAATGACCTGCATCGCCGGATTCAAAGCAATCAATGGGTTTCAACGTGGGTGTTTAGGAATGAATACCATGTGAAATAAAAACCAACGGTGGATGATAAGAGCATGATCTCAAGATGCATCGTGTGAATGATTGTAATGAAAAACGACTTGCATCGCCAGATTTAAAACAGTCAATGGGTTTTAACGTGGGTGAACTCAAAGAGTCTGTGGGTGTATATAAAGGCACTCTTATTTTATTAAAAGACAATATTTGCCCTTAAAAGGCACTCTCATTCAACTTTTTTGCTACCCATCGCAGGAAAAAAAAAACAGAGAAGAAGAAAGAAAGGAAGGAAAAAAAAAAAAAAAAAAAACTAATTTCGGGAGGCTAGGGCAACTGCCAGGCATAGTGACAAATTTCGTTTTCGGTAATTTTTCGGCAGGGGGTCCTTTTGGTACATTTCGGATTAATTTCGATACATTTCGGAAAAATTTTGGGAAAGTTTCGGGGATTAAAAATATATTTAAGCAATTGATCCAAGTGGCCAAGCAGTAACGCCGAGCTCAAGCATAGAACTATAGAAGGCAAATTGACAAAGGGTGTCGTTATACTCACCCAAAAGGCTGCTTTTTCACCCCACCTCCTTCACTCGGTATGTGTTGATTGCTTTTGAATCAGATGGTGGAGGTCATTTTTCATCCCCATCTTTTGCAAAATGGATCTATGGATCATGGGCGTACTATCATACGGTCGGTTTTTTATTACGCATGACACACATCTCAAAAAGTGACGCTAAAATCATGCTTGAGCGTGATGAGGGTCATATGATTTTAGGGTCACTTTCTGATATGTGTGCCATGTGTAATAAAAAAACCGTCCGTCTAATGGTACACCCACGATCCATAGATCCATTGGGCAGAAGACAAGGACAAAAAAATGACCTCTACCATCTGATTCAAAGGTAGTCAATGCATGCCGACTCAAGAAGGTAGGGTGAGAAAGTGATTTTCTAAATGGAATTTAATCGCACATCGGTGAGGAGAAAAAATGGCACTCTAGCCACCTCTATAAAAGGCTATCAATTCACTTAAGCAAGTCATGCGGTGATGCAGCCGTGTGGTGTAAATTTCAGAAATTTTGGAAATTTCTGTAAATTGCAAACATATTCAGAAAAAAGTAAAATAAAAAAAAATCAAAAATCTAAATTTTTGAAATTTGGTCAAAATTTTTGAAATTTCGCCGAAAAAACCGAAATTTATGAAATTATCAAAAAGTATCGAAATTTCTTCGAAATTTTCGTTTGACCCTCATTTCGGCAAATTTCTTAAAATTTCACCGAATTTCGGTGAAATTTGTCACTATGCTGCCAGATACCTCCTCCTTCTCTCTCTCTCTCTCTCTCTCTCTCTCTCTCTCTCTCTCTCTCTCTTTTTTTTTTCCTTTCTTCGTCTCTTCCATTTTTTTATTTCTCTTGGATTAAAGAAGCAAGCAAGGAAAACAATATTGCGTTATTATCAAGATCGTTTTGAAGTTGATCCTATGGGCCAATTGGGAATTGATTTTCAAAATTTAAGGGTCAAAGGTAGTCCATGGCATTGTTCCATGTGGCACATAGGGTTGCCAACAAAATAAAAGAACTTTGAACCATCCATCATCTAATCTGAATCATTAGATGATTAGACAATAAAATTTTACCTAAGGTTGGATCTTTTTATCCCAATCCTGATCCGACCTCTAGCACACTAGATCCTTCAGTCAACATTTTATAAAAATCTAGGAGTCACGTGCACAAATAGAGTACTTACCATGTGGCGATCAGATTTGAACAGACCCGACCCATCAGATACTTAAGAAAGATGATTTTGAGGTGTTAGGTCTTTGGGCCCAATTTATTTCGGCGTTTAAGGCCTCAAATCTAAGGTTCAATCCTTTCATGGTCTATAGTATCAAAATGGTGTTTCCATTTCTTGATTTTTGTATCTATTTCTCGGATTAGATGTTGGGCCTCTCTTTCTCTCTCTAATCTCTTTGTTAGAGGTTGGGTCTCTCTCTCTTTGGGCCTATTCCATTTTCTCTCTCTAAACTTCTATGTTAGAAGTTAGGCTTGCCTTATTTTCTCTCTCTAAACTTCTTTGTTGGATCTTATCTTTCTCTCTCTAGATTTTCAGCTGGGTCTTATCTCCTTCTAACTATCTCTCTCTATATATATTGCATGGGTCACCTCTCTATTCTCTCTCTAAATTCTGGTGAGAAACCGTGGGTCTTCTTTATGTTAAAACTATGAATTTTCTCTCTCTAAAACCTTGGGTATTTCTCTCTCCAAATTTCTCTCCTAATCTCAGATTTGTTCTTCAATTTCTTTAACATGTATTTAAAATGGAGAAGGAAGGAAGGTCCCTGTAGCTCTCTCTCCAATTCAATCCTTCTAGCATTTTCTGTTAATAGAAGATTGAAGGAGAGGACTGGGAACTCGGTTTCTCTTCTAGAAACTAAATTTGTCACCTTCTCTCTCCTATTGTGAGAGTATATATATTATATATAAAATCAGTTGCAAAGATGCCGGAGCAAGTAGAACAAAAAAAAACAAATGGATTGCATTCCTTACTAAGCCCATACACCAATTTCCTATATAAGCATTTGTAACTAATATTTGACAATCTTTACCTCTGTCTTTATATACACTTGCTTTAACAAATGAGTCAGTGGAGAAGAAGGTTGGGAGGTTGGGGCTTGGCTCAAGTACAAAACTTATACATATAAATATGTATCTCTATTTTCTTGTATATATATAATGTTTACTAATTTATAGGAACAAAATTTGAGGTCTCTGATGCAGAGACGAGAGTGTCAAGAGGACGGGTTGAAAGGAGCTTGGCTCCATTGTTAGGTACACACATATAATGGCTCGTATTTGTAAATCACTCTCTCTTTCTTTCTAAACTATGGGTAACCATATATATATATATATATATATATATATATATATATATATATATACATATATTATCCGATTTAGAGTACCCATATATCACTACGTGAAAAAGCCTAAAAAACCATTGCCTTAAATAGTGATTTTTTCAAAAAACTACTGTCTTTGACAGTGGTTTTTTTTCAAAAAACCACTGCCCTAAACAATTGTAAAAAAAGGAGTGGTTTTTTTTTACCACTATACAAGACAGCGGTTTATGAAGTTTATAAACCACTGTCTTGTATAGTGGTAAAATAAAACCACTCCTTTTTTTACAACTGTTTAGGGTAGTGGCTTTTTTATGCAAAAAAATTTTTTAAAAAAAATTACGTCGACAATTTTTTATGCAAATTTTTTTAAAATAATATTTTTTTTATGCTTTTTTTTAATGCAATATTTTTTATGCTTTTTGTAATACTTTTTTTTAATGTAATTTTTAATGCTTTAAAAAAAATTATATAAAGAAAAAAAGCTATTAATCTCATATTCAAGCACATCCATAAATAAAATAGATGCCAAATTCTTTTATTCAAACAAAATATTGCATTTCAACCTATGATCCAACCTTTCAAATCAATCAAATATTTTAAACTTTACATGCTCAATCCTTTTATTCCAAAAAAAAAAAAGAGTTAACAATCTAAGGACCCCATGACCTAGTTTCATAATTAAAAAAATATATATATATGCTTCGCCTCTCCTGCCAAATATCCCCGTCCCCTAGTGATCCGTTTGAGGTGGGCTTCAAATCGAAAAGTTTTGCCTGAAATCAAAAGGAGAACGTAATTAAATATTTATGATATTAAGCAATTAAATTGAGATATTTATGACTTCTCACTACAAAATGGTATCAAAGACTTGCGTGTTTGTGGAGAAGAGGAAGAAACTATAGAACACATTTTCCTTTCATGCCCGTGAGACAAGTATGAGCCTCATTTCTCACTGGTTTTGGGAAAAACATGTCGAGTGATCATCCTGCAAAAAGCTCATGTCAGTATGATAAATTAAGCATGCAAGCATCTTAGAACACCAGAATCAACAAATTGATGCAACTTAGATACCGATGTTTCAGTGTCACAGACAATGACACAAGAACCACATGCTCACAGTTGCATCTTTTTTTTTTACAGCCAGCTTTCAATTGTAGCCTCTGTTCTTTGCGATCATTTTTTATTCACCTCTCTTCAATAACCAATTAAAGAAAAATAAAGAGATGCATATAAGGCAAAAAAAATTGTTCATAAATCTCACATATGACAATTTTCACATTGAGTACATAAAAATATGCTGGCCTACACATTTCCAAGTCACCAACGGGATTTTTTAAGCTATGCAGTGCCCCTCATCTCGCTTTAAAAGAAAGAAACAAAAATTGATAACGAGATGCATAACGTAACAAAGTCAAATTGACCCTTTTTATGCCCCATACAATGGGCAAACATAAATAAAATATATTATCAATCCTATTTCAGATTTTTAAACGAAAAAAATCATTAAAACAAGATATACCAATTCAAACAAGATTTAGACCATGTGATATATAAAGATGCCCATCGAAAAGGTAAAGTGACGTTATATAGCATTTATATTTGAGCTAGATACGAATCTAATCAAACACCATCCAATCGATATCGTAAAGCATTCAAGTAAAGATGAAGTGTCATCAGCTTTCAAAATGTGATTAGACATAAGCCCCAACGGCCCAAAATACTCTCAATACCAACAGAATGATGTTGAATCCATCCATATATATGGTAGATGTAAATATACAGTAACAAAATTTTCTCATACTACAAATGAGAAGTTCTAGGAGGAAGGAAAATGGATAAAAGTCAAATAGACCTTGTATAGCGAAGCTGCAGACTCAGACTCTACTGTTTGAATGGGAATATGCCTTGCCAACTTGAGCCACCTCGTCTGTGCAAAGAAACAGAGACTTTCTCAGTAATAGAAACAACAAGATTTTTTTTTTTTGAGAGGTAATAGTTATAGGGAGGGAAGCACCAAAAAAAAAACTTTTAGATTTAAATCTCATCTGTGCAATGGTGGATGGCTGGCCATGGATTCGTGATGACTTGTTTGCTAGTGATCTGTGGTTATGGCTACAAAATTAGTTGTTAATAGAGCCAATAAATTAGTAATGAGGGGGGATAAACAAGTTTTAGTAATAAGAGACGAAGTTTTTTTATTTAATTAATTTATTTTTAATTTATTTATGCTCATATATCCTATGACGATGCACTTGTGTTGCCTTACTCCAACTAGTGGGCGACTGCAGGGAATGATTTATATCTTTTACTTCGTTTGTAAAAGCAATACACACACACACACACACACACACACACACATAGTCAGGGAGCAGCCAGGCTGGAAGAAAGAAAACCCAACCTCAAAAAGAACAGCTGAATGCAAATCATAGCTAGGACTTGGGGGACCCCAAGGCATTAGAAAAAACTACGGGAGCTAGCCTCAATAGCCATTTGAAAAACCATCCCAGACATCGCTTCTTGTCCAAGAACTCGTTGCCAACAGAGCAAACAAGAGCTAATCTCATCCCATTGATAACCCAAGAGACTTTACAAACCTGTTATCCATTTATTTCTTTTTAGCTTTTTGCAAAGCCAGATCATCCGGTCCTATACACAATTGTCATCAATTTAACTATCAGTGTTTTGTACAACTGCTATCCTTTTTTTTTCTTTTGATAGATAAAAGTTGGTAAATTATAGAACTACATATTATGAGATCAGATGGAAAAAGAAGATTTTGAAAAAAAATGGAAGAGGAAAAGAAAGATAAGAAAACAAAGTTTAGGGGAAAATGATCTTTGGGTAACATCTAATTCTCTAGCCCTTCTATATTAAACTGAAGAGAAAATTACAAGTATGTCATCATGATAAAAGGACCAAAAACTGATAAACACACACAGCAATAAAGAATTAAGGTTTGTGTTTAATTTCTGCTTCAATCTTCTTCCATCCTTCTTAATCTCTTACTCCTTTTATCACATCGAAGTGATATAAGGGCAAGTTGAACACTGACTAATTGATTCTAAAGTGTTTCGTTCATTAAGTTAGAGAACTTGCCATGAGGAAATCATGGTAGGGGAGGAATAGGAGGCGGACGTTGGCAAGAAACCTTTCTCTATGAGCAAATAGATCAGCTAGTTCACTAAGTACTATGCCAGGACGGGAATCTATCCCACCTAGAGGAGATTCCTCTTAATCGTGATCTCAGGATTAGAGCCATGAACATCAATCTAGATGATTGTGTCCAATGTATCAAACTCGATAGGTATCGGTGTCATCCATTATCGCCGATACGGATCTGAGAATCAACGATATTGTATTGGCTAATATTTTTTTTGAAAAAACAAACAAACATAGAAATAGAAAAATTATTGTATCGATATTGACCGTATCGATCGATACCAATACCACCACTACTGTATGGCGGTGGTATTGGTATCGGTTCTCAACAACCGATACTTATCGGTATTGGCCAAGTTTTGATACCATGATCGTGTCTTGAGAAATTGATGAGAACCAATACTCATATCAATATCATAGTCCATTGAAAGACCAATTAGTTCAAGCAATGGAACTAAAGAGTAACTACCATAGTAACCGGATTGATATTGTGGATTTTCACGAACATTCCAAAGAAAGTGACATTTTAGATCGGATAGGAAGTATCGAAAAATTCTTTGAGTAGAGGAAAGGCTCTGCAAGGTCAAGTTTGTAAGTGTTGAGTTGAAGGGTTCACCCAATTATCATGAAGCAATGGAACTAAAGAGTAACTACCATAGTAGGATTAATATTGGGATTTTCGATTGGAACATTCCAGTCAAGTGACTTTTTAGATCGGACAGAAAGTAACGAAAAGTTCGTTGAGTAGAAGGAAAGGCTCATCACAAGGTCAAGTTTGTAAATGTCGAGTTAAAGGGTTCCACTCAATTATCATGGAAGTGATTGAATGAGTGGAAACAATGAAATGAAAGAGACAAATTACAACATGGGACAAGATGAAAGGTAAGCTTGAAAAGTTTTAACATTGATTATAAGCAAGAACCCCAAAAAAATACCATTTCTGATTTTAAGCTAAATTAGGACTGTTATTGCCAAAAAAAAATTCATAAAAAACTTACAAACTTTCAGGTTCGGGTTCTGAGACAAGGTTGAAAGAATGGGTCCCATCAAACAGACCCTTACATACCATGGCAGCATAGGCATCAATTTTCCCTTGGCGAAGCAGAGACTTGTTAAGGCCCTAAAAGAAAACAAAAAAAAGGTGACATGTTAGCCATCAAGGTGATTTAAGTAGACAAGTTCAAAGATCTATTGCTTCTCTGTTTTAATTGGTACCCTGTTTGGGCCCCTCCATGGCTTATGATCACCCTACCCTCCTGAGAAATACTTGTTTTCTATTTTCATTATTGAACTAGTAGATGAGGTTTGCATTTAAAAAATGAAAAAAAAATCATAAGCATCATTAATGATGTTGTGATAGAGGAATTACATATTAATCATAAAGTCAACAGCCTCTGTTGATGTCCCATGTTCGTCCTGCAGATACACTCTCCAACCCCTGTGAGATTAAGAAAGATTGAAATTAGCAAAAGGGCATTTGAGGTACACTACAGCTGCGGAATTTTTGCAAGAAGATCAGGTAATTTTGGTTTAATTTAAGGTAACTCCTATGTTACCCATCTCAAGTACATTTGACCATTGCAGGTACCTACCAAATACCTAAGATTCTTTTCACTGCATAAATCTATAATAATAACTGGATTGGAATGAAACCACACCAAGGAGGCCATAAAGTCATTAGAGGCTACCCTAGGGCCTACAAATCAGTAATCAATCATTTTAGATTCTAAGGGTTTCTGGATAAATTCCACTGATGTAAATAATTGTGTTAGCGACAAACACAGAATTTGTTTTAAGACTTTTTAGTGAGTATTCAAAAAATTGCTAGCTTCTTATTTATCTTAATTAGGTTGAGAGGGCTCAAATTCTAGGTACAACTCGGTAATTAACCCCGACTCTTCCCCCCAATAGAAAACGATTAAACGAATACCAAGAACAATTGAATACTCAAATAACTCAGTAATTTTTCTATCAACTTGACATGTAAGTAGTAATTGGATATGCGAAGAAAGTACTGAAAATAGGCATCTGATCCCTGACCCATTGGCAGTCTCTAGCCTATCTTTTGCTGAAGTATGATCAAGCCTTGAGAATAGGTAAGTTGAAATACGGTCAAGCCTCTAAATTGGCACCATTGGACTCATTTATGCCCATTTTGTGTATGGGGATCATAGCATAAAACAGTACTGATGGTTTCGTAATCTCAACTTCTTGAAGGTTATGTTTGATAAACTTGGAATTCAACTCTTGAAAGTGAATTAGCACTTTTATCCTCACTTCGAATTTGCTTGAAAATGACACTTCCCTTGTTTGAATATGTTGTATGGGAAGTAATTTTCCTAGAATTACAATTTCACTATTTGATTAGATTCCCTAGGAAATGAATTCTCTGTGAAATTGAAAAAGAGTATTTTTGGCAAATGGTAATAAAAGAAAGAAATTAAAATTTAAGATACTTCATTCTAATTGTTTCATAATGACTATTTTGTCCCATGAAATTGGCGCTTCACCCATTGCATGAGTGGAATTTATTTTAGCTGTGATAAAATTGGTGAGTGAAAGTAAATTCCACTTATGAGCCCTACTTCTATTCACTTCCATTCCCTTAAATTCTAATGCTAGCAGAGGAGCATACAAGCAACCCCAAATGGGGCCCTTGAGATTCAAGACAACAAAACAATCAGCTACTCTTACCATTTGTGGATTTTTAATGTCAAGCTTGTACTTAGACTAATTTCTAAAGGGATGCCACACCAATTGTTGAATGTCCTCTATATTCGTTTCTAGTGGGCACTTTTTGGGATCTTTGAGAGTTACCCAATGGTGGCGTGGTCATTAATTTGACATTGGTCATTAGTTTGACTTGCTTCTCTAATAGGTTAGAGTTAGACCATTCAATATTTGAAGCATATGTATGATGGTATCTAAATATGGGGGTAATTCGATACTTTCACATGTACGAGAGTAGTAACACCTTACACATGTCAGCAAATTTAAAATTCATAAATACCCAGAAGGTAATAAAAAATCCAGTTTTCTAGAACGTTTTGAACAATTTGAATCATGTTTTTCTAGCATGCCTTGACTGCTTTGAATCACAAGATACAAATATTTTTTAACTTTATTCTTGGCAAAATAAATATTTGTATCGAATAAATATCAGTTTTCTAAAACGCCCACATCTGCAACCCTTTAAAAATTGTTGGTTGCATCAGATCTAATTATGGAGATCGTGTTTTACCGGATCTTCTACACAATAGATTTTGAGATCATTTCGCACTGATTTGATGGCTAGTTTTTTATTGCGCATGTCATTGCTTCCTAAAAAATAACTCAGTAATTTTTTTTTGATCGGTAAATGCACAAACTATTATATTAAAAAGAAACAGCGAGAAGCTGGCCGAGAACAATAGTCACTCTGACCAAAAAAAGAAGGAAGCAGGCCACCCGTCAGATGAAGGAAAAGCCCCTGTGCCTAGCCACCCATAAGCACATTAAGTCATGGGCAGACTTCATGACCATCCCAATTTTCATCTTTTTAGTAGTGTGTAATTAGTAAAAAGTTCTGTCGATCTGTTTGTTTCTGTCTTGCCTCCTAGCAGAACATTTATCTTTGTTCCTTGTGAAAAGTGGACTACGGAACAACCCTTTAAAATTGAATAGATGGATATTCATGCTTCCATAATTCTGAGGGTAGATTTACTTTAAGTAATAAATGCCTCCACCTTTCTCTCTTGCTCTCTCACACCCTCTAGAATACCAAAGATGAGATCACTCGGAGAAAGAAAAAGCCAAGGGAAAAAACACTAAGCCATAATGGTATAGGGAATGATGAAGAAATGGAGGAAAGTTTTGAGGCAAAAACAAGAAGGAACAAAAAAATAAGTTGGTTGCAAACCTTGTGGACAGAATTACAAGTTTATAGCATTGTCCTAATAATCTAGGATGTACTAGTAAGTATTAACTTTTTAAATGTTTCTGAGCTTTTATCTGATTTTATTATTTAATTTATCATTATTTTTAAACCTCATTTGCAAACATTTTTACTGTTGGTAAAGGAAAACATAGTGAAGGGAACATAACATTGGCTTTTGTAACTAAAGATACCAAATGTAAAATAATTGTATGATCTCATGGAAACAATATGTTATGTAGGTAGCAGGGTAATTGTAATTTCCTCTTTATATTAGACCATAGGACTTCCTTGCGGTTCCATAATGTTTAATCAGTACATTGTGCAGAGTTATAATATTAAGTCATTATTGAGAACTCCATATATGCAAGGTAACTGTAAGATTTCTTACAGAGTGGATCTTTGAGAAGCTTCTCATTGTTAGTTCCAACATCAATCATCACAGGAAGTACCTACGGTGGAAAAAAAATATTATAAATTCAACGGTTGAAACTTGAAATCCACTGTGATAAGGAGACTGGTGATAGAAAATCAACAATATTAAAAAAACAAATAAAAACAATATCCATTGGTCACATTTATCTAAAGCAAGATGACAACAGTAATAGGGAATAATGAATCTATTAGAGCGATGATCCAGGAACTGGATATAAAAATTGACAATCTTTCAGTAGATTAAAACCATTGCGGTGTCATATACAAAGTTCAATGACATATTATTGGAAATCAATCCAATTCCATGCTTTTGTAAGATATTCTGAGGGTTATTTCGCATAGATGAGTAAAAACAAATGTATAAACTGGTTTTAACAAGGCAGGATAGACGTATTGGTCTGGAATTGTCCAAAGAAACCTTTATAAAACATGAACAGAAGGCTACTGCAGAACCGAAGATAATAAAAAAAATTGAAGGAGATATTTAAAACTTAAGGAGATATTCAAAACTGAAGATTAATATAGTGATTAATCTTCCCTTTTTATTTCCTTCGCCAACTAGGGTTTGAGACAATTTTGGAGCTCTAATTTTACTATTTGGCCTGTGGAAATCGATTTGGAACCCTAATTTTACTATTTGGTAGATAGAAATTGCGGATGAAATAAAACAAGTTCAAAGATCTACCTTTTTTATATGCAATTTGACTCCGAAAATGCCTAAATCTCCTTCGTTTCACTCGAATCTGCCATTAACGAACTGTTGAAGGTGAAAATTTGGAGAGAAATGGAATCACAGAGGTCGGATGATGAGGTCTAATGTGTGTCGTCTCCATCGCCTTTGATTAGGATGAAAAATGCCATCACCATCGTCATCGCCTCTGATTTTCACCCCCAATCATAGACTTCAGCGAGTGGCTTGAGAGGGATGAGAGAAGATCCATAACGATGGATTCTTAAAAATGAGGTTGAATGGATAAAAAACAAAGAAAGGGGGATGGAGGCTAGGGTTTCGAAGAGGGAGAGAAAGCGAGAGAGAGGGGAGGAGGCGAAGAGGTGAGAGAGGTCCTGGAGACGATGAGGGAGGCGGAGAGAAAAGAGTTATATAGTTTTTGAATTAGGGCTTCTTCTGGGTCGGCCCGACAATTTTGCATGAGATTTGAACGGGTCATTGTTTTAACTTCAAAAACCATTGTTTTAACTTCAAAAACCACTGTTTTAGGGAGTGCAATATTCCACCACTATTTTAAGCAGTGATTTATTTTTTGCTGCTATAGTGGTTTTTCCTTCATTTTGACGTAGTGTAAAGCCAATGATCGGATAATAGATGCTCGTGAGAAATTCACAATGAATCAAGGCGATCACCAGTCTAGCGGCGCTTCTCTTGGCGATTATGTGACAATAGGTGATTGATCAACGATCCAGATCTCACGAAACCTAACAACAAATAAATTACTCACATGCTAAAATTCTCATAGGAAAATATGCATTTAGTTGGGATTATGATCAATGGAGTGACGACAAAGCCAAGAGTACAGCAAAATTATGAGAATATGAGGTTAGAAATTTTAATATGTAAATGTTTGTAATTTGGCATGCTGTTTGTAGGCTCATCCTTGGGTGAAGATGTACCGAACAGAGATTCTCTGAGAGTTGGAAAGTATTTCCCTTATCTTCTCGAATAGTGTCACGGAGGGTAGAGGTGTTTTCCACTACCCCCACCCCACCCCTCCCCTCACCCACCACCAACATAAGATGTTAAGGGGACCCAATTTGTGTATCTTAAGAGTGCACAAAAAAATTGCTTCCAGCTTATGCAAAAAGACAGGTGACTGAGGGTCGTTGTTGGAGCTATAAAGGAGTACGTACGCCCCAGAACCTGCGTTGCTTGGGACGAGAGCATCGTTAAGCTAACAGTGGATGGTCATATATAGTAGATGAGTTGAAGAATACTAAACTACTCATCCTGCTTCCACCTTGTGGGCAAAAAGTTTGTTGACACGTTTTTAGTTCTACTTCCCTTGACGAGGATTGAGTTTTTGAAGCCAATGTTCTAGTACTCGTTAGATTGCTTTATCAAATTTTTTTTTTTCCTTCAATTTATTTATTTATCTTTTTTTCTCCCTTTATAGATTTTTTTTAAGGTTGTCGATGGAGCTTGAGGAAGAAGTTGAGGGAAAGGAAGAAGAAAAAGGCGGTTCGGTGATGCTGGCATCCTCTTTGGGATTGGTTGAAGTTTAGAAAGAAGAATATGGAGAATAAGAAGAAGATGATAGATTAAGTGATGCCAATGACGTCACTGCGGCTGCTGGAGTTGACCAAAGAGTACAAAAAGCTTTTTAAAAATATCAATTAACTGAGTGCCCACGAATAAAAACAGGTAGGCGCGTTTGTTTTATCAAACAAATATAAGGGTTTTTTTGCAAATACCCTCTCGGTTATATTGATATTACAAATAATCCTCCAATTATAGTTATTTGCTTTAGACCCTGAGTTAGCATTTTGGTGTTCATAAAACACCCTCTTTAACGGATGCTACTTTAAATGGTTAATCATCCGTTAAAAAATAGCCTAAATACCATATTTATTCTTTTTAAAATTAAATTACTAAATTGCCACCCTCTACACGTGGTAAGAGTAATTTTAAATCTACCTTTCCACTTGCAAAAAAAAGAGTAGTTTTAAATACACCCACCAAATATTTGAGTTCACCCACGCTGAAAAACATTGACTGCATTGAATTAGGCGATGGAGATCATTTATCGTCTCAACCTTTCACATGATGGATCTTGAGATCACGGTGGCACCATTAGACGGTTGACTGCATTGATTCTGACGATGGAGATCATTTATCGTCCCAACCTTTCACACGATGTATCTTGAGATCATGGTGGCACCATCAGACTGTTGACTATATTGAATTGGACGATGGAGGTCGTTTATCGCCCCAACCATTCACACGATGGATCTTGAGATCATAGTGGCACCATCAGACGGTTGATTGCATTGAATCGGACGATGGATATTCTTTATCGTCCCAACCTTTCACACGATGAATCTTGAGATCATGGTGGCACCATCAGATGGTTGATTTTTTATTTCATATGGTATACACCCAAAAAACTGACCTTAAAATTAATTTTAACCGTATACGTAATGTTAATTGATGTGATATTTTTAATGTGATGTTTTACTCGCAAGTGCACGAATCGGTTTGTATATAGTGGGTGCGGAGTACGAGATCGTTCCCACGAGGATTAATTTTGAAATATCTAAAAGAGACAAGCAATTCTAGAAATCTATTAAGATCTAACAGTATTCTACCAGTTTTATGATTTAAGCGGTTGATGGTAATTAATGACTACAAACTAAAATTCAATTGATAATTCAAAAATAAAAGTGAAGATGATGATGATAAAGATGAAGATACTAAATCCTCCCATCTTTGGTCCGTTCTTCCTATAATATAAATCTAAGGATTAAATTATGAGATATTTCATTGGTAACAAACATCTTTTATGGAAGATCAATGGTCAACGCCCTAATAGGTTCCACGTTGCATCCCTGCAATCAGGACTTAGATGATTTTCATATATAGATCTGGGATCAAGGGCACGGCTAGGCACACATGATCTCAGGTTCAAATAAAAATCATCCCCAAGGTGGGTGAAAATTCCAACAAGAATACCACTTACAAATCTGAAATCAAAGGCATGGCTCGGCACACTTTATTCAGATTAGGGATTATTTAAGATAAAATTACCATTACATAACCAAGATCCGGGCATGGCTCCTAAGACACTCGATCCCAGAACATAATCGTAATTAGATCCACACGATGAAAGCAAAAAGACCATAACAATGATTGGGTAAAATTACCGTCACAGATCTGAGATCCCGGGCATGGCTCGGCACACGCGATCTCGGTTAGTGGCGGGAATTTCATCCGTTCATGATAGCACAACAACCATAAAAATAAAATCTCATATTTTAATCCTAAATTTATATTATTAAAAGTACATCCCTCGGATGGGAATCATTAGATCCCCATCCCTATAAATTTAGCCACACATATTGTAAGTAAATGACATAAATAAATAAATACGGGAAAATAACATTAATTAAAATTACCTCAAACTTCAAAATAAATTACGTTGATCCACACGTATGATGATCTTCAGAAACGAAATTAATGCAGGAATAAACTTTGAACAAAATTTAGGAATGAGTACTGAAAAATTAAAGGGAACAAAGCTCTCAAAAAAATAATAAAATTTCCCTATTTCTATGTCTAACTATGAAAAATAATGGCTAAAAACTAAGAACACTAAAAACTAAAACTCTTTCCTAAAACTAATTCCTACGTAATTCTAATTCTAAAAAGGTATCCCTTTTTCCCGAAGTGTTTGAGTCGCTTTAAATAAACCCGTCGCGTGGAAGTCTCCCAAGCATGTTTTTTCGGGTCGATTAATCGACCAAGGAGGGTCGATGCATCGAGCCGACAAAGAATCCCAAAAATCAGGTTTCCAGTGTCAGATTCGTGTCAGACTCTAATTCTGGCTCGATTAATCGACCTGTAGGGTCGATGCATCGACCCCAGAAATCCGTGAAATTCAGCACTTCTTCTTGGTCAAATACTACTTCGGTATTTTGGCCATAACTTTCTGTACCAAACTCGGATTGAGACGATTCTTACGCCGTTGGAAAGCTGACAAAAAGATCTACAACTTTCATGTTTTGACACTTTCGTAATTCAGCCATCTTGAAGGTCAAAATTTAGCCGCAAGTCGCACCAAATTCTTGATTACCCAAAGTTGCAGTGTTATGACATTATATTCAGAATTCTTGGCCTGTTTTCTATACTTGGCTTGTATTTACCTGAAATACTTCAAATCTAATCAATCTAATCAGATAGCCTTCATCGGACAGCTAAATATAGGTATTTAGGGGTGAAATATCCTCATTTTTCAGTACTCATCATTAATGTCACTTTTCTGAGATGTGTGCCACGAAATATAACACTGATCGTCTAATGGTATGCCTAAACGATCTCCATCGTCTTATTCAATGCAATCAATATGTTTTAGCGTGAGTGAACTCAAAGATTCGGTGGATGGAAGCAAACGCGGTTAGGCAATCCAATTCCTAAAAATGGGTCTTGAATCATATAGGAAATTGAAGGGACAAATATTTTGGGTGGAACATGTAGATTGAAGGTTTTCTTTTGAAGAATAATTGCATCACTTGCCACAAATCCTCCATTGGTTGAGTATTCGTCCAAACGTTGGCATGCTTTAATGGGGGAATCACCCATCAGATGAGTCTTGAATCTGATGGGTGAATGAAGGGCCTTTTAGAAGAGTACCTTTAAATCCACCCACTGAATCTTTAAGTTCACCAACGCTGAAACACGTTGATTGAATTGAATCGAATGATGGAGATCATTTATCCTCCCAATCTTTCACATGATGGATCTTGAGATCATGATCATACCATCAGACGGTCAGTGTTTTATTTCACGTGGCACACATCTCAGAAAAGTGACCTTAACATTACGTGCATGCTTAAAATTGATAATAAGGTCACTTTTAGGGGTGTGTACCACATGAAATAAAAAATCGGCCGTCTGATGGTACACCCATGATCTAAAGATCGATCTCATGAAAGATTGGGACGATAAAAAATCTCCATCGTTTAATTCAATGCAGTCGATGTGTTTCAGCGTAGGTGAACTCAAAGATTTTGTGGGTGGATTTAAAGGCACTCCTTTTAGAATAATGGCCAATTATAATGGCGTGACTTGTAAATAAAGGTGAATGAAGGGTCTTTTAGAATGGTGATAAACTTTAATGGCATGACTTGTAAATATAAATAAATGAAGGGCCTTTTAAAATGGTGGTATTTTTAAAATATTGGTTTCATTAAGGGCAAAATAGGCTTTCCGTCCATAAATTTACGGCTAGTTAGGGTTATATGAAACAGAAACACAAAAGTAGGGTTTGCAGAATAAATACCCATAACGCAGGGGATTTCTTATAATATTAGCATAACACGGGAGGGTATATGCAAAAAACCCAACAATAAAGAAAGGGTACACTTACTCACCCCCAAAAGACTGCTTTCCCACCCTACCTCTTCCAATTGGCATATATTGATCACTTTTTAATCAGATTGTAGAGATATTTTCTCAACCCCATCTTTCTCACAATAGATCTATAGATCACAGGCCTACCATGTGACGGTCATTTTTTAATTACAGATAGCACACATCCCAAAAATGTGATCCTCAAATTATATGGCACTCATCACGTTCAAACATAATTTTAGAGTCATTTTTTCAGATGGGTGCCATGTATAATAAAAAACTAACGGTCCGATGATATGCCAATGATCTATAGATCCATTGTGCAGAAGATGGAGACTAAAAACGATCTCCATCATCTAATTCAAAAGTGGTCAATACATACAGGCCGGAAGAGGTGGAGTGAGAAAGCCTAACGGTACCCATAAAGAAAATGTTTTTTTCATGTTTTCCCCTCTAAGTAAGTACTTACGCGCTTTTAGTAAAGCGCTAAGCGTGAATAGAGGCATACTCTAAAGATATCATATTTTGCCTTATACACGAGCCGATTTTTTGTAACTTAAATCTTCTCACTTTCAACATAATATATGTTATATGTTATATATATATATATATATCAAGGGACCTCCCATGTGAATAAATTCCTAACTAAATTAAACTTTACCCTTGTCCGAAATATAAGTTAGGGTTTTGTTTAAATGGGGAGGAGAGGGATTTTTTTTTTTTTTTCTTCCTGTTTTTGTCTTGAAGCTGGCTTTTAAATGGGTGGCAAGAGATCAAAAACGTATTTCACCACAATTGTCCACCTAATAGATATTTAGATCATGGGCTTCTCTCTGAAAGTCGAGTTTGATTCCAGATGGCACACACTCGGAAAAGTGGACATAATCATTAGGGTACAATATTCGTAGTTCTTGGATGTCTTTTTCGAGACTTATGTGCCGTTGAATCAAAATTTGATCATTTGATAGTAAGTTACTGATCTCAAGATCCCTTGCGTGAAAGATTGGAGTGAAGAAAGATCTCCTTTTATTATTTTAAAGACACGAATGGTTTAAGCACGTGTAATCCGGGTTGTGAAAAAAAGGTTTTGGATTGAAAATAAAGCATAGTGATTCAAGGCCCTCAAAGGTTGAGGATATGGATGGAAAACTATATGGGATTTAGATATGTGAATTTTGTTTTTTGTCAAAATTATTTTTTATCATTCTCTTATGTTTTCTAGCTACTTATCACATAGACTATATTTTTGGTCATCCAAATAACCAAAAATATGGAAATACAAAGAAATTCTGCTTAGTCTTGCAGTCTAAGAATCTATTTCCTCTGTTTTATCAGAAGAATGACTCGTGACTCCCTCATTTAGGCATTGAATAGTGTTTAAATGATCTTACATCATTTATTGACTTATAATCTTAAAAATTTATACTTTTAAAATAATATATCATCAATTATTAATTTTGATGATCAATATTAAAATTTACCAATCGAATAATTTACATTCAATTATAAGCATGATCCTTTGATTAAGAGGTGATCCAATGATAAATTATCACTTAGACAATTTAGATTAATCATAAATATGTGTCATATATGGCACTATAATAAATCCCATTTTAAGGTGTGAGATTAAAAGTAACATTTTTATGATGGGAGATCATTTAAATGTCGGTTAACAAACACGAAGGATCGCCAACTTCAGTTTCGTTTGACATGCGACTTGCCGTTCTTAATAGGATATTAAAAACGATTACCGTTGTTTTTGATAAAATATGGCGCATGGCGCGCTTTTGTAAAAAGCCCGTAAATCTTTCTGTCCCTTTATTCATTGTTCTCTCTTTGAGAATTTGCCATCAGAAGCGTAGAAGCAAAGCGGTCGAAGTTGAATTGATCCAAGCCTACTCAAATCTAGAAAAAAAGAAAGCAAAGAAAAACGATCCATAATCTAAATGAAGATCACCGCTCTTCTTGTTCTAAAATGCACGGGCGATTCGGGATCGGATCCTGTAATCCTCGCCAACGCCTCCGATGTTAGCCAATTCGGATTCTTCCAGAGGACCGGAGCTAAAGAGTTCATCGTTTTCGTCGGCCGCACCGTCGCCAAAAGAACGCCACCAGGGCAACGCCAATCGGTCCAGCATGAAGGTTACCTTCTCTTCTTTCCTAGTTTTCTTTTTTCCTACGCTATCTCTCCTCTATTGTGAATGCGCTTTAATTGGTATCGGTCTCTATTGATTTGATTGGGCATAAGATCGATCTTTTTATAAAACTCGTCCATTTGATATTTTAGGGTTGCTAAATGAAATTGATAAGGTGTAAAGTCCCATATCGTGTAATGAGCCACCCAAAATGGTTATAATTAGTGGTTTTATTTGACATATAAGCGCAGTGACAAATTTCGTTTTTAACAATATTTCGGTGGGGGTCGTTTGGGATAAATTTCTGAGAACTTTCACGAAAATTTTGAGGTTGAAAAACATATAGATATTTGATATTTAAGAAAATACTGTTGAGTATTTGTGACCCACACAATAACTTTACCTTTTTCCTATTTTAATTAAAACATGATTGACTAAAGACTTTGGGATTTCCTTGTTACGTGATTCCACTCCACGCTGATGGAATCTAAATGGATCTGACGATCCGACCATCCAAAATTAAGCCTAAAGATCTAGGCGCATGATCAATCAAATACAATAAATATATAAACTATAAATATGCGCACCTTGAGCGTTAGCCATCGATGGTTGGTTACCGATCTTCAACGATGTTCTCGCGTTCAATGTCTCTTAGCACAATGGGGATGCTCTCGCCAATAGGGAGGATTGAATTATATCGAGCTATCGTTGGGACCAGGCACCCCTTATATTTATAGCCAAAGAGTCCTATCCCATTAAGGACTGAAATTGCTAATTGTAGTGTGATTAGAAATCACAATCACACCTTAACTGAAAGACTCAATAATCAGTTGCCTATTCTCTTCAAACTCACCAGAATAGCAATTGTACATCTCAAGGTTGATCTTATACCATTCATCGGTCAACGGGTTTGACCATAGTGATGGCCACCAAAATAGGAACTTCTAACAGTCTCCCACTTGGCCAAACTATGTCAATAAACTCCGATTACCCAATGTTAGCTAACTTTCTTTGAATGGTAAGTCACAATCAATCTCAATCAAAGTCTTTATTATCAGTCCGGTCCAGTGAGAATTTCAACACAAAATCAATGTAGTCAATATATCATATCATCGATATATGACCGCTCATTAGTTACTGTATTGGAAGTCATCACCGACATGGATTCCAACTAGTATGATTTCACATAGATTGTAAGTTTACAAACTGAATGGTGATTACATGTAAACTCAATCTAATATTGGTCCTACTTTATTGCCATCTACTGGCACCATATGTTCCAAGGATTTATTTGCATAAAAATGGAAAAGCAAATAAATAAGTTTTATTTCTGAATCAATTAAACAAATGTATTCACTCACATATATCCACTCTCAAAGGCTATCAAAATTATCTGTTAACCCCATGTGCGCAACATGCTCTAAAAAGAGCGTGGGAGGTAAACCTTTAGTGAGAGGGTCAGCCAACATGAGTGTCGTACTTATCTTTTCAACAGATATAATTTGATTCTGAACTTTTTCCCTTACAACAAGATATTTTATATCAATATATTTGGAACCCCCACTAATCTTGTTGTTATTGGAGATAGCAATCGCAGCGGAATTGTCACAAAAGATTCTCAGTGGCTTTGAAATAGTAGCAACAACTCGAAGCCCTGAGATAAAATTCCTCAACCATATCGCCTCACAGGTTGCCTCAAAACATGCAACGAATTCTGCTTCCATAGTGGACGAAGTAGTCAGCGTTTGTTTAACGCTCTTCCAAGATAGAGGTCCACCTGCAAGCATAAAAATATAACCCGATGTGGACCTACGAGTGTCTTGACACCCAGCATAGTCAGCATCTGAATAACCAAGAACTTCAAGGTTATTCGACCTTTTATATGTGAGCATATGTCCTTTAGTCCCTTGTAAATAGCGAAAAATCTTCTTAGCTGCTTTTCAATGATCCAAACTAGGATTACATTGGTACCTGCCAAACATGCCAACTATATACGCTATATCTGGACGAGTACAGACTTGTGCATACATGAGACTCCCAACTGCCGATGCATAGGAAATTGTTTCCATCTGTTTTCTCTCTAGATCGATCCTGGGACTTTAAAGTAGACTAAATTTATCACCCTTAATGACAGGGGCAACAATAGCAGAACAATTGTGCATGTTAAACCTTTTAAGAACTTTATCAATATAAGCTTTTTGAGACAATCCCAATATGCCACGGGCTCTATCTCGATGAATCTCAATTCCTATCACGTAGGAAGCTTCACCAAGATCTTTCATATCAAAACTCTTTGATAAAAAGTTCTTTGTCTCATAGAACATGCCTAAATTGCTACTCGCAAGTAAGATACCATCAACGTATAAAACAAGGATGATAAACTTACTCCCACTGATTTTAAGATATATGCATTGATCAACAGTATTTTCTTTAAAACCAAAATTTGAAATGACTTCGTGAAATTTTAAGTATCATTATCGAGATGCCTGCTTTAAACCATATAGAGACCTTTTGAGTCTGCAAACTAAATGACTCTCCCCCTCAACCTGAAAACGTTCAGGTTGTATCATAAAGACATCTTCATGCAAGTCGCCATTCAGAAAAGCAGTTTTAACATCCATTTGATGCAATTCTAAGTCAAAATGAGCTACTAATGCCATGACTATCCGAAAAGATTCCTTTCTAGAGACAGGAGAAAATGTCTCTTTATAGTCTATTCCCTCTTTTGAGTGAAACCTTTAGCGACTAACCTGACCTTGTATCTTTCTATATTACCTTTGGAGTCTTGCTTGGTTTTAAATACCCATTTACAGCCTACAAGCTTGACTCCATTAGGTAACTCACAAAGATCCCAGACCGAGTTATGTTTCATTGATTCCAACTCATCTTTCATGGCTTCGAGCCATTGAGTGGATTTGTCGCTCTTCATGGCTTGGCTAAAGGAAACAGGATCTGATTCTTTTCCAAAATCAAACTCACTCTCATTGAGGTAAACTATATAGTCATCAGAAATGGCAGGCTTCTTTGCTCTCTCTGATCTACGCAATGGTAGATCATTGGGAGTCGCCATGGGAGCAAGAGCCTCATCAATATGGGGTGTTTCAATAGTTACAGCCACAGGTGCATCAACACTGGTTTGAATAACTGGTGTTGGTGCCACTTTTTCTTGGATAAAAGGGATAGGAATTATAACCCGATTTTCCTCAAAAGTGATTTTCCTAAGCTCAACACTTCCACTGATCTCACGATTCTCAAAGTATTTTGCATGTCTAGTTTCAACAATCCGGGTACTATGAGTGGGGCAATAAAATCTGTAGCCTTTTGATCTATCAGGGTAACCAATGAAATGACAACTTATAGTTTTAGGGTCCAATTTTCCTAATTGGGGATTGTACACCTTTGCTTCAGCCAAACAACCCCAAATGTGTAAATATCCTAAAGTCGATTTTCTGCCTACCCATAGCTCATAAAGAGTTTTGGGAACTGCCTTACTAGGAACTCGATTTAGGATATGCACCGCTGTTTTCAAGGCTTCTCCCCACAAGAACGTAGGCAACGTAGAGTTGCATAACATGCTTCTCACCATATCCATAAGAGTACGATTTCGTCGCTCAGCTACACCGTTCTGTTTAGGTGTTCCCGGCATGGTGTATTGAGCGACAATTCATGCTCTTGTAGATACAAGGCGAAGGGTCCTAGATTGCGACCTGTTTCAGAGTATCTACCATAGTATTCTCCGCCTCTATCAGATCTCACAATTTTAATCTTCGAATTGAGTTGTAACTCAACTTCGGCTTTATAGATTTTAAACATATCCAGGGCCTCAGATTTTTCGTAAATGAGAAATATATAACCAAAACGAGAATAATCATCAGTGAAGGTAATAAAATACTTTTGACCACCAATAGCGGGAGTGGGAAACGGTCCACAAATATTAGTGTGGACTATTTCCAGCAAACTCGTGCTTTTGAGAGCCCCTTTCTTATTAGTCTTTGTGAGTTTCCTTTTAACGCAATCAACACAAGTATTGAAATCAGAGAAATCGAGCGCATAAATTATATCATGTTTAATTAACCTCTCCATTCTATCCTTAGATATGTGACCTAAACGTTTATGTCATAAAATGGAGGAGTTATCGAGTGCTCGTTTTCGTTTCTTACTTATTTTATCATTCACATGCATAGAAACTAAAGATTGGGCGTAAGATGAATCCAAGTTCAACTGATAAAGATTGCCCACTAATGTGCCACCACCCACAATATCGGAATTAAATAATAGAGTAAACATATTATGTCCAAATTTAAATTCAAAACCTAATGAATCCAATTTAGAAATTGAGATAAGGTTTCTAGTGATACTGGGAACATAAATAGTATCAACTAAATCCAAAATGAAACCACTATCTAAAATGAGACGGAGAGTCCCAATGGCCTCCACGTCTGCTTCTACTCCATTCCCGAGTTTGATGGTACGTTCGCCTTTACTTAGCTTCCTACTGGATCGAAATCCCTGCATTGAATTACTTATGTGAATAGTTGCACCAGAATCTATCCACCAAGTATGCGTGGAGCATCAACATAAAGTGATTCAAAACACAAAAACAAGGTCATTACCTTTCTTAACGATCTACATATTTCGACAATTCTTCTTAATGTGTCCCTTCTTCTTAAGTGACACTTGATGTCGAATAGATGTGCTAGCTTCTCCTTGTTTGGTTTCCGGTGGAGGAGCTTTCACGTTCTTTCCTTTATATTGTCCCGATTTTCTCTTGAAATTTCGTTTCGATGGGCCAAGAGCGGCGTAATGGGCACTTTCAGGTTTTTCAGCCCGAAGTCGTTCTTCTTCTTGAACACTGTGAGCGATTAGCTCGTTCATCTTCCACTTCTCTTTCTGCGTGTTATAATTGATCTTGAACGGGCCAAATTGCGCAGGAAGAGAAGTCATAATGAAGTGAACAAGATAACCCTCAGAAAAACCCATGTCCAGTTCTTTCAATTGAGTTGTCATGCCACTCATTTTCATAATGTGCTCCCGGACGCCGCTATGACCATCATATTTCATGGTTCCCATTTTAACAATTAGACTACTGGCAAGGGCTTTAGAAGTCCCTTGAAATTGTTCCTTAATGGCTTGCATGTATTCCTTTGCAGTGTGCGAGTTAGGAATACCTCCCCGAATCGCATCAGCAATGAAACTCTTTATGATCATGAGGCTCATACGACTTGATCTATCCCATTTTTCTAAATCCGTATGGTTCACTGCCAGATCCTCAGCCGAGGCATCAGCGGTGAGCACCTTGGGTTTATCAGATCGTATAGCATAGTCAAGATCCATGCAGCCTAGAACAATTGCAACTTGTTCCTTCCATTTCTTATAATTTGATCCACTCAAAAGTTCAATTCCACCAATCATACTGGTTATGATAGACGGGTTCAGTGCTGCACAATAATTAAGGGCTTTATTATGTCCACATACAATCGAAGTAACTATCAATTCCACAAGGTTATAATTATAATATGTGACGCAATAGTTAAAATATGTGAAGGAATATAAAAATTAAAACCAATGTAGTTTTATTGAGAAATAATTTGTGTCATTATGAGCCTCCGTTGGGTCGAGTCATAACACACTAGCCGCTTCCTCAATCTATATGAATGATTGTGGTATTAATTGCGTCGTTATGACCCTCCGTTGGGTCGAGTCACAACACGCTAGCAGTACCCACACACAAAATAATGAATAGTGAAACACAGCCATCATAGAACATTAAGTGATTCATTCATCCGCTAAGGCGTAAGAATCCCTTATGTTGTGACGCCAACGTTCACTATACACTTTCACTGGATTTGTAACACGTTTTTGGACAAAATTAAACCTCACTATGAAAACCACGACACTAGGAAAGGTCATCATCGTTGGGCAGAAGAATCTTTTCAAGCCATGTTTTCAAATTAGGTTTGATAATATTTTAGATGATCACAAAACGTGTTATGAGGAGGTGTCAAAATTGACAATAAACAAGCATTATAATGTGTAAGTATCAGCCATGGTGGTGGAGCACAACCTCCACTACCCAATTCTAATTAATGATACTAAAAAAAATTGATTACACAATTAAAAAATGGAAAAAATAACATCAGGTCATGAAAATATCACAATAGAGAGCTCATTGTCAAAAATAGACTTCAAAAATGGATCCAGAATATCCGAGATAGTCAAAATGCATATATAATGCCCGAAAATCGGACCTGTAAATAGCCCAGAAAAGGCCCGAAAAGAATAAGAAATTCAAAGGCCATGGGCCAGCCATGGGCGCCAAAGTGGGCCAGGGCACAATGGTGGGCCATGATCCAAAGGCGGGAGCAGGTCCATGCGGTCGCCATAGGCCAAAATAGGCTGACGGGCAGGGGGCCAAGCAGGTGTGAGGCCAAATAGGCAGGCGGGTCGGCGGTGGGCGGTGAGCAGGTCGAGCCATGTGGGCCAAAAAAAAGGCCTAGAGGGAGAAACGGGTCGGGTGGGCCAAATAGGCCCAGTGGGTCGGGCCAAAGGCCAGACAGGTTGGGCTAGGGCCAAATAGGCGAGGCGGGTTGGGACGGACCCGATTCGTCAGAAAAACCCCAAAACGCCCTATCCCTGTTCATCATCTTCTTTAAAATTTTTTTTTTTGAAAGTAGAAGATGTACGCCCTAAGGGCTTATCCAGCGCCTCACCGGTGTGGCCAAGGGCCGTTGATCTTGTCCGGTGGCCCGGCACAGACGTCGGCATCTGGTCCGGTGCTTGATCGGCGTGTCAGCCGGACCGTCAAAAAAAACCAATTTTTTTTTTTTTTTTTTATTTGCACTTGAGTATGACAGCCTCCTTCCCGCTTATGGTCACTGACCCGAGGTCCTGGTCGACCATCCGGTCGGCCGATGAAGCCATCGTGATGTGCCATCGATTGGGAGAACCCCACCGTGACCAAATTTTTTATTTTTTATTTTTTATTGTAAAACAGCCATTAAAAAAAACAGCCAGCGATCGGTGCCGGTTTTTTTTTTTTTTTAATAAAACAGCCATTAAAAAAAAAAAACTCATTTTAAAGCTTTGACCGATCATAACGCCAATCATGGCTCTGATACCAATTGATGGAATCTAAATGGATCTGACGATCCGACCATCCAAAATTAAGCCTAAAGATCTAGGCGCACGATCAATCAAAAACAATAAATATATAAACTATAAATATGCGCACCTTGAGCGTTAGCCATCGATGGTTGGTTGCCGATCTTCAACGATGTTCTCGCGTTCAATGTATCCTAGCACAATGGGGATGCTCTCGCCAATAGGGAGGATTGAATTATATCGAGCTATCGTTGGGACCAGGCACCCCTTATATTTATAGCCAAAGAGTCCTATCCCATTAAGGACTGAAATTGCTAATTGTAGTGTGATTAGAAATCACAATCACACCTTAACTGAAAGACTCAATAATCAGTTGCCTATTCTCTTCAAACTCACCAGAATAGCAATTGTACATCTCAAGGTTGATCTTATACCATTCATCGGTCAACGGGTTTGACCATAGTGATGGCCACCAAAATAGGAACTTCTAACACACGCAACTTAAGGAGTTGGTTTCAATCTCATTGGTTTGTGGTAAGCCAATCCCTATCTCCTAGTGATACACCTCTCCCTTGAATCCTTGATGGGTTAGGATTCAAGGGCATGCTATAAAAGAGGACAACGTCCCCTCTTCATCTCTACTCAATGCAATCGTGCCAATCATATAGAGGGAGATAGAAGTGAGGTAGAATTGTCCTCAAGTTCTGGCGAGCGGTATATCGGAATCATCTATTGCGGATCATTCTCTCCGGCGACAAAGTATGTTCTACCCTTGCATCATATTTTTTTGATTGAAATAAATTGCCTAATATATATTTGATCTAATAAATACTATTTAATATAGATATATTTGATATTTAAGAAAATACTAAAATATATATAACATATTTAAAGTAATTTTTTTTTTTGAATATATGCTAATTCGCAATTAGCCTCAATTCAGAAAATCAACAGCATGTTAAAATCTCAGAGTTAAAAAAATAATAATTATAAAAAAACTAAAATATGGGCATCTATAGCATTAATCACCAGCGACCATAATTAAGATTAATTATAACAATTAATTAAATTCATAAAAAAAGTAAAAAACCCTCTCTTCCAGATTTCTCAAAAGCCTCTTCCCAAATTCTCAAATTTCTCAAATTAAGATTCACAAATTTCTCAAAACCCTCTCTTCTAGATTCATAAAGGAAAAACTAACTAAAATAAAAAGAATAGCACAAGAACCAAAACCCTCTCTTCCGGATTCATGATTAAAAGTTTAGAAGAAGAAGAAGAAATTAAAAAAAACAAACAAACTTGTGTGCCTATGCTGGAGATTCATCGAAGGTGAGCCAGACTGCTGGAGGAGTGCCAGAGTATTCACCATATGGTTGGACTTTGGTGCCAACGAGCTGAATAGGGGAGGGAGGTTAGGGTTAGGGATAAAGCTGCAATGCCTTTTTGTTTTAAGTTGAAACTTTATAAAAAAAAGCAAAATTCACGAAATTTTGTTAATTCTGAAGTTTCGACAAAACTTTCCCCTAGACCCTGTTTCAGGGAATTTCTCCGAAATTTCAGCGAAATGCAAGGATCAAAATATCGGGTTGAATTTCGGTTTCGGGCCTGTCCGAAACTGAAGCCGAAATCCGAAATTTTGGCCGAAATTCCCCTCCCCCATACAGAAATTCCCGAAATTTTGGATTTCAGTTTCGGCCCGAAACAGAAACATTTCGGCTGAAATTTTGATCCATGGAGAAATGTGCCGACATTTATCACTATGCATATAAGTACATAATAAGTGGTTTAGAGCGATCATTTCAGGTTTGTCTCTTATCTTCGTTAGTTTTATTTGGAATCTTTCTAGGCCTGAAATGATTCGAGTTTCTTGGTGTTACGTTCAAATTGCTAGAGAAACCTATTTGTGTTTTGCTTTAATGGATTTTGGGGATGATTGGACAGTTTTGATTCAATATTTTGTTGAACTAGATTTTTTTTTTTTTTGATAGATGTTGTGGTTACTACATGTGTAATTAATATTTATTTAAAATGAATACAAACATAAATAATTTAAAATTTTACTGAAAGAAAAAAACATAAATAAGAAAAGCATCATCTCGCACATGATAAAGAATCACACAATACAATCCCATGGCTCACCCCAACCCTGTCCAATTGCAGTGCGTTTCTAATCCTATCCCACCCACTGTTTTAAAACTCGCTGAGTCGACTCGCTGGGTCGAGTCGAATAGACTCGCCCGAGTTTCGGGTCGACTCAGCTGCAGACTCGATTTGGGCTGAGACTCGGTCGACTCGAAAACTCGGCCGAGTTTGTCGACTCGGCGAGTCGACTTTAATGACCCAAGAAGAAAGAAGAAGAAAGAAGAAGAAGAAGAAGAAGAAGTAGGAAGAAGAGAGAAAAAATGGAAGGAAAAGAAGGAAAAGAAAGGAAGGAAAAGAAAGAAATGAAAATAAAAAAAGAAAGAAAGAAAGAAAAAGAAGGAAAGAAAGAAAAAAGGAAAGAAAGCAAAGCAAAGCAAATAAGCAAAGGAACAAAGAAAGAAAGCAAAAAAGAAAGAAAGCAAACAAAGAAAGAAAGAAGCAAACAAAGAAAGAAAGAAAGAAGAAGAAGAAAGAAGGAAGAAGGAAAGAAGGAAAGAAAGAAGGAAAGAAAGAAAGAAAGAAAGAAGGAAAGAAAAAAAGAAAGAAAGAAAAAGTAGGAAAGAAGGAAAAAAGGAAAGAAAGCAAAGCAGAGAAAGAAAGAAAGCAAAGAAAGAAAGCAAAAAAAGAAAGAAGCAAAGAAAGAAAGAAAGAAGAAGAATATATATATATATATATATATATATATATATATATAAAATTTTAAATAACCTGAGTCGGAGCGAGTCGAGTCGGACCGATTTTCCGCGTTGACTCTACTCAGATGATTTCCGAGTCGAGTCGAGTTTCCATGTTTTAAAACCATGTCCCACCACTCAAGCATAACAATATTTTCCCCAATATTGTTATGGATATGCGAGATACAAATCTAGTTTATTCCGCTTCTGCCCACCGTAGGGGGAGCTCATGTATTTGTGTTTCTTTCAATTGGGTTGAAATCAATGGCTCATGCACAACACTTGCCAATCTTCGAAAAGCTCTCTAAGTGAAACTCCTGGAGGCAGTTAATCATATCAATCCTTTGTGCCTTATGATCTATAATCTTTCGAATCACAAGCACAATATGTGTGAATTGGATTTGGAATCTACAAGCATTTCTATCTTTCCAAACAATAATAATTACTGAAAAAAGAACAAGAAAAACCATTGGTGTTTAGCTCAAATATTTTCATTCGGGAATTGTTCACTCATTTCAAAATTGACATTCGAATTATTAACAACTTGGTGTTTGTAAGTTCCAAAGATTTAAAAAAAAAGCTTGAATATCTCCTTGTTCAAGTATACTATATAAGTAAGTGTTTTATTCTTTTCGTTGGGAATTCGCAAAGAATGCATGTTACATAACCCTTAAAGCTTGGAGCTGTAAAATCATAGTGATCCACCCTTCAATGCTTGGTCCTTTTGCTCTTTTGATAGAGGTGGGGTTGGTTGGAGATGGCTAGTGGGATGGTTGAACTTTCATCTTTGCAAGACCAAAGGATTGCAATATCATCATGCAAAGAGTATAATTATAAATTTTCTTGAAGTTAATTGGGTTCCATAGTTCAAAGTCTCATATGATATTATGATGTATTGAACGACCTGTCTCAATATCGGGAGGGCCCAAGATGAGAAATACATGTGTCTCTGGCCCTATATATCATCATCACTATAGCCTAATCCCATCTATTTGGGGTCGGATTTGCAAGTCCTATCTCTCCACAATTTTGTGATCATCGTCTCAATCCTTCATACGGGGTCCTTCTGACCTCCAATGGACATCCAAGCCACCTCAAACTACATTCCATAGTTTTTTCCTTTATAGGTCTCACTTTCAAATTTTCTCTTATATATTCGTTGCTAAGTTTATAATTTCTTGTTTCTTCACACATCCATTCTGACATACGCATCTCAGTCCCATGCACTCCATCTTCTTGTCGCTTTTTCGTAGCCTGGCATTCCACACCATATAGTTTGGTAGGTCTTATGTCTAGCTTATTAAAACATCCTTTCAATTGAAGTGGGACTCTTGGGTCACACTATGCTCCACTTGCTTGCCTCTATTTATTCCAACTTGCATTAACCTTATTTGTGAGGTCTTCCTCAAATCCGCCATCAGATTGTAAAGTAAGATCTAAATAACGAAATCTATGACAATGTGGCTCTAGGTGGTTTTATATTCTAACCAAATCCTCCTCCAGACCATCATGTTCACTAAATTTGCATTTCATATGTTTCTTCTTTGTTCTACTAATTTTCAAACCTCTTGAGTAAGGCCTCTCTCCATAATTTCAGATTAACATTTATTTGTTTCCTTGTTTAGGCGATGAGTATAACATCATCTACAAATAGAATCCACCACATGTAGTTCCTAACTAGTCACTGTCTTTTCATACATGTCTACTATAAACTCAATATATAAGTTTGAGATGCATTTCTTCCTCAGTGTCCACCTAGTTATCTATCTCAACATCTATCATGTCTTTTCCAAATCAATAAAAAACATATATTAGTTTTTCCTTCTCTATAAGTTGTCTCAATAGGAAAATGTCTTCATTTTTTAATCTTCGGGACATAAATCCAAACTAGTTCTCTGGTACACTTGAATCCTCTCTTAACCATTCTTCTAGTTTTTCCCCCCATAATTTCATAGTCTGGTTCATAAGTTTAACACCTTGATAGTTGGCACAGTTTTGGATATCCCCTTTATTCTTATAAAAAGGGACCACAATGCTCTTCCTCCGTTCTTCAGGCATTTCTTCGTCTTTAATATCTCATTGAACAATTTAGTTCCATATTGGAAAGTTGACGTTATTGTTAATAGACAATTTTCTACTTGGTGAAAAGGCATTTGCTCTACCTGGAAGTCCTATTCGAGGGGTATTCGCTTCAGCTGGGGGGAGGGGTCCAAGATTAGATTTTGGGACGATGTCTGGATAGAGTACCAGCCTTTAAAGGAGAGGTTTGCTGCCATTTACTCCATCTCGATTAACCCCTGCTCTTTGGTGGCAGATCTTTTTTCAGATTACGAGGGAAAGGTCTCTTGGGAGTTGTACATGAGAAGACTCCTAAGAGAGGAAGAGCTTATTCCCTTTCAGGATTTATTGTCCTTGTTATATCACACAGTCAAAAATCATGGTAGAGTTGATGAGAGAATCTGGATGGCTAGCAGGTCCGAGTCTTTCTCTGTCAAGTCTTTCTACCGGATGAATGGTGGTCATCCCCTCTGTTGGTGTGATTGGGCCGAGCTTTAGAAAGCTCCGATCCCTCCTAAGGTGAGGTTTCTTGCGTGGACGGTAGTTAGGAGACGTATTCTCACGGTTGATCAGTTAATTAGAAGAGGTAAGGACTTGCCCAACCGATGCTCTATGTGTCTTCACTCTGAGGAGTCGGCTCCGCATTCTTTCTTCACTGTCGGGTTACGTAAGAGATTTGGGGAGTTATCCTCAAGATGTTTGACATGACGTGGGTCTTCTCGGAGTCCATCCCAAGCTTTCTTTCTTCCTGGTTGGGCACTAAGTTGGGCAGGCTTGTTGGGGTTTATTGGAGGGTGGCTTTTTTGCGGTCTTGTGGGGCATTTGGTTGGAGCGGAATGCGCATATTTCGCAAAATTTGTCGTCTGATCGAGATGATTCTTAAAATGATTGTGGAGCTCATGTGCTCATGGGTGGTGCTCGACTAGGATGGGGCCTTGGCGGGCCCTGAGAGCTTCGAACCTGGGTAGAGCCCTCGGGCTCCGCGGGTCCTTCCCCGGCCTCTCAATTTTTTCAGAAGGCGTTGGGAATGTCTCTGTGTTGAGTTTTTATGCTTTTTTCTATATTTCCTTTTGGCTTCGGTGAATTTTGCCGGGTTTGTTGTACTATCTCCAGCTCCTCGCTGGCTCTCTTTCAATGCATTTGTTGGACCTATACCGATAAAATAAAAAATAAATATTCAATTCAATCCAAACCTTTCTAAGTATTCCATATGTTATGAACTCTCTTATTTACTTCGTCGTTGCCAAGGCTACTCTTACTTCAATTTTTGATACTTCGTTTATCATCCCTTGATTTGGTTTCTCTTGTTCATCTACTTTCCTCGCATATTCCATGTTCAATAAATCTGTAAAGTACTCTTGCCGTCTTTTTTTTTAATTATCCTTTGGTCTTCGTCTTTAATTCACCTTACCTGGTCGAGATTTTTGTTTTCTTACCTCTACTCTTGACAAGTTTGTTGAATTTTCTCTTTTCTTACAGCTCTCAGCCTAGCATACAAATTGTCGTACGCTTCATATTTGACTTTACGACTTTCGTAGCTTCTCTTTTGACGAGCTTATATCTTTCAAGATCTCCTGTATTTCTCATTCTCTGTCATTCCCTTAAAAATACTTCTTCTCTCAGCAATTGACTTTTGAATCTTTTCATTCCAATATTCCACCACCATGTTTCATGTTGTGTTACCTGTTCTTCCTTTAAATTCTCCGAACACCTCTTTAGCAACTTGTTTTAGAGATTGCACCATTTTTTGCACATCTCACGATCCTCTACACATGTACTCATTTTTTTTAAAGGTTCTTATTTTGTCTCCTTTTAAGTCTCACCATTTATTTTTTAGTAATTGTTTGCAATCCTTGTTGTTTGCCCATATCCTAGGTCCTTAACTTTTCTCTTTTCCACTTCATCTGTTGCAAGCATGCTATGTTTATCTTCTTTCTCCCTATAGCATATACCAATTCAACGTTTTTCCCAGGGGTCAAAAACTCGATTTTCCAATACGTATCGTCCACTCTCAAAACCTAGACGATGCATATCGGTATCACCGATACATTCAATGTATCGGCGATACAATCGAAAAAAAATGATACAGGCCAGCGATACAAATGATAATTATCGTGTACCGCTGCCCACCGATACCGGTATGTATCTGTTTGAGATTTTGACCCATGGTTCTTCCTAATTAATGTACCTCCATTCCAAGAAGCCATACGTAGCTTCCGAAAATTCTTTGCTCGCACATGTCTATGTTGGTGTTGGAGCCTTAGCATACTGTTTGTAACAAATCTAATATTGTTGCAGCACCACTTATAGGGAACACCCTAGCTGACCCTTGCCTACTTCTCACTACAACCTGGATCCATTATAGCACATTGTCTATGGGGAACACTCTAGCCAACCGTTGTGTATTTCTCACTACAACCGGGGTCTATTGTAGCTCGTCGACAGGGGGACACCCTATGATGCAGGAGGGAAATGCGCTAACCCTAAAGTAGAGTAAATTCAACACGATAGGATTATGGTTTTGATCTCTGGGATAAAATAAAAATAGAGAAATAAGAAGAAGATATAGAAAATCACTGGCTTTTCGCCAGCGAAAATATTGGCCTCACACCAAACCTTAAACTCGGAAAATTCTCAACGAACTCTCAAAGATAGCACAAAGCAATCAAATTTCAATAGTCATCATTAATTATTTTCTCAAAAGAGATTACAATGTATTTATAAAGCCAAAAAAACTCTAGGAATACTACTAAAAATAAATGATGGGGACATCCGATTCAAGCACCCACCCATAACATATCGGAGGCGAAAGAAGAAACGTAACTTATCGAAAGAAGAGTAACTTTTAATCCCGTCACTTTTATGTTTGGCCTATTTTGAAGTGTCAAACGAAGTCGGATTGATACGAATTTGATCATATTTGAAAGCTTATCGAAGTAGCTTTCCAACGAGCCAAAATTTGAGCAATTCCAACAAGTATTGAAGAAGTTATGGTCAGTTTTCGGAGGCTGCATATAAAGTGACGAATTTCAAGAATCCTAATTGAATTAGGATTAGTTTCTTTTATTATTTTATTTTAGAAAGTAAGAGTTGTTTCTTTTATTAGAAATAGGATTAGTTTCCTTATTGTTTTAGAAGAATTATGATATTTCTTTTATTTGAATTCGGAATTAGAGTTATACTAGGATTTCTAATTTTATGCATTGGTTAGCCTATTTAAAGGCTTGTAAACACTTTTATTACAACTTTTTGGTTAATGAAAATTGCTTATGCAAAATTGAGAGTTTTTAACTTTCGTGAGGGTGGGATTCTCTCAAAACGGAAAGCGATTTTTCGATTCCCGCTTGCGGTTTAGTGCAAGGCCAACTCTTCTTTCATCTCTATCTTCTTTAGATCTACGGTTTGCGTAAGTAGCGTAATCCTAATTATTTTATTGATCTCATAAAAGTCCTAAATCAATATTTTGTTCATCATTAATTTTATTAGCCTTTTATTTTCGTTTGGTATCGAGAGAACCCGCTTGCGAGTTCGTTCGACGCCCTAAAACTATCGGAGATCTAGCCGTTCATAAGAACCCTAGTCTTCTAGATCCGCGATAGGGAACGTACACGAAAGTAACACTATTTTGGGCCGAAATTAAATCACCTAATTGAATTTCTAAAATTTTCGTGATAATTTGTTATGAGAAATTGTTATTTTAATTGATTAAATTAATTTTAATCCTAATCTCAGCCCTAACATTGCATTTAGTAAGTTCCCGCATCAAATTGGTATCAGAGCATTAATTTAGTTTTAGGGTCATATAGGTTTTAGGTTTTTATTATTTTTGGGTTAAAAAAAAAAAAATCCGATTTGTCTGGCTTTTGTCTGAAAATTTTCGTCTGGCTTTTTGTCTGTAATTTTTGTCTAACTTTTGCCTGAAAATTTTCGTCTGCCTTTTGTCTGATTTTTTTTTTTTTTTTGGAAAGCTTTGTCTGAATTTATTTTATTTTAATTTTTTTAGTCTAGTCTTTGTCTAAATTTCCTTGCATCATCATGGATCCCGATAAGTTAGAAGTCCTGATTAGAGACCTGACCGCCCGGATGGATGAACACCACAATCAGGTGCAACAATAGTTGCAAGACCTACAAATCCGGCATGAAACTTTAGAAACCCGCATGGAAGAAATCAATGAGCTCATCGCCGAAAACCCCAATAGAGTCCACACCCATGAACGTAGGAGGGAAGTTCCTCATCGTCGCGAAATCAACATCGAACAGGACGATAAAATCATGAAATCAGTAAAAATGGACGCCCCTAATTTTAATGGGAAAAGACAACCTAAAGTCTTTCTTGAGTGGGTCACCGGTATGAAAAACTACTTCGAGTGGTATGCCATGTCCGAAGAGCGAAAGGTCCGCTTTGCAAAGGTCAAACTTACAGGCCAAGCTCGACTTTATTGGATGGGTCTAGAGCGCCGAAGACAATCCAACGGTCTTACTCCCATTTCCACTTGGGAAGAGATGAAGAACCAGTTGAGCGATAAATATGTTCCTCTATCCTACGAGGAACACATTCTTGATCAGTGGCATTCATTGCGTCAAGGAAATTCATCGGTCACTGAATACATCGATAAGTTCGAAGAACTAAAGACCCAGGCCAATGTGACTGAACTGGAAAAGGTTACCCTATCTTGATTTCGAATGGGCCTTCGCCAGAACTACAAAGGGAACTTATTCCATACCCTGTTGATAATCTAAACAATGTTTCTCTAGAGTCGAAGAGCTAGAGCGATACCTCAAAACTAGTATTCCATCTAGTTATAAGTTTAGTTATCGGTTCAATGGACTTGAGTCAAAGCCCAACTCTGCTAGGTCCAACCTCACATTACACCGTAGAACTCGAGTCGATAAGGGTAAGAGTCCAATGCTCGAAGGCCCCAAGAATGGTGGTCAAAATAAATGTTATAAGTGTCACGACATCGGGCATTTTGCAGCACAATGCCCATCCCGAAATTTGTTCATAGCTGAGGACAACGAAAATGAGCATGATGAAGGTACTGTTGAAGTGTATGAGCCTGCGTCGTTCCCTAGTGATGAAGAAGACTGTGTAGGGGAACGAACAATGGCGTGTCTCAGGGATGTCTCCTATCCCGTTGGGGAGGATAATACCTCGCGGGTTCATGTGGTTAGATGTGCTCTAGCCCAATCGAAGGAGAGTAATGATTGGCGACGGAATAATATCTTTTATACCATAGCCACGTGTGGAATGAAAGCCTGTCGAGTCCTTGTTGACAGTGAAAGTTGTACTAATGTGGTTTCTGAAAGTACAGTTTCTCGTTTAGGGCTCACCCCCATAGCTCACCCACGACCCTATAAGATTGCTTGGGTTAATTCATCATCCATCCCTGTTTCACAAAGGTGTCAGGTTCCTATACAATTCGGATAGTATAAGGACACCTTGTAGTGCGATGTTGTGCCCATGGATGTGGGGTATATCATCCTCGGGAGGCCTTGGTTGTATGACATGGATGTTACACTATTCGGTCGATCGAACGTGTGTTCCTTCACTCACAAAGGTCAGAAAATACAACTTAATCTGTTACCTCCAAAGGCACCCACAGTGAAGTCGACAAAGTCAAGTAATAAAGGCCTATTAGAGAGAGAGAAGACATCTAAGGCCGTTCACATCGTTAGCCCTCTTGAGTTTGAACGAGGCGCTAAGACAGAGGACATCGTCTATGTCCTTGTCACAGTTGAAAAGTCCAAAGAATCAGGCGTTGAGGTTCCAAAAGAGGTCAAACCAATCTTGAGTGAGTTTGCGGATGTCTTTCCCAAAGACCTTCCAAATGAATTACCACCTCTATGGGACATCCAACACGCCATCGATCTAGTCCCTGGAGCTACATTACCCAACTTGCCTCACTATCGTATGAATCCATCCGAACGCTCGGAGTTAAAAAGGCAAGTTGATGAGCTTCTTCAAAAGGGGTTCATAAAGGAAAGCTTGAGTCCTTGTGCCGTGCCGACACTGCTCACACCCAAGAAAGACGGAACTTGGAGGATGTGTGTGGATAGTCGCGCGATTAACAAGATCACGGTCAAGTATCGGTTCCCGATACCAAGATTGGACGATATGTTAGACATGATGGTAGGTGCCACAATTTTTTTGAAGATCGATTTGAAGAGTGGGTACCATCAAATCCGAGTTCATCACGGGGATGAATGGAAAACTGCCTTCAAAACCAAAGATGGTTTGTACGAATGGTTTGTCATGCCTTTTGGGCTTTCGAACGCCCTGAGTACATTTATGCATATCATGATGCAAGTGTTACGGCCTTTCATCGGCAAGTCCTTGTAGTTTATTTTGACAACATCCTCATCTACAGCCACAATGAGGAACAACACTTGGACCATTTAAGGCAAGTTTGTGTGACTCTCCGAGGAGAGAAGTTATACGTGAACCTGAAGAAGTGCACATTCATGTCACATCGCGTTGTCTTCTTAGGGTTTGTCTTGACCTCTGATGGAATGACTGCAGATCCTGAAAAGGTCACAGCTATCGTTGAATGGTCGGAACCTCGGAACATTCATGAAGTTCGTAGCTTTCATGGGTTAGCCACATTTTACAGGCGGTTCATCCAGAATTTCAAGAGTAACTTCCTATCACCGATTGCACTGTAAAGGGGAGTTTAAATGGACACTCATGCTAAGGCTTTCAAGGAGATTAAGTCTCAATGACTAAGTCTGCGTCATGCCTTTCCCCGACTTCTAAGGTCTTAAGTTGCAGACGCCACAAGCTAGGTATCGAGGAGTATTGAGCCAAGAGGGCCATCCGACAGCTTATTTCAAAGGAAAAGCTAAATGAGGCGTCAAAGTATACTCGACCCACGATAAAGAATTCTACGCTGTAGTCCAATCCCTTAAATATTGGAAACACTATCTACTACCACATGAATTGCTTGTTCTTTCACGAAGCCTCGCGATTTTTGAATTCTCAAAAGAAGTTAAACCCACAACATGCTAAATGGGTTGAACAACTTCAAGGGTTTACCGTAAAACATAGGGGTGTGGAGTGGTCGACGACTTAGTCAGAGAATGGCGACGTTGCACTCATTAAGTGTTGAGGTAACCGGATTCGAACGCCTTGTGGAGGATTACCCCACATGTCCGGATTTTGGCGAAGAGTATGCCTCACTTGTGAGTGGACAACCTGTCAGAGGGAGTAAATATACCCTACAGGATGGGTATTTGTTCTTAAAACACCGTTTGTGTATTCCCCGCACTTCTTTGCGAGACTTTCTCGTTTGGGAATTACACGCCGGAGGGGTTGCTGGCCATTTTAGTCGCAATGAAATTGTCGCATTGGTTGAAGACCGATTTTATTGGCCCAATCTCACCAGAGATATTGCCAAAATTATCAGCTGGTGTCGTGTTTGTCAGTTGGCAAAGCAAAAGAGGCAGAACACGGGATTGTATATACCTTTACCGGTGCCACACACCCCGTGGCAAGACCTATCAATGGACTTCGTGTTAGGCCTCCCTAAAACCCTCCGAAAGCACGACTCGGTGTTCGTTGTTGTAGACCGTTTCTCTAAGATAGCCCACTTCATTGCATGTGCGAAGACCTCCGATGCTAGTCACATTGCTACCCTGTTCTTTAATGAGGTCGTTCGTCTACATGGTTTGCCTAAGACGATAGTGTCTGACCGTGACGTTAAATTTGTCAGTTATTTTTGGAAGACACTATGGCACAAAATGGGGACTCGACTACAATTTTCATCTGCTTATCATCCTCAAACTGACGGGCAAACCGAGGTTGTCAATAGGAGTTTAGGAAATCTGTTAAGGTGTCTAGTGGGCGAGCACATTAGGAGTTGGGATTCCATCTTACCTGTCGCTGAGTTTGTATATAACAATTCGGTTAATAGAACCACAGGCATGAGTCCGTTCCAAATTGTGCATGGGTATAAACCTAGAACACCAGTAGAACTCATTCCAATGTCCATTCATCATCGGTCATCAGACTCTGCGTCGACATTTGCGCATCGCATTCATGAGTTGCATGCTGAGATTAAGAAAAGAATTAATTTAAAGAATGAAAAATACAAGTTTTCTACAGATTCTCATAAACGGTTCAAAGAATTCCAAGAGGGTGATTTTATGATGGTTCGGAATAGACCCGAGCGATTCCCACAAGGAGTTGCAAAGAAGATACAAGCTCGTGGTGCTGGACCCTATCAGATCTTGAAGCGTGTGGGTTCTAATGCCTACATCTTAGATCTTCCGCCGGAATTGGGGATTAGCACGACTTTCAATGTGGAGGACGTTGTTCCATTCCATGGCCCTTCAACCATCCCTGTCAACCCCTTTGAGCCTTCTACATCCGATGATCCAATTATTCCCCTTCCCACACCGTTACCCCCACCTACTCGGGAAATTCGTGAGATCATCGAAGATGTGCTGGAAGATCAGATTGTATCCACCAACCATGGGGGACTTCAGAAGTACTTGGTCCAGTGGAAGAACAAGACTGACACAGAGAATACTTGGATTACACAGGAGGAATTTCAGTAGCTTGATCCGGATCTTTTGAACCTTTATCACAACCAGCATTCATCGGGGATGAATCCGTCTAACCCGGGGAGAGTTGATGGGGACATCCGTCTAACCCGGGGAGAGTTGATGGGAACTAATACTATTGAAGAGAACTTTTTTAGCCCTAGTTGCCCGAGGTCAACCTTTGGTGTTCCGGCTGTGATAGGAAAACTTATACTATTGAAGAGAACTTTTTCCTAGTTGGTCGACGTCAACCTTTGGTGTTCCTGTGATGAGACACTTGCAGAGGTATTTGGTTCCTTGATCCTTAATCAAACTACACCAAAAGACCTTCTCCGAATCTTTTTGGAGATTTCCTGGTTTAGGACCAAAACCAGATTATCATATTGCCTGTGGCCTGCATCAGTCTCTTATTTGAGAGATTTTACTTAACTACCATTTATCACCCATAAAATGACACAATACATGTTTACTGAGTGTTTACCGTTAGTGGCAGAGCCAGGATTTTCTTACAAGGGGGGCAAGTTATGGTGCATAGAGAAAATGAGTTTGTATTAGATAAGTGGACTTGGTACTCGAGTCACTTTTTAGGATGCGTGATATGTAAAATTAACATGTGTACTATTTGATAGGTGCGCCATGATCTAAAGATCTTTGGTGTAATAGATCGAGTAGAAAAACGATCTCCATCGTTCGATTCAAAGCCGTCGAATGACATCTAACATTAATAGCTACTATGTAAATTTAGCATACCTTTAATTTTAAATGGTATCTGACTGCAGTGAATCAGACAATGGAGATCGTTTTCGTTCCAATCTTTTACGAAATAAATTTTGAGATCATGGGCGTCAAATCACATGGAGCACAGGATGGTAAAGTCTATTGCTATATACAATGGTAAAGTAGAATGGTATCATTCTACATATGCAATTCTGTAGTGTTTAATGAATGGCCCTTGACTGCCTTATTTTTATTTAAATCATTTACGGTGTTAAAAAGGTGGTTATTCTTGGTACATTTTTTTTGGGATAATTTATCTGATGAAGATGCAATAAAGTGAGATCCTTTTTTTGTCAGAATACAAGGTACATTCTTACAATAGAAATGGGCTTTGCGCTTTGGCCTTTATGGATGACCATTACCCTGTGCGAAGTGCATTCTCTCTTCTTAACAAGGTAAACATGGGTTTCAATTGGTTTGATTTTTTATAGTTCCTTATGCTATAAAATTTCATTTTGCACCCCTAATTTGAGCTGTCTGCTGATCTGTGAAGCATAGCTTGAGTTTTGTAGCATATATTGTTTTGGTGAAATTAGCATATTTTGTCTAGGTCTTTTTTTAAAAAAAATACAGTACCAAACCTTAGTAAGAGTTTTCTACCTGACATGCCTTCTGTGCTCTGGTTTCCCTCTTCAGTACCATCACTAGGACTCCGTGTTCCATCTTACGTGTTCTACTATTTGTTATTGGTTTTACTGTTTGTAGGATCTGGATATTTTCCATTCTTTAATTTATATGTCTAAATTGGTACAATCTTCTTTCTTTAACCTTCATCTTACTTGTACATATTCTTCCGAGGAGCTCCCACCTTCTGAATTCTCATCATTTTGAGAATCTTCATTTCCACATTCTCATTTTCAAATTTGGTTGAGCACTTCTATGCATAAATGGACATCGTTTTGAATTTTTAGGCTACCTTCTGAATTCTCATCATTTTGAGAATTTCCTTTTCCACATTCTCAAATTTGCTTGAGGGCTTTTATTCATAAAGGGACATCGTTTTGAATTTTTAGGCCTTGGAAATTCTTTTAGAACTGGCACCCATAATTGTTTTCTAGGAAATTAGAGAAGGCACACTAGTCAAGAGATTACTTATGAAGTTTATAGAAATTAATCGAAGCAAATTTTGTTTAGGTGAAATTCTTTTAACACTGGTACCAATCATCGTCTTCTAGGAAACTAGAAGGCACACTAGGTAAAAGGTTACTTTCATAGTTTATGGAAATTAAGCAAAGAAATTTATGTTTACGTATACATAAAAGTGCTGTTTCTGTCTTAAAGCAAAGCAAAAGTGCACTGCTGCTGATATACACAAAAATCTATCACCATCAGTAACCCTTTGAAATGTTTGAGCAATGGAGTACTGCCATTCTCAACTATTTAAATCAACCTTAGATACACTGTATTCCATAACCTTAGATACATTGTATGCCATTGGTCAACCATTTCAATGGCTGCCAATGGTAAAAGGGATAGGCCCTCCAAAATGATTTTTTTTTCCTGTATGTAGTTTCAATTTATTTGAGATTGATCTTGCAGAAGACTGATACAATAAAAAAAGCTTTTGACAGGTCCTAGATGAATATCAGAAGAACTTTGGAGATTCTTGGAGAAATATACTACCCGACTCGAGTCAACCATGGCCTTATTTGAATGAAGCACTAACCAAATTTCAGGTTTTTGTTTTGTTTCTTATTTTTCATTTAACTTACTGCCACTATAACCCAAATACCAGTGCAGTTCCAGTAACCAGCATAGCTCCACACTAAGTAGAACCTTGTTGAATGCATCAGGCTGCCTTGATTATGGACGCATTTTTCAAGGACTGGCTCCACACTAAGTAGAACCTTGTTGAATGCATCAGGCTTCCTTGATTATGGACACATTTTTCAAGGACAAGTAATACAGGTTTTTTTCATTTTCAGGATCCTGCAGAAGCTGATAAGCTGTTGAAAATTCAGAGAGATTTGGATGAAACAAAAATTATCCTTGTGAGTAGTAATTTATGAACTTCATAGAAGTAATGTTCTCTGGAATCTGTTAGGTTGTTTTCATCACTTTTTCTCCTATCCCTGTACCTCTCGCTTTCTCTCTCTCTCTCTCTCTCTCTCTCTTTATATATATATATATATATATATATATATATATATATATCACAGACCGTGACTCAAGCATCTAGTGGGTGCATGCTAGAGATGCAGCCGTTAGATGCTGGAGTTACGGCATGACTCGATTCAGGTGATCATTTTAAACAGTTTAAATGGTATCTACCTTGACACTGACGTATGGGTATTTTGATAATTACGGTGTATTTATTTTTCATGGAATTTTACATCAAAATTATGAGAAATTATGAAGAAATATATTAAAATTTGTGATGATCATTTTTAGTGAACCCAAATAGGTGGGATAAGGCCATGATGATTAAAATTAAAGAAAACTGATCGAAGAATCAAAGGAATTACGAAAAAATCGAATACTGAAATTGAATAAAGAATAAATTGTCTGCTAAACATTGATATACATGCTTTGAGAATAGGAAACATGAACATTAACTTCAAAGTGAGTGTTTGGTTCTAAATTTTGGGGAAAATGACCATTGCATGATATAATAATTTAAGAGCACCTTTGTTTTGGGTTGGTAGGCTGGAATTGAACCTGTAACCTCAAGGTTGCGTCACAGTGCATCTTCCCACTGATTTACAGGTCCATTCTGAGCTAATTTTTAGAATAACAGCCATTGCATGATGTAGTAATTTAAGAATATCTTTTTTGGTTGGGAAGCTGGAATTGGACCTGTGACCTCATGGTTGCATCAGAGTGCATCTTCCAGCTGATTTACAGGTCTAGTCTCATCTAAAATGTTAAGTTTATGTTGTGGACTTACAATATATAATGTGCTTGTTACCTGCACATAAGTTTACAGCTCTTAAAATAAAAATAAAAAATAATTGTAGTCTTTTGATCTTAAGGATATCTATTAATCAGCAATGATAAAATATTAAGTTAAATTGAAAATTTTCTAGAAATTTTTTAAGATAGTGATTTAATCCAATTTGTTATAACTGATTAATAAAATATTGAAAAAATAAGGTTCTCAAAGGATTGGGCATTTGCTCAAGTGATGATGTTTTGGAGGAGGTTAGGGGTTTACATTGCTATTTTTTTTTATAAATTTATATATTTAAGGATAATGTTTGCTATGATTATTTTTTTTTCTCAAAAAGAGAAATGAATAATTTGTAAGCTTGAGAACAATATTTTCCATCTCACTTACTACCGTTGTGGCAGTCCTAGGTAGGCTCACCTAAATTCCTTGCTTGAAATTTAGCATGTCTCCTTATGGTGCCCAAGGCGGGGCCTATGTGTAGCTTTTGCCAATAGAGTCGCCCGATTCATATACTTTGTAGTATATTGTATCGTTGATACCCGAGACGACACCTGATACAATAACTCTTGCTGTCAGCACAGACTGATACCAAAATTTTAATCCTTGCGAAAAATTTCGCTGATTGGATCATTAGGGTTTTCTTGCCAACCTAGGAGCAGGGCGGGGCCTAGGTGTAGCTTTTTCCAATAGTGTAATTCATATACTTTGTAGCATTTTGTATCGCCGATTCCTAATACCTGAGACAATAACTCTTGTTATCGGCACAGACTGATACCAAAATTTTAATCATTGCGAAAAATTTCGTTTGATTTGATCATTAGGTTTTCTTGCCAATCAGGGTGTTGATTTTTTGAGACAATGAGCCATCTGAGAGATCCCAGATAGATTGGGAGTTCTAGAGGTGGCGGCTCCATCAAAGACTCAACTCAATCATAACTTAATACACTAGTCCATTTGGGATCTGCTCCAACAACGAATAGGAACTGTGGGCAACGATAATCTGTATCCTAATGCTGCCAAATAGAAATCTTGATAACTTAATCATATAAGGGACTCAAGAATCGTTGTCGGTCGATTAAGCAGCAAATCAGACTTCCCTTGGAGTTTACTTGGCCTCAACGTCAGCATAGAGGATGGTTTCACTTCGAAGATGTTTGAATTCAACACACATAATAGTGAGGCTGATGTGCTGGCCAAAGGAACGAGGTCCAACAACTGTGATGGCTTACAGGAATAGGCCTCTATCCCTTTTGACTGCCTTTTCCTTTTGGTTTTACCTATACTATTGAAATTTTCATTACAATATTGATGACATCAGGGTGAGAACCACATGATTAAGCACCATCCATCAATGGGTATGGAAACCCATGATTAAATTCATTTGTCTAGTATCTATAGAATATTAATATATTTGTTATCCTAATTAATCACCAATTACAAAATTTATAAAATAATGGTAGAATATAATCACTAGACACATTCCACAATATAAATGTAGTTCGCAATTGCATGACTATAAAGCTCAATTCATGATTACACAACATAAAGTTATTTAACAAAATAAACAAAATAACGAATCACACTCATTAAACAAGTATAAACTCAAGGACAATGTTCTCATTTGGGTCCAACTTTTAATATGAGAGAAATGTAAAACATTGTCATAACTATAACTAAAATTCCATAAGCTCACATAATAAAAGAAATAAAAACAAAACATTCTCAATCTCAACTCTATATTGTCTTGGGAGTTGATAAGTTATTCAACACATTTACCATCTGTTTTTTTTGCATTCGTTTTGTGTTAAGGGTTGATACATTCCACAATATGAATGTAGTTTGCGATTGCATGCATATAAAGATCATTTCATGATTACACAATATAAAGTTATTTAACAAAATAAACAAAATAAAGAATCACATTCATTAAACAAGTAGAAACTCAGGACAATGTTCTCATTTGAGTCCAAGTTTTAATATGAAAGAAATCCAAAACATTGTCATAACTATAACTAGAATTCCATAAGCTCAATAATAAAAGAAATGAAAACAAAACATTCTCAATCTCAACTCTATATTGTATTGAGAGTTGATAAGTTATTCAAAACATTTAACATCTTTTTTTTGCATTCGTATTGTGTTAAGGGTTGATAAGTTTTGCTATTTGTGAGGGTTGGTAAGCTGTAAATTATATGTAATGATTTTAATTTTTTTGTGCGCAGTAGTTAATTTTAGTTCTTTTACTTTAGCTGAGAGTTGATAACTTGTAAAACTTACATTCTTGTTTTCTAATGTATTTTATGTAACATACTTTAGAATTTTTTACGTCTAATACACACACACACACTCAGAGAGAGAGGATTGAACTAGCGGCCCATTGTTGGCACGTCTCATCTGAAGAATCATGACTATGAGAGGATTGAACAATCCAATTGTTGCACTTTAATATTGACCTTTAAAAGAATGCACTACTCTCTCTATATTATTAGATGTGTAGATCAGTAGGTTCTATATTAGAGTGCGCAGATCAGATGATTCAATTCCCCAAATGAGAGTGAATTTTGGGTGCACTGTGAGCTCCCACTTTGATGACTTGGATTACTTAGAAGATGTGCCATGTGGCTTAAAAGTAAGGCACTCATGCTCCAATCTGTAATTGGGGAGGGGCGGTGGGGGGTCATGGAAAGAAGAAGACAATATATATCCTGTATACTTTGATGTAAGTGTTCAGGATTTCTTTGCTGTATAGGGATGTACATGGGCTGTGGGCTAATTAGGCTCAATTTTTAGTGTGACTAATGCTTGACCCATCATCATTTCTATTTATAAATCAACCCTGAATCCAGCCCATTGTTTTGTTACCAAGTCGAGGCTGACTTATTAACTGGATCTGGATTGCAGTTGTAGGACTACAGTCAATGACTAACTTATGCTTGTTAGTCATAGACTGTAGAGTTAAGTTTGATTTCTCTCAGATCAAATGCACACATGGTCAAAGCCTGCTCTCGGATGTGTGTTTACCTCTCTCCTGTTGAATCAGTAGCACCAAAATCACAAGGTCATCAGCACGTCCCTGGTTACTGACGCCCACCAGTGTCGACATGTTCACCACTGCTTGTTAATTTTTGAGTTTTGTAGCATTGACTGTTGTATTCAAGAATTACTTAAGTGGATATATTACGATTGAGGGCTTCTACTTCCGACATCAGTCAATTTGCCCTTTCAGTTGAGCTGATATCTTTTGTCATTGAATGTCAAATTGTTCCCTGTTTTCCATGATTTTAGTATTCTGTATATGAAAACCAGACTTCATAGAACTGATTATTTGGATGCATTTAGAGAACTATCTGTAGGTTTCTCTGCTAGATGAACATAAAAGGCAAAGTGCTAAGAGGGTTGGCCTTGTTTGAATTCGTTCTTTATTAGTTTTATATGTTGTCATTTAATTTATTCTCATGAATTCAGGAAGGACAGTAAGTGCAGCGTTGGGTTGTTTATCTGATTTCCTGATCGAATTGATGCAGCATAAGACCATTGACAGCGTGCTTGCACGAGGTGAAAGGCTGGACAGTTTGGTTGAGAAGAGTTCAGATCTGAGTGCAGCCTCCCAGGTAAAATTCACAGGGAGTCGTGGTTGTTCCCATCCAAGCATCTGCTATTCCATGCATGCCTTTGACGCATGCATACATTCCCCGGCATATATCAAATTGCACTTACATTTTTACCCCTTCTAAATTTCCACATAAGCACACTTTTTAGACATAAAATTGATCTTTTTCTTTGTTTTTGAAATTATTTTTATGCTTCCAATATAGCATCTCTATGTATTTGCCTATACCTTCAAAAGGTTACAGTATTGTTACTACTCTGTGTGTGTGTGTGTGTGTGTGTGTGTGTGTGTGTGTGTGTATATATATATATATATATATGAACACACAAATTTTACTGAAGTACAAAGTCGGTATGAAAAGAGTACTATATGGAGAAATCTACAATGTCAAAGCCCTACAACTTGAATCTACAGTTGTCTAATTAACCGGATCTCCAGTCCATTTGCATGGAGAACACCAAGGCTAATCAGCTTGTCCACCTTTGAATTGCCTCCTCTTTGAATAATGGAAATTGTCACATCCTCAAGCTCTCCCAGTTTATGGGTTGTCTCCCTGAATCTGAGTTCATGCTTCCACTGTGAGGCAGATTCTTTCGACAAACATATAATAGTATTAAGGGGTTCCCCCCTCAATCCAAAGCTTTGACGAAGGAACCAAGTAAGAGGAGATATTCTAGTCCAAAGTGCCTCAGTCTCAGTGTCCAAAGCACTCTTCGATCATTCGGGACACAAAAAAGAAAGATTATTACTGGCATAGTTACCAAGTCCTGGTCAGGAGTAAGTTGGCAAGAAGAAAATTCAGAAAAATTAGGCAAAAATTCGAAAAGTTCAGGTCAAAGTTGGAAGAAAATCGAAATTTTTTGAAAAATAAGATTTAAAAGAATGAAAAAATATTGAAAAAGTCACGATTTAGTGTAAAAGTCTTGAATTAATCACAAGATTTGCGACTTCTTAAAAAAAACGATTTTCTTGAAAAGTGGCAATTAATAAGTGATTTATTCGTTTTACAAATAAGTTGCGTTTTGTTCGCAACTTCTTCAAAAAGTTATAGAATTTGGTGACTATGGTAACCCGACTAATTATAGAACCCTAATCTTTCTTATCTTTACCGATACCACTCCAAAGGGATTTTGTCTAGATTTGTTTAAGTTTATTCTTTACAAAGGAAGACATTTTAAAAAGGGACATGTAATAAATTAGGAGATTCCTTTGTCATGGTAATACGACCCTAGGACAGGAAGTTTTGTGAGGATTTATAGAAAGAATCGGATTGTGTTAGACAAAAATGGAGAGTGCCATGGTGCTTGAGCAGGGATTTGACTATGTTTCATTCGTCCTACGAAAAAAAACAGCAGGATTCATGTCACCTCAACTTGAAATTTTTTTTATGGATAATCCATGAGGATGCTTTTGGGTGGTCAAATAATGAAGAATCCTGTTTTGTTCGACATAGATAGATTTCTCATAATCAGGATTGGGTCTCGCTTTTGGGAAGTTTCCCAAAGGAATCTCTTGCTAGGCTTCAGATCGTACCCCTCTTATTTTTTATTCAAAATATGTATGTTAGGGTGGGTCCAAATTCGTTCTGGTTTGAGTTGATTTGTTTGGAGCATGAAGATTTTGAAGTTCTCTTTGAGAGTTAATGGGAACCCTTTGTTATAGTAGGGTAGGCTGCCCACTAGTTTGCGATGAAACTAAAGTTGTTGAGGAGTAGTTGAAAATATGGAACTAGGTAAAAAGAAAAGAAATTGAAAATTGGATGATATTGGTGCATTGATAGGCAGAAAAATCTTGTCTTTTGCATAAGGGAAAAATATTAGATAATCCTAAAGTAGTTTTCGACAAGTATCGTGAGCACTATATGATGATATACAAAGCAAAAGAGTGGCCTTTGCCTGAGTTGGACGTTCTTGTTTTCAATCAAATTGGATTGGCGGAGATTGATCGATTGTAACATATGGAAGACAAGGTGAGTGAGGTGGTGTTCTGTATGGATCATGATAGTGAAGTCAGCCTTGATGGGTTTTCCAATGGAATTTTATCAAGATTATAGGTAGATTGTGCATAGGGATGCCCTTGAGTTGTTCAGGGAATTAACTTCTGGATCAAGGAGCAAGGAGTTAAATTCCACCTTCAATATCTTGATTTTCAAAGTTAATAAAAAGAAATGGGCCTTGGAGGCAAGATACTTTAGGCCTATTGGTTTGGTGGTAAGGGTTTCTATGATATTGGTAAAGATTTTAGCTGGGTGATTGAGAAAAGGTGCTGGTGAAAATTTTCATCTCCTCGAAGCTCTTTCATTGGTGGACCTAACACTTCGGTTATCTTTTGTAAAATAGATTTGGAGATAAATGACTTTATAGATTGGGCCTCGAGGCAAAGCTGGTGAATTTGTGTGTGTATTTTGTTAGCTTCGTTTTCAATTCTTTTAAATGGCTCTCCAAAAGAATTTTGCAAGTGCTCTAGGGGTTTTAGGCAAGTACTATTCCCTTTTCTCTTACACGATTCTTGTGAATGCTTTGAATTGATTGTTGGATAAGTCTGTGATGTTCGGTTGTATCGATGTCGTTTTTGTGGGGTAAGAAAGCTTGAATATACCCCATTTTGAACATATGGATGACATTCCTGTTAGTGGTGCTTCTTTAGACTAAGTTGGATGTATTTATTCTTAGGTGCTTCAAAGCAGTATTCAGATTGAGATTAACTTTAAAGCCTTGTGTGGGTCTTGGTATGCTGAAGATTTTGTTGAGTGAGTGTGTGGATGAAATGAGTTTTTTGTTGGTTCTCTTCTATGTTCATATGCAAGAGGAAACATTCTAAGTCACCTTGGAAACTCTTATTAAAGAGAGTAGATGGAAAATTTGATTTGTGAGAAATATCAATATCTATCCTTAAATGATGCACTACCCTTCCTAAAGAGCTCCTTTTTTCTCTGAACAGGTGGGGAACTATATTATATTAACAATGTGAGGTTTTGCTAGTACCCATCAAAAAATATTCTGGCCATTGGCTTATACACAAAAAAACTTCATCAACATGATAAAAATCATACGAAGGTAACAAAAGACCCACAACCTGGTGCAAAGAGACCATAGTGAGAAACACTACACTTCCAGTTCATTGTCCAACTACTTGAAGCCAACTGTAGACTCTCCATCTTTTGCTAAGTCATCCACCCACAAATTTGCTTCCCTGTCAATTTGGGAAGCCTCAATTTCTATCCATTGGACTCTTCTATAAGCTTCTTTGAACTTAATATATTTCCAAGAAGGGATGGACTCATGATGTAGACCTTAGTAGCAGGAAACGTGCAAATACATCCATGTTTCTTAGTGGAACCGCGGTTCCCTGTTTATGAAACAGACTCGCTTAGGAACTGCGGTTCCGATGCATTAGGAACTGCGATTCAAATGTTTTCTAGTAAAAAAAAATATCTTAGGAGTGTATATTCGAGACCTGGCCGATACGGGAATTATTTTTTTTTAATTTGAAAAAATAAAAACTCATATATATATATATATATATATAAGCCGGTTAGATCATGGAGGACAGTGATCGTCCTCCAAGATATACTTGGAGCTCCACATGGCATTCAAAATACATTTTGGGTGCCATGTGGAGTACTGGTGCATTGTATTGTTTAGATCAATTTTAAAAAAAATTAATTTCAATTTTTTTAAAGCACAAGTCAAACTTGGACTAGTTTTAACAATCCAAATTTAATTTCTAAAAAATCCATAGTTAAAGATGAGATTCCAAATATAATTTTTTAAAGATGATCTAAGCAGTGCACCTGTGCTCCATCTGGCATCAGAATAGTGTTACAAGTGCCACATGGAGCTCCATGTAGGATCTTGGAGGACGCTCACTGTCCTCCAATGGGGGACGGAATCTTTTCCATATATATATATGAGGTCCCCCGGGGATATGCATTCAAATGCACTGCTCGACTGTGCATTCGAACCAGTTGGGTGCCATGTGGCACCCAACCCAAGGATCGGGTGCCAACAACACCATGCCCAAGGTCGATCAGGTACCATCTAAAAACTTAAAATGATGGTAACCTTTGAATTCTTCAATGCACCATGTTTGAGCGGCGACCCACAAACTTTGACCTGTGATTTCAAGGGTGAAAAAGTTTTTTTTTTTTTTTCTGAAAACGCAGGGGACTGGCTGAACACTTTGAGCTGCGGTGTAACTCCCGATCACGTGGCAAGTGATCTAGCATTTGAATGCATCTTCCATTAACATACTATATATATATATATATATATATATATATATATATATATATATATCCCGCTTCCTAGATTTTAAAAATTGCCGCTTCGCAGCTCCTGCTTTGTTCCCACTTCGGGCAAGTTAGGTGTAGCCATCTAATCGTATTTTGGGCAGCCTTCATTCGTTTATTTTATCCAACAATGCTTACCCGCAAACCTTCTTAGGTTTTAAAAAGCTTTATTACTCTCATTCCTAATCGTAATTTATAACATGTCCTATTTTTTGCATCACGGGGCATTCTTCTTCATGGGTGGTTTGTGTACACTTTACATGTCCTAGGATATCTATATGGGGTTTCATCAGATTTAGCCTCTAGACTGGTAATGTTTTCCTGGATGGAGCATGAGCTCTTGTGGTGGTTGGAGACATCAGAGTAATCTCAAGAGCTAGAGGGTTCAAGATTGTGGAGGATCTTATCAGGGTGGTTGAGGTGTAAGTTGTTGTTCTTCTTGGGAATGGACCCTAGTCGTCCATCTACGAAAGCTTCATATTTTTTGAGATTGGGTGAGGGGGATGGATCATGGAGTAGGGAGGTGACATTGGATAACCAGACTGGAATATCTTCTATCCATGGAAGTGGAGAGTTCATTGAACTGTCATCTTGATGGTGCAGAAGGCTCCCACTACGTTGATGATGGCTAAGCCCTCAGAAACATGAGTTTAGATCATTGGCGTTGGGAGGCATCACTGCTATGGTTAAAATCTCATTGCAGGTGAACCTAGGGTAGATGTATATAGCCAGAACACTTGAGATGGGGGGGGGGGGTGTTGGCGGTGGTGGTGGTTGGGGTAGGGTTCATATATTATTTTCTGCATGATCATCACTGTACCTCCCCTTCCTTGCATTCTGCTGAGTTTTTTCACCGTGAGATCCGATCGTCTCTCAGATGATGGTTTCTGAAAATATTGATCATTCTTGTTATGATTGATTCCAATGAAGATTTTGCATCGTTAACCTTGTATTCCTACTGAAAAGGCAATATTTTCCCTCTTAATTCTCTCTCTAGCTTTCTGATGTTTCCACACACCAAACCCCTAGCACAATCCAAAACATTGAAGCTGATATTTGGTCAAATCTAATGAAATTCCTGCAAATATTGCCTTTCAATGAAGCATTTTCTTGGCTTCACTCATCAAAGAGAAATGAAAAAAACATAGACTGCTCCAGAAGACATTAATGCCCCTTACAGTGAAGTTGTTTTATTGGCTTCACCTACCTCATAGATGGAAAAGGGAACTTCCTCCAATCTCTTGATTCTATGATTTTATAACTGCTCTACAATTCAGAGACCTTGAAGGTCGTCACTGACCAAACCTCCAACCTTCCGATCATGCAATTTTCAGTCTCTGTTGTTGCAATTTAAGGAGCAGCTTCCACCCCCAGCTCATCTGTTTTTTCAGATCTTTCTACCTGACTCCTCCACCGCCAGCACGAGTCTCTTTTTTGGTCTACTGATGGAGCACACATCCAATTTTTGCTTTGTGTCCTGTATATTTATCGCCCTCAGTTTTAAATGCTTCTCTTTACAATTTACCCCACTCCGTCATCCTTCCACAGACTTTCATTTCCATTTTCCCGAGATTTCTCCTCAGTAATGAAATCTTCAGTTTCAGTTGATCTATTCTTTTGCAAAGCTGCATATTGCAAAATCATCAAAACCCAAATTTTTGATTACCTGCAGGTCCAACCGGCGGTCTATCTGATAGTGAATCCCATGTATAAATTCTACACAGTTTGACATATTAAAATATATTTCTGCATCAGCTAAGAGTAAATTTGCTTGTATCTTTGCACATGCGTAGCAGCCTTTTTTTTAATAAAAAAGATATATAAAGTAAATGCATGTATGATTAAATTTTTAATTCTAACCTGAACCCCGATGCTGATGGAGGGAACTCATTGTGGATGAACAGATGTTTTACAAACAAGCCAAGAAAACAAACCAGTGTTGTACCATACTGTAAATTGTCGGGGGGAGCAACGGTGCCGTTGGCAAGATTTCTTAAGACCATTAGATTATGATGAAATCGTGGTTGTTATCTCTTATCATATATTAAGTTTGGGTGTGTTGGTATCTTTATATTTCTCTGTAATTCCTTCTCCTGTTTTTCTTTCCAAGAAAATCTGGAAAGGAGAAAGAAGAAGCATGTTATTGTCTATTTTATTTGATGCCTGTTACATGCCATTAATCCTAGTGATTGCACCGAGTTAACCAAAATTTGTCCTTGCACCTTCTTCATGTGATTGCACCTAAATTATTTCAAAAAAATTGCATCTTAAATGTTATATTAGCTCTCTCTCACTCTCTAAATTGTTCTCTCTCTCCATCGTTCTCTCTCTCTCTCTCTCACTAGTCACTATAATAAGGGCCTGTTTGGTTTCAAGGGAAAGCAGGAGAAAGAAGGGAAAACTGGTAAGCGGGAAGTGAATTGCCGCATTTCCCGTTGTTTGGATGACATGAGAAAGGTCGGAAATTATCTTCTCATTTTCCGTTAAAACCCGACAACAAATGCCGAGGGGGTCCCTCGGTTTTCTATTTTCCCACCCTTAGGACTTCTCATCCAACTCTTCTCACCCATTTAGTAATATACCACACAATTTGTTCACAAACGAAAACTATTGACTGATTTGAATCAAACGATGGAGATTATTTTTTTTTTCAATCTTCCATGATAGATCTTAAGATCATGACGCCCCTATCAGACGGTCTGATGTTGATTCTATATGGCACACATCCCCAAAATCAAAGGCAGAGCCACGTTATGACTTGAGTGGTCAATTGACCATCCAAACTTTCTAAAAATTTGTTACTAAGCTTTAAGAGTCCTAATTTGTATTAGTGGATTCTCATCCATCCAAAATTATCTTGACCACCCAAAATTATTAAAAATCTTCAAAAAAAAAAATTTATGGTATTTGTTTTCATAACAAATATTTCTTCTTTGATTTTTTTTTTTAAATTCCACAATTTTGGCCTATTTTTAAACTCCCCTCCATCTATTTAGGTGTTGCACAGACTTATATTTGGAGAGATTTCTCTCACAATAGGCTCTACTATATTGTAGAACTATATACTCATATATATGGTGTATATCTCTAGTATAATTAATATATATATATATATATATATATATATATATATATATATATATATATATATATATATAAAACAAGACTTGATCCTAAAACCTAACCTTCACAAAGAACTAAGGCAACCACTAGGGCAATTCACTAAGATACGTAAAGAGAAAAAAAAACTTCATACGTATATAAGTTTTTAATCATTTGGCTATTTGTTTTTGTTAGGATATGCTATTTTCCTATAATTTCCTGCATATGTATCCAAACACAGGATTTGATTAATTCTATGTTTTCTCAACTAGCAATGTTGTTATCCAAACAGCGGAAAACAAAAACAAAGGAAAACGAAGGAATCGTACAATTTAGGTATCCAAACAGGCCCTAACTCTCTTTTTACCGTGCTCGCTCTCTCTCACCACAAAAACCATCCCTATACCTCCCTCCCTCCCTCCCTCCCTCCCTCTCCACCGTTCTCCCTCTCTCACTATAAAACTCTCTCTACCGTTCTTCTCCGTCTCTCACCATAAACTCTCTCCACCTTTCTCCTTTTCTTCTTCTTCTTGTTCTTAAAAGTAGGGTCCTTTTTTATAAGCCATAAATCAGATCTCCTAATATGAAACCCCTTAACATATTTCATTAACTAATACCCTTAAAACCAGAACATGAAAGTGGCTTTTCGTCAAAATCCCTATAAATATGAAACCCTGAACAAATCTCATAATTTAAACCTCTTGGCTCATACTCTGAAACCCATCAACTCTGAAATGGTATTTTGCTTTCATTAACTGAGTTTCTTAAGTCAAATCTCGAGGAGCAATACAATGTTGCTGAAAACAAGGAAATTGGAAGAAAGATTGACTAATCTGAAATCCCTCATCCTATTTTTGACCTAGATTTCAGCTTTTTGAATACGATGTTTCTGTTGTTGAACGATTTTTTACGCTAGAGAGACAGAGAGCGAGATTAGCCATGCCATTTCTTGGTGAGATTTCTTTGTTCCGTACTTCGGCTCCCTCTCCTTTTATATGTTAAGGTGCAACGACGGTGGTCTCGTGGTCATTTAAAAAAATAATTATTATAATGCCTATATTTTCTTAATCCGGTGCAAGGGCTTAAAAATCGTGTGCAAGTAATGGCTCCTCATTGGAGGTGTCATAATCCGTCTCCTGGATGTCACGAGCATCTTATCTCGCAAATTTTGGATTATGGCCTACACTCAAATGTATTGCTAAAGAGATCCACTCTCCTAAACTGCATCATAAGGTTATCAACTGCCTTTTACCCTATCAATCAAATTTTGGTCAACAGTTGACTTTTATGGATGTCCTGGCCATTCAAAATTTGTAACAGTTTTTGGCAGGATTGGGTGGGTAGAAAGTTATTTACCCTTTCAAAATTTGGAAGATCTTCCAAATTTTTTTTTGAAGATTGGCCACAATTTTGGGAGATTGTAAAGATCTTTCAAAATTTTGGAAGATAGGCCAATTTTTTTGAAAATTTTATGGACAAAAGATAAAATATATTTTTAAATGAACTAGATTATTGGTGGCTGCCTATACTAAAACTCGTTGGTTGTCTTAAATTAGACGACCGTGATCGTTTTTCATGCTAATCTTCGACACAATGGATCTTGAGACTATTGGTGTTTCATCAGACAGTCAATTTTCTAATTACATGCAGCACGGATCCCAAAATGTGGCCCTAAAATTTAATTTGAGCGTGATGTGTGTCATATGATTTTAGAGTCACATTTTGGGATTTTAGCCATGTGGAATCAGAAACTTGATTGTCTGGTGGCATGCCTATGGTCTCAAGATCCTTTGTGTCGAAAATTGGCATGAAAAACAATCACAATCGTGTGACTTAAGGCAGTCAACGGGTTTTAGTATTGGTGCCCACCAGTAATCTGGTAGGCATGAATTAGAGGCATCCTAAAGAGAAATAAGATGCTTTCAAATGCAACCCTAGAGGGCTGCCGTCAGAATCCATATCACATGCCACGTGGCTATCAACCGTTTTGGATTGATCAGTCATGGGGCATGTGGTTTTAATAAAAATTCTTTTTTTGAACGTTTTTGGGCCTCCGTTTGACAGGTTAAAGATAAGGTGACCCTCAACTAATTTTGTGATGGTAGGCAATTTTGCAGGCCGCTTATGTAGCGTAAAGTGATTGATTGCACACATAGTAGGTCCCAAGCATTATAGCCCGTCATGCCACTGCCACATAACCTTCCAGCAAAATTATTTATAACAAATTGTCCAACATTTATAATTTTCCTTAATTTTGGGCACTTTGGACTGCATTTTGAATTGTGAATATGCATTAGATTGTGCCCAAATTTTTGAGGTGTTGCCTGATCGATTTTTTTGTTGCCATAGCACCCGATTATTGTTATGTGTGCGACATGTTGCCTAGATGATCTGGACGCAATTGTTGCATCTAGATGCATAGTTCATAGCCTCTTCCATAAATATATTTTGTTTAAGCGACGACTTTTTTTAAAAGAATACTTTAGTAGTGAGTAAGGGTCATCAACTAAACTAATTAGCTCTAGAGAGTTCTCGGATAATTAGCGCCGGAGAGTCCTGCATATTAGGTGAAGTTGTACTTGTCAGGCGTGACAGCTGACAAAAAGATATGACAATTGATAAAAAGTTGTTCTAGTAAAATAAAATATTCAACCTCTTTTCACAGTATTTAAATAAAAAAAATTATTTAAATTGTTTACTTTTATATATTAATTTAGAGGGAACATATTTAGCTTTTCCCGCCAGATCCTACAAGATTCATCCTATATAAACCTTTCCCGCCAAATCCCTTTAGATCTTCCGATAATTCAAATGAACTGTATCAATTTCGAATGCCCATCGACCATATGAAGTGGTTCGTCCATTTAAAGTCAAATGATAGAAATGCGATAATTTTATCTATTATCCACCAAAATTTGGACCATCCTCCGCATAATTTAGATGAACTAACCTATTTCGGATGCTTGTTTGCCATATGCGTGGTCCATACGTTTAAAATCTAACATTGATGAATGAGTCATTTTGGTTGATCACTCATAAAAATTCGGACGATTGTCTGCATATTTGACACTAACATACATATTTCATACGCTCGTCTACCTTAGGACGCGCTCCGTCCAATTATATTTAGAGGATATAAATAAAATTTGACCGATCGTCTATTTTTTCAGACTGTCGTTCATTTTTTCAAATTGTCGTCCACATTTTCAGATTGTTGTAAGTTTTTTTAAGCTATTGTTCATTTTTTTAGACTGTCTACTTTTTTTTACCATCGTTCACTTTTTTAGGCTGTCTACTTTTTTAGACTATCGTCCGCTTTTTTAGATTGTCCACTTTTCAGACCATCATCCATGTACAAAAGTAATGTAGATGATTGGCTTTCAGACTATCGTCCACTTTTTCAGACTGTTCACTTTTTAGACTATTGTCTATGTACAAAAGTAATGCGGATGATTGGCCAGAATAAATGGATATGCATGCTTCACGTAAACCCCTCCACTGATCAATGTGAACGATTGTTCGGCAAATCGAGCGGATGTGACCTCCGATCACCGCTTGATCTACTTGAATCTATTTGATCGTATGAGACGTATTGTGACGGCCCAGACCCACATGCCACAATATTGTCAGGTTTTGGGCTTAAGTCCCCGCCCCGATTTTGTTTTTGGCATAAGCTTAAGTCCCCACTCAAAACATGTCATAACATGTAGCATCTGCAATCACATATAGCTAGGGTCAGGACTTTTCCTTATCCGATGTTGGACTATAACAATCCTCCCACCTTATAGAAGAGCCGTCATCGGCTCTGATACCATTTTGTGAAGACTCAGACCCACATGTCACAATATTGTCTGCTTCTGGGCTTAATTAGTTTTGTTTATTTTCTTCTTTATATTCAAGATACTATTAATGAGGTTAGATAAACAAGAATATGATTTAAATTTTAGTGCTTAATTAGTTTTAGATAAATAAGAATATAAAATTACAGTTTAAATAAAAGAGTAAATTTCTAACTATGTAAATTTGCAAATAAACAATATCAATAGGGTATTCCAAATAAGTCAATATATCAAATTTACAAATATTAGAGTTTAATTAGTTTTAGATAAACAAAAATATAAAATTACAGTTTTAATAAAAGAGTAATTTACTAATTATACAGATATATCAGATTTAATAGGAGAGTATAAAATTACTAACAAGAATATAGAATTACACTTTTAATAAAAAGGTATATTATTAATTATATAGATATACCAGATTTATAAAATTTTATAATGTTATTTAATTTTAAATAAAATAAAAATATAGTTTAGATTTTTATGCCTAATAGAAAGGTAAATATTAATAATAAAATAAATGAATTGTTTGAAAAGAGAAACAAAATATAAAGCAATTTACAAATTATGTAACTTTCAAGGGAAATCATAATATTAAACATGCAAATCTATTAATTTATAAGATATTAGAGTTTAAATAAGATTTTTAAACTTGTCGATGCGTGATCGAATACATCCTATGCGATAGGATCTGAGAAGACTAAGATAGATTGTGGGTACCCACCTCTTGAAGCGTGAACGGTAGATCTATCACAATTCGGACTGAAAAGATCGATGCCTAAGGAGTCGATTCGTCTAAGTTTTAGGGGAGAATAATTTCTAATTATAGAGAGTATAAAGCTTTTAAAGTTTTATTTATAAACACAAAGCAATTGGTGTTCTCTTCTGAAATTATAGTTATATCATTTAACTTGTTTCATCACTTAAAATGGACATAACTTTTTATATTCATGTCAGAAATGTCCAAATTATATATCGTTTGAATCATATCTCTGAACATTTCGCATTAAGTCTAATTTTGATATAAGAAAAATCATAATTTTTTTAAAAAGTGGATGAATTCCGGTGTGGAGCAGTAACATTATGCACGATTCAAATCATATCTAACACCATTAAAATAAAATAAGAAAATTCAGGTTATTAAATTATTATTATAGTTTCACATCGGATAGGGAAAAGTCCTATCCCTGGGCTATATGTGATTGCAGACGCTACATGTCATAACGCGTTTTTGGTGGGGACTTAAGCTCATACAAAAAAAAAATCGGGGCAGGGACCTAAGCTCAGAACCGGACAATATTGTTGCATGTGGGTTTGGGTCGTCACAGAATGGCATCAGAACCGAGGATAACTCTTCTATAAGGTGGGGGGATTGTTATAGTTCCACATCGGATAGGGAAAAGTCCATACCCTGGGTTATATGTGATTGCAGACGCTACATGTCATGACGCGTTTTAGGTGGAGACTTAAGCCCATGCCAAAAAAAAAATCGGGGCGGGAGCCCAGAACCGGACAATATTGTAACATGTGGGTCTGGGTTGTCACACATATACTATAGTGTATCTCCCTTTCTCTTAATAAAATAATAACTTTTTTAATAAAAAAATACCTAGCCTTCATTAAATGCTAGTAAGACAGTTGGTCTCTCCGATCATTGCTTAAAGGGTATTTTTGCTATTTTGGTGAGTTTAGGAGAGAGAGAACTCACTAGTGATAATTATGTTTAGGAGAACTTTTCCCAACTAATAATTTTGGTCGATAACTCTTACTAATAAATCCCTTTTTAAAAGGTAATTATCATTTAAAAGCTAGCTTTCAACTAGGGATGCAAGTTTGGTGTACCGAACCGAACCCAAATTTTTCGGTGTTCGATTCGTTACACCCCAAACCAAAACCGAACTGAAATGCATTCGGTTCAATTTTATTTTTCTGAAACCGTAACCAAAACCGATTCAGTTTGGTTCGGTGTAGGTTAAATACCTATTTTTAGGATATTTATTTTTGTATTTCTGATATTTTTTGGTGTTTTCAAATTTTCCCGATTTTTTTCGATTTACTCAACTTACTCCCTCAATTTTTAGTTTCAAGCCATCCAAACCGAAATCGAACCGAATTGGGGTTCCATTTGTATCGGGTTTCGATCCCATTTGGTTCCCTCAATTTTCAGTTTGGTTTTGGTGTTCCGTTCAAAACCCTACTATCAACTCAATAAATGTGACAGTTACCGGTTGCTTTTCGTTTTGTAATAAGATAAAAAAGTCATTTGTAGGGAGAGAACCCCTCATGTGCCTCGTCACTAAATAGTTCTAGAAGAGCTAACCGCACAAACAAGTTTAATCCCTAAAAAGTCCTTTTCATGCAGCAATATTTCTGCCTAATTTTAGTACTGCTAGAAGAAGAAATTAGGTATCTGAACACCACCATTGAAAAGCTACCATACACGTCGATTATACAAATAGAGAAAGTAACAAAAACATTACATAATTTAAAGAAATTCATACTTAAAAAACAACAACAAAGATAAGCTTCATTTCATTCATGCTGTTCAATGCACTTACTACAAATTAAGGCACATTTAATTTTTTATTGTGCCACATGCCCATCAGTTAATATATAGAAATATAAAAGCACAACATTGTCCAATACACGATAAAAAGTAAGATTGTTTAAGGCATAGTTATCAGTTAGCCCATGCTATAGGAGAGTTTACCTCTTTTAATTAATTCTTATGCCCTTGTTTTAATTCCTGCAAAAGAGGATTTATCTATTCTACTAGTAACCTTATTGCTCTCTATTATTTTCCTATCATTATAGATTTTACTTATTCGGATAGAAAATGAGAAAAGATGAGGATAGAATTGCTAAATAAGTAAATCTTGAATAAAATCTTGTTATAGAAGAAATTATTATGGAAAAAGGGTACCTTTAAAGTATATAATAAGATGTCAATAAAGAGAATAGGAGCCTATTAAAATAAGTGAATTCTATTATGACAGATATTAGCATAGAGCTATATTATCATACACAACCTAAGTGACTATTCAATAATAGCAGTCGACAGATGGCCACTCTCTGTTCACTTTCACGACTGGTAAGTGAGGCGTTGGTTCCCGCAAAGGTATAGGAGATACCATATGTTTATGTCATAGGAGTATATTTAATTCATACTTTCCCTCTTCTAAAAAGGTAATTTTTTTGAGGAATTTTCTCGGAAAAATTAAGCAGAAAACGTCTTATCTAACATAGGCCCACTTGAACTTAAAAACAAAGGAAAGCAGGTTTTTGAGAAGGAAAACTCACTTTTCGCTGAAAATGTTGAAAATTTGGCACTTTATGTGTTGTGGAACAGGGCCGAAAAGCTAAGAATTAATGACTTAAAATTTTGAGGAATAGTCTAAAATATATCTCGATCAAAGTATCAAAAATTGGCTAATATTGATATGTATCGGCGCGATACATATCGCTTTCTCGGCAAACTAATATTGGCTGGATACATATCGGTATCCTAACTCAAGTATGAGATACCTTATCAACCAATACGGGCCTGTATCGACTGATATGTCTCGATTTCGGCTGAGACATAGATTATTTTTTTTTTAAAAGACAGATGCGTATCGGCATCGGTCGAGTTGTATCGATCATCGGTAAATTGATACTCGAGACCCGTACCCTATTCTGGAATTTGGGTGGAAACAGCCGAAGAAGGCTTTAACACGTCCCTAGAGCTGACGTGGCAACCAAAGCTGCGTCCTTTCGAAACAATAACTGCGGGTGGGTACTTTTATTTACAATCCAAATTCAGTCATCTCAACTCGCATTTTTAAATAATTGATTATTTTAAATGAGACGATGGAAATCAATTTTTGCCCCAATCTTTCACACACTCGATTTGGAGATCAGGGGCCTATCATTTTTTTTTTTGATAATGATCAGGGGCATATCACTGAACAATCAAATTTTGATTTTACATGAGACACATCTCAAAAAGTGACCATGATCATGGGCATTTGATCAATTGTGGATCTTAGATGTGAGCAATGTAAATTAATATCTGACCGTTTGATGGTTGGTCAATGATCTCTAGATCTATTGTGTGGGAGATTTTGGAAAGAAAGGAACTCCATTGATTCAAATCAGTCTATACTTAAACAAGTGGCATACGAGTTGAGAAGGAAGAATCCTCGTCTGTAAATAAAGGCTCACCGAATGCCGTTGGTTGATGACGGACCCCAAGTTGACTGCTTAAACTAACAATTGATAAGGAGCACGATACGTCAGATTTTTTGGCAACTTGTGTAGGGAAATGGGCACAAAATAATGGGCGTTCATTAACCATTTGGCCCCAACACGTGCGTCGCTTTCCCCGAAGACCAGATACCCCGAATCGTGGTCGGGTGGCTAAGCGGCTTTAACTTTACTTTATTTTTTATTTTCTATCTTTATAACTTAGGCATCCCAAGCTTAGGTTTATTTTATTATTTATTTTTCTTTAAACAACTTGTGTTATTTAACCTTTTACCAAATAGGTTATGGGTTCAACCTTTTCCAGGCCATATATTTGCTTCTTCTTTTATTTTTATTTTTATGAGTTGGATCGGGTTGGTGCTGGTCATAGGTCGAGTCATTTGGCTCATTGGACTAGGCCGGCCTTATGTATTGACTAAGGAAAATTTCAGACCTTATTTTGTTCGGTTTAGATTTGTTTGATCTAATCTTTTATATATATATAAAATTTTCTTATTAAATTATTTAATTTTAAAACAACGATCTTGTGCTCGTTACAACTCAATTTTTCGCAAATGACATAAATTTGAATATATTTAATGACAATTATCCAATGAACCTATTTATAAAATCTTTTGAGAGTGTTCAAGTGCTAAAAAATGACAAAGAAAGATTCTATGACAGTTATAGTGTTAAAAAATGTCACAGTATTATTAATTGAGTAACTCGGTCCGTTGGGTACGTTCTATTATTTAGCTTTTCTATTTTTGTGTTTTATTTTCCTTTAATAGATACTTTCATTAACTTATTAGTTGCATTTTCAAATTATAAAAAGTAGCATGGAATATGCAAATATTCGTAATCTCAGAGCAATCATGGTAACAAATTTCAATTTCGGCAATATTTCGGTATTTAGGGAAAATTTTGAAAAGTTTTGAGAAAATTTCGGAGAGTACAAAAAATGTTATATATAAGTTATATTTAATATTTATAACTTTTTATTTATTATGCAAAAAGGACTAAAATTAACAGAAATTTCATTAAATTTGACAAAATTTCGTTAATTTTGTCGAAATTAATAACATTTGGCGATTTCAGAGAAATCATTGAAATTTTACTGAAAGTTATGTTCAACTTCTATTTCAGTAAATTTCAGCAAATTTTTGAAAAATATCAAAGAAATTTGTCACAAAGGGAGAAATGCATATTATTTTATTTGTTTAAAAAAAAATTGTGGTGATTTTTTTTTTTGAATTAATATAAAGGAGGGCCCCATTTTAAGAGCTCGGCTTGGGCACTCAAACTCTCAGAGTTGGCTCTACAGTAGAGGAGAACTCACGACCCTGGGAGCATACCCAAGTCACAAACTCCTTGGTGGGTGTGGTGTGGCTGTGACTTGTGAGGATAAGGAGCATGACGTTAAGGGGTGGCAATGTTGCACGAAAGCTCACAAACTAACCAACGAAGTTACGAGAAACGATCAAATAATAATGCAAAAAAAAAAGAAAAAAATAATCACAAACACAGACAAGACAATATTTACGTGATTCTGTAATATGCCTACGTCCATAGGCAACAATAATTCACTATATTAATGATCACACAAGAATACAAGAACACTCAAGCCTCACCAAAGTTCTCCCCAAAAACTCCAGATAGTTTTTCCAAAGCTTTACAATGATATCTCTCTCACACAAAGGCTCTCTAATTCGTCCATGAGCTTTCCTTATATAGAAGTCTCGAATCCTACTTCTAACTCAAGAGAAATTGCTCAAAAAACGAAATTTGCACGTAACTTAGACGTCGCGAGTCGTCAAGGGTCTAGCGACAACCAAAGTCGCTCGAGCGACTTACACCCTAAACTTTTACCTTTGAACCGTGCCCTGGTAGCTCTAGCGAGAATCAAACTCGCTCGAGCGACTTACACCTGTGAAATCTCGCTTGTGGAGTGCACAACTTGCATGAACAAATTTGGCTCCTGCTCGAGCGACTTCAAAGTTAAGTTAGAGCCTAATTAACAAATCTTCACCTGGCTCTAAGCTTCACTATATACTCTTTCTTCCAATCATCGCTATACTCATATCACCGCTGCCACTAATACCTCGAGGGCGCTCAAACCTGCTGAACATTGATCAACTTCAAACAATGTTTAGCTTTGACCACCGGTACTACTTTTGTCATCATATCCGTTGGATTGTCTTTCGTACTCACCTTCTTCAAAAATATATCGCCATCTTCAAATATTTCCTGTATGAAATGATACTGTATATTAATGTGATTGGTATGAGCATGATATACGTGATTCTTTGCCAAATAAATAACAATCTAGCTATCGTAGAACACATCGACACTTTCCTCTGCGATCCTTAAATCACCAACTAAGCCCTCAAGCTACAATGCTTCTTACACTGCCTCTGCTACTGTTATATACTCTGCTTTTATAATAGACAAAGCCACTGTATCCTATAACATCGACCTCCAAATAATCGGACCACCTGATAGCTTAAACACATATCCCGTTGTAGACCGACGCTTATCCAAATCACCTACGTAATCTGAATCTACGTATCCGCATAACTGATGATCTATACCACTGCGAAAAATCAGATCGATATCCTTGGTACCACGTATGTACCTCATAATTCATTTCATTACCCACCAATGCTCCTTGCCTAGATTAGCCAAATACCTGCTAACCATGCTAATGACATATGAAATATCCGATTTAGTGCATATTATAGCATACATCAAGCTACCAACCACACTCGTGTAGGAAACACGAGTCATGGACTCACGCTCCTCATCTATAGTAGGAGACATGCTAGCAGAAAGATGAAAGTGAGTTGCTAATAGAGTACTCATAGCCTTTGAGTTCTCCATCCCAATCCGTGAGAGTACCTTCTTTAGATAACTCATTTGTGTCAGATATAATTGTCCTTTTTTTTTTGTCCTTTTGAATCTCCATCCCAAGAATCTTTCTCGATGCATCAAGATCCTTCATCTCAAACTCCATGCTAAGTTGAGATTTCAACTTGTTGATCTTCATCATACTCTTTACAGCTATGAGCATGTCATCAATATACAAGAGAAAGTAAATAAATGAGTCATCCGCTAGCCTTTTGAAATAAACACAGTTGTCGTATTCACTTCGAATATAATTTTGGCCCACTATGAACGTGTCAAACCTCTTATATCACTATCTCGGTGATTATTTCAACCCGTACAAGGGCTTCTTTAATTTGTACACTAACCTCTCTTCTTCAAGAGACTTGAACCCTTTAGGTAGGTTCATATAAATCTCCTCCTCCAAATCACCATATAGAAACGTTGTTTTCATATCGAGTCGCTCAAACTCTAAGTCCAACTGTGCTACAATTGATAACAAAATCCGGATTGAAGTGTGTTTCACAACTAGTGAGAACACTTCATTGTAATCAATGCCTTCATTTTGCACATAGCCTTTTTCTACCAACCGTGTTTTATATCTTGCACCACTACTTTTCGGAGAACCCTATTTCTTCTTATAAACTCATTTATACTTAATCACTCTTTTTCCCTTAGGTGACTTTGTTAGTTCTTAAGTTTGATTCTTGTAAAGAAATCCATCTCTTCACTCATTGCAGTCTTTTATTCTCGTGCACTTCAACCACTGATTACATCCTTGAATAAAGACAGCTCATTGCCATCCAACGTCAACGCGTAGGTGACCATATGTTCGTAACCGTAGCAAATTGGTACTCTAATATTTCTTTTGGGTCTTTCACCTGCTAAAGATTATTCTAGCTCTGTCTCAACTATTTTTACACTATTCTCTGATGTAATAACTGTATGAGTTTCTAACTCCACCTCAAACTGATCTTTCATTATCTATTCTCCAATTTTCATGATCTGTTTGCTAAAACTTCCAATAGCAGATTCATCAAAGGTCACATCTCTATTAATCGCAATTTTATTATGCTCAGGACACCATAACCTGCATTCTTTTACACTATTTGCATACCCTAAGAAAATCACTTTCTTAGCCCTTGGGTCAATTTTACTATCTCTGACATGACAGTAAGTCGTGCAACCAAAAACTCTCAATGCATTGTAATCTACAGGCTTCCCTGACCACATATCAATTAGAGTCTTGCACTCTATTATTGTAGACGGTGATCTGTTTACTAGATTGCACGCTGTACTGATTGCCTCAGCCCATAACTCTCTATCCAATCTCGCATTGGATAGCATATATCTTGTCTTTTCAAGTAGAGTTCTATTCATACGTTCTGCTACTCCATTCTGTTGCGGTGTATTCCTCACTATGAAATGTCTATCAATATCGTTCTCTTCACAGAACTCCTAGAACTGTCTATTGGGGTACTCACCACCATTATCGGTTCTCAACCGCTTGACCTTCCTTTCAGTCTGATTCTCAAACAATATTTTTCACCTCTTGAAGATTTCTAATACCTCATTCTTATTTTTCATCACGTAGATCCATACATACCAAGAGCAATCATCAATGAAGGAGACAAAGTATCTGACACCTTCTTTAGAAGGAATCTTTGAAGACTCGCATACATCTGAATGTATATAGTCCAGTGTACCTTTCGTAGTGTGAACTGCTTTGTTGAACTTAACCCTACACTATTTTTCAAAGACATAATGCTCACAAAAGTTAACTTTTCTGGCCTTTATACCATTCAACAAGTCTTGCTTACTCAATTCTGTCATCTCTCTTTCTGACATGTGCCCTAAGCGCATGTGTCATAATTGCGTAAAGGACAAATCACTATCATCTAATGTAAATACTATTGCTTCACCTGTGACTTTACTCCCTGATAGAAAGTAAAGGTTCCCAATCTTTTCCCCTTTCATCACAACAAGAGATCCCTTTGTCACCTTCAAAACTTCACAATAAGCTGACGTACATCAGTCAATGTTCTCATAACCCTATCATGTATTTTTACTCTGATACTCCCGTTTCCAACTATTTTACAGGCCATATTGTTACCCATTAAAATCGTTTCACCATCCACTTCTTTATAAGACGCGAACTAGTCCCTATTTGGACACATGTGGTAGGAGCACCCTGAATCTATTATCCATACATTTTGCGAGTATTTATCTGAAACCACTGACAACACGTTTCCATCATCATCCGGAGCTTGTTCGGCTATACCAATCTCATCAACGACTCCTTTCTAATTCTTGTCCTGAGCATCGTCCCTCTTTGTTTGTAACTGTGGATAATGCTTTCTGATGTGATCCTTTTTGTGACACTTGTAATATTCTACTGTCTTTCTATTTTTATATTTAAATCTGAACTTTGATCTACCCCTTCTGAATTTACGATCCTCTACTCTCCCCCTAACCAACAAGTCATCTGCTTGCGAATCACTATTCGAACCTTTCTTTCTCATGTCGTTACAAAGCAGTGCTGCTGTAACTAACTCAAGTTCAATAGTATCCCATAGAGTAGCGTAGTAACTAGGTGCTCATAGGAATTAGGGAGGGAAGACAAAAGCAATAGTTTTTTGTCTTCATCCTTAACTTCTTCAACATTTAATAGTTCAGACATTCTATTGAATTCATTAAGATATTCGTTAAGAGAAGTATCTGCCTTTATATGCAAATTGTACAGTTGCTTCTTGAGATATAGACAACTCGTTACAGATTTCGTCATGTAGAGACTCTCCAATTTAGCCCACAACGAGGCCACCGAGTTCTCCTGCATTACGCTGTATGTAATCTCCTTTGCTAGACATAGTCGAATCGTACTACACGCCTAAAGTTTGAATTCTTTCCAATCACCATCGGACATATCCGTTTGCTTATCCGAAAGCCTTTTCAATGCCTTGTACAACCTTTGTTGAATCAAGATATCCCGGATATGTACTTCCTACACGTCGATTTTCTCAACCTTGAACCCCGTATTCGAAACTTTTGCGGACTTCGACGCCATCTCAGATCGTAGAATAGAAAACCTCTCTTTGATACTAATTTGTTGCGCGAAAACTTACAAACTAACCAACGATCTCACGATGAACGCTCAAATAAGAAAATAAATATAGAAGAAAATCAACCATAAAGACACAAGAGACAATATTTATGTGATTCGGCAATATGCCTACGTCCACGGGCAACGATAATCCACTATATTGATGATCATACAAGAATAACAGAACACTCAAGCCTCAAGCGATAATCCAAAAAAAATTTAGATAGTTTTTCCAAAGATTTACAATGATATCTCTCTCACAAAGGCTCTTGAATTCATCCATAAGTTTTCTCTTATATAAAAGTCTCAAATCCTACTTCTAACTCAAGAGAAATCGCTCAAAAAACGGAATCTGCATGTAACTTAGACGTCGTGGGTTGCTCGAGCGACAACTAAAGTCGCTTGAGCGACTTACACCCAAAACTTTTACCTTTGAACCATGCCTCGATCGCTCGAGCGAGAACCAAACTCGCTCGAGCAACTTACACCCGTGAAATCCCACTTGTAAAGTGCACAACTCACTCCCTAAGCATGATGGGTAGAGTGACTTAGTGAGACAGGTAACGACCTGTTCACCTTTTTTTTTTTTTTTTTTGATAACTTAGGGTAATACCAAAGTTATGTTTGGACTAATCTCTAAGGAATGCCCTCGCCTCCACCGCATAACGAGAATTTTACGATTTACACACCCTACGAGGCATCTTGTTATCGTAAAAGGGAAATGCCAATACTCGGATCGTCTAACTTATTGGCAGCCATTTTATACTGTTTATAATTGTAATTGAAATAATAATAAAATATTTCATGAATATCCATTTATTGGCCACGTGGTATTAGACTTTGAACAATCTTAATCATAAAGAAGGCAATTCATTTATTGAATTAAAATAAGCTAAAAAATATCCTTTTGAACGATCTAAATCATGAGATTTAGGCATTCTAAAGTGAATGATTATTTATATTTTTTCTAAACACCAATGAGGTTAATAGAAGGGCAATGGTCAGGTCCTACTAGGTAGAATCGGATTTCCAATTTTCATCTGAAAAGAATTTTAACTGCATGTCATGCTATAAAAAGTGAAAACCAAAAAAGTTAAGATTCACCGATTTCCAAGAGCAGCAAATGAGGTTGGACTGAAAATCTAGTTTTACCTAACAGGACTTTGACCATTCCCCATTAATAAAATCCTTTAATAGGCCTATCCTTTAGGGGGAACATGTATCTTAGCCGGTCTGCAAGTTGACCTATTTGAAATAATCAATATGATTGCAGGGTTCATGCAATTGATTAGGCAGTTATTGAACAAGCCATACCTACACTTGGGGTCAATGGTCAGGTTGAATAGGATTTCAGGTTTAATCACAACTACAACCCTCAAATACGAGAGAATCATGACTTTTATGATTTTTACTTTTATAAAATAAAAAGTTATTGAATTTGAGATCCGATTCAACCTCGTTGGACCTTATCATGAACCCGTACACGTATGTCCCAACAAAACCCTTATAAGAAAATATAGTATGGGGACCGATTCAGACACAATAAATTGAGATAACGCATTAGCCTTGTCCTTATTCACCAAAACCATAGTCAGAAAGTCAGGATGGGAAAATAATTCGCAAGGGTCAATTCAATTAAATACAAAAATATTCAATAGAGTTTGAAAAAATAAAAGTAATAAAAAATATAAGAATATATTATAATATATTTCAAGCTAGAAATAATATTTTTAATCAATAACATCAATTATAAGATACACATATTTTTAATCTTATAAATGTACATGAATGATTTTTTCTAATTAAATCCGGTAAAATTCGACATACTCTTAATTGAAAAATTTTTAGTCACCTAATTCTATGAATTTTTTGAAAAATTCATGAATAATTACTAAATAATTTTGAATTATTCACTATTTTTTTTAAAAGTCATGATTTTTAATATTCCTCTATTCATGATTTTAATATACCTCTTTAGGATACGTTTATTCTCAATCACCCAGTCCATTAGCTCTCTTTTCCAAGCACCTGCCTGACGCGTCTTCCCATACCAGCAGCCTAGTTGAGGCGTCTTCTCATGTCAATTGCCTCCATGACGTGTTTTCTCACTCATACGAACAACCGAACAGGTGCATCCATGCATGTGCACAGACATAAATACAGGAGGTATGTTGGTAGATGCTTGATGCATATCGGAGCTAATACGTATCAGTATAAGCTGATATTTGATATCTTGATATATCAAAATTTTACCTTACCGAATTATTGCGACTTGGTGATGATGCTTTTTTGAGTTTTTTAATGAAAAAAACCAGTCTTTCGTGACTGATCGAGACAAGAAAAAAAAACTGCAAGAGCATGCCTGTTACTGAGGAATTATCTATTATTTTTTTTAAGAAAAATAGAAAGCAAAAAACAGAGAAACTTTTAATATTTGGTTTGCTCAATGACACATGCTTATAGCTATCTCGGTCGAGGAAGTTGGCTAATGGCCGCCTATAAGAGGTGTTATACGGTTGCCTTATATGAATCATGTAAGATCCATACACCACGTGTCACTGTGTCGATCGCCTAAAACTAGCTTTTGCCAAAACTTGCTAACTCCCTAATAGGTGATTGAGTTTGTATTATGTACCCCACCTGAGTATGGTGCACGGGCAATGGTCAGCAGGTCCAACCAAGTTGAGCCATACTTCGACTTCAACCCCATCTGCTGCTGCCCTTGGAAATGGGAGAATCTTGACTTTCATGATTTTCACATTTTTATAAGATGACTTGTAGTCAAAATTCTCCTATTTCGAAGGGCGATTGATGTAGTTGAATTCAAAATCTAATTCAATCTAGTTAGGCCTGACCACTGCCCCTGGTGCACTATCGACTTTTGAGATAAATGGGAATTTTGACCCACTTGAAGACATGTAGCTAGGGCTGTAACAAAGCCAAGCCAGCTTGATAACTCGGTTCGATTCGGCTAATAAATAAGAGCTTTTCTCTTTAAAGTTCGGCTCGGCTCTCGAGCGGAGTTTGACAGTTTGTAGCTCGAATGAACAAAGTTGAGCTCAAGCTAAGGCCGGCTTGACTCTATGACTCGGTTTATATATATATATATATATATATATATATATATATATATATATATATATATATATATAGAAAAGGCCTCTGTCCTCCATAGGAGGACGGTCATCGTCCTCCAAGCTTCCACGTGGCAGCCAACATATTGTTTCGATGCCACGTGGAGCTAGGGTGCATTGCTTAGATCATCTTTGAAAAAGAAAAATTTGAAAATTAATCTTCACCGTGTATTTTTTTAATGGTGAAATGTGGACCAATGAAACCCGTCAAACTTTGACTTGTGGGTTTAAAAAGTTTTTTTCAATTTTTTTTTTAATATTGATTTATACCGTTCGGTTGTGCTCCACGTGACACCTAAACAGTGTTTTGGATGTCATGTGGAGCTCCATGCGTATCTTGAAGGACGGTGACCGTCCTCCATTGGAGGACCTAATCGGCTCCCTATATATATATATAATTAACTTTGAGAGGTCTATTTTAGACTTTAAAGTAATTGTTTAAGTTTATTCAACGATTACTTTGAAGGATAAAATAGGAACTTTTTGCCCCCACGTACCCCAATTTTCACTCTATATATTATATAGTACCCACTGTTACTCCTATCCACGGTTCTCAATATCACTCCCGTTTGAGAGCAAACTGAGATGATTAGTGAATCAAATCAAATTAGTGAAGTCATTTTTATCATTTTATATTTAAAAAAAATAATTAGTATTTTCATCTACCATATTTTTCTGCTTGACTTATATATTTCATTAAGAGAATATAATAGTTATCAAGCATATTTCAAGAGTTCAAATTATTATAAAAATATATTATTTTTCGTAATTTTTTTAAAAGTTATGCACTCAACTGATTTTATTCAATTGATCTAATTTTATCAATGTTCATCATGCTACATGAGTCTGAGAAAAATTTCAAATCCATCGCTTGACCATCAAATTAACCAATAAGGAGATAGACAACAAGGAGATATAAATCAAATGATAAGTGTCATTTAAAAAGATATCTACTAAAAATGTGTGTGATTTTTATTTTGAGTTCATTTTTCATAATAGAATATATTTGGCTCGAAGCTCAATCCGAATTCGGCTCGAGTTCGGAGAACTGAGCTAGAACTTAAAATTTTTAAGTTTGAAGAGCCTACAGCCAACCCTAATTTGGCTCGTATTAGATAGAGTCGAGCTAGAGCTGACCCGAGCTCCGGGTGAGCCCGAGATCAGGTGCAGCCCTACATGTAGCAATGCACGGGGACTCAACCCAGTGCGCCGCGCTGAGTTCGGCCTCCTAATACCAACTCTAAATAGATTTAAAAGTAGCATCATATTTTAATCCTTAATTAAAATGTTTCTAGAGTGGGGTTTATACTATATTTTTAAACAAAAGTCGAAAGGACACTGATATAAAGGATAACGGACTCCTCACCGTCAAATGTTAACTTGTAAATCTCCTTATCTCCTTCAAGAGATTGATTGTCGTTTACCCTATACCAAATCGAAAAATAATAATAATAATAATAATATATATATATATATATATATATATATATATAGGTAGTGTGGTATAATGGATTAGGTAATCAGTTTGTTGTCATGCGACACTCAGTAATATAATCGAATGCTACACAAAAGAGTGATTTGATGATTATAGTTAAAAGAGTGATTTAATGATTATAACTATTGTAATAAATAAGAAAATAACAATAAAAGTAATTATTCGATGGATAGTGTTAATTGTGTGAAAAATAAACAATATAATCAATTATGATTCGATATTCATTTTCTCTACAATTAACTGTATTGACCCCAAGGTTTTATATTATTATTTTAATTTTTTTTGTACAATAATTATAATTATGGAGCAACTACTTTACGTGACACTAAACTAATGAGGGACCAGGTATGCTACTTCAGTCGCCAGGCTACCTTTGTCCTCATATGACACCATTTTAATGGCATGTGGTGCATGGAGAGTTCATTTAGATTACATAAAAAAGCTATTTGATCTATTGACTAAATGCGTAAAAGCATAAAAGCGTCACAAATTGAGCATTACCATGTAATTGTCTAAATCTATTTGAGTAATTTTTATTTTATTTTTATAACATATTTTAGCATTTTTTCTTAATAACTTGTAGCTCTATAATCACATGATAGAGATTTTTTTTTATGTAATATTTGGGTCAAATCCGATCTATCTTAACCAAGTGACAACCCATAATATTAAAAAGGACCAAACTCTCTTGACCCTTATTTAACACCAAAATGGTGTTTAAATGATCTCACATGGTTAAGGGTCAAAGATAGGGTAATCTATTCCATTGAAGTGATAGATCATACATTGGAAGGCAACAGGCCCAAAAATAAAAGTTTTTGAGAGCTTTGAACCATCCAAACTATTGACTGTCATTTAAATGATTGTTTTTATTTTTAATGGCTGATATTAAAGTTGATCAATCCGATGATTCACATACACTTATAGGTATCTTTCTTTTGGCTTAAATATGCTCCAATGATGGATTATCACTTGAGCGAATTAGATTACTCAAAATGTACACCAAATGGAATAATGATAAATCACTCTTCATTGATGTGAGATAATAAGTATAAATTTAATTGGATCAAATCATTTAAACATCATTCTGATGATTATTGACTGCATACATAATTAATGACCTATTTTACTGAACGAATGAAGCCAATCATTTATACCATACCAACTCCTTATGGATCAAAGATTCTTCATTATTATTATTATTATCCTCGTCCTCATAGTCACCTTGAACCCATGGTATAAAAAATAGGTAGATACCGATACGTAACGGTAATACATATCAGTTTCTTGGCAAACCGATACATATTAGCCCGATTCGTATCGATATCGTAACTCGATTATCAGATGTCGTATTAGCCGATACAGGCTCATATCGGCCGATACGTTCAGGTATCGGCCAATATGTCTCAATTTCGGCCGAGACGCTTTTTTTTTTTTAAAAGTAGGCTAATACATATCGGTATCGACCGAGTCCAATTCGATACCCAAGACCGATTTTGATACTTTGCTTTACCAACTTCTTATTGATTATAGATGCATCATAATCATCATCATCATCCCAATCCCATCTATTTGGGGACGTGAGTCCTATATTTCTACTTCGTCACCTTGTCTTCTATATTACTGCTTTGCAATGGAACCCTTTTAATAGGCCGTCAATGACATCTGAAATAAGCGTTTGGGATTGCTCTGCAGTGCTCTGTGGAGGCAAAAAGCACTTCTCTATTTCAGAACGAGATTCTTGTTTGGTTGTAAATGCTCGTAGCTCTGTTGAAGGGTGAAAAAGCTGAATTTAATTTTATTTAAAATGACAATTTAAATCGATTTCGGATCAGTACCGATTCGGTTTTTATCGATTACGCCCAGTCGATCTCATCGCTTAATGCTTTTCAAAGGTAGGCGCACTCGGCAATCAGGTCAGGGCAAATACGACTGTCACATTTTCCATAGTGGCAGCCCAATGCTGGATGGGCTGCTGACTAGCTAGCATCGAACTTATCGAAAATTCAAAATGGCCGCTCACTACATCTACATGGCTCAGAATCAAAAGCCATATCCACCAAACAAGCCTTATCTGAAGGAAACAGTAATCAGATGGTCGTGATTGTTTGTACAACCTATCATTGGGCATTTGGGCTAACATAAAATAGCTAGATCCATTAATTTCTTTCAGAAAAGTTGATATTGTAAATGACATAGATATATAGATCGAAGCATTTCCCACAAAAAAATTCAACAGACCCAATTTCAGCACCGAATGATATAACTAATCTAAATCTTCATTTTCAGCAGACTCTGAAAAAGCCAGTAATTGAACAAGATTACCAAAATAAAAAAAATAAAAAAATAAAAAAAACTCCCCCGAGTTCGTAGCCTTCTATGTACAAACTAAACACGAACATCGACATCAGCTTTAAAAGAACCGGAGATACAAAAAAGCCGGCCAAAAGCCTCAGATTCCGGTTCCTTACGAAGAAATCGAAAGTCGCCCGAACTTAAGCGCCAACCCTCGATCCCGCGTGATGAACGGGTGCGTCAGAAGCTGCGCAACCGTCCACCTCCGTCTCGAATCTTTCTGTAAACAACAATCGATAAAGTTTCTGAACTCATCCGAAGCGCTCCCGGGTAGAGCCGGCGGCTCCCCAAAACATATGGCGCACATTAGCGTCGGCCAGTCCGGTCGCTGGCCAGGTGGCAGAAATGGAAAGTGCCCAACATACAGCTCCACCAAAGTCAACCCTAAACTCCAAATATCCCCTGCATACCCATCGTAGTTTCCTCCATACGTATCTGGATCGAACCGCTCTGGGCTCATGTACGCACACGTGCCCACGTACGACGCGCACGGATCAAGCGTTCGGCACATGATCTTGCTCACACCGAAATCCGAGATCTTCACTTCCATCTTACCGTTGACGAGGAGATTTGAGGGTTTAATGTCGCGGTGAACGATCTTTTGGCTGTGGAGGTAGCTTAGGCCTTCGAGAACCTGGCGCGAGATCCCGGCGAGGGCAGTTTCGGAAAAGGTGCCCGATTTTTGTAGGACGCTTTCCAACGATCCACCGTCCATGTATTCCATGACGATACTGACGTCGCCGCACGATTTCTCGAAGATCCCGCGGCATCGGACGATGTAGGGGGAGTCCGTACGCTTGAGGATGTCTCTTTCGCGGGACATCTGACGGCGGACCGTGACGTCGCAGTCCCCCTGTACGACTTTGAGGGCGTAGACGGCGGAAGTGCGCTTGTGGCGGACTTTATAGACGGTGCCGCCGTTTCCGTGGCCGAGGACTTGGAGGGTTTCGAGGTCGGAGAGGCGTTCGATGTCGTGGGAACGAGTGGTGATAACGGTGGTGGTGCTGGTGCTGGTGCTGGAGTTGGGTGGGAGGGGTAACGGGAAACGAGGGCGGCGGTCGGCGGTTTCCGGGAGGGGGAGTTTGAGGTTTCGTTGCCTTCGCTCTCTAACGGCGGCCATTTGGGTTGAGAACTCGTTTCTTGAGTGCCTTTTTGAGTTGAGCTCTGTTTTTTTATTTTTTGAGAAAAAGTTGAGCTCTTTGTTAAATGTCGACCATGGCGCGATTTTATATATATATAGAGAGAGAGGGAGAGAGAGAGAGAGTGAGAGAGAGAAAGAAGGAGGTGAGGTGTGTCGAGGCTGGAGATGGAAAGAAGTGGGGACCCGGGGGGCGGCTGGGAAGGCACGAGGATGGGGACTGCGTGGTGCCCAAGCAAATTTGGGTGGAGTAGAGTATTTGGCACTTGGGCACTCCATTTGGAGTAGAAAGAAGTATTTGATTGGGTCTCTATTATCACTTAATGCAGATAATAATTTTATTTTCTTCTTATGTCATGATAGGCATTATTTTTTTTTTTAATTTATTTATTTTTATAAAAAATTAGATAAACACTTTCTAATTTTTTCTGCTTCAGCCTCCCTTCCTTTTAAACAAACATGACCAACAATTAATTTGTTGATCATTTGTCTTTATGTGTGTTCTAGGAGATATTAAATGTCATATATTTTATTGGAAGAGAGTCGAATATGAATTGGACAAAAAAAGTTTTAGAAAAGGTAATCTCAAGGGAGTATAATTTGGCAGCTATATCCCTCATTTTTATTATGTGTTTGCGAATTTCTTTGTTACCATTGTACTTTATTATAGAGAGCTTATTCATTAGGGTAATGACAAGAGCTTTATCAGAACTTGTAAATTGTTTCTCAACAGTGTCGAGAAAATCTTTAACTTTAGTTTTATCTGGGATAGATTCTTTAATGCTCTTTCCAATATGAGACTTAATGAACATTAGACTTAATCGATTGGATCGTTCCCATTGCTCATACATGTTCTTTTCAGTTGGCGTGCTAAATTTCGAAGGGATGACGGGTTCATCCATTCGGAGTGTTAAATCTAAATTTAAACATCCCAATGTAAGGAGAATCCCCTCCTTCCAGTTCGAAAACTTATCACCAGTTACAATAGGAATGTGAGTTGGTCATTTTGAAATAATGGCAGATGACAAAACTGCAATAATTAAAAAAAAAAATGATGCTTATAATGGTGCTATGAAGAACATACAAATCCATACTTTATTTAGAATGTCAACCAATGTCAATATTCTAGATAATAAATTGATGAGATATTTTAACTCTCCTGTGGGGAGAGGTTGAAACACACCAATGATTTATTTAATTGCTTTATAATGAGACTAAGTGACGAATGATACCAAAATAAAAAAATTCTCTACCTGTGGGCATTAGAAAAATCTTTATATTAATGTCATGCTCAACATCTCATTCCAATTGATCTATGAATCACAACAACTTCTCTTTGGAGCTGAGTCATTGTGATTAATAATCAATCATAATTTATGAGGTCACACAAAAACAATTTAATTTAAAACACATACTTTATGCTAAATACACCATGGCAATTGAAGATGATGTGGCTACTCTTTAATTTATGATATATTTAGTCCTAATGGTGACCTCAAAAGAAATTGTGGTCAGTTCTTCTTAATAGAAAGCTCTGATACAAAAACAGACCTCATAAAAGTGTCTGGAAGGTCTGAGATACTCAAAAAACATAAATAATATGTGAAGATCTGATACCGATAGCCTTATAAATAAATAAAATTGGGCCTTTATCAGGTCGGGGTATCGAATTTGGTCAAACCTTTACTAGGTCCTCTGATGCATAAATAGACCTCATAAAAGTATCTGAAAGGTTCGAGATATTCAAAAAATATCTGTAATATGTGAAAATCGGATACCGATAGTCCTTATAAATAAATAAATAAATAAAATTAGGCCTTTATCGGGTCGGGTCCCAAATTTGGTCAAACTTTGACCAATCCCAAGTTGGGTCTTGGATCTGAAAATTTTTTGATTGAGCCTGTGCTAGGTCTTGGGTATGTATGTATGTAGATCAATGGCCCTAAAGCTCATAAGGTTATAAAAATTATTATACAAAGTGTGGGGAGCACCTAATATGGTGCTCCACCCACATACCCAATCACCCCCAAAAGTTACCCATCTTCCTTAACTTCCACCACCTTAGCAGAACACCTAACACCCAATAGTATGCATCTCTACAAATGCACATAAGTGCTCATGCATGGAATGGTTGATCTTGATTGGCGACCATCTGATAGTTGGCGAATGATGACCGCAATGGCCTAGTGATTGGATGACGGCGATCGGAGACCGATGATTGGCCGACGGCGATCGGCAACCATCCGAAAACGTCGGCGGCAAAAAAAAATCTCAAAAAATTACAAAAAATTAGAATTAATCCATAGAAATAATATCATTGAGAATAAAATTAAATTTTCTCCATAAAAAATGATTTGTAAAATTTTGGAGAGAGAGTAAGGAGCTAAACGCAAACTTTACGGTCAAAATTGGTCATGAAAGAATTAAATTTCTTTTCTTTAAATCAAAAGGCATCAAATAAAATTAAGCAGACACCATGATCAGAGATACCTGCTCTGATACTACAATATAAACTTTTTACGATAAAATTAAAGGCGAAAATAATTAATCAAAATTATACCTCTATTCATGATGCACTGATTTATGATGCCGAGATTCGAGGATCTTCAAGTCTATATAAACCTTTTCGAGATGCAAAGATGGATTTTATCGGCTTCTTTTTCTCGTATATTTTTGTTAGACTTAGGTCCTCAAAGATAGAATAATTTTATAATCTTTCTACCATCATTGAGAGATTGTGGATTAAAATTTAGATACATGAATCCACTTTCTAAATAATCACTTAACGGTATGGACATGATCCCATTTTCCAAAACCTCTTAATCGTATGTGGCTAATGGGTCAAATCATAATGGGTCTTAATGTGACAATTGGGTCACACCGAATCTTAAATGAGATCTGACTAACACCACTTGCTACCACTTAACATTGAAGGAGAGTGTACGAATTGTTCCTTATGATTGCGGTAGCTGTATTCGTACCTACCGAATTAATGATGAGGCTTATGGTGATCTTGGGGCCCTATGTGTACCATTGGAGAGGTAGTTGTTGATTTTCACAATCAGCGTTTGAGATGTGTTGTATGTGAAATAAAAAGTTGAACATATGATAATGCACTCACATCACAAGTTCCATTATGTTAAAAATTGTGATGAAAAACCAACTTCATCATCTTATTTAATAGATTAATGCTTTAGAGCGTTTGAGCGTAGGTGGCCTTACGAATTCGGTAGCTGCAAATACGCCTACCTGCTTAATGATGGAAGAATTAAAACGCTCGCCGTTGGCACTTTTTTTGTCATGCGATGAAGTAGTTGATGATCTATTTTGCCCAAGAGAAATAACATTCGCTATCACCCAACAAAAATGTAATATTTATTTGAGAGTACATTGAATTTGGCATATTTAGAATGGGGCATGGACTGCTCATATTGAAGAGCTTGAATTGGACGATACAGATTAGAAACTAAGGATTAGGGCTTTTGTTGACGTCCACTAAGGATTAGGGCTGTGCACTGTAATCGATAAGAATTTTGGGTTTTTGGTTGGTTTTAGTGCTTATCGGTTCGTTTTCGATATATATTTTGGTTTTGGGTTTAGGATTAATTTATCTCAAATCGAAGTGAACCAATCCGATAAAAGTTGCAGAGTGCCAAGAGACAAAGCTGCCTTGCAAGTTGCAATTAAAAAAAATTGTTCGTAAAAATTAAACCTAAAAACTAAACTAAAGTTTTAAGAGGTTATTTTTTTTTATAGGAAGTTTTAAGAGTTCTTTTATTGATCATTAATCATTGAATTTAACCTAAGAGCCGTACTTTAGTTGGTATGGTACCCCCATTGTGGGGGTGAGAGTCGTGGGTTTGAATCTCGTTATCGAGACTAATTTTCCTTTTCTTGTCTTTACAATGTGTATAGTTTGGTAATGTGTTTTGTTTCCAATCACTCTCGTTGGAGTGTCACATATAAATGTGTGCACTTTTTCTTAGCTATTGAAATTGTGCCTATAGCCGTATAAAAAAAATTTAAAAAAAATTCATTGAAATTACATGGCATGTCATCCCCCCACAGACACATAGTAAGTGCTAGCATGCTTCTTTTTTGTATTTTTTTTTACTTAAATTAGCCACATATTTAGCTCAAGACTACTTTCGCAATATTTGAAATGAACATTAATGATTTTTGTCATTTCAATAATTTATTTTAATTTCCTGGTACTCGAAGCACACTTTTTGACACAGCTTGATTATTTACTGAATTCATTATTTGGAACATTTAGCTCCCCTTGATGGTTATTTATGTCCATCATCGAGAAGATTTCTAACTGTTTGTATTCAATTTCTTATTTCCTATTCTTCCTTGGGAGACTTTTATGGACTGATTTGAATCAGTCGATGGAGATTACTTTTTGCTCCAATCTTTCTCACAATAGATTTTAAGATCATAGCGTGCCTATCAAACGGCAAAATGTTGATTCCACATGACACACGTCTCCAAACGTGATCTAGATCATGGGAAGAATAGTTGACCTTTACTTTTAAGGACATGTGCCGCGTGGAATCAATATATGACCGTTTGATAGGCGCGCCATTATCTTAAGATCTATTGTGCACAATATTGGATCAAAAAATAATCTCCATCGTTTGATTCAATTCAGTCAATGATTTTCGTCTGTGAAAAATTGTATACCCACATTATATACTTTATATTTTAGATTTAGGAACCAATACTTGTACATGTTTTTCAAGGATTGCACCAAATTTAAAGAAAAACTTGGTATTTTAGGGAGATGTGATATGTAAAAATGCAATATGGGTCGTTTGATTTGAAGTTCATGATAAATAAATCTCTGATAAATAAAATTGGAGCAAAACATGATACTTTTTATATAATTAATTGTAGTCAAATGAAATATATAATAACCTTTGACTCCATTTAATCAAATGAAGAAAATTATATTTTGTTATAATCTTTTGCAATTGATATCTTGAAATCATGGCCTTCAAATCAAATGACTTAAATAATTTTTTTACATAGTAGAGGTCGCCAAACTTGCAAGCCGTTCTTTTAAATTCGGTGCAATTCAGTGTAATACTTGAAAAACATGTGCAAGTAATGGCTCCCTTTAAATTTATAATAAAAAATATTAACTCGTAGGCATAACTAATAATTGGGAATCATTAATTGCAGACAGGAAGTTGTACTTTAGAAACCTGTGCCACGTAAAAACACCCTTTTTAAGTCTTCTAGTTTAAATGCTATCATGTAAAGCTCTTTGGTGTAAAAGATTGGCACGAAATATAACATCCTTAAAATCATGGTATGATTCAATGGTGTCAGATTATGGCCTTCTAATTAGACAGATTAGTTTAAATGGTATCATTTAATGTACATCTATTCGTCCCAACAGGAATAATGAAATCGCCAACTTCAAAAACTCCTTCAAATCCATTGCTTGTTTCACATTAGATGATGATCTTATTTTTCAGCCCAAACTTTAACACAATGGATCTTTTGATAGTTAATTTTGGATTTCACGTTGCATGGATACCTAAAATGGGGCCTAGCATATGACACATCATGCTCAAACATGACTTCAGGGTCATTTTTGGAATCTGTCACATGTGTAATAAAATATTTGACTTGATTGAAAAATCATTGTATCATGAACCATTTTGTGGAAGATTGGGGTGAAAAATGATCTCCATCATCTTATCTATTGCCGTCAATGGGATTGAAGGGCTTACCGACTTTGGCGCTTTCGACAAACCTGTTGGCACGGATAGAGTTACCTAGTCTTTTAATATGTAAATATGAATATATAATTTCTCTTTTCATTTTTTGTTGGGATGAGATTATTAGGAGCATTTAATTTCGTGTGAAGATTATTTCTTTTTGGTGTTACTGTCAAGGATCAAAATTTTGATTTTCATTTCGGTTTCAGAGGGGATCGAAATTTCGGCCAAAAACTAAAATTTTGACTGAAAACTTGAATCCCATACATTTTATGACCGAAATTTCAGTCCAAATTCTCGTTTCGGTGAGGACCGAAACCGATAATTTGGACTGAAATTTTGATCCTTGGTTACTATGGACCATAAATCTAGAAAGTTTAACCATTGTACGAGAGTTTGCATAAGTAATCTGCTCATTCTCTTTCGAGAGTGAATGGGTCATTAATGATCTATATATGCTCCTAGAGTACCGGGCAATCATTTAGATCCATGGTTCAAAATTTTGTCCGATAATTCAAATTATCTGTCAAATCTTAGTAGTTTTGATCATGCTTGAAACTGAAAACGAAACTGATATATTGATCCTTGTTTAGATCAGATTTATTTTAAGATTGCATAAAAAAATTTCCTGTATTATACAATTTACAGCTTAAGAACACTACAATGCTATAATGCGAATGTCCAAATCTGTTTTAAAAGTTCATTTCATTCTTGGATCCTCTTAATCAAATGGACGATATGGTTTTTATGCAATCTTAGAGCTGAATCCAATTTATATAATATGACTTGTAAGTGCCAAGGCCTTCGATTCTTTATGGGAAGCTGTGTAGTTAGAGCTATACACCCGATATTTATGGGTCGCGGCCACCCGATATTTCAGCCACAGGACCTAAGTATTTTATTAGGATGGGGACATAAATTTGGGTCGTGTTAGGTCAAAATTGGATCGGGCATTAGGAACAAGTGGACATATACCCTTGACCTGTTGGATTAGGTCAGGTCAGGCCAGGCTAAGCATATGCTAATTTTGATCGGGCAGCCAAAACTTTGGCCCGACCCAACCCTTTAAAAGCCACGGGTGCAATAACCAAGGTATCAAATATCGACTGATACCGAGACATATCGGTTTTTCGGTAAATCGATATGTATCGGCGCCAATACATATTGGTATCCAACTTGGTATCCGTATCGGCTGATTCGGGCCTCTATCAATTGATACGTAGGTAGATTCGTATCGATCTATCCTATGCCCATTTTATCACCTTGATAACAACACCTAAGATATATTTACCATAAATGACGTAGGAAGTGACGCACAAGAAACTGGTGTCATGATCCAGAACCACGTCACGAATATTGTCTTTACATTTTACCATGAAACGTCTGTATGATATTATTATTAAAGAGGAACCCTTTCAATCTGCCAACAGCTGTCACCTACAACACATTTATCAGGGCCTCTGATATCTTTTAAAGTCCAGTTTTCTTAACATTTGAGGCCAAAAGGGGTTTTCTTAGCTTTGGTAATCTGAGGGCGACCGTCAATCTAATACCATCCAAACCACGACACCTTTTCAGTCGGATGTGGGTACAGTAAGTTCCTTCATTTTCATAAGAGGCATCTTGAAAATCATTCTTTCCTCACGCGTACAAAACCATCTGATCATGGATGGAAGGTTATGGATTCACATATACAAAATTAAAGATATAAATGTCCAACAATTTAATCCTTATTTTTTTTTAGTGGGGAGGTTCTCAGCACGTGGATGGATTTCGCACTAAAAGTGGAATCGTTAGAAGGCGTGGGTTCGTGTCGGTTTCCGAGGTGCCACTTGTGTTATATATTTAATAATAGGCTCCCCGTGGCCCGCACCAACTGATTGATCAAGTTGGTGGCGGCCACTAGTTACATACCACTAGTTATAGGATACTAGTGTATGAATGTAGATATTTTTATATTCCTATTGTGTATCCATTCCATTTCTAACACTATTTTAATTAGGGAATTGCAAATTGTAATACTATTCAATCAATTTTCGCATGCGCCTTTGTTCTTAAAATTTAATAAAATAGGAGTAAATCTAAATGATGAGGTCATAGATTCGTTCTTAGGTTACCCACCAAAGGTCCCACAATCGGTCGTGCGGGTGGGCATACTAGGGCCGACGAATTATGCACTTTTTTCATTTATTATTATTATTATTATTATTATTATTATTATTATTATTATTATTATGAAACTTTTATCATTTTTATTAGAAATGGAGAACGATTACAAATGAAAAATAAATAATTCTAAATGGACGGTTAGAGAATAGAGAGCTACAATATAGTAATTGATAGTTACAATGACTAATGTTAAAATAAATTGAATGACATCTAAGATCCATATAACAACAATACGAAATTCAGAGACCTTCAGAGTAAGGTAAAAATTTGAGAATCCATCACCATCCTAAACATTCGCTAGTAACCGACACAGAAAATCTATCCGAAGAGACGTCATTACCATCGGTAAACTCACGATCCACAAAAACTCCCACTACATTAGAAACGGGGGCGACAACTGACCAAAAGCCTCACACATCGCTTCAACCAAAACTTTTAAATAATGCCTCATGGCGTAGCTATAGTGTATGTGTTCACGCAACAACGAAGCCACCAATACGTCGGTAAAATCCGTAACCAAAATCGTTTCAGAAATAAGTATGAATTGTAAAAAAGCCTTCATAGAGGCAATCTCATCGAAAAAGAAGATTCTCACAAAAAAAAAAAGATAAAACTCCCATCTTCTAACCCTAAAATAAGGAAAAATAAGAAAATAATAATGGAGAGCCGAAGCTTCCAAACAAAAGACAACTCCCAAATGATCAATTTATTGAAAGCATAAATAAAAGTAGATGGAAAGGGAATAAATCCCCCATCCCACCCCCTCCCATAATCGTATTTTCTCCACACCGACTCTTAAAATCGCCTATCTTTTTTTAGAGAGAAGATAGAAAGATAGAATAGTCATGAATTATACACTTAATGCACTAATGTTTTAACATTTACCTTAGGGATGTTGACCGAAAAGGCATCCTTTGTAAAATAATCACCTTTAAGTGCATCTTTTAACATTATTTCCCAAATTGGGTTTGAGACTCTTATTTTGATAAATATTATGTACCAAATATTTATCAAACAGGGTATGGGATCCTTATTTTGGTAAATATTTTTTTAAAATTATTTATTAAACTAGAGATCTCTATCTTGTTTGGTAAATATATTAAAAATGTGTACATTAAGGTCATTTTTCTTAAAAAGGTGCCCTCCCTAATAAATATCTCTTTAGATTACTACATGGCAAATTCGTAAGTAGGCAGTTTCTATTACTACAAAATAGAGTAGGAAACGAAAGCACTAAGGTCGGCCTCTAGCTCGACTCTACCTTACTCTGAAATGGTGAGGTGAGGTTCTAAGCTCTCCGAACTTGAAAATTCGAAGCTCTAGCTCGACTCTCCGAGCTCGGGCCGAGCTTCGAGCCAAGAATGTTTTATTATAAAAAAATTCTTTTAGTACTTTTTAACACTTCTACTCAATTATATATGTTTTCTATAAAAGATTTAAATGAATGATTAAACACAACGCAATATATGAAATAAATAAACGAATGTTGGAGGTTCAATTTTAGCCCTCATGGTGTTGATCCTATTGGCAGTCGCCCGACGGCGACTGATGCTTGCGTGAGAGAGAGAGAGAGAAAGAAGGCAGCCGTATCCCGTATGGATGAGAAAGAAGGTGAGAGAGGTTTAGAAATCACTCAAATAAGAGAGAAGTAGGAGTTGAGTTTCACGATTCAATTGACGTAACCCGTATGCCTGAGACTGTGACTCTGTGAGAGAGCTTCAGCAACAAGAGAGAAGTAGGAGTTGAGTTGCAGGAGGCAGTCGTAGGTAGGAGTAACAGTGGGGCAAATGTTCTTATTTTACCCTTCAAAGTAACAGTTAGATAAACTTAAATGGTTACTTTGAAGGGTAAAATAAACCTCTCAAAGTTAATTACTTAATTATATATATATATATATATATATATATATATATATATATATATATATATATATATAAATCGAGCCATAGAGCCGAGCCGGCCTTAGCTCGAGCTCGGCTCTGTTCATTCGAACTACAAACTACCCAGCTCAGCTCAGCTCTGCTCTCGAGCCGAGCTCTAAAGAGAAAAACTCTTATTTTTCGGGCCGAGTCGGGCCGAGCCGAGCCGAGTTGTCGAGCTGGCTCGGCTCTATTGCAGCCCTAGCGGCAACCTTTTGACTTTTGCTATTAATATAAACTTTCGCTAATACTCTTGCCGCTAATAGTACTTTTTTATTAATAGCAGCAGTTTTTAGCTCCAAAAAACTACCACTAATAGTCTTATTTTTTATAGTGTATGTTTTATATAAAGTTTTTTGACCCGAGAGGGTCTCCATTTATACCAAATGAACTTGATTGGGTTCGACATTTCACTTATTACCCAATAGGGTCTCAAACCCTCTCTTTTTTTTTAAAAAAAATTTGGAAAAAGGGAAATAGTACTTGACATGTACTAAAATAAATTTAAGTGTTTGACTGAGTTGAGTAAAAATGCCAATCGGACTCATATGAGACCGATCAATCCACAAAAAGACCGATGGGGCGGGTCTCATAGAGGACTTGATCACTATCATGTGAGACTCAATGATCTCATATGGGATTGATCGGTCTAATGGTCTCATATGAATCCAATCGGTTGGTCTCACAAGAGTCTGATCGTTTAGTCTCATATGGCATCTAAGGGCATTTTTATAATTTCATCTAAACTGTTTTTTTATTTTAATTTAATTTTAGCACATGTCAATTATTAGACCCCATTTCTTAAGTTTTTTAAAAAGAAAACGAAAAAGTTGAGGGTCTTAGACCTTATTGGATAATAAACGGTAGGTGTGACCCTGGTAGGTAAAATGTATAAAGTTGAGACCCTATTGGGTAATTTGTCCTTTCGTATATTATACTAACTGCACGTGTAACTGTAAAAATTTAATCACCAGAAATACATAAATTATAAAATTAAAATTTATTTTTACCGTTCGTTTTAATGACTATTGATTGTAATTTTAAACCTTTTTTTAATCATTTATTGTATAATCCCATATGAGAGGGTAAACCCTTAGGTGAGAAAGTGTCACGTTGCCTTTTATGGTCATGCGAGACCACAAAAGCATGGCCCAGCGTTCCATAGCCAGGGAAAAGAGAGCAGAACCCCTTTGTTCTAAAGTAATCAAAGTAAGATAAGTTTAAAGATATCTTTATTTTCAACTCAAGAATCTTGCTTCTCTACTCGGGCTTCACGTGTTTAATCATTTGATTGCTTTTAAGCAGACGATGAAGATCATTTTTCAACCCAATCTTTGATCCAATAGATTTTGAGATCATGATTATACTAGCAGACCGTCAGATTTTGATTCCGCATGAGCCACATCCAGAGAAGTGATTTGAGAACTATGTTTGAAATACGCCTATGATCATTGATGTGATGTGTGTCAGATGGAAGAAAAATCTGGCCATCTGATGGAAGGCCCGTGATTTGAAAGTCTATTTTGTCGAATATTGAGACGAAAATGATCTCCCTCATCCAATTCAAAGCAATCAATGATTTAATTAAGCACGCAAAATATAAATTAAGAAGGAAAAATCTTGACTTGTAAATAAAGGTAACCTAAGTTTAATTAAAAGAGAAGCATTCGACAATATCTATCACCATAATGTAACAATTTTACCATTTTGGACGATATAACAATTTTAACATTTTGAAGGGTGGCGGATACCGCTAACTTAGTGGCAAGGCTGGCCCTGACATTTTGGGGGCCCAAGGCAAGTTTTTAAAATGGAGCCTTGTTTCATATTACTTTATAATATATAAAAAATTCGTCACATATTTTTTTTGACAAATAAAATCAGGGAGTCATTACTTGCACACGTTTTTCAAGTGATTGCATCGAATTTAAAGAAAGACTTGGTATTTTAGGGACATGAGATATGTAAAATTGCAATATGGGCCGTCTGATTTGAAGCTCATGATCAATAGATCTTTGGGGCATAAAATTGGAGCAAAACACGATACTTGTCATATGATCTATTGTAGTCAACTGCTGAATTATATAATAGTCTTGGACTCCATTTAATCAAATGATGAAAATTGATATTTTGTTATAATCTTTTGCAATTGATATCTTTAAATCATGGCCTTTAAATCAAATGACTTTGATAGTGTTTTCACATAGAAGAGGTCGCCAAACTTGCAAATCTTTCTTTTAAATTCGGTGCAATCTGGTGCAATCACTTGAAAAGCGTGTGCAAGTAATGGCTCCCATAAAATAGTACTCATATTCTATTTTATTATATATATAATTTGAAAATGTAACTAAAAATTTAATATTAGTAAATGTTAAAGGAAAATGCAATACTAAAAAAATTCAGATTGTGTAAGAAACTCTATAAGAAAATGTTGAAGGAAGCCATCTATCATGCGCCTTCTCTTCTTGAATCAAATAGCCTTTAAACAATTTTATGAGGCAATTGTCGATCCCAATCCCGGATGAGAAGAGAGGGGGTTGGTGTCATGTTAACAGACGGTTGTAAAAAGACCTTGTTAATTCCCTAAAAGCCGACTCCAAATAAATGGGATAAGGCTATGATGATGATGATGATAATGAAACTATAAATGCAACAAATGGTCTTAGATGGATCTTAATACCTATTGTCTTTTATAGATCTTACGGAACAAGGTTCACTTGATTTATACATGTATCAATCCAATAGATCAATTAGTATTTGGACGAATCTTCACTTTTTAAATACAAGTCAATAGAACAAGACTTATGCATATGACCATTTTAAGTGGTCAATTCTTTATGAAAATTTTGATCTGAACTCACGTAGAAAAAGGATTTTCCTAATCCCCTTAAAACTCATTGATTGGGTTGGATTAGATGATGGAGATCGTGTTTCACCTCGATCTTCCATATAATGGATCTTAAGACCATGTCTCCCACCTATCATATGATTACTTTTATTCCACATGTCACATCCCCAAAACATGACCCTAAAACCATATTTGAGCCTGATGTGTGCCATTGCACACAGGATGCACTTTTTGGAAAAATGTCATATGTGACATGTAGAATAAAAAATTGACCGTCTGATAGGTGGTATATGGTCTCAAGATCCCTTGTGTGGAAGATCAGGGTTAAAAAAATTCTCCATCGGTCTCTAATCTGACCCATCAACGAGTTTTATGGGATTACACACGTGAGAACTTTTAAAAAGCGTGTAGGTGCAAACAGGCAAATAGACTTTTAAAGAAAATAATTAACTACTGTGATGAAAATGATGGAAATTCTAAACAAAATTTTAGTTCAAAAAGACACAAAAATTGGTATCGGGTAAGAGTAAGGTAACCAAATTCGGGGCCCTTTAGCTTTATAGAAATTTTTTAAAAAATAAAATAAAAATAACCCTATTTTTTAATGGGCAAATATGATTTAGGGGCCCCTAAAAATCGGGGGCCCAAGGCTCTTGCCTGGCTGGCCTTGGTCCAGGGCCGGCCCTGCTAGTGGCTGCTTTTAACCTCATGTCCTTGTTAATAGGTAACACGTTAGCGGTCAAACATGCAAACTTCTCAATGGTTGTTTGATTTGGGTTTTCAAGACGTGTAAATAAGTAAATAACTATAATGAGTTAAGTGTTTGTTTACTTCTTCAGTACACATTATTATTGGTAAGTAAACCTCTCTTCTTCTTCCCCAAATTTAACCCGCATCATCTTCGATTATACTCCCTCTTGTGTAAGTTTCTCAATTTAAATTCCTTCAATTTAACCCTAGATTCCACTTAAATTCATTCAAGTTAACATTTAAGCCTCCAATTCATACTCAGGGAACGTAATTCTTGAGCTTTTTTTAATGAATATGATGGTTGCAAACTGATTAGGGCACCGGAGGATCATGCTCTTGATATGCTTGTTGACGATCCAACGACGGTTACACAAGAGAGCATATTTTGGCGCTTGGTCCTTTTTCATCAACCAGAGAGAAGGCTTGGAGAGAGAGAGAGAGAGAGAGAGAGAGAGAGAGAGAGAGAGAGAGAGAGAGAGAGAGAGAGAGAGAGAAGGGGGTACGATTTAAGGTGTGCCATTGAAGACGAATGGGGAGAGCTTAGCTACCTATTGCAGATGCCATGAATATTTCTAACTCTAGGCCATTGGAGAAGAAAGACCTCGAAAGGGAGAAGTTAAGAGCGTTTTAATTTTCCTCTCTAACTTGAATAGGAAAAAGTGAAAATAGAGAAGTTAAAACTCGAAAATTAGAACAGTTGTCTCTAAACATGTCATCGACGATGCTGACGATGCTTCGGGCTCGTACTCATTTAAGGGTACGCGTTGCTTGAAAAAGTTGGAAAATGTGTTGATGTTTGGCGCCATTAAACAGTTTACCAAGTTCAACTATTCGTAAAATGGGCATTTAACACGCACTACAAAAAATAAGACTATTAGCGGCAATTTTTTTTAATAAAAAACTGCTGCTATAAAAAACTGCCGTTACAAAAATAATAGCGGCAGTTTTTTGTAGTGATAAGACTAATAGCGGCAGTTTTTTATTAAAAAAATTTGCCGCTAATAGTTTTATTTTTTGTAGTGACGTAAGCTGGCCATCTTACGGCAAATCAAACGTGCCCCTATGTTGGAGCCGCGACGCTTATTAGATGAATCTTCTTCCCATTATTAGTCCCATTAGTCACAGGAGGTATAGTTTGGTGGGCATCTTGGATCACTCACCTCTTATCATTTATACCAATCAAATGGCTCCAAGCCTTTCAAATATTACATTATGTCGACTAAAGCAGAAGGATTCAGAGATATTACTGAAGGAGCGTCATGGTAATGTAAGTGTTAGAATGACAACGAAGTTGAAGATGACAACAGATGCTATTAAGGAGTGGAATTTACTAGAAAACCCGACGTGGAAGCCTATTTAGTTGTTACAACAAAATTCAAGCCTATCCCCTCAACCATGCTCTTGCCAAGGAAGGGAATGAAGTCACCTTCAAGCTTAACAAAGAGATGGAGTTCGAGGAATCTTTTCCCATGCAAAAGGCTAGAGCGAGATGTGGCTCCAACTAGTGATAAAAATTTCAAATCATTTTATCCTATCATTGCTTCTCATCCTTCTCGTAATCATATCATTAAAACCCTGAAAATTAAATGATGGATCGATGGTACTTCTACATCTAACCCGAATGAAACTGGTTCCATTACATCTAGTTATTTTTAATCAAATCTCTTGGGTGAATCTTGTAGATAGTGCCATGCAAAAGGCTGATGATGTTCTTTTTCATAAGATAGTGCTATCTCTTCGTTTGTTGTACAAAAACCTTTAAAAAGTTTTTACACTTCTAATCTCGTTAATAACTTTCACGTGCGAAGAAGACAATTAATAAACTAAATAATAATTATCACAAGAAGGTAGAAGAGAAAAAGATCACATCACAAACAAGAACAAAATATATGTGATTCGGCTTAAGCGTAGGTCTACGGGATAGCCAAACAAAGTATTTCCACTATCAAGAAAAAGATACACAAAGGCTATAAACAATGGAGACCGTATTCCCCAATCTTACCAAACACAAGAGAACCACAAAGATCCAAGCACAAAAATAAAACCCTAAATTCAAATCAAACACCAAGGTTCTCGCAAACAACTACCTATGTGCACTCTCACTAAACTCCAACAAGAGAGTCACACAACCAAAATAAATTCCAAGTTCTCTCCATAAGAGCCTAGATAGATTTTACCAAGGGTTTACAAAATCAATACCAAAAACCCTTTCTCCAAAACCCTCATTTTCTAATCTAAGATCCAAGCCACAAATAACTAAATTTTTTTTTTCTTGCACTCATAAACCCCAAGAGAACTCACGTTTCAAAACTCTCACTCACTTACCAATTATAACTTACCTATTATTCTTATTTAGTTTCCAACTTAGACTAGGATTCTTCTTAATTTCTCTTTGTTTTCTAATTTTAGAGAGTAATACTAGTTTTCAAAATAAGTGACTTTCCTCAAATAAAAGCAAACTAATATGGGATCCTACTGACAATCGACCAAACCAAATTCCAATAAGTAACTCTAGTTGCAATCGTAAATCGAGGCAAAACCCAACACCATTTAGAACCAAAGATTTTTTGCACGAGTTTCGCAAGATATTTGGCTTGCAAGCCAACCCATGAAAATAAAATCTTTATTGCCCTAACTCCTTTGACAACTTGAAGACCCTAAGTTTTTTAAGGAAGTTTTCTTATCACTTACTTGAGGTTGCCTTTATTTTCTATTAAAAAGACTCTCTCTCTCTCTCTCTCTCTCAACCTTAATAGAATTAAGATGTTAAGATCTTAAGATAAGTTCGTTAAGAAAATGATTCTTGGGATTATGTGTCTTTGTAAATAAAAGTCTATACACAAAAATTAATGAAATTACCTTAAAATCTTTCACATTATAGCCTTTTGTACAACCTCTCGTCTCTCTCTAATCTTCTTCTTTACAATATTTTATCTTAATTAAAACTCTTTTGTAAAAGAGAATTTAGATTTTCAATATGGTATTAGAGCCATGTTCGACAAGGGTATTTATATTTTTAACATGGTATCAGAGCCATGACCGGCTCCGATCTTGTGATAGGCTGGCCATGATCCTGACTCTTACCTTCATTTGTTCTGCGTTTCAATTTCTTTAGATTCTTTTTAACCCATCCGCATCTTTGATATCTCTCCCATTCTCATCACAAAAGCCAAGATCTCATTATTACGTCTTCAATTGCTTATGAGGGAGATTATAACAGATAATCGGCTCTTACAGACTCCATGATAAGCGGGATGCGACAGTCATGGACTTAACACGATTGAAGCATTTTTCGCATGTTTATTAACAATATTGTCACGAAGGTTATGCATATGCGTAATCGAAGCTAAAGTTTCATATAAAGATCTTAAGATAAGTTTGTTAAGATTAAGATGAATTATATGTATCTTTGTAAATGAATGTCTATTTATAAACATATAAAGATTAATGAAATTACATTAAAATCTTTCGCAATGTAGCCTCTCTCGTGCAACCTCTCCTCTCTCTAATATTCTATTTTACCGTATTTTATTTTAATAAAACTCTTCTATAAGATAGTATTTAGATTTTCCATAAACCTCTCATTGATAGAATCTAACGTAGGTCTTAGTTTCATGGCGTGTGTAAATAATTTTTTATTTTATTATTATTTTTTTAAATATTGTACGTAAAATGAAAATTGTTGAGTGGTATTTGAGCCCACACCCTCTGGGACGGGAATGTGGTGTAAATAATGGTGCCCATAAGGTTTTTATTTCAACTTGAGGGTGAGCTCACAGTAACTAAGTAATTATCTTGCGATTGTTGCACTTTTTAGCCTACTGTTTTTATTTTTTAAAAGATTTTTACAAGATAAGGGCATTTATTCTGTTGGTTTATTCTAGCTAGCAATCAAAAGGGTAGGTGCAACTGGGTGGGAGATTACGCTCGCTTGCATTACGTTATTACTTTTAAGGCTCAAGCATGCTTAGCTGGCTTCTTTTATTGGGATTTTTGCATTTACCCCCTAAGATGTGTCGTATTTATACCCGGGGCACTCATGTTTCACTTATTTATATTGTGACTATTAAAAAATGATCTTTGACTGCTTTCAATCAAATAATATAGTTTATTTTTCATCATAATATTTTACCCAATAAATCTTGAGATCAAGAATTTCCCATCGGGTGATTATATTTTGATTTCACGTGACACACAATACAAAAAGTGAATAATATTGTGGGTATACATAAAAACTAATTCTTAGATCACTTTTTAATATGCGTGTCATTTGAATCAAAATCTGACCATCTTATGATAGAATATGATCTCAAGATCCATTGGATAGAAAATTTTGGTGAAAATGATTTCTATCATTTGATTGAAAGCAGTCAAAGTTTTATTTTTTCAATAGTTAATGGTTGATTCCTCAACGGCGGTGGGGACGCAAACGAAATGCAAATGAAACACAACACAATAACATATCTTGGGGGAGTAACTACAAAAATCCCTATATTATTTAATTTCTAACGATAAGCTAATTGAACTAACGACTAAACAATCTTCATGCAACCCAAATCATTGCATTGTGGGGTACCTTATCTTTTTAAATTGGAAAAAGTGAGGCCCATCTCATCTCAATTTCGGTGAGACGTCCTCTTCATACGGCGTGAAATGAAAATAATCCTTTGAATGATCTTACACCATTATATTAGGTATTTGAACTTATACCACTAAAGAACATTTGATTGTTATGCCATATATCAATTATTTATGATTAATCTAAACAATTTAAGTGGTTGTACATAATTGAAATATATCTTAGTTAAAAAATCATACTTAAAAATCAATTGCATATCGACTGATCAATAATCTTCAATATTAGCCATTGAAAAATGAGAATAATATCACTTATTAGATTACACATAACTATAAAAAATAAGACTATTAGCGGCAGTTTTTACTGCCGCTATTATTCCTGTCGCTACCAAAAACTGTCGCTATTAGTGATGCCGCTACCAAAAAATGCCTTTATAGCAAGTGCCGCTAAAACTTCTTATTTTTGTAGTGATATTTGGACACGCCGTGATAGCCGTTAATGAGATCAAGCATGTTTTTAAATATCAGCCATATATATATATATATATATATATATATATATATATATATATATATATATTGTTAGGAATTCTACCCACTCTACGAATTCCCTATCGCGATGAATGCAGAAAAATAAGAAGATTCAGACAAAAATTAATCACATGCACAACACAAAGATTTACGTGGTTCGCCCAATCGAGGGTTACGTCCACAGGAGTATATGCACTATTTTTATTGAATGTTTACAGCACACACACTCTTCTCTCTAGTGCAAACTCAATCAAGATCTAACATGATCTTCAACAACAAATCCGTTGTTAAACCAAGGGCGTGGTCCTTCAAATAATAGAGAAGAGATCTACCGGAATATAATCACGATTTCGACACAAGAACGGCTTCAATCGGATCTTCAATCCCCAAGCTATTCTTCAATACTTTTTCTCTCAAAAGTATTTTCACAGTTTTCTCACCCGAAACTTTCTCCAAGCTCTCTCTTTCCCTAGAGAAGAAAACTTACTACTAATAGGCTCCAAGCTCCTTTTGGATACGTAACTCTCAAATCTCCTAAGAGTTGCAAGTATTCAAAACATTTCCAAAATAGTCTCCTAATTACCTAGGAAACCTTGGCTAAAGTGAGATTCCCGAAAATAGCCAATTATATAAAATTTTCATATCTATGTCAGCCCATCAGTCAATCGATTGACATCCCAACCTCAATCGATTGACACCAGTCAACAGTCAATCCTGCGGGTCTGCATTCGCTCATCTGTCAATTGATTGACTTTCCAATCTCAATCGATTGACACAGGTGGCTGACTTCACAAACTCAATCGATTGATTTTCCCACCTCAATCGATTGATACCTGTGATTGGGATTAAACCTTATTCAATATATATATATATATATATATATATATATATATATATATATATATATATATATATATATATATTTGTGACAACCTATGCCCACATGTCACAATATTGTCCGATTATGGGCTTAGGTCCTCGCTCCCGTCTTGTTTCTGGCATGGGCGCATGTCCCCACCCAAAATGCAACATCATATGTAGCATCCATAATCACATATTGCTTAAGGTAAAGACTTTTCCCTATCTAATATGAGACTATTACAGTATCAGGTTAGGCCCGGCCGATCCGATACCGATATACACTCCGATTCTATATGAGGTCAAATATCATACCACATTGGCCGATATGTATCTGATATGACTAGGATAAAATATTAAAATTGCTCTTTTTACTAATTTTTTTTATATTTATATATGTTTTAGAAATAAAAAAAGCACTTAAATTTAGCTGACATGTATCATATGTTGATATATATCAGACTATAAATCCATGCTTGCAAGCTTTTGTTATGGGAATGTCAACGGTTGGGCCTATCAAAGCTTATCTAGCTTCAATTCCACTTGCCATGAACCCACTTCGGTTCGAGTTTGAGCTTAAATAAAAAGGGTACCTCACACCTACGTTGAATTAGATAGTGGGGATCATTTTTCATCACAATCTTCTACAAACTGATCTCGACGCCATAGACATATCAGCTGACAATCAATTTTTTCTTTCACGTGGCACAAATCCTTCAAAAGTGATTCTAAAATTACAAGACAATTATTACGTTTTTAGGGATCTGTGCATGTGGAAATAAAATAATGACTGTCTGATGGTACACCCACGAAGTGAAGATCCATCGTATGAAAGATTGCGATGACAAGCGATCTTCATCAGCTAACTCAATGCAGTCAATGATTCTCAACGTAGGCACCCATTAATATTCTGGTTGGTGCGAATAGAGGTACCCAAGTAGGAAACCTTAATGCGAAGGCACTTAGACCAAGCTTGGCCCATTTTTGCACCCGGCTCAAGCTCAAGCCTAATTTTAGAGCTCGTTTCTTCTGGCCCGATCTATCGTGGACAAGCCGAACTCAATCTAAACCATAGCCACGTGTACCACATACATAGTGTTGACAAGAATGCGTGCCAAACTAGAGTCTCAATGTCCAGCCAAACTGAGCCCAATTGGGCGGTTGTTAATCAATCACGTGTTTTTTACCAATCGACCCTAGTTGGTTGGTTGCGACAAATGATTACATCCGCTTACTTTTGCTCGTGGGATTGGGTTTATTAGATGGATATAAAGCGGGACGTGAACGGTGGCGACGGCGACAGGCTAAAGCTAAACAACGATAGGAAAATGATATGAGATAACTAATCATCTCTGGCGACAGATGTGCAAAATCTCCAAAAGCAAGATTCCCCATCTCCAAACCTTTATGGCTCAAATCCCTCTAATGCCAAACATCTCATTAATCTCAACTCCTATCAGGGGCTATTAGCGAACCAATACCTAAACCAGAACTCGATACCGAACCGAAAACCGAGCACACCAAACCAACCCGATTCACACTGAAAATCGAAAGAAATAGAACCGAACATAACTGAATCAAATCAAGTTCAGTTTCGGTTTAGGGTGGCAAAAATCAAAAAAATGATGGATAAGATGAGTAAACCGAAAAATATGAAAAAATACATTAAAAAAATAAAAAAGTAGGTAAAATACCCACAATGAACCAAAAATCGAAATATTTTGGTTTCGGTGTCGGCTTCAGACAAAAAAAAGCTACCGAACTGTACCGACACCGATGGGTTTTGATTCAATTTCAGAGTGTGGTGTACCGAATTGAAAACCAAAAAAATGGGTTTCGGTTAGGTCCAGTACACCAAATTTGAATCCCTAGAGGTTACATATAGGATATAAATTTGTAAAGCGTGCATCAACTGTGCAGCAATTGTAATGCACGGGCCATCTAATTTTCTCGCAGCAGAGGACATAAATTTGAATAACATACATTGGCCCATATGTATCGGATTAGGCCCCATACGAGCGATTTTATAAAGGGGACAAAATTGGGTCAACAAGGTCAAATATCTGGTTCATAGCAGCCATATCGGATATGAATCGAATACAAATCGGAATGTATAAGATGTAATACCGAAACCCCTTGGATAAACTTTCTTATTGTTATTTTATATGTTTAATATTTAAAAATAAAAAAAAAGTTGCTTTAACATCGGCTGTAGGCAGGGCCGGCCCTGACATTTTGGGGGCCTAAGGCGAGTTCCTAAAATGGGACCCATGCTTCATATTACTTTATAATATATAAAAAATTCGCCACATTTTTTTTGACAAATAAAATAGGGGAGTCATTACTTGCACACATTTTTCAAGCAATTGCACCGAATTTAAAGGAAGACTTGGTATTTTAGGGACATGTGATATGTAAAACTGCAAAATGGGTCGTCTGATTTGAAGCTCATGATCAATAGATCTCTGGGGCATAAAATTGGAGCAAAACACGATACTTGTCATATGATCTATTGTAGTCAACTGTTGAATTATATAATAGCCTTTGACTCCATTTAATCAAATGATGAAAATTATATTTTGTTCTAATCTTTTGCAATTGATATATTTAAATAATAGCCTTCAAATCAAACTGCTTAGATAGTGTTTTAACATAATAGAGGTCGCCAAACTTGCAAGTCTTTCTTTTAAATTCTGTGCAATCACTTGAAAAGCTTGTGCAAGTAATGGCTCCCGTAAAATAGTACTTATATTTTAGTTTACTATATATATAATTTGAAAATGTAACTAAAAATTTAATACAAGTAAATATTAAAGGAAAATGCAATAAAAAAAGAAAATTTAATACTAAAAAAATTCAGATTGTGTAAGAAATTCTAGAAGAAAATGTTGAAGGAAGCCATTTATCATATGCCTTCTCTTCTCAAATCAAATAGCCTTTAAATAATTTTATAAGGTAATTGTCGATCCCAATCCCGGATGAGAAAAGAGGGGGTTGGTATCACATTGACAAACAGTTGTAAAAAGACCCTGTTAATTTCCTAAAAGTCGACTCTAAATAGGTGGGAAGACTATTATGATGATGATGATGAAACTATAAATGCAACAAATGGTCCTAGATTGATCCTAATACCTATTGTCTTTTATAGATCTTATGGAACAAGGTTCACTTGATTTATACAGGTACCAATCCAATAGATCAGTTAGTATTTGGTCAAATCTTCACTTTTTAAATAAAAGTCAATAGAACAAGACTTATACATATGACCATTTGAGTGGTCAAATCTTCATGGAGATTTTGATCTAAACTCACGTAGAAAAAAGATTTTCCTAATCCTCTTAAAACTTATTGATTGGGTTGGATTAGACGATGCAGATCGTGTTTCACTTCGATCTTCCACACAATGGATCTTAAGACTATGTCTCTCACCTATCATATGATTACTTTTACTTAACATGTCACATCCCCAAAATATGACCCTAAAATCACGTTTGAGCGTGATGTGTGCTATTGCACACAACATGCACTTTTTGGAGAAATGTCATATGTGACATGTGGAATAAAAAATTGAACGTCTAATAGACGGTATATGGTGTCAAGATCCCTTGTGTGGAAGATCGGGGTTAAAAAAATCTCCATTGGACTCTGATATGACCCAATCAACGAGTTTATGAGGTTACACACGAGGGAGCTTTTAGAAAACGTGTGGGTGCAAACAGTCAAATAGACTTTTAAAGAAAATAATTAACTACTCTGATGAAAATAATGAAATTTCTAAACAAAATTTTAGCTCGAAAAGAGACAAAATTGGCATCAGGTAAGAATAAGGTAACTAAATTCAAGGCCCTTTAGCTTTATAGACTTTAAAAAAAAAAAAAAAAATTTTTTTAATTTTTTTAATTTTTATAAAAAAAACCTTATTTTTTAATAGGCAAATAGGATTTGGGGGCCCCTAAAAATCGCGGGCCTAAGGCTCTTGTCTAGCTGGCCTTGGTCCAGGGCCGGCCCTGACGGTAGGCTAGCCCTACTTGGGCTCTTTATATATTAGATAAACCTCATCTTACAAGTCGATTTTATGAGATTGAGTTAAACCCATAATTAATCTAGGTGCTCTTAGAATTTAGGTTGGTGCAAATAGACATATTTTTACTGAAATGGCTACAAAATTAAATCATTGATGGTCAGTTTAGCGATTTGAGAACACAAGTATTCTTTCCATCAAAAAAAAAAAACACTAAGCATTCTGCCAAATAACTATGTTTACTTGTAAAACGGAATCCTACATTAAATACTTTATGAGATTTTTGTAGTGCCTTTTGTTTACTAGCATTTAGAGAGGTAAAGTGCACAATAGAAGAGTCTTGGTAACAATCAAAGGTTTGATTTCTCGCTGGTCTGTTAATTAATCTCATCATAATAATTGGTGCCCCTCACATGTGTATCATTGGTTGTCCAGGTTGTACCGTATTTATATAAAAAAAAAAAGTCTTAGCAACAATTCTCTACGCTACGAAAAAGTGGCATTGTTTCTCTTTTCATTTTAATTTTAATTTAATTTTATATTTTATAAAAGTCCTAATCTGGTAGCTGTCTTTGTGGGGCCACCTTCTAAATGGAGGATTCTAGCTAGTTTATGAATTTTTTTTTTAATAATCCTATATTTTAGGCATTATAAGAGTTACCAAACGGACCCTTCAATGCAATTGGTAGGTATTTTACTAAAATATCTTGTTTATATACTTTTATGGTTATACACATATATATTTATATATTATAAAATATAATTCCATTCCGGTTCGTCCGAATTTGTAGCATCTAGTCTCAGCTCAACTCGAATTAAGAGAAATCGGAAAATGTTTAGCACGATCAAAATATCAGGCTAGGCTGATACAAGCGAAAAAGCCCTTCTTTTACCCACTTGAGCCGGTATATTCCGTTGAAATGATTTGGCTTGGTCACCTCGGCACTACAAAAATAAGGTGTTTTAGCGGCACTTATTGGTGAGGCAATTTTTGGTAGCGGCAAGATTAACAGCGATAGTTTTTTGTAGCGACAGGACGAATAGCGGCAGTTTTTTATTAAAAAAACTGCCGCTAATAATCTTATTTTTTGTAGTGCGGATTGGGCTTTGAGCCGCCCGATTAATTTTTATCCTAAAAATTAGGTCTGAACCAACCTAGGATGCAAAATCAGGCCAGGCTCGACCCAAATGTATTCGAGCTCGGGATTTTTATTTAAGCTCAAATCCGACCCGTGAGCCTGGCAGTGTCGGGCAGGTTCGGGCTTAGAGATGCCCATTGACACAACTATCCTAGAATCAAAGTTAGCTTGCAGGCTAGCGGGTCCATCGGAGTACTTTTGTAGGCTTTGACCAGCATGATTTTAAATCTAAAATTTTGAGACGTACTGGACAGGGCTGATACACACGAGATGTGTCGCGTCCCGACAATAAATGTGGCATGTATCTGTGATCAATCTTAACAGTGAAAGTTGTTGTCCATAATTGAAACACATCTTAGTTAAATAATCACACTTATAAAATGATGCAAACAGTTCAACTAATGAGCTTTAATAATAGCCGTTAACTAAGAATAATGACAGCTATTAGAGTGCACAAAATTGGACAAAAGGCATAAATAGTGCCATGTGTGTAAAAGTGATGATTAGTACACTTTTTAACAATGTGTTAGCTTAACATATGGTAAAAACTCATTATAAAAAACTAAGATTTTGTACATTGTCTTGGGGAAAAACAGTATCATTATCCTCTAGCTAGGCCCCGAGATACAAAACGTATCACCCGATGGCCGATATGTCTCGTTTCAGGTGAAATTTACGGTTTATCAGATGGTAAAATTCATCACGAGGCAAAATTTATGATTTATCAGATGATAAAATTAATTTCTTACATTGAATCCAACTGTTGAACTTGATTTCGTCCAATGGATTATTAGACAATCTTGACTACATATTATCCTATAAGATTGAAAATCGTGGAGGTCAAGTTTCTCTTATATCCAATGATTGGAGATCTGGTTGAACTCGCCCATTGCCCCTGTGTTCCATTATGTGCACCACAGCCACAGGTAGGTCGTCGTGCACTTAATAACAATTCAATGAAATGTAGGTCGTGTCAATCGCCTGCCAGTTGCATCTGGTTCATGCACATAACACATTCCATGGCGGCAAACCATCTTAAATTATGGCCTCCTAAATGCATCTCTCTATGCCTAAAATCGATGCAAGGTGGCTACGTGGGGTCTACGAGAGAAACGTCGGGTAATATCTCAAATCCATCACTATCGGCCATCTTAGCAATTATTGGTGTTAGACGCACTCAGCTTTATTTATATTTTTTTGATGAAAAATGTAATGTCAGATACAAAGTTTGTGCATTGGACATTAGCCCAGTTAAGAGACTCCCTCCATTGTGAGCGAGTAGGTTGTGGGTTCAATACTCAGTCTTGTCGTTGTTTTCCACTCTTGTGTTTATGAGGTGTGGGTTGGGTTATGTTAGTTAATCCTCACTATTATTGTTGGTGTTTCCTCACGCTGCTTTGCAATTGTCATATGTGTATGCGTATCTGCTCCCCGGTCCTCAAGGCTGTCTCGGCAATTAGCCAATACCGACACATATCAGTATCTCAGCAAACTGATATGTATCGGTTATCGGCCGATACGTATCGATTTGAGCTAAGCCTTTGTTTCATTTTATTTTATTTTTATATATATTTTTAAAGGGGCCGATATGTATCGGTATCGGCCGATTCCTATCGGTCCTCCATAGACTGATATTCGAGTCCGATATCGTACTTGATCCTAACTCCTAAGCCCTAACCAATATTTCAGAAACGCCCAGGCTTGTATAAATGCAGCTGGAAGTTAATTCCTTATTTCTTCGTACTCCTACTACACCACTATCCACAGCTATCGTCCACTGGGGCTCACTCTCTGCCAGCTCTTACTACGGTACTCACTTAATTGTGAGCCCTTAAGTAACCCTTTCCTCAAGTCGGCCCTTACGATATCGGCAGCCCAGCCTCTTACACTTTCACTCTAGTAACCCTCTCTAAGGCACTATGTTGGCTACTTGGCTCTTGTACTAGGGCCGGCCTTGGAGGTGTCGAGTGGGGCGGTGGACACAGGCCTTCAACCCGCTTAGACCACCAGCCCACATGTAAATTTAAATGTAAAAATAAAATTATATTACCAATCAAATGATCTGAATATTTGATTGTTTGATAGATGCACCATGATATGAAGATCTATGGTGTGGAAGATTAGGATAAAAAATGATCTCCATCGTTTGATTCATGGCACTTATAAATTTAATAGGGGAAATGAGTGTGTTCTTCAAAGAAAAAGCCACGAGCATTTATTTTCGGCCTAATTTTCCCTATTGTGTTTAAACATATTGAGATATGGTGTACAGGCTCGAATAAATTAATTAAAAGAAAAACCTTATAGAAAAGGAGAATTGAACCTATATGTCACAGACCACTAATTCAACCACTAGTATGGTTTACTAAGATACGTGGAGAAATAAAAACATTAATTTATATATAATTTTAGAAAATCAAAATAATGTCATGCTTTCTAGAAGTTATTTGCACTCGTTATTCTTGTGAAGAACACATGCATTTCTACTATAAAAAATCGTTGACTATCTTGAATTAAACGATGAAGATCGATTTCATCCCAATTTTCCACACAATAGATCTTGAGATCATGGCGCACCTATCAGACGATCATATCTTGATTCCACGTGGCACACATCCCTTGGTTGCAAATAATACTACACCCTATTTCTTGACTGTCTTGAATAAGATGATAGATGTAATTTTTCTTCCTAATATGCACACATTAAATCTTGCGGTCACGGACAACATATCATACGGTTAGACATTGATTACGCCTGACACACATCCGTGATAAAATTGCAAGCCATGATCACGACTACTTTGAGGAAGTTTGCCACATGTAACCAACATCTGAACGCTTGTTAGTTGGGACATAATTTTAAGATGCAATATGTAAAAAAATAGTACAAAAAATGACCTCTATCATCTGATTCAAGGCATCAAATAGTGTGAGCGATGGAATCATAGTTGTGCTGTAAGAATCTTTGCTTGTAAAAATTGCTACCATTTCTTTTATATTAAAAAATTCTTTGGTTGCGAAAATCCTTGAATGAATGAAGAAATTTAATGGAGGAAAATGGGCCCAACCCCTCCATAAGTATGTTATGTATGGGAAAATTGCATTTTCGGCTCTACAAGTTTGCTTATTTGTAGATACAGCCCTATAATTTAAAATTGAACAAAATAAGTCAGCTCCATGTCAAGCCGTTTTCATGTCAGCATGGACATATTTTTCATTATATATATATATATATATATATATTCTTTTTTTTGTATTATTTTTTTGTCGTCCCTTTTTTTAAGTTAGCGGTTGCTATCTAAAGACGATATTAGATGATAATTTATTTTAGTTGTGTACATGGTATGAAATCACTGTAACAAAAAAAAAATGCTAACATACAGCTATTTTAAGTTGGCGGTCGCTATCGAAAGTCGGCATTAGATGATAATCTATTTAATTGTGTACATGATATGAAATTACTGTAAAAAAAAAAAAAAAAACCCGCGAACATATCACTATCTCAAAATAGCGACCGCTAATATACCGCTATTTAAAAAAAAAAAAAAAAAAGACCGCCGTTAACATACCGCTATCTTAAGATAGCGGCCGCTAACATACCGCTTTCTAAAAAAAATATATATATATATATATATATTAGATAGCGGCCCTGAAAAAAAAAAACAAACTATATATATATATATATATGACCGCCATCTTAAGATAACGGTCGCTATCTTAAAATGACGGTCACTATCTTAAGATAGCGGTATGTTAGCGGAGTTTTTGAATTATTATTTTTTTGTTATTTATATTTTCCATTCTTATATTTTTTTGCAGATCAGTAACTAATGAAACTTATATTGGATAACACAATAAACTTTCTTTTTCTTTTTATCCAAAACTACCATTTTAAGATAGCGATCGCTATCTACCTTAAGATGACAGTCTTTATCTTTAGATAACAATATGTTAACATATTTTATTTATTTATTTTTGTTTACTTATGTCTTACGTTCTTATATTTCTGAGAAATCACTAACTAATAAATACAGTAATCTTTTTTTTTTCTTCGTACCCTAATCTATCATATGTTAGCGATCTCTATCATAAAATATTGTCCGTTATCGTAAAATAGCGCCTAAGATAGAGCTTAAAATACCGGATACCACGACCCGCAATTATAAGAGAGCGAGCGCTACTGTAGTCGGAACTGAAAAAATAGACAATAAAAAAAATAAAAAATAAAGATATATATAATGAAAAAACAGGTGGATGCTGAAGTGGAAACGGCTTGGCTTAGAGCTGGCCTATTTTGCACAGTTTCAAACTATAAGGTCATTTTTGCAAATAAGAAAACGTGTAGGGCTGAACATGCAAATTGCCCTATAATATTTATTTAGTACAAGCAAAAAAACTACAAGGGCCTTATCAAAGACTTTTGCCCAAGACCCAAAACCATATTGAGCCGGCCCTGTTGGCTAGCCTCCAATTTTGCACTCTTTCTGATGGGGAGTTGCCTGCATGGCTCAAAATTTCGGCCGAAATGTTTCAGTTTCGGTGACCGAAACCGAAACGAAAATAAGTAATATCGGATATTTTCGGTCCCCTGTGAAGTTTTCAGCCAAAATTTTGGTTGAAAATTTCGGTTTTGGTCCCGTTTGAAACCGAAACGAAATCCGAAATTTTGATCCTTGATTGCTTGAGTACCCAGCTCAAGGGCTTCCTTCTCCCTTTTTTGAATGAAACTTCCCTTATTCATACACACAGAAAAGAGAGAGAGAGAGAGAGAGAGAGAGAGAGAGAGAGAGAGAGAGAGAGAGAGAGAGAGAGAGAATTAGTATTTGGAAGCGGCCTGACCGCTAGATGCTCTTGGAACTCAGGTCACCTTTTGATAGGTTTGCCACGTGGAATCATCATGTGTGCTATCTTATAAGTGCCTCATGATCTCAAGATCTTTGGGGTAAACAGTAAAGATCGGGGCAAAAAATTCATCTCCAATAGCCAAATACCATCTAAAATTAACAGTAAGTTCAATGGCGGATCCATGGTTTTTTTCTTTAGGGGCAACAGATGGTAGGCTAAGAAAATTAGTTAGTATTAGATAATAGTTAGTATTAGATAAGCAGTACAAGCACGAGATGACAACTAATACTCAAGTCACTTTTTGGGATGTGTGACCAGTAGAATCAACATGCGTACCCTCATATAGATCTTAAATATTTTGTGCAAAAAAGTGCGAGAGCCTTTCTGGTGAAGGTCAGCCTACAACAGATTGATGGATTCACTACAAAATAAATAGCTTTCAGTGGCGGCTGTTAATATTTTATTTTTTTAATAGTGGCAGCTATTATTAATGGACTGCCACAAGCAAAGATTTTCTATTGACAACTTACCCCAAGCCTCTCTATTCTCTCTTTATCACTAACAGAGAACGCCTCTCTCTCAATCCTTTGTTTTTCCTCTCCGACAGAGCGCAGCGCCTCTCTCTCGTCTTCCTCTCTCCAGAATCGGGATTTGGGAGCTTCTGTTGATTAAAACCCTAAAAAAATTGTCAAATTAGGGTTGATTTTGCTAAGAGAAGTTTCCGTTTCGAATCAGTGTTGCTAGGTTTTCGATATCAATCGGTCCTGGTTTGGTGTGGAGTGTTTGTTGTTCGATTGACTAGATTGTGAGCTCGTTTTCTACAAGACCGAGCCGGTTAAGTTTCGGATTGGATTTGATCGGTGCCGTTAGATGTTGAATCTATGTCAATGGAAGTGTTTGAGATAGGGCTTGGGATCTGGATGTAAGCAATGTATCATTCCTCGTATGCTGCAAGTGGTCTTAGATCTGAATCGTCAAGGTGGGTTTGCTTCAGATTAATCAATTTTAATGCAAGTTAGGGTTTGTAATTTTCTTATTTTCTGCTTCAGACCAATCTGCTTTATCAGTTCTTAAGATCAAGTTAATATATCTTCTTTGTTTTACTTGATTTTGTCCATGATTCAATCGTTGAAGGATTGAATCTACTAAAGCTAGGTTTTGTAATTTCCTTGCTTCTTGCTTCAGTTCGATGAGTTTTATACGTTCCTGAGCTTAAATTTGGGGGTTGCTTGGTTTGGCTAAAGAATCTCACGAAGGAAATCACGGTTACGATTCAGATCGGGCTCTTTCTGTCTCAACACAGTTCGAGGCAAAAACTGTAATCTCTCTCTCTCTCTCTCTCTTGTTTTTAAAATAGATCTCGTTCAATTTTTACCTATTTATTTACTTTAAACAAGGTCTGATATGCTTATTTTAGTTGCCATTTGTTTCTTTTTCATTTTTGGTTTGATAAATTGGCACCCATTCTGATGAACTTGTTTGATCCGCTGAAGTTGCCTCTTTATAGCTTTATAATACTAAGGATATTTAAAAAAAAATAAAAATTGACACTCATTTTGTTGAACACATTTGATCCGCTTATGTGGTTGCCATTTTACAGATCTATAGTAGCTCTATAATACTTTTTTTCTTACATTATAGAAGTTGTTTGTTTGTTTTTTGATAAATTGGCACTAATTCTGTTGAACTTGTTTGATCCGCTTATGTAGTTATTATTTTACAGATCTCTCTCTCTCTCTCTCTCTCTCTCCCTCTCTCTCTCTCTCTATATGTCACGACCCGAAATTCTACCCCATCCCGAGGGCCTAGAATTCCGAGTTATGACCCGCACATATCCCGGATATGCTAAGCGGACATACACCAAATCAGAGTTCTCGCGCAATAATGGTTCCACGAAATTCGTGAAAGCCAACACATAAAGGTGGAAATAAAAGCAGTCATAAATAATGAATAAATGCAATAGAATCAACAAATCTACCAATAAAACATAATTCGAAGTTGGAGACAAATCCGATAAAGGAAATCATAAAATTAATGATAATAATAGGGATCCAATCTACTACCAAGTCTGCAACGATCAATATCCAGCACTCGGATCGAAATCAACACCGTAGCCCTCCTGGTACTCAACACTCGCGGGATCAATGAAATCAGCGTCAGTCGGATCTGGATGACCGACGTCTACTCCACTAGCGTAATCACCTGCAACTGTTAGATTATCGTGGGATGAGTTTACTCAGCCACGTAAACTCAGTGGGATACACCACCAATCCACCCCATACTACTCAGGTGCATTGTGGGTGCATCTTGTGAGTGATAAATATAATATCTCAAAGCAGATAGCAAAAGAATGACAAAATCACATGCATATCGTAAAGCTTATATCATAAATGCGAGACCATGATCTAGACACTCATATCCTAACATACCTTACCATATCTCATAACATATCATATCATGTCTTATTATCATTCTCGCACATACGCACATCGCATGAGCGAATTCAACATACTCGTGAAATCCTAAACGACTGCGAGAAGTCACGCCGAGCTACCATGGGAGGGTCAACATAGTATCATACCACCATATCATAACGCCCTCGTGTCATACTCATACTCCACCATCCAGCCAATGGGGAGACATAATGGCCAAACTCACTCATAACATACTCATACTCATAATCTCTCCTAGAGATCCGTCTTGACTGAAAGACGTTATTGCCCTTACGGTGGCTACGTAAGGAACGGCACGTACAGAGACTTAAGTTCTTTATCTTTTATTGGCCTACACAGCGATGTCTTATTATCGTACTCGTATCATAACTTATCTTATTTCATACTCATATCTTATCATACTCTTATACTTAATCCTAGGACAAACTATAGTGAGGCAACTTTTCTAATTTACGCTTCCTAAGAAAAAGGTTCCGTAGTAACCTGGATGTACTTAGATGACCATACTATCATAGAGGCGTTGCATCCGTACATGGACGCCAATATTTCGAGTTTCACGTGATCGTAGAAGAAACTTCACCACAGTCAAAGCCTATGGTTGAACCTCATAACTTAACTCATAACTCATACTATCATATTTGAACTCGGGGTGATCGGGTCACCGTATATGCCACCGTATACGAGGTCACACTGAATTCACACTTACCCGACTCGTCATGGGTCCCATTCCACCATGAGTTGTAAGGCATGTGAATACGGTGTATTTCTCGCTTCGATACCATCTCAGCGAATCACCACGCCCAAGCATAGGCATGATCTCATACACTCTGTATGATCTAACATATCCTAACTCGTATAAATTGATTAAATTACAAATACAAAAGTATCACACATACAGAATGATTTACACTTAGATTTTGGTTATATTTATGTTTATATTTATTTACATACCACACCAATATAATTATAGAATAGGGTTATAAGTATGATTTCGATAATTGTAAAGGTCAGAGTTCGGTTTCATAAAGACATCGAAGTTCTAACACTTTATGTTATCGAAGTGGTCGCGTTGAAGCGATAAAAGCGAGACTTTTATATATTATTATTTATCATTATTAAATGCCAAAATTAAATATTATTATTTTTAAAGTTAAGTACATCACGACCATTGATCGCAAAGTGCAAGTGCACTAAATTTTTTTGGTCGTGTAAAAGTGAAATTTTGGTGTGAATCAGGTCGTCTATTCGGATGAGAATCGATCGATTGAAAAAAATGAAAATCGATAGATCAGATTTAATAAGGTGTAAGTTGTCGTTTGGCTCATGATTGATTGGTCGATTTTAATAGGTCAATCCATCGATAAAAGGAAACTAATTGGGCTCATACGATGGATACTACTACTCATATATCTTATAAGATAATTTTATAATATTAAAATAAGGTAGTAACCAAGTACATTTATTTTATATGATAATAAAATATAAGTATATAATATTTATTAATTTTATATTACTATCTAAAATCACTTTCTCTTTAAATATATCATAATATATTGTAAAAGATATTTTAATTAATTTAATACCATCCTATGAAATGAAATCAGATGGGCTGATCTAAATCAGATGGGCCAAAGTCCAACATCGAATGGGTCAAAGTCCAACATCAGATGGGTCACGATCCACGTCAGATGGGTCAAGGTCCAACATCAGATGGGTCACGATCCACGTCAGATGGGTCAAGATCCAACATCAGATGGGTCAAAGTCCGACATCAGATGGGTGACGGACCAACACTTGATGGGTCGCAGTCCAACATCAGATGGGTCACGGTCCAACATCAGATGGGTCACGATCCACGTCAGATGGGTCAAGATCCAACATCAAATGGGTCAAGGTTCGACATCAGATGGGTCATGGACCAACACCAGATCGGTCATGATCAACATCAGATGGGTCACGGTCCAACATAAGATGGGTCACAGACCTCCAACATCAGAATCCCACGTGGCAACCTAAATATGAAGTTGTCTAACGCTTAAGTTGCTTATTTAGTGCTAACTCATCCTCTCTATCGACCATATATATATATTACCTCCCATGGGAGAAAATTCAAACTCCATCGTTGGGCATTATAAGGTGATCCCGTGGTAGGCTCTCCAGTTTTAGAGTCAATACTCAATTGAGACCTCATGATATTAATAATAATATTACTTATTAAAATTTGATCACGCCTGCATGATTTATATCGTTTGAAAATTATAGCATTGGGAAATAATTATATATGTATATATTTTTTTGTTTTGATAAGTAACAAGATTTATTGTTACCTGCTAATATAAATGTAGTCACTTCTTGATTTTTATTGTATAGAGTCTTATGTTAAAATAATCTATGTAATATCTCTTTCCTTAAAACAAGGTCTTATATACTACATGGGACCTTTTGTAAACGCTGGACTTGGAAATATGTTTAAAATAGGTCATGGGTCTATATATATACAAATGCTTAGTTTCTAGAAAATATAAAATATTATAAAAATTTTAAGGAAATTATAGGTTTAAATCATGGTTGCGTAGATTTTTAGTTTGAACTCAGATTCACGATTTTATAATGTCCATAAAATGTCTTTTACCAAAGGGATGATGGAATAGAGTATTAATCATTTGTGTTATCTTTAATTGTTAAAATAACAAAGTATAAAAAAATAATAACATTAACAATTAGAAAAATAATTATGACTAAATTACAAGCAGTCACATCTAGGGCAAAATCAATAAAATTAGATTATAAGCAATCACATTTAGGGCAAAATAAATAGGACTAGATTATAAGCAATCACAATTAGGGCAAAATCAATAAGATTAGATTATAAGCAATCACATTTAGGGCAAAATAAATAGGACTAGATTATAAGCAATCACAATTAGGGCAAAATCAATAAGATTAGATTATAAGCAATCACATTTAGGGCAAAATAAATAGGACTAGATTATAAGCAATCACATCTAGGGCAAAATCAATAAGATTAGATTATAAGCAATCATATTTATGCTAACCACTTTACTCATTTTAAAATAATATTATAAAGAATGAAATAAAGTTTATTTTATTTAGTCCGTCGATACGCGATCGAACGTATCCTACGCGACGGGATCTGAGAAGAATGAGATGGATGGATGGGTACCCACCTCTTGAAGCGTGACCGACAGATCGACGACGATTAGAGCGATAGAGATCGGCGTCCACACGATGATCCGTCCATGATTACGCCGCCTTCTTCCACCACGATTTGACGGCAGAAAAACACCACAGTGTTCTTTGTGGAAGAATACACAAGAAATTTAAAAGAGATTTGGGTATTTTTAAAGAAGGGTGGCCAGAGAAGAAGATGGAGTGACGGCAATAAGGGTGTATAGGCTTTTACTTCAAAGTTTAAAATAAAGGTTTAAAACTCACATAGCAAGGTTTAATCCTTAGACCTCTTATCTATATCCAAAACCTTTCAACCACTAGGCTACAACACAACTTGTGTCAAATAGAGACAATTTTAAATATAATACCTCTAAAAAAATCAAAATGTGTATTTTCTCAACTAGGGTAGGTTCCGGTGTAGAGCACTAACACCATGCAAGGTATAAAACACAATCTAACACCAATAAAAGAAAGTTCAAAAATTCGGGTTGTTACACTATATATATGTATTCTATTTTACTTTCTGTGCTTTCTTATAAAAGCATATTTATATATGTACCGCCAATTCGCCCAGTTGCCGAATATGCCCGAATCGGACTGAATCGAATGGCGAATTGGTTCACTTTGAATGATGTCTCCCTTATTCTCAAATTTTTTGAAGGCCAGCCTACAGAAGATTCATCAAAAATCAGAAGAGTAGTTGCTAAGAGTTTAGAGACAATGTGGAACAGATGATTTCCTTTGAATGGGTTGTCGGCAACAAGAAGACTAAACCGGGAGGGGATTATAGTGAACAGAAGACATGTTCAGGAAGGCTACACGGCTTCGGTAAGGTATGGCACAAGGACGACTCATAGATCTCAAGGGAATGGGAACCTAGATCCAAGTTCCAAGAATGCTACGTGCGAATTCGAATGGAGGGACAACGATTGGTGTTGTGTGGAATGTGGTTATCACAATTTCACATCGAAAAGTAGATGCAATCGTCGTAGCTGTGGAATCTCTTCCGTCTTTGGAGTTTGATTTCCTTGGTACAGGAATGGCCCGAGATCCCCCAAGCCATCAGATTCTCCTCTTACTGCTGATCAAATTTATGATCTTCAAAATGGTTTCTCAATAAAGGGTAAAGGGAAAAACAGAATCTCTCCTATTTTTTCAAAAAATTCTATTGAAGGTGGACTTGATCCTAAGGTAGTTTATTGGGAAGCCGCGCTATCTAACAGAGGTGTGATTATCGCTAATCCCAATGGTAAGATATCTTTCTCCAAGATGAAGGCTTGGAGTTCCTCCTGTTGGAAACTTGAAGAAGTTGTTGGCTTATGGAAGATAAGCAGATTCAACTTTTTGATTTATTTCTATAGCCATTCATCTGCTTCTAATCTTATCCAATCCAGATGGGATGAGATCGCAGGCCATAAGCTATCAGTTTCGCGAAATTGGGGCAAGATGTGGGGGTTTTCTCGAGGCAGATCCCAACTCCATTAACTTCACTAGAGCCGAATATGTTAGAATCAATGTTGCTACTGCTTTATGGTGGCAGATTCCCAGAGCAGTAGAGTTGAAACTCAAAGCTGAGTCGATTCTCTTAGCCATCGAGATTGAAATTGAAGGTAAGGGCATTGTTTCTTTTCCCATCGTCACCAAGAAGATCACATAGAACAAAAGAGAAAGAAGATCCTCTTATCGATAATCAACTGGATGTGAACTTTGCCCCTCTACGATATCAGCCCCAACAATCCCAACAATTGGCGGAGTTATCAAGCCGAAATCCCACACTGCAAATGTGTTGGGATCTCCAACTGAAAAAGTGCAGCATTCCCCGCGTCATCGGAGATGATCGCCGGCATAATGATCCTGCACGAGCCCAACCATTCCAGCTTTGGAAATTTTGAATATGAATTTCAAACAAACAAATCCCATGTCAATATGTGGCAGCCTTGCACTACACCATTAGTTACCATGTCAAGTAACCAATCAAATGCCCGTGTCTCAAACGCTGATTTACCTCTAACACCAAAGTCCAAGATTATTACTGATTTCTCTCCAAACCAGCTAGAAACGACCATTCCAGCACGTGCAAAGCCAAAGTTCCGGATTCTTGTGTTGATTCCTCCCCAAACCAGCTAGCCACGCCTTCTCCAAAGATGGTAATTGATGCTCAACTCCCAGCGTTTTCGGATTCGAGGGAGGGAAATGCCATGCCAACTCGCTCCAATCTGGGCCAACTTCAGCAGCCGACTGCATCCAATCGGGGCCCAAACGTAGGCCCAGACCCAGCTTCCTCTTCACTGTTTGGCTCCCAAATTGCAAAAATTAGTAATCCAGATTCTCCAGCTATTGACGCACTCTCCAGTTCCGAACCACCTATTGACCTCTGCTCTCTGGCTCTTCTTTCAGAGGCAATCTGATCTCCTCCATCGATGATGATCTACTCGCCTGAAGCTACCGATCCACCACTAGGATTTCCGCAAAATCTCAACCTCGATTTCTGTGACAATTGTGAACTTGATTGGTGGATGACACCAAACCCAGAGGCTGATGAAGATACTGAAAAAAAAATAGTGAGGGAGGGAGTAGTTGGAAGGATGAATTACAAGATGACTTAGACATTGATTTATCGTCTGGCGATGGTCGTTTCAATCTGCCTAGGTACCAGGTGATCAATCGAAAAATAACACTCCTGTGCTCTCTTTCTCAAAGTAAGTTGTACAAATTGGTGCCCAAAACCCTTTTCCCCCTTGTGTGGGCGAGTGATTTCTCACAAAAAATGACTCTAACGAAGTATCATCTATTGCCATTGCCAAATCTGATTTGCGCAAAAAAAGATAGCTGAGCTCAAGAGAATAAAATGGACCCTCAAATAGATTTGCTTCTTGTCGGCTTCATATTTTCTTCATGATGATTATATCTTGGAATGTAAGAGGACTCGGAAGGGCTAGCAAATGTGCCATGGAAAAAAACACCATTAGCAGACACAAAGCCAATATCACTACATTGCAAGAATCCAAATGGAAGGAGGTCACTGATGATAAGGTTCGCTCCATCACTCCTAACACGGATTGGTGGTGGGCACACAAAGACTCCAATGGCTCTAAAGGGGCCATCATTGTCATGTGGGATAACTCGGTATTTGATTGCACAGGTCAGTAGATCGAATTGTTTAATGTTACTGTTTTGCTGTTTGATAAAAGAAAAAATTGTATGTTTCTTCTTACGACTGTTTATGATCCTTGTGTTTGAGGTCCGTATACTGAGCTCTGGGAAGATTTATACCGGTGGAAAATACTAAACAAGGGGCCGTGGCTAGTTTGTGGCGATTTCAATGCCATAGCCCATCCCTGCGAAAGATCCAACAATTTTAAATCCTCTCCGTCTTTGAGGAACTTTGCGGAATTCATCAATACATCTGAACTTATCGATGTCCCAATGGTGGGGGCTCAATTTACCCGGACTAATGGAAGAAGCTACTCGACGCTCTGCCGGTTGGATCGATTTTTAATTGACTTTGAGTTTGATGCCCTTTATTCCATTGTGGATTGCAAAGCCATCACCCGTGTCACTTCTGACTACTCTCCCATATTATTCAACTTAAAAGGAGTGGTTTCGAGTCTTGTTCCATTCCGGTTTTTCAACCATTGGCTAAATTTTTTGATTTTGTCAATTATGTACCCAATTGGTGGTCTGAAGCTTCTATCAATAGCCACTCTATCTCAGTACTCTCTCTAAAGTAAAGTCCTACATCTCCAACTTGAACAGAATTCGAATCTCCAATGATAAGGCTACTGAATTGAATCTCCTGACAGAAATCAAAGCTGTTGATAAGATGGAAGAAACGAGAACCTTAACCTCTGAAGAGATCATAAATAGGGGTATATTTAAAGCGGATTTAAAAAATATCAGTTTCACTCATAAGAAGGAATGGAGAGAAAAAGTATGTGTGCGGTGGCTCAAAGAAGGTGATCGTAATACTAAGTTTTTTCACGCTTTTGCTAATAATAGAAGAAGGTTAAATTCTATATCTTTGATCCGCAAAGATGGTGCTCTCTTCTAAAAGACCGAGGAGATTGCTCAGATCGCTATTGAGTTTTATTTAAATCTGTTCAAAGAAACAAATATAAATAGGCCAAGATTCCGCAATGTCTACCTGAAAAGCTAAACCCTTCTGAAGCAGATCACCTTGAAGTGTCATTCTTTGAAGATGAAATTCACAATGCTATAAAAGGTTGTAAGATTGGCTGTGCACTTGGACCTGATGTTTTTACCTTTGACTTCTACCACAAATTCTGGCATTCCATTAAAGCTGCAATTATTGATATGGTCAACAAGTTTGGGAAGATGGGTATATCCACAAGTCCATAAATGCTACTTTTATTACTCTTTTCCCAAAGGAGAAAGGAACTGCGGAAATGAAAATGTTTAGACCTATATCATTAGTGACTAGCCTCTATAAAATCATTGCAAAAATCTTAGCAAATAGAATTCAAAAGGCGATTGGCTCCGTCATTTCTAAGATTCAAGGTGCTTTTATCGAAGGCAAAACGATTCTTGATCTTGCAGTAATCGCTTAAGAGTGTGTCCATTCCAAGTATATCTCTAGGACGAAAGGTGCTTTGATCAAAGTGGATATGGAGAAAGCGTATGACAGGGTCAGTTGGGATTATCTCCTTTAGATGATGAAGTAAATGAGTTTCGGTGACAAATGGCGATCCTGGATCCACAGCTGCCTCACTAGTGCCAATTTTCCCGTCATTATTAATGGGAAAGCGTGCAGATTTTTTAAAGCTTTAAGGGGACTCAGACATGGGTGTGCTCTATCTCCATACCTCTTTAACATTGTGAGCGAAGGACTTTCCCTCTTATTTCAGTAAACTGACATTGAAGGATTGGTTATGGGGTTCTCTACTCCGAGGAGCGAATCCAGAATAAATCTTCTCCAATATGTTGATGACTCTTATCATGTACAATGGAGATCCTAGTCAGATACTTTAAGTTTGTAATCTTCTTAAAATTTACAAGAATGTTTTCGATCAATGTGTAAATTTTGATAAATCTAATATTTATGTGCTAAATATTGATGATATCACCATAAGCTCTTGGGCAGCGAAACCGAATATGTCTAAGGATAAATTCCCTTTTAAATACCTGGGCATTCCTATTGGCAATGGCAAGCTACGAACCTCCGATTGGGACCCGGTAATTTTTAAGGTTAAGAACAGGTTGAGTGGATAGAAAAATAATTTAATTTTCAAAGGAGGGAGAATGACTTTGATTCAATCGGTTCTAAGTGCTATCCGAACTTATTTTCTCTCCCTTTACAAGTGCCCTGCCACAGTTTGTAAGGATATTGAGAGGCTTGAAAGGAATTTCCTTTGGGATGATCTCGGAGGAAAAAATAAACTCCATCTTATAAGTTGGGAAATGGTCTCGAACCCAGATGCTCAGGAGGCCTTGGTATCCGTCCGATTGAGGATATGAATAAAACCCTTCTTATGAAATGGTGGTGGCGATTGGGTGATGATTTTAACCATTGGTAGAAAGAAATTGTCATCAACAAATACTGTATGTGCCAAAAGGGTTGGAAACTTAGCAAGTACAAATATAGAACCTCTTTCTGCTGGTGGAGATATGTTTTATAGGTGAGAGAAGATTTCCTAAAAAATATTCTTTTTATTTACGATAAGGGAGACATCATTCACTTATGGTCTGATAGATGGCTTGGAGAACAATCAAAACTGTAATCAAAGTTTCTAAACTTATTTAGTATCGTTGTTGACCCCAAAATCAAACTAAGTGATCCCTTTAGTTTGGATAACCCCTCACAGTGGCGTATCAGTTTTAGACGAAGACTTACCGATGCTGAAATAGCTGAGTACTCTATGTTATCCGACATCATAGATAATGCCAAGTTAGACCCGAATGACGATGATCTCAGAGTTTGGAACTACGACAATCAAAGAAGCTTTTCAGTTAAATCTGCTTTCAAATCTTTGCAACCAAATCACCAAATCATGGATTGGGCCTTCATTTGGGATTACCATATCCCTACCAAAATCAGTTTCTTCTTGTGGATGGCTTGCTGGAACAAACTTCCTACTATTGCCAATCTCATTAGAAGAGGCCTGCAAATTGATCAAAAGTGTTTCTTTTGTGGACACGGGGAAGAAGACATTAAGCACATTTTCCTAACTTGTGAGAAAATTTGGCCTATATGGGGTATCTTTTTTAAAGCCCTTGGTATTTCCACTACGTGAAAAAGCCCAAAAAACCACTGCCTTAAATAGTGATTTTTTCAAAAAACTACTGTCTTTGACAATGATTTTTTGAAAAAAACCACTGCCCTAAACAATTGTAAAAAAAGGAGTGGTTTTTTTTTACCACTATACAAGACAGCGGTTTATGAAGTTTATAAACCACTGTCTTGTATAGTGGTAAAATAAAACCACTCCTTTTTTTACAACTGTTTAGGGCAGTGGCTTTTTTATACAAAATTTTAAAAAAAAAAAAATTACGTCGACAATTTTTTATGCAAAATTTTTTAAAATAATATTTTTTTATGCTTTTTTTTAATGCAATATTTTTTATGCTTTTTGTAATACTTTTTTTTAATGTAATTTTTAATGCTTTAAAAAAAATTATATAAAGAAAAAAAGCTATTAATCTCATATTCAAGCACATCCATAAATAAAATAGATGCCAAATTCTTTTATTCAAACAAAATATTGCATTTCAACCTATGATCCAACCTTTCAAATCAATCAACTATTTTAAACTTTACATGCTCAATCCTTTTATTCCAAAAAAAAAAAAGAGTTAACAATCTAAGGACCCCATGACCTAGTTTCATAATTAAAAAAATATATATATATGCTTCGCCTCTCCTGCCAAATATCCCCGTCCCCTAGTGATCCGTTTGAGGTGGGCTTCAAATCGAAAAGTTTTGCCTGAAATCAAAAGGAGAACGTAATTAAATATTTATGATATTAAGCAATTAAATTGAGATATTGATGACTTCTCACTACAAAATGGTATCAAAGACTTCCGTGTTTGTGGAGAAGTGGAAGAAACTATAGAACACATTTTCCTTTCATGCCCATGAGACAAGTATGAGCCTCATTTCTCACTGGTTTTGGGATAAACATGTCGAGTGATCATCCTGCAAAAAGCTCATGTCAGTATGATAAATTAAGCATGCAAGCATCTTAGAACACCAGAATCAACAAATTGATGCAACTTAGATACCGATGTTTCAAAGGTCACGCATAATGACACAAGAACCACATGCTCACAGTTGCATCTTTTTTTTTTACAGCCAGCTTTCAATTGTAGCCTCTGTTCTTTGCGATCATTTTTTATTCACCTCTCTTCAATAACCAATTAAAGAAAAATAAAGAGATGCATATAAGGCAAAAAAAATTGTTCATAAATCTCACATATGACAATTTTCACATTGAGTACATAAAAATATGCTGGCCTACACATTTCCAAGTCACCAACGGGATTTTTTAAGCTATGCAGTGCCCCTCATCTCGCTTTAAAAGAAAGAAACAAAAATTGATAACGAGATGCATAACGTAACAAAGTCAAATTGACCCTTTTTATGCCCCATACAATGGGCAAACATAAATAAAATATATTATCAATCCTATTTCAGATTTTTAAACGAAAAAAATCATTAAAACAGTATATACCAATTCAAACAAGATTTAGACCATGTGATATATAAAGATGCCCATCGAAAAGGTAAAGTGACGTTATATAGCATTTATATTTGAGCTAGATACGAACGAATCAAACACCATCCAATCTGATATCAGAAAGCATTCTGAAGTAAAGGCAGTAAGTGTCATCAGCTTTCAAAATGTGATTAGACATAAGCCCCAACGGCCCAAAATACTCTCAATACCAACAGAATGATGTTGAATCCATCCATATATATGGTAGATGTAAATATACAGTAACAAAATTTTCTCATACTACAAATGAGAAGTTCTAGGAGGAAGGAAAATGGATAAAAGTCAAATAGACCTTGTATAGCGAAGCTGCAGACTCAGACTCTACTGTTTGAATGGGAATATGCCTTGCCAACTTGAGCCACCTCGTCTGTGCAAAGAAACAGAGACTTTCTCAGTAATAGAAACAACAAGATTTTTTTTTTTTGAGAGGTAATAGTTATAAGGAGGGAAGCACCAAAAAAAAAACTTTTAGATTTAAATCTCATCTGTGCAATGGTGGATGGCTGGCCATGGATTCGTGATGACTTGTTTGCTGGTGATCTGTGGTTATGGCTACAAAATTAGTTGTTAATAGAGCCAATAAATTAGTAATGAGGGGGGATAAACAAGTTTTAGTAATAAGAGACGAAGTTTTTTTATTTAATTAATTTATTTTTAATTTATTTATGCTCATATATCCTATGACGATGCACTTGTGTTGCCTTACTCCAACTAGTGGGCGACTGCAGGGAATGATTTATATCTTTTACTTCGTTCGTAAAAGCAATACACACACACACACACACACACACACACACACACACAGTCAGGGAGCAGCCAGGCTGGAAGAAAGAAAACCCAACCTCAAAAAGAACAGCTGAATGCAAATCATAGCTAGGACTTGGGGGACCCCAAGGCATTAGAAAAAACTACGGGAGCTAGCCTCAATAGCCATTTGAAAAACCATCCCAGACATCGCTTCTTGTCCAAGAACTCGTTGCCAACAGAGCAAACAAGAGCTAATCTCATCCCATTGATAACCCAAGAGACTTTACAAACCTGTTATCCATTTATTTCTTTTTAGCTTTTTGCAAAGCCAGATCATCCGGTCCTATACACAATTGTCATCAATTTAACTATCAGTGTTTTGTACAACTGCTATCCTTTTTTTTTCTTTTGATAGATAAAAGTTGGTAAATTATAGAACTACATATTATGAGATCAGATGGAAAAAGAAGATTTTGAAAAAAAATGGAAGAGGAAAAGAAAGATAAGAAAACAAAGTTTAGGGGAAAATGATCTTTGGGTAACATCTAATTCTCTAGCCCTTCTATATTAAATCAAGAGAAAATTACAAGTATGTCATCATGATAAAAGGACCAAAAACTGATAAACACACACAGCAATAAAGAATTAAGGTTTGTGTTTAATTTCTGCTTCAATCTTCTTCCATCCTTCTTAATCTCTTACTCCTTTTATCACATCGAAGTGATATAAGGGCAAGTTGAACACTGACTAATTGATTCTAAAGTGTTTCGTTCATTAAGTTAGAGAACTTGCCATGAGGAAATCATGGTAGGGGAGGAATAGGAGGCGGACGTTGGCAAGAAACCTTTCTATGAGCAAATAGATCGCCTAGTTCACTAAGTACTATGCCAGACGGAATCTATCCCACCTAGAGGAGATTCCTCTTAATCGTGATCTCGATTAGAGCCATGAACATCAATCTGATGATTGTGTCCAATGTATCAAACTCAAGATAGGTATCGTATCCGCATCCATTATCTACCGACACGGATACGTAATCACCGATATTGTATTGGCTAATATTTTTTTGAAAAAACAAACAAACATAGAAATAGAAAAATTATTGTATCGACCGACATCGACCAGATTACCGATATACCAATACCACCTCGCCAATTGTGATGGCGTGGTATTGGTATCGGTTCTATTAAACCGATACTTATCGGTATTGGCCAAGTTTTGATACCATGATCGTGTCTTCATTAAATTGATGAGAACCAATACTCATATCAATATCATAGTCCATTGAAAGACCAATTAGTTCAAGCAATGGAACTAAAGAGTAACTACCATAGTAACCGGATTGATATTGTGGATTTTCGCAGAACATTCCAAAGAAAGTGACATTTTAGATCGGATAGAAAGTATCGAAAAATTCTTTGAGTAGAGGAAAGGCTCGCAAGGTCAAGTTTGTAAGTGTTGAGTTGAAGGGTTCACCCAATTATCATGAAGCAATGGAACTAAAGAGTAACTACCATAGTAACCGGATTAATATTGATTTTCGGAACATTCCACCAAGTGACTTTTAGATCGGACAGAAAAGTAACGAAAAAGTTCGTTGAGTAGAAGGAAAGGCTCATCACAAGGTCAAGTTTGAAAATGTCGAGTTAAAGGGTTCCACTCAATTATCATGGAAGTGATTGAATGAGTGGAAACAGCGAGCTGGAAAGAGACAAATTACAACATGGGACAAGATGAAAGGTAAGCTTCAGCAAAAGTTTTAACATTCAGATTATAAGCAAGAACCCCAAAAAAAATACCATTTACAGTATTTAAGCTAAATTAGGACTGTTATTGCCAAAAAAAAATTCATAAAAAACTTACAAAACTTTCAGGTTCGGGTTCTGAGACAAGGTTGAAAGAATGGGTCCCATCAAACAGACCCTTACATACCATGGCAGCATAGGCATCAATTTTCCCTTGGCGAGCAGACTTGTTAAGGCCCCTAAAAGAAAACAAAAAAAAAGGCTGACATGTTAGCCATCAAGGTGATTTAAGTAGACAAGTTCAAAGATCTATTGCTTCTCTCTCTGTTTTAATTGGTACCCTGTTTGGGCCCCTCCATGGCTTATGATCACCCTACCCTCCTGAGAAATACTTGTTTTCTATTTTCATTATTGAACTAGTAGATGAGGTTTGCATTTAAAAAATGAAAAAAAAATCATAAGCATCATTAATGATGTTGTGATAGAGGAATTACATATTAATCATAAAGTCAATTACTGTTGATGTCCCATGTTCGTCCTGCAGATACACTCTCCAACCCCTGTGAGATTAAGAAAGATTGAAATTAGCAAAAGGGCATTTGAGGTACACTACAGCTGCGGAATTTTTGCAAGAAGATCAGGTAATTTTGGTTTAATTTAAGGTAACTCCTATGTTACCCATCTCAAGTACATTTGACCATTGCAGGTACCTACCAAATACCTAAGATTCTTTTCACTGATAAATCTATAATAATAATCGGATTGGAATGAAACCACACCAAGGAGGCCATAAAGTCATTAGAGGCTACCCTAGGGCCTACAAATCAAGAATCAATCATTTGATTCTAAGGGTTTCGGATATATTCCACTGATGTAAATAATTGTGTTAGCGACAAACACAGAATTTGTTTTAAGACTTTTTAGTGAGTATTCAAAAAATTGCTAGCTTCTTATTTATCTTAATTAGGTTGAGAGGGCTCAAATTCTAGGTACAACTCGGTAATTAACCCCGACTCTTCCCCCCAATAGAAAACGATTAAACGAATACCAAGAACAATTGAATACTCAAATAACTCAGTAATTTTTCTATCAACTTGACATGTGAGTAGTAATTGGATATGCGAAGAAAGTACTGAAAATAGGCATCTGATCCCTGACCCATTGGCAGTCTCTAGCCTATCTTTTGCTGAAGTATGATCAAGCCTTGAGAATAGGTAAGTTGAAATACGGTCAAGCCTCTAAATTGGCACCATTGGACTCATTTATGCCCATTTTGTGTATGGGGATCATAGCATAAAACAGTACTGATGGTTTCGTAATCTCAACTTCTTAAAGGTTATGTTTGATAAACTTGGAATTCAACTCTTGAAAGTGAATTAGCACTTTTATCCTCACTTCGAATTTGCTTGAAAATGACACTTCCCTTGTTTGAATATGTTGTATGGGAAGTAATTTTCCTAGAATTACAATTTCACTATTTGATTAGATTCCCTAGGAAATGAATTCTCTGTGAAATTGAAAAAGAGTATTTTTGGCAAATGGTAATAAAAGAAAGAAATTAAAATTTAAGATACTTCATTCTAATTGTTTCATAATGACTATTTTGTCCCATGAAATTGGCGCTTCACCCATTGCATGAGTGGAATTTATTTTAGCTGTGATAAAATTGGTGAGTGAAAGTAAATTCCACTTATGAGCCCTACTTCTATTCACTTCCATTCCCTTAAATTCTAATGCTAGCAGAGGAGCATACAAGCAACCCCAAATGGGGCCCTTGAGATTCAAGACAACAAAACAATCAGCTACTCTTACCATTTGTGGATTTTTAATGTCAAGCTTGTACTTAGACTAATTTCTAAAGGGATGCCACACCAATTGTTGAATGTCCTCTATATTCGTTTCTAGTGGCCACTTTTTGGGATCTTTGAGAGTTACCCAATGGTGGCGTGGTCATTAATTTGACATTGGTCATTAGTTTGACTTGCTTCTCTAATAGGTTAGAGTTAGACCATTCAATATTTGAAGCATATGTATGATGGTATCTAAATATGGGGGTAATTCGATACTTTCACATGTACGAGAGTAGTAACACCTTACACATGTCAGCAAATTTAAAATTCATAAATACCCAGAAGGTAATAAAAAATCCAGTTTTCTAGAACGTTTTGAACAATTTGAATCATGTTTTTCTAGCATGCCTTGACTGCTTTGAATCACAAGATACAAATATTTTTTAACTTTATTCTTGGCAAAATAAATATTTGTATCGAATAAATATCAGTTTTCTAAAACGCCCACATCTGCAACCCTTTAAAAATTGTTGGTTGCATCAGATCTAATTATGGAGATCGTGTTTTACCGGATCTTCTACACAATAGATTTTGAGATCATTTCGCACTGATTTGATGGCTAGTTTTTTATTGCGCATGTCATTGCTTCCTAAAAAATAACTCAGTAATTTTTTTTTGATCGGTAAATGCACAAACTATTATATTAAAAGAAATAAAGAAGTCGGCCGAACAACAAATACTCTGACCAAAACAAGAAGGAAGCAGGCCACCCGTCAGATGAAGGAAAAGCCCCAGGCCTAGCCGGGCCACCCATAAGCACATTAAGTCATGGGCAGACTTCATGACCATCCCAATTTTCATCTTTTTAGTAGTGTGTAATTAGTAAAAGTTCACGATCTGCTTTGTTTCGCTTTGCCTCCTAGCGTAACATTTATCTTGTTCCTTGTGAAAAGTGGACTACTGGAACAACCCTTTAAAATTGAATAGATGGATATTCATGCTTCCATAATTGAGGGTAGATTTACTTTAAGTAATAAATGCCTCCACCTTTCTCTCTCGCCTCTCACACCCTCTAGAATACCAGCACAGATCACTGGAGAAAGAAAAAAGCCAAGGGAAAAAAAAAGAAGCCATAATGGTATAGGGAATGATGAAGAAATGGAGGAAAGTTTTGAGGCAAAAACAAGAAGGAACAAAAAAATAAGTTGGTTGCAAACCTTGTGGACAGAATTACAAGTTTATAGCATTGTCCTAATAATCTAGGATGTACTAGGAAGTATTAACTTTTAAATGTTTAAAGCTTTTATCTGATTTTATTATTTAATTTATCATTATTTTTAAACCTCATTTGCGACATTTTTTACTGGTAAAGGAAAACATAGTGAAGGGAACATAACATTGGCTTTTGTAACTAAAGATACCAAATGTAAAATAATTGTATGATCTCATGGAAACAATATGTTATGTAGGTAGCAGGGTAATTGTAATTTCCTCTTTATATTAGACCATAGGACTTCCTTGCGGTTCCATAATGTTTAATCGACATTGTGTGAGTTATAATATTAAGTCATTATTGAGAACTCCATATATGCAAGGTAATCAGTAAGATTTCTTACAGAGTGGATCTTTGAGAAGCTTCTCATTGTTAGTTCCAACATCAATCATCACGGGTGAAGTACCTACGGTGGAAAAAATATTATAAATTCAACGGTTGAAACTTGAAACTAATCGTGATAAGGAGACCGGTGATAGAAAATCAGCAATATTAAAAAACAAATAAAACAATATCCATTGGTCACATTTATCTAAAGCAAGATGACAACAGAATAGGAATAATGAATCTATTAGAGCGATGATCCAGAATTGGATATAAAAATTGACAATCTTTCAAAGAGATTAAAACCATTATGTGTCATATACAAAGTTCAATGACATATTATTGGAAATCAATCCAATTCCATGCTTTTGTAAGATATTCGAGGGTTATTTCAGATGAGTAAAAACAAATGTATAAACTGGTTTTAACAAGGCAGGATAGACGTATTGGTCTGGAATTGTCCAAAGAAACCTTTATAAAACATGAACAGAAGGCTACTGCAGAACCGAAGATAATAAAAAAAATTGAAGGAGATATTTAAAACTTAAGGAGATATTCAAAATCAAGATTAATATAGTGATTAATCTTCCTTTTATTTTGCCAACTAGGGTTTGAGACAATTTTGGAGCTCTAATTTTACTATTTGGCCTGTGGAAATCCAGATTTGGAACCCTAATTTTACTATTTGGTAGATAGAAATTGGGATTGCGGATGAAATAAAACAAGTTCAAAGATCTACCTTTTTTATATGCAATTTGACTCCGAAAATGCCTAAATCTCCTTCGTTTCACTCGAATCTGCCATTAACGAACTGTTGAAGGTGAAAATTTGGAGAGAAATGGAATCACAGAGGTCGGATGATGAGGTCTAATGTGTGTCGTCTCCATCGCTTCTGATTAGGATGAAAATGCCATCACCATCGCTATCGCCTCGATTTTCACCCCCAATCATAGACTTCAGCGAGTGGCTTGAGAGGGATGAGAGAAGATCCATAACGATGGATTCTTAAAAATGAGGTTGAATGGATAAAAAACAAAGAAAGGGGGATGGAGGCTAGGGTTTCGAAGAGGGAGAGAAAGCGAGAGAGAGGGGAGGAGGCGAAGAGGTGAGAGAGGTCCTGGAGACGATGAGGGAGGCGGAGAGAAAAGAGTTATATAGTTTTTGAATTAGGGCTTCTTCTGGGTCGGCCCGACAGTTTTGCATGAGATTTGAACGGGTCATTGTTTTAACTTCAAAAACCATTGTTTTAACTTCAAAAACCACTGTTTTAGGGAGTGCAATATTCCACCACTATTTTAAGCAGTGATTTATTTTTTGCTGCTATAGTGGTTTTTCCTTCATTTTGACGTAGTGTTAGTGCCCTTTGATCCATTATGTTGCTATCACCACACATTGTTTTTCTACTCACAAATGAGATGTTAAGCCCATATATATAGAATGCTCATATATACCATCAATGTTCAAGGAGAAACGACTCTCTTTAATCACGTAACGATCGGTGATTAATCACGATTAAACACATAGTTGTAAGCGACTTGGCCATGGAAGCTGAATCAATATTTCATTACATCTTTTCCATTGTAGGATTTATCATGCTTCATCGATCATGAGGTTTTACACGCCAAAAGCAGATTTATCCATCACAACAAGACATATCACAATCATGAAACTTTACACGCCAAAGCTGGTTTACCCGTCATGATAAAACTTTTCTCAATCGTGAGGTTTTGTATGCCAAAAGGATATTTTCCCATCACGATAAAAATTATCCCAATCATGAGGTTTTGCAAGCCATAGTGGATTTACCCATCATGATCAAATTTTCTTATTATGAGGTTTTATACACTATATTACTATGTAGTTTGTGTATCATCGAATCATTTCTGTATACTATCTTCCACCATTATACAAATTTGTACAAAAAATATCTTTGATCATGGATATTTACACGCTAAAAGAAAATTTAATAAATCGTGATAAATTTTCAAATGTTTTTGAGTTAACGGAGTTAGGCGTCCCCAAGTTTAATAACCTATATATAATGCTTGAACAAAATTCTACACTTATATATTTTAACAAAAGATCAATAGTTAATAGAAAGTATATGACATAGTCACTTCACCCTTCTATACTACATCCAAGATGTTGTATCATCAATTTTAAAATTGATCGATCATACTTTAATCTTAATATTCGCAAAGTACGCACACAGGCCAGTCGGTTATGTCAACTTCAAGTCTTTATGAAGTGTTTTATCCAGACGACCTAAAAAATTCACATTACGCAATATTTTTCTTACTCAATATAAGTATTTGGGTAAACAACTCCAAATAGAAGAAGATAATCTGATGTGAATTTTTTTTTTTTTTTTTTTTTCATATCCTTATTTTCAACAGGATAATAACTTAAGTTGATAAATTCAATGAGATTTTCAACATTGTAGATTTTCTATCATGCTAAAACAATGATCACTTAGCCCAAACAAATTAAATGGCTATTGTTGATCAAAACAAGATAATGTCCTAGTTATAAACTTACTTTTTGATAAATACTCTCATCCTTTTATAGGCATTCCCAATTTTCTATGGATACTCCACTTATTCACACGTCTCGAATAACATATATTATGTGTCCAAACTATCCATTAATTAACAGCAATATTTTATACCTATCAATACATGCCCATAGTATATATTAGGTACACATTATATGTGTTCTATTGTATTATCTCTAATATTTTTTATATGTATTTAACCTCTAATGTTCAATCATATCAAATAACTAATACATGCATTAACATAAGAAAAAATTATAATCACAATATAATCAATAAAATAGCACACAAAACACCATAAAATTATATCCACAGGTTTTAAAAAAAAAAAACCTTTACGACCATACGATCTATAGTATAATTGAATCCAACACGAACTATAATGTAACCTTGTTAAGGTGTGAGTATTTCAGACCAAATTTCTTAAGAGAGCAGTCATTCTCTTCTTCTTATTTTGCTTAGCTAGTATGTCTCAACTTGAGTCCGTTTTGTTTGAAGTCAGTAAGAATCTTTTAAGCCACTATTAGAAAGCTTTAAATATATCATAAAAATCAAATAAGAAGTCACTTATATCATTCTTAAGTGTATATGACAAACAGTTATAACCTTCAAAGGAGTAACATACATTTGAATCTAAATCATTCCTTTCAAATGTATCTTCCTTCTAATATTATAGGCTTGGATATAGCTTGATTTTATAGTCTCAACCTTTTTTTAAGTCGCTTATAAATAGATATTGTGCAACCGTGGGAATCATGACGATCCCGTCACGACGACGCGCACTCTCCTAAAAATTTAGAGTCACCACCCGAAGCTTTCGGTGTCCCAGGAAACCCAAATCAATTTTTATAAGCACCGAAGTGTCATAAATATGACTCTGATTTACCGACTTACGCCAAAGGCTCTTGGATAGGGGCTTCGATTATCGATCGGGAAGGTGTTAGGCACCCGATTAACCCGCTTAATGTGGTCTCTACTTATGACCAAAATAAAAATAAAAGATAAAAAAAAAAAGTACTCTCCTTTGCTCTAAGGCACTAATGATCCTCTTTGTGCCCCTTCGCTCTTATCGAAATTTCGACGGTGTAACGGCACAAATGAGTGTATAAAGGAAAAGCCAAGAAGGTAGAAGAATAGAGGGGAGAGCCAGAGCTCTCGGGCTCTTGTTGCACCGTTGTGAACCTTTGCGTAAGTGTGCTTCGGTGAGCTTCCGTTGGCTTATATGGTTAGATCAATGGTTCTAGCTCTTAGGGCTTGAAGGCTAAGAGGTAGAGAAGGGAAGTTAGGGGATAGTTCTCACTTAAACTTGGAGTTTTTTAAGGAAAGGTGAGGTCTAAAGGGGATATTGGAATTTTGGAATTTATATGGGGATGGTACTCCAAAGGGGGAAAGGGAGCTCTTTCTCTTTTTTCTCTCTTTGGAAAAATTTTAAGCCCTTTCAAAGGGAGGGGTGTGCCTCTTTATTTATAGGAAAAGGAGATGTTAGGAGGGTGTTTAGAGGCTAAGTAGGTTTAGGAATTAGATAATCTAGCAATTCAAGGTTTTTTAGGATTTTTGGAGCCTTGGTAAGTGTGAAAACTAGCTCCAATGGTGGATGATAGGTTAGAGCTTTAAGTCACTCAAAGGGTTGCAATATAATAGGAATGGGTGCAATAGAACAAGCAAAACACACCCAAGGGATCAAGATGGTCAACAAGTCAAGCCCTAATCTCAAAATTCAAGCAAAAAATCAAGGTTATTGTAGCTAAGCCTGACGTAACTAATAGTTGCGCCAAGCTTACGTACAGTAAAATAGTGCCAAAGATGGGTTTGGAAAGTTGACTGCCCGAGGTGGGACCCACATATAGGCTGGCACAACTAATACTTGCGCCAAGCCATTTCTTCCCAGAAATGTCTTGGCGCATGTATTACATGCACCAAAACCCTAGGGGTCCCCACCTCAAAACCCTAATTTGTCTCAATCTTTGGAATGCCATATCTTTCTACGTACAACTCCGATTGGGGTGATTCTTGGCTTGTTGGAAAGCTGGAGACTTCTACTTTTCAAAGGTATATGATTCGATCATAGTAGAAGATATCAGCTAGTCTCAAGGCACTCCTCTTCATCCATTGCTCGAGAAGGTTAAGTTTAAGTTCAGAATGGGTTCTAAAGGTTGGGATTGGTTTCTAAAAGTTTGGGGAGGTTTCAAAGGGATCAGGGGTGATTCTTATGGGTTTGGAATGACTCCTAAGGTTTTGAAAAGGTTCCTAAGGATTTGATGCATGCCATTGAAAGCTCGAAAGTGCGCCTCTCTCGAAATGTGTTTCGATCGGGCCTTGGGCTAAATTTGGGTGTCTACAGATGCCCCTCTTTAGTATCCGATCACTAATGATCAAATGTCAAAGACAAAATACATCCGAAGAGGCTCAAGGCACTACTAACGGGTCCACTATATTCAAAACGAACATTAAATATCAGATGAGTAACATAGTGAGAAAATGAAAGCCCTGTATGTTGGAAAAAATGTCCGTTTCTTAAGGTTATCTGTCCCCAAGTGCTTAACGACATTACTGAGCAAAACCGAGATGGAGCGAGTTGCGAAAGCTCAATAGCTGAAAAAAAATGTTCGCTTCTCGAGATGATTTGAAGGTGCTTGATATTCAAGATTTATTCTGAATACAACAGCTTCGTAAGTAAGAGGGTGATCGACTCATACTTAAAGATAGGCACAAAACAAATACGCAAAGGTCCACAGTTTGCATCCAACCCTATGAGGCATTGATTGTCCCATTTGACTGATCACGGGTGCCCTTGCATGAAGCAAAGTTTGAGGTCTTTGGGTGAACCCAACGATCCCGAAATTGATATAGCATGACTACTTGAGCGGAGCGAACAGATGTCGCAATATTTTTTGGGAGTACGTGTCACATTTTGATAAAGTGCCTTAGATCAACATGACGTAGAGTATCCAACTTCAAATAAAACTGGCTAAAATTGGGTGCATACCGAAGGAGGCACTCAATCTTGGTCTCCGTCAACGATGATCTTATTATCGGACAATTATGCAAAAAATATGCACTCATCAGGGGTAGATAAAAATAAAGGGGAATAGAAGTTCCAACCCAGAATCCGTCCAGGTATAATTTATGAGAACAAACGACCATCCAACAGATACCCAGACGCAAGGCATATACTTTACAGGGATACCGTACAAATACAGGTTTTAAGCTTTCACCATAAAATGAGCCCTTCGGAATGCATATTTGAACATAGTCGTTCGATAGGTAATTTTCTTTTTGATAGATTGGTTTTAACCAACAATTGACCTTTTTCATTACGGAGTTACCCTGACCTAAAACCCCGTAGGGTGCACGCCCAGACAACGCGGACCAAGAGTCCACACCTCCAAAAAAGTTCGTGATGAATTTGAAGTTAGACACTCACATTCTTATGAATCCAAAAATAGAGCGATCAACGTAAAAAATTTAGCGGTGGAATCAATTTGATCGAAACATTGGCTGTTTGACCGAGATTGACACTGTCGCTCCTACTTTAAAGTAGGATCCAAAGATCTAAGGCAAACCTTAGACTTAGGACATTAATATAGCACAGTTACATTGCCGATAAAATATTGATATTTTACCGCATTCGAGCATGCACGTGCATAGTTAAAGTACCACGAAAATATAGCTATCTTTTTTCTTTTTCAAAATGATTTTTTTGTTTTTATTGACCGATGTCTGTGGAGAGATGCTTCATTTGATCTGTCCATCACCTAGAGGTTGCCGGCTTCGAGGCTTTGGATCATTTTGATGTTCCTGCACATTTATCAAGAAAACGTCAGTTCCCTTTTTTTATTTATAGAGATAACAATATGCATCCTAATTGATAGAATAAATAAATTTTTACTTTTTTTTTTCATTTTTTAAGATTTATATATCTGTATTTTTTTGGATTTATTTTTAGATCATTTTTTATTCTTTTTCTTTATTTTAAGATTGAAGTACAATGCCATAAATATGTACATGGGCATAAAAAAAGAGTATATATATATTTTTTAGATTTTTTATTTTTTGTTATTTTTTCTTTCTTTTCTTCTTTTTTTGTTGTTGTTTGATGCCTTAATAATGAGGCAGAGTAACGGGTCCCATGTTGAGCATAGTCGAACCCGTCTTTCACATGATTGGGTTCGAGTGAGGTTAGCAACTTTTACTGAGGCCGGAACATCCATCCCTTTGGATCGAATCGGCCTTCTATCCTTACCCTGGGTCATACATTTGACGGTGCTACCATTTAAGACATTCTTGGTTGGGACCCCGATTTGAGCTAACATGAGCGGCCCGATCAAAAATCTGGTAATGTGAGAGTGGGACAAAGAGGATTTTATTTATTTTTAATTTCTCTTTTTCAACATTCTTACTCACAACGCCCAAGGTGAGTTTTCGTCGTGCCTGCTATTTCCCTCTTTTTACCCGTAGCGCCCTCTCGGGTTTTCACTACGTCTGTGGGTTTGTATTTTTACCCTCGACACCCTTTCAGGTTTTCACCTGGTCCGCCCAAACTCGCTCTTTTTACCCATGATACCCTTTCGAATTTTCACCACGTCCCTCTTGCTTTGAGCTTGTATTTTTTTTTATTTTTTTTTCAAAAGTCACGACATGGACGTCGATTCCGTCATAGCCGGCCGGATGGAATTCATTGATGGTCTCACAGCTTGGGTTGCGCTAACTCGACGGATATTGTGACTGCTCGTGGACTTTAAAGAGGGCTTCATTCAGAGATGTATCGTGGCCATGGGATAGGTTAGGATTTTTTAAGGTATTCTGGGTTAAAAAGGTTTCCCTGATTGAGTTCCAGCTGCCCTAACACACTTCTTCCTTGGGGGAATTTTGATTATACATGCCTCACTTTTCCTTTTCTATTTTTTTTTTCTTTTTAGACATCTTCTTCTTGGGATTTTGTTTTTCTTATATTTTTTGGATTTGATAGTAACTTTTTTTTCCTTTTCTTTTTTTTTGGTATATACACTTTTTCTTCTTTCTTTTTTTCTTTTCTGGGATGGGGTGAGAAAGAACGGCTAATGGCTCAAAGGGTGTAGCAAAAGGGTTTTGTCTTTTAGGGACACTGTTTGGCTACTGAGCTTTGAGATGATGGCCTCTTTTACTGGGTCCTTAAGCAGTCACGTATCCATTTCTGTCACTACTTACTTTGCTGTGAAGACCTAAGAGTAGAACCGTCAAACGTATCCAGCGTTGATGGGCTCAGAAAAATGATCTCCGTCCATAGTGGTGAGGCGGATGGCGTATCCCGGGAGCATTTCTCGAATGGCGTAAGGTCCTTCCTAGTTAGGCTTGAATTTTTCTCTCGGATTGGCGTGGAGGGATGGGAAGATCTTCTTGAGTACTGTGTCCCTTACCTTCAGATCTTGACTGCAAACACGTTTGTTGTAAGTGCGTGTGATTCACCTTTGATAGACTTGGGTATGACATAAGGCCAGTAGCCTTTTCTCGTCCAGCAGTTTTAGCTGCTTAAAGCGGGATCTCTCTCTTTCAGCTTCAGATAGGCCTGATTTCATGAGGATGCAGAGTGAAGGCACTTCAACCTCCACTGGTAAGACGGCCTCAATTCCATACACAAGGGAGAAAGGCTTTGCCCTTGTAGCAGTACGGATCGATATTCTATAGGCTCATAATGCAAATGATAACATCTCGTTCTAATCTCGATAGGTGATGACCATTTTCTCAAGGATGTGGACGACAGTTTTATTAGTAGCTTCTACGGCCCCATTGGTTTGTGGTCGATAAGGCGATGAGCGGTGGTGCTTGATTTTATACTGCTCACAGAAGGCCTTGATGCGCTTATTCGTAAAGTTTGTGTTGTTATCAGTGATGATATCCTTAGATACGCCAAATTGGCAGACAATATTGCTCTTGATGAATTCCTCGATGTGTCGGGCCGTGATGTTTGTATATGACGTTGCCTCTACCCATTTGGTAAAGTATTTAATGGCGACGAGGATGAATCGATGTCCGTTTGAGGCCTTCGGATTAATCATTTCGATGACGTCGAGGCCCCAGGTGGCAAATGGCCAAGGAGTGGTCATGCAATGTAGATCGATAGCAGGAGCGTGTATCAAATTGGAATGTTTCTGGCACTTGTAGCATTTTTGAACGTGTCTGCAACAATTAGATTCCGTGGTGGTCGAAAAGTATCCTTGTCGTAGGATTTTCTTAGCGAGCATATGACTATTGACGTGGGCACCGCATACTCCCTCGTGGATCTCCTTCATGATGTTGACTGCTTCATACTCTGTAAGGCACCTGAGCAAGACGTTATTGAATGATCGTTTGTAAAGATAGCCGTCGCAGATGAGGTAGCCTGCCACTAGACGTTGAATGGTCCGTCGGTCCATTTTGGATATATCCTCAGGGAAAGTACGAGTCTTGAGAAAATTATTGATATCTAAGAACCATGGTGGCTCATCATCAGACTTTAGGGGTTCCTCAATCTGCAGGCAGAATGTCGGCTCATTCCTTTGCTCAATTATGATGGGTTTCATCTCGACACCATTGGGGATCTCTATCATTGATGCCAAAGTTGTTAACGCTTCGATGAAGTAATTCCTTATCCGTGGGACATAAGAGAATGTGACATCCTCAAAGCATGCTATCAGATCTTCGAGGTCTCATGGTAAGGGATCAGTTTCTCATCCTTCGTCTTCCAATCTCCATTCGTCTGGTAGATGATTAGCTGCGAATCGCCAAACATTCTAAGGTGAGTGACCTTTAAATCAAATGTTGCTTACAGTCCTGCTACACAGGCTTCATACTCGGCCATGTTATTTGTGCATGAGAAGTTGAGCTTGATCGAAACTGGTATGTGCAACCCTTTCAATGAAATCAGAATAACGCCAACTCCCTGGCCATCAGCATTTGCTGCCTCGTCAAAATGCATTTCTCAGGATTCCTCTGCTTCTTCTGTATCGTCCTCCGTCATGAATACGATGTCCTCATTAGGGAATTCAGCTCTCAAAGGCTCATAGTTTGGCAATGGATTTTTGGCAAGATGATCGATGAGTGCTTACCCTTTGATCGACTTCTGGGTGACATAGGTGATGTCAAATTCTGATAAGAGAAGCTGCCAGCGTGTAGTTCGCCCAGTAAGAGCTGACTTTTCAAACAGGTACTTCAATGGATCCATGTGAGCTAAAAGTAGAATGGCTTGAGATAGCAGGTAGTGGAGAAGCCTTTGTGTAGCCCATACGAGTGCCAGGCATGCCTTCTTCAGATGAGAATAGCGTGTCTCGTTAAATTTCTTGCTCAGATAGTAGATGGCCCGCTCCCTTCTTCCTATCTCATCATGCTGCCCTAGGACACATCCCATCGAGACTTCCATCATGGAGAGATACATTAAGAGTAGTCTCCCCGGCTAGGGCGGTACTAAAACTGGCAGGTTGACGAGGTAGCCTTTGATTTTATCGAACGCTGCCTGACAATCGTCATTCCATTCAACGGGAGAGTCCTTTTTCAGTAGCTTGAAGATCGGTGTGCAGATTGGAGTGAGTTATGTAATGAACCGACTGATATACTGTATCCTGCCCAAGAACCCTCTGACCTCTTTCTCGATAGACAGCTGTGGCATTTCCGTGATAGCTTTCACTTTGACTGGGTCGACCTCTATACCTCTTCTACTGACGATGAAGCCCAATAGTTTCCTTGACATAACACCGAATGTGCATTTTTGAGGATTTAGCTACAACCAGTATTTTCTCAGCCTCTCAAATTGCCTTTGGAGGTTTATCAGATGATCACTTCTCTCTGGTGACTTGGCGATCATGTCGTCGGCATATACTTTAATTTCTCGATGCATCATGTCGTGAAACAGCGCCGTCATGGCCCTTTGGTATGTCGCGCCGGCATTCTTCAACCCGAATGGTATAACCCTATAGCAGAATGTTTCCCAAGGAGTGATGAACGTTGTCTTCTCTCGATCCGCCTCTGTCATTTTGATTTAATTATATCCAGAGAATCCGTCTATGAATGAAAGCATCCCATGCTTAGCAGTGTTATCGACTAAGATGTCGATGTGTGATAATGAGAAATCATCCTTCTTCGGCACTGGAACGATATTGGCCAACCACTAGGAGTATTTAAATGAGAAACCCCACGTCATATTTCTTGATGACCTCGTCCTTGACTTTCAGCATTCACTCGGGTCGGAGTCGTCTCAATTTCTGCTTGACGGGCTTCATATCAGGGTAAAGTGGCAACTCATGCTCGACCAAATCAGTGTCTAAACCAAGCATGTCTTCATATGACCATGCAAAGATGTCTTGATATGACTGAAGAAAATTGATCATGCCTTTTCTTTCTTCGGGAGACAGCGATGTTCCGATCTTGGTAATTCTTGGAATCTCCTCAGTACCTAGATTAACATCCTTAATTTCTTTAACAATAGGGGTAGGATCGTTCTCAAAGTTGGAAAACCATTCTAGGAGTTTATTGGGAAGCTCTCAGTAGGGATCTCCTCGTTCAGACTCGTGACTCTTACCTCTTCTTGTATTTCTACAGGAAAGGGGTCGACTTCTCGTGGGACGGGATTCTCGATTAAGGCATATTTTTCCTTGATTTTATTCAGAATTTTAAAAGATAATATTTTTGAGTTTTGTATTACTATGTTTTTGGGATTTTTGTTTTCTTCGGAAATGGGCTCTTGGCAGAGTGAATCTTTATATATACACGGTATTGCTTGCCAAGGGCTCATCTCACTTTTTACAGGTTATTTTTTTTGGGAAATCGGTGTCAAATTTCAAGCCACCTACCGCTTCCAGAGTTTGAGGCACCGACTCCCAGTTGCGTACCTAAGATGCCACTCCTTCACCTGTTTGGATTTGGATGGAGGATGCTGACTGATATGGCTCTTTAGAGTCAACCTCCATCATGCCGATCACGTGATCGTTTGAGATTCTGTCCTCAAACGTCAGTATAGTACTGTGATGGTTTACTACAGGGGGAGATTGTGTAGGTATGGAACATCGCTCCTCAAAGAGAGACAACGTGACCATGTCTATTTTTCGGCTGGGAGGGATGATCTGGGGATGGCTGGGGTGAACAGGTACCGCAAGTTTATGTGGGGTTAATCGGGTTACCCCATTCCGATCATTTTTCACAACCCCAGCACTCACCAATGAATTTCTGATGTGAGGCCTGGGATAGGGCTTCTCCTCTAAGCTGATCCCTCGGGCTCTAGCAGCTGTTGCGGCTCGGGCTTTCTCTTTGGCCTCTCAGACCTCTTCTTCTGTGGGATTGTAACCTAGCCCAAATTTGACCTTATGTTCACCTTTGGCAGTGACCGGTTTCTCCTGCCTTGTAGTCTAGGCCCTAGTCCTTTACCCTTTTGATAGCCTCATTTCTAGAGCATGGCCACTACCACTATCATTCCACCTCCGGCTCTTGAAGTAATGCTTTCCGGGGGATCTGGGACTACAGTCGAAACCAGGGGCGGAACCACATACCCACCAGTGCAGGCGCACGCCCCCACTAAAACCCAAAACTTTCTTTTTATATATATATATATATAAGCTAGATTTCCTCTTTTGACGCCCTCTCTCTCTCTCTCTCTTCTGACGCCTCTCTCCCTATTCTCTCTCTTCTCCCTAAAAAACCCCTCTCTCCCCCCTATTCTCTCTCTCCCTATTTTCTCTCCCCCTATTCTCTCTCTCCCTAGAAAACCCCTCCCAGGCTTAAGAATATGACGCCCTCTCTCCCTATTTTCTCTCCCCCTATTCTCTCTCTCCCTAAAAAATCCCTCCCAGGCTTAAGAATCTGACGCCCTCTCTCCCCTTATTCCCTCTCTCCCTATTTTCTCTCCCCCTATTCTCTCTCCCCCTATTCTTTCTCTCCTTAAAAAATCCCTCACAGGCTTAAGAATCTAACGCCCCTTATTCTCTTTCTCCCTATTTTCTCTCCCCCTATTCTCTCTCCCTAAAACCCCTCCTGTGCTTAAGAACTGCCCTCTCTCTCCCCTATTCTCTCTCTCTTATTCTCTCTCCTAAAACCCTCCCTCCAAGACCGCCCACCCTCAAGGCCCCAAGTCTTTGTGGCCGTGGGCCTGTGACAGAGACAGAGTGGGGATTCATATTCAAGTTCTGTGGGGTTAGTATGGTGATTTCGTACTGTAGTTTAATTAGGTATTTTATTTTGGTTTATCTAGTTAATCTGAAAGGATCGCATTGTAACTGAACCAAATAATTTTTCTGCAGCACAGTATTTTTTTTTGTTGTGCATTTTGATTGATGATTTTTTCACCTTCTTGTCTCTCTCTCTAGATTTAGGGTTTTATTTATTTTTTAATTGATTTAGGGTTAGGTACTTCTTCTTGTCTATCTAGATTTAGGGTTTTATTTATTTTTAATTTATTTGCCATATGATACAATGGGTTATTGTGCGTAAATTATTGATTTATTTTCCTAAATCAATTATACCATATGATACCCCTTGTCTCTCTCTCTCTCTAAAATATTGTGCTTTTTAAATCATGATTTTTATGTTTTACATGGGCTTTCTACAAATATGAGCATAAAAATAACATAATATGAGCATGAAAATAAAAACTCATCTATTATGAATACATAAGAGTGAACCATACTCAGTTATTCCACATGATTTGTGCTCCCCATATCAGTGAATATACAATGGAGATTTAGGGACTTTATTTTTATTGAAATTTAAATTTTTATTTGTTTAATATTAATTGTATTTTGAATTTTATTGTGTAGGTTTTCAACAAATCGGATTTGTCTGATCGCGCAATCGGATTTGAGTTAAAATTTCTTCAGATCATGCTAAATCGGAGGTAATTTTTCTTGTCTAAATTTAACTTTTTATAATTCTATATTATTGGCTGATAATGATTAATTTATGTTTAGGAAATGTGGTTATGTTTAGGATAAATATGTGAATAAATTTTTATTTGATGTGTGTGCTCTGGTAAATGCGATTTATAGTCTTTCTTGGTTTAGGCCTAGTTTCTAGGGTAAATAGTCAAAAATATGCAACCATCAGGGCAGGGCTTCTTCTTATCAGTGGACCCTTTCTTCTTTTCCTTTTCTCTAAAAGATCGAGTGCGGGCCGACATAAAAAATAAACTCACCTCAAATTTGATAAGAGCCTTTAAGACAATAAAATAAAAAATGACTACTTTCTAAGGTTGTAACATATGATAGAAATAGAGTGCGTTACAATGAGGATATGAAAGACTGATTTACATCTTTTATTTATTGAACCAGTAATGTTCAGATATTTTAAGAAAGAATCTGAACTAGCGTCGCCTTCTGCGAGAGAAAATGAAGTATGTGATGGAGTACAACCTCACGTACAACATGAAAATGTTGAAAGTGGCGGAACTACGTAGCGCCAAAGGGCAAATATAGATGTTGACTTGACAAATCTTCCAAGATCGGTGTCGGCCCTAGGATTTCAAATTACCATCCTAATGTACAAGAAAAGATAAGAAGAGCTTATTTACAGAAGGGTCCTTTTCAACCCAAATGACATAATTTTCCTCGAACGAAATTTTTAAATGGATTTCTTCGGTTTAGCCCCAAGTGGTTTGATGAGTTTAGTGGTTGGTTAGAATATAGCATAGAGAAAGATGCTGTATATTGCTTGTATTGCTATCTATTTAAATCGGATAGAGGAGGACAAGGGGGTGGTGAGCAATTTGTTAGTGAAGGTTTTAGAAGTTGGAAGAGGAAAGAGAGATTAAACACTCATGTTAGAGGACCTAATAGTTCTCATTATCAAGCTTATGTGATGTGTGAATATCTTTTAAATCAGATGTAACACATAGAGACTGTTTTCGAGAAGCATACTGACCAAGAAAAATTAGATTACAAAGCTTGTTTGTATGCATCGATTGATTATGTACGATTTCTTCTTCGTCAAGGGTTGGCTTTTCGTGGCCACGATGAATCAGCGGACTCAATAAATAAAGGAAATTTTCGTCAACTGTTAAATTTTCTTTCCATTCATAGTGAAGAAATTAAGAGAGTTGTGTTGAGCAATGCTCTCGAAAATTTACAGTTAACATCACCTAAGATTCAGAAAGAGATTGTTCAAGCATGTGCAATTCAAACTATAAGAGTGATCATCGATGATCTTGGAGACGCTTTCTTCTCACTATTAGTTGATGAATCTCGTGATATATCCATCAAAGAGCAGATGGTTGTTGCGATACGATATGTAGATAGGCGAGGTTTTGTGGTTGAGCGTGTTATAGGATTTGTACATCTTCTTGAAACCTCTGCTATATCACTTAAGAAAGGAATTGAGGAACTACTTTCCAAGCATAACTTAAGTATGACAAGAATGCGTGGTCAAGGATATAATGACGCAAGTAACATGCAAGGTGAATTCAATGAACTCAAAGCACTTTTTTTGAAAGAAAATGAATGTGCATTTTATATCCATTATTTTGCACATCAACTTTAGTTAACAATTGTCACTGTTGCACAATATCACAAACCAGTTGCAACCTTCTTTGAATTGGTCGCTCTTATAGTGAATATGGTTGGTGGCTCATGCAAACGAAAGGATCTTCTTCGAGAGAAACAAGCTGAAAATGTGAAAAAAGCACTTGAGAGTCAGAAAATCTCGACTGGAAAAGGCCGTAATCAAGAAACCAGTCTTAGAAGGGTGAGTGAAATACATTGGAGTACACATTTAGATACTTGCCTAAACTTAATTGTCATGTACCCTGCCGTGATTAAAGTACTTGAGTTTATCGATGAAGATGGTGAGCTTATACAACAAAGAGCTAAAGCAAGTTCTCTACTGGATACCATGTACACTTTTGACTTTGCATTCACTCCACATGTAATGAAAGAGATTTTGCTAGTCACTTGTGATCTATCAAAGGCGATGCAACGAAAAGATAAGGACATTGTGAATGCCATGCATTTGGTTAAATTAACAAAGGAAAGATTACAAGAAATTAGGGATAATGAATGGGATTCAATCCTCATTGAGGTTTCTATATTCTGTAATAAACATGATATTATTGTTCCAAATATGAATGAGAAGTTTATAGTGCATGGACGGCCACGTCGTAGAGTTGAAGAAATCACAAATCTACACCACTATCGGGTTGAGTTCTTCTATACTGTCATTGATATGCAACTTCAAGAGCTTAATAACCGTTTTACTGAAGTAAACACTGAATTACTACTTTGTATGGCTTGTTTCAATCCAACAGAATCATTTTTAGCTTTTGACGAGCAAAAGTTATTGCGCCTTGCACAATTTTATCCACTTGAATTTTCAGAAGTAGATCGGCTAGTTCTTAGAGGTCAGCTCAAGACGTTTATTATGGACATGCGCTCGAACGAAAAGTTTTTTAATTTGAAGGATATTAGTGACCTTGCAAAGAAGTTGGTAGAGACAAAAAAGCACGTTGTGTATGATTTGGTTTATTTGCTCTTAACTCTGGCATTAGTTCTTCCAATGCCATCGCCATCGTTGAGAGAGCATTTTCGCTATGCATATTCAAGAATAGGCTTCAGAATAAAAATGAGAGATGGATTGATGAGTGACTGTTTGATTACATACATTGAGAAAGATATATTTGATAGCCTCGATAATGATACAATTGCTAATTACTTTCAAAAGATGACAAATCGTCGAGGACAATTGCCTTAAAAGAAATTTTTTTTACAGTTGGCAATGGATTCAAAGTTTGATTTTTTTGTAGATGAATGATATATACAATTGTCAATGTCTTATTGTTAAAATTTTCTTTTTTTATGTAATTTTAATGAAAATTATAGTTTATAATATAAAGTAGTTTAAATTTAAATTCATTGTACAAAATTTATCTTTAATTCATTTTGCGCCTCGCCTAGATGAGAATCCTGGTTCCGCCACTGGTCGAAACCTCGCATTCAAAACTATGGAGGTCGGTATCTTCAGCCGTATGTGGTACATCCATCACTTTTGGGTTCTCAATGCTATGGGTGGAATTTTCTTTCTCATCGTGCCCCTCACCTATGATAGTGATAACCTTCTGTCCGAACACAAACTTGAGCTTCTGATGCAGTGTCGAAGGTATCACTCCAATTTCATGTAACCATGGGCACCCCAATAACAAATTAAAAGAGGATTTAATATCCATTACTTGAAATAATATGGAGAAGGTCATTACCCCAATCACCAGCTCAAGGTCAACTTCTCCCATTATCTCCCTTCTTGTATTGTCAAAACCTCTTGCATTAGTTCTTATAGGTCTTAACATGCACGGATCTACTCCAATCTTCGTAGCTGTTCTCAAGGGGCAAATATTTAGATCTGACCCATTATCAATTAATACCAAGGGAATTATCATGTTTCTGGATTCCATAGTGATATTAAGGGATTTTGAGTGGCCATTTCCCTCTTCCGACAAATCAGCGTTTGAAAACGAAATGGCATTGGGAGCCATCACTTGTCCAATTATCTACCCGATTTCATCTGGGCTCACCTGAAGAGACGCATGCACGTTCTTTAACGCCCCTATTAAGGCTTGAAAATAAAGTATGGACATCATCAATAAGTCCCAGACCGTGATATGAGCTGACATTCTTTTCAACTAAGTCTCTAGTATATATATGCTCTCTGCTTATTTTCTCAAACGGGTTCACCGCACTATCTTTCTTTCCTTCTGGTTGAGCTTGTGCTACTGCTGGTGCCTCTGGGTGCTTAGAGATCTTCTCGGATCTGGTAATAAAGTCTACTACTGCCTCTTCTCTACTGCTATCGGTGTTGACATTCGTCTGTTCATAACTCAGTGGGACCTGATGAGGATTGGAAGTTGGTCTCGAAATCTGAAATGGAGTGACTGTCGGTATCTGATGCATTTGTACTGATGGCTCAGGAAGGGTGGGTAAGACCTGATTTATCTCTGTGGTGGATGGGCAGGTGGCAAAAGTAGGCCAAGTTGGGATGATGAGGTTTGCGGGTGGTTGTATCGGGGGTAATGAGGTAGGGGTGGACCATTGATAATCAATAGGTGGTGGTGGGATCTGGGGGACATGATGGGCTATTGGGTAATTGGTGGGGGTGGCAGTGTATGGCTGATAGGCATTAATTTGTACATAGTTCACATGAGTGGGTAATGGGAAGTAAGCCCTAAGATCTAAGGGTTCAATTTGGGGTGCAGGGTTGGAGAAATAATCTGATAAATTCAAGGGTTCAATCACCCCAATACTTCTTTCTTCTTGATCTCTTTGCCTTGGTGCTATAAAACTTTCTCGGTCACTGATGTAATTTTATGGGTCAAATTCAAACTCCTCATCATCCTCTTTGATCATATCAGACCTACCCCACCGAGAGGGTGTGGGGGTAGTGACGCTTGATGTATGTTTGTGTGCTAGTTCACTTGGGAAGGTGCAAGTAGAATGATTTTCCCGGCCTCAATTAAATCTTATATCGCGTGCTTTAATGGAAAGCAGTGATCGGTTGGGTGACCCGGACCCTGGTGAAAATTACAGTGAGTATTGGGGTCATAGTTCCTCGAGATGGGATTTGGCGGAGGTCATGGTTGGAGGGTCGTAACTAATAACTAATATCTTTTCTATTAATAAAGGCAGAAGTATATTCAATGATTACCCCAAGGGTATAAAAATTTGGTCATAGCGGGCCCTTCTCTACTATAGAGTCATCTATGCTCCCTGCCCACTCCCGGTTCTTTGCATTGGCTCGCTTCTGACTAGAGCTGGCTGGGCGGCTTTGAACTGAAAAGGGATTATATTAGTGTTAGGCCGGGTGTTGGCAATATTCTGAACATCGGCTCCTGCTCTTTTCTCATTTCTCTACTCAAAAAACCTTCTGATCCCGCTGGCTCCACTAGGCACGTTCTTGCTCAGACGACCTTCCCTGATAGCGTCTTTGCAACGATTGGTGTTCCTTACCAAATCAACAAAGCTGGACTGCTATTGGTAAACGAGGAAGTTCGAGATCACTGGTAAAGTATTCTTTGAAATCATCTCAACTTGTTCGTCATCAGTTATTCTGTTTCTCACCTGAGCTGCCAGTGCTCTCCAACGCCCTAAGTAATCGCTAAAAGTTTCATTAGGGTTTTGCTTCAATCGGGCCAAGTCTGACTTGCAAGGTTTAACGTCTGTATTGTAGACATATGGCTCTTGGAACAAGTGAGTCAGATCTTTTCACGTTTTTATCATAGACGAGTCTAGGGATGTGAACCATCTCAAAGCCGGACCAATTAAACTTTTCTAAAAGACCTTTATCAGTAGTCTTTCATCCCCCCATACTGGCACATATCTCCACAATAACACTTGAGGTGTGCAATGGGATTGCCAATGCTGTTGTATTTATCAAAAACTGACATTTTAAATTTTGGGGGTAGGGGACCTCAACAAATAGACACAAGTCTGAAAAATCAGTGGCATGGATTTCAGCTCCACCCATTTTCAATAGCTGCTTCTGAATTTTGTCTAGCTGATCTTTCAACTGCTCTGATTCCTTAGACATGAGGGCCATCTTCTCAGCAGTAGATTTTGCTTCACTCTATGCTACTAGGGGGTGGTGATCATAGGTGGAGGATTAATGTTGGCCAATGCCCCAATATAAGCCCCACTGCTCCTAATCTCATCCTTTTCATACTGATGGTCTATATATGGTGCAGTGAGGGCGGGATTCTCCTGTTGGTGCTGTATGGACTGGATGGGGGTCGAGTGTGACCATTGTATGTGAGGGAAATTTTGTTGGGTGATGGGGTGAGTGAAAGTTAGATTTTGGGGTGGATGGGGCCATTGGGTATGGGGAAAAGCTTTGAGGTGGCTTTGAGGCGTAGGGGCATGGGTAAATTGGGGTTGATGTAGGGCATGGGTTTGAGATGGGTATGAGGGTTGTGGGTAGTTGAAATTTTGGGGGGCTTGTGAAGGGTATGGATGTGAGGCTTCAAGGTTTGGGCCTTACTGTGCTTGGGGGTAGGAAAAAGAGCCTTGATGGGTTTGGGCCATGAAGCCTTGGGAAGGTTGGGCCATGAGGCTTTGAGCTTTGGGCATGTTGGGTCTGGCCCATTGGGCCTTGGCGGATCTGGCTCATTGGGCCTTGATGGGTCTGACCCAGTTGGGGTATATGGGTCATGGGCCCCTGATGGGTCTAGGTGATGGGGGTTTGGGTCATTGGGCCATGGAGGTTTTGGGTAATGGGGGTTTGGATGGTATGGATGATGGGGGGTTGATGGGGATCATGGGGGAATGAAGCATGGAGGCTTGATAGTGTATGGGAGGGGTTTATGGATGTGTGCTGTGGATGACAGGGGTTGCTTTGAGAGGCCTTCCAACTGGTGTAGGCCTGGACCATCTCCTCCATCATTGCCATTGGAGAGGGATCGGATGGAGATGGTGCATTTGAGAGTATTTGGGGTGTGGATGAAGTGGAGGTGTGGGAAAAATTGGGTATGGCCTTGATGAAATTGGGCATGACCTGGGTAAATGGTGGGACATGAAGAAATTAGGTGGGGCATTGGTGAATGTGGGTGGATCGGGTATATATTGGGATGATGAGGGATGGGGTATGGAAGTGGGGGATGAGAAAGAAAAGTTGGTCATGGCCCCGAAAAAAATGGGCATGACCTGGATAGATGGAGGGATGTATGGGGGATTGGTAAAATCGGATGCGGCATGAGTAGATGATGGAGGGATGTATGTGTCGGGTGGATGAGAAGTAGGGTATATTGGTGAAGGTGGAGGATTTGGCTGGGTTTTGAATGGGTGTGGACAGAAGGTGAGATGGATTGGGAATGGCCATGGATAGGGGAATGGCCATGGATAGGGAAAATTATATAGAATGGGGGGGTTGAATTTTGGGCATTTTGGGAGGCGGTAGATGGGAAAATGGGGGCGCCAAATAGGCCGGTAACGGTGAAGAGAGATTGGGTAAGGAGGATGGATGTGAAAACTTCTTCCACATGAGAATGGGTTGGGGAATGTGGCGGAGATGAGTCGGGATTGGCCTATGCAGGATCCACTGCCCACGACATGACTCGGTATCGGGTAGGGTATGGGTGCCTTGGGTGGGGCCCGTAAAGTTTCCTTCTTCTTTCCCTACGAGATGCCGGAGGACAAGATGATGTCGTTGTGCCGGCACCACAAATCTTTTTTATTATTATTATTTTTGATTTATTTAATTTTTTTGAAAATTTTGTAAAATGGAAATGATTTAAGGATTCCAAGGCCTTTGAATTTCCATCTCGGATCACTTTCGTACCCTAAATAGGTCCCACGGCAAAGAATCCGAAGCGCTTCGGAAGAATTAAAGGAAAACCCTTTAATCTATTGAAGGCACAAAAATCGATGCAAATAACTCGATCCCCCATAACAAGTAAAAAAGAAGTCACCTTCCTTTGACCGACAAGGGCGTATTGGATGTCAGAAATTATACGGCCTAAATAGAGGTACTAAAATCACTAATCGGGGACTTTGGGAAGGTGAAATAGGCCACAGATTTGGGCTGCACTGCGCAAAACAGACTTAGTGCAAGTATTAGATGCGCCAGGCCAAACTGGTCAAATTTTAAGCTTGGCGCAAGTATTACATACGCCAGGTAAAATCTGGGTATTTATGGCTTGGCGCATGTATTAGTTGCGTCAGGTATAACAATGGGGGTCAAATGTGTTTTGACAGCAAAACAACAACCCGAAATGAGTCTCTTTTTTGGTTTTTCTGGAAGTTATGCTTCTGGGGACTGACTGTTTAATTACAACAGGTCTCTCCTTACTGAACCTAAGGGATACAAGGCCAGTGCGGGTTCGCTAACGCTCACTTTCCCCGAGTTTTAGGCTAAGTAACGAGAAGGTTACCCACCCGATATATCTCAAGCGCAAGCGCTTTCTCAGGAACTCGGTGGGGTGGAACTTTTTCGGATCATCACCACTAAGGGCTGCCACCGCACTAAGAACCGAGAGGTCGTATGTGTGCCTAGAAAAACTCAACCCATAAAAATCTACCCCACAAAAATTGATTAAGTCCCCCTTATTGGTTCAATTTTAATTTTTTGATTTTATGGGAGTTTTCCTAAAGTTCAAAGACTGGGGGTGATGGTCCTGTGCCGGCTCTACGGGCCGGCGTCCACTGATAGTATATGTTTGCGAAAATTAAATGCACACGTAGGCCCGTCAATCGGCTAAGGCACTTTAAATGATAGAAATGTAAAGAAATTGAATAATAAAGCGCAAGTAGGCCCGCCAATCGGTTAAGGCACTTTAAATGACGAAAATGTAAAGAAAAGTAAGGATTATGCACAAGTAGGCCCGCCAATCGGCTAAGGCACGTAAATGACTTAAAAGTAGGGGTGAGTAAAATAACGTAATTGTAGGGGTGAATAAAAACAAAAAAAAATAGCAAAAAGGTTAGTAAAATTAAATAAAATAGGTCAAAATTCAAAGAGAAGCTCTACTAGCTACTCCTCAGCAGGGTCGCCATCTGTACAACTATGGGAATCGTGACGATCCCGTTGCGACGATGTGCACTCTTCTAAAAATTTAGAGTCGCCACCCAGAGCTTTCGGTGTCCCGGGAAACTCAAATCAATTTTTATAAGCACCAAAGTGCCACAAATATGACTCTGATTTATCGATTCACACCAAAGGCACTTGGGTATGAGCTTTGGTTATCGATTGGGAAGGTGTTAGGCACCCGATCAACCCGCTTAATGCAGTCTCTACTTATGGCCAAAATAAAAATAAAAGAAAAAAAGAAAAAAATACTCTCCTTTGCCCTAAGGCACTAATGATCCTCTTTGTGCCCCTCCGCTCTTGTCAAAATTTTGACGGCGTAACGGCACAAATAAGTGGATAAAAGGAAAACCAAGAAGGTGGAGGAATAGAGGGGAGAGCCGGAGCTCTCGGGTCCTTGTTACACTGTTGTGGACATTTGAGTAGGTGTGCTTTGGTGAACTTCCGATCAAGGATCAAAATTTTGGTTTTCGTTTCGGTTTCGGAGGGGACCGAAACCAAAATTTTGGCCGATAATTTCAATCCCATACATTTTATGACCGAAATTTCGGTCCCAAATTATCGTTTTGGTGGGGACTGAAACTGATAATTTCGGCCGAAATTTTGATCCTTGCTTCTGATGGCTTGTATGGTTAGATCAAGGGTTCTAGCTCCTAGGGCTTGAAGGCTAAGAGGTAGAGAAGAGAAGCTAGGGGATAGTTCTCACCTAAACTTGGAGTTTTTTAAGGGAAGATGAGGTCTAAAGGGGATATTGGAATTCTAGAATTTATATGGGGATAGTGCACTAAAGGGGGAAAGGGAGCTCTTTCTCTTTTTTCTCTCTTTCGAAAAATTTCAAGCTCTTTCAAAGGGAGGAGTGCCTTGTTATTTATAGGAAAAGGAGAGGTTAGGAGGGTGTTTAGAGGATAAGTAGGTTTAGGAATTAGGTAATCTAGTCATCTAAGGTTTTCTAGGGTTTTTGGAGTCTTGGAAAGTGTGAAAACTAGCTCCAATGGTGGATGATAGGCTAGAGCTTTAAGTCACTCAAAGGGTTACAAATAGAATAGGAATGAGTGCAATAAAATAAGCAAAACACTCTCAAGAGATTAAGATGGTCTACAAGTCAAACCCTAATCTCAAAATTCAAGCAAAAAATCAAGGTTACTGTAGCTAAGCCTGACGCAACTAATAGTTGCGCCAAGCTTAGGTATAGTAAAACAGTGCCAAAGATGAGTTTGGGAAGTTGATTGCCCAAGGTGGGACCCACATATAAGCTGGTGCAACTAATACTTGCGCCAAGCCATTTCTTCCCAGAAATGGCTTGGCGCATGTATTACATGCACCAAAACCCTAGGAGTCCCCACCTCAAAACCCTAATTTGTCTCAATCTTCGGAATGTCATATCTTTCTGCGTACAACTCCGATTGAGGTGATTCTTGGCTTGTTGGAAAGTTAGAAACTTATAATTTTCAAAGGTATATGATTTGATCATAATAGAAGATCTCAGCCAGTCCCAGTGTACCCCTCTTCACCCATTGCTCGGGAAGGTTAAGTTTAGGTTCGGAATGGGTTCTAAAGGTCGAGATTGGTTTCTAAAGGTTTGGAGAGGTTTCTAAGGGATCAGGGTGATTCCTAAGGATTTGGGATGACTCTTAAGGTTTTGAGAAGGTTTCTAAGAGTTTGATATATGCCATCGGAAGCTCGAAAGTACGCCTCTCTCGAAATGTATTTCGATCCGGCCTTTGGCCAAATTTGGGTGTCTACAGATATGTATCCTCACTAGATCTTCTCAATTTATAGATGATCTTTGACCTCACAATTAATTTGTGGGTTATGCATCTAACAGTCCAAATCTGACTTTGGAAATCTAACGGTTGAGATATCGTGAAAATATATCTGTTACCTCACATGCTATAAAAGCATGCAAACGTTTAGAGGCGATTAGTCCTCTAACAAATCTCATACATAATAACAATTAACCAATAAAATCTATTTTCATGCAAGAAATAGATTTTCTATTTCAATTCTTTCCTAATTGGGTTATTTAGCCTCAATTAGGTATGTATGCTCATCCCAACAGCTAATTGGGTTATTTATCCACAATTAGCAATAATATTTAATTCCCAAAGTTTTCATTCAATTTGAAAACTAAATAATTACATATATAGAAATATACTTTAATGGAATAAATAAATAATACAATTTTCAAATCAATGGGAATTAAATCGAATTTACACATGGCTACCATTATTAGGTCCCGTGAAATATGGACCGTTGATCAATTGCCTACCATCATATGATCGTCGAGAGAAGCGTCTTAGGTTGGTGATCTCCTTGATTCATTGTGGATTTCTCATGAGCATCTATTACCCGATCATTGGCTTTAGTGCCCTTAGATCTATTGTGGTGTTATCACCACACATTGCTTTTCTACTCACAAATGGGATGTTAAGCCCATATATATAGAGTACTCAGATATACCATCAATGTTCAAGGAAAAATGGTCATCTTTAATCACGTAACGGTTGGTGATTAATCACAATTAAACACATAGTTGTAACCGACTAATACATAATGAGATTATTAATCTCTATTGATGAGGTCACATGGCCACATGTACCAACATTTGTATATAACACAAAGGCAATTATACGTGTGAGCTTTTTCTCACAGGGCTCAAGTACCAATGAATTTTGGAAAGTATTCAGTTTCATCTTCATTTTCTCTCATGCATAGGGGTGGAATGTCCTATCCTCATTAGCAATCTTCCACCCCAATCTAACACCACTTGACCATTTCATTTATCATGAGCCCTTCTAAATCGTACGTTGGAGTATAATTTTCTGCATGAGGAAGCAGAGGGGTAGTGCTTGCACCGGATGTTGACATTCATACTAGCTACATATAGTAGAATCAATTTTAATAAATATCACCACAAATGTTCAATAAATCAAAAGTCTGATATTTTTTTGAAATTCTTACATGAGTCTAATATGACATGACATACACATACATTGTAAAGTGGGTCTGCAAACACCTGAAAGAGTTTACATATTTCTTTAATCTCTTATAAAAGAGTTACTTTCATGTTATACTATTCACTTTAACATCATAAGACATGGTCTTAATAAATTATTTTTTCGAAAATGATGTTAATTGTAATAGTCCCACATCGGATAGGAAAATGTCTAGATCCTTGGTTATAAGGTGTATGCGGACCTACATATCACGACATGTTTTGAGTGGGGGCTTAAGCCCATGTCAAGAATAAAATCAGGGAGGAGACTTAAGCACAATATCGTGGTGTATGGGTATGGGTCGTCACAAAATGGTTTCAGAGCAGGAGACGGCTCTTCAATAAGGTGGAGAGATTGTAATAGTTCTACATCAGAGAAAGAAATGTCCAGAGCCTAGGCTACAAGGTATATGCAGACCTTACATGTCCCAACGCATTTTCAGTGGGGATTTCAGCCATGCCATGAACAAAATTGGAGAGGGAACTTATGCCCAAAACCAAATAATATCGTAGTGTGTGGGTATGGGTCGTCATAGTCATGATAGGCATTACTTTGGAAAATGGACATATCCCTGAAAATTATGTTAACCATCTCCTAATTATGGTATTCACATCTATCAGACTTGCCTAATCTATTGATTTTTAAATTAACTATATCACAATAAGCATTTGATGCATTATCGCCTACTTATAGTCTCATATAGACTGTCACCATTGCCACCATTGAAAGCTCAACGATATTCAACCTGTCACGTATACGAGCTTGTAGCACATTCTCTTTGATTTGTCTGCATGTTGGATCAAAATCAAGAAAAGGAAAATTAGACGACCTATATATTACCGTTCACTGCATAAATGGGTCCGAATAATGCAATGATCCTTATTGTGATCCGTCACTTATAAATAAATCCATATCATTCAATGACCAAGCAAAATGCACCATGGTAAAACTAAATATTGATCAAACCAACCTCAACTAAATGGATCTTCAACCTGCCTTATTATGATATTGCCTTTTATTCTTTTAATAACAAAAAATGTCAATTTTTTTAACATTTGTGATGGTGAAGGGAAACAATGATAAGTGTTGCGTTGAACCTCGCAAAGAATTTAGACGTTGAGAAACAATTTATTTAATCAAAATAATCATCAATGTGAAAACAATTAGAAAAATTATGATCATCAACATCAGAATTTGAATTTTCCATTACCATATGAACATGATGATCATCATTTTTTTGTTTTTTCGGTTTTAAAATTCCACCAAAATGATCGTCGACCATAAACAGAAAACAAGAAGATTCTCATAATCAACATTTGAAATGGCCATTTTCATGAAAAATATGATGTTAATCTACTTTTTCATATTTTTTTATTTTTAAATTTCATTGAAATGATTAATTTAGAAACTCATAAATTGATGATCATCAACCAAATAGATCATCAATTCAAAATAGCATAAAACTTATTGGTACTATAAAAACGAGACATTGGGTGTCTGCCTATGCAATCAATGGATGCTTCCAGAAAAATGCCCAAAAATCATTGGATGTCTACAAAACAGCCATAAAAATCGATGGATCAACCAAAAAGAAGTAGAAATTTTGGATTCATCAACTAATAAGATCAACTTCAAAAACCCAAAAAACTCTTTGTAATGGAACTGGACTCTTTGGCTACCTCTTCAAAATCATTGGATGCCAACAAGAACCAAAAACTAAATTGTTGAATGACTCCAAAACAAACTAGAAAAACTTGGTCTATCCTTTCTCTGTAAAACCAGAAAAATACTGCCCAAAAATTTGCAATTACAAAAACAACTATGCATTACCCTACATGCGAGTGGGTTGGAACTATGCTCAATGGAGGTGCTTTGATCTTCTTAAACTATAGATCTTTGGCAGCCAGATCTCCTGCCTTATGGGTTGTTATTCTTCAAAGGTTGACCAGGTTTAGGTTCTTCAAATATGAGGGTACAACTCTTGCAGTTATGTTCTTAAATGCTACTAATAAGAGAAATTTACCTTATGGGCCCTCTCAGATACGCCTTTTACGTCAGAGGCCCTATATTTTCACCTTTACCCAAATCGATTTAATCAGGTACAGTTTTTAAAAGTCAGAGGTGGCGAAGGTAACGGCGGCGTCTCCTCAATCCAAACTATTCCGATCTGCTATTTGGATCGATCCAAATACACCTTTTTCGTCAGAGATTGTAGCAGATTAAAATGAGGAAGAACAGGATACACCTATCCTTACTACTATATAAAAGTACAAATAATTTCTGTCAATTTTAGTGTTTTCATATTTTTAGTAACAAAATACCCCTAAGCTAAAATACCCCTAAGCTATTCCATCTACCCTCATCTTCTTCCTTATGTATCCCTATTCTTACTACTATATGAAAGCTAAAATAGTTTCTCTCAATCTTTGTTTTCACACTTGCCCCTATATATACTCCTAAGCCGTGATAATAAAATTAAAATGGGTATCATTATTTATCATCCAAAAAATTGTAACTTCATCTCACCTCTTTCAGTCTGAATATATTGATCGCTTTGAATCATACGATGGAGATTATTTTTCGTCTCAATCTTCTATATAGTTGATCTTGACATCCTGTTTGTATCATCAGGCAGTAAAATTTTTATTTCACTTGACACAACCAAAAAAGTGACTTTAAAATCAAATGACATGCATCACTCTCAAACATGATTTTAATATCATTTTTTTAAAAATCGACGGTCTAATAATACTCTCATGATACCAAGATCATTTAGGTAAAAAATAGGGATAAAAAATTATCTCCATCTTCTAATTCAAAGCGGTCATTTCATACCTACTAGAGGATATTGACGAGGTCACAATTTTAAGGGTTACAAATAATGATACCCAAATAGAATCTCTTTTCCAATGAGAATACGTAAATAATGGTATCCAAATAAGTTCTCTTTCTTTCCTTATTTTTAGCACCTTCAAAGAAACTCATAAAGTTAAGAGAATTAACAATTTTGCCATAAAAGTTATCTTTCCTTCCTTATTTTTAGCAACTTCAAAGAAATTCACGAAGTTAAGAGAATTAAAATTTTGCCATAAGATATTTGACTTGTTTTGAATTGTGTGGCATAGATCACATAAAAATAGTCAAAAAATTAAATTTGAGCATGATGTATGCCATGTAAATTTAGGGTCATATTTTGTGATATACACCTTATGAAATAAAAAAATGATCGTCTAATGGTAAGCCCATGATATCAAGATCCCTTATGTGAAAGATTGAGCCGAAAAATGATCTCCATCAACTAATACAAAGAGTCAGTGTTTTTTTGCATAGGTGCCCTCTAAGATTTCACGGGTGTTAATAAAGATACTAAAATAATAATTTACTCGAAAGTTGAAGCCCTCTGAGCCACGATTAATGTACCCTTGATTAAATCTTGTCATCTTACTTGATCGGATTACTTGTACTCATACGTATGTTGGTCGTAAGACTTAGGGGAACACTTAATTTTATATGACTTAGACAAACATATGATACTTATATGTAGGGCTCTCAACAGATTGACTTTTGTATTGGGCTAGGTACAAAATTTGGGTTATTCGGCTAAGTTAGGCATGAAGTGTCAGACACAATCTATAGGTATGGTTGGGTCGAGTTAAGAAAAAATTTGGTCGATTAAGCTCGAGTTACAAGATTTCATATAATATTTAATAATAATAATAATAAAATAGAGTTATTTCAACCAAGTCAAGTCAGGTGTCAGGTCAGGTTGGGCATATACACTCAACCCTTCAGATTAAGGTTGGGATAGGTGTCAGGTTGGGTTTGGTCGACTAAGCTCGAGTTACAAGATTTTATATAATAATTAATAATAGTAGTAGTAGTAATAATAATAATAATAATAATAAAATAGAGTGTTTTCAATCAGGTCAAATTAGGTGTCAAGTTGGGTTGGCCATATATACTCGACTCTTCAGGTTAAGGTCGGAATAGGTGTCAGGTCGGGTTGGGCATATACCCTTGACTCTTCGAGTATTAGGTCGAATCAAGGTGCACCATCAGGCCGGGTCAGGTTAGCATATGCCATTTACCAATCAGACAATCAAAGCTTTAACACGACCTATTGGCAACCCTACTTTTAAGTTCTAAATTATATGTTTATTTTTATTTTTTAATGTTATTTTAGCATAAATATGATTTATATGATGATCATGTGAATCATGTAGCTTTAAATTAAATGATGGCATGCATATAAAATTAAGGTTAGATTTTATATATGGGACACTATTTTGACACCATGTACTGATACATGGTGCAAGTGATTATTATACATCTTCTGTCACATCTTTCAATTAAAATTTTTATTTTGGCATCATGTATAATGCACATGTATTTTTATGAGATTTATTTTAAGTTTTTAACTATATAACCAATAAACCGATTAAATGTCAAATAACATGAGATGGTCTACCAATTGCATGAACCAAATTCTTGTACATGTTCCAAAAATTAGTAAGCTACATAACTCTTTACCCTTTTGATGATATGCCCTTGATCGTATTTTCGTGTGCCACAAGGTTTCCAGTTATTTTTTGGGATGAAAGATTAAAACAAAAATTGAACCGTTCTATTTACAATGATCGAATTTTTAATGGTACTATGACCGATAACCATTAACTATTGTGAATCAGAAGATAGAGATCGTTTGTCGCACAATCTTTCCCATAATGTATGAGATCATGGGAGTACTGACAATCAACTTTTTATTTCAGGTATTGCACGTTTCAAAACGTGATCGAAAATCATGTTTGAGCATAATGTCTGTCACATGATTTTCAGCTACTGTTTTGAGATGTGTGTCACGCAGATTAAAAATTGACTGTCTAATGGTACACCATTTACCCCAAGATCATCATATAGAAGATCGAATTGGAAATCAATTTTGAATGACACCATAGCTGAATACCATTGACTGTTTTGAATTAGACAATAACGGTCGTTTTCGTCCAAATCGTAGATCTTGAGATAATGTGTACTGACAGTTAATTTTTTATTGCATGTGGTACACATAAAACATCCCAAAAAGTAATCGAAAATCACGTTTGAGTATGATGTGTGCCCCATAATTTTCGATCATTTTTTTGGGATGTATGCAATAGAAACCATAAATTGACCGTCTGATGGTACACCATTGATTTCAAGCGCCATTATGTGAAAGATTGAAAAGAAAATTGATCTCTATCATCTGGTTCACATCAGTTAATGATTTTTCAAATGTAGTGCACTTAGAAATCTGATTGATATAATTAGAGTTATCCTTTAAAGGAAAGACTTGGTATTTGAAGGACTTATGTCAAGTGAAAACTTCATCTTAGCCATCGGATTTGAAGGTCATGTTCTAAATATGTTTAATGCAAAAGATTGATATAAAATAAAATCTCTATTATATAATTCAAAGCAGTCAAATATAGATGAGATGATGACCGTTTATTGTGTTAAGTCATATGATAGAGATCGAAGATCTTTAGAATATGACATTTAAATCAGAGGAATTCGATGGTATCTTCACATTTATATTAACATGTGCAACACACGTGCACTTTTACTAGTATAATTTAAAATTTTAAATATTTGCATTTTTCTATATTTATGCGATGTGAAACGAGATCTATTCCGATGCAAACTATACCGATCTGCTATTTGGATCGATCCAGATACTCCTTTTTTGTCAAAGACTGTAGGAGATTAGAATGAGGAAGAAGATGATACACCTATATAATTTAAAATTTAAAATAATTGTATTTTTCTATATTTACGCGATATGAAACGAGATCTATGCCGTCTGATTTGAAGGCCACAATGTAAAATCGATAGTGTCAAAGATAGATATGAAAAAAGGCGATATCGACTCTGTACACAGTCGGTACCGACCATTTTAATAGTCGTCAACGACTATTTATAGAGTCGCCATCTACTCTATACCGAGTCGCCATCGACTCTATACAGAGTCGTCATCGATTTTATATATATATATATATATATATATATATATATATATGATTAAAAAAAAAATTTAATTATTTTATTATTTTTATATATAATCAATGGCGACTCTGTATAGAGTCGTCATCGATTATATATATTAAAAAAAAAAAATTTATTTTATATAATCGATGGCATGCATTCAGACAGTAGTCGATGGATTGACGTAGTCGCTATCGATTATATATATATATATATATATATATATATATATATATATATATATATATATATATAATCGATGACGACTCTGTACAGAGTCGATGACGACTCTTAAAATGATCGATACCGATTGTGTTAAGAATCGCCATCTATTATTAAATTTTTTTTTTTTTTTTTAAAGAGGCGATATTGCCTTCTTTTCGTGTCTATCTTCGGCGCAATCTATTTTATTATGTGGCCTTCAAATCAGATGGCATAGATTCGATTTCATATTGCGTAAATATAGAAAAATATAAATATTTAAAATTTTAAATCATGTAGAACGAAAAAAAGTGTAAGAAGGGATATTTCGGACTTTTTGTGCTAACTGAAAATAATTTGGCTAAAAGTTGGTCGGTTTGGGTAAAAATAAAAATACAGGGCCTTTGACATAAAAAGTGTATCGGAGGGGCCGGTCAGGTAAATTTCCCAACTAATAATGAGGAGACCACCTTTTCCGTAACTGAAGGGAAGGTTCATTGCTTAAAATGTTCTTTGTGATTCTTCTGTATTTATTTATGAGGATAGGGAAGGCGGTCGTTCAGTGTATTAGAATTTAATTCACTACGGAGATGTTAGTGGACACACTCTAAAGTCTATGACTTTTTTCGATCAGTGCCAATATTATAAACATATTTAGGCATTATGTCATCACGTGTTGTATATAAACATCAAGGCAGGTAAAAGTTGCAGTAGTATTACATTGAAAATTCAATGAAACAAACAATAGAAAGGGTTCTTTTGCTTGTAGATAGCTATTGCTCATGCCATATTTTTGACTTTTATGCCAAACTGAACATGTCTCAAGTGCACAACATTGAACGCATTATAAAAGTTAATGACTGTATATGCAAGTTAACTAATGAGTTGTATAATAATAGTTTAAGATTTATGTGCATGTCTTCCATTGTGAACTTTTTTGCATATAGGAAAGGGATTAAAAGAAGATCGAATGCAAATTTTGTATAAAAAAGAATGCAAATTTCGTATAAAAAGTTGTTTAATGAAAAGCTATTTCCTTAATTATTGTGTTCTAGTCTCGTTCTTGCTTTTTCTTTCTAAGTTCACCGTCTCAAAGGCTCTTAGTGAGATGGTTTTGATGGTTCAAGACGATCAAGGCCGGCTCAACATGGTTTGAGGCTATAGGGAAAATTCACCAATAAGGCCCTTGTAAAAATATTTGACAATCTTTTTGCTTGTTAAAAAGAATTTTATTGACAAATACTAGTAAATTGCACGTCTTATGCATAGTATGGTTCCATCGCTCACACTGTTGGTTACCTTGAATTGAATGATAGAGGTTATTTTTTGTTTTAATATTTTACACATTAGATCTTATAATCATGTCCCAACTATCAAACCATCAGATGTTGATTTCACGTGACAAACTTCCCCAAAGTGACAGTAATCATGGCGTACCGTAATTGGTGCATTTTTATCACAGTAATCAATATCAAACCGTATGATATCTTATCTATGACCTCAAGATTTAATGTGTGCTTAATTATAATGAAAAAATACATCTAGCATTTGATTCAAGGGAGTCAACGGTATGAACGTTGGAACCATCAATTGCATCGGGCTACCCAAAGGATAAGAATCGAGGTAGCTAAGAGATAGAAGTATAGCTAAGAAAGAGGAGTAATTGAAGTTTGACAACTTGTTTTAAATAATGGGTAGTATTATTTGCAACCATAGATTCTAATTAACTTCCTAACTATGATTGCAAATAAAGATATCATTTAATTATATTATGAGATTTTTAAATGGTAATACGGTTTTATAATAGAAAAGATGTTTTTAGTGGTCTTAGGCAACCGCCTAACTCGCCTAGGGGGTGTGTTGGCCCTGAAGACGATGAACACATGTAGTATATGCATGGTTTTAATTTTATAATCCTGATTGTAATTATGGTACTAGATAAATAATGTCGCCTTGTGTAAACTGTTTTTTTTTTTTTACTTATAGGAAAAGCAATAGTTTCTTTAAGAAGCTAAATCAGTGATTACAAGGTTGTAAAATTGATGAGGAATTTCCTCCATCCACACATAACATGAATAAGAATTCAGTCTGAACTTTGCTAATGCATCTGCAACTCTATTCCAATTTTATAGCTTTTAGAGAAATTGAACATCATTAACTCCTTCTTTGCATCTTCAATTAAGCCATGTCGCAGAAAGGTTTTCTTTAGGATCACCTAGTGCATCCATTACGATCTTTGAGTTCGCTTCAAACACTACTGATTTGATGCCGATATCCTGTGCAAGTCTGATTCCCAAAAGCAAAGCTACAACTTCACAGTGCTCAGCGTTTGACATATTGTGCATTCTTTTCGACATTGCAGACACTATTTCCCCTTCAGAATTCCTGAAAACAACACCCACACCGGCCTTCTATGGATTTTTGTACCGAGCACCATCAACATTACACTTGAAGTGATCTCCTTCTGGCTTCGTCCATCTTGTGCAGCTCCTTTCCAAATTGTCATTTGTTTGAATTTGGTTTGCCATCATAAATCCATTTAGAAAATTCTCTGCGCACGTGACTGTAGATAGAGCATCAGCCGAGGGTTCTCCATTGCATTTCTTGTTGTGTTCATTCCAAATTTCCTACGCTATGATAAATAAACTATTGATTTCATGATCGCCAAAAATTTCTATACAATCCTTGATCAGTTCTTGAACGAATGCGACCCTTGATAATTATGTGAGTTCTTGCTCCGAATTCTAAGCATATATCTCATATATATTCTATGATATTCTAAGCATCACATATCTATGCACTTGCTCGAAAAATAGTTTAAAAGATGGCAATTTGTATTCAATTTTTACTGGTGGTTTGCATGTTTTACTTTACTGTTAATTGATCATTAATGACACTGAATAGGCTTAAAGCAAAACTTAAATCTTCAACTTAAGTAATCCTCGAGCAATATAGTATCGAGCCCCGATGGGATACCCTCCATCGTCGTCTAAATAAACAGTAGTTATATGTATTCTCTGGGAATACGACCTAAGCCCCTTTCTCATAGGCGGCGGGATTAAATCATATATCAACATTCCTGGGATGTGCTTACTGTGCACGGATAGACCTCCGCACTGGTGTACGGATTGGCCGCCGTACCGGTCATGGATATCCTGTCAAGTCAGTCGTGGGTATCTCGCCACGTCGGTGGGGTATCCTAATTAAACCTCAAATAACAAAAATAACATGTGTTTTATATATAGTTGTTCACCGTGTAAATGCGCTATCTTATATCAGTTAGGCCTTAGAAGTAGTTATTCAATCTTACTTACATCCCTGGGATGTCTGAATTACTCGCATCACACTGATGCCTTTAACACTTTCTCATCCCTTGGGGATACCTCATTTTCATTAGTTTACTGGATCTCAGTCACTCGCATCACACTGATACCTTTATCACTTTTTTGGTGTCACACACACACCCATTTTTACAAAGCTTTACTTAGTTAAAACACTTTCAATTTGATTTCTATATCACTACATATATGCTCTTGCAATTAAAGTACATGTTCAAGGTGTTCCCTACCTCAAGTCTCTAAAGGTCCAAGCATCAAGGTCCTGCAAGGCTCATTATGCTTGCTCTCACACGTATCACCTATAGTACATCATAACACATGCAACATATTACTAAAGATGCAATAGAAAGGGTCCTAGACCCTCCATGAACCTTAATGTCTAATTAAGAAGTCAAGAGAAACTGCCAAAATCGATTAATCGATTAATCGATTCCCAAAATCGATTAATCGAAAATCCAAAATCGATTAATCGATCCAAAATCGATTAATCGATCCCAAATCGATTAATTGAATTTTCCAAAATGGTTAAATCGATTTTCAAATCGATTAGTCGATCCCAAATCGATTAGTCGATCCCAAATCGATTAATCGTAACTCAAAATCGATTAATCGATTTCCCAAATCGATTAGTCGATTTCTTCAAGTTTTATTTCTCCAGCCACTCGAGGTGCCTAGTCAATTAGTCGATTTTCAAATCGATTAATCAACTTTCAAAATCGATTAATCGATTTCCAGATCGATTAATCAAAATCGGGCATCGTTTCTTTTTCAACTTCTAGACCAAAATCAATTAATCGATTTGGCCAGACTCAGCCCCTTTTCGAGCTGTTCTTCTAAATCTTTTCCTTCTTATTTTTCTTTCTTTTCTATGTTTTTAATCTATCATTTAAACTATACTTGATTGAATTTTATCAGTAAAAAAAATCTATGCATTTAATTCTAACAAACTCACCTCCAATCAATCTCAAATTGATCAAATATCTAGGTTGGAATGACTAGGGTTCCAGCTTTGTTCCAACGATTCCAATCGCATTGAATCCTACATTTATTGCGCAATCTTCCTTCCAATCCAGCCATAATAACTCCTTGGTATTAATTACCTTCTCTCTCTCTCTCTCTCTCTCTCTCTCTCTCTTCTTAACTCTCGTTCACCAACCAAACAAAAGAATTCTAAGGTTATTAAACCCTTATATCCTCTCTCCGATTTCGGTGTTAAGCGCATACACCAGAGATAGGTGTATGTGGCTCTAAATTAACAGTATACACTACACTTAGGTCACATTTATATCACATCAGTTTATCACTTCATGAGTCTACCGTTTGACCATCACTTGATCAAACCTACGACCAGTCGGACACGGATCCCGAGGTCACTGTTTAACGCTCAATTTTTCGGGATATTACATTGAGAGATGAAAAACTAAAATAAATATTTCTTTCTTGAGAAATGAAAAGACTTCTTGATAGATGAAAGGTCTCCTTGAAACTTGAAAAGTTACTTAAAGCATGTTCCAAAATAACTTTTCAATTTGTGCAACTCGAGACCCACTTTACTTGAGTCTGTATTCCAACACTCTCTCAAACCTAAGTTTCGAAGTTACTCCAAGTAAAGTCTTCAATCCTTAAAATGTTTGAATCTTTAAAGGCTTTATTAAAATGTCCGAAACTTGTTCTTTGGACTTGCAATGGATGAACTTGACTTCATTCTTCTTCACTTGATCTCAAATAAAATGATATTTTGTGTCAGTATGTATGCTTCGACCGTGAGAATTGATTCTTTGCTAAAGAAATGACTGATCTATTATCAACATAGATCGTTACTGGTTGATTTGTAGAGTGATACAACTCCTTTAATATATTCTTCAACTAGATAGCTTGGCAAGCAGATGTTGTAGCAGTTTATATTTGGCTTCACATGATGAGAGAGCAACAATATTTTACTTTTTTTTATGATCATGATACTACAACTGAACCAATATTGAAAACATATATATCCTGATATACTTTTTCTGTCATCAGGATCTCCACCAAAGTCACTACCTGTGAATCCTACAAGATCAAAATCATTAGTAGGTTTATAAAACAAACCATGATCAACTGTACCTTTGATGTATCTCAAAACCCTTTTAGCTGCTATGAAGTGACTGTGTTTTGGTGCTTCTATGAATCTGTTGATTATTCCAACATTGTAAGCAATGTCGGGTCGAGTGACTGTTAAATATCTAAGACTTCCAACCAAACTTTTGAGGAGTGTAGGATCCACCGAATCGCTTTGTTCTTCCTTCTGTAGCTTCAAACCCACTTCCATAGGTGTGTTTGTTGAATTGTAATTGTTTATTTTAAAATTTTCAAGAATTTCTTTTGCATACTTTTCTTAATCTATCAAAGAGTTGAGAAATTAATTTTTGAAAAAATATCAAATACCACAATGTTTAAGCAAGCTTGGGAGATCTTACAAAATTCATTCAATTTGTGTTGCTGCACTACAAAGGATTTCCTTAAACATCAAAATGGCAATAGTAAGAAGAATTCTATTACCTTAGTATCCTTTTTAGTTACTACAGGGGCACGCAGAAACTGCCTCACGATACCGTCAACTTAAGTACGTATCGTCTGCCTTACGAAACTATCATCATGAAAAAATCAGCTCAAGTTCTAAGATGGGTATGATCAGGGCCCTTGGATCTACATTATAACTAAACAATTTGATGGTTGATCATGTGGGAACATTGTTAAGCTAGCAATCCAATATTGGATACATAGTTGCTCCTGGAACATTATATTGTTGTCACTCTTAATTAGCAGTAAGAATTAAAAATAAAGCAACCACGTAGAGTCATTTTCTAGGAAATCACCCTGTATGGTTCAGTTGGCAGTCAGTGGAACCTTTCAAGATATTTCCATAAACTTTTGCCTAACAGAGCTAGCTGAATCTTATTTCCACTAATCAGCAAGTACCGGAAATTGGTACTTATTTCAAAATTTTATGTACCACTGATTTCCTCCACCTACAAAGTCTAGATGAGATACAATTAAGTTGGTCGTTTTTATTTTAGTGTACTCAAAGCAAAAACTATGTTTTTATCTTTCAGCTTTATCCACTAAGAAAAGTATAAAGTTGGGATATAGATGAGAACCTGACTTAGAAATGACATAGAAAGATTCCAAATATTCCCTATAGAGATGCAGTTAAGAGGGTTTTATAGCTCACTCATGCTGCTCTAATCTCACATGAAAATGTGGTGTACCAAATCATTAAGTGGAACTCCACATTCATTAACTGAATGAGAAATCACAGCATATAATATCATCCTAAGAGCAAAAGGTAAGTCTCATTCATCCTACCATCAGAACAAAATCAAAAATGAATTTTATAACTACCAATCAGAAATAAAAAAAACAAAAGTTACAAAGTCAGGGTTCGGGAATAAGAAGGCAAGGGGAAATTCAGGAAAAAAAAAATTCATGAAAAAAAATCACCATTTAAAAAAAAAAAAAGGTTAAACATAATAAAAAATATTGAATATCCACGTTATAGTTCAAATCAAATCTGTAATAAGCTAATCCCATGGCTACACCTCTGCTATTGACTAGTACAAAATAGCCAATGCTTTTTCAAATATCCACATGAAAAAATTAATAATTCACTAACTCAAATTAAACAACTAAATATATTTATATGAAACCCTAAACTATATGAAATTAGACAAAACAAGAGTGAAAATGGGGAAAATAAACCCGAGTGAAAGAAAATTACAAGCCATAGTGAAAAAAAAGGATATCAAATGAAGGATCTAAAATGATTAAATAAATTAAATTAAATATATGAAATCAGACAAAAAAATAGTGAAAAAGGGACAAAACAAACCCTAGTGAAAAGAATTACAAACCATAGTGAAGAAGCGAGAGATCCAATGAAGCATCTATAATGAATGAATTACTAAATTAAATAAAATCAAATAATGAAAGATATTGGCATGAAACCCTAACCATAATCTCCATGAAGCATTGAAGAAGAAGGTGTGAAAATAGTACTTCACCTTAAAAGATTTCTCATGCAGCCAAGATTGGACATCACCAAGGGCCAGCGAAATGAACGATCAAATTGTTTAGGCTATTGATGGCTTTCAAATGACGGTGAGCGATCGAATCGTTCAATGGTTCTCGCGAGTTAAGAAAGCCTAGAGAGAACGAGAGATTGGGAACGAGAGCTTCAGAGAGGTTGGGAAGGAGATATTGGGAATGAGAGCACGAGAGATTGGGAACGAGAGCTTCGGAGAGGTTGGGAAGGAGATATGGGAACGAGAGCTTCAGAGAGTTTTGGGCGCTCCGAGCTTTGGAGAAAGAATTTTGGGTTCTCGTGGGTGGGTGGGTGGGTGGGAAGAAAGAAAATGGAGGGAATGAAAAGGTTTAGCGCCCAAAATTTTGGAACGGGTGAAAAGGCTATTTCTGCGGTTTTTCCTATGTACCGCCGCTGAAGTTATGATTTGTAGTGGCGGCATTTAATAAGCGCCACTATGCACGTGTCCCTAATACCTGTTATTTTTGTAGTGTATATTAAAATAGCTCGCTAGCTACTAACATATTAAACTTGCTTTTCATTTAAAAGTTTCAACTTGTATCATGCTACCCGATTACACCAATATATATACATATATATATATATATATATATATATATGTAGATGAAAGTACATTGAAAAAGTAAAAGACACTTTTAAATATGAAAAAGGTACTTAGAAAGTTGAAAATGTTACTCGGTTATACCAATATATATATATATATATATATATATATATATATATATATATATATATATATATATATATATAAAGATGAAAGTACATCGAAAAAGTAAAAGACACTTTTAAATTTGAAAAAAGGTACTTAGAAAGTTGAAAAGACACCTAGGAAATGACTTCTAAGAAACAAACCAAAATAAATATTTCTCTTTGGAAGTCTTCTTGATGGATGGAAGGTCTCCTTGAAAAGTTACTTAAAGCATGTCCCAAAATAACTTTTTAAGTTGTGCAACCGGTGACCCACTTTACTTTGGTTTGTATTCCAACATAACACTAGAACTTGCCTTTGGTGTGTGGTCAATGCAATTATGTAACACCACATAGTAAGCACTTTTAACATTGAATCTGCCATTTTTATTTTCCGCCCACACCATTTTATCTGCTCGCTCGCCATTAGTAATTGGGATACCAAGCATTATCTCAGCATCTTCAGGTAGAAACATATTCTCAATTAGTCTTTTGTCCATCTTCTAGGATTTTCCTCCAAGTCTAATACCGCTTCTCCAGGAAGATGGTTTCTTGGAGTAACTACTATAAATGTGTTCTTCCTGGGAACTCATTTATCTTTCCAAATATTGATCATAGAGCCATTTTCAATTCGCCACATCAGACCTTTCAACACTACTTTCCTTGCCGCCTGGTGTAAACTATAAACCATTATAGAAGTTTTCTATCTGCAAGTGTAAACTATTATAACAACCAGTTTTGAGCATAGTGACAAATTTCGTTTTCGGCAACATTTCGGTAGGGGTCATTTATCTTCATTTCGAATAAATTTCAAGAAAAATTCGAAGAGTTTCGGGAAAATTTCTGAGAGTACAAAAAATATTGAATATAAGTTATATTTAAACTTCATAAAATTTTTATTTATTATTTAAAAAATGGTAAAAATTAGAAAAGATTTATTAATTTCGACAAAATTTCGTTAATTTCGCTGAAATTAATGAAATTTTGGCGATTTCGGAGAAACCATTGAAATTTCGCCAAAAGTTTCGTCTGACCCCTATTTCGGTAAATGTTGAAGAAATTTCGGAGAATTCGAAGAAATTTGTCACTATGGTTTTGAGTAGGGATTTTAACTGGTCGACATGGGTTCAAGCTGGGCTTTTGATAGACCCAATTATTTTAAACCCCAAAAAATAGGCCCTATCCTGGCCCAGGTTCAGCCCCCGAGTGCTTTCAGGCCTGAGCTTTTTATTTAAGCTCAAACTCAACCTGAACCGAATTTATGTCGGGTCAGCTTCAAGCTAACCTGACCCTTTTCCCTTAATATAATTAGGCGGGGCAAGGCTCATGCTAAGTTTAGGCCCATTGTGTTAGGCCCAAACGCAACTCGGATACAAAATAAGGCCTGACTTGGCCCAAGTGTTCTCAGTCTCATTTTCCTCCTCTAAGTCAAAATTGACTCAAATCAGGCTAGGCCGGGCCGACCCATGGACATCCCCATGGGTATAAGTGGCGTGTCACAGAGTTACTATTTGCGACGTGTACTCTCATGCGACACCTAGTTTTCCGGACTAGATCAGCCTTCTCAAGTCTCAAACCTGCACGGTAACGCATTAGGTTAGAGACTGTGTGGATTTCCGAATGTAAATAATATTGCGATACGCAACGACTAGTACAGGGGGAGCCCCTCATTGGAGTCCAAACCGCACCGTGGAGGTGGTTGGACACCACCCCAAACATGATGGCTCTAGCACACAACGTAACTAGAGCGACCAAACGCCAAGCAAGGCCCAGATGCACGAATTCAAGCCCACAAGACTATCGTATGTGTTCGATAGGGGATCATTTAGGCTAGTGACACGTCACGTAGCTGATCTTTCCCATATATATGGTCTAAACACCAACATAGGCGAAATAACGGGAGGACCTCAAATGTATTGGTTTGACATACTGCCCACCCAACACACCAATATGCCTATGATGCTCCACGTCTTCCACCATGCGACCGTATCGTGACTGTAATCTGTCACTGTGCTGCGTGCCCTCATGGCTCACGACCGAAGCTCTCGTAGTATCTACGGCGAAGCCCTCATGGCTTGGTGACACGCTTACGATGCCCCAGCTTGAATCCACCAATGCTATAACACTAGTGGCAGAAGTGGCCCTGCGCCTGACCCATATGGCCATGCCGCGAGCCAACGTCACATTCTCCCTTACTTAGTTGCGTTGACGTCCCCGTCGATGCGCTTCAAGTACTTCAAAGCTGTTTGGAAGGATGGCTGGGTACTCTTAAGTTACTAAGTAATTTCGGCTTCTGGCAGGCCCTTCCATTTCAAAAAGGTATTCCACTGGAAGATCATTCTGACTGCCATCTTCTCGGTTACTGGTTCTGTGAGCAAGGATCTCTTCCACCTGTTTCTTCGAGTCCAAACCAGTGTTTGGTGAGGTGCGAGTCGTAAACTTCTCGCGGGGTCTTGCGAGTCTGCTCGATATGGCTTCAAGCAACTGACATGAAATACGAGGTGTACTTAGCCAAGGCGGAAGTTGCACTTAAAATGAAACATCGATGATCTGCTTCATGGTTGGGAATGGCCCATCATACTTTGAAACTTAGTCCTGTGTGCTTCCTTTTGAAAAACTTGAGTTGTGCAGGATTATGCTTTATCAAAACTTCGTCGCCTACGTTCAACTCAATAGGTCGTCGTTTCTGATCGGCCCATTTCTTCATTCTCTTTGCAACCTTCTCCAGATAGGCCTTAGCGATTTCTGTATTTCTCTGTCACTCTCTTGCCAGATGGTAGGCTGGCGAGCTCGATCCTATGTATCCCATGGTAACAGTGTGCGGCGTCAGAGGTTGTTGGTCGGTTGCCAACTCAAATGGGCTCTTGTTCGTAGCTGAACTCTTTTGCAGATTATAACAAAATTGTGTTATGTCCAACAATTGAACTCAATTCTTCTTGTTGACACTCACATAATGCCTTAAATACTATTCCAGAATGGCATTCACCCTTTCCGTCTGACCATCAGTATGAGGATGCATACTGGATGAGAAGTTTAATTTCGTCCCCATAAGTTTGAATACCTTTAACGAAAACTTGCTAGCAAACCGCGAATCTCTATTACTGACAATCACTTGTGGGACTCCCCAGTACTTCACAACGTTGCTGACGAACAACCGTGCTGCCTGCTCTGCTATGCAGTGTAATGGTACCGGAATGAATGTAGCGTACTTTAAAAACTGATCCACGACCACCAGGATGGACCCAAGCTCCCTTTTGAAAAAACAGCGATGAAATCAAGGGAGACGCTCTCCCACAGTCGTGATGGTACTGGTAAAGGCTGTAGGAGCCCAAACGGCTTGGCCTTCTTAACCTTGTCTTGCTGGCATATCAGGTAGGTCCTGACATACTCTTGCACATCATCTTCCATCTTGGGCCAATAATAATGCCTATCTAATAAGGCGAGTGTGCAAAGTATTCCTGGATGACATGCCCACAATGTATCATGACATTCCCTAAAGAGTTCTCTCCTAAGGTCTCCCACTTTTGGCACATAGAAGCGGCCCCCCTTGGTCACCAACAGTCCTTTCTCAGTCCAAAACCGTTGTGTTCTCCCGTCTTGTATATGCTGTAGGATGGTCCTCGATAGAGGATCAAGCTTTAACCCATTGCGTAATCGATCAGGGATAGTTGAACTAATGCAGCTAGCTGCAGCCTGCTCTTCAAGTTTTAGAGCTGCTAATTGAAGTTTCAATGCTGCCAACTCTCATTTATGGCTCAAAGCATCTGCGACTTGGTTGGTCCTTTCGGGTTTGTATACCAAGTCCATATCGAACTCGGCTAGAAAGTCTTGCCAATGGGCCTGCTTCGACGACAACTTTTTATGCATCTGGAAGTAGCTAGTTGCAACATTGTCGGCCATTACTAGAAATTTAGACCCAAGTAGATAGTGTCTCTACGTCCTCAGACAATGTACCACCGCCGTCATCTGCTCTTGAGCCGTATACTGCCAATCGGTATCGTTCAACTTTCTGCTCTCAAAAGCCCCCGAATGTTTCTCTTGCATTAATACTCCTCCTATAGCATAATCTGAGGAGTTTGTGTGTACTTCAAATGACTTGGAGTGATTGGGTAGCTTCAACACGGGGTCATTCATGACCACCGATTTCAAATCCTCAAATGCCCTCTGACACTTCTCGGACCACTGCTATGGTCAATCTTTCTTCAGCAGATCGGTCAATGGCGACACTCGGTGCGAATATCTGGAGATAAACCTTCTGTAGTAGTTAACAAGGCCTAAAATTGATGGCAGCTCAGTCAACCATTCTGGCACTTTCCACTCATGGATTACACGAACTTTCTCAAGGTCTATGCTAATATTTCCTCCCCCAATGCGGTGCCCCAAGAATATTATCTGTTCTTGCACAAACGAGCACTTCTCTTTCTTCACATAGAGCTGATTCTCTTACAGTACATTAAAGATAGTTTGGAGGTAGATGAGATGTTCTTCCAATGTGTTGCTGTACACAATGATATCGTCTGGATAGACCACCATGAACTTGCCGAGGTAGGCGTGGAACAACTCATTCATCAGAGTACAGAATGTGGTTGGGGCATTAGTCAGCCTAAAGGGCATCACCAGAATAGCTTGTCACATAGGTAGTCTTGCTTTCATCTCCCTCCGCGATTCACACCTGTAATAGTTAGATCTCAAGTCAAGCTTGATAAAGTACCTCGCGCTGCCCAATTGATCAAATAAATCGGCAATCAATGACACTAGGTGCTTATTCTTAACGGTGACCTTATTCAAAGCCCTGTAGTCAATGCATAACAGAAGGCTACCGTCATGTTTCTTCTGAAAAACAACTGGAGCCCCGAATTGGGCATTTGATGACCAAACAAACCCTACCCCCAATAACTCATCTAACTGCCGACGCAACTCGACGAGCTCAGAAGGAGCTATTCTGTAAGGAGCTTTGGCCTGTTGTTTCGCACCAGGTTCCAACTTGATTCGGTGATCCACTGATCTTCTGGGTGGCAACACCTTTGACAATTCTGGTAGTATGATATCTTGAAATTCCTTGAGTAACCTTGACACACTCTCTGATACTATTTCAGCTAGCCCTGTCGTATTCTCTTCTATCTTGGAATTCCTTGGTGCAGGAGGTCCAACCCAAGGATAACTCGAAATCGTCCATCGGCATGACCATAAACTTTGTCTTCCCCGGTCCACGGCCCTATTTTCACAGATACGTCTTTTGCTAGGCCAACAATGGGACGTGCTTCATAATTCACGGCCTTTATCTGGCTAGAGTCTTGCTCTAGTGTCAGTCCCAAGCGACAGGCTTCTTTGTCTGCGATGAAGTTGTGCATTGCCCCTGTGTCCACCATGGCATGGGTGTCCTTTCCATTGATGCATGCCTTAATGTACATCAATCCCTTCGGGGCAATTATCTTTCCTTTCCCAACCTGCCCTTTTATGACATTCAGTAACCTGATTGCTCCCATTCATAGTTCCTCCGACATAGGAGGTGGAGGAGCACTAATAGACGCCTGAAGAGCATTCAAAGATTGTTTATGTGAGCAATCTTTTACCTGATGTGGCCCTCCGCATAGAAAGCAATCGGACTTTAGCGCATAATTAACTGACTCGACTGACTTGACATGTGACTCTTTCCCGTGTGTCTTCTTTTCGTACGTGACACTCTTGCTTTTTTATTAGCTTTCGCCGGATTCTTCGAACCACCCTTATTCTCATGCGACCTTTTCTTGTTTTGGTCCGACGGGCCAAAATCAGTTAGTCACTCTGCAGTAGCCTATGTGGCTGCAAGGTCTTGTACTCTTCTATTTAATTCTGCTTGTGCCCATGGCTTGAGGTATTCGAGGAAGCAGAACAACTTATCCTTCTCGGACATGCCCTTGATGTTCAACATCAAGGTGGAGAACTGCTTCACGTATTCTCGCACTGTGCCTGTGTGCTGTAGCTTCTGTAACTTACGTCGGGCGATGAACTTGACATTCTCAGTTAAGAACTGAGCTTTTAACTCTCTACGATCTTTCCACGTGTTAATGATGCAACGCCCACACTGGATTTCTTTGTAGTGAGTACGCTACCACAGTTTAGCATCCCCCTCCAGGTACGTGGTTGCTGTGATCACTTTCATTTTCTTTGTGATGGGTGGCACGACACGAAAATACTGTTCCATGTCCCATAGGAAATTCTCCAGTTCCTTGGTGTCGCGAGCTCCCCCGTAGCACTGTGGCTTCGGTATCTTCACCTTACGTGGGGGAGCTTTCAGCTGCTGAGCAGCTCCTGAGCCTATTGCCCTCATTAGAACGTTCACTTTTGAAGTCAGGTCGTCGATCTGTAGTCGAAGGCTTTGACGGTGCCCCTCATATCCTCAGTGAGGATCTCCACATTCTTCGCTAACATGGCATGATTTACTTCTTGCACATGCAATCATTCTCCCTGGGACGCTACCATTGACACCATTGATTCAATCTGCTTTGCCCGAGCTTCCAAATTATCTAAACGTTCCCTTGTGCGCCTTCGCGTACCGCTACCGGTTCCCTCAGTTTCGGCCATCTCTTAGGCTCTAATACCAAATGTCACGGAGTTACTTTTTGCGACGTATACTTTCGTGCGGCACTTAGTTTTTTGGATTGGACCAGCTTTCTCAAGTCTCAAACCTACACGGTAACGCATTAGGTTAGAGACTGTGTAGATTCCCAAATGCAAATAATATTGCGATACGCAGCGACTAGTACAGGGGGAGCCCCTCATAGGGGTCAGAACCGCATCGTGGAGGTGGTTGGAAACCACTTTAAACACAATGACTCTAGTACATGACGTAACTAGAACGACCAAACGCCAAGTAAGACCCGGATGCACGAATTCAAGCCCACAAGGCTATTGTACGTGTTCGGTAGGGGATTACTTAGGCTAGTGACACGTCACGTAGCTGATAAAATCACATCCCTATATATATGGTCTAAACACCAACATAGACGAAATAACGGGAGGACCTCAAACATATTGGTTTGACATACTGTCCACCCAATACACCAATATGCCCATAATGCTCCATGTCTTCCACCATGAGACCGTATCGCGACTGTAATCTGTCACCATGCCGCGTGCCCTCGTGGCCCACGACCGAAGCTCTCGTAGTATCTACGAAAAAACCCTCATATCTTGGTGATGTGTCTATGATGTCCCAGCTTGAATCCACCAATGTTATAACACTAATGACAGAAGTGGCCCTACGACTGACCCAAATGGCCACGCCGTGAGCCCACGTCATATGTAATATCAATTGGTAACAACCAATCAATTGTACCTGTCTGAAAATGAAGGTTTCAACCTTGTGTTTATTACTCAAACTTGTTGATTCGGAGGGAATGAATTGATAAAACACGCTCGGTGAGTTGACCCCGAAGTAATCCGTATTTTACTAGTGTTGCTACTTTTCACGATAAATAATCCCGTATCATGTTATTGCTTCTTGTTGGGGATAGCATATCCCCTATTACGTTGGTAAATAAAATAGGCGCACACCCTTCAAACTTTGATCATTTGGGCTGCTGAAAAGTAGTGCACCCGTGTATATAACTAAAGAATCGTGCACCGGATGTGCACGGGCCCGTTCAGCTAAGACCAACTGTGGATCGTACGCACCACCGCGTCAGGTTTCCTCGATTGGCGTAAATGCTAAGCTAAACTACCACTGGGGTTCCATTTTCATCTGAGTAAAGGTCACCTGTAAGTCGTATATACAAATAAAAATTATACAGTACTCATACCACAGATTCTGTCACCGAAGATCTCTGTCGCTTAAATCCAATAATAACTCTCTCTATTCCTTCACAAATTCATATACCTTCTTCTTCTCCAGCTCACTGGAAATAGGTAGTTATAAGAATCGCATACGGTAATCCTAAAATGTACTACTGCTACAGCTAATCTTCATCACTCAAGAAACGGAACCAAAGTTCAGAAGTCCACTAGCAAACATCCAATTTATAGGTCTCTCCCTCGCAACTCTTGTAATCGAGCGAGCAAAAGCTACTTCGTCGCCTGGTTATGATCATGGCGTAGGGTTTCTTCGTCTCTTCTCGTTTCTACAAATCTGCCATGGCCACCAAACTTATTTTCATCTTCGTGGCCGTGATCGCTCAATTTGGCCTCTCAATCGCCGGTGAGTTCACTGAATCTCTTTAATTTCGTTAATTTCCCTATTCATTTAGGCATAAACTGTGTGGTTTTTCTCTGTAATCCTTGTTCTTCTCTTTGTTTGATCGATTCAATGAAGCATGAGGAATTGTAAGCCAAAAATTTGGTAAAATTACCTTCTTTTATCTTACCATATAGATGTAATATGTATTCCAAACTGTTTCCGCTGTTTTCTGTGTTGATTATGGATGTGATAGATTTCAAATTTCACACCAAACACCTTGAGTTGATTACTGTCCAATGGTGGGACCATGTTATTATTTTATAGTGGACTAGCATTATACTATAATGGGTGATTTATGAATTGCCACAGTGACCAGTGTTTATGGTGCAATTTTTTTTCTTACCTCACTGTCAAATTTCACGCAGAGTGTCTAGTTAATTATCTAGTTTTTATATTAATATGGTTTCAAATATCATATCCACAGGCTCGAGAAAAGCCCTTTGCGATTGATCATCATTTTATCAGACAGAGGGATTTACAGGAAATGTGCCATGCATTTTAGTTAATGAGGAAGAATGTTTCCAACCTAATTTGCATGAATGATTTCATTACTTGATATCTTCATTTGCACAACTGTGTATTTTTTGGTGTGCTTTGTTTATGGGTGACTGCTCTGAAGGTTAACTAGTTTACCTCTGAAATGTAATTTTGAACGCCTAAAATGAGGATCGGTGGCATATAGTTGTTTTTGATTGTTTAGAAAAGTACGAAACTATAAGGTATAAACTAAATGGATAAGACATTTGGATAGAAGAAAATGGCTTGGGATGAATATTTCATTGCGATTTAAAGAAATCTCTAGGGTTTTAATAAGTTTTAAGTTATGTATTAAATGCCAATGACCATCCAAAGTTATAGCTTTTGCGAGTTTTTCCTTAAATCTTCTATTTTTCTCTTGTTATATGTTTGTATAAATAATGAATCATTCTTTTTTAATGTTGATTTTATAAATCATAGTCCATATGTGCAGGAATATTAAGGAAAGTTTGAAGGAAAAAATAAGAAGGGAGAAACTATCCCCAATACATAAAGGCTCTGTAAAAATCCCTTACTGAGCATATGCCATGCTATTGATCTCTCTTTTAATGTGCCTAAATGAAATGGCTACACTGAAAATAAGAGAAACAACTAAATCATTTGATAAAAAATTATTTAATTTAATGTGCACTAATTGCCCTGTACTAATTTCCTTGCAAAAACTCACGGGTAAGAAAGTCAGGGAGAGAATTTGTCTCTCCTTTAATATATTCAATTTGAAAATCAAAGGAAGATAATTCAGCCTGCCATCTAGCAAAAATTTGTTTTGAAGTTAAATTTTTAACATCTTTTTGTAAAACTGATTTTGCTGTACTACAATCTATTCTGAATAAAAAAGTTTGATTGAGTAAATCATCTTGAAATTTCAGAATACATTTGACAATAGATAAAACTTTCTTTTTGATGGTTGAGTATTTGTTTGAGCATCTTTCCAAACACCAGAAGTGTATCTGATTAATTCTTCTTTTCGTTTAGATGGATTAATCTATTTTAAAATTTTTCCATAACCAATTTGGGAGGCATTTGTCTCAACATTCTTAAACCAAAGTGGATTGGCTAAAGAAAGACAAGGAATTTGTTTGACTTTCAACTTTACTTGACGAACAACTTTGGTATGGTCGCCTGTCCATGGAGATGGGTTCTTTTTGAGTCTTGCATGTAATAATTTTGCATAATGTGCAAGATTGGGGTAAAAATTGGCAATATAATTTTAACTTCTCAAAAATCGTTGTAATTGGGTTTTATCTAAAATCTCATTAGAAAATTTTGAGGCAAATTTAATACTTCTATTAATTGGGACAATTTGGCCTTGGTGAATATTGTGACAAAGAAATCAAATAGATGTTTGAAATAACTTTGTTTTAGGAGCAGATACGACTAATCCATTTTTGTGGATAATTTCTTAAAATTTTTTAAATGTTTAAAATGCTGATCAATAGATTTTGAAAAGATGAGTATGTCATCAATATATACGATAGAAAATGCTGTATAGGGGGTGAATATATCATTCATAATATTTTGGACGAATAAGTTATTTTTGTAACAAATTGGCAATTTCAGTTTTACATAATTCTAAATAGGTAAGTTTCATTTGACTTGGTCTTGCTTTAGTGGGAATATGTATTTCATTGAAATCAGTATTATAGGGAAGAGAAACAATATGTTTCTTGCCATCCCAAAAACATTTGGGATATCACTAGTTCACTACAAATATCATTGTGGTAAGATTTCAGAAGTCGAGAAATCTTAGCTTGCATTGAAGGGGATTCCAATTATTTTTCTAAAGATAAACACTATACTTCTTGCAAGAAATTAAGTTGTTTTTCTTTGAGAAGTAAATGAGATTCTAGAGAATTGATCACTTTTGTTTGTGGTGGAGTCAAGAATTTGAACATAAGATTATGTCTATTATATTGAGCATAGATCCCAATATTATTTACCTTTGTTAAGGGTAGAATGGAGGTAATAAAGAGAGTACCAAGAATAACAATTTGAATTAAATCCTTGATAAGTATGAAATTGGATGGAATACAAACTCAATTATTGCAAATTGACACATAATTTAATTTATATTTGATTTGCATTTTGTAACCACTAGCATTATTAAGAGTTTGAGTGGTTTTATCAAAATATTGGGTAGGAACTAAGCCTTCCTGTATATAATTTAAATAAGCTCCATTATCAATGAGAGCAATAGCATCTTTGATAGTGAATTCTTGATTAATCACTAGAGCGACTTGAATATACCATTTTTGAGTTGTTACTTGACTCATAACATTGATTTGATTATGCTTTTGAGTATGAAGAGATTGTTTTTGTTTTCTCAACTCAGTTTTTAATGAATTGATTTCGGATTTAAGATCATTGATCGTAACAGGACGAGGTATAGACTCTTTATGTGAGTCTTGAGTTTGAGATTCAATTATTGGATTAGTAGTTTTGCTTGTTAAATCCAATAAATTTGGTTGGATAGTTATAGGAACATTGTTGCTAGAAGAAACTGAGCAACTAGTTCCTAGATGATTAGAAGATGGAGACAAATCAGATTTTGTCTGATTAAGGTGTGGATCTTTGTTATAAAGTTGATCTGATTTTTTCTTGATTTTACACCTATTGGCATAATGACCAAACTTCAAACATTTATAACACTGAATATGCTTTTGTGATTTTGATCTATATTTAAATGGTTTAGGAGATTCAGCAATTTTTTGAGTTTTTTGCTTATAAAAGCTTGAAGGATAAGGTTTAGGATTGCCTATTGTTTGAGTTAAAACATTTATTTGCAAGGTTGATTGTATTTTGTTTTTCTTGCAAGACAATGTTTTTAATCGGGATTTTAATTGGTGAATAAATTCTTGTTGAGGATTAGATTCGAATGACTGAATGGTATCTTGGAGAAGTGTAGTAGAATCCAAGATGCTATTAAAACATTGTTCTAATGAGTAGTTGAATTCAATAGGTTGATGGAAAGAAGTGGTGTCCAATGTTGCTATTGAATTTGGTAATTTGACCTTTTCAACGAAAGGAGATTGACTCGGTTGGGTGAGGTTGATGGCTTCAACAGGAGGATCAACTGTTTGAATGGTTGTACCATCAAGTTTCTGCCATTCCTTTTGAAATTTTTCAAGAAGATATACTCTTCTTTCTTGTTGAGTCATTTCAGAATATTGGGTCGCTTTGAACCATGTTACAAAAGGAATAATTTGATAATAAGTTTTTGTATATGTATAGAATTTGGTTTTAAATTCTTGTAATTTTTCATTGGAAAATCTTTGGAAATATCATGCACGAAATGATGCATATTGTTCTTTCTGAAATTCAACATTAATTTCTTTACAATTAATTACAAAATCTTTTGGTTTGTAAAATCCATAAAATTGATTTTAAGAAAATGAGAAATTCATCTCATTAGCAGTAGGAGATTCCCTCTGCTGTTGGGTATATATCTCATGAGGAATTTGTTGTTTAGAAACATGAATTCCGTCAAGATTGGATTGATGAAATTCAGGAATAGCTGATGAAGCTACTTCTGAAATAGAAGATCGAGTTGTCGATGGTATAGAAACTCTATACGAATCTCGAGAGCTCGAACCAGAGTAAGATCTCCTTGAGGGAGAGTGAAGAGATGTAGATCTATTAAATTGTAAGATTATATCCCCTTGGGCATTTTGAACAATTTGTTCAATATCCTTATTAATAATTGGTTTGAGAGGTACGACTTGGGTGATGCTCCATGATTTTGGAATATCAATTTTATCTCATGAAATCAATGTGAGAGTAGCAATATTGGAGGTAGTCAAGTTTGTTTAAATTAAAACAGTCTTCCTTGGAGGACTATGATAATTGACCTTAGGAGCCAAGGAAGTCCCCACCTTATAATGAAGGCGATAGATCAGAGCAATAGTCTCTGATCCAGACATGAAATTGTATCCTTTGGTTTGCAAATTTAGAGTACAAGCATATATTAGATTTTTATATGTTAAAGATAAAGTCAAATTGGGGAAAACATTGAAATAAATTGGACCATAGCATAAGCTGATTTCAACTGTTGCCATGAGAGAATATCCTTATTAATAATTGGTTTGAGAGGTATGACTTGGGTGATGCTCCATGATTTTGGAATATCAATTTTATCCCATGAAATCAATGTGAGAGTAGCAATATTGGAGGTAGTCAAGTTTGTTTAAATTAAAACAGTCTTCCCTGGAGGACTATGGTAATTGACCTTAGGAGCCAAGGAAGTCCCCACCTTATAATGAAGGCGATAGATCAGAGCAATAGTCTCTGATCCAGACATGAAATTGTATCATTTGGTTTGCAAATTTAGAGTACAAGCATATATTAGATTTTTATCTGTTAAAGATGAAGTCAAATTGGGGAAAACATTGAAATAGATTGGACCATAGCATAAGCTGATTTCAACTGCTGCCATGAGAGAAGAGTACCAATCAAGGCATCTAGCATCTTTCAATGAGGTCATTAAACTATTATTGTTACCCAATAAGGTTAAAGGTTCAAAGGCTATCCGAATGCAGGCAAGATGAATGTATTTAAATCTATCCAGATCTGTATTAGATAGAAGTTGAATACTTTTAGTCTTCACCAATACTGAGTGTTTGCTCATTAGTCTTGATAGACATGTCAGTGGACCAATTAGCCTAGCCTTGTTTATACAAAACTTTGGGGTTGATGAAAGGAATTGTCCATCGATTAAGCTGGTCTTCCACATTAGACCATTTGACTAATTCACTATTTTTAATTGATTTTGTATTTGAAAAACTAAATATTGACATTTTTAAATTTGAAATATATATATATATATATATATATATATATCTATATAATTTAGTTTAAAAGCTAAAAGATGGAAAAATCGGTAGAAGGTACCAATAAGAGTGTAATTACATATGTGAATAGTGATGTCGGAATAGTGCTACTGTAGTGAATAGTAACTCGAGTTACTATTCATATACTTAGGTACTACTATTGATATTCTTCTCCAAATACTCAAGAACAAACAAATAAGTTGATCTGAAATAATACTGCCAAATAGTGTTCGAAATCTGCGTCCATCAACGAACTACGACATATCATGACAAAACACAATCACTGCTAACACGCCTATCCGTCCAACGTGACTATTAACGCTAAAAACACAAAAGAAGTACATGTCAGATCAACCTACCAGTCATATTGAGAATCAGAGAAGAAGATAAACAGTACATCCTCTGCATATGAATAGTAACGGGAGCACTATAGACTATTTCCTACGCTTCCGACATCTCCTACCTGTCATATGTAATTACCACGTGTTTAGTCAGTCATGGCTCTGATACCGATTACAGAGTTGGGGGAAGAGTGGTTGCTGAAAATTAAGTGAACTACACTAGATCTAATCCTTTGTGCATAAATTAAATAAACTAATAAGAGTTACACATCCAACTAAACCAAGAAGATAAGACAGAAAGAAAACAAACTTCTTCTCTTAAACAATCATAAACTTACAACCTTATACTATTAAACAAACTAAATAGGAGGAAAGTATACCGATACTCCTCCGATACATATCGAAAGCAAAACAAAAGAAAGTTTAAAGAAATATTTCTAATGATAATTTGTGGTAATTTGTAGTGCTTAGACAGGTCCCAAGTTTCCTCTATTTGTACACAAATGCGGATTTGAAATTGGTTGAAATTCGTTAGTGGAGGGACACGTGTGCTCGATATATTGGCTGCAGTCGCTTCGTCTCAAAGTAATTGTGTTATGATCTTAGTAGATGCATCATATGAGAGGACAATGAAGTCATTGCTTGCGTATTTGCCTTGCATTATTGAGGACAGCTGGATAGAACTGTGGGTGACCTTATTGAATGCGTCATTGAATATGCCAGTTGCTAGGCAATTGATTGAAAAGGGCATTGGATGCCGAGGGATGCTTTACTTCTTTTTGTCCTTTACATGATGGATGAGATGCTCCCAATATTCTCCTAATGATGGATCGGGACTATTAGGCTGAGATTCGCCAACTAGGACATTGAATGAATTATTAGAAGAAGTCATTGAATCATCGTCTGATTGGTCAAAGGATTGAAGAATATGAGTCTTCATTGGAACAAGGCATTTCTGATTGATTTGTACTTTTGTTAGTTCTGGATTCTGTGTGCGAATCATTTCTTTGAAGATTTCAAATGGATTAGAGGCTAGAGAGGACAATGGGACCTCAGGTTTTGCTGTGTTAGCATATTGGGACAGAATAGAAGAGATTTCTATCAATTTTTTGTCCATATCAGGGAGGTTTTCCCACCATCGAATCCAATGAGTTCTTTGTAATATGGGGACATAATTATTGGTGGAGACCTGAATATTCTGCATATAAATCTAAGGGATACCACATTCGATAAAGAAATGAAAGATAGTTCATTTAGATTGACAGGTTTGGTTTTGAATTTTGGATGAACCCCTTCATATTGTTTATATAAACCCCTTCATATTGTTTATATAAAGGGATAATTGATTTGGGTAATATTTGAAGAGTTGGGCCAAAAGAAAGCCACCAATTTGGATATCCTACCTTAAGAATTGTAGGACAAATTTTGATGAATCAAGAATGTTTATGCTTTAGGTTTATGTAGAAGAAAGCATTTGAAAAGGCTTGGATATAATCCTAGTAATTGAATGAATGGCCTGATAGTAATTTTCTGGATTTGTTCAAATCAAAATCCCAAGTGGATGGTTTAATAATTTTATGAATGATAGCCTTGCTATATGTGATGGGGCTATCTGGTCTTTGGTTGTCCATATGATGAGTACATGTTATGGACCCTGTTGAGGTTAAAATAACTTCTGCAATGATTCGGGTTTTTCCCTCAAGAGTAGGATAGCCATGAATATCGAGGTATCTCCTCTTAATTTCCCATGGATCTGATATCCATTGCTGGCCATCATATTCAATTGCTAAAATAGGAGAAATTATATCGTTTTGGATATAATTCAATTCTTTTGTATCATAGTTCGCTTGGTTAGCTGATGAGGATTCTTTTCCTCTTTGACGTCTATATCTGTTATTCTGAATTATTGTCCAGAGTTGATAATCATATGTAACTTCTCGAGATTGTGGTACAGGGATATTGCCCTGACCATTTCCTTTATCTGTTCCTCCTGAAGAGGAAGCGTCCATGACTAATTGCCCTGCAAAATCAATTTTCCTGCAAAAAGGAAAGACAAATGGTTAAAAGAAACCTCTCCCAATTATAACGCAACCAGAAGAAAATATCGTTATACTAAAAAGAAAATCAATCTTATTCCTCTCGACAATATCGACAAAAGCAATCCAATAAACCCACAAAAGACATTAAATGTTATAAATGTCATTGATTTGGCCATTATGTTAATAGATGCACTATGCAACAAAAATTAAATCAAATTCATGGTTAAGGGTTACCCTAACCAAATTATTGTTAGATGATAGTTTCTCTAATAAAGACTTCCACTAATGATGAGATCAACAGTATCAATTCTACTTCTTCATCCGAAGAAGACAATCAAATTGATTGTAATTGTAATAACATTCATACCTCCGATGATACATGGCAAGCATTTGCTGCTATGAATAATCTGAGTATTAATGTATTAAGTGAAAGCGTACAATCTTTATTGGATCTAGTTGATAAAACTAAAGATTCCAATACCAAATCAAAATTAATAGAAACCTGTATTTCTATGGCTAAAAGGGAAAGCAAGAAGGATTTACTTATCGAAAATCCTTACTCAATTAAAGAATTATTTAATTGTCTTGAAAATCATGGACCCAACGATATAATTTCTTCCAATCAGAAGAATGCTGAATTAGAATATTGAAAAATGAATTCATTAAATTCAAACATCAAATTGCTAATGAAATTAGCACAATTCATACTAGATTGAAGCTCCTTGAATAGTCAGGATCTTTATCGAGTCAACAATCTGTTCATCATCTATCAACACCAATCTCAAATAAATATTTGAATACTTTGTATCATGCACCATCTCGAAAATGGTATATCAAAATATCTTTGGTGATCAACCATGATTTCATGATCCAAGACATCATTGCTCTTGTTGATAGTGGAGCAGATATGAATTGTATTCAGGATGGATTAGTCCCTCCTCAATACCTTATTATGACCGATCAAAGTCTTACTAATGCCAATGGGCATAAAATGTCCATCACTCACAAAGTCGACAATATGTCTATCCACCATCAAGGATTTGCAATTCCCACTTCTTTTATTATTCTCCCCCAGTTAACTCAATCCGTCATTCTTGGATTACCTTTTATTACCTCTCTTTTACCTCATTTTCAGGTAAATCATATTGGTATTCATTCCCAGTTTAATGGTCACCCTTTGGTGTTTGAATTTCAGCCTCAACCTCTTTCGGGTTCTCATATCAATTCCCTTTAGCACCCTTATTGTCCAATTTTGGGGGGCTATCCCTCTCCTATGAATAAAATTGCCCAATACTATCAGTCTATGAATTCCAATATACTAACTAGCTTCTTTCTGCAGGAACATTCAAGTGCAACATCCACTAAACCAGTGAAGATATCTGAGCCACTAAACTGGTGGGATTACTTACTCGATTTTTGTCTTCAGATCATGGCTAGTAGCTCAAGCAGACGGTCTTCTAAGGAGAAACAAACTTTGGAAGATCATTCTTCTCCCCGAAGAAAGGCTTATGCAGTTATCAGAGGATTCCAACCAGGAATCTATTTCTCATGGCAATTATGCCATAGCCAAATATATAATTTCCCTAATGCATATTATGAAATGCATAATTCCGTTAGAGAAGCACAAAAGGCTTTGGACTTATACCAAACTACTCAACAACTCGAACAAACGAGTATTCAGTCTATGCCTCCTTATTCAAATTCTGGAAATAGAATTCAAAATCTACCCGATTTCTATAATTCAGGAATCCCCTCCACAATTCACCAAGATGTGAAGGGTATATGGAAAAACCATATTATCAATAATCGGAAACGATTTAGATACCATATGAGTTCTTTAACCACAAAATTAAGAACTCAGCAAACCAATATCCAAAAATTATATGGTCTTATTTCCCTATTAAATAATTTTAATTAGGAAGAAGAAATATTCACCATTAAGAAAATCACTCATTTTCTTGAACTTATTGAAGTCCTTGAATCCTATTTTCCAGACCCTATTCTCCAACGTCTCAAACGAATTTGTCTCTTTGAGAAAATCAAACACATTCTTCTCGTTGATATTGCTCAAGATATTTACTCCCAAATTGAGGATCATGCCAATAAAATTAAACAAATTTTATTGCAAAATCATCGTTTTGTCAATCATAGTCAAGGTTATCATCTTCCAAAACTCTCTATTTGTTCTTATGAATGTCATCATAACCTTGTAGAATGTCTTGATTGGGGATTAATTAACCAAATTGTATTCCCAACTCATTATTCCCACCAAGTTTTCCCAGATGATCAAATCCATGGTCATTCATGCATCTAAACACCTTTCCTATTATATTCATTTTCTTTTTTGGATTACCAGCACCATCGGTTGGAGATCAAAAGGACAATTTTTCCAACCCTACCAACTTTGGATTCACAAGAAGACCAAAATGTATGAATTTTCATATGTTCAGATGGCAGATCCTTCTGCTACATCCAGTGTTAAGGCAATAACTCCAAAATTATACTGGATTCAATCATTAATGCATTTCTCCAAGGAAGCAAGAGAAATATCCAAAACTTCATATTCATTCAAAATTATCGATGGGAGAAGACTTTTCCTCACCAATCTACCCATGGAGTATATGATCACTCCCCAGCAAGAAGTAGAGGCTGATAAGTTATTATCAAGGATGATCTGCATAATTCATTTACATCTACCAGAATTTCTGGAAATTGAGACTACAATCCATGAAGAAGATCTATAGGGCATTCCTGATCATGATAGTCCTGTCTCAGAAGATTCAGTGTATTACCACAATCTCAACAATCAGATGGAATCTTAATGGACCCTGCCATTAAGATAATTGTCGGCCACCAATTCTTTCCAGCTGTCTTCAATAATTCAAGACACTGACGCATGCAATGACGTTCTAGAGCAATTATTGTCATATGACGCATTCACTGAGGTCATAAAACAATTACTTCGGGACGAAGCGACTGCAGCCAATCTATCCAGCACACGTGTCCCTCTACTAACAGACTTCAACCAATTTCAAGTCCGCATTTGTGTATAAATAGAGGTAGCTTGGGACTTGCCCAAGCACCACAAATTATCATTAGAAATATTTCTTTAAGCTTTCTTTTGTTTTGCTTTCGATGTGTATCGGTAAGCTTTCCTCCTCTTTAGTTTGTTTAATATTATAAGATTGTAAGTTTATGATTGTTTAAGAGAAGTGTTTGTTTTCTTTTCTGTCTTATCTCCTTGGTTTAGTTGGATGTGTAACTCTTATTAGTTTATTTAATTTATGCACTAAGGATTAGATCTAGTGTAGTTCGCTTAATTTTCCGCAACCACTCTTCCCCAAACTCTGTAATTGGTATCATAGCCATATTCGGCTAAACCTGTGGTAATTATATATGGCGGGTAGGGGATGTTGGAAGCGTAGGAAATAGTCTATAGTGCTCCCGTTACTGTTCATATGCAGAGGATGTATTGTTTATCTTCTCCTTTGATTCTCAATATGACTGGTAGGTTGATCTGACTTGTACTGCTTTTGTGTTTTGAGTGTTAATAGTCGCGTTGGAGGGATAGGCGTGTTAGCAGTGATTGCATTTTGCCGTGATATGTCGTAATTCGTTGACGGACGCAGATTTCGAACACTATTTGACAGTACTATTTCAGATCAACTTATTTGTTTGTTCTTGAGTATTTAGAGAAGAATATCAATAGTAGTACCTAAGTATATGAATAGTAGCCCGAGTTACTATTCACTATAGTAGCACTATTCCAACATCACTATTCACATATGTAATTACACTCTTATTGGTACCTTCTATTGATTATTTTATCTTTTTAGTTTTAAAACTAAATTTAATATATATATATATATATATATATATATATTTCAAATTTAAATGTAAATATTTAGTACAAAATCAATTAAAAATACCGAATTAGTCAAATGGTCCAATGTGGAAGACCAGCTTAATCGATGGACAATTCCTTCCATCAACCCCAAAGTTTGTATAAACAAGTCTGGACTAATTGGTCCACTGACATGTCTATCAAAACAACTAAACAAACACTCCGTATTGGTGAAGACCCAGAAGGTATTCAACTTCTATCTAATCCTGCATTCAGGTAGCCTTTAAACCTTTAACCTTATTGGGTAACAACAATAGTTTAATGACCTCTTTGAGAGATGCTAGATGCCTTGATTGGTACTCTTCTCTCATGGCAGCAGTTGAAACCAGCTTATGCCATGGTCCAATCTATTTCAATATTTTCCCCAATTTGACTTTAATCTTAACAGATAAAAACCTATTGTATGCTTGTACTATAAATTTGCAAACCAAAGGGTACAATTTCATGCCTGAATCAGAGACCATTGCTCTGATCTATCACCTTCATTATAAGGTGATGACTTCCTTGGCTCCTAAGGTCAATTACCATAGTCTCCAGGGAAGACTGTTTTAATTGAAACAAACTTGACTACCTCCAATATTGCTACTCCTACATTGATTTCATGGGATAAAATTGATTTCCCAAAATCATGGAGTATCACCCAAGCCATACCTCCCAAACCTATTATCAATAAGGATATTGAACAAATTGTTCAAAATGTCCAAAGGGATGTAATCTTACAATTTAATAGATCTACATCTCTGCACTCTCCCTTAAGGAGATCTTATTCTGGTTCGAACTTTCGAGATTTGTATAGAGTTTCTATACCATCGACAACTTGATCTTCTTTTTCAGAAGTAGCTTCATCAGCTATTTCTAAATTTAATCAATCCAATCTTGAAGGAATTCATGTTTCTGAGCAACAAATTCCTCATGGGATATACACCCAACAGCAGAGGGAATCTCCTACTGCTAGTGAGATGAATTTCACATTTTCTTAAAATCAATTTTATGGATTTTACAAAATCAAAAGATTTTGTAATTAAACGTGAAAAAATTAATGCTGAATTTCAACAAGAACAATATGCATCATTTCGTGCATGGTATTTCCAACGATTTTCCAATGAAAAATTACAAGAATTTAAAACCAAATTTTATACATATATAGAAACTTATTATCAAATTATTCCTTTTGTAACATGATTCAAAGCGACCCAATATTCTGAAATGACTCAGGAAGAAAGAAGAATATATCTTCTTGAAGAATTTCAAAAGGAATGGTACAAACTTGATGGTACAACCGTTCAATTGGTTCATCCTCTGGTTGATGCTTTCAAACTCACCCAACCACATTCATCTATAACCTTAGAAGCTACTGTTTTGGTTCGTCCTGTTGACCCAATACTTCATTATGCCAAACCAGATTTATCAAATCTTTATCGACAACATAATTTTACTAATATCAATTAACAAACCATCAGTCACCACTCACCAGTTAAATAGAATTGAAGATACCCTATCTTTAATATCTATGCCTAAAGAGCCTCATGTTCTTCCATTCGAACAACCCAATATTAAACCACCTATTCATGTAATAGGAATGAGTCTTTCTTCAAAATCACAACTAATCAAACAAGATGAATTCATCACTAAATTAACCTCTCGGTTGCATGATTTATCTCGAAAAGAGAAAAAACATTCTTTACAAATCAATGTGTTAACAGATCATGAAAATATGAATTTTGAAGAAATACAAACTAATTTTGAATCTTTACAAAATGAAATGGAATTTAATAAACTTCAATATTCCAAATCATCTCAAAACCATTGGGATCTTTCATCTCGATATTATTATCAACGACCTACTCTACAGGATCTTCTTTATGAAGAAGATTATATGAATGTTCAAAACTCTTATGATCATAGGTTTATTTTTGAATGGAATATTGATGGTAAGTTTGAATATGCTATCTTTGAAGTCTTATATAAAATGTTTATATATAGCACTATTTTAAAACAAAGTCAAAATACCGACCAATAGATTGCTCGTTTTATTACTACTGGATTTTCTGGTGTAGTGAAAGGATGGGATAATTTTCTCACAACTGTTCACAGAAATGAAAATTTACTGGCAACCAAACCAGTTAAAAATGAACTCACTGGCCAAATTGAGGCCCATGAAGATGCTGTATATACTTTAACTCAAAGTATTATACTGCATTTTGTTGGTTCTTGGAATCATCAATAAGAAAGAAGTAGAAAACTTCTTCAAAATCTCCATTGTCCATCTTTAACACATTTTAGATGGTACAAAGATGTCTTCATGACCAAGGTCATGCAAAGAACTGATGCTAACAATGAATATTGGAAAACTAAATTCATTGATGGCCTTCCCAGCTTATTTGCTTAAAAGGTTCGAAATAATCTTAGAAATTCTAATGATCAAAGTATTGATTATCGTCAATACACGTGTGGTCAATTAGTCAGTATTATTACTCGCGAAATATTATCTTTGTGTAATGATTTAAAATTACACCATCAACTAAAACAATAATTTATTGGTCGCAAAGAATTATGAGAATTTTGTGATCAATTTGCATGACACTAAAATCAAATTTCCCGCAAAAAGGAAAGACAAACGGTTAAAAGAAACCTCTCCCAATTATAAAGCAACCAGGAGAAAATATTGTTAGACTAAAAAAGAAAATCAACCTTCTTCCTCTCGACAATATCGAAAAAAGCAATCCAATAAACCCAAAAAAGACATTAAATGTTATAAATGTCATCGATTTGGCCATTATGCTAATAGATGCACTATGCAACAAAGATTAAATCAAATTCATGATGAAGGGTTAAAATTAACCCTAACCAAATTATTGTTAGATGATAGTTTCTCTAATAAAGACTTCAACTAATGATGGGATCAACAGTATCAATTCTACTTCTTCATCCGAAGAAGACAATCAAATTGATTGTAATTGTAATAACATTCATACCTCCGATGATGCATGGCAAGCATTTGCTGCTATGAATAATCTGAGCATTAATGTATTAAGTGAAAGCGTACAATCTTTATTGGATCTAGTTGATAAAACTGAAGATTCCAATACCAAATCAAAATTAATAGAAACCTGTATTTCTATGGCTAAAAGGGAAAGTAAGAAGGATTTACTTATCGAAAATCCTTACTCAATTAAAGAATTATTTAATCGTCTTGAAAATCATGGACCCAACGATATAATTTCTTCCAATCAGAAGAATGCTGAATTAGAATATTGAAAAATGAATTCATTAAATTCAAACATCAAATTGCTAATGAAATTAGCACAATTCATACTAGATTGAAGCTCCTTGAACAGTCAGGATCTTTATCGAGTCAACAATCTGTTCATCATCTATCAACACCAATCTCAGATAAATATTTGAATACTTTGTATCATGCACCATCTCGAAAATGGTATATCAAAATATCTTTGGTGATCAACCATGATTTCACTATCCAAGACATCATTGCTCTTGTTGATAGTGGAGCAGATATGAATTGTATTCAGGATGGATTAGTCCCTCCTCAATACCTTATTATGACCGATCAAAGTCTTACTAATGCCAATGGGCATAAAATGTCCATCACTCACAAAGTCGACAATATGTCTATCCACCATCAAGGATTTGCAATTCCCACTTCTTTTATTATTCTCCCCCAGTTAACTCAATCCGTCATTCTTGGATTACCTTTTATTATCTCTCTTTTACCTCATTTTCAGGTAGATCATATTGGTATTCATTCCCAGTTTAATGGTCACCCTTTGGTGTTTGAATTTTTGCCTCAACCTCTTTTGGGTTCTCATATCAATTCCCTTTAGCACCCTTATTGTCCAATTTTGGGGGGCTATCCCTCTCCTAAGAATAAAATTGCCCAATACTATCAGTCTTATATGAATTCCATTATACTAATTAGTTTCTTTCTGCAGGAGCATTCAAGTGCAACATCCACTAAACCAGTGGGATTACTTACTAACTCTATTTTTGCCTTCAAATCATGGCTAGTAGCTCAAGCAGACGGTCTAAGGACAAACAACCTTTGGAAGATCATTCTTCTCCCCAAAGAAAGGCTTATGCAGTTGTCAGAGAATTCCAACCAGGAATCTATTTCTCATGGCAATCATGTCATAACCAAATATATAATTTCCCTAATGCATATTATGAAATGCATAATTTTGTTAGAGAAGCACAAAATGCTTTGGACTTATATCAAACTACTCAACAACTCGAACAAACGAGTATCCAGTCTATGCCTCCTTATTCCAACTCGGAAAATTATAGAATTCAAAATCTACCCGATTTCTATAATCCAGGAATCCCCTTCACAATTCACCAAGATGTGAATGGTATATGGAAAAACCATATTATCAATAATTGGAAACGATTCAGATACCATATGAGTTCTTTAACCACAAAATTAAGAATTCAGCAAACCAATATCCAAAAATTATATGATGGTCTTATTTCTCTATTAAATAATTTTAATTGGGAAGAAGAAATATTCACCATTGAGAAAATCACTCATTTTCTTGAACTCATTGAAGTCCTTGAATTCTATTTTCTAGACTCTATTCTCCAACGTCTCAAAAGAATTTGTCTCTTTGAGAAAATCAAACATATTCTTTCCGTTGATATTACTCAAGATATTTACTCCCAAATTGAGGATCATGCCAATAAAATTAAACAAATTTTATTGCAAAATCATCGTTTTGTCACTCATAGTCAAGGTTATCATTTTCCAAAACTCTCTATCTGTTCTTATGAATTTCATCATAACCTTGCAGAATGTCTTAATTTGGGATTAATTAATCAAATTGTATTCCCAACTTATATTATTCCCACCACGTATCCCCAGATGATCAAATCCATGGTCATTCATGCATCTAAACATCATTCCCATCATATTCATCTTACTTTTTTGATTATTAGCACTATCGGTTGGAGATCAAAAGGACAATTTTTCCAACCCTACCAACTTTGGATTCACAAGAAGACCAAAATGTATGAATTTTCATATGTTCAGATGGCAGATCCTTCTACTACATCCAGTGTTAAGGCAATAACTCCAAAATTATATTGGATCCAATCATTAATCCATTTCTCCAAGGAAGCAAGAGAAATATCTAAAACTCCATATTCATTCAAAATTACCGATGGGAGAAGACTTTTCCTCACCAATCTACCCATGGAGTATATGATCACTCCCCAGCAAGAAGCAGAGGCTGATTAGTTATTATCAAGGATGATCATCATAATTCATTTACATCTACCATAATCTCTGAAAATTGAGACTACAATCCATGAAGAAGAAGATCTACAGGGCATTCCTGATCATGATAGTTTTGTCTAAGAAGATTCAGTGTATTATCACAATCTCAACAATCGGATGGAATCTTAATGGACCCCGCCATTAAGATAATTGTTGGCCACCCATCCTTTCCAGTGTCTTCAATAATTCAAGACACTGACGCATGGAATGACGTTCTAGTGCAATTATTGTCATATGACGCATTTACTGAGGTCATAAAGCAATTACTTCGGGACGAAACGACTGCAACCAATCTATCCAGCACACGTGTCCCTTCATTAATGGACTTCAACCAATTTCAAGTTCGCATTTGTGTATAAATAGAGATAGCTTGGGACCTGTCCAAGCACCACAAATTATCATTAGAAATATTTCCTTAAGCTTTCTTTTGTTTTGCTTTCGGTGTGTATCGGAGGAGTATCGGTAAGCTTTCCTCCTTTTTAGTTTGTTTAATATTATAAGGTTGTAAGTTTATGATTGTTTAAGAGAATTGTTTGTTTTCTTTTCTGTCTTATCTCCTTGGTTTAGTTGGATGTGTAACTCTTATTGGTTTATTTAATTTATGCACTAAGGATTAGATCTAGTGTAGTTCACTTAGTTTTCCGCAACCACCCTTCCCCCAACTTAAATGTCAATGACCATCCAAAGTTATAGCTTTTGCGAGTTTTTCCTTAAATCTTCTATTTTTCTCCTGTTATATGTTTGTATAAATAATGAATCATTCTTTTTTAACGTTGATTTTATAAATCATAGTGCATACATGAGGGAATATTAAGGAAAGTTTGAAGTAAAAAATAAGAAGGGTGAAACTATCCCCAATACATAAAAGGCTCTGTAAAAATCCCTTACTGAGCATATGCCATGCTATTGATCTCTCTTTTAATGTGCCTAAATGAAATGGCTACGCTGAAAATAAGAGAAACAACTGAATCATTTGATAAAAAATTATTTAATTTAATGTGCACTAATTGCCCTGTACTAATTTCCTTGCAAAAACTCACGGGTAACAAATGCCTCCCAAATTGGCTATGGAGGAAATAACTATATGTTACAAATCCATATAATCACTATATGTTACAATACATGAACATCCCTCACTATTTGGAATAATAGAACATATCTAGATATTTGGGATGAAAGTTTAATATTTGCTTAAAAATTTGTTATAGTAAAAATTTTCCGCTCTTCAGTAAAAGTGGAAATGGGCGGGCTAGCCTCTCGACCCTGCTCAGATCGGCCTTTCAGAGGAAGGGTTTGAGCCAGTTTTTTGACTTGCTGAACTCGGGTCAATATTTCCAGACGAATTTTTCTCGGAACAAGCTTAGTCCCATCCTCTCAAGCCCAACTACCTATTGTCTCTCTCTATATAATCTTAAAAAAAATAGATATTCTTTTACCATTACTATTATTTTGATAATATAAGCTTAATTTTTTTTTTCATCATATAATTTTTATTATATTTATACTATAATTTAATAAGATAAATACATTATATTTGTTACCCCTAATTATCCATCAATGTGGGACTATTTAGAGAGGGGTCGGCAATTGCTTGACTGCTTTGGACCGGGTGAAGCCCGGGAAGTGATTAGATGAGGGTTAAACCCCATGAATAGCACATGTGGTCACTTAGTGATCACGTGCCTAGTTTAGGCCCTTTAATGGGCCTTTAATACGGCTCAATATACTTTATTTAGTGGCCCAACTATCTTAGGCTTGTTATTAATTTTATTAGTGTTTTCAAGGACCAAAAACCTCTCAACAACCTGTGTCTATCCTCTTCTTTCTCTTGTTCTCTTTCTTTCTTTTCCTCTTTTCGTTGGTCTTCTTCCTCTTTCTTCTTGTTCTTTTCTTGACTTCATGATGCTCTTTGGGGTGAAAAAAACTCGACTCTGGTGAGTTGTTCTATGACGTATGCCTCCAATAATTTCTTTTGCAGCATTTGTTAGTTAGATCCATTAGCTTGTGCGCCTTTCTTGTTGGATTGTCTCTCACATCATAGAATTCTGTACCCCATGATCTTTGATAGGTCCATAATTTGGTGTGGAACTTCCTAGTGTTTGTCATCATCGTATTCCTCATTCCTCACATTTCTCAGGCAGTTCTTTGTATGAAGGTATCATGCTGTTGCCAATAAAAAAGAGTATCACGATGTTGAGGGCCTCGTCTTCAATAAAGGATGACGAGTCTTCTTCATTAACTTCTTTCCCGACGATACCCATCCTGATAAACTTCTCATTTGCTGCTATGAGTATGTTCGTATGTCAGTAGTACCATGTCGTTAAGTTGGTGTTTGTGTGCTACTCTTCTTCTCTAAGTGTGGGTGAGTGTAGTTAATGTCGGTGCTGATAGCATTTGAAAGTGTGTTATAAATGTTAATGATAATTGGGTATGAGCTATGCAACTCAACCCTCGTTTTCCTCCTTTTTCTTCTTCCTCCTTCCAACCCTAAACCTCATTAAAGTCTACATGGTATCAGAGCCAAGATCCCAAGAACCTCAACATTACTACTAACGTCACATTACTCTCTGTTGACGTCATGTTAACGTCAGGACAGTCAAAATTTGACATCGAAATCTGGTTTTGAGTGGTTGGTTTTGGTCGAAATAAAAAGGGCCTCCTATGTTTTGAATTTTGAAGCATGGTTGCCTCTATGCCTCTGCATCTTCTATCTTCATATCTTTTTTGGGTCTCTACACAGTTTTTGAGGTACGGGTCCCCTACAGCAGTGAAGACCACCAAGGAAGGATCTAAGGTGAGGTTTTCTGTTTATTGCAGCTTTGGTGTTCTGTTTTTGAATTCTCTTTTTCATCCTATTTCCTTTCTTTCACGGTTTTTTGTGCCCCGCGGTAGGAGGAAAACCACATGAAGTGAATCGGTTTTGCTGCACAGATCGTATGGAACTGATTTGATGTGATTCCAAGATGTTTTGGATGAGATATGATCTCATTTGTGGTTTCAGGTGGTATGGTATTGGCTGTGAAAGGAAACAGCACCAACGTGGTTTGTGTAGGTTGCAGTGGCTGTGAATGATATAAAGGTGGCTGTGACTGCTATGGGGCCTTCATTTGAATGTGTTTTTGAGTCTTTTGATTAAAGTTTGATCAAATCTGGTGGTGCTTATGCTTGCTGATAGTGGTAAAATTGTGACCAGCCCAGAATGTGGTGGTTGTCTATACCAATAGTAACGAGGCCCGTATGACTCTTTCACTTATTGTGTAATCACTAATCAGCATAGATCTGTAAGTGGCTGTGGGGGTTGTAATACCCTTGTTTGTTGTGCTGCCCTATCTGTGATCACTTCAACGGAAATCCACGAAACTCTAAGGTATCGTGACAAATTTCGTGGTGACCTGCTGACGCGGGACAACGATCCTAAAATACGTGAATGCCCATGATATACTAATTTTGCCGAAATTAAACTAATTAATGAAGAGAAATCTCAAATTATCGCGATACCTTAGAGTTTCGTGGATTTCCGTTGAAGTGATCATGTTTGTTTCGGCTAGAGTCCAATCCAACGCGCGAAATCCGTTTAAATTTGCGGAAGGTGCGATCCTAGAGATAGAACTCTAAGAACTTCTAGGTCGGGCACTCATTCGTAAATCAAATGTGGAATCGCTAAATCCTTGCTAGAGCTTTTGAATTGAAGCGATCCAACGACTAATTGAATCTAGGGTTTTGGAATTTCAATGATCAAGTAGAATTGGGTAAATTGGATTTAGGAGATTGGTAAAGAAATAGTGAAAATAAGGTAAAGAGAATATTAAGATCTTATGGGCATCACACCCTTGGCTTCACACCAAACCCACACGGGGAAGAAGAATCACTCTTCAATGCTCTTCTCAAGCTCAATGCAAAGCATTTACTTTTTCATTAATTAATAACTGCCTCCAAGAGGCTTATAAAAAATATTTTATAGTAGCCATAAGTAAAACAAACCCTAAAACAGAAAAATACTAAACTACCCTAAAAGTGACTTAAAAGAAAAGCCATAGAAAGGACAAAATAGTCGACGCCCATTGCTGACTCGCTCTAGCGACAACTAAAGGTCGCTCGAGCGACTTATGGCCGAAAGTTTGGCCTTGTTTCACCTTCATCCCGCTCGAGCGATATGCAGGCTCGCTCGAGCGAATTTGGGCAGTAGGTGCCCTCTTGTCGCTCCTTTAGACTCTTTCCTCGGACGATGTCGGTGCTCCGTGGTTCCGTCCTCGCTTCTTCTTAAGTTGATACACGCGATACGACCCAAACCCTATATCCATGGTGTCAGAGTCCCCGCCACCTGCCCCTCCTATTATTAGTTTTTTCCATATTTCCCTCAATCCCAGTATATAGCGTATGCAATGACAATGAGTGTGGTAAGTTAGCACATGCATTCTCCGGGAACCACACATCTGAGTACAGTGTGTAGGATCCTGAGGTATTTGAAGGGGAGTCCAAGTAGAGGTCTCCTTCATAGGAATTATGGGTATCTAGACATTGAAATCTTTACTGATGCAGACTGAGCCAATTTTTTGACTGACATGAGGTTCACTACTGGGTAATGTACTTTTCTAGGTGGAACCTAGTGATTTGGAAGAGTAAAAAGCATTACGTCGTCTCCAACTCAAGTGCAGAAGGGGAATATAGAGCTATGTCCCAAGGTGCTCGTGAAAGGAGGTGGCTCAGGTTTATCTTAGTTGATTCGGAATCAAGGTCAAACTACCTATGATCTTGTATGGGGAAAATGAAGAAACTCTCCACATAGCCGAAATCCTGTGTATCATGAAAGGACAAAGCATATAGAAGTTGATTGCCACTTCATCCTCAAGAAGAATCACAAGAGTTTTAAACTCCTCATGTGAGGTCTGAAGATCAGCGCACATCCTGACAAAGGCTGGTGGGGGAAAACGATTGTATGACATCACCTCCAAGTTGGGCATGATAGATATCTATGCACCAACTTGAGGGGGAGGTGTATCAACAGTATTATGTCCTGAAGTTGCTGTGTGTGTTACTCTTCTTTTGTAAGTGTGGGTGCGTATAATTTAATGTGGGTGCTAATAACAGTTTCTAAGTGTGCTATATATACAACTCAACCTAATTTTCCTCCATCTTCTTCTTCCTCTTTCTAACGCTAACCCTAAACTTCATTAAAATCTACAAAGTGAAGACTATTGAAACTTTGTCCTCTAATTTTGCCACAAAGAACGATGACGCCAAAGGAATTCATGCCATCTTTTTGCATGCCTCCTCATGGTTCGAAGATTGACAGCTTCAGGAGTCATTTATGGACCCCCTCATTGATACTAGCTGTAGCACTTAACCTTTAAGTACTTTTATGAAATAAAATGGTGTAAATAAAGGAATGGTCAGAGAATAATCACAAGATTATTTCTCGCCCGTAGTCAACATGCGACTTGTAGGGCTGTCAACGGGGCGGGTTTCAGCCCGAGCCCGGCCTGGATGGGCCGGGTTCGGGCTTAATTATTTAACTAAAATGCCAAACGGGTCGGGCCGGGCTAAGCCCGAATAAAAAACAGGTCGGGTTCGGGCTGGGCGGTAGTAAGTAAACGGGCCCAAGTTAGGGTATAAAATAAGGGCATATTTGTCATTTTTGATCCTTTCTCACAAATATATAATCGATTAAGTTAGGGTTCTTCTTAGAGCTGACGCAGACATCCATCAAAAAAGCAGTAAACTCACCCTCTCTCTCATTTACTCTCTCTCAATTTCTCTCTCTAAGTGAGCAAGGGCATTTTTGTTTGGGTTTTTCACCACTTTACATCTTATACCTGTTAGGGTTTCTTCATCGATTCAAGTTGCAGTTCGCACCACCGAAATGGCAACATAGGGCTTCAACTCAAGCTGCCATTTCCAAGCTCTCTCTCTCTCTCTAAAAGAAAGTTGATCTATGCCCTATAGTCACTTCGTGTTAGGGTTCTTCATCGATTCGAGAAACATAGAAACGGCGACAAGGATTTTTAGGGTTTCGAGCTCCCATTGCCAACCGGGAAGCTCTCTCTCTAAAAGCAAGTTGTTCCATGGATGATTCTCTCTCTAAAAGCAAGTTGTTCCATGGATAATGATTTCATTTATCATAGGTAGATTTTGTATGAGATTTAAATTATTATTATTTTTTTTTTTTTATGATTTTCGCTCAAATTGAAGATGCTATTTTTTTTTATGAGATTTTTTCCTACTTTTTTCATGAAAGCCGGCCCGCGGGTTTTGGCCCGATTAATAACGGGCTGGGTTTATTCGGTCCTGGTTCGGGCTCAAGCAGTTGTTAGCGGACCGGGCCGGGTTCAGCCCGAATAGCATACCGGGTCGGGTTCGGGCCTTCCTTTTAGTGTAAAAAATAGTCGGGCCTACAAAAAACCCGGCCTGTTGACAGCCCTAGCGACTTGACAACTGATCAATTAAACTTTAATTCTTTCCCGTAATGCTTAAAAGAAGGCCTTTGATAAAGAGAGGGGGCGTGATTTTTAAGAGGACATAATTTCAGTCCAGGGTTAGACCTTGTGAATAGCAAAAGTCATCATTTAAGTGATTGCATCCTAATTTAGGCCCATTTATGGGTCCTTAATACTCCCCGATAAACTTTATCTCAGTGATATTTAGTGTTTTTGGAACTTGAAAACACTAAATATCAGGCCTGTTAATATAGCAGACCTGATATTTTAGTGTCTTCAAGTCGCAAAAACCTCTCAACAAGCCTTTGTTTCTCCTCTTCTTTCTTTTCTTCTTTGCCTTTATTCTCTTCTTCGTCTTTCTTTTCTTCTTTTCTCTAATCTTCTGCTTCCTCTTTCTTCTTGTTCTTTTATTGACTGCAACATCCTATGTACTCAACCTACGGCATCTTTGGGATCTCCCTATACTGTCACCGAGATACCCACACCTTTATATGTTACAAGTAACCTTTTCCACAAAGACTGTTTCTTCTCCAGACCTTTAATACCATTTGCACAAGGGAGAGATGCTTCTCTCTCTAAGCCTACAGATACCAAGCCCTAGGAGATTTTCCTTTAGGCTTCTTATAATCTATGAACTGTATCTGTGTTCATCTTCCTTTTTCCTGCTTATGGATTCTTTGGTGTGTTGCTTTGTGAGGAGCAAGCAGTGTCTTTGACAAAGAAAAAAACCACAAAAGAAATGAATAAGTTGAGGAGCAAGCAACTAAACAAACATGGAATATCTTATTTACTTCAACTCACAATTCATCAAAATTTCAGTAAGAGTTGTTAAAAAGCATTTTAAGCACTATTGCCAATTAACAGTTTGGTTCTTTTGTCATTGTTCATAGTTCCATACTTGATTAAAATTAAGAGAAAGTTCTTAAATTCACTGTAGTTCGCTAATAAGTTCCTTTGAATCAACTTCTAGTTTTTGTGAGTTGAGTAAATTTGGTAACTATGGTTAAACTGTATTACTACTAGTTTCAGACTCCACTTGTATCATCATGATCATGATCATGATCATCATTGCTTTGTCCCATCTAATTCAGGATTAATACTTGATCCCTAATTGACAAAAATAAAATTTTCATATGTACGTGAATCTCTCTTTTTAAAAGAACTACCCAAATCCGGGTAGAAGTCTAAACTAAAATAACTAGTCTCTCTTTATCTCTCTCCTCTCCACACACACACTAAAGCAGTTTTTTTTTTTGCTTTACTGTAGTTTTTATCACTGAAGCAGTTTCTTAGTGATAAACACTTTCAAAACAACCAGCTTTACCACACTTGTAAGCCTGTAGACATGATGATGATGCCATCATCCATACCGTCCATGCTTCATTTTGAGGTTTTGGTTCTGTCCATCGTAATGGAAGTAAGCAGTGGTATGCATCAATCAATGGAATGAATGCATAAAGTCTTAACCATCTGTTCAGAATAATTGCAAAGGAGGAGATAATGAATGTGCAATTTTTATTTTTTATCTGAAGGCATTTTATCTGTTGCATTTTTCTGTGACTGAAGGTTTAACCTTGAAGTTGAATGCTTCATAGATATTCTTCTTCCTTGCTTTCCAGTGGGCCTGGAGTTGAATCGACATTATAGGTTTTGAATCATCTTTCTACCTTAGGATTCCCAGTCTTTTCCCCTATTTGGTTATTGAGCTTGATTTGATTGGAGTGCTAGAGGCCACTAAAATTTGTGTTGGAGGTGGAGGCCAAGTACTGAGGGTCTGTTTTCGGTTAGATCGTACTACTCGATGCTCTCATCTCGGCCCCTCATCAGATTTAGTGCTGCTGGTCTGTGGAAGGAGGCTGTCCCGGCAAAAATCAAATTCTTTTTTCGGTTCACTCTCAAAGGAAGGATTTTAACGTTGGACCAGCTTATTCGTCGGGGGAAATCTATCCTCAACTGCTGTGTTATGTGTAATCTTGATGAGGAGACCGCTTATCATCTTCTGCTTCATTGTAAGGTGGCCCATGCGGTGTGGTCTATCGTACTTAAATCCTTTGGCATTTGTTGGGTGATGCCGGCATCGCCCCTCTCTCTTTTTTTGACGTGGAATCTTGCGCCTGCTGATGATCCGAGGTCTGAGTACTGGAAGGTGGCCCCTTTCGCAGTATTTTGGACTTTATGGGGTGAAAGAAATCGTAGGGTCTTTGAAGATAAGAGTCGCTCGGTGGGGCTGATTATGAAGCACGTCCGTGACCTGATGTGGCTCTGGGTTACTAAGGGGAATGTGGGGTCGGGGGGGGGGGGATGTGTTTGTGTGGGATCCGGGTTAAGTCCCCGAAGTTGTGGGTGTGCTGTTCGCAGCAGTTTCTGTTTTGTGCTTTTCTTTTTTCCGGATTTGGTCGTGTCTTGTTGTATTGGGTTTCTGCAGTGCCTTGCTGCTTTTCAATATACACTCTTTTTTACCGATAAAAAAAAAAAAAGATTTGTGTTGGTTTTTCATTAAACTTCTTTTTCTTTTTGTATTTTTATGGTTTGCATGTGCAGCTGACTTCTAGTTAAGTTTTGAAACAAACAGTTAGAATGATCATGGGGCACAACCTTCTTCATCCATAATATCCCCCACCGGCATAGAAAGTCACTAAACCTGATCATTGGGGTAACTTGCACCATTGAGTGGCATAGAGGAGGATCAAGGATTATTACCAGATGGCTTATTCCCTTGTTTTCTGTCTTCCAGGCATCACTTAGGATAACTTGCACCATTGAGTGGCATGGTGTGTCACTGATATTTCCACAAGTTGACTTGATCCCTTGTTTTCTTCCTTAATAGCCTTGAAAACAGCATTGCTGACTATATCACAGTTTTAAGTGGTATTGCTTCAAATTTAGACACAAAATTTGAACTCTTCCCCGAAGTGGTCTTTTCTAAATCACTTTTTTTTTTTAATATAAAAAACCTTAATTCTATTCTCTCTCTCATATATATAGATTTCCTATTAATTATCCGAAAGGGATTAACTGTTTGCTCGCACTCTCCTTTCTTAAAACCTCATATTTTTATCTGACTATTGCTTTGCATGTGTTGTCAAAATCATTGTTTCATGGCCTACTTCAGGGAAGGTTAACTCTCTGGAGTCTGTTCCTGATCTTGATAAGATGATGTACTTGAATGTTGAAGGATATCCTTGTGTACGACTTCTGAATCTTTCTGGAGAAATCGGCTGTGCAAGTAAGTCGTCATAATAGTAACCTTTTCTGAATAATTGTTTGAGATTCAATTGGTATGATTGCTGATAGATCTTCAGATGTTTTAGTTTGCTTTGCTCATGAAAAGTCGCCATAATAGTGCCTTATCTTCATTTTGCACCAAAAGGCATTCATATTCACACATTTACATCATCATTTCTAAAATATTATACTCATCATCTTCTTCTTGGGGTTAAATGTTATATTTATCAAAATATTTTGTTGCATCATGTCTTCTTTTAATGCTTTCAGATCCTGGTCGTGAAAAGGTTGTCGCTCCGATTGTAAGATTCAAGAGTGCTGATGAAAAATTGGCTCAGTCATCTGCCGTTTTGGTGTCATTGAATGAAATGCAAAATTTCTTTACCAGGCATGACTCTTATTTTGCCGTTGAATCTGTTTTCCTAATCAAATTGTGCATTCTGTGATGTTATTTAAATACAATTCTAAGGATGCTTGTATCATGCACTAATTTTCATTTATAAGTGAAAATATATACTAATTCTTTTCATTTAATCTTCTGGTGATTGAAATTTTTAGTGGTATTCAATACGACACTGGTAATTTGGTGCTAGACTGCTAGTACTGACTAGCAAGTGATAAAATTAAGACTCAAGCAGTTGAGCAGCTTCTTTTTTGTTCTATAACAAGACTTCTATTCAAGTTCCCCGAAAAAAATAAAACAATAACACCCTAGGAGGGATCATGATGTTGGAATAAATAACAAAAGTATGGTCATGATGATGGATATGATCAATAACAAAAGTCTCAGTTGAACAAAAAACTAACACCCTAAGGGGTTGAGATAGACCATAAGCATTTCTAGAGGGCCAGCTTCACCATGAGCTACCTGAAAAGGAAAACATAAAATGAATGAACTGATGTCTTATTAGCCTCCAAGCGAACGCCAAAAGCTCGCTGAGCCGAGGTAACGACTAAAATTGAGTTGGCTCAGATTCAACATGACCAAATCGTACACTTTGGGGGCATGACTCATCTGAGTAAGTTGTAACTGAGTCGAATTGGTTTTGGTCTGGGCCAAGTCCCTCTTAGAAATTGATATTTAAATCCTTCCTGATGAAAATGAAATAAAATAGAGATTTAAATTCTTAGCTCAAGCTGTATGATCCAACTTATACCTAGGCACATAAACCAACTATAATATCCAACCCCTCCACAAGGTCATCAAACTCAACATCCCTAAGTTTCTTAGGAAGCAAAATATTCAATACTAGCTGACCCTGCAAAATTATCTTTAGAGCACTCATTCAGTCATTTGTGTACAAAAAATTATTTAAAGGACTAACCATATGATGGAGTCTAGAAGATGATACACTACTACCACACCATCACTTTCTCCAACACGACCACCACCAAATTTGAATTTAATAAAAATCACAAATATAACTCCTCAATCCAAGGAAATGTAAGTTGTTGATGAGCAAAACAGTAGACAGACTAGTCACTAGGAAGTCTAGATGTCTCCCAAACAGCAAACTAAATTGTCCACAAGCATATTAGTCTCTAGAAAAATTTGTCTCTTGATAATGGATAATGCGTGAATATGATTTTTAATGCGATTTGCCGAAATTAAATAAAATTAATTCAAGAGTAATCTCAAAACTATCACGATACTTTCGGGTTCGTAGAATTTCGGTAAGTAAATCACGCGAGATCCGAATATGGTGTCCAATCCGAAGCGCAAGTCCTGTTAGATTTGAGGCGGGATCGGACCTAGAGATAGGACTCTAGCTTTTCCAGGTTTAGGCGCGCGTCTTCGATCCGATGTAGATTCACGGCTCGAACCAGGGTTGCGGAATTAGATTATGGTTTTGTAATAGGTTTTGGTTTTGTAACAAGTTTATGGTTTTCGGATCGGTTTATAGTTTGGAAAAGGGTGTTGGCTATGTTTGATTTAGGGTTTCGAAAGGGTTTAGGTTTTGGGAAAGCAAGGAAACAATTAGGCTAAGGTTTTAGAGAAGTAAGCACAGATCGAGAGATAGCAAATATGATAGAGAAAATAACAATGGCTTTTGGGAATCACTCCCTTGGCCTCACACCAAACCCATCTCAGGCAACGATTACTCAAGAATAAAAGCATTCAAATAATCAATCAACTAATTAAAAAGTGTTTACAAGCCTCTATATATAGGCCACCAATAATTAAACTCGAAATAAGAAAGTCCTAATATTAGTAAAACACTAAAAGACAACTTTCGCATAGAAAAAAATAAAATCCCGTCACGAATCGTCTGCGACACTATAACTATGACGTCTTGCGGCAATGTGTCGCTATTTGTATGCATCATGGCGCATTTCTTTATGTCCCTCTTTTTCCTTTCTCCTCCGGGCTTCCTCTACGCTTCTTCCGACGCCGATAAAACTGATGTGGTCTGAATCCAATGTCTATGTATGTGGCGTCCCCGTCAATTCCCTTGGACCAAAGTGTTTCATCACTGATGAAACATGCTCGTGGTAGATGTCTATCAGGTCGGGGTTCAAGCGGCGAACTTCATTCTCGTGGATCCAAGTGTTTTCGGACAACGGTTTTCCGACCCATTTAACCAAGTACTTCTGGAATCCCCCGTCATGTGTAAAGACGGCATGATCATTGATTATATCCTCTATTTCATCTGTTCTCTATTTGCTTGGGGAAGGAAGACGTATAGGTTGCAAAGTTGGATTGGGGCTGGGACTAGGAGATGGCTGGAGTGGGTTATCAGGAGGTGGGGTGAAACCCAAGTAAGGAACCAAGTCCTCCACATTGAACGTTGAACTAACCCCCATACTAGGAGGAAGCTCGAGCACGTATGCATTAGGATCACTCTTAGCCAAAATTCTAAAAGGCCCAGCGCCTCGAGATTGGAGTTTCTTTGCGGATCCCGATGGGAACCGCTCAGGCCTAATCCGGACCATCACATAATCACCCACGTGATATTCTTTGAAACACCTTTGAGCATCTGCAGATAATTTATATTGACTATTGCTTGAATTAATCTTTTGTCTAATTTCGGCATGCAAGCTATGTATGTGTTGTGCAAATGCATCGGCAGACTCTGACACTCTATGGGATGCAGACATGGGGATCAAATCTAATGGGGTCCTAGGCCTATGACCATGTACTACCTCAAAAGGACTCATGCCAAAGAACCTATTGACGGAATTATTATAGGCAAACTCAGCTGTGGGTAAGATGGTATCCCAGGTCTTAACATGATTACCGACAAGACTACGAAGGAGATTCCCAAGGCTCCGATTGGTGCTTTCGGTTTGGCCATCCGTTTGAGGGTGGTAAGCTGTAGAGAATTGGAGCAATGTGCCCATCATGTGCCAAAGGGTCTTCCAAAAGTAACTCGTAAATTTAACATCCCTATCAGATACAATAGTTTTGGGCAACCCATGAAGACGCACTACCTCCGCGAAAAATAGTTTAGCAATATGAGATGCATCGGAGGTTTTGGAACAAGGAATGAAGTGGGCCATCTTAGAAAATCGGTTCACTACGACATATATGGAATCGTGCTTTCTAGGGGTCTTAGGAAGTCCAAGCACGAAATCCATAGAGAGGTCTTACCACTGTGTGTGTGGCAAGGGTAAAGGAGTGTACAAGCCAGTATTTTGTTTGGTTTGTTTTGACACTTGACAAGTACGACAATGCTTGACAACCCGAGCGACATCTCTCATTAGGCTAGGCCAAAAGAACCTATCCTCTACGAGCGCAACAGTTTTATTACGCCCGAAATGTCCGGCCATCCCTCCAGCATGTAACTCCCAAATGAGAAAGTCACGCAATGAAGTGCGAGGGATGCAAAGGTGATTGCCTTTAAACAAGTACCCATCCTGGATGGTGTACATGGAGTGTGTGCTGGTCGGGCTACTAAGGAGAGCAGGGTACTCAACCTCAAAATCTGGGCACTCGGGGTACTCATCCTTTAACTTTTCGAATCCGACGACCTCGGTGCTCATTGTGCGCAAAGTCACCACTCGCCGACTAAGTGCATCAATGGCTCTATTTTCAGCACCGGCCTTATGCTTTAACACAAATGTGAACCCTTGAAGGTACTCAACCCACTTCGCGTGCCTTGGGTTCAACTTCTTCTGTGAAGCAAGAAAGCGCAAGGCTTCATGGTAAGAAAACAACACAAATTCCTGCGGTCTAAGGTAATGTTTTCAATACCAAAGAGATCGAACGACCGCATAGAATTCCTTGTCATAGGTGGAGTATTTTTGCTTCGCCTCGTTAAGTTTTTCGCTAAAATGGGCCACAGGGTGACTCTCTTGGCTAAGCACTCCTATGCCTACACCCGATGCGTCGCATGCGACTTTAAAGACTTTGGAAAAGTCCGGCAATCGCATGATGGGTGCACTACTCATTCGTTGTTTGATCTCAGCAAAGGCTTTTGTCGCTGCTTTACCCCATTTAAAATCCTCTTTTTTCATGCAATCAGTAATTGGGGCCATAATGGTACTAAAACTTCTAATGAAGCGACGATAGAAGGTAGCCAAGCCATGGAAGCTACGGACATCGTGTATGTTCTTAGGTTCGGGCCACTCCACAATGGCTCTAACCTTTTCGGGGTCCGCGACCATTCCATCGGTCGAGATAATAAATCCACAATGACAGAACGTTGCATGAAGGTGCACTTCTTGAGATTTGCAAACAACTTCTCGCCCTTGAGGGTTTCACAAACCAACCTAAGGTGGGTCAAGTATTGTTCCTTGTCATGACTGTAGATCAGGATGTCATCGAAATAAACAACAAGGAATTTACCGAGAAACGGTCTCAACACTTGGGTCATGAGTCGCATGAAAGAACTCGGGGCATTAGAAAGCCCAAATGGCATGACCATCCACTCATAAAGACCATCCTTAGTCTTAAAGGCGGTTTTCCACTCATCACCGGGGCGGATGCGGACTTGATGGTAGCCACTCTTGAGGTCTATCTTAGAAAAGATAGTGGCACCAACCATCATGTCAAGCATGTCATCGAGCCTTGGTATGAGAAACCGATACTTAACGGTAATCTTGTTAATTGCACGGCTATCCACACACATGCACCACGTACCATCTTTCTTAGGAGTGAGTAGGGCAGGTACGGCACACGGGCTCAGACTCTCTTGGATGAACCCCTTCTGAAGGAGCTCGTTGACTTGCCGAGTCAACTCGGCGTGCTCAACCGGATTCAACCTATAGTGGGCAGGTTCGGTAAGGTAGATCCAGGAACCAAGTCTATTGCGTGTTGGATATCACGTAGGGGAGGGAGTTCGTTTGGTAAGTCTTTAGGGAAGACATCCGTAAACTCTTTTAAAATCGACTCAACCTCCTTGGGACACTCGCTCTCCGTCTTGGGAGCACTCTCTACGGTGACAACTACGTAGACTACACTCTCATCTATCGATGCTTTCTCGAACTCAAAAGGGCTCACAATATTAATGGCTTTAGAAGACTCGCCCTTCTTTTCGACGGTGTTGGTCGATGGTGCTTTGGGAGGCAAAGGGTGTAAAGTGATCTTTTTGCCCTTATGCATGAACGTGCATATGTTTGATCGACCAGAAAGAGTCACGTCCATGTCGTAGAGCCACGGCCTTCCCAAAATGATATGACCCACATCCATCAGCACCACATCACACCATAAGGTGTCTGAATAAGAACCTAACTGAATCGGTACACAACACCTTTTCGACACGGGAATGGATGAACAATTGACCCATGCGACTTTATAAGGTCTCGGGTGGGCTTCAGGTATAAGCCCTAAGCGGCGGACTGCATGAGCAGATATTACGTTAGTACAATTACCTCTATCCACGATGACCCTACAATTCTTTTCACCAAATCTGGCATAGGTGTGGAAGATGTTTTCCTTACGCCAGTCATTCTTTTCATCCCATTGAGGTTGTGCAAGGGCACACCTCACAACTAGAGCATGGCCAATAGCATCACCCTCTTCATGGTGTGCTAACTGGTTCAAATACTTCCTCTTCAACCACTACCTCATCATCATCCTCCTCTCCCTCAATGAAGAGAGTCCTTTGGGGTTCTTTCGTAGGGCATTGGGCGGCAAAGTGTCCCATCCCATGACATTTATAGCATTTTACTTGAGAATTAACCCTTGAGGATTCTCCGCCTACACCTTTTCTCTTTTCAAACCTAGAATTGGTAGGAGCGGGTTGTGTAGGTTTGGGAGGAGGATTGAATCGTCCCTCACTAGATCGTTGGTTATTATATTGGGACTCGGTCCTCTTCACCATCGTAGTTTTTAAATACCGTTCAAAATCTTGCACAACGGCATAACATCTTTCAAGAGTTTTTACGGGGTGAGAAATCAACTCTTTTTGCAAATCAAGTCGCAATCCGGTGCGGAATCTAGAGAGAGTGATTTCAGGGTCTTCCGATACTTTTGCCCTCATCATGAACTCTTCGAATTTGGCAATGTAATCGGTCACGGGCATACCACCTTGGCGTAAGTTTTGCTACTGGTCGAGGAGGCATTGGTGTTATGATAAGGGAACATACTTCTCCGTAAGTCGTTCCTTCATGTCGTCCCAACGGGTAATGGGAGGACAACCCGCGTTCACCCTAATGCGCTCAACATTGGGCCAGAAAAGTCGAGCTTGACCAACCAATTTAATTTTTGCAAGTCTAACGCAACGGTCGTCATTCATGGCATACCAATCAAAGTGTTGGTCCATGTCAGAAAGCTAATCGAGGAAGATAGTAGGGTCCATTCTTCCATCGAAAGTCGGAATTTTAACTCGGACGTTCTTAAGGAGTTGAACTTCGGGGTCATAGTCATCTCTACGATGATCCCTACGTTTCCGATTGTCTTGGTGACCATTATGTTCAAAGTGAGGACATTCAAGCTCTTGGTGCTGATTTTCCAGCCCACCCATCACTTCCAGTTGGTTGATTCGATTAAGTAATCTATCATTATCAACTCCTAGGGATGTTTGGGCTTGCTCTATGGCACTCAAACGTGCACTAATCGCACCCAATTCTTCTCGCATACCGTTAAGGGCATTGAGAATCGTACTCAAGTCCATGGTGATCACAAGGTCTATTAGGGTTCTAATATGGAATGCAATATGGACCCCACAAAACAATGCAATAAAATAAATATGACAAGCAAAGATGCCCTAACCTAGAAAACCTAGGGCTCTGATACCAAAACTGACGCGGAACGGGAACCCTAAAATGCGTGAATATGATTTTTAATGCGATTTGCCGAAATTAAATAAAATTAATTCAAGAATAATCTCAAAACTATCACGATACCTTCGAGTTCGTAGAATTTCGGTAAGTAAATCACGCGAGATCTGAATAGGGTGTCCAATCCGAAGTGCAAGTCTCGTTAGATTTGAGGCAGGATCGGGCCTAGAGATAGGACTCTAGCTTTTTCAAGTTTAGGACCGCGTCTTCGATCCGATGTAGATTCATGGCTCGAACCAGGGTTGCGAAATTAGATTATGGGTTTGTAATAGGTTTTGGTTTTGTAATAAGTTTATGGTTTTCGGATCGGTTTATGGTTTGGAAAAGGGTGTTGGCTATGTTTGATTTAGGGTTTCGAAAGGGTTTAGGTTTTGGGAAAGCAAGGAAACAATTAGGCTAAGGTTTTAGAGAAGCAAGCCCAGATCGAGAGATAGCAAATATGATAGAGAAAATAACAATGGCTTTTGGGAATCACTCCCTTGGCCTCACACCAAACTCAAGAATAAAAGCATTCAAATAATCAATCAACTAATTAAAAAGTGTTTACAAGCCTCTATATATAGGCCACCAATAATTAAACTCGAAATAAGAAAGTCCTAATATTAGTAAAACACTAAAAGACAACTTTTGCATAGAAAAAAATAAAATCTAAATGCGAAATTGTTTCGGCGTCACACTATGACAGCGCTGTGCCACGGAGTGCTGCAGTTGTCACGGCGCTTGCATGTAGATGTTTGCGTTGTGGCGGTGTGCTGCGGCTCATTTCTTTGTGTCCCTCTTTCTCCTTTCTCCTTTCTCCTCTGGGCTTCCTCTACGCTTCTTCCGACGCGGGTAAAACTGATGTGGTTCGAATCCAATGTCTATGTATGTGGCGTCCCCGTCACAACCGGACGATACATTCAATGTATCGTCCGATACTATCTGATACCGATACGTATCGGTTTTCCGGCATTTTGATCCATGGACGAAACTGATATGTATCGGTTTTGGAGGTCACCAGGTCGATACATTGAATGTATTAGCCCATATATATATATATATATATCGGTATGTATTGACCGATACATACCAACATATCATCTGGAACTGATACATATCGTCTGTTACGTACCAGTTTTGGAGCTGGTCGATACGTTCCGGAAAACCGAAATTTTGATCATTGTTCCTGATTAAAAAATCATTGGACTAAAAGGTCACAAAATGCAAACTGGCCTGTAGTATTTCATGGAGCTGATCATAAGTTGTTATATATTTTCCTATTCCATCCGTTATATTTATAAAACAATCTAATTGTATCTTACGATACTCAATGCAATATTCAAGAAGACAATACATGATTTGACAATCTTGTGTGTCTATGTCTGTGTCAACATAAAAATTGTATAGTTACTCCCTTCTATTTCCCTAATGATTAAAACTCCATGACCCTGACCTGGACTCGAACCTGAAATATGTCTGCTTTTTTCAATTTGGACGCGACCAGAAACTAATTATTAAATGTCCAGTCTAGGTACAACCTGGACCTGAACCCAAAATTGGTCGACCTATTTTCAGGTTGTACCTGATCCAAACCCAACTGATTATTAATGAGGCAGGTCTGGGTCTAGAATCCGGACCTGATTAGTAAATTGGCTGAGGTTGGACTCTACCCAACCCGATCCATTTATACCTCTACCTTTGAGAAGCGGATCGTTTTTGGTTTGGGTTGTTGCTTTCTTCATATTTAGTCTCTAATATATTTCTTCCTTTGGGGTAATTGTAGTCATGGTTCAAAATCTCATCCGTTACTGATACGTATTGTCTGATACGAATTGGTATTGGTGGTCACCGGTACGGTACATTCAAGGTACAGTACCGGTGCCTCTCATACACTTTTTGAATGTACCGGACGATACATACTAATGTGTTGTCCGGAACCAATACGTATCGTTATGTACTGGTTTTGGAGCTAGACGATACGTACCAGACAACCAGATTTTTGACCCATGATTGTAGGTGTGTATTTTCCCATGCCATAACCTTATCAGTTAGGCTTAAATCCTGTTATTTTATTTTTCTCTTCTGAATAAAGTGTGTGATTGATAAAAAGAGGAGTCTATCAATTTCTTTTTCAGAAATTTTGAGAGCCAAACTTGACTTTGTCATGTTGTGTGCAAGTCAAGAATTAAATTGTAGGTTGATATTTTATTGCTTACTAACACATAAACATACCAAAATGATAGCTTGCTTCTGTATTTTGTATAGGCTAATGTGTTTTACTTCAACTCTTCAAATAGGAACTATAACGGTCCTATACACTTAATCTCATAACTATAAATGTATATGCATGCATTATGTTATTCAAAAGAGAAGAAAAGAAGAAAATACGGGCACTCTTCCCACAATGCGTATGTCAGTTCTTGGTGGAGAATACTGGTGGTACTTGTGTTTGGGACATTAGACTCTGGAGGAATCTGAAAGATGAAGATGTTGTGGCTTTGACTGATATGTTAAAGCTTATTGATGACTGTAGGCCGAATAGGGATAGACATGATAGAATTAGGTGATCTTTGAATGGAAGTGGCGACTTTTTGGTGAAAAGGTTCTGTCTGTTTTTGATCAGGCAGCCGCTGGTCACTAGGGCTGTGCAGAAAACCGACCGAACCGACCCGACCGGCCGACAGCGATCGAAATCTCGGTTTGGTTTTGGTTTTAGGGCTTATCGGTTCGGTTTCGGTTTGGGCAATTTGGGATATCAGGTTATCGGTTCGGTTTTCGTTTTAAGGTTATAGAACCCGAAACCGAATCGATAAGAAACCGATAAGGGGCTGTTACTTAAGTGCAACATAAAAAGTAAAAAATGGATTGTAATTATAAAAATTTCTTTTAAAACGCAAACCTAAAAAGTAAAAAAACTAAGCTTAATAAGGTTAATAAAAAATCCCAATCTCATTTGTTTCCACCCTTGCCAGATTGATGCTGTCGCCGTCCACCACAAGTCCACACTCTACAGGTCTCTCTCTCTCTCTCTCTCTCTCTCTCTCTCTCTCTTTCTCTTTCTCTCTCTCTCTCTCTCTCCCCCTCTCTTTCTCTCTCTCTCTCTCTCTCTCGTTTCCATTTTCCACCAACCGAACCGATCCCATTGGATGAGCCGGAAACAACTGAGGTTTAGAACCCGAAAACCCACCGAACCGATTGGACCAGTTTCGGTTTGCGAAACTAGAAACCGATAGTTATCGGTTCGGTTTCGATTTAGCCTGAAAACCGACCTGATATTACTGGTCACTCATAGATGGCTAGGGGTGTGGTGGACCTGTGCTTCTCCTAGAGTTTACATTTTTGGTTGGAGTCTGGCTTGGGGGAAAAATTCTGACTGTAAACCAGCTGATTAGAAGAGGGAAAATAATTCACAATCACTGTGTTATATATGCAGGCAGGAATTAGAGTCCGTGGATCAGCCACTGTGTTCTGGCTAGGGAGATATGGGTGATGGTGTTGAAGGCTTTCAGTATGTGTCGAGTGTTTCCCAAGACTCGTGGGGACTTATTGTCTGTGGAATGGGGGGATGGTTGGAGGGCTTAAAGGGGTTATTTGGGCCATTTGGCTGGAAAGAAATAATATAATATTTCGTAAAGTTAGAAACCCTCCATTTATGATTATGAGGAAGTCCAGGGACTGGGTGCTTGACTGGGTGATCTTGGACAAGGATGATAGGGCTATGGATGGTTAGTTGGAAATTCAGGAAGCTTGGGATGTACTGAGTGAGTTCCCAGGCCGAGTTTATGTGTTCCCGTAATGTTTTCGGTTGCCCCTAGGGATGTGGGTTGGGTTGGGTTCGGGTGCTCGTTTGTTGTGTTAGTTCTGGGTTGGCTTGTTTTTTTCTTCATTTTCTCTTTTCTTTTGGTCTTTATTTTTTGCCTTCCTTAGCTTCTTGCTTAGGTTTCTCCTTTGCATATTCTTTTTTCTATTAATATATTGCCTGCATTACTGATTAAAAAATAATCAGTCCTCCTTGGCTCTCTCACATGAGTTCCTTAATTAATGAAAACCTAGAAATGCTCTTTATGCCCTTAACTTGCTAACACTACTAAATCCTAAATTTGCTGCAAATACTAAATACAAAGAACACTCCACACTTTCCCTCAAGTTGAACCATATATAGTCTTTCTAGCTGAATGCAACAGATAGCTTTCATGAACATGTCTGTAAGTTGGTTTTTGGGCTTCATGTCAACAGTTTAGATATTTTGTTTCCACCTTCACTCTGATAAAGTGGCAATTAACTTTGATGTGTTTAGTTCTCTCATGGAAGACTGGCTTGTTGGCAACATGCTACGCCACCCTGTTCTCGCAATGCAACACCATTGGACTTTCAACCTAAAATCCAATTTTTGTCATTAAAGTTCTCAACCACATGGGTCCACATGTGGCATATGACATGACACTTTTCTCAGCCTCTGCACTAGACTTTGCTACTACATTTTACTTTGTACTCTGCTAAGTGACCAGAGTACCTCCCACAGAGGTGCTGTATGCTGTAGTTGAATGTCTATCATATGATGAGCTTGCACAATCAGTGTCAGAGTGCCCGTCAATGCGAAGTTGACCATTGGGCGTATAGGTGTATAGAGAATTCCACTGGTGCTCTCTTCAAGTATCTTAGTATTTTGATCACTACTTTCATATGGGGAACAACTTTCATGTAGGGAAATGAGGAACTTGCGTACACTGATCAACCACACTTGCGCAAAGCATGATATTGGGTCTCTTTATATTCAAGTAAATCAGCTTTCCTACAAGTTGACTGTATCTGCTAGGATCATCAACTAACTTTTCCTGATCCACAACCAGCTTTTGGTTAGGTCCATAGACAGTATTTACAGGTTTTGTGCCAAGAAGTCCAGTCTCCTCCAACTATTCTCTGACAGACTTTTTTGAGACAAATTCCATTCTTGGATCTGGCTACTTTAATACCCAAGAAGTAGTGGGGTGACTCAAGTCTTCCGTGTGAAAAATGGCACTGGAAATGAGATTTCAACTCTTTAATACCCGTACAGTCACTGCATCTGATGACAATATCATCAACATATACAACCAAAATGATAATACCAGAATTACCCTGCCACACAAAATGGAGTGATCAGTGTGACTACACCTCACTATGACCCTAACTAAGCTCTTTGCTAAAATCTCTATGCCAATACTGTCTCTGTCAAACCATGATACTATCTCTATTAAACCCTAATCCTTCCATCACCAAATCTCGCCTAATCCCATCCTAAAATTCTATCTCTATTATACCTTGAGGTTGCAGGTTCCATCCCAGTTTACCATAAAAAAAAGTGGGTGTGAGAAGAAGAAAGAGTGTAGAGAGAACTGGAGGAATCATAGAGAGAAGGAGAGGACTGGAGAGAAAAAAGTCAGGTTCCAAAAAGAGGGGGGGCGTGCATAGCATCTCACGTCCTCCTTTGTTGTCCTCCTTTGTTGTCTCTTTTATTATTAATACCCCTTATATTTTCGTGAACATCTATAATTAATGAAAACCAGTAATGGCATTTCTCGTCCTAATTTATTGACACTCATAATTTGTGCTTAATATTAAAAGTTGTAAATACAAACTAATGCATTCCCAATAATTATTATTATATTTTCAATTTAAATGTACCTTTTGATATTATTTTGTAATATTTTAAATCATGTTTTTTTTAAATAAAAAACCTTTGAGTAGGGCTGAGCCATATCTGTCTCAGATTCCGTACTAATATATCCATGTCATGTCATCGTGTCAGACATGGACACTAGTGAGATTGTAGGAGCCAGGGATCATAGTGCATATAGTTACATACCGATCAAAAAGGGATCATGGTGTGTACATTCTTACAAATGTATGAACTTGCAAATGCTGTTCTATATATATGCTGGAAGGCCATTTGTCCAACCCCGATATAGACAACGAATGTACAGGGCATAATGGGATGATAAGCTGTCAAAGTTGGACATAATTTGATGCTAGCAAAGTAGTTGGTGTGCATAGTGAGATCTAACATTTTCATGCATACATGGGATTGTACTCAGATGTTGAATAACTGCTAAACCTTAATTTGAATAAGGCAATTCAATATGCATGCTTGTGATTCATGCTTACATGTGCATATGAATATGCTATAGAGATTAATGATTTTGGTATATTCTTGGTTCTCATCTTTGAGCAGCTTTGTAAAATGTTGTGGATACTGTTGATGTAAAAGAAGACTTTTCCCTATTTATCTTTGTTCAGGGTATCAAATGATCTGGACTATGCTCAAAATGTAGCTGGTGTGTTAGTTGAATCAAGCACTGAATTCCAAAATAACTTTCCAGGTCAGCTGATTAGTTTTGGTCATCATTTATGACTATATTTCTGAAATTTTGAAAGAAAAGCATTTTCAACATTGAAGTGAATAATATTTCCGAAGATTTATTTGTCTATTAGGATTCTCACCAGTTGGAAAGTTTCCACAAGCCGAATTTGCACCATACCGAAGCCCTAATTATGAATGGAATCCTGCTGTAAGTTGCTAAATAGTACATGGAACTTGTCTTTCTGAATGACCACCAAATTGGTGAATCAATGGGATTACTTCCAGTTGAGGTTTTCTAAAGAAGCATAAATCAACATTAGCCATCAATATTTGCAGGGAACAGGTATTATGTGGAACCACTATGATTTTCCCGTATTTTTACTCTCTCGGAATAGCACACCAATCGTAAAAGAGGTAATTCAATGTGATTTCAGTTGTCTTTATTATTTTCATGAGCTTGTAGTGAATTTGGTTAGGGTCTTTATTTGCAGTGTACAAATCTTTCAATGCAACCCTGGGTGGGTTGCGCCTGCAGCTTTGTGGATTGCAAATAAAGTAAACCCTATGTTTAACTTTTAGAACCCAATTTTTTTTCAATGCAATCCATGTGTAAGTTGCAACAAAAGGTTTGCAGGCTGCAAATAAAGCCAACCTTTTGGTTATATGGTTATGCACTTCTAATTGCAATCATTTTTTGCAAAGGACATTTGGTATTTCTTTGGTTAATGCGATAACTGAAAAAGCTTATAGCTTATGAGTCCAGTCTCCGCTGTAGTGGAAAATTGTAGCACTTTCTTTCTTTACCCCAGTGAACATAAATGATTAGCATGTTTGTGGAGTCACTGAATTTTGAGGTGGTATCAGGTGCACATTAATTCTATACAGGTGGAACATTTTTTTCAACAATTTTGCAACATGTGATAACTAACCTCAGTTTAGATTAGATTCAACCAGGTTGTAACATTGAATTGTTTCTACTGTCTTATCAAGAGCCTACAAAAGCTTTCAAATGGGTGGCTGAACAAGATATGAGCAATGGTCCATATTGAGGCACAAAAAGTTATTTGATCTGTTAGAAACATTTGACAAGGCTGAATTTTGGGCCGAGTCCCATCTACATGGCCTGCCAATTGGACATCTCAATTGATGAATTAGGTGTTCCATGCGTACAGAATATCATCCCCCACAGCTAGTGCATGGCCTGTGTACCTTGTACAAATTCCTGGCAGATTGTAGTTGTATCCATTGTTTCTTTATGTATGCTTGTACTGCCATTCTTCTAAAATTAAGGTTTTGATACCTGTTTTGGAACATGTATCGGAAATTCAGAAAACTGATGTGTCCTCGAATATGGTAAGTATCAAACTCGTATTGGCGGATGTGACCTGAATGTTTGTTTGTTGAAACATGCTGACTCTCACACACACACATTATTACCGTGTTTCCGACTTCAATGGCATATTACATATTATTTATTTGTCAAATGTAAAATACGATAGGACGATATGATGTCACTTGTCATGTATCATAGTGATGTGTTCCTATTCCAACATGACTTGGTCAAGTTGTACAAATACCGGCCTAGATTTTAAAATTGGAACTGGTGACTCCTTGTTATATACACAGATTGCCGGTAAGAATGAGAAGAACAAAGCATATACTGCAGATGTTGCAGAGTTTGATCTGGTCATGCAGGTACGTGGACTTCCTGGGGCTCCATTATGTTTATCTTTCATTATTTCATCACATTAACATTTTGCACATGTCACAAGTTTTATATGATATTCAAACTGTACGATGATTCTTAATATGCTGCCGTGAATTTTAGACAACTAAAATGGGGACTCATGATTCGGAATCTTGTCTGAAGGAGCAGACTTGTCTTCCATTGGGTGGATACAGGTGAAGTTTCTTGGAATATGTTCTTTGGCATCAAGCTGTTTCTTTACCATTGTGGATGAGCATTTTTATTTACAACCATTAGATGTCTCTTAGAAGCAGTGTGATTATCCATTAGGTGGATACAAGTGAAGTTTCTTGGAATAGTTCTTTGGCATCAAGCTGTTTCTTTACCATTGTGGACGAGCATATTTATTTGCAACCATTAGATGTCTCTTAGAAGCAATATAATTATGCAGGATAGTCTATACGTGCTGTTTACACTTCTTTGAAGCCTAGACAAATAAATTTCATTTTCAACTTGATTTGAATGGAATCATCTGGTTTTTTATCTCTAATTTTTTCAATGACACCACACTAAAAGTTGTATTTATGGAGTTAAAAGTAGAGAACATATTTGGCAGAAGGCACCCTCTACAGCATTCCCTGTCCTATATTACCGGATAATATTTGATACATACATCCCAGGAAGCATTTATCTCCTCACTAATATCTAAGTTTCATACTTCTAATTTCCGACATTTGTTTCAGCTTTTACAGAATATCTATAAAGGTTGTCATATGAGACTGTCATTTTCTCATTCTTGCAACTCCTCCTCATCATCTTGTCCCATCAATTTGTAAATAGGTTTTATATTATCGTTCATTTTTGTTCTCTTTGAAGGTTAATGTGCTTCTTAAATGCTGACTAGATGCACATGTTCTCCTTGACGAAGTCGACTCAGTGTGGTCATCAAGCAACGACAATAGTATATTTCCTGTGTTCCATCATTGTAATGACCATGAAGTACATTACCTGGTGCACATTGCCTTTATTGCAATGACCATGTACGCCTGACTCATCTGTCTGCAACCTTGTACACTATTGTTTCTGAGACAATGCTTTGATCCCCTCGCACAAAAAGGGTCCATAACTTTCAATGAAGTCTTGTGACAGGGACGCCGACATCGTAGACATCGGATATGGACCTTTTTACGTGTACCAACGTCGGAAGAAGCAGAATGAAAATCAAAACTAGGCGAAAAGGGAAATTTTGGAAATGTAGAGGAGGCCCGAGTACCATAGCCTCAGAGGAGAAACAGATACAAACCGCGAGGAGAATAGTGTCGAGTGAGCCCTTGCTCGAGCGGTTAAAATCCTCGCTCGAGCAGGCCCTCGCTCGAGCGACCATTTAAGCTCGCTCGAGCGGTTATAATCCTCGCTCGAGCGAGCTATAGTGACGGAAAATTTTCGTTTTTCATTTTTTTTACCTTTTTAGTCTTTTATTATTTTAGGACTCTTTTAATTGCGAGTTTTATATCGTTTCGAGTTTTCTTAGCCTATATAAAGGCATTGTAAACACTATTGAAAATTTATTATTGATTATTGAATGAAAAGAGCGTTTGCTTGTGTGTGCTTGAGATGAGCCTCTACGAAGAGTGAATCTTCTTCCCGAGAAGGGTTTGGTGCGAAGCCAAGGGTGTGAAGCCTGCCAATCAATCAATCTATTTATCTATTTCATCTTCTTTGTTTGTGTGTTGATCCTTACAATCTTAAATCAGCCATCATCCCTTTTAACATCCTAAATCCTAATTTTTCCTACACCGTGAATCGATCCAATTCAACAACCGTAGATCCCAGCAGAGTTATTAAACCTTCGGCATCAAATAATCAGAAGAAATCAGTGATCCCATCATATTGAATTGAGAGCACCCTAATTTAGAAAAACCTAGAGTTCTATCTTTAGGATCGATCTGCGCTGCAACCTAATGGATCTAGCGCCCGGACTGAACCCTGCCTGAATTATGTGTGATTCTCCCATGGAATACTACGAAAACCTGAGGTATTCGTTATATTTTGCAAGTTTTATTGTTTAATTTAATTCCAATTTAATTTCGGCAAAGTTATTAAACCTTCGGCATCAAATAATCAGAAGAAATCAGTGATCCCATCATATTGAATTGAGAGCACCCTAATTTAGAAAAACCTAGAGTTCTATCTTTAGGATCGATCTGCGCTGCAACCTAATGGATCTAGCGCCCGGACTGAACCCTGCCTGAATTATGTGTGATTCTCCCATGGAATACTACGAAAACCTGAGGTATTTGTTATATTTTGCAAGTTTTATTGTTTAATTTAATTCCAATTTAATTTCGGCAAAATCAATCATATCATTCACGTAGTTTAGGGTACCGTTCTGCGTCAGTTTTGGTATAAGAGCCCTAGGTTCTAGGTTATGGCATATTGGTGTGACATTTAATTCCATAGCATTTTAATTTTCATTGCATCTTATTTCAGTTTTATTTGTGCACATCTAGCGTTTGATAAAAGTCCCCATTCATTGTTGGTTCATAGGTGCATGTCATTTCGATGTCTTTTATGTCATGTCATTTGTGTCATCATTTGTGTGCGCATCATGTGTTTGTTAAAATTCCTCAACTATTGTGTGGTCCATAGAATTGTGACTGAGTTGTGTTTGTGACAAGCATCATGTATGAGTCACTTACACGTCACCATGACTTCTTTACACTTCATGAAAGGATACTAATCGAACAAGGAAACCGCCACACACCAAAATCTTGGCAAAGTCCCAAAAGTCATGATGAGACTAGAGTTAGGGATACCATCATCAGCGTGAACCCGAGTACAATCTCGCCGAAAAGTTTCTAAAATCTATTCGGGATGAAGTTTCATGTTTTGAGGGATGGCTAAACCCCAAAACCTTTGTGGAATGGTTATCTAGTGTGGAAGAGTATTTTGATTGGTATGGCGTACCGAATGAGCACAAAGTTTGGTTAGTGAAAACAAAGTTGGAGGATAGTGCCAAAACCTATTGGACTGATGTTGAGCTTCTACGCGAGTTAGCTAATCGTAAGCCCATCACACGATGGGAGGACATGAGGGAGTGACTTATCGAGAATTATATTCCTCTCACGCACCGTCACCTTCTACGAATTTTGAGAACCAAGTCAAACAACTGTCCCGATTGTCTTAAGTGTCTAGGATTCGGACACTTTACTTACCAATGCTCCCTTAAACTTCCCACTCCGAATTTAGTGACTAAAAGCGAAAGTTCTAAAGAGCCGGAAAGTATGAAAGTAGAAGAGGAAGTACATGACCCTAGGACCGTGATGAGTGAAGAGGAGATCGAAGAAGCTGAAGAGAGTCTAGTTTGTGTCAAGGGGGCTTCTGATTTCCTTGTGAGTAGTAATGTTAAGTCACCCTCGCACGGTTCGACCAAGTCACCTACGTACGATTTGTTAGAGCCCGTAGAGCCAGTTGTGCACGAGTCCTTGTTGGTGGTAGAGTCGTGTGCACTTGAATTGTTAAAGTTGGTCGAACCGAGCACACACGAACCAATGAAGTTACTTACCCATGAGTCATTGAAATCCGTTGAATCGAGTCTACATGAGTCATTAGTGTCTCTTGATTTGATCACACATGAGTCACTAGTGTTGGTCGAGTCCACTGCAATTGAATCACCAGTGCTGATACAGGCCACTAAATGTGAGTCGTTAGCGTCGCATGTACATGAAAGTATCAAGTCCATTGATACACGTACACACTATAGTCTCAAGTTGCGTACTGCTATACATTCCAAGTCTTATCGTGAGTCATCTTTTGAGTCTCATTCCGCATTGCATGCCGAAATTAAGTTTGAAATTAATTTATGCAATGAAGCTCTCAAAATATCGATGCAGTTACCTAAGGCTTTTATGGAATTTCAATTGAATGATTATGTGATGGTTCGGGTTAGGCCTGAACGATTCCCATCGGGAGTTCTAAAGGATCTCCAGGCCCACAGCGTTGAACCTTTTGGAATTGTGGCAAGGAATGGTCTTAGTGCATGCAACCTTGAGCTTTCTCCAAATATCGAGGTCAGCTCTACGTTCAATGTGGAGGACCTAGTTCCTTCTTTGCAACTCGTTACAAACAACCCCTAGTTAGAACCACATCCCAACTTTGCATCCAATACCCCTTCCCTACCCAAGCAGGCAGAGAGATGAGGTAATTGAGAGTCTTTTAGATGATCTTGTGGTATTCACCTGCGGCAAAAAGTTTCTAGTTTATGAGATGTAGAGGGTTGACAAGTCGGCTACCGAGAGTGCATGGGCCAATCATGAGAGGGCTCGTCGCTTGCGTTCTTGTATTCCCGGCCTATATCGCGATCACACATCATCAGGGATGATTTCCTTTGAGTCCGGGAGAGTTGATGAGAAGCTTAAAAAATATTTGGTAGAGTGGCTTAGCGAGCCGGGTTATTGGGCTCGTCAAGGAGAGGTTTACTGGGTACGTCCCTTTACTATGGATCGAGATGATGCTCATATGTCACTGAGTGCCAGGATTCATTTCATGTGTGTTTCATTGGTGATGAAACATTTTGAGTTGGGGAGAATTGACGGGGACGCCGACATCGTAGACATCGGATATGGACCTTTTGGCGTGTACCAACGTCGGAAGAAGCGGAATGAAAATCAAAACTAGGCGAAAAGGGAAATTCTGGAAATGTAGAGGAGGCCCGAGTACCATAGCCTCAGAGGAGAAATGGATACAACCCGTGAGGAGAACAGTGTTGAGTAAGCCCTCGCTCGAGCGGTTAAAATCTTCGCTCGAGTGAGCTATAGTGACGGAAAATTTTCGTTTTTCGTTTTTTTTACCTTTTTAGTATTTTATTATTTTAAGACTCTTTTAATTGCGAGTTTTATATCGTTTAGGGTTTTCTTAGCCTATATAAGAGCGTTTGCTTATGTGTGCTTGAGATGAGCCTCTACGAAGAGTGAATCTTCTTCCCGAGAAGGGTTTGGTGCGAAGCCTGCCAATCAATCTATCTATCTATCTATTTCATCTTCTCTATTTGTGTGTTGATCCTTACAATCCTAAATCAGCCATCATCCCTTTTAACATCCTAAATCCTAATTTTTCCTACACCGTGAATCGATCCGATTCAACAACCGTAGATCTTAGCAGAGTTATTAAACCTTCCGCATCAAATAATTAGAAGAAATCATTGATTCCATCATTGAATTGAGAGCGCTATAATCTGGAAAAACCTAGAGTTCTATCTCTAGGATCGATCTACGCTGCAACCTAACGGATCTAGCGCCCGGACTGAACTCTGCCTGAACTATGCGTGATTCTCCCATGGAATACTACGAAAACCTGAGGTATTCATTATATTTTGCAAGTTTTATTGTTTAATTTAATTCCAATTTAATTTCGGCAAAATCAATCATATCATTCACGTAGTTTAGGGTACCGTTCTGCGTCATCTTGCTTTGTAAATCTCTACTTGCTATTCTAATGGATTTTGTTCATAGAAGTAGATGAGAAATCCGACCTTTGAAACAAATATATATGTTTACCAAACAATATTGATGCCTTCTGATGAAATGAACAACTTCCACAGTGTGATTTGTGACCACTATTGATGCAGTGCAGAAAAGCCGAAAAAAAGAAGTGTAAAAGAGAAGATTATAGTGAATATAAGGAGGAATAGAAGAAAATTAAAGAAGTTTAAGAAGAATTGGAAGAAAAGACTAAATAAAAGAGATATATCAAATTTATTGGTGAAAAGTCTCTGATCAGATAGTCACAAACTCCTCAATTTTCAATCCCATTACTTTTATGTGTGGCTTATTTTCAAGTGTCAAACTACGCCAGCTTGATGCAAAATTGGTCTTATTTTAACAAATAGGATTTGTTTCCTTTCTTAGAAATAGGTTTAGTTTCCTTATTTTTTAGGATTTATTAAATTGGTTTATAAAAATCAGAATATATTTTTTATTTTAATGAAGAATTAGAGTTGGACTAGAATTTTTAATTTTATGCATTGAAAGCCTATTTAATGACCAGTACTGTTGAAGTTTAATTTATGGTGAGAGAGATAGTTGAATAAAATATTTTGTTTAAAGCTTCTTGAAGCCTTACTAGCTGCAATTAAGATTAGGTGTTCCTGCGGGTTCAATGGCAAAGGAATTGTGGTGCGATATTCCTTAATTCAACCACCTTGGAAGACTAGTTTCATCTTTTCAACAAGTTTTGCTATTTTGTGTCGAAACCCATACCCTCTCAAGTGGTTATCGTGAGCGGTTCACATAATGGTTTTAAGACTCAATGAGTCGACTCGAAATTCGGGCGAGTCAACTCGACTCGACCCGGTTTTGAGTTGACTGGTCTATAGACTCGATTTGGGCTTCAACTCGGTCGACTCGCTGAGTCGACTCGAAAACTCGACCGAGTTTGTCGACTTTAGTGACCCTAAATGAGGAAAGGAAAGAAAGAAGAAGAAAGAAGAAGAAGAAGAAGAAGGAATGAAGGAAAGAAAGAAGGAAGGAAGGAAAGAAAGAAGGAAGGAAAGAAGGCAAAAAAGAAATAAAGAAAGAAAGAAAGAAATAAAGAAGGAAAGAAAGCAAAACAAAGCAAAGCAAAGCAAAATAAAGAAAGGAAAGAAGGAAGGAAAGAAGGAAAGAAAGAAGGAAGGAAAGAAAGCAAAACAAAGAAAAGCAAAGCAAAGAAAACAAAGAAAGCAAGAAAGAAGGAAAGAACGGAAGAAGGAAGAAGGAAGAAGGAAGAAAGAAGGAAAGAAGAAGGAAGAAGGAAAGAGGGAAGAACGAAGGAAATAAAGATAGAAAAAGAAGGAAAGAAGGAAATAAAGAAAGTAAAAAAGCAAAACAAAGAAGGAAAGAAGGAAAGAAAGAAAGCAAAATAAAAGAAGGAAAGAAGGAAGAAAGAAAGAAAGAAAGATAGATAGATAGAAGGAAAGAAAAAAATAAAGAAATAAAGAAAGAAAGAAAAAGAAGGAAAGAAGGAAAGAAGGAAAGAAAGAAAGCAAAATGCAACAAAGCAAAGAAAGCAAGAAAGAAAGCAAACAAAGCAAAGAAAGAAAGAAAGAAGAACATATTATATATATATATATATATATATATATATATATATATATATAATATTTTAAATAACCCGAGTCGGAGCGAGTCGAGTCGGACCGATTTTCCGTGTTGACTCTACTCAGATGATTTCCGAGTCGAGTCGAGTTTTCGTGTTTTAAAACCATGGTTCACATAAACTATTAAGCCAAAGTTATTGGAGTACTACCACCAATGGTAATCAGAGATGGATATAAATGTGCAGATGAATATGGCTCGACATTTCCAGAAATCCAGGTCAGATATCGATATACGTATCTGTGATATGCAAAGGGAAAATGGAAAATGCATTCGAGTGCACCGCTTGGCCGTGCACTCGAATACTAGATCACGTGGCATGTTATCTCAAATTGGCACACGTCCTCAAGGGTTCACCAATTCTCCTTGGTTTTAAAAAATTACTTGAAAAAACAAGTGTATGATGTTGAAGTTTAGTCCCACATCGAATAAATTATAGCCTTGCCTCTCCCCTTATAATATCCTGGGCCCTTCTAGTCATTGCCAATTGGTTTTGAGTTGGATGCACAAACTTATCATGGTATCCAAGCAAGCCCTTCTCCACTCCATGTCACCCAATTCAATTGTCCACGTGATACACATTCGGGGGCATGTTGAAGTTGAGTCCCACATTGGGTAAATTATAGCCTTGTCTCTCCCCTTATAATATCTTGGGCCCCTCCACTCATTACCGATTGGTTTTGAGTTGGATGCAGATTTATCATACGACCTAATTTCACGGGTCAAAATGAGGTTTTTTTAAAAATAAATAAATTTCAACCATGAAATTTAAGCACCAATGACCGTGATTTCAATATATTTTTTGAACGGTCGATGATCGACCTTGTGCATGTGCATGTGGCATCCAATTGATTCGAATGTACAAGTCATATTTGCGTTCAAAGCATACCCTCTGATCTATATATGTGAGCTTCTAGTGAGATTCTTGTGACTGACCTACCTTGGGGATAAAGTCTCGTTCTAGCCAGATATGAAAGTCTTTCGATAAGGTCAGTTGGAAAGTTGGACGCCAACTTCCTCCTCCCTCTCCCCTTCCCGTATCTCCTCTCCTGACCGGTCAGTTAGTCCGAAATTTGCTATTTGATTCAGAGCTGGAAAGGAGGAAGACTGCACTCGCCTCTTTACTGAATTAGCTTATTTCAAGATTTGAAAACTCAATGCGATTCGAAGGTAGCCGGGTCGAGTTAACCCGAAGACTCGAGTAAAACTCAATTTGGTTCGACTTAATAATTCAAGTATATATTTATTTTAAAATAGAAATTAGCAAAAACATACATACAAAAACAAAGGAAAAGAAAAAAGAAAAACATATAATAATCACTGTATTATTTGTGAAACACTGTGATTCATATGCCTTAAAAACTATGATTTTTCTTTTCTTCTTTTCATTCCAAAATGAGAGAGAAAGAGAGCTGCGTAAGGTAGCGTATCCAAAACCTTATCCCACTAAAATTTTTATATACATGGGTAGTTTACGAACCATGGTTGTAATTTCCTAGCGAAATCTTGACTTGACTCAAAATCTCAGTGAGTTGAGTAACTTGGATAAGTCACTTGTCAACTCGTTGAGTTTGGAAACCTTTTGTAAATTGCATTTTGGTTACCGGTTCGAGTCCAACTTACCTATAAAAAAAATTATATTTGATCGATAGCATTAATTTTAAGTGGAGTCTCATCTACATATAGGCCTGTCATCTCGACAACTCAGTTGATATACTAGGTGTGTCTCACAATATATATATATATATATATATATATATATATATATATATATATATATATATATATATATATATATATATGAGGCCCAGGGATATGGGTTAGAATGCATGGTGGATCTATGCATTCCAATCAGGTGGGGTCCATGTGGAAACTATCAAGGGGATCGGGTGAGATTGGGTGAGACGGACACTTGTCCATGCATATGATTAGAGATCACTCAAAAAACTTGGGTATGATCCGATGCATATCCACCGTCCAAAGTATGGTCAAAGGGGAAAAATTCAATGCACCAAAATATGTGGGGCGGTACCTAAACTTTGACCACAGTTTTTACCATTAAAAGAAATTTTTTTTAATTCTTTTTTCTAGATCACATATCTGATGGAACATGAACCAAAACATGGGTGTTGTTTTGGGATCACTTGCCATGTGGCACGTGATCCGGGATTGGAATGCACGGATTCATCCATGCATTCCAACCCTTATACCCTTTTCCCTGTATATATATGTTTTAGATACACATTTTAATAGTATTTAGGTTGTGAATCTTTACAATTTCTAGTGGCGGAACCACATACATGCGAGTGTGGTGAGCGCCCGCACTCAAATCCAAAAAACTGAAAAAGAATTTTTTATTAATATTAAATCCCTCTTAACACAATTCCCCTCTTAAGCCCCAACACCCAAGTCCCACTGCCGCCCGACGCCCACTGCCATCTGATGCCCTCCCGCCGACGACAGTTTGCCGCTTGAACCACCAGCTCCAGCACCATTCCCAACTTGGTTGTTAATTGCTGCAATGATTTCCATTATCTATTTTGAACCATGTTGATGGGGCGTTGTAGCATTTCTTCTTCCAGAATAAGCTTGTCACCCCTTTCAACTCTAATTATCTTTGGTCAATAAAATCTTATAAAAACGCTCAATTTCTTGTCAAAAATTTCATCGAACTTAACTTCTCTTTACTTTGATAATTGTGAGAGAAAGCATTATCAGTTGAGAAAATGCAGTCAACCATATAAGCATGTGAACCTAGTTAACCTTTTTTCCATTTTTAGGGTTTAGACTTGAGAAGAAGAGGGTTTGGGTGGGCTTGGTAAGGGGGTCGCCGCATGATCTGAACCATTCGATCTGTATAATGGTTCAGAGAAGTAGGCTTATTTAATAGTAATAGGGTGGCGATGAACAATGGGTACCTCTGTTTGCGCCCACACGTTCCCTATTTGCGCCCACACATTCCCTGTGAATGTCCACGTCCCAGACCCTTGAAAGCGATTGATTGCTTCAGATCAGATGATGAAGATAGTGTTTCACCCGGATCTTCGGCACAATAGATATTGAAATCATTTCGTTCCTATCAGATAGTCTGTTTTTTATTCTATGTGAGCGTGATGTGTATGGTATTTAAGGGTCATTTTTTGGGGATCTGTGACAAATGAAATAAAAAGCTAACTATCTGATCTGTGCGGCATGATCTCAATATCTAGTGTGGAAAATCGGGGTGAAACATGATCTTTATCATCTGATTTGAAGCAATCAATGGTTTTCAAGGGGTCTGGAACATGGCCGCAAACAGAGGTACCCGTGAATAGTATACATAGGGGGTACCTCTATTTGCGTCAACACGTTTTCTAAAAAGTGCCAACATGTGCTACCGCTTCTAACCCATTGACTACCTGAAATCAACGTCTGGTACAAATCCCCAAAAAAATTGCCCTAAAGTTACGTTTGAGTCTGATGTGTGCCATATGATTTTAGGGCCACATATTGGGTATCCGTGCCATGTGAAATCAAAAGGCGACGCTTGATGGTACGCTTGTAGTCTCAAGATCCATTGTATGGAAGCTTAGGGCGAAAAATGATCTCCACAATTTGATTGCAAGCAGTTGATGGGTTTCAATCGATTTCGAACATTGATGCTTTCAGTAAGCCTATTGGTGTGAATAGAGGTACCCTATACAGTATACATAAACAAGTGTAAGTGTCGATTGCACCTTATAAATTTTGGTGGAAATTAGACCTTCGATCGCGCGATTACATGTAACAACATTTTTAACACAACTGTGTTGTTAAAGTTGCAAAAGTTGTTGAGCTGGGTATGGAAGCCATGTATCTGGGACGAGCTTCCCTATTTCCATCCGTCCTTATATCAGTAGGTAGGCATGACTGGATCCATACTATATCGATATCGAGTGTTTCTCAGACCTCTGAAATAAAACAATCATTCGCCAAGGCTCCATTCAATCTCCCTCCTTCTTTGCTTTGTTTCAATAGAGTCTAAGGCAAAGCTAGAGTGGTTCATATGCATAAACAAATTTCATTTTGTTTCCAAGTTTATAGATATGGGTCAGTCTGGCCCGTCACACTTGTCTGCCCTGCGCATCGTTTGAATGATCGATTTTCCGACCCGGATGGACTAGAATAGCATGGATTTTTTTGTGATAAATCAACCAAGTAGGATTAAATTGGGGTGCTGCACTTGCTTTAAGATGGTGAGTGAGACAAGTAATGCTTTCGAATGGGTGTATATCGTGTATAGCATATGCATATGATAATCTTGTCTGCGAGATGCACTTTCCACACGATTCTATGGTAGGCATTTACACCCCCATCTGAAAGTACATGGAGGCATGGCAATTGCATATACGAAGCAGCTTCGTTCGAGATGCGACCTCCAACAGTCGACACGAAGGCTAGCGGGCAGGGAAACCGTGTAAGGTTTGGGCGCTTGGACCACATATGATTCCTTTTAAGAAGCATGAGTATAGTAAGGGTTCAACGGCTTTAGTTGTGCTTTCAGCTTAGAGTAGAAATGAAACTTTCACTATGTTGACATATCTCAACCTAAAATGGTTTGACTCTTGGAGTGCAACTATTACCCCATTCGGTTGTTTGAATAGTATGAGGGGTCTATGAACGATTTGTGCCTTATTGAATGTGTTCCCCCTAACAATTAAAATATTTTGTTTCCATATATATATATATATATATATATATATATATATATATATATGGGAGTTGGCAAGGTACTCCAATGGAGTACCTTCAACATACATCAAAGTTCGCACGGAGCTCCATGTGGCACCTAAAAACATGTTTTGGGTGCCACATGGAGCAAGGTAGCATTGTTCCGATCATATTAAAAAAAAATCAAAATAACATCACCATGTATTTTTTGAGGTTTAAAATCTGGATCGGTGAATCACAATCAAATTTGACTTCCAATTTTAAAATTTAGTTTGATTTTTTTTAAAAAATTGATCTTGCTGGATCTCACATGTGGCATGGTGGCACCAAAACAGTGTTTTGTGTTCCACATGGTGCTCCACACTAACTTGGTGTACCTATCATGCGTTCTCCATTGAAGTACACTCCCTCTTTCCTCTATGTATCTGTGTGTGTGTGTGTGTGTTTGTATATATATGTATGTATGTATATGTATTTACATATGGACAGCGGGACACTGCACTAGAGGTGTAGCCTAGAGTAATTTGGGTGCCAAGTGGAACCTAATCTGAGGGTCAGATGCCCAAGCAACATGTACGAGGTTGATCAGGCCCGTTCAAAAAAAAATCCATAAAAATCCATCTTATCCACCGTCCAAGTGTTGGTCAAAGTTGGAAATTTTAATACACCAGGCTCAGCCAGTCGGTTTTGTAACTTTGACCGAACTTTTGAACGGCTAAGTAGGTCTAAAACGATTTTTTTTAATTTCGTTGGTGTTGTTTTGGAGATCACGTGCCACGTGGTGCGTGATCTGCACTCAATTGTAGAGTTCAAACACTGCAACTGTAATGCAGCCACCCCTTAACCTATATATATATACACTTTGTGAATGTGGTAGATGTAAGTATTGTTAGTATATGTATGGAATATGGAATATTTGTAGTCTTAGTTATACGTGTGTAGGTAGTCCTTTTTGGTGCGTACGTGTAATTTTACCTATATCTCTTTTTATCTCTCTCTCTCTCTCTCTCTCTCTCTCTCTCCTCTCTCTCTCTCTCCTTGTCTATATTCTCTAACCCAAAACCTATACTATCTTCCTAACCCTAATACTGCTCACCTAAACCTAATACCACCATGAGGGGTATTTGTTGCAGTGTGCAAGTAATTGCTATGGGATCATTATTTAAGCTGGCTCATGCTCTCCCCGTGAAGTCGTTGTTTGTGGGTGCACATTCTAGTGGAGCTGTTGGAGATCTGGTATTTGTCACTGCATATGATTTATTATTGTTGCTTGTAGTATCCTGTGCGATACATGCAGATTTGGTTGAGGGCGGTTTTACAGGGATTTCTGATGGCTTCATTAATTGGTATATCTTGTCCCAAATTCAATACCGTGCCTCCTAATTCTCAAATTACATCTGCTACATCACGACCATGTTATTTCTGGTATGGCTGTCACCTCTACAAGGTCCTCCACACAATGGGTGATTGACTCTGGGGCTAAATTAATGAAGCCATCACATGACTGGAGACTCTCAGAACTATTCCTCTTATTCACCGCCACCATCACCTACACATTTCTGCTTGCTTGATGAGTCCTCTACTCCAGATAAAGGAGTAGGAACCATTCCAGTGTCCCCTTCTCTTTCCTTGTCTCATGCACTTCATGTTCCTCATTTGTCTACGACTTTCCTATCTGTCAGCAGTCTTACAAAAAATTTAAAGTGTTCAATTATATTTATTGTTCCCATTGTCTAGTCCAGAATCTGATCACTAAGAGAACAATTGGTAGGGGGTGTTGAGAGAGGATGTCTCTACTACCTGGACATGGAGTTTAGTACACCTATAGCTGCAGTTGCCGATGAAGCCGAAAACATATCTCCTTCTGTTTTTCCTTTCCCCATAAATGTTAACCATGATGCTCTTTCTTTAGGACATGCCAAGCTTAGCTATGTTTGTTTTCATACCTTATGCAATGTAATTCCTAAGTTTAAGCATGCGTGTCAAGCTGTTAAATTCCAATGTGAGGTTTGTGAAGTATCCAATCATGTTTGAAACTCTTATCCTTTATCACATGCATAGGTCCAATTAACCTTTTGATCTTGTGCACTCTGATGTAGGGAGACGTTCCCCGCTTGCTTCTTTCAATGCTTACCATTACTTTGTTCTTTTTATTGATAATTGCACCAGGGCTACTTGACTTTACTTGTTGAAGAACAAAATTGAGGTTTTTTCGAAGTTCCAAGAGTTTCATGCTATGGTCTGCTATCAGTATGGCACTAGTATCAAGGCCCTGAGATCTGATAATGGAGTCAAATGTACATCTAAACCCTTTGAAGGCTATCTCCATACTCATGGCATTACACTCCGCAACAGAATAGTGTTGCAGAGCGTAAGAATACACATATTTTGGGATTGGCCAGATTTACTTTGTAGTATGATATTTGCCCTAGACCTATTGGTCTATGACACTACTAACGACATTTTATCTCATGAATCACACTCCATCTCGAATATTAGGTGGTAATACTCTCTATCAAACACTTCGTCCTGAAGATCCTCTATTCCTCCATGAGCCTCGTGTTTTTTAATGTACTTGCTTTGTTTAGGATCTCCATCCTTCATGGAAAACGTTGAATGATTAGGCTATCTGATTTATTTTTGTTGGGTATTCCGGTTGTCCAAGGGTACCGTTGCTATCATCCTCAGTCACATCATTGTTACACTTCGAAAGGTATCTCTTCCCCAATCACCCTAGAAGGTTAGATCCCAACCCTCTAGCACTTTTGTTGGTTTCTACGACAAAAACCAATACTGATTTCTTCGTGGTATTGACTCAGAATGTGTTAGTAAGCCTTTTGCCTCCAGGCGTAAGCCTCACATTAATTTATTTTGTTAAAAATTTACCCTATTTTTTCCACAAATTGACCTTTTTTTTTAATCACAAAGTTACTCTTTTAAACGATTATTAGGATGAAATAGAAGAGGATGGCCTCTATTAGTGTTTAAGAACTGTAATTTCTATCGTAACCATTTTTTAAACTTGTGAGTTGTGACTTGAGACATATGTTGCAAACATTTGTAATTTTGGGTATGTTTTGATTTTTGTACACTTACACGTATCATGTATAATGCTATTCTAGTCATTTGTGCATTGAAATGTTAAATTGATTTATGATTGAAAAATTATCTATAATTTTTCTTAGATATTTTTTAGTTTATTATAATTTTTTGTTCATTTTCTCTTTCTTTTAAACTTATTACTATTTTTTGTCATTAAAATATAGAAAACTCATGAGGCTTACGCCTTGCCCCGCGGAGGGCCAAGTGCTACACCTTTGCTTTTCGCAACACTGTTCAAGTGAACTTGAATGTATTCTATTTTTATGAAAAAAAAGGGAAACGTTCTTGTGTATTGAAGAATTTAGGAGCCAAGAATTTTCTGCAGATGTTACTGTAATACTATACTGATTTAGTTTGGCAAATTCTGTTTCCATTTTCTGAGAGATGAGATTTATACGCTATGGATTGATCACGACTCACTATAACAATTGAGAGTAATTTTTCTGATTGCTGATCTTTCGTTTTCGTGCTATTTTATTGTCTTTAAGTTGACGATGTTGAAGGTTTCGATGCTTAATCATCAATTGCTTCTGACATCTGAAGGACAGTGTATGGTCTTCACTACCGCCCATCAATCTCCTGTCTCTGAAACCGCGCAAGCCCATCTTATTAGCAGTGGCATCTCAGGATTCGGCATCATTTTTTCGTGACAGAAGTCTTGGTGCAGATTCTCCCCTATCTGTAAGTTCAAATCCACAAATGCAATTTCACATGTTGGTGGACCAAATTTATTTGTCATAATGGTTTTGGTGCCTCGAAATGATGCAACAATGAAATCGAGGAATAATGATAACCAATGTTCAGGGAATGATTGCATTGATGGCGGCAGTTGATGCTCTATCTCATATCAATGGTCTAAATGAGCTTAAAAAACAGGTATGCATTAACTCAATAGTCGTTGTCGAGAGCTACTGCATGCAGCTTTTTATGACCAGTGTTAGCTGTACCTTCTGTAAATTGCATTTAACACCTTAAATTTATCTTATGACCATGTAAGTTTTTTGAGTCTTATTAAAAATATGCATTGGGTACTTGTACATGGAAATAGTAATGGCCATAAATATGCTTTTTGTCAGTGAATGCAGAGTATAATTGGAGAAGTTTATTCCTTACCACAGTTAAAGGAAGTCACTCTTCACTATCTAACTTAATGGCAGTCATTAAGAAGCGATGGTGTTTAGTTTTTAAAGTTTTCTGATGAACTCTAAAGTTGTGGTTATGTTTCTGACCTTTATTAATCCTTGATGTTTGTTAAGTATGTATGCTTGCAAGTAGCAACGTCAAGTCTAATCACAGGTTGATGCATACTATATCTCAAGGTTTTTAAAACTTAAAACACTTGGACGACCTGTGTCATTGGACCTTCTATGTGCTTAAGTAATCACCCACGTGGTAAGTAGGTTAGCACTAAGATGCACATGAGATTTAATAATGATCATACTATAAAATTAAAGTATAACCCAACATCCACAATTAATTGCCAAATTTATGATATAGCTTACAGGATTAAACTAAACAAACAAGCATACCAGTACTAAACATCGACAACTCTCAAATAGTTTAAGAGACATAAGTTTTTATTTTTTATTGCTTTAGTGGGTCCAGTGGTCAACCATCATGCAATCATATCGTCTTCATGATCAAGATGTTACGACTCCAAGGCCATGACTACACAAATTAGTTTTAGTGAGAACTTCCCTTACCAAAATTTCTCGAGTCTCTGTAGGATCATAACTTTCATATAGTTTTGTGTTATGGACTAGGAAGACAATTATCAAGTTGGTGAATAAATATATTCAGAGTTTCCCTGACTCATGCAGTGCTACATTATGTTTTTAAATAATCATGTAACACCACTCCAGAGGAATTATCTAGTATTTTATCTTAAATAAATCATGTAACCTACATGAGCGGTTTGATTGGATGCATCTTTGCAAGCCTCTTTTGATGGGCATTATCAATATGTACTGCTTCAGAAATTTAGCGTCCTGACTGAGTCCAAGCCTAGCTTAGCACAGTTGCTCATGGTTTTATTTCTAGATTTCTGCTGGGTGTATGGCCCTGTGCTTTCTTTATTTTCTTAAATTTGTCCTTCCGATCTTTTTTTTTTTCCTGCTTGAGTACTATCTGTTGTTGGAAAGGATATGCAGCCTCTCAATGATTTTGCCTCTCGAACTGATGTTTGACAAGTCTGTCTTGGTTTGGGTTTGAACCTGGCTCTTTTATGGTTATGACATGAGATGGGCTTGCTGTTTCCTAAGTCTTATCCTCTTCACACTGCATATTTGATGTTCTGCTGATTATTTTGTTACTCTTATGCAGCTTGTTTTTCTAGTTTTCACTGGAGAAGCATGGGGATACCTCGGTAGCCGGAGGTTTCTAGTTGAACTTGATATGGACACAGATGCTATTAATGGCCTTAACAACACAGTGATCGAGGAGGTATTCTCTCTTTTGGGTACCTTTGCACTCTTGGAAGCAGTATTACTGCATTGTGGATTTCCTCTAAAGCTGTGTGTGCTCATCTCCTTGATGCTATTGGAGAACATTCTTCCCGAAGATGCGCCTTTTTCGCTAGTTTTATTTCCTTTAATGCATTATGCACACACGTATTTACCATGTCAATTGTTTTAGAATAAACTTTGATGTCTATTCTTCAGTTGACTGAATCATTGCAATAATTAAGTGGATGAAGAAATACTTATATGTATGTGTACATGTATGTGTATGTGTGAGTATATTTATAGTAGTTTGGGATTAAATGTATAAAAATACTTGACAAGAAATGGTCATTTCCAGTATCAAGAAGAAATTAAGTTTTTGCTCTTGGTATGGATGTTTTGAAGTAAATCTGTGTCCATAGCTCTGGGCTTAAATCTGTGTCCGCAGTTTTTTGATCCTTAAGTCTTAACGGCTAGGGAATGTTGCTCAAACCCAAGTGCCTTTGTTTTACCAGGATCAAATATGAACATTTAGATTGAAGATTTGTCTTTCAAACTTGTTAGATACATCATAACAAATTTTTTTAAGCAAATGGTTATAGATCAAAGTTTAGTATGACTGTATGTATGTGATACACTCTACACGTGCATATAAAACAATAACGTCGAAGCTGGACGGCCTAAAATTTATAGTATCTCTAAAGACACTACTACTAAAAATGAAAAACTATATTCAAGTAGGGATTGGCCCTGTAGCCCAATAGAAGGTTGAAAATATTGTAACCTCTAGGTCGCAAGTTCAATCCCTATTTACTTGTGAAAAAAAATAAAAACTGAGTAATGGTACACATACAATTGTACCATTAATGAGAACATATTGATGAATAGAAGAACGATTCATTTGCTCACAAAGAATCTGTGTCTAATAGAAATATCTTAGCATTGTTGAGGCTATACCATTGTCACTGAAGCGAACATTGAAGGAAATTGCTACTATCATTACCATAATTATCATTGGTGTTAGTACAAAGGAATTATCCTTGTTGCCATTTTCCTGTTTGAGAGCGCCAACATATTATTTGTTTGGAAGACAAGTGCAGTACTATATAGCATGGTTGTCAAGGCGAGGCCATGGCGAATGGCAAGACAAATCGCTATATGAATTTATATGGCAAGAATAGATATATGGCAACGCCATGGCGGAATGGTGCCACCATGACCGCTATTTTGAATTTTCTTTTATAACTACTAACGTGTAAGTTATAACTTATAACCATTATAAATTATAAGACTTACAAGTTATAAATTATATTTGTATTATAACTTATGTTTGATAAGTTATATCCATCATATTTATGGGTTTAAGTGAAACCCTCTAGTCTCTATCTCAACCACTCTCTCTCTCGCTCTCTCTCAACGCAAGTTTTTATATTTTTGGGGGGCTGCTACTAACCCCCCACTATATGCTGAATATTCCCCATAAGATACAATTGACCATTGACGCTTTGAATCAGACTGACAGAGATCATTTTTCGTTCCAATCTTCCCCACAACTGATTTTGAAATCATGAAAATATCATCAAATGGTCATTCCAATCTTCCTCTATAAAAAATATAAAAATGAAAAAATAGTAGAAAATTAAAATATATATTAATGATTAATAAATAATAAAAATATTAAAATAAATTAATATATGGCCTTGCCATGACCTCACCGCACAACCTTAACTACCTTGTTAGATAGCGCATTAACATTTCAGAATCTGAGGATATTTTAGGTTAGAGAGAGCACTAATCATGGTCAGGGTCTGTTTAAGGATACTGTAGGTTAGACAATGCACTTATCTTGAATATGGTATCATATGGTATCTTGTTTGGCACTGTTTGTTGTAGTAATGGGTTTGAGGCACAAAAAAATGATCTCATCCCTTGCTTACATAGTTTCTTCTGCAAACCTTTCTTATGTACTTCAATTTTCTCGTCCAACTAAGCAATTGCTAGATGAGGCAATTGGTGTGATACAAAGAGAGAAAGATCCAAAAAGAGAACTTTAACATTTCTCTCCAAGTCTTTATTTGGTGGATTTGGTCTTCTTATGTATAATGTAGCTTCATATATTAAAGTATATTGTACGTTAGTTCACTAAATTCATGCAAAAAGAGAGTATATTCAACAATAAACGTAGATTTCAAGAGCACCCTTCGAAATCTCTCCCATGAGTTTTTGTGCTAAAAAAATAATCATAAAACTAGTTCTCATAGTTCTCATCCAATTATCTAAAGTAAACTGAGCTCTCTTAATCCGGAGACTCCTAATCTAACTAAAAGTAATAGAAAAAACTGTAATTCCAAATAAAGTAAAAATACCAATACTAAAACTCAAAACATACTATTAAAAAAATAATTTGATTCAGTTTATGTTAGTGTTTATAGTTAATTTTAGTGGATACGAACTATGGTTAGGGTTAGCTGAGGTAGGAGAAGAAAAAGAAAGATGGGAGAATTAAGGTTGAGTTTTTGCAACACAATCCCCTTCAATTATTAATATTTACATCTCTTACTTACAAAATTGTTGTTTACACACCCACCTTTACTAAAGAGGAAACAAATAACACACACACGCACACCAATGGGTCTCTACACACACACCCCTAAGCCTAATATAACATCACTAACACTCCCACTCAAGTTGGAGCATAGATGTCTATCATACCCAATTTGGAGGTGATCTCATTCAGCCTATTTCCTCTATCGAATTTGAGGAATGTTAATCTCATTAGACTCAACCTTCTCTCTGATGAAGTTGCAATCCACTTCAATGTGCTTGGTTCTCTCATGAAAGACCGGGTTCTTTGCAATATGGTGAACAACTTCATTATCCCCGTAGAGAATCATGAGCAAAGTGACATTAATTCCCAAATTGGCCAAAATGTGCTTCAACCACAATCTTTATTTATCCCCTTGAGAGATGGCTCTGTACCCCCCTTTACATCAGAGTTTGATACTATGTGTTGCTTCTCAGTTTTTCATATTACTAGGTTTCCTCCAAGGAAAGTACAATAGCCTGTAGTGAATCTCCTATCATCAAGACTCTTGACCCAATCTGCATTAATAAATATGATCACATCAAGACGACCATGATTGTTATATAGGAGCCCTCTGCATGGGCTTCCTTTACGTATCACAGGATCCAATGCACCACATCAAGATGTACACTCCGTGGTGATTGCATATACTGACCCACTACACTAACTGCATAGGCAAACAAGTTTCCCATAAGCCTCTAGTACATGCACGAATCCTTGAGGAGTTCACCCTCTCCATTCAGCCAATATTTTTGATCAATGGGATTGATAGCTGGCTTGCATCCCAACATACTTGTTTCATGCGATAAATCCAAAGTTTACTTTCTCAGTGACAATGCAATCACCTTCTTAGACATTGCTACTTCAATTCCAAGGAAATATTTCAGGGCCCTAAGTCCTTTATCTCGAAAGTTTGATTTAGGTTCAATCGGAGAATTTCATCACTATCCTAACACGTGATGATGATATCATCAACATACACTAGTACAACAACAGTAGTCTAAATCCCTCTCTTCACAAAGAAAGTGTGATTGTAGTGGCTTCTCTTGTATGCACATCTCATAAGATAAGACTTAACTTTTACACTTTCCCAGTCTCTCCTTGTTTGGCAAAGCTATGTGGGAGTGCCGTCTAAACTTCCTTCTTCAAGTCACCATGAAGGAATGCATTCTTCACATCCAACTGCGATAAGGGCCAACCCTTGTAGGTTGCTAAGGATAAGAGGACTTTGATAGTGTTAGATTTTACAATTGGAGCGAACTTTTCTTGGTAATCGACTCCTTGAGTCCGAGTGAATCCCTTTGCTACTAATCTAGTCTTGTATCTTTCTACTAAACCATTTGGCACAAACTTCACTGTGTACTCCCACTTGCATCCCACAATTTTCTTACCCTCTACAACAGCCCATGTTTTGTTATGCTCCAAAGCCCTCATCTCCTGAATCATAGCCTTTCTCCACATAGGCAGAGACAAAGCACTAGAAACAATGGTTGGAGTAGTAATAAAATCGAGGGAAGACACAAAAGAATAATGAAAGCAGGCAAACCTTTATAAGAGATGAATGTTTGAATAGAATGTTTAATACCTTTTTGTTGAGCAATGGGAAGGTCGAGATCTGTAGGAGGATTTGTCTCTGGAGAAGGTTCATGGTTGGTGGCCTGAGATGGAGGCTCTTCCTATACTTTTGAACTTGAGTTTTCGTAAACTTCTTCCTCACAAAGATGCTTTTTTCATATCTATCAAATTGAGGTTGTTTCTCTATAGCAGCTTCTCTCTCCCCATGATCCTTAACCACTTCTTCAAGATCTTCTTCCACATCCACTGTGGAAAGCACACCAAAATTTTCTTCCCGTTTCCTTGTCTTCCCCTGAAATTTAGTGAAGAGGGTATCTTCAAAAAGGTGCCATCCATAGACACAAACCTCCTCCTAGTAATGGGATCATACAACTTATGCCCTTTTTGTGATGGAGGGTATCCAACAAAGATACACCGAACAACTTTGGGATCTAATTTGTCACGACTGATTTTAGGAATTTGAGCAAAGGCTAAACAACCAAAGACTCTAGGAGGAGCATGAAAAAAGGCTTTATTGGTGTTAACATGCTTTAAGGAGACTTTCCTGAAGAATAGGTGTAGGCATTCTATTAATGAGAAGGACTCGACTCTCCCGACCGTCATTTAAGCACCAAAATGGTGTTTAAATGATCTAACACCATTAAGGGTTGAAGATGTGGGTAATTCACACCGTCAAAGTGATACATCATACCTTGAAGGCAATGGGCCTAAAATTCAAACTTTTTCAAAGATTTGAACCATCCGATCTGTTGACTATAATATCAACCATTGTTTTTAGTTTTAATGGCTGATATTAAAGTTCAGCAATCGGATGGTTCACATCCACTTATAGGCATGTTTCTTTGTGTGGAGATATTTCAAATGATGGGTTGCCACTTGGACAATTTAGATTTGTCATGATGTGTGCCACATTGCCTAATGATAAATCACACTTCAATGGTGTGAGTTAAAAAGTATAAATTTAATGGTGTAAGATCATTTAAACACCTTTCTCGTGTTTAAATGTTGGTTAGGAGCCATTATCCCTAATGGGAAAGCATGTTGTGAGAACCGCTTCACTCCACAAATTCCTTGGAAGTTGGAACATTTCTTCCAATCAATAGGGCCCGAGCAACTTCCAAGAGGTGGTGGTTCTTTCTTTTGACTACCCCATTTTGTTAAGGGTTGTAGGGACATAATGTCTGCCACTCAATCCCATGGTTTTAGAGGTAGGATTGGAGGAGATGAGAAGAATATTCCTTCCATAATCGCATCGAAGAGACTTTATGGAGGCATTGAACTGATTTTGAATGAGTTTATGGTAAATCGGGAAAAGTAAAAGCAACTTCATCTTTGGTTTTCATCATGTATATGGTAGTGGGGCGGGTATAATCATTGATAAAAGAAACGAAATAACGAAACCCAAATATAGAAGTGGTTGGAGATGGACCCCACACATAAGAATTAATAACTTCAAATGGACTAATATTTTGACTACGACTGAGATGATAGAAAACTCGAGTGTGCTTTGAGAGTTCACACAATTCACACTTGAAGGGGATACCATCAGCCGTCTTGAACTTCTGTGGGCATAAAATCTTCAGTTGTAGTAATGGCACATGACCACAACGTGCATGCCACAATTCAATATCTTCAATGGATGCAGCTGCAACAGTTATAGATCACTGAACCCGTCGATTTTCATGATTTCTTGGTAATTGAAATATGTAGAGCCCTCTATCTTCTTGACTATGACGAATAACCTTTCCTGTTTACAGATCCTGAAAGACACAATAAGGTAACACTGCAATTTTGATTTTTAACTAGGCTACTAGCAGACAAAAGATTGATAGACATTTTCGGAATAACTAACGTAGAGAGTAAAGAGAGAACCAGCTTGGACAAGCCCCTCTTCCAATAGCTGAAACAAGAGATCCATCTGCAGTGCGAATATGACATTGGTCACTCATGGGTGACAGAACTTGGAACAAAGAAGACATCCCTGTCATATAATCAGTAGCACCAGAGTCAACAATCCAGGCGGTACAAGAAGAGACTGAGGCATGTGCAGCTCCAGCAACACCCTTCTCATCAACACTGGCAATATACAATCCACCAATCACCACTTGATTTTCTTCTATAATTGAGATACCTCAATACTAAAGCTATCTACACAGCAATCTCAACAGTATCAGGGATTGGATCTTTGCTCAAGTGGTGTTACCCTCAAGCGTATAGAGTTGAGGTCAGATGTTCAAATCCCCTGCTTATCAATGAAAACAAAAATTCTCAACACTATCAGCAATAAATGGGTTACACCACCCTTTTCAGCCACCAAATAGGGTTACACCACGCTTTCCAAACGGGTTTTACAGCTCTGTTTTCAATGGGATCTGAGAGTCCAAACTGATAAAAAATATCAAACTCACAATCACTGCCATCAGATCTGACCCACAGTTTGCATTCAACAAAAAATATCTACAACTTTAAACAATTGACATAAAATATAAATTTCAGGGACCCGAAAACCACAAATTTCAGAGATCCGACGATGTGGCTATCCAAAAAGTCAACATATGCTGCAATATACTTTGAATCCCCACAAATAATGTAAATAGAATGCCTTAAATGGAAATCCGATTCACTTTCATGGAGAAGCAGGTTCGATTGTCACCAGAAATAGGAAAACTCAGAATCGGACCAGTGGGGAAGATGACTCCTTTTCGTGGACCATGAAGGAGCATTCAAAAGAGAAAGCTGCAGAAGAGAAAAACATTCGTGGGAAAAAACTGATCAAAACCTCGTTAACGCAGCTCAATTAGATGGTGGTTCGGTTGACCATGCTGACATCAGCAGGGCATCAGCGTGATGTCAGCATGTTGTTAGCAGTCTCAAGGTGACGTTGTCAGCGAAGATGATTTCCATTGATCAAATGTTCTGATACCAATTTAATTTTAGTGTATCCAAACTAGGGTTAGGGCTAGGTGAGGTAGGAGAAGAAGGACAAGGAGAAGAAGCAGAAGCAGAGGAGGCGGCTGCGACAACCAGTGGTCTGACTATGTCTGGCCCAGACCAGCATTCGTTCCGGTTCGAGCTCCAGTCCACTTTTCAAAACATTGATATTGAGTATATCGTGAGGTTCATGATGGTTTAGATCTGTAGAATGTGATCTTCTAAAGCCTTTTCTATAAAAAAATTCTTTCATCAATTGCTCTTCCGTCAGTTTTTTATTTTAATTTTTCTTTTGTACTCCTTTACGTGGCTCATTTGATATTTTATTTTTACTTTGGAAATATCCCCAACCATTTATATTCCTTTAATATTTATCAAATGACTTAAAGGTTATCTATGCCTCCATAATATTCTAAATGTGGCTGTGTATATGAGACTAACAACATATACAACCACACCTCACGTGATCACTTTTGCTGATGTTCACACAAAACAAGAAATTTTCCTTTTTCGTTTTGCTTGAGAGGCCTTTTGCCCTTTCACGTGATCACATGAGATCCTTTGAGAGATAGGGTTTGAGAGTGGTGTTTCGGTTTCTTTAGTTCTCGAGTTTCTTTCTTTCGTCTATAAATGCTAACACTTGAGATAATGGATGTTCTTCTTTCTCGAGTAGGAAAAAAAGATTGTTTGATGCTAATGCTTGAGATAATGGATGTTCCTCTTTCTTAAGTAGGAAGAAAAAGATTGTTTGACTCTCATGAGAATGTGTTTAAGCTGACCATCATTTTATTGGATGTTTTTTTTTTCTTTAGGTCCTAGAAATTGGATCTGTTGGGAAAATATTAAATCAAGGAATCAAAACTTTATTTGCTCATGCTGAAGGGGTGAGAAGCTTCCAATCCCTTGGAGAAATTGTGCTGTTGTGGATTTTTTCTCTCTCCATCTGTGCTCGTCACATAATCTTGCATCTAGAATATATAATTGTAGTAACCTGAAATTTCTGCATCCTATTGTTGTTGATAACTCTCTTTTTCCTAGAAATGAATTTTCTGAACTATGCGTGTTAACAAAAGGAATAAGATGAGTGAGTTTGGTATTTCATAAAATTCTCAGATTAAATGACATATTGCGTCACAATGCCAGATCCTCCAACTCATGAATTATGAGCAACTACTAAATTAGGAAATGCATGATAGGAACCTGATTCTACTCCACAGAAACAAATGATGCATTCCACTTGGAAGTCAGCGAAACTCAGTGTCTTATACCCCACTCAGATATTTGCATCGGATTGTCAGTGTTACTGATTTTTGCATGCAAAATAGGAGACACATGCTAATGTCCCCCACACATTATACTAAGGGCAAGAAAATTTTGTTGGGTGAGGCATGTGAAGATGCATCACTATCAAGCTATTTAATAATCTAAGATCTGCTTTTTTGGTAACAAACATCTATCTTTTTTTTTTTTTTGTTTCCCTGTTCCCAACTTACACCAGATTTATAGTGTGTTAAATGCACAATGATTTTATGTAATCCAAATAATCTCCGCTGTTCTCACTCTGAACCCGAATGATTGTCACTCTTGAGAATTTTTCTTTTTGTATGGACTGATTTGCATGTTTACAGGGGTGTCTTGGATTGTTGAAACATTCATAAGCCATTCATAAGCATATTGTTAGAGTTACATTTAGACTTTATTTACATGCTGTTTAATTTTTCATGTGGGGTAGAATAGGTATATATTTTTCACTAATGTTATATTTGTAATAAAGGGAGTTTCACATTACCCCTCTCTCTCTCTCTCTCTCTCTCTCATAAATCACGTCATGCGTGATGCTTCTCTCCTCATCTATTTCTTATTTTATTCAAACCTATTTGCAGTTCTGACATGGTATTAGAGCACTAAGATCCATTTTTCCTTATTTCTCTCTTCTTTCATTATTCTTTAAAACCGTAATGCTTCTTAGGGCTAATTCCTTCTTTGAAGTTCTCCTTTCTTTCTTGGTTATCCTACCCCATATGCAACAACCATATGACTACCTGCATACATGTGATTATCTTCAATATTGAAAAAAGATAGAAAAGTGAATGTGTTGATGTGTGTGTTACTGATCTAGCATATGGGAGCATCCTTCATGCATTGCCTGTGGTATGCTAGTGATTTGTGACAATACATATCATATTATGGAGTCGAATTTTGTTACGCTGTCACTTCTCTTTATCGTGTGAAGATAAAAGGAGTTTCCATATTGTGTGCATGTATGTTGATCTACACCGTATGATGATTGTATGATGTAGTCCATTTTATATAGATCATATTGGTTTTCACACGGGAGTAGGCTATAGTAGAGGATGTGGGGACCGAAACCAATAACTAAATAGCATAAACACCTTACTAACCTATAGATGCTCTCTTTAATAGATTTTTTTTTTTTTTTTGATAACGAATATTTTCATTAATGAATAAAATCTGACATAATTACATCATGAAGTTGGGGAGGGATATCCTCCATCCAGATTTCATCACAGTTTCTTTGCAATCCGATTTTCGACAATAAATCAGCCGCAACATTGGCTGTTCTCATAACATGCTTACACAAGTGGGATCTAAAGGACATCAGGCACTCAGTGATTTCATGAAAAATGTAAACCAGATCCGAGAGATCATTCTTTATATTTCTGACGGCATCGATTACTCGAGAAGAATCTCCTTCAAAGTCGACGTCTTGGAGCCCACACTGATATGCGAAATGAGCAACTTCAAGAAAGGCATAAGCTTCTGAATGTTCTGGAATAGAGATATTTGATAGATTTTTTGCCAATGAAGCTAGAACCATGCCATCATGATCTCAAATTATGACTCGTATACCCGCTGATTTATTTGATTCACACCAAGCACCATCAAAGTTAAAACGATCTTGGATGGGGGGGACCAGGAAACAACCGATGGATTAAGACTTTGGGTGTGTGAATCGAGAGCTTTGATCTTTTGAAACTCAATCATATAGCATTCAGCCTGCTTTGAGATCGATCTTGGGTCCTTCTGTTTGAAGCCGTGTACCACCTGATTCCTCTCATTCCAAATTGCCCAAGCAATAATGAAAAAATGGACTAACTGGTCTCTACCAAACTGATTATGGAACTCCAAGGCCCACCCTTTAAAGTCTACTTGGGAACTCTCACGAACTCAAGCACCTGGAGATGAGCAAAACCAACTCATTTCTGCTTTGTGATAGTCTCTCAGGGCATGAATAACTGACTCAAAGGATGATCCGCAAACATCGCACATAGGTGAGATGGAATCGATTTTTTTGTCGAGAGATTCCTTGACCGGGAGGTTGTTATTACAGGCTCGCCACGCAAATAGTTTGACCTTGTTTAGAATACGGCATTTCCACAAGTCATGCCAAAAGTTATTTTCTGAGTGGGAAGAAGATGAAGGCCTTCTTTCCTTCGTTAGTTCGCCACCCAAAAAGCTGCTCATTCCAGCGCTCAAGGTTACTACACATCAGCTCCGAAACCATTTCTAAGTGACTGTTCCTTCTTCGAGAAAAGACTTTATATGTATATTCTCTAGGAATCCACCTATCATGCCAAATCCTAATAAAATTGCCACTTCCTACCCTCCAAATAAGGTTCTTCTCAACCACTGATTTTTCCGATAAAATACTAGACCACATGTAGGAGGAGTTCCGACCGATTTTTGCATCAAGAATGGAGGTTCGGGGGAAATACTTGGCTTTCAATAAATGGCTAGTAATAGAGGACAGGTTTGAGACAATCCTCCACACTTGTTTTGCTTGCATCGCTGTATTAAAAGCATTGAGATTTTTGAATCCCAACCCACCTTCATCTTTCGGTAGACATAAATCTTTCCAAGCCTTCCAATGTAAACCCCTATCCTTTCCCTTTTGACCCACCAATTGTCGTCATTACCGAGATCTCTGAGTAAGGTGATAGGAAGTTTGAAGCAACTCATCACATATGTGGGAATTGCATGTACCACTGCTTTAATAAGTACCTCTTTTCCGGCCCGAGATAATAGTTTTCCTTTCCACCCTTGAGTTTTTCAAGATTCTGTCTTGTATACCCTCAAATGCTGATTTTTTTTTATCTACCTAGGCACAAAGGTAGACCCAAATATTTTTCCTGTGAGCTGGTTCCTTTGATCTGAAAAATATTGAGGATTCTCAACTTGCAATCTTGTTTAACATTAGAGCTGAAGGATAATGCCAATTTATCAAAATTAATTTTTTGACCCGACGCTTCCTCATAAAGCTTGAGAATGTTTAAAATTTTCCCACTTTCGGATTCTGCTGCCTTATGATAGATGAGGCTATCATCGGCGAAGAAAAGGTGGGAGATGACTAGGGCACCATGACAAAAACGGATACCAGAAATTTTACCCGATTGGACAACACTTGTAAGGAGATTTGAAAAGACCTCAGCACACTCTATGAACAAGTAGGGTGACAAAGGATCCCCTTGTCTTAGCCCTCTTTTGGGACAAACTTTGCCCAAGATATGACCATTGACCACAAATTCATACAACACGGTTTTAAAACATCCCATAATAAAATCGACCCACCTAGAGTTAAAGCGTATTTTTTGGAGGATTTTTTCGAGAAAGATCCATTCGACTCTATCATACGCTTTGCTCATGTCTAATTTCAAGGAACACCACCCTTCTTTACCATGTCTTTTATTCTTTAGGTAATGAGCGACCTCAAAGGCGATAAAAGAGTTGTCAGTTATGAGTCTCCCAGGGATAAAAGCACTTTGAGCATCGGATATGATATTTAGGAGAATCTTCTTGACACGATTAGCTAAGACTTTCGCTATGATTTTATAAAGGACATTGCATAAACTAATGGGACGAAATTGAGAGATTTTTTGGATTCTACGTTTTGGGAATGAGAACAATATGAGTATGATTGACATCAAATAAATTCAAATTTCCATTTAGATAATTCAGGACAAAGCTAACAACTGACTCACTGACAATGGACCAATAAGATTGATAAAAGAGAGGGGGCATACCATCGGGGCCAAGAGATTTGATCGGATGCATTTGAAAGAGGGCCTTACGATCCTCTTCCAAAAGAGAAATCATGTATAAGCCAATTGTTTTATTCCACCGAGACCTGACCTTGAATGCCTACCAAAGCCTCGTCCAAACGAGCAGGGCATGCTGATTTGAAAAGGTTTGTGAAACGGGAAGATATGACCCTTTCGATGTCCTCTATTGAAGTTCTCCATACGCCATTTTCATCATGTAAGCCAATTATTTGATTGGTTTTCCTTCTTTGCGATGCAACAGAATGAAAGTATTTAGAGTTCTTATCGCCTTGTTTAATCCACAGCTCCTTCGACCTTTGGTGCGACAGCAGTTCCTCCTTCTCAAGCAAGATATCTCTCTTTTTTAATCCGCTCCTCCTCCCTACGATTGGAATCTTTAAAGGCACCATATCTGATCTGATATAATATATTTTGCTTCTTGTTTATCTGATGATGGATATTACCAAAAGAAGCTATTCCATCTATCCAGGGCTTGTGCAGCGTGGGAGATTTTACAGCAGATTTGAGAGGTGACCAAGGTTGAGTTGGAGTCATCCTAGCTTTTCCTAATGATATCTTCACACTGCTTTGACTGTGACCACATTGACTCAAATCGGAAAATTCTAGGTCTCCTACCCCACTCTGTTTGTCTGGGAGAGATAGATATAAGGATTGGCGAATGGTCAGATCTGGACGATGAGAGATGGGCAACGCCGACATTAGGAAACCAGTCACACCAAGCTTGAGAAACGAGAGCCCTATCAAGGCGATCTTCAATAAACTCATCTCCTTCCTTCTTGTTTGACCAAGTAAACTTAGGCCCCGAAAAACCGAGATCCTGAAGCCCACAATCATCTATGACTGAACGAAACTGATGCATCTGAGAATGTGTCTTCGGGTTGCCTCCACGCTTTTCATGTGAGAAAATAATATCGTTGAAATCCCCAACACATATCCAAGGAAGTGAAGAATGGCTGCTGAGATTTGATAATAGATCCCAGGATAGGTGTCGGTTATGTGATTCCGGTGCTCCAAAAAACCCCGTTATTCTCCATTCCGCTAGTCCATTGTTGTCTATGATCGCATCAATGTGAGATTAGACATAAATTGTAAATTCGCAGATAGATCGGCTTTCCAAAATAAAGCCAGCCCCCCGGATCGACCAATATCATTTACAAAAACCCCATTCTGATAGGCAATCTTTGTCTTTAATTGCTCCATGCGGTGAGAACACATTTTCGTCTCTATCAAAAAGATGAAATCGGGATCTTCTCTCTAAAGTAGAAGGCGGAGAGCACGAACTGTGCGAGGGTTCCTAAGTCCTCGACAGTTCCAACTTAAGATTTTCTTTGTGTTCGGTGAGGTTGTTGAGCAACCATCGCCGATGAAACCCGTTCACCATTCGGGGAAGATTTTTCAATACATCGAACCTTAGGGGTGCGCTCATTATCATCCTTATGATCCTCTTTAGGCAGCTCCCTGCTTCGCTTTCTTGTTAGAGCCGTATCAACTTCAGGATGTCTGGGCTCAATGGGGACAAGGTTATGGGAGGAGGTTTGAGAGTTGGAAATTGTCTGGCGGGGACGCCGACATCGGATATGGATCTTTCGCATGTACCGACGTCCGAAGAAGCGGAATGGAGATCAGAACTAGGCAAAAGATGAAATTTTGGCAATTTGGAGGAACACTACAAATTCGATCGATTAAAGTCCTATTTCGATCGATCGAACTATGTCGATAGAAAACACTAGTTCTGGAGTAACATATATATATATATATATATATATATATATATATATATATATATATATAATTCGATTGGTCGAATTGTATATTCGATGAATCGAATGTCCATTTCGATCGATCGGTCGAGTATCAATTCGATCGATTGAATTTCAATTTCGATCGATTGAGTTTCACTTTCGATCGATTGAAATTGCGTAGAGTAACTTTAATTTTAATTTAAAACTTGAGTTTTAGGGGCTTATTTGTCTTTTATTTAGTATTTGTTTTAGGGTTTTCTTTTATTCTAAGACCTCTTATATAAGGTTCTTAAGAAAAACATTTTAATTAGTTTTTGATTAATGAAAAGAGCTTTTGCTTCCTTGTTTGAGATGAGCATTGTCGGAGAGTGAATCTTCGTTTCCCGAGAAGGGTTTTGTGTGAAGCCAAGGGCGTGAAGCCCACAATCGATCCTCTTCTATTTTATCCTTTTTAATCTATCTTCCCTGCTTTAAATCTAAAACCCTAAATCTGTCATATCTCTTTAAAACCCGAAACCCTAAAACCCTAGCTTTTCCTTAAGCCATTGAATCGATCCGATTCAACAGCTGTAGCTTCCATAAGACTATTAAGCCCAGCCATATCAAAATAACTAGAAAACCTAGAGTTCTATCTCTAGGACCGATCTGCATCACTATGCTAACGGATCTAGCGCAAGGTTGCACCCTTCCCGAGCCGAACGTGATCTTTTCACCTGGAGAACTATGAACTCTTGAGGTATTCGCTATATTTTCAAATTTATTGTTTAATTTAATTCAATTTATTTTCGGCAAGCAATTAATCATCGCATTCATGTAGTTTAGGGTTTTGTCATGTATTAGTTTTGGTATCAGAGTCAGGTTCTAGGTGAGGGCATACTGTGTGACAATTAATTCATTGCACTTTAATTTTAATCGCATATTATTTCTGTTTTGGCCAAAGTGTGCACATCATGTTTGTCAAAAGTCCCCCTTCATTGTCAGTTCATTTTGCATGTCATTCTAGAACCCGTCATTAGTGAATCATATCACCATGGACATGAATGGGATTGCCGAGGCTCTTAACGGTATGAGGGCTGATCTAAAATCGATCAATGATCGAATGGCTGCCATGGAGACGGCCCAAAGGACCCTTGAAACATCCAATGAGAGGTTGTTAGACCGGGTCAATCGGTTAGACGAGGGTGATGAGTACCTCGAACCACCCCGTGAGCGTAATGGTCCACGTTTCGAACGAAATGACTACCAGCAAGATGACTATGACCCGGAAGGGAAACTCCTTAAAAATGTCCGAGTTGAGTTCCCAACTTTCGATGGAAGATTGGACCCTCAAGTCTTCCTCGATTTGTTATCCGATATGGACCGACACTTTGAGTGGTTTGACATGAGTGATGAGAGGTGTGTTAGACTTGCTAAAATGAAGCTCATAGGCCAAGCCCGACTCTTTTGGGTCAATATTGAATGCATCAGAACGAATGCGGGTTGTACTCCCAGTAACCGTTGGGAGGACATGAAGGAACGACTTACAGAGAAGTACATTCCTTCCTCATACTACTATCGTCTCCTCGATCGATGACAAAATCTCTGCCAAGGTAGTATGCCCGTATCGGACTACATTGGCAAATTTGAAGAATTCATGGTGAGAGCCAAAGTGTTCGAAGACCCTTAAGTCACTCTATCCAGATTTCGCACCGGATTGAGACTTGACCTGTAGAAAGAGTTAGTCTCCCACCTTGTTAAAACCCTCGCCGAATGTTACACCGTCGTTCAAGACCTTGAACGATATTTGAAAATGACGGTGATTAGGCGATCTGATTTTCACACCGGACAACCTCGTACCGGCGAAGTGAGACTTAGTGCTGGAAACCAGCCTCCCAAACCCACACAATCCACATCTGTCAGTGTGCAGTTTAACAAAGGAAAGGGTGTAGTCGGAGAATCCTCGAAGAGTGGGTCTCATGTCAAGTGTTATAAATGTTAAGGATTGAGACACTTTGCCTCCCAATGCCCCACAAGAGACCCACAAAGGAATCTCTTCATCAACGGAGAAGGAGAAGAAAGTGAGGGAGTTCATGAGGAAGAGGTCTTTGAGCCGAATGTCATACCTAGTGACGAGGAAGGTGATGACATGGGTCGTGCTCTAGTCGTGAGGTGTGCCTTTGCACAACCTCAACGGGATGAAAAGGATGATTGGCGGAGGGAGAACATCTTCCACACCTTTCCCATATGTGGGACAAAGAGTTGTAGGGTTATCGTGGATAGCGGGAGCTGCACCAATGTGGTGTCAGACCATATCGTCACCCGCTTAGGGCTTACACCCGAAGCCCAGCCGAGACCTTACAAAGTCGCATGGGTTGACTCCTCATCCATTCCCATGTTACAGAGGTGTCGTGTACCTATACAATTGGGTTCATACTCGGACACCTTGTGGTGCGACGTGGGCCACATCATCGTAGGGAGGCCATGGCTCTATGACTTGAACGTGACCATTTTTGGTTGATCTAATATTTGCACGTTCAATTACAAGGGCAAGAAAATCACTCTTAACCCTTTGGCTCCCAAAGCATCATTGGTCAACAAAGTTGACAAGAAGGAAGGTCAATCTAAGGCCATCAACATTGTGAGCCCTTCAGAGTTTGAGAGGGCATCGTTAGATGAAAGCGTCATGTGTGTCGTCGTCACTGTTGAAAATACTCCTAAGTCAGTATGTGAGTACCCCAAGGAGGTAGAGCCAATAATGATCAAATTTGCAGATGTCTTCCCTTAAGACTTACCCAGTGAGCTCCCTCCCATGCGTGACATTCAACACGCAATCGACTTGGTTCTCGGATCCACATTACTGAACCTGCCCCACTATAGGTTGAATCCGGTTGAGCACGTCGAGTTGACTCGACAAGTCAATGAGCTCCTTCAAAAGGGTTCATACAAGAGAGTCTGAGCCCGTGTGTTGTGCCAGCATTACTCACGCCTAAGAAAGATGGTACATGGTACATGTGTGTGGATAGCCGTGCAATTAATAAGATCACTGTAAATATCGGTTTCCTATACCGAGGCTTGATGACATGCTTGACATCATGGTTGGCGCCACTATCTTTTCCAAGATAGACCTTAAAAGTGGCTACCATCAAGTTTGTATTCGCCCTGGCGATGAATGGAAAACAGCCTTCAAGACCAAAGACGGTCTTTATGAGTGGAGGGTCATGCCTTTTGGGCTATCCAATGCCCCGAGCACATTCATGAGGCTAATGACCCAAGTGTTGAGGCCATTCCTTGGCAAATTTCTTATCGTATATTTTGATGACATCTTGATTTACAGCCTAGACAAGGAACACGTTATCCACCTACGGTTGGTTTGCGAAACCTTGAGAGGAGAAGGGTTATACGCGAATATCAATAAGTGCACCTTCATGCAACAATCCGTCGTATTCTTGGGATTCATTGTCTCGGTAGACGGGATGGTTGCGGACCCTGCGAAGGTTAAAACCATTGTGGAGTGGCCCGAACCTCGAAATATTCATGAAGTTCGTAGCTTCCATGGTTTGGCTACATTTTATCGTCGTTTCATTCGAAACTTTAGCACCATCATGGCTCTCATTACCGATTGCATGAGAAAAGGGGAGTTCCTGTGGAGCAAAGCCGCGACGAGGGCCTTTGCCGAGATAAAATGGTTATCGCACCTGTCATGCGCCTACCAGACTTTTCTAAAGTCTTTGAAGTAGCATGTGATGCATCGGGTGTAGGCATAGGCGGAGTGTTGAGCCAAGAGGGCCACCCTGTGGCCTATTTTAGTAAGAAACTTAATGAGGCGAAGCAGAAATACTCCCCCTATGACAATGAGTTTTATGCGGTCGTCCGATCTCTGTGGTATTGGAAACATTACTTGAGACCGCAGGAATTTGTGTTGTTCTCTGACTACGAAGCCTTACGTTTCCTTGCTTCCCAGAAAAATTGAACCCGAGGCACGCGAAGTGGGTCGAGTACCTTCAAGGGTTCACATTCGTGTTGAAGCATAAGGCCGGTGTCAAGAATAAGGCGGCTGATGCACTTAGTCGCCGAGTAGCAACTTTGCAATCTATGAGCACCGAGGTCATCGGATTTGAGCAGGTGAAATAAGATTCTCCTGATTGCCCAGATTTCGGGGCAGAATATACTGCTTTCCTTGAGAATCCGAACAACATTAATTCCGAGTATACTCTGCTGGATGGATATTTGTTCAAAGGAAATCGTTTGTGTATCCCTCGTACTTCATTGTGTGACTTCCTCATCTGGGAGTTACACGCCGGAGGGATTGCCGGACGTTTTGGACGTGATAGAACCAGTGCGCTTGTTGAGGATAGGTTTTATTGGCCTAGCCTTGGGAGAGATGTCTCTAGGGTCATAAAATAATGTCGTACATGTCAAGTTGCAAAGCATATTAAGCAGAATACCGGCTTGTACATCCCTTTACCCGTTCTGCACACCCCGCGGCAAGACATCTCTATGGATTTCGTGCTCGGACTTCCAAAAACTCAACGGAAGCACGATTCCATTTTTGTGGTAGTGGACTGCTTTTCAAAGATGGCCCACTTCCTACCTTGCTTTAAAACCTCCGATGTGGCTCACATAGCCAAATTATTTTTCGGGGAGGTTGTGCGTCTACATGGGTTACCTAAGACGATTGTGTCAGATCGGGATGTGAAGTTTACCAGTTATTTCTGGAAAACTTTATGGCACATGATGGGTACTATGCTCCAATTTTCTTCGGCCTATCATCCTCAAACAGATGGCTAAACGGAGTCCACCAATAGGAGCTTAGGTAATCTTCTCCGTTGTCTTGTTAGTGATCACCCTAGGACTTGAGATTCTACCTTGCTTATAGCCGAGTTCACATACAACAATTCAGTCAATAGGTCCCTAGGTATGAGTCCTTTTAAGGTTGTACTTCGTCATAGGCCTAGAACACCTATCGATCTCGTCCCCATGTCTGCATCCCATCGAGTTTCCGAGTCAGCCGATGCATTTGCACAGCATATACATGAATTGAATGCCGAAATTAGAAAAAGAATTAATGCATGCAATGAACAATACAAAATATTTGCGGATGCGCATAGGCGCTTCAAGGAATTCCAGGTAGGAGATTACGTAATGGTTCGGGTTAGAGCTGAGCGGTTCCCAATGGGAGCCGCAAAGAAACTTGAAGCTCACGGCGCTGGACCTTTAAGAATTGTGACAAGAAGCGGGCCTAATGCATATGTTTTCAAGCTTCCACCGGATATAGGGGTTAGCTCTACGTTCAATGTGGAGGACATAGTTCCTTCTTTGGCCCCTGCCCCACCCTGCAACCCCTACCATTCCCTTCCCCAAGCAAGCATCGCAGAGATGAGATCGAAGGGATATTAGATGATTTGGCGATATCCACCCATGGGGGCGGATTTCAAAAGTACTTGGTCAAGTGGTTGGGAAAGCCGGACTCCGAGAACTCATGGTTAGCTGAAGACGAGGTGCGACGCCTGAACCTCGACATGCTCCATCACTATCACGACGCCACTTCATCGGTGATGAAGTCTTTTCGGCCTGGGAGAATTGACGCGGAAAGATGAAATTTTGGCGATTTGGAGGAACACTACAAATTCGATCGATCAAATTGCATATTCGATCGATCAAAATCCTCGATCGATCGAACTATGTCGACAGAAAACACTAGTTCTGGAGTGACATATATATAATTCGATCGATCGAATGTCCATTTCGATGGATCGACCTCAGTTCGATCGATTGAATTCCAGTGGTGATATATTGATATATATATATATATATATGTTTCGGTCAATCGAGTTTCACTTTCGATCGATCGAAATTGTGCAGAGTAACTTTAATTTTAATTTCGAACTTGAGTTTTAGGGGCTTATTTGTCTTTTATTGTAAGACATCCTATATAAGGTCCTTAAGAAAAACATTGTAATTAGTTTTTGATTAATGAAAAGAGCTTTTGCTTCCTTGCTTGAGATGAGCATGGTCGGAGAGTGAATCTTCGTTTCCCGAGAAGGGTTTGGTGTGAAGCCAAGGGTGTGAAGCCCACAATCGATCCTCTTCTATTTTATTCCTTTTAATCTGTCTTCCTTGCTTTAAATCTAAAACCCTAAATCTGTCATCTCTTTAAAACCTGAAACCCTAAAACCCTAGCTTTTCCCTAAGCCATTGAATCGATCTGATTCAACAACCGTAACTTCCATCAGACTATTAAGCCCAGCCATATCAAAATAATCAGAAAACCAGAGATTCTATTATTGCATTGTGAGCGTCCTAATCTGGAAAATCTAGAGCTCTATCTCTAGGACCGGTCCGCATCGCTATTCTAACGGATCTAGCACAAGGCTGCACCCTTCCCGAGCCGAACGTGATCTTTTCACCTGGAGAACTACGAACTCCTGAGGTATTCGCTATATTTTCAAATTTATTGTTTAATTTAATTCAATTTAATTTCGGCAAGCAATTAATCATCGCATTCACGTAGTTTAGAGTTTTGTCCTGCGTCACCGTCGGGTTTGCCATAACAAGAGAAGGGGTTTTTGTTCAGGATGAAGAGGGGGTTCTGATTCGAAGAGATTTGGATTTGAGGTGGGTCTGAATCGGGTTAGATTTTGAGGTTTTGTCTGTGGAGATATTAACAACTTGGGTCAGGTCAGATTTTGAGTTTTGGTCTGTGGAGATATAAACATCTTGGGTCGTGTCAAGTTTCGCGATTTGGTCGGTGGAGATAGTAACAGCTTGGGTCGGGTCAGATATTGAGGTTTGGTCCATGGAGATATAAACATCTTGGATCGTGTCAGGTTTTGAGATTTGGTCGGTGGAGATAGTAACAGCTTGGGTCGGGTCAGATATTAAGGTTTGGTCGGTGGAGATATTAGCAGCTTGGGTCTGATCAGAAATAGGGTATAAAAATATGGAGGGCTTTGATTGGGTCATGGTCAGATTTTGGTTGGTAGGGGATATGGAATATTGGGATTTAGAAAATAAGGTGGCCCCAGATTTTTCGGGGGATATGGGAGATTAGTATCTGAATGGGAAGCAACATGGGGGGGTCCAAAGCCGTTTGATTGCAAAGATGGGTTTGTTGGTGAACTTTCTGCGGCAGATTTGGAAGTTGTGATAATGTTATCGAATTTGTGGGGGAAACTGAAGATGACGTGGTCCCGACAATAATCCCTCTACCCAGATTTTGCATTTTCACTTCCTGAATTATCTCCATTCCTCGAGCCGTTTCAAAATCGTGCTTCGATTCCCAGAAATCTGGGTCCCCATGAACTCGTGAAGAGACTTTCGTCTTCCCGTCTGAGTCTGTCAATTCCGACCTTTGTATCCGTCTATGGACGCACCAACCTGATTATTCGGTCTATTCGAGATGGCGCCTCGAGAAAATTTGTCACCACCGATCTGAGAAGGAAATGGTACTCTGAGCCAGGGACCGTACTGGAGTTGCTTATCAGATTCAGACACCACAGAATTCTGGACAACGCAGTCACGTTCTGTATGGCCTAACATTCCACAAATGTAACAAAAGTTTGGGAGTCGCTCGTACTGAAACTGGACCCACTTAGGGGGCATATCAGCTACCTTGAATAATATCCCCCTACGAAGTGGTTTAGAGATATCAATAGTGGTTCTAATTCAGAGGAAACGTCCCCAGCCCTTCCCACTATCATCAGTATCGACAACAACCACTTCACCTACAATGTTTCCAATTCTAGTTCCAACTTGTTTGTTCATGGCACCAAAAGGGAGCCCTGATACGCGAATCCAAAAAGGCACCTCGAGAAAACTAACCTGGTCGATGGACTTTGAGGAATCATCATCCGCTAGGACTAATATATTATTATCAAAGCACCATGGCCCGAGTTTCTTGATTCTGACCAACCGCCCGTCATCTGGAAACTGAAAGAGACACATTTTCTTTTCTGCAACCTCTTTTATCGATAGTCCCGTTTTCACATTCCACATCCGTCGAATAGCAACCTTGAAAGCTTCAGAGTTGACTCTTCATGGACATAATAATTTCCCTAGTAGGCAAGGAACTTTGTTCGAAATAAATTCTGATGGGTCTGCAACAAATTCGTTGGGCGTAAGAGCAAGCTTTTTATTCATTTCCCCAACAATGTCAATATTCTCCTCCATCTTCTAGGAAGACTTCAGGGAAGTTTGGGAAAGGAGAGTAAGGACAAAGAAAAGGTAAAATAGGAAAAAGACGGAGAAGATGGAGGAAGAATGTAGACAAAGAACTCTCACTAAGGAGAGGAAAAAGCTCTCACGAGGGAAACGAAGAAACTCTCACTAAGGAGAGGAAAAGTTAATAGAATTTAATTTAATTTACTAAATAGCTACTAATATAAAGCACTCAAATGAAAAACTTGTAATCTAATCAACTACTAATAAAAATAAACTAAATTTTGTCACATCCTTGCACCATATTTGGCTAGAATTCGATCTACGCATATTAGAATTGCATGATCTTACCGATCAAACAAAAGGAATTGCATGGTCTTGGGCTTGATGGGTGGATAACTAGATAGGATTCAAATTGTACAAATTTCTCAACATTCCAATGCCATTTTCCACTTAAAAGTAGTTGGAAATCAAAAATGAGGAGATTGAGTTGTTTTATCTTCTAAATTCTAGTAATTGTGCATGTCCTTAGGTTGACACAACCAAAGTCACTGTTGAGTTGGTACGTCCTTAGGTTGACACAACCATATCATTATCTTTATCCCTAATCACTAGACATCAATTATGCATTGACCATTTCCATCGCCTTTAGTTACGCTTCTAGCTAGTTGTATTGATAATTCTAGATGTTGAGGATTACCTCACAATTATTTGGAACTAATTGTTTGGTCTGTGAGTATTTAATACTGAATTATATCCTTAATAATTCTGCCATAAGCTCTTTTCAAATAATATGTAATAGCCACCTTTGACTTCTTATTGTAGGAATCATCTACCACAAAAGAGATGTTGACTGCCTTCCAACATGCTTGTGATTCGCTTGGATCGGAAAGCTTCAAAATCAAAGTGGCAAATACTTCAAACCCTGGCATACCTCCATCATCGCTGATGACATTCCTTAGAAAGGTCGGGAGGCAATAAACAGTAATTTTTATTATTCTGCTTGCCACAGCTTCATTTATTTGTTTGTTTAAGTCATAATGTTTAAATCTAACATAGCTTAGTCCTTGTCTGGCTGGTCAACTTGTTCTTTTCATTAATACAGAAATTAAAGCAGTTTGCTGATTTTGTCAGGAAATAACCTACTGCTTATGAAGATTCTGAAATGGCCAAATTAACCTGGTTTTCCTAAATTCCCAAATCAACATAAATTCTTTTGGAATGACATAAGAATGACATAACTCCCGCTCCTAGAGAATGAATAACTTCCATTTCCATTTGCTTGGAAGGACACAATTCATTTCCTTTAACTTCCTGATCCAAAGCCCAGCAACATCCCCAACCGCCACGCCCGCCCCCCCCCTCCAAGCCAAAATAAAAATAAAAAAGTTCCAATATTCTCTCACTTTTCATATCCATTTGCTAAGGACACAATCCATCTCCATTAACTTCCAGATTCCAAGAGCCTCCTCTTTAGGCATTTGGACAATGTCCCAAGTCCCAATTAACTAGGTGGAATTTTCTAGAGTCACCTCTCCCTTCCCACAGAAATTATCTTTCCATCTTTTCTAGCTTCTTAATGACACTAACAGGGCACATGAACATAGGAATTAATAGATGCAAAGATTTGACGGTGTTTCTGTAATTAGTGTAAGCTGGCCACCCATCAACAATAAATTTCCTTTCCTTAGGGCAAGTGTTCCACCACTTGATTCCACAGTCTTTCGAGGTTTGTCAATGCACAACAGCGGCCTTATATACGTAGGTTGCATACTATCCCATTGGTATCCAATAGAATTCACAAGATCAACAATGGTTGTCCTTTCTGTTTGAATACCTTTTGCGGTGACAGCCTCATACCATCGTAAAATTCCTTTGACATTCTAAATTTCATCCTAACTGGTGCGACATAATTAGTGTCATCCTCATACTGTAAATGAGTAATTGGCAGGCCACTATTAGAGAGACGGAAACCATGAAACAAACACAATTTATTATCCTTCTCGGGTATTCTACTTAGTGCTTTGGCAACAATTATTAAATAGGAAGGCCTCTCACGGTTTTGAAGTAACTGAAGGCATGACGATTGGTATGGAGAAATAGGACGATGTGTAGCACTCTTCCGTTTAACCCTTCCATCGTCCATTGAAACTCATCCGATCAACCATGCATTCAAGAAATCCCTAGCGAACTCAGTCATACACCTTCTCTATGTCTACTTTGCACATTATCCTAAGGTACTTTATCTTATACCTTGAATCTAAAGGTTAACAGCCGAGAACATTCCTATCAAGAATCTGTCTTTTCTGGACACAGGACCCTTGTGAAGGGGACAACAATCTAGCCATGATGGGAGGCATCTTTCACACTTCTTGGCAGATGTCCCCCATCACTTCTGTCCCTTCTGGCTTGGGGATGAGGGTAATGAAACGTAGAGTTCAGGGCCATTCCCTCCATTTCCTTACTATAGAACTGCTGACTCGGAATTTTAATTTTTATTACAAGTCAGGAAGTTCTACTTTCTTCTTCTTAGTTTCAAATATCGGAAATGATGAATTAACGGAATAGATTAAGAGAGGAAGCTCTATTTATAGGTTTCCTATTTAAGACCTACTCTAACTAGGACTTAAAAGTCCAAACTAAGTCAGAGTGTGACCCACACGTGGACCTTCTTACATGGGCTCTCTTCCCACTCTCTCTAACCCTCACATTTTTCTCTCTTTCTCTCTCATTTAATGGCCCACGTAGGGCTCTTCTCTCTCTCTCTCTCATTTAATGGCCCACGCAGGCCACTTTTCTCTCATTTAATGGCTCACGCAGGCCAATCCCTCTTCCTACTTTTTCTCTCTTCAATAGCCCATGCAGGTCACCTGCGTGGGCTATCTCTTTTCCATCTCTCATTTTTCTCCTTTCTTTTCTCCTTGTCTCTTTCTCTCTTCAAATATTGCCCACACAAGTCACCTGCATCGGCCATCTCTTTTCTCTCCTCATTTCTCTCTGTCTCAACGCTACTCACGCAGGACCCACTGTGTGGGCCATTCCATTTTCTTCTCTCTTCTCTTCTACTTTTTTTGTCTTTATTATCTCTCTTCAATACCCCACACTCGTCACCTGCGTGGGCCATCTCTTTCCCATCTATCCCTTTTTCCCCTTTCTTTTCTCCTTGTCTTTCTCTCTTGAAATATGGCTCATGCAGGTCACCTGCGTGGGCCATTTTTTATTCTCTCCTCATTTCTCTCTCAGTCTTATTCTTTTTGAACTATGTGGGCCATCTCTTCTTTTCTCTCCTCATTTCTCTCTCAATGTCTTATTCTCTTTCAAAATGGCCCACGCAACCACTTTCGTGGGCCATATTCTTCGAACATGGGTCCTCTTTTCTCCGCTTAAGCAAATAACCACTTGTGTAGGCCAGATATCTCTAGAAGATTATTCTCTCAATCTGCGTGAAGGCTAAGGCCCACGTAGCCCTCACGACCATTGATTTTTGTGAAACTCTTGTGGAAATCGTAGGATTATAACTTCCCGTAACTGCTATCATAAATCTATAAATAGCATATCCCTTCTCATTATTACGATCTGAAAATTCTTACGCGATAGCCCTACCGAAGACTTTTCTGACTTAGATTATTTTGCCAAGATACTTTTAAGGTATCTCCGAGATTTTTTTCGTTGCCTCTTCTCCCCTTTGACTTCTATTTAGAGTGTAAGGGAGAGAAAATTCCAAATTGGATTCTGAATTCGGATCGTCTCCGATACAGGTACATCTAGGATAAGAGTTACGACCCTTACCTAAATGTGGTGCGCTTAAGATAAGAGTTCAGACTCTTACCTAAGTATGATTTAAGGTTGCAATTTGGAATTACACGCAAGTACCCAATTCCTTGTGTACTTAGAGATAGTTAAACTACATAGGTACAACCATGGGTTAAAATAAAAGCAGACGTATCGTCCATTAAAAAACCGGTATGTAGGGACGATACGCATCTTAACAAGAGGTAAGACGATACATTCAATGTATCGTCTGGTATTTGCAATACAAATGAGCGATACGGTACATTTAATGTACCGTATCGTTCACGTCCGATACCGATACGTATCGTCCGATACGTATCGGTATCGGACGATATTTTGATCCATGGGTACAATCCCTCGCTTAACTCTTAGTACTCTCAGAATGCAACCGCAAATTTGATAACTCGTATGGGTTGCAATTACAAATCTAAAGAATGATTCCGGACTTCGACTCCCGAAATATTCATCTACAACAACTCATTATCATCATATTTATCATATCTAAATGATGTTTCGAAATTAGCGTTTCCCTCGCTGTTAGGGTCATTACTCTCTCAAATGCAGGGCTTGGATCTCAACCTCGATATCGGAAATTATTTTATGATGTTAGTAAAATCCAATTTCTTGGTATACAAATAATTGGGCCGTCCCTACGTGTATCGTCCTCGCCTAGACTGTCCTTGTGTGGGTCATCCCCACTAGGCCGCCCTGCGTGGGCCGTCTCCACCTAGGCCGCCCTACGTGGGTCGCCCCTGCATGGGTCATCCTTGCTTAGGCCGTCCCTGCGTGGGTCGTCCCTGCTTAGGCCATCGCTTATGCAACCCTAGCATGGATTGTTTGACTTTTAGTCAAACAATCATAATACGAGATCGTAACGAGACCCTATAGTGGATTTGATACATAACCAAGTCTTGTAATTTTTGTCAAATCCAACAGTGAACTCGTTGACTTTTGGCCAAACGATCATAATACGAAATCATAATGAGATCCAATAATGAATTTGTTACATGACTAAATCTTATGATTTTGGTCAAATTCAACGGTGGACTCGTTTACTTTTGATTAAACGATCATAATACGAAATCATAATGAGATACAATGGTGGATTTGTTATATGTTGACCAAATCTAACGGTGGACTCATTGACTTTTAACCAAACGGTCATAATATGAGACCGTAATAATATCCAATGGTAGATTTATCATGTATTGATCAAATCTCATGGTTTTGGTCAAATCCAACGGTAGATTCATTAACTTTACATTAAATGATCGTATTACAAGATCATTATATGATCTTGTGGTGAAATCATCACAAAATAACCAATGATCAAATCCTAAGGAATTTGATGATATCCGACCCGTGATTAGATACCTCATAACCAAAAGTGTTAATTCTTTGGATGACCAGACATCAGAAAATGGACTTGGTATTTGAATTCGTCTTCTAGACAAGTGAGCATGAATTCATTATGAGACTCATCCACGAACTCCTCATACCTATATTTGACAATGCCTATCGATCGGATGGGTCTAACTTCTGGAGAAGGGGCTCTCTCATTCGACGTCCTCTATTTCACATCGCCCTAGTCTCTGACGAAGAGAGCATACTGCGCGTCCATCTCGTACGAATATGTTAATGAAGACTTAGACTTAGAATTTATTTTGTTTATTTCATTCTTTAGTAGCTTTTAATATGAGGTATTCAATTTTGATGTAATTAACGGGAAATCGATTGTGATACCCGAAAGTATAAAGTCTATCATTTTTAATAAAACTCTCTCCCAGTGAGGGAAAATTTGTTATGATTGATTTGTGATAGATTTATATTCTACGCAAATTTGTTGTTTATAAATTTCTGGCACGCCCGGTGGGACACACTTCTCCTTTCATCTTTATACTACTGAATAAAATAAACTCTCTGAAATAGGGTGAATATATAATGAACTATAAAAGCTTTGGTTATTCCATATGAACTCTCATTTGATTGCTGGTTATTCCATGTAGACATTCACCAAATTCACTTCATCAGTTGAACTCAATGGCTTATGGAAAGAGCAATGCATCCTCTTCCTCCAACAATCCACATGTGGAGAGGGCATACCCTCAAACTGAGGCGGTAGCACTTTGATACTCGATCAAATTCATTCACTTCGACTGAGAACCCACTATATAGAGATTCTGATTCCCTCTTCTCGAATGATGAATCTCCTGAAACTCCATCAATAAAATCATCTAGTTCAAACTTGGTGAGCCCTATAGGAACACCGAGAATTATTAGTACACATGCTTCGCCTCATCTTGAGGCAATCGATGACTCATCGTCATTCAACTCACCTCATTTGGAGGAAAATCAGATGATCATTTCATCTGATAATGAGACTTTGCGTCATCCAAAGGCAATCGATGATTCATCGTCATTCAACTCACCTCGTTTGGAGGCAAATGAGATGATCATTTCATCTGATAATGAAACTTCACCTTATCCGGAGGCAATCAATGACTCATCATCATTCAACTCACCTCGTCTAGAGGCAAACAAGATGATCATTTCATCTAATAATGAGACTTCGCCTCATCCGGAGGCAATCAATGACTCATCGTCATTCAACTCACCTTGTCTGGAGGCAACCAATATAATCATTTCATCTGATAATGGGACATCCCCTCATTTGGAGGCGATCAATGACTCATCGCCATTCAACTTACCTCGTCTAAAGGCAAACAAGATGATCATTTCATCTCTGAAACCTTATGATAATTCTTCTTCAGAAGAAGCTCATTCTTCGAACTCCCTTCACAACGAAACCTGTTACATCTCAACAAAAGCTATAATGATGACATCGCCTACTGTCATGCCAGTCATGATGGTTTCTAGTGAAGACAATGTATCTCTTTTAGTGCAAGTTCAAGAGCTGTGTTGCGCTATCAGTATTCGTGACACTGAAAGAGCTGCACTTCTCGAGAGAGAAAAGCAAAGGAAATAAATTAATAATATTTTATCAATGAATCAAGTCCAACATATGATAACTAAAAAGACTTTCAAAGGACTTCTAAATCTTACAGAAAGCCTTACCCACTAGAAATCGACGATGTTCTATTTCCGGCAGACTATCAACAACCAAAATTCACTCGTTTCAATGGAAGTGGTTCCATTGAAGAACATCTAACACATTTCGTCCCAGCATGTAGAGACACCTCCAAGAACAGTGCGTTGTTGCTAAGGCAATTTGTACAAACCTTGGAAGGACCAACTTTCACCTGGTATACAAAGTTATTACCCAATTCGATAGCGAGTTGGGAGCAAATGCAGAAACAGTTCCTACAAAGATTTTTCAGTATTCAGAGATCTGTACGGATTGCAGAGTTATCACAAATGGAGCAGCAACCACACAAAAGGGTTGCTGATTATATCATGAGATGGAGAGGTGCCAGTCTTCTTTATTCATCAAAGATTTCAGAACCGGGAACAGTTCAAATGTGTCTCAGTGGTTTAAAGAAAGATATAAGTATACCTCTTCATGGAAAAGCTTCGAAAGCGCTTGGACAATTATCTTCACGAGCTACGGATATTAAAAAGTTTCTTGCCTAATGCTTCAAAATAGTGTGTGTGTGTGTGTGTGTGTGTGTGTGTATATATATATATATATATATATATATATATATATATATATATATAAATATATATAAAGCTCTAGTCATCAACTAAAGTTTCCGACATAGCAGAAGCAAGACTTCACTTTGAAGGAGAATATGACACTTCAATCCTCTAAAGCACTTATTGAGCATAAGCTCAAAATACAACAAAGTTTGGAGGCATATCGGATTCGGATATCGTATGCCTTCGAAAAGAAAGTTAAACACCGATCATGAAAGAAAGATCTTGTCTTTGTCATTTGACACCCTATGATCGTCACTCGAGAGCTCCCAGGAGTTCAAACCCAAGTAGAAAATACCATATGTGCAGTCCACTCAAATGGTTCACATTTGCAGAAGGAAAAGAGTTACCACTTACTGATGGTTGTTTCGTTCATAATATATATATATATATATATATATATATATATATATATATATATATATATATATATATATATATATTCTCCTTCTCGTGTGAGAATAAACTACGTGAGAACATACGTAGGTATGTTATATGTAATCTCCTACTCACACGAGTCTAAACTGCGTATGGTAGGTACATAGGTACATTATCGTCATTTAACCTCCTACTTGCACGAGGATAAACTGCGTAAGGTAATGTACATAGGTACATTCTATTATATTTAACCTCCTACTCTCACGAGGATAAACTGAGGAAGGTAATGTACATAGGTACATTCTATTATATGTAATCTCCTACTCGCACAAAGTTAAACTGGGTAGGATATATGTAGCTATGGTATATGTATTCTTCTACGCACACAAGAATAAGTTGCGTAAGTATGCCATATGTAATCCTGATTATTCACACGAGAATAGAGTCAGAGAGTATATGATTACGACTTATGAAATAAACTGGGCAACTTGATACCTGCTAAAATCTTGAATCATTTATTTCGAACAAATTTTGTATTCGATAAATCGGGTGATTTAATAAAAGTCGGCATAGTGCAGTAACTACAGTTATCACATTTCTAGTCAGTCTTTCTAACAATCTTGATTTTGCTAAAATAAATCGAGCTACTTGATCCAAAGTTCGTCAAAATCTAAGTTAGATACTCTGATTAGATTTTGTTAAAATAAATTGGACTGCCTGATACAAAGTCCATCAAAATTCTGAGTCAGGTATTCTGATGAGATTTTGCTAAAATTAAAGAGCTCATCAAATTTCAACTAAATTATTTTAGTCAAATTTTGCGAAAAAATATCCGAGTCATCCGATACGTTTCGTATCTAATACTTGTTAAAATTCTATGCCAGATACCCTGATCGGATTTTCTAAAATTAATCAGGCCATCCGATGACTTTTAAACTCGAAGCCCGATTGAAATTCAACCTATATATTTTAGGTGAACTTCTAAAATATTAATTTGGTCCTCTGGTCAATTTTATGATTGGTGACCGTCTCAAATCTCATGTAAAATTAATCGGGCCAACCGATGAGTTTTAAACTCGAAGCCTAATTGAAATTTAACGTACATATTTTATTTGAATTTCTAAAATATTAATTTGGTCATCTGATCGATTTTATGATCGGTGACCGTCTCAGATCTTGATTCGGATAGCCAGTCAGATCTCGTGTAAAATTAATCGGGCCAACGGATGAGTTTTAAACTCGAAGCCTGATTGAAATTCAACTTGCATATTTTAGTTGAATTTCTAAAATATTAATTTGGACTTCTAGTCAATTTTATGATCAATTACCGTCTCAAATCTTGATTCGAATAGCCGGCTAGATCTCATGTAAATTTAACCGCCCGAAAATCAGTTAGATCTGGTCGGGTAGACAAAATAGATCTTTCAGATTTTATTTTGACCATCTGATCGATATTAGAAAATCAACTTAATAATTTTTGTTGATTTTAAGAATATATTCTTAAGGCCATTTTGATTCCTGTAAACAGCCTGGAAATCAGTCAGATCTATCTGGTAGCCAAAATAGATCTTCCGAATTTTATTTTGACCACCCGATCGATATCGAGATCGATGGTCAATAGAAATTAACTTAATATTTTTCATTGATTTTTAGATAAGTATTCTTAAGGCCGCTTTAATCTCTAAATGGCTAGAAAATCAGTCAGATCTGCTCGGATAGCCAAAACAAATCTTCCAGATTTTATTTTGGCCACTCGATCTATATCAAGATCGATGGTCAATAGAAAATGAACTTAATAATTTTTGTTGATTTTTAGAAATTATTTCTGAGACTGTTTTTATCTCTGTAAACGGTTCAAAATAAGTCAGATTTGTTCGCATAGTCAAAACAGATCTTTTGGATTTTTTCCTGATCATCCGATCTACATCGGGATCGATGGTCAATAGAAAATCAACTTAATAATTTTCGTTGATTTTCAGAAAATATTTTTAAGGCCAATTTGATCTCTATAAACGGCCCGAAAATCAATCAAATCTGCTCAAGTAGCCAAATAGATCTTTCAAATTTTATTTTGACCACCTGATCGATATTGAGATCGGTGGCAAATAAAAAATCAACTTAATAACTTGTTGATTTTTAGAAAATATTTTTAAGGCCGTTTTTGATCTCTGTAAACGGACTGAAAACCAGTCAGATCTGTCCGGGTAGCCAAAACAGATTTTCCGGATTTTATTTTGACCACCCAATTGATATTGAGATCGATGGTCAATATAAAATCAATTTAATAATTTTTGTTGACTTTTCAAAAATATTTTTTTAGAAAATTTTCTAAAGTCAACATTTTCCATAAGTTTGTTAGAGTTCAGAGATTTCATTCGGATCATCCAATAGATTTAGGAGATTCCTATTGATAATTGAAGAGCGTTCCCGTAAGAAGCACAAATCCTATGACCACAAATCAATATATGGTCTTCCCGTAGGAAGTACAATCTAATTAACATCAAATTCCAAAGCTTGTTCCCTGAAATCTCTCATATTGGAATCGGGCCATCCGATGGACTACAAATTTCAAATTGCGATGATCGAATCTCTGTAGAGAATACGATCACTATTCGGTAGTAAAAGTCCCGTAGGAAGTATAATTTTTCTCGACTTTTTTTTATTTTTTTATTTTTAAAAAAGGGAGAAGGAAATTTAGAAAAAAGGAAAAGTCAACAAAAAGCAAAGAGCCATTTGTTGACTCGGAATTTTAATTTTTATTAGAAGTCGGGAAGTTGTACTTTCTTCTTCTTAGTTTCAAATCTCGGATATAATGAATTAATGGAATGGATTAAGAGAGGAAGCTCTATTTATAGGTTTCCTATTTAAGATCTACTCTAACTAGGATTTAAAAGTCCAAACTAAGTCAAAGAGTGTGATCCACACATGGACCTCTTCCCGTGGGCCCTCTTCCCACTCTCTCTAACTCTCACATTTTTCTCTCTTTCTCATTTAATGGCCCACACATGCCATTTCTCTCTCATTTAATGGACCACGCAAGCCACTTCTCTCATTTAATGGCCCATGCAGGCCAATCCCTCTTCCTACTTTTTCTCTCTCTATTATCTTTCTCTCTTCAATAGCCCACGCAAGTCACCTACGTGGGACATCTCTTTCCCATCTCTCTTTTTTCTCCTTTCTTTTCTCGTCTCTTTCTCTCTTGAAATATGGTCAACGTAGGCCACCTATGTGCTCATCTTTTCTCTCCTCATTTTTCTCTCTGTCGCAACACTGCCCACGTAGGATGACGTGGGTCATTCCATTTTCTTGTCCCTTCTCTTCTCCTACTTTTTCTCTCTATTATCTTTCTGTCTTCAATAGCCCACGCAAGTGACTTGCGTGGGCCATCTTTTCCCATCTCTCCTTTTTCTCCTTACTTTTCTCTTTCTTGCCTCTTTCTCTCTTGAAATATGGCCCACGTAGGTCACCTGCGTGGGCCATCTCCTCATTTCTCTCTCTGTCTCAACACTGCCCACATAGGACCCACTCGCGTGGACCATTCCATCTTCTTCTCGCTTTTCTTCTACTTTTTCTCTGTATTATCTTTCTCTTCAATAGCCCACGCAGGTCACCTGCATGGGCCATCTCTTTCCCATCTCTCCTTTTTCTCCTTTCTTTTCTCCTTGCTTCTTTCTCTCTTGAAATATGGCCCACACAGGTCACATGCGTGGGCCATCTCCTCTTTTCTCTCCTCATTTCTCTCTCAATGTCTTGTTCTCTCATCTCTTTTCTCCGCTTAAGCAAATAACCACATGCGTAGGCCATAGTGACAAATTTCGTTTTCGGCAACATCTCGGTAGGGGGTCATTTGATTCATTTCGAGAAAAATTCGAAAAGTTTCAGGAAAATTTCAGGGAGTACAAAAAATATTAGATATAAATTATATGTAAACTTCATAAAAATTTTATTTATTATTTTTAAAATGTCAAAAAATAGAAAAAAATTATTAATTTCGGTGAAATTTCGTTAATTTCGCCGAAATTAATGAATTTCAATGATTTCGGAGAAATCATAGAAATTTTGCTGAAAGTTTCGCCCGACCCCTGTTTCGGTAAATTTGGAAGAAATTTCGGAGAAATTTGTTACTATGGCGTAGGGCAAATATCTCAAGAATATTCTTCTCTGAATCCGCGTGAAGGCTAAGGCCCTAAGTAGCCCTCACGACCATTGATTTTTGTGATACTCTTGTGAAAACGTAGGATTGTAACTTCTCGTAACCGCTATCATAAATCTATAAATAACAAATCCCTTCCATGGGTTAAAATCTCGGAAAAACGATACGTATCGTTCAACCCCAAAATCGATATGTATCGGTTTCGGACGATACATTCCAATGTATCGTCCGAAATTTTAAGTTTTTGTATGGGAGGCACCGATACGATACATTCCAATATACCGTATCGGTGAGGTCCAAAATTATACGTATCGGTATTGGACAATATTTTGACCCATGATCCCTTCTCATTATTAAGATTCGAAAATTCTTACGTGAGAGCTCTGTCAATGACTTCTCCGACTTAAGGTCAAACGATCATAATGCGAAATCTTAATGAGATCCAATAGTGTATTTCTTACATGTTGACTAAATCTTATGATTTTGCTCAAATCCAACGGTGAACTCGTTGACTTTTGGTCAAACGATTATAATACGAGATCGTATTGAGATCCTACGGTAGATTTATTACATGTTGACCAAATCTTGTAATTTTGGTCAAATGCAATAGTGAATTCATGGACTTTTGATCAAATGATCATAATACAAAATCGTAACAAGATCCAATGATGGATTTGTTACATGTTGACTAAATCTTATGATTTTGGTCAAATCTAACGATGGACTCATTGACTTTTAGCCAAATGGTCATAATACGAGATTGTAATAAGATCCAACGGTGGATTTACCTTGTATTGATCAAATCTCATGGTTTTGCTCAAATCCAACAGTGGATTCGTTAACTTTATGTTAAATGTTCGTATTACAAGATTATTACATGATCTAATAGTGAAATCATCTTAAAATAATCTATCATGATCAAATCCTAAGGAATTTGATGATATCCGACCTGTGATTTGATACCTCATAACCAAAAGTGATAATTCTTTGGATGACCATTCATCAGAAAATGGACCCGATGTTTGAATTCGTATTCCAGACAAGTGAGCATGAATTCATTATGAGACTCATCCACGAACTCCTCATGCCCATATTTGACTATGCCTATTGATCGAATGGGTATAAACTTTCGGAGAATGGGCTCTTTCATCCGACGCCCTCTATTTCATATCGCCCTAGTGTCTGACGAAGAGAAGATACTACGTGTCCATCTCGTACCTTGAAGACAAAGATGTTGATGAAGTCTTAGACTTATGATTTATTTTGTTTATTCTAGAGATGTAATAACTTTACTTGTCTTTAGTAGCTTTTAATCAGAGATATTCAATTTTGATGTAATTAACGGGGAATCGATTACGATAATCAGAAGTGTATAGTTTGCCATTTTCAATAGAACCCTTTCCTAGCATGGGAAAATTTGTTATGATTGATTTGTGAGAGATTTATATTCTACGCAAATTTGTTGTTTATAAGAATTCATTGAAGAACTCAACAATCTCCGCTAGCAAAAGTGGCCAAAAAGCTTTGTAAAACTCCATGGTATACCCATTTGGACTTGGTGCCATAACGATTAGATCATGCTCATCCACAGAAGAAGCAAAACCTCACAGTAGAGGCGGTGTTACTCATGGTTGTCAAGGTCACGCTATAGCCTTGCCATGACGAATGGCGATGGGAAACGCCATATGCAACCAAATAGCGATGCCATGAAGGAATAGCATTATGGCATCGCTATGCATGCTACTTGGTTTTTTGGATAATAACGTATAATACTTATGAGTTATAACAATTTTATAATATGTAAGTTACAAAAGTTTACTTACAAGTCACAAAACCCCAACTTATAAGTTACAAAATCCTCGACTCTCTCTCTCTCTCTCTCTCTCTCTCTCTCTCTCTCTCTCTCATCACAGCAGCTATCAACACTAGCGTCGATAAAACCTCAACGTAGACGACACTAATGCATGCGTATGTAATATTTCATATTTTTAAATATTTTATATTTGTTGATATTTCATATTTATTTATTTATACTTACCATGTTGCAAATTTGTTGATGTTCCATATTTTATTTGTATTTATTGATATTTGTTTATGCCTAGAACATGAAATCCGTAATATTATAATCAAATTATGATGCTTCAGTAGTTGAATTTTTTTCTTCCTATATAAAAAATATGAATCAAAAAAAGAAAAAAGTACACTACTAATTAATAGATAAAATTAAAAAATTAAAATAATCAATAGTCTCGCCATAGCTTTGCTATGGCCACGCTATGACATAGCGAGCCTCTTCGCCATACCCTCGCCACACTGCCTTAACTACCTTGGTATTACTTCCACCTGACTTTTCATGTTAAATCTTTAAATTGATGGCATTAAAGTCCCCACTCCCCACGTAGACACTATTCATATGCCGACTTTAATTTGTTCCATTTATTTGGTCGTAGTGCAGGTTCATTAGGGCCATACACAGAAAACCCAATTGAAACCATTCAACCTCATCTGAAATGTGTTAATTTGTTCAATAGAAGGGTTTATTAGGGCGATTTAATCAGTCACCTTATGTTTGCTCATAATGCGACATTTCCACTTTTGACTGTCTTTTAACACTATTGATTCGGCTCTACTTTTTCTACGCTCCAGCCCACAATATTTTGTTCACCTTATATTTGTTCATAGTGCTACTTTTGACTGCTTTCTAACTCCTGATTTGGTTCTATTATTTTCACCTATTAGTGTGCCAATTTTTTTACTTGCCAGTCTGATTAGTAAGTCCAATCATTCTGTGATGTCTCATACCCTGATATTGGCTGGCCTTTCTGATACTAGCCTATTTTCGTTCCATAGTTTTTCTGAGCTGCTTTTGTACTAATGATTTTGGATTTATTCTTGTTGTGCCAATTTTTTGGCTCACTACTCAGATTAGTTTTTCCAGTCATTCTGTGATATCTCAGATCCTGAAATTAATTTTAATTGACCTTAATTAATGTTCTTTCCATAGAATTCTTCAACTTCTGGGGTTGTTTTGGATGAATTTGACTCAGCCTTCACCAACAAGTTCTACTACAGTCATCTAGATGAGCCATGTGAGTCCGGATTTCTTTGAAGTTCAATATTTCCCCCCAATAGTTTATGCGCAGTGGTCTGTTATAACTTATAAAGCATTTATAGGTAAGTTATATAATTGAAATTAACATTGTCTGATCATGGATGAGCTGATATTAGGTTCATTTATACCATCATAGTCATAAATGATTTATATCGAACTTTTCCCAATTTTTAGTTATTAATGGTTTAAATGACTACTATGCAGCAAATATTGATCCTTCATCAATCGTGGCTGCTGCTTCTGTGGTTGCTCGTTCCCTATATATTCTTGCAAGTGATGTCTCAGATTCAAGCAACCCAGTACTGAACTCTATCAATGTCAATGTCACTTTGGTGGAGGAATTGGTGGGATGTCTATTAACTTGTGAACCAGGGCTATCTTGTGGGCTGGTGAAGAATTTCATCAAACCCACTACTATCTGCCCAAATCACTATGTTGGAGTACTCGTTGATTTACCTCCTTCCACATCATACTGGGAACGTGCAGACGATACATCTCGATTTGTCTGGAATTTTCTGGCCGATAGAACCTCAACTCTCAGGGATAATGCTGTTGCTGCTACTGCTTGCTCCGAAAATTGTAATAGTACAGGGGAAGTGTGCATCAGGGCTGAAACAGATGGTCATGGCATATGTGTGATCTCCACAACTAGGTATTTTGATGCTCATCTTTATGGTTATTGTTATACCTAAACTGCTCTTTTATGCACTTGCATCAGTTGGATGTTTGATTTTGCAGTGGTCAAATGGCTGACCATTTTATGATGATAGAGAAAGTATTGTTTTATGATCATTCTTACAAGAACCAACATTCCTCTTCCCCTCTCCCGTACCAATTGAGGATCTGCCTGTATCTGCTAGATTACACAATTTCCATGTCCATTGTCATTGCTTGCAACCACCAGGTCTCGTATTAATATAATGAGACTGTAGTTGCTCATATTTTAGAATCACTCCTGATGATGAAAATTTATAATAAAATCTTCAGCCATCGTTGGCATTGTTGCTTTTCATTCTACTGAACATTTCACGTGGCATCATTGCAGCTGTCCCTTTACTCAGAATTCAGACCCTTCAAAACCCTTTTCAGCCAGTGATATTACGAAGTCTCCGTAAATACTGCGCTGACTAGATCAACAGTTCTTAACTTCATTTCTATTGAAGTTTATATCGTGCCCGACTTGTCCGAACTTAGCCAATCCAGGGAGTTGACTCGTAAAGTCAACCTCTTTTAACTGTAACCTTGTTTTTTTTTTTTTTTGTTGTGACTTTTTGAGTTTATCCCACTCAAAAAGCACTTGATGTTCCTTAAGAGTCAAGTTGAATCCAGAAACTCATTTGAGTTTAAAGAACGTGGTTTTAATTGTTTCAGGTATGTCCCAGCATATTCTACTAGGGTGAAGTTTGAATCTGGGTCTTGGAAATTGGTGCCGGCAAACTCGTCAGATGCCATGGGGATGCTGGACCCTGTCTGGACGGAAAGCTTTTGGGATGCCATTGGGTTACGAGTTTACACAGTGCAGAGTGCGACATATGATCGATTAGTTCTTCTTGGGGGTGTTATGCTCACAGTTGCAACTTACGTTGCAATAATATTAACCAGATCATTTTTCATGAAGGCCCTGAAGCGGGATTGAAGACCTTAGGGTAACTAACACACTTCATCACATTGGCAATTTAGCAATTCAGGAGGAAAACCTGAGTTGACAAGAGTCTCTCACAGGGCAGTTACGTCGATGAATTTTCATCTCTGGTTTTCTATTTCACGTATTACTTTAATTATTCTAATATTAATTTATAGTTTTAACCATGGGGAGTGTGTTCCTCGGTTAGTATTCTTGACTAGACCACACATCTTTATGATAAGCTTATGCTGTAACTGGTTATAATCTATCTCTATCCACATTACAAACCTCAAAAAAATTATAATGGTAATGAAATTAAGTTAGCAAAGTGATCCAGTGCTTCTCCATCATATTGAATTTTGATGTTACCTAATTATCTCCGTTTGATCAGGCTGTGGGTTCCGCTGTAGTGATCATGATTGATAGGCGTGTACTTCTGTTCACGCCCACATCCTAGACCCCTTGAAAAACGTTGATTGCTTCGGATCAGATGATGGAGATTGTGTTTCACCTCAATATTCCACACAATGGATCTTCAGATGATGACATAGCTATCGGACGGTATTCCATGTGTCACAGATCCCCAAAAAATGCCTCTTCAATATATGGCACACATCATGCTCAAACGTGATTTTAGGGCCATTTTTTAGAGGTTTGTGATGCATGGCATAAAAAACTGATCGTCTGATAGGTGTGCCATGATCTCAAGTTCCGTTGTGTGAAAGATTGGGCTGAAACACACTCTCCGTCATCTGATCTAAAGAAATCAAAGGTTTTCAAGGGGTTTGGGACGTGGGCTCTTTCAGAGATCGAGCGGGCGCAAACAGAGGCACCCATTGATAGGCGGAGTCCTTTTCTACTGTTTAGCATAATCATTTGCTCTTTTGTTGCACTGGAAAGTGTTTTGAGGCAGCTGCTGCCAACCTGAGCATTATTTATGGGCACGGAATCAGTGAAAAGTCAAATATCCTTTCACTGATTTGGAAGACATAAATGCCTGCATCTCCTGAAGTGCGACCCGTTTGGTAGAGGGAGTTTAACTCAGCGTTGGTGCACAGGTCCAGCAGGTAACGCGGCGCATATAATGTTTGTTGGTATTCGATAGGTGCAACACAGCATTGACGCCATTAAGAGGTCGGGTACCTCTGTTTAGGCCCAGTCTTTGAAAGCACCCACGTACCAGACCCATTTAAAATCATTGGTTGCTTTGGATCAGATAATGGAGATTATGTTTCACCTCAATCTTCCACAAAATAGATCTTGAGATTATAACGCACCTATCAGACAACCAGTTTTGGATTTTATGTGTCACAAATCCTCAAAAGATGGCCCTTGAATCATATAACACATCACACTTAAATGTGAATTTAGGTGTTTTTTTGGGGATCTGTGACATGGAATCTAATACTGACTGTCTGATAGGCGTGACATGATCTGAAGATTTGTTGTGTGAAAGATCGGGGTGAAAAACAATCTACATCATCTGATCCGAATGGTTTTCAAGAGATTTGGAATGTGGGCGCTTTCAAAAAATGCTTGGGTGCAAACAGAGGTTCCCTAAGAGGTCCAGTTGCTATTTATAGATGATGAGCATCTGCTGCATCTCCAGCAGATGCTCTGCTTTGGGATCGCTATTTTAGTGAATGAGATTAGGGAAGGGGCGCTCCAACGGGTACCAAAATAGCGATCTGCTAAACTGCCTGCTATGGATGGAGAGTATTGTAGTATTCATTGTTTATTATTTTATTATTTTTTTAGGATTTTGCTTCCACATATCTCTCTCTTTCCTTCTCTCCCTCTCCCTCTTTCTTGGTAAATGTTCAGTATATTTGTTCTCGTCAATGAAAAGTGAAGACATTTGATTGCTTGAAGATGGTGTATGCATCAGTTGCTTACAATTTGTATATGCTAGAAGCTTTGAATGAGAGTTGTGTGAGCTTGGATCTGAATTTTAGACGTAGCGCTGAGCACCATCATCATTTGCCTCTTGCTCTTTGGACCATCTAATCACTTGCTAAAAGGCAAAGTGAATGCACAATGATGGTGCTCAACCATCATTCACTTCGTTAGAAAATTGTGGTGGGGGTTCTATTTTTATGACATGAAAAAAATATAATAATAATAATGGTCACTCCATATTGTGAACTTTTAGGGTATTTGGGATATGCGTTGTGACAATTGACTCGGCCCTTGAGGATCTGTCCTAGTTTTGGACCTGCCCAGTTTTGTGCCGCGGTTTCGATTTCGGTTCAGTATCGGTTTACAAAAATATGACCATTAGAAAAGGTAAATATTTAAAAATTTGACTGTTAATAAAGATATAATAAAATCAGAATGAATAATAATATTAAAAATAAAAAAGAGTAGTCAAAATAGAGAATTTGCTGGGTATTCAGTTATTCAAATTTAGTTATTCTTATTAGAGATGCTCTTAGTATAAGAGCATAATTTTTAATGCCATAATTCAAACTAACTACTTTGGTAAATGCACCCATAATTTTTTTCTTGCCAAACCAATGAAATGTTTTTTTTTATGAGATATTCTACAATGAGTGTCTACCCATTGTGGGTGGATTAGGCCGGCCACAAATCTCTGTGATCACAGAAATGTGGACTGCTTTAATGCACATGATGAGTGGTGATGTGATTTTTAATGTGATGTTTTACTCGCAAGTGCACGAATCGGTTTGTATATAGTGGGTGCGGAGTACGAGATCGTTTCCACGAGGACTAATTTTGAAAGATCTAAAAGAGACAAGCAATTTTAGAAATCTATGAAGATCTAACAGTATTCTACCAGTTTTATGATTTAAGCGGTTGATGAGATGGTAATTAATGACTACAAAAATAAAACTTAATTGATAATTCAAAAGTAAAGGTAAAGATGATGATAAAGATGAAGATGCTAAATCCTCCCATCTTTGGTCCGTTCTTCCCGCAATATAAATCCAAGGATTAAATTATGAGATATTTTATTGGTAACAAACATCTTTTATGGAAGATCAATGGTCAACACCCTAATAGGTTCCACGTTACATCCATGCAATCAGGACTTAGATGATTTTCATATATAGATCTGGGATCAAGGGCATGGCTAGGCACACATGATCTCAGGTTCAAATAAAAATCATCCCCAAAGTAGGTGAAAATTCCAACAAGAATACCACTTATAAATCTGAAATCAAGGGCATGGCTAAGCACACTTTATTCAGATTAGGGAGTATTTAAGATAAAATTACCATTACAGATCCAAGATCCAGGGTATGGCTAGGCACACTCGATCCCAGAACATAATCGTAATTAGATCCACACGATGAAAGCAAAAAGACCATAACAATGATTGGGTAAAATTACCGTCACAGATTTGATATCTCGGACATGACTAGGCACACGCGATCCCGGTTAGTGGCGGGGATTTCATCCGTTCATGATAGCACAACAACCATAAAATAAAATCTCATATTTTAATCCTTAATTTATATTATTAAAAGTACATCCCTCGGATGGGAATCATTAGATCCCCATCCCTATAAATTTAGCCACACATATTGTAATTAAATGACATAAATAAATAAAGATGGGAAAATAATATTAATTTAATAAATTAAAATTACCACAAACTTCAAAAGAACTTACTTTGATCCAACAGTACGATGATCTTCAGAAACGAAATTAATGCAGGAATAAACTTTGAACAAAATTTATAAACTGAAGGGATGAGTACTGAAAAATTAAATGAACAAAGCTCTTGAAAAGGAATAATAAAACTTTCATATTTCTATGTCTAACTATGAAAAATAAAGGCTAAAAACTAAGAACTCTAAAACTAAAACTCTCTCCTAAAATTAATTCTATCTAATTAATTCCTCTCTAATTCTCTAAAAAAAATCTCCCCTTCCCCGAAGTGTTTGAGTCGCTTTAAATAGACCCTCGTCGTGGAAGTCTCCCAAGCCAAAATTTTAGGGTCGATTAATCGACCAGGGAGGGTCGATGCATCGAGCCGCCAAAACATCCCAAAAATTTGCTTTATAGTGTCAGTTTCGTGTCAGACTCTGACTTGTCCTCGATTAATCGACCTATAGGGTCGATGCATCGACCCCCAGAAATCCGTGAAATTCAGCACTTTCTTTGTATCAGACATTGCTTCGGTATTTCGGCCATAACTTTCTGTCCCGAACTCGGATTAAGGTGATTCTTGCGCCGTTGGAAAGATGACGAAAAGATCTACAACTTTCATGTTTTGACAATTTCATAATTCGGCCTGTCCTGAAGGTCCAAATTTAGCCGCAAGTCGCACCAAGTTCTTGATTACCCAAAGTTGCAGTGTTTTGACATTATATTCAGAATTCTTGGGCTGTTTTTTATACTTTGCTTGTATTTACCTGAAACACTTCAAATCTAATCATTCTCATCAGATAGCCTTCATCGGACAGCTAAATATAGGTATTTAGGGGTGAAATATCATCATTTTTCAGTACTCATCATACCCCGAAACCTACACTTTGCTAGTCATCGAGCAAAGCAAACTAAAGAAAATAAATGTCACTTTCGTAGGGAACACGATTGCACTTAGCATGTGCAATAAGCCTTTAAACCCCTAGGTGATCCTAGTGGAGGAGTTGTGTCTCCTGAGGGTTTACAGTGAAGTTACCCACAAACTTCAATACATTTTTGAAATCATTGATAAAATTGAGTTTTCAAAACATGATTTTGATAACATATATACCATTCAAAAACAAAAATCATTAATCAATTCAACATGCGAATTCTCAATTTTAAATAACAATGTTATACTAATCATACTAATATCCATTCAAATTAGTCTAATGCTCAAATCGTTAGATAGCTCATCCATTCATGCCTAAACGTGAAGTGTGTGCATAACCAAACCAAAATTCATTCATCTCAGAACTAATTCAAACGGAAAATCGTTGGATCTGTTGTTTTGACTCAATCCTCACTTTGGGTATACTCTCAAAATATAAAGACACCGATAATGGATAGTTTTCGCACATATGTGAGAGGTCAATACAAAGCAAATAAAAAGGTCTCACATGATAAATGAAACACGATGCAATCAATGAACAAAAATAAATCTCATAAGAAGATACTTGTATGTCCTAAACATGTCATACCACGTGTCATAAGTATCACATATTTACTCTCCACAAGGCAGTTACTAATGCAAGATCAAATCATGAAGGTTTTTTTAGGGTTGTAATGGGGCTCAAGAAAGGGTAAGAAAGAATTGGAAGTTGGGATTCAAAGTTTCTGAGAAATTGAAAAAGAAACAACTTTTTTTATTTTTTCTATTTCTCTTCTTTTTCTTTTCTAATGTCTCACTATTTTTCTCAATTTTTTTTTTTCTATTCTTCTCAACTTTCTTTTTCTCTTCTTTTTTTCTTAAAGCACCTCATATTTTTCATTATTTTTCACAATTTTTTTCTTTTTTCTCCCCCCCTTTTTTTTTCTTTTTATTTTTGTCATACACTCTCAGTAAACACCACAACTCAGTATCTCTCCACTTACTCTCTTTTCGTTCACTCTCATCCCTCGTTCCTAATTTCTCATAAATAAGAAAGGTAAAGCTGAATTTTCAGAAATGGTGAAGGGTTAAAGGTTAACGTGGCTTATCAAAGAATGTATAAAGGTAAATTTTTCAATAGGCTCAAAGGGGTACTAGAAAGATAAATTTATTTGAGGTGGGGTATTTTAAGCACAAACGAGTCAAAGATGGCCTTCAATCATGTCCTTAAAAGATAGTAACCTTGCCCATTTGTCTTGAGTAGATATACAGTACATTCTAACATAATGATATGAATTTGATTTCATGCAAAGTCACAAGTCAAAATGAAGTGTATGAGATTATGCAAAATAATCCGTATTTAAAGAAAACTCTGAGTTTATATATTCACTCATCAATGACGGGAAATTAGCTCTAAAGCTCACTGGGTTTAGTCTCCACTAAGATCCTAAGATTCAACATTCAAGACAGTTCATCGATTTCTAAGTCTTAGCTTGGTATAAGTGTAAAAATTCTAAGCATGAATATCAAAATTATCCACAAAATATCACATTAAGCTTCATCATCTTAGATACAAGTAATCAAAATATGACACTAGTATTCTCAAAATTAAATTCACATGCATCATCAACTAAACTTTGAAAACAATCGTAAAATAATGTGCATGATGACTTCAAAATTTAAAAAAAAAAAAATTCAGATAAAACATATAAGTGACGCAAAATAAATAACCATACCCCCAAACCTAAAGATGACAATATCCGCATTGACTGAAAGAAGTAGCGCACCCCCAAACCTGTTTGAAAAAAGTACCTCAACACAAAGATCAGGTGTAGAGAATATGTGCATCAAATTGGAACATGACAAAAAATATATTGAAGGGAATATGATTACACTATTGAGGGAATTAAAAACAATCTAAACTAAACTAAACAAAACAAAAAGGAAAGAAGAAAAGAAAAAAAAAACTAACAAAACCTAAATCCTAAATCCTAAACTAAACATGAATCCAACTCTGTTAGTCATTGGTAGGCGGACCCATCCACCTCGGGTCACTTAAATTGATATTCTTAGGCACAAGGAACAATTTCTCCCAAAGATCAAGGGGAAATTGATGAGGCACCGCCGATTGTATGGATGGAGGTGGGGAGGCGAAAGTAGGAGATGAAGATGGGGGAGATGGTGACGGCATCACATCAATTATCTCGATATCAGTATTGATGCACGGTGTAGGAGATTTGGAACGATTTACCTTCTTTCGAGAAGGTTCCCCCCAGTAAGTAATGAACATCGGATCGAGGTCGATGATTTCAACATTGTTGGACAAAAAAGGGACCGTCCGATGAGAGCGGCGCTCCCGCTTTTTAGCAGTCTCCTCCATCTTTGATAATCGTGCTCTGGTGAGATATAATCTTCGAGCCAAAAGAAAGATTGTGCAGAGGTAATGAAAAGTGAGCCTAAAGGGGAATATAAAGGGAAAATTATATAGAGTTGGAGTAGGAGTGGAAAGAGGTGTCCTGTAAAAAAAAAACAATGAAAAGTGTGGCAGTACGTCTAAGGGAGTTCACGGACGTGAGAAAAGTGGCAAATTAGAGTTCCAATAGGAGTACCGTCGCAAAAAAAAACCAAAAAACGGTGGGGTCGATTAATCGATCCCTGAAGGTCGATGCATCGACCCTTTGGGGGTCGATGCATCGACTCCCAAAATATTTTTTTTTTTTTTTTTTTTTTCGCAAACATAGGGTCGATTAATCGATCCCTAAAGAAATTTTTTTTTTTTTTTTTCACAAACATTGGGTCGATTAATCGAGTATAACCCTCGATTAATCGACACCATCTTGGCAGAGAGTTGAAATTTTTTCAAAAAATGACATTTTAATGGTGCTTTTCAACTACTCTAAAGGCAACAGGTAATTAGCAAAATTTTGGCAATCCCACACAAATTAGAAAACACACTTTTTCATTGATAAATAAGATGATTACAAGGACACTTCTGATTTGACTCCTAAAATAAACAACCTAAACAAAAGAAAGAAAAATAACACAAAACGAAAAATCCTAATCCTAGACTAATCAAACTAATCATCTCCATCCTCCTTGGCCTGGCGGGCCCTGGCGCGCATCTCATCATAACTATCAGGCCACATGCGCTGCCCGATCTGATGGAGGAAGGAACGATCATAGTGGCTACGGCGCAGGAGTACACCATATTGTCGTTGCTGCTCCTCTTGTAAAGAGTTAATTTGGGCTTGGAGCGAGCCAAGCGACACACCCTCCTCGGGTCCTTGATCAGGTGCATGTTGGTCATCCTGGCGGACACGGCGACGCTGGCGTGGGGGAGCCGGTTGGGCTGGTACATCAGCAGGGGCATCAGGGACATTTCCCAAGAGACGCATATTGCGGTTCCATTGGGACGCACCATAACGATAGAATGCAAGGTCCCCGATATCATCATCCCGGTAGAACGGGAAACGAAGGAAATTAAGCAATTTCATAACATAATGGGGGAAGTAGATCAACGGGGCTTCACCAGTTGTAGGTTTAGTGAGTTCGTCATGGCATCGCCACATGCCATCATAAATAATCCTGGGCACGTTGATCCATGAATTACGGTGGGCCCCATAAAGCGCTTGAACCCGATCACCGGTGCGCTCAGAAACGTGGCCACGGGGGCAGAGATTGTTACTGACCACACTATCCCAAAACAAAAGTGGGAGCGACAACGCCGATCGCCTAGTGGCGATCCCAGAAGAAAATATGCCGCGGCACATCTCGTTGATTATATCCTCCTGAGACTCGTCGAGTTCCTCACCCAAAGTGTGATTGTGAGGGCGCTCGCATGAAACATTGAAAACCTCCGCAATGGTGTGCGGATAAATCGGGCGCGACCACCCATCAATTGAAACAGTGAAGTGGGCGGCGACTTGATTCTCGACGGAGGCGGGCACCCATGCCATGTTCTGATAGAATAACCGAACAACACATTCGGACACTTTGATCACGGGCGGAGTGAGGAGAAAATGGGCATTGAGAGTCATCGCATAGGCGAGGGAAACGGCGTAGGCAGTGCTTGAAAAGCCGCGAGATCAAAAACATATTCGGAACACAGGTCGCGGGTCGCGAAGTGACCACTTGGCTGATCACGTGGATGACCAGCAGGGCATTGTACAAGTCTTTGCGGCGCGGCAGAGGTCGAAGCCATGATTGCACTGTCAGAATGTCGGAGGCAGTGAGAAAAAATAGGATACAAACTCAATGAAAATCGTAGTGAGACTGCTCCATTTAAATAGGCGCAAAGGCGTCCTCTCGGGACGGACACACGCAAAATAATCGATTAATCGACCAAAAGGGTCGATTAATCGACTCCATTGAAAACGGGCGCGTCAGAAGTCCCGACGCATGGAAACACGCAACGTCTTTAAGTGAAAAGACGCAACATCCAGAAGTGGAAAAGTTGATTAATCGACTTACTTCCTCGATTAATCGACATAAATCGAGGCAGATAAAAACCAAAAACGCACGCCCCGAAATCAAATTCGATTAATCGACTCAAAAAGAGTCGATTAATCGACTACAAATAAAAACAAAAACTGACAGATTTTCAACAGAGCACGATTTCCAAAATCAGCAGTCGATGCATCGACTCAAGGAGTCGATCAATCGACTAAAAAAAAGTCAAAAACCATCATAAATGCAGTCTCCTTAAAAAAGGGGACTCCATAAATACTATCGATTAATCGACCAAAAGGGTCGATTAATCGACCTTGGGAAGGTCGATGCATCGACCCAAGGTGGGTCGATGAATCGACAGAGGGGGTCGATGCATCGACAGAGGGGGTCGATGCATCGACTCCCAAAAAAATTATTATTATTATTATTTTATTTTTTATTTTTTTAATTTTTTTTTTAAACAAAACAAAACCAAACGGAAAGTACACATTTGGGTTGCCTCCCAATGAGCGCTAGTTTAAAGTCGATAGCTCGACCTTGGGAATCGCTCAGTCAGGGTGAGCCAGTGGATCACTCAAAGAAAGAGTGTCAGAGAATGCAATCGCATTCTCAAGGAACGGTTTCAATCGCTAACCGTTAACTCGAAAAACATTCCCGTGTTTCGGGTTGATAATATCTACTGCCCCATTGGGGAGTATTCGAGAGATTTTGAAAAGACCATTCCAACGGGTTTTTAGTTTCCCCGGAAATAGGTGAAGTCGGGAATTATAGAGTAGAACCTGTTGACCAACAACAAACGATTTCCGCAGAATAGATTGATCATGAACCCGTTTCATACGGTCCTTGTACAATTGAGCACAGTCATATGCATCAGCACGGATTTCTTCTAATTCATTTATTTGGAAACCCCTTTGGGTACCAGATTTCAGGAGATCGAAATTCAATGACTTAACGGCCCAAAATGCTCGATATTCCAGTTCAACACGGAGGTGACATCCTTTACCAAAGACCAACCGATACAGTGACATGCCAATCGGAGTTTTAAATGCAGTCCTATACGCCCATATAGCGTCATTCAACTTTAACGACCAGTCTTTACGGTTCGAATTGATTGTCTTTTCTAAAATCCGCTTAAGTTCCCGATTAGAGACTTCAACTTAGCCACTTGTCTGAGGATGGTAAGGTGTAGCAACTTTGTGTGTGACACCATATTTCTTCATTAATTGGGTGAACACTTTATTGCAAAAGTACTTTTCACCCCATCACGACATCGCCTTTGAATGCCAAACGCGGAAAAACACTTGATCCTTGAGAAATTTGATCACTACTCTGTGATCATTAGATTTACAAGCCACGGCCTCTACCCATTTCGAAACATAGTCAACACCGACAAGAATGAACGTATTTCCAAACGAATTCGGGAAAGGACCCATAAAATCGATCCCCCAAACATCAAATAATTCAACTTCTAAAATTGGATTGAGCGGCATCATGTTGCGCTTTGTGATTCGCCCAAGATTTGAAGCGACAGATTTGCAATGTTGATGACAATCCTTAAATATCGTCCAAGAAAAACCACTTTGAAAGATCTTTGTTGCAGTCTTTTTGGAACTAAAGTGACCTCCACAAGCTAACTCATGACAGAACGAGATGATTCGTGGTTGCTCAGATTCAGGAATACATCTTCGTATGATTTGATCAGGACAGTATTTGAATAAGTACGGATCTTCGAAAAAATAGTGTTTCACCCGAGCTAAGAAAATAGATTTCTCATTCTTCGACCAATGGTGAGGTAATTTCTCTGTGACTAGGAAATTGACAAGATCTGCATACCAAGGTGGGCAATCAATCCTGAACAACTGTTCATCCGGGAAGTGCTCCAAGATCGGAACAGGCTCGTCAGGTTTCTCAATAATTATTCGTGACAAGTGATCGGCCACCACATTTTCTGAGCCTTTCTTGTCCTTGATCTCCAAATCGAACTCTTGCAACAACAAGATCCACCTAATTAAACGTGCCTTAGCGTCTTTCTTAGCGAACAGATAACGCAGAGCAGCGTGATCTGTGAATACCACAACTTTAGATCCTAATAAATAGGATCGAAATTTATCCAATGCGAAAATTACTGCCAAAAGTTCCTTTTCAGTGGTCGAGTAGTTCAACTGGGCATCGTTGAGAGTGCGACTCGCATAGTAGATTACATGCGGTAATTTTTCTATTCGTTGCCCCAAAACAGCTCCAATTACATAATCAGAGGCGTCGCACATAATTTCGAACGGGAACTCCCAGTTCGGAGATTGAATAATTGGAGATTTTATCAATTCGGCCTTAATGGTTTCAAAGGCTCGCACACATTTATCATCAAAGATGAATAGGGCATCTTTTGAAAGTAAGCTGCAGAGCGGCCGTGCTATCTTACTGAAATCTTTAATAAAATGCCTGTAAAAATCGGCGTGGCCCAGAAAAGATCTGATTTCCTTCACTGTCCTTGGTGGTGGTAGGTCGGCAATTAAATCAACTTTAGCCTTATCAACCTCAATACCCTGGGACGATATGATGTGTCCCAAAACAATGCCATCTTTAACCATGAAGTGACATTTTTCACAATTAAGAACAAGGTTCTTCTCCTGGTATCGTGCAAGCACTAGCGACAAATGATTCAAACAGTCAGCAAAACTGTTTCCATGTATCGAGAAGTCGTCCATGAAGACTTCAAGGAATCACTCGACCATATCCGAAAAAATACTCAGCATACATCTTTGGAATGTAGCTGGTGCATTACAAAGCCCAAACGGCATTCGTCGGTAGGAGAAAGTACCAAAAGGACATGTGAAAGTGGTCTTCTCCTGATCCTCCGGTGCAATGACTATTTGGTTATACCCGGAATAGCCATCGAGAAAGCAATAGTACTCATGCCCGGCCAATCTTTCTAACTTCTTATCGATAAACGGAAGTGGAAAGTGATCTTTCCTCGTCATCAAATTTAACTTTCGATAATCAATGCACACTCTCCACCCTGTTTGAATTTTTGTAGGGACCAGCATGTTTTCTTCATTCTTCACCACTGTGATTCCCGATATCTTAGGGACCACTTGTGTCGGGCTGACCCATTTACTGTCCGAGATTGGGTATATGATTCCAGCATCTAATAGTTTGATTACCTCATTTCGGACCACATCTTGCATTATAGGGTTCAGTCTCCTCTGTGGTTCTCTAGAAGGCTTAGCATTGTCTTCCAAATGGATTCGGTGCATACACACCGTCGGACTAATGCCTTTGATATCTTTTATCGACCAACCGAGGGCACTTTTGTGCTCTTTGAGTACATTCATGAGTTGGCCTTGCTGATTCGCATCCAATGTCGATGATATTATAACGGGTTGAGTTTCATTCTCCCCCAGGTAGGCAAACTTGAGATTTTCCGGAAGAGGTTTAAGTTCTAAGGACACTTTCTCCTCCTCTTTCGGCTTTTCCTTGATTAATTCAATTTGAGTTCCACACTCTATTTCCTATTCTTCACCCAGACGTGGTGTGGAGTCCAACATGTGATTTACTTCTTGGATTAATTGATCCACATCAAAATTTTCTCCAAAATACGCAAGACAAGCTGCTAAAGGATCTTCAGATTCATATGCATTAAATATTTCCCCTACAATTTCATCGAGTATGCATGCTTGTGCATGATCATCATCCTCCATGGGCTGCTTGGCAATATTAAAAATATTGAGTTCCACTGTCATATTCCCGAATGACAGATTCATGATCCCGTTTCAAAAATTGATCAGCGCATTGGAGGTTGCTAGGAATGGTCTTCCTAGAATCACTGGAATATTATTCTTCAAATTTGATGTCGGTTCAGTGTCTAGAACAACAAAATCTACAGGAAAGTAGAAAGAATTCACCTTGATGAGGACATCTTCCACAATTCCTCGAGGGATCTTTACGGACCGATCAGCTAACTGAAGGGTCATCGCAGTGGTCTTAAGTTCTCCCAATTCGAGCTCCTTATACACAGAATAAGGCAACAAGTTGACACTTGCTCCTAAATCCAAAAGGGCCTGATCAATACGGTTATCGCCGATGATTATCAAGATTGTAGGACAACCTGGGTCCTTGTATTTGATTGAGAGTTTTGCTTGCAACACTGAACTAACCAGCTCGGCTAAGAAAGCCTTTTTCGGAATATTTGTCTTTCTTTTGATTGTGACCAATTCCTTCAAAAATTTAGCATAAGCAGGTACTTGACGGATGGCATCCAGGAAGGGAATATTAATTTTTAATTGCTTGAAAACCTCATTTATTCCTTCCACATCGTGATTCCTCAGTGGTGCCATCAATCTTTGCGAGTACGGTGCTTTCAGAACAAAACTTTTCTTCTGTTCACTCTTGTCATCTAATATTTCTTTTGCTTGTACTTTGTCATCAATTTCTTCTCTCTCTTCAGATTGCTTCTCTCTATTAGACTCTTCCTCCTCCTCTGGCAACACTACTTTGTTATCGACCTGCTTTCCAGATCTCAACATTGTGATTGCCCGAATTTGTTGTTGATTATCCTCTTATGTTGAAGTTGATGTTTGTTCAACAACCATTTGGCCCCGTGGGTTAGGAACAGGTTGGCTTGGAAACGAACCTTTTTCTCTTTCACAGAGAAAGGATGCCAATTGCCCAATTTAGGTCTCTATTTTAGAGATTGAGGACGTGTGAGAATGAATGAGTTTCATCAGGTCCTCAGTAGAAGGAGTTTGTATATGAGGACGTTGGGCAGGATTTCCCTATGGGTTGTTAAATTGTGTGGTGGAAATGTTTAAGACAAAATTTTGTTGTGGTTGGTTTTGATAACCTCCCATTGGTTGTGTAAACTGAAATTTCTGGTTCATTTGTCGTGGCTGCCCAACCTGATTTTGATTGTATTGAAATTGATTCGGGTTATTGAACCCTTGCTGCTAAAATTGCCCTTGACCATAGTTCTGCTGCGGTCCTTGATTGAAATTTTGTTGGGGATAAAAGTTCGTCCCCTGTTTCCTGGGCTGCATTCTTTGATTATCTTGTTTCCATGAGAAATTTGGGTGGTATCTCCAGCTATTTGGGTTATTCTCATTGAAAACGTTTCCTTGATTCCGCCCATAATTATTCACAACATTTAGCTGTTCAGATGTGTCTTCATGATAGTTCTGCATTGAAGGACAATCATCTGCCATATGCATTGGACTTGCACAAATTGAACATGGCTCAGGTTGTGTATTGACCATATGCACATTCTTCTTTAATTTTAATTCCTCCACTTGTTGAGTGAGGAAATCAATTTTAGCCATCAGATCTGGGGAATCCTTTACTACGTATAGTCCTCCTTTCTTGGTTGAACTCCCGGCTTGATCACGGGCTTTGACTGATTGTTCCCGAGTCTTTGTGAAATCCCAGTGCTGAGAATCCTCAGCTAGCTTTTCTAGGAAAGCATAAGATTCGGTTTCCTTAAGGCTCAGGAATCCTCCGCCATTCATTGACTCCACCAGATGTCTATTTGGTTGATTCAGTCCATTGTAGAAACACTGGACCAGTCTCCACTTTGAGTATCCATGGTGCGGACATTTGAGTAAGAGATCCATGAATCTATCCCAAGCTTCATATAATCTCTCATCTTCCTCTTGCGTGAAATTCGTGATTTCACGTCTAAGGACATTCGTCTTTGCCATAGGGAAGAACTTTGACAGAAACTTTTTGACTATCTGATCCCAGGTGGTTATGGATCCCGATGGTAGAGAATTTAACCATGCTTTTGCTTTATCCTTTATAGAGAAAGGAAATAAGCGCAGCCTAACAGATTCTTCGCTGAAATTTTGGTAAACAGATGAGCAAACTTCGACGAAGTCTTTAACGTGCTGGTATGGATCTTCTCGCTCCATGCCATGAAAGATTAGAAGGATTTGGATGACATTTGTCCAAATTTCAAACCGGCCACCAGGTGTGGCGGGGTATACAATGCATGATGGGGTATTTATAGTTATCGGAGAAAACAGTTCTCTCAATGTTGGTTCTTCCTCTTTTTCGAGTTGCCCATTCATGTTGTCAGTCATATTGACTTCAATAGATGATTCACTTAAAAATTTCGGCCTTGATCCAGCGTCCTTACGATTTGACCGGCAGGCACGTTCGATCTCAGAATTTAACGGTTCTAAATTTCTTTCTTTAGAGGACCTAGCGTGCATGCAAATGATGCACAGAGTGGAGGTTTCAGGCACGAAAACCTCAGAAATTTTTTTTTTTTTTTTTTTTAGAGATCGATTGATCGAGTGTGAGTCTCGATCAATCGAGGAAGGGTCGATGCATCAACAATGGGGGTCGATGCATCGACTCCCAGCAAAAAAAAATTTTTTTTTTTTTTTTAGAGATCGATTGATCGAGTGTGAGTCTCGATCAATCGAGGAAGGGTCGATCCATCGACAATGGGGGTCGATGCATCGACTCCCAGCAAAAAAAATTATTATTATTTTTTTTTTTTAATTAAGCAGAAATACTATTTTAATCCTCGAAAATTCTTAAAATTTATTGTCTACCAAAAATTCAGATTTTCTTAATTTGGTCCCCGACAACGGCGCCAAAAACTTGATGTGATTTTTAATGTGATGTTTTACTCGCAAGTGCACGAATCGGTTTGTATATAGTGGGTGCGGAGTACGAGATCGTTCCCACGAGGACTAATTTTGAAAGATCTAAAAGAGACAAGCAATTTTAGAAATCTATGAAGATCTAACAGTATTCTACCAGTTTTATGATTTAAGCGGTTGATGAGATGGTAATTAATGACTACAAAAATAAAACTTAATTGATAATTCAAAAGTAAAGGTAAAGATGATGATAAAGATGAAGATGCTAAATCCTCCCATCTTTGGTCCGTTCTTCCCGTAATATAAATCTAAGGATTAAATTATGAGATATTTCATTGGTAACAAACATCTTTTATGGAAGATCAATGGTCAACACCCTAATAGGTTCCACGTTGCATCCCTGCAATCAGGACTTAGATGATTTTCATATATATATCTGGGATCAAGGGCATGGCTAGGCACACATGATCTCAGGTTCAAATAAAAATCATCCCCAAAGTAGGTGAAAATTCCAACAAGAATACCACTTATAAATCTGAAATCAAGGGCATGGCTAGGCACACTTTATTCAGATTAGGAAGTATTTAAGATAAAATTACCATTACAGATCCAAGATCCAGGGCATGGCCAGGCACACTCGATCCCAGAACATAATCGTAATTAGATCCGCACGATGAAAGCAAAAAGACCATAACAATGATTGGGTAAAATTACCGTCACAGATTTGAGATCCCGGGCATGGCTAGGCACACGCGATCCCAGTTAGTGGCGGGGATTTCATCCGTTCATGATAGCACAACAACCATAAAATAAAATCTCATATTTTAATCCTTAATTTATATTATTAAAAGTACATCCCTCGGATGGGAATCATTAGATCCCCATCCCTATAAATTTAGCCACACATATTGTAATTAAATGACATAAATAAATAAAGACGGGAAAATAATATTAATTTAATAAATTAAAATTACCTCAAACTTCAAAAGAACTTACTTTGATCCAACAGTACGATGATCTTCAGAAACGAAATTAATGCAGGAATAAACTTTGAACAAAATTTATAAACTGAAGGGATGAGTACTGAAAAATTAAAGGAACAAAGCTCTCGAAAAGGAATAATAAAACTTCCCTATTTCTATGTCTAACTATGAAAAATAAAGGCTAAAAACTAAGAACTCTAAAACTAAAACTCTCTCCTAAAATTAATTCTATCTAATTAATTCCTCTCTAATTCTCTAAAAAAAATCTCCCCTTCCCCGAAGTGTTTGAGTCGCTTTAAATAGACCCTCGTCGCGGAAGTCTCCCAAGCCAAAATTTTAGGGTCGATTAATCGACCAGGGAGGGTCGATGCATCGAGCCGCCAAAACATCCCAAAAATTTGCTTTATAGTGTCAGTTTCGTGTCAGACTCTGACTTGTCCTCGATTAATCGACCTATAGGGTCGATGCATCGACCCCCAGAAATCCGTGAAATTCAGCACTTTCTTTGTATCAAACACTATTTCAGTATTTCGGCCATAACTTTCTATCCCAAATTTGGATTGAGGTGATTCTTGCGCCGTTGGAAAGATGACGAAAAGATCTACAACTTTTATGTTTTGATAATTTCATAATTCGGCCGTCTTGAAGGTCCAAATTTAGCCGCAAGTCGCACCAAGTTCTTGATTACCCAAAGTTGCAGTGTTTTGACATTATATTCAGAATTCTTGGGCTGTTTTCTATACTTGGCTTGTATTTACCTGAAACACTTCAAATCTAATCATTCTCATCAGATAGCCTTCATCGGACAGCTAAATATAGGTATTTAGAGGTGAAATATCATCATTTTTCAGTACTCATCAGGTGGACAGTGGAAACCCATTGTAGACTAACTCTTTTTTATAGTCAAATTATCTAAAATCTGTCATCTTTATTGATACTTTCTAAATTCTTCTTGAATATTTTTTAATATCTAATAAATCCTTGTACTTATAAAAATATGAGGTGGATTTAAAAAAGTAATTTTAAAGGGGAGAAATTTTAGAAAATTTCTCTTTTTTATATAACAGGGTTTCTAGGACTCTTAGAGCACCCGATAAAATCCCTAAGCACGTGCAACACCCACACATCATACATACTAGGTGAGTATGGATAAATCCCTGCTAGTGGTCAATAAGGGGAGGAATTTGCACTCAGGACTAGGGGTGGCAACAAGCCAGGCTTGAACGTACCCAAGCTCGGCCCGGGCTCGAGGCAGGCTTATGATTCCAAGCTCAAGCCCGGCTTGGCCCGTTTATTCATAGGAAAGCTGAATAGAATGAGATTATGGAAGGGGAGATGCGGAGGCTTCTTTAGTCTTTTATCCTTTCAATAATTTTTTTTCAAAATATAAGATATCTTGGAAATCTTTTTCTATTGGGAATATGAGATCTGTAAAATCTTTTTTATTGGCAACATAATTTCTTATTCCGAGTTTGAGATTACAATTAGACTAGCTGTTAGGGATGCAAGTTCGGTGTACTGAGCATAATCAAACCCGAATTTTTCGGTGTTCGGTTCGGTACACCCCAGACCGAAACCGAACCGAACCCCGAAACCCATTCGGTTCGGTTTGGTCTGTTTTTTTACTTGAAATCGAAACTGAAATCGATTCGGATTGATTCGGTGTAGGTAAAATACCTACCTATTTTCAGTTTTCTTCATTTTTTTCAACTTTTTTTGTTTACTCAACCTACCCCCTCAGTTTTCGGTTTCGAGCCACCCAAACCAAAACCGAACCAAATTGGGGTTTGGTTTGGTTTGTGTCGAGTTTCGGTGCGGTCCGATTCTGGAGCCTTGGTTTTCAGTTTGGTTTCAGTGTTTGGTTTGAAACTAGCATCCCTACTAGCTATTGAGAGAGAGATAGTGAGAGAGAGAGAGAGAGAGAGAGAGCTGCATGATTTGCTCTATTTTAATTGGAATGCATGAGATTGGTGATAGGAGGCTATCAAATATGAGAGCACGACGGGCTTAGGGTTTAAGCTCAAGCACTGCCCGTTTAATTTTCGAGCTTAAAATGCTAGCCCAAGTCTAGCTTGCGGGCTTCATAATCAAGCCCAAACCCATTTTAAAACGGGCTAGTGGCTACCCAGCCCATTTCCACTCCTACTCATTGTTAGGTCCCGTAAAATCTGGATCGTTAATCAATCGCCTACCGTCACATGATTGCCGAGAGAAGTGCCGCTAGGCTGGTGATCACCTTGATTCATTGTGGATTTCTCACGAGCATCTATTACCCGATCCTTGACTTTAGTGCCCTTGGATCCATTGTAGTGCTATTACCACACATTATTTTTCTACTCACAAATGGAATATTAAGCCCATATATATAGACTGCTTAGATATATCACCAATATTCAAGGAGAAACGGTCGGTGATTAATCATAATTAAACACATAGTTGTAACTGACTGATGCATAATGAGATTCTTAATCTCTATTGATGAGGTCGCATGACAACATGTACCAACATCTCCTACTTGGTCATGGAGGCTGAATCAATATTTCATATCGTCTTTGCCATTGTAGGATTTATCATGTTTCATCGGTCATGAGATTTTACACGCCAAAAATAGATTTACCCATCATAACAAAACATATTACAGTCATGAGGTTTTGCATGCTAAAAGGGATTTACCCGTCATGATCAAACTTATCTCAATCATGAGGTTTTGCACGTCAAAACGGATTTACCCTTCATGACAAAATTTTCTTATTATGAGATCTTATACACTACATAACTATGTAGTTTATATACCATCAAATAATTTCTGTACACTATCTTCTACCATTGTACAAACCTATACATTAATTTGAAATTATATATATATATATATATATATATCTTTGATCATGGATATTTATACACTAAAGCAGATTTAATCAATATTGATAAAATTTCAAGTGCTTTGGAATTAACAAACTTAGGCGTCCCCAAGTCCAACAAATTTTCATACTTATACCTTTTAACAAAGGATCAATAGTTAATAGAAGGAATATGACGCAGTCACTTCACCCTTCTAAACTACATCCAAGATGCGGCATCATCAATTCTACAATCGATCGATCATATTTTAATCATACTATTATCAAAGTATCCAGGCCCAAGGGTTATATCAACTTCAAGTCTTTTTGAAGTGTTTTATCCAGACAACCTAAAAAATTCGCATTACGCAACATTTTTCTTACTCAATATGAGTATTTGGGTAAACAAATCCCAACAACTCCAAAAAGAAAAACATAATCTGATGTGACTTTTTTTTCATATCTTTATTCTCAACATGATGATAACTTAAGTTGGTCAATTAGCAATGAAATTTTCACTATTATAGATTTTCTATCATGCTAAAAGAATGATCATTTGGCCCAATCAAATTAAATGGTTATAATTGATCAAAACAAGCTAGTTTCCTAATTATAAACTCTCGCTTTTTGATAAATACTCCCATCTTTTTATAGGCACTCCCACTTTTCTATGGGTACTCTATTTATTCACATGTCTCGAATGACAAATATCATGTGTCTAAGTTATCCATTAATTAGCAACAATATTTTATACCTATCAATACATGCCTATAGCATAAATTGCGTACACATTATATGTGTTCCATTGTGCTATCTCTAACACTTTTTATATATGTATTTAACCTCTGATGTTCAATCAAATCAATAACTAATACATGCATCGATATAATAAAAAATTATAACCATGATATGATCAATAAAATAGCACACAAAACACCATAAAATTATATTCATGAGTTTAGAAAAATGACCATTGCGGCCATACCATCCATAGTATAATTGAATCCAACACGAACCATAATGCAACCTTCTTAAGGTGTGAGGGTTTCAGACCAAATTTGCTTGAAGTCAATCAGAATCTTCTTAGCCTCTATTAGAAAGATTTAAATATATCATAAAAAATAAATAAGAAGCCACTTAAACATTCTTAAGTGTATGTGAAAAACATTTGTAACTTTCAAGGAAGGAGAAACATATTTTTGAACCTGAATCATTTCTTTCAAAAGTATCTTCGGCCTAGTATTATAGGCTTGGATTTAGCTTGATTTTATAGTTTCAGCCTTTTTTAAAGTCCCTTATAAATAGATATGTATCCTCACTGGCATAGTGAAAAATTTTGTTTTCGGTAATTTTTCGGTGGGGGATCCTTTTAGTACATTTCGGATTAATTTCGATATATTTTGAAAAGATTTCGAGAAAATTTCGGAGATTAAAAATATAAAAAATATATATTTGATATTTTTTTAAAAAATTAGGAATTGATCCAAGCACTGCCGCCAAGCTCAAGCATAGAACTACTGAAGAAAAATTGACAAAGGGTACCATTATACTCACCCACTAGGCTGCTTTCTCACCCCTCCTTCTTTAGTCGGCATGCATTGACCGCCTTTGAATCAGATGGTAGAGGTCTTTTTTCATCTTCATCTTCTGCACAATGGATCTAAGGATCGTGGGCGTACCATCAGACGTCGGTGCTTTTATTACACATGGCACATATCTCAAAAAGTGGACCTTAAATTATATGACCTCCATCACGCTCAAGCATATTTTAGCATCACCTTTTGAGATGTGTGCTATGCATAATAAAAAACAGACCGTCTGATGGTACGCCCACGATCTATAGATCCAGTGTGCAAAAGATGGAGATAAAAATGACCTTCACCATCTGATTCAAAGCTGGTCAATGCATGCCAGGTGGAGGTGATGGTGGAGAAAAAGCAGCCGTTTTGGGGGTGAGTAGTGTATCCATTGGCAATCTGCAAGCGAGTTTAGTCCCACATCGTTTAGAAAAAAAACTTCCAACTTTACTCCACCTATAAAACCTACTTTCACTTACACAATGAGACGTGTGGTGCCTACTTAGTGAGCAATGTGTGGTGTCAACGTGTGGTGAGCGGTGACTGTTTATTTGCCACATTAAATAAAAATTAAATTTTAAAAGGAAAATACTGGAATGTTGACGAAATTTCGACGAAACTTTCGTTGAACCTTCATTTCGGCAAACTTCACGAAATTTTGCTGCGAAATTTGTCACTATGCTCACTGGACCTTCTCAATTTATAAATGATTTTTGGCCTCACAATTAATTTATGGGTTATGCATCTAATGGTAATGATTTTTGGCATCACAATTAATTTATGGATTATGCATCTAATGGTCCAAATCTGACTTTGGAAATCCAACTGTTGAAATATCATGAAAGTATATCAGTTATCTCACATGCTATAAAAGCATGCAAACGTTTAAAGCCTCTAATAAATCTCACACATAATAATAATTAGCCAAGAAAATCTAAATAGAATTTCTAATTTAATTCTTTCCTAATTGGGTTATTTAGACTCAATTAGGTATGCATGCTCATCCCAACATTGGGTTATTTATCCACAATTAGCAATAATATTTAATTCTTAAAGTTTTCATGCAATTTAAAAATTAAATAATTACATATATAGAAATATACTTCAATGAAAATATTAAATAATATAAATTTTAAATTAATGAGAATTAAATCGAATTTACACATGACATGAGGGTACGTGCATTGTGCCGATTTATCCATCTTCACCATGAATATTCAATCTGAGAGATGTGAATATTCAATCGCATGACCATTTTCACACTTATATCTCCCACTTTACCAAATGGGCCGATGAGCTCTTTTAACTAAAGTAAATTGTACATGACTGGCCCAATAACTACGATTTGTAAATTGGACTGGACTCAACTAATTTGTTGAAATCATACCAAGACTTAAATAGGCACATGTCATGCACCACTAAATTTTTCATACACAACTAAATTTATCATACACAACTTGAAACTGAGTCATTTTAATCCGGGTTGGACCTAACTTGATCCAATAAGGTTGTCAAAATCTTACCTAAGTCTCACCTGGCAACTTATCATACTAGGAATATTAAATCTCACATGTCATAAGGTTTTATACGCAAAATGGATTTTCCCGTCATAAACATGTCTAATATCCGATTGCAAAAATTCATTTAGACGTTTTCAAAAATAAAATCAAACATTATATGATAAACCAATCATCTAATGTTGGTATGCTCCCACTATTCTAGGCATTTCATCATATATTTACTATAAAAAAAAAAATTATGAGATTAAGGTTCGAAAATATACCGTTCTCGTTTTAAGTTTACCGATTTATGTGTTGAAGCCCATTGTTTTCAAATTTGACGGGGAGACCAATTTTGATCGTTGATTGGAGAGCACAACAACGTACTTCTCATTCTTTTTTTTTAGAAGCCCCTTTCATCTTCTTCTAATTTTCTTTTTTTGCAAGTTGATCATTCAAAGAAGATTTATATGATGATCATTGGCACGTGATTTACAATAACAAGAAGATGGTAATGATCAACAACAACGACTAGTCAGTGATATTGCTCTATCTTAGGTGATGACGGGAGTTATGGATTGTTCAATCAATCAGTGAATCGATCAACAAAAGTGGATGTTTTGCCCTTGATTGGTGATCAATGGTGATGCAGTTTGTAAGCTGCTAACAATAGATGTGAATTGAAGTTGGTCACTTGATAATGATTGGACGATCAAGATGCCACTAAAAATAATTGTTGGTGATGACAATGATGGGGATTGATGACAAACGGAAACCACCAATTAGTGAATTGCTCTAGTGGTTGATTGAATGCTTTGATGCCTCTGTTAGGTCCCGTGAAATCTGGACCGTTGATCAATCGCATACCGTCACATGATTGCCGAAAGAAGCGTCGCTAAGCTGGTGATAGCCTTGATTCATTGTGAATTTTTCTAGCATCTATTACCCGATCCTTGACTTTAGAGTCCTTGGATCCATTGTAGTACTATCACCACACATTATTTTTCTACTCACAAATGAGATGTTAAGCCCATATATATAGACTGCTCAAATATATTATCAATGTTCAAGGAGAAACAACCCTCTTTAATCACGTAACAGTCGGTGATTAATCACAATGAAACACATAGTTGTAATTGACCAATGCATAATGAAATTCTTAATCTCTATTGATGAGGTCGCATGACAACATGTACCAACACTCAGTACCTTAGCTTCTTGAGGTGTGGTCCCGACAATGTGCCAACCCGTGCAAATCAGTGAAGGTCAAAAGTTTACCTTCACTGATGTGCATGCTTAAGAATAACAGTGGCTAAATGGATATTGACCCTAGTGTCCGCTCCTAAGATATGAGCCCAACTCCAACCCATTTACAATTCTGGCGGGTATCAGGCCCAGACCCAACCTTCTTACTGGTTAAATGGTTAGGTTTGAGGGACTTGGGCCTGGTTCTAAACTCAGCTATGGCCATCGAGGTGGAGCGTATTTCTCTATGGAAGCTGCAAGGTTAGCCAAAACTCACATATATCTTTCTTACCTTGTAAATAAAGTGTTGATATTACTGTACTACGTGCCCAACCTGAGTACCACACGTGCCAGATCAATCTACTTGTACAAATGGCCAAAGCTTTTAACTATGGTTTTTAACCTATGCCTAAGTTAAAACGTTTTATTGGAAAATAGCGTCCACCTGACCTTTGTACCATCTAAATGCCCAACTATGCTGCACGTGTGATCCACGTTTAAAAAGACAAAGTTTGTTACCAAGCATGCAACTTAGCTACAAAATTTCTGAATTAAAACTGAATTATGGTGGCTAATAAAACTTCCATGGAATTATGCGCGTGAGCTCGCGTCATTATCGGACACTATTATATGGAGCACCGAGTTTATACAAACAAAATGCATGCCGCTGGTGTGGTGCGTTGTAATCTAGCCTACACTTAATTATAATTTTCCACTTTATAATGGAAGTATACTTATATAAAGGATAATGGCTCCTTACTCACATTTAGTGGTGTTTAAAGGATCTAACACCATTAAATTTGAAACTTTTATCTCACATAGTTGAAGTGAGTTTTATCATTGGGTCATGTGGCGCACATTTTGACTAATCTTAATTGTCCAAGTGACAATCCATCTTTGTAGCATATCTTAGCTCAAAAAAGCACACCTATAAGTTGGTATGAACCATCTAATTGGTGAACTTTGATATCATCTATTCAAACTAAAAAATTGAGTTGGTATTATAATCAACAAGATCGGATGGTTTGAATCGCTCAAAAAGCTTAATTTTTGAACCCATTGCCCATTAATGTATGATCTATCACTTTATAGTATAGATTTTTCAAATAGTCAACAATTAATGATATGAGATCATATAAACTACTAAAAGAAAGAGAGAAATGGGCAATATTGTGATAATCTTGTTTTCTATCACATTGGTAGAGAATACTTCTATATATGAAGGTTAGTATATTTAATTACAATCTTTCAAGATAATTATTATTTGATTTATTTTGTAAAATAAAACTAATCAAATCTATTCTAACCCATCAACCCAACTATTCTTCATTTCTTTCTTAAATTATTTCTTTCTAAAATTATAAAATACACATCATATGCAGTTTGAAAGTAGATCGGACGGTAAAAGATTCAATCACATCTAGCTTGAATATAAGTACTTTTTATTTTAAAGCTAGTCACTCAGTTGCGAAGCCAGCCTTGCAGCCATGCCGTATAAGTATGACCAGAAGTCTCCTAGTACACAAATCGAATAAGACCCTACCTTTTTAACGGTAGGATTGCTTGGAATCCAAATAATCAAATCGAATAAGACCCTACCTTTTTTGTCTTACTCTTTATCACATCAACTTTGCTTGAACCTTGATTTAGCGTGCAGTCAAGATTCTACAATTTTTAAGGGCAGACGATCGGGTAAGATTGAAAATCCTATTCCACCTGGACCATTACACTTTTGTCTTATATTATAGTCTTTAAAGCATAAAAGTATCATTGAATTGCTCAACAGTCGCCCTCAGGCAGCACACTCGATTTATTCCCTCTGAAATTCTGTGCACGTTCGCCTGCGCAGCACGGCCTTTTGCGCCAGAATCTTTTGAACGTGTGATTTAAATTACTCAACAGTCAACACGTTTTAAATGAACGGTTGAAATCAATTGTAAATATTTATAAGAGCCATTATTTGCATACCCTTTTTAAGTGGTTCATGAAAGACTTTTGTATTTTATAGAGTGTAACATGTGAAAATATAATTTAGGTCGGCTGATTTGAAGTTCATGATTTATAGATTCTTAGTGTATAAGATTAGAGCAAAACACAATATTTATCATATGACTTATTATTGTTAATTGTTGAATCAAATAATAGTCTTTGATTATATTTAATCACACGATGAAGATTATATTTCGTGTCAATCTTACCCACTTAGGATATATAGTTCATGAACATTAAATCAAACAACCCAAATTGTATTTTCACATGTCACATCTCCCTAAAATACAAAGTCTTTTATTTAACTTCGATACAATCACTTAAAAAGCAATTGTAAGTAATGGCTCCCAAATTAATTTATTTTATAGTCTTCTCTAATATAAGGGAAGAGAAAGGCTATAACTTAGCCACTGTGGGACTAAAACTTCAAGAGAGTAGTTTCTAAAATGTTTGTCAAAACATAAAGGGATCTCATACCTTGTTGGTTATGATGTAGGTTATTCTTGGGGTTGTCTGGTATGTGGAATCAGCATCTAACCGTTTAATAGGCTTGCATTGATTTTAAGATATATCCCGAGAAAAATTGGAACGAAAACAATATCTATCGTCTGATTAAATAACTCAATGATTTTTCATCAAAGAGCGTTAAAAACTTCCTTGATACTCGCATGGCATGAAAGTAAATATCATCAAAAGAAGGCCCGAATTATCCTTACTGATTTCCTCTAACTATAATAAGAATGTAGACGATACTAGAATCACGGCATATACAGCAAACAATTTTGGGATCTGGAAAGTGATTAAAGAATCGCGCGCCTTTTTCCAGCTTTCTCTTTCTATCTCCGTGAGTCTGAATTAAAAAGCAGAAGAGGTCGAAAAGGTTAAAGAAAATTGAGGGAAAAAGCTTGAGAGTTATCAAAAATGGCGACGAATGGAAGCATTGAAGAAGGAAGATTATCGGAGAAGCTTCTGGCTCACACCGAGAATCATTTTACGGCGGCCGAGATCGTCCGAGATGTGATCATGGGGGTCTCCGACGGCCTCACCGTCCCCTTCGCGCTCGCGGCCGGTCTTTCGGGAGCGAACGCCTCGTCGTCTATAATACTAACTGCAGGAATCGCAGAAGTAGCGGCCGGAGCTATCTCCATGGGATTGGGCGGGTAACTTCGAACTCTCTTGTTTTTTGGTTACAGAGCTTTATGAAAGCTATCATTTTTAGGGTTTACGGTTTGGTCTTTTCATTTGTTTTTTAAATTATTCCGTAGGATTTCAGGTTGAGGAGTTTCTAGGGTTTGGTTTAGCATTTGATTTAGGGTTTTTGGTAGGTTTTGCTATAAACATAGTTGTGGCTTTTGGTTTTGTTTTTTTCCCTTAGAGCACGTTGGTTTCACCGTAAGTTGAGAATATTACATACAGTCATCCTTCTATATTACAACGAAAAGTAGAATTGCATTTGTTTATTTCATATTAATTTCTTGAGGTTTAAGCCAACAATTTTACTTACAATACTTTTTACTTGCGAGGGTTTAGTCTTCTAAAAATTCCAAAAATGCAAGTAAATTTTTCACTGCAACATAAAATAACACAACCCACAATAAATTTTACTCTCAAATTTAACAATCAACCAAATAATTATTTTACACTGAAATTATTCTTTTCTGCCTGTAAAGTGAATTTTATGTGTTTTATTTTATTCGAAAAGATGGATTTACAAATCCGTGAACCATCAAGGTGTGAATCTTAGGTTGGAAACTTAAACTAACTCGGAAGGGTACAATGATTAAAGAGGGATTTGAACAGCAACCACTAACCCATTAAAAAAATGGGAAATTATTAACTCTAGACAAATTTTTACAGACAATTTTGCAGGCACCTTATGTGGAGTGACTGATTGCATTGGTTGGGCCCCACTGTGCATGCAGCGAATCCTGTCGTGCCACATAAGCTGGCTATAAAATTGTTTATAAAAAATTCCCTACCGTATAACACTGCCCCATCCATTAGGCAAGCGTTCACATGTGATTTGGTCCCAAAGCAGCTAGATTAATTTTTCGGAATCAGGTAAACTATGGCCGGCGGATGAACACTGAATCTGGCTGCTTTATTTTCTCCAACTAGTTTTGGTCTTTAACGTGGAATGCCAGCTCTTTTGCTTTGGTCAAAAATGGAATGCCAACTTGTTTTGGTAAAAATGGAAAGCTATGCTCATTTGTTTTGGTAGAATAAAAAGGAATGCCAACTTGTTTTGGTAAAAATGGAAAGCTATGCTCATTTGTTTTGGTTAAAAAAAAAAAAGGAATGCCAACTTGTTTTGGTAAAAGTAGAATGCTAGCTCTTTTTGTTTTGGTAAAAGTGGAAAGCTAGAAAGAAAAAAATGAAATGCCAACTTGTTTTGGTAAAAATGGAATGCCAACTTATATAATATTGGGGTAGCATTATCCGTGCACCATTAGCCCTGTTGACACCCTTGAATCAGTTGATGAAGATTGTTTTTCCTCCTAATATTTTATAAAATAGATCTTAAGAGTATGCCACCTATCAGATAGTTGGATTTTGATTTCACGTCGCACATCTCCGTGATCATGGTGTATCATGAGAAGGGCTCTTGGTTCACTTTTGGGGATATGTTCCACCTGTGATAAACATCTAACTAACTGGTATCTTGGCCATGATTGAGAGAGAATCTTCAATTTCCAATACGGCTACCTTATAATATTTATCTATATTAGGTATCGTTATTTGGAGCGAGAGTCCCAAAAAATACCCAGGAACATTATTTAGTAAATTGTTGATTGTTTCAAATTAGACGATGCAAATCATTTTTGTTCTTTATCATCCATATAGTACATCTTGAGATTATGGATCTACCATCAAACAACCAAAAAGTGACTGAGTAACCACATTTTATTATATGCTCACAATCATGTTCACTTTTTCGGATGTATGTTACATGAAATTAACATCTAACCTTATGTGATTTTAAGATAGGTTATATAAAAAATTGGGACGAAAAATGATCTCCAGCACAAATAGGTTTTGTACTATCAGGGATCCTTCCAAAGGCTGTGGACGCAGCTATTTTAACACCCATATGGTATTCAAATCACGGGAGCAACAGGGTGTGTTTTGGGTGCAACATGGAGGACCCATTTCATAGAGTATATGTTTGAGTGTGAGGGGGATGGAACATGGGATCGTTCCATAGATTAATTTGAAAAAGAAATATTTTTTTTATAATAGTGAATATAGAAAAATTCAAATTTTGTCTTATTCAAGAGATTTTGAAATTAGGGTGGAGTCCAAGATTTTCTTAGGGCATGTTTGGTTTTAAAGAAAACTGGGGAGAGTAGGAAAAACTGGTAAGCGGGAAATGAATTATTGCATTTCCCGTTCTTTGGATAACATCGGAAAAGTCAGAAATTATCTTCCCATTTTCCGTTAAAACGCGACAACAAATCTCGAGGGGGTCCCTCAATTTTCTATTTTTCCACCCTTCGGACCTCTCATCTGGCTCTTCTCACTCGTTTAGTAATACTACACAATTTGTTCAGAAACGAAAACAATTGACTAATTAGATCTTAGATCATGACGCTCCTATCAGACGGTCTGATGTTGATTCTATATGGCACACATCCCCAAAAATCAAAGGCAGAGCCACGCTATGACTTGGGTGGTCAATTGACCACCCAAACTTTCTAAAAATTTGTTACTAAGCTTTAGGAGTCCTAATTTATATCAGTGGATTCTCATCCGAAATTATCTTGACCACTCAAAATTATCAAAAATCTTCAAACAATTTTTTTATGGTATTTGTTTTCATAACAAATATTTCTTCTTTGATTTTTTTTTTAAATCCCACAATTTTGGCCTATTTTTAAGCTTCCCTCCATCGGACTTATTTTTGGAGAGATTTCTCTCACAATAGGCTCTACTATGTTGTAGAGCTATACACTCATATATATGGTGTATATGCTATAATATAATTAATTAAGAAAATAATAATTTATTACACATAACAAGGTTTGAATTTAGAACCTAACATTCACAAAGAACTAAGTCAACCACTAGAGCAATTCACTAAGTTATGTAAAGAAAAAAAAGACTTAATATATATATATATATATATATATATATAAGTTTTTGGTCATTTGGCTATTTTTTTTGTTATGATATGTTATTTTTCTACAATTTCCTGTATATGTATCCAAACACAGGATTTGATTAATCCTGCATTATCCGAGCTAGCAATGTGGTTATCCAAACAGTAAAAAACAAAGGGAAACGAAAGAATCCCATGATTTCCTACAACTTAGGTATCTATGGGAAAATATAGGAATATTATTTTACTTTCCCACATTTCCCGGGTTTTTATCCAAACTGGCCCTTAAGGGGCACAATGAATTACAGGGAGTCGTAGCCACTAGCCACATATAAGAGTGTTGGGGCCATAGTAATAAATTTCATTTTCGGCAATATTTCGGTGGGGGGTCATTTCGGATAAATTCCGAAAAACTTTCGAAAAAATTTCGGGAATTAAAAATAAATCTAATATATATATATATATATATATATATATATATATATATATATATATATATATATATCTCACAAATTTACAATTGGAATCAATATCAACAACAACAATCATTATAATAAAAATATCAGAATTTACAAAAGTCAAAACAACAAGCATCCATCTTTGATATTACCATAAGGGCCTATTTGGATAAAAACACGAGAAATGTGGGAAAGTAAAATAACATTCCTATATTTTCCCATGGATACCTAAGTTGTAGGAAACCATGGTATTCCTTTGTTTTCCTTTGTTTTTCGGTGTTTGGATAACTACATTGCTAGCTGGGAAAACGCAGGATTAACCAACTCCTGTGGTTGGATTCATATGCAGGAAATTGTAGGAAAATAACATATCCTAACAAAAAAAATAGTCAGACTAAAAAATTATATATGTATTAAGTTTTTTTTTCTCTTTATATATATTAGTGAATTGCTCTAGTGATAGACTTAGTGCTTTGTAAAGGTTAGGTTCTAGGTTCAAACCTTGTTACATATAATAAATTATTATTTTTTTAATTAATTATATTAGAGCATATACACCATATATGTGGGTATATAGCTCTACAACATAGTAGAGCCCTTGTGAGAGAAATCTCTCCAACCGTGCAACACCTAAATATATGGAGGGGAGCTTTAAAATAGGCCAAAATTATGGGATTTAATTAAACAAAATCAAAGAAGAAATATTTGTTATGAAAACAAATACCATAAAAAAATTGTTTGAAGATTTTTAATAATTTTGGGTGGCCATGATAATTTTGGATGGATGAGAATCCACTAATATAAATTAGGGCTCCTAAAGCGTAGTAACAAATTTTTAGAAAGTTTGGATGGTCAATTGACCACCCAAGTCATAACGTGACTCTGCCTTTGATTTTTGGGGATGTGTGCCATATAGAATCAAAATCAGACCGTCTGATAGGGGCGTCATGATCTTAAGATCTATCATGAGGAAGATTGAAAAAAAAAACAATCTCCATTGTCTGATTCAAATATGTCAAGGGTTTTCGTTTGTGAACAAATTGTGTGGCATTACTAAACGGGTGAGAAGAGTTAGATGAGAAGTCCGAAGGGTGGGAAAATAGAAAATCGAGGGACCCCCTCGGCATTTGTTGTCAGGTTTTAACGGAAAATGGGAAGATAATTTTCGACTTTTCCGATGTCATCTAAACAACGGAAAATGCGGTAATTCATTTCTCTCTTACCAGTTTTCCCTACTTTCCGAAGTTGTATTGGCACATTCAGTCCAATTCGAACGATCGATCTTCCAATTCGAATCTTTCTTCAGAAATTTGTATTCTCTGTTCCATACAATTTGATCGATCGATTTCCAATTCGAACCGTTTGATTTCCAAATTGATCATTCGATTTCAAATTCAAACGGTTCGATTTCCAATTCGATGGTTCAAATTCAAATGGGTTCAGAACCCTTCGGGTATCTTCCTTGGTCTATTTTTCCTCAAATCTCATCGATAAACTCCAATCTTTATACGCAACCATCTAAGCCTATATATAATTAATTTAAGAGCATAATTCTATCATGAGGAAGATTGAAAAAAAAAACAATCTCCATCATCTTATTCAAATCAGGTAATGGTTTTCGTCCATGAAAATTTTGTGTGGTATTATGAGTAAGAGTAGTACGGATGAGAAGTCCGAAGGTTCGAAAGATAGAAAATTGAGGGACCCCCTCGGCGTTTCTTCTCGGATTTTGATGGAAAATGTGAAGATAATTTTCGACCTTTGGATGTCATCCAAACAACGGGAATCTCGGCAATTTGTTTCCAGCATATGAGTTTTCCCTTATTTTCCCTTGTTTCCCTTGAAATCAAACAAACCCTAAAATTCTTAAGTGTGTAGTCATTACATTCCAAACTTTTACTTTCAAAACCAAACCAGTGAGGACAACAAAATTCTCACATATATGCTTGCTCATTTACAAAACAAACTTTTAAAACTCCTAAAATTAGAGTACTAATGTTTTAAAACCCACTTTAAAAGCCCCTTAAATTTCACAAAACCCTTCAATTTCATAGAGTGGATGCATATTATAAAAAATCAGTGCATAATATTATTAATAATAGAAGCTTTATCATGTTATTCATATAAAAAAAAAAATACAAGGAGAACTAGAGAAGAAGAAGCCAAAAAAATAAATAAAAATAATACCTTAGAGTTGGAGATACCTCGGCCGGAGGATCGTCAAAGGAGCGTCGGAGGGGCGCCGGAGGATGGCTGTGGGAAAGAACCAGAGACGGGAGGTTAGGGAAGAAGAACCAGAGACTAGGGAGTAGCTAGAGTGGAGAGGCTTTTGAGTTTTGACTTTGGGAATTGAGTTATAAATATTAAATTTTATATTTTATTTAAGATGAGGTTGGGCACTAGGGGATGCGTGCTGCGTGCAGAGTGCGGACTGCAGTAGCGTACGAAATGAACTGAAATTTCGGCGAAAATTATGCTTTTGCCATTTTTTCACGGAAATAACCGAAATTTCGACGAAGAATACGTTAGAACCATATTTTGCCGAAATTCACAAAAAATTGTTACTATGGTTGGGGCAGAAGCCCCATTTAACTCTTGAATTTATATAAGATACATTTTTTATACAGCCTTCCTTTGTATATAAGTCCCCAAATCAACGGTGCACAAGTTTCTCAAATCAACGCTAAGTAACTATTATGATCTATTGATCATTGCTAGCCGTCATTAGCAGAAAATCCTACTAGCCGTCTATCGCATTTCTTTGCTTCAAACCTAGGTATCAAATATCGGCCAATACCGATACGTATCGGTTTTTCGACTAACCGATATGTATCGGTATCTAACTTGATATCCGTATCGGCCGATACTATATATATATATATATATATATATATATATATATATATATGAGCCGATACATATCGGTATCAGCCGATTTGTATCGGTCCTCCAAGGATCGATACCCAATACCAATACCGATTTTGTTACCTTGTTGCAACCGACTAGGACGTAAATGATCTCCATCGTCCAATTTAAACATGTAATATTAATGGCTATCATGTAAATTTAATATACCATTATTTTTAGATGTCCATTTGATTGCTTCGAATCATGCGATGGAGATTGTATTCGATTCAAATCTTTTGCACTATTGATCTTGAGATCGTGAGCGTCCAATCACACAGAACACATGGTGATTCCATATGGCATGCATTGGCGCTTGATCAGAGGTACCTAATATCATTTGAGTCGAGTGTACCCAAGTACTAAGAGCATTTGCAAGTCAAGTGCACCCTAGAGGGAGGGATAAATGCATTATAGCATTTTTGGGCCACTAGATCATGGATCAAAATATCGTTAGATACGTATCGGTATCGGAGGTGGACGATACGGTATGTACCGTATCGCCCTGTTACATAGCTAATACTGGATGATACATTCAATGTATCGTCCGGTATGTTACTGTTTCGATACGTGTCGTCCGATACATACTGATTTTCCGGTATTTTGATCCATGCACTAGATCTTTAATAGAATATGTTAAATGTAAAAAGTTAATGGGGGCAGCAAGTGCTCATGCTTCCCAATTAAAATAGGGTACGTCTATTGGCGCGTAAACTCATTGGAACCCATTGACTTCTTGAAATCAGACATCTTATTTCTCACTCCAAGCTTCCACAAAATGAATCACGAAATCAAATCTTCCACAAAATTGATCTCGAAATCGTGATCTTATTAGACGGTTATTTTTTTCAATTCCAAATAACACAAATCTAAAAGTGATCCTAAAATCACGTTTGAGCGTGATGTGTGTCATGTGAGTTTAGGGCCACATTTTTTGGATATGTGTTGAAATAAAAAATTGTGTGTTTGATGGTACACTCATGATCTCAAGATCCATTGTGTGGATCGTCTTATCTCAAACAGTCAATGGGTTTATATGGGTTTCGGACGTAGAAGAGAGGTACCCATTATAATATCACTTACACGTTATGTATGTTTGTGTGTTTGTAGTATTCAGAATAATCTTGAGAGCATTCAATAATGAACAACTTGTTGGGTGTTGCAGATACCTCGCTGCTAAAAGCGAAGCGGATCATTACATGAAGGAGTTGAAAAGAGAACAAGACGAGATTATTTCTGTCCCTGAAACAGGTCAGTAAACTTCCCATTATTTTTCAATTTTGTTTTGTAATTTTATTCTAATCTCTCTCTTTCTCTTAGCACAGAACCATGACAATATTAAATGCTACCCCTTTTGCAACAAAATGAAAAATCCAACAGTGCTACCTTTTGGTCTCACTTTACACAACAGAGCCCTGTTTGGTTGCTGAATTGGTTCCATAGACGGTGATGTAGGAATCAAGGTGTCAACTCGGGTACCGGTATCGGGTTTCGGTCCATGGAGGATTGATACGAACCAGCCGACCTGAGTTGACTCGGTAAATTAAAACAGAAAAACCAAAAAAATGGGAGGTATGTGCGGTTCGATATCGACCGATACCCAATACTTATCGGCTGATACGTTGACCGATACCCAAAACTGAGTTGATAACTGATACATATGATTTTCCAAAAAACCGATACGCATCGGAATCGGCCGATATTTATTACCCTGGTAGGAATCTATTTTGAACATTTCAACTGCCATATGAATTTTCAAATTTCAAAATCTTGGACAATATCGGTAGGTATCGTTATCCCAGGCCGTGATATGTATCAATATATCCTTTGTATTTTCAATAAATTGAATGAATCGGTGTTAGCTGATATGTAATGTCTCAGTATATTGGTGGATGATGCATTTCGGAAAACTGAGATTTTGATGACCGGTGGACTCTTATGATTTACGCAGCTGGATTCAACAGTGACCAACATAGCTCAGGTGTTCTGCATACGAGCTAGAGCTGCTAAAGATGTATCTAATTTTTCTGTTTTTAATTTTAAATTGCAGAGGCAGCTGAGGTTGCAGAGATATTGTGTCAGTATGGGCTGGAGCCACATGAATACTCTCCTGTTGTCAATGCTCTCCGGAAAAATCCCCAAGCATGGCTCGATTTCATGATGAAGTAAGTCTATTTATATATTTACTCTCTTCTTTTCTTTGGCTATTTATATATTTACCCTGTTGTCTATTTATATATGCCCCTCTTACCATCTAAACCATATGACATCTAGTAATGGATTCCCAAACACCATTCTTGGGCTCAAGCTCAGGCTAGGTCATCCCATGGTAGGAAGGGGAGAGTTTGTCTGTGATGGGTGGTCCAGCCATTGCAGGGACAGTTTGCCACATAGGTGTGTAAACTGTTTAATAGATGTTACCTATCAGGGATTTGGGACACCCTATCTTATTTTGTTTTAAAAAAAAAAGTAGATTGTTATTTTTGTTTTAGAGATAATGATTGAATGAATGGTAAACACTAAACAGGTTCGAGTTGGGATTGGAGAAGCCAGATCCGAAGAGAGCTTTGCAGAGCGCATTTACAATTGCAATAGCCTACGTAGTTGGTGGGTTGGTCCCTCTCATCCCTTACATGTTCATCCCTAACGCACAGAAAGCCGTCCTCACCTCCGTCGTAGTCACCCTCATAGCCCTCCTCATCTTTGGCTACGTCAAGGGTCATTTCACCGGCAACAAACCCATCAGGAGCGCCCTCCAAACGGCATTAGTAGGAGCTATTGCCTCCATTGCCGCCTTTGGTATGGCCAAGGCGGTACAACCTTGACCATCGGCCTCCCTTTGCTTTGTTTTTATTTCATTCACTACAAATAAAATGGATTTGGACTCTTTCTCTCTCTGATTTCTTGCTGCTATTTAGATTGAATGCTGATTTTTATCCCTCATGAGATGATTAAACCATTTTTTTAAGTTGGGAGGGTCCCAATATTTCAAGATTTACCTAATAGGGGCCTACCCATGGTTCAAAATTTTGGGCGGCTAAATCAAATTATCAGCCGTAATGTATCGGTTTCGGCCATGGCCGAAACGATATGATAAAAATATCAGACATTTATATGAGACTGCAAATTATTGGCCGAAATTTGTAGTCTCACCTTTTCTTTTGTTAAAAAAAAAAATGGGACTGAAATTTCGGCCAAGCCCCAAATTGTAGGCCGAAATGTTAAAATATTGGTCAAATTATCAGTTTCGGCCGGGCCGAAATAGATATTGAAACCGAAATTTTGATCCTTGGTTCACCTATGTCTTATTACTTGGGAGGTTTTAACTACAAGTATAGAATATCTCAGTCGTCCAAATTGACTTGCATAACATGAATTAATTGAGGTCAGCTTAAACTTAGGTCCTGTTTGATAACATGGAAATGTAATTAAATAGGTGGAAATAAAATTTAATTTTCAATTATTGTTATTTGATAGTTATATAAGGAGATGAAAATGAAATTAAGTGGGCCTCACATGAAAATTAAATTTTCATACACTAAGTCATTTTAGGAGGAAATCATTTCAATCTTTTAAGTGGTTGAAATTGATTTTCTCACTAACAAAATAATAATTTTTTGTCATTTCAAATCTAAAATTACTTGTAAAAAAACTAAAAACAAAAAAAAAAATTCTTTTGACTTTTAAAATGTAACTTATATTTCTATGACCATCATACCAACACGATCACTATGACTATCACATTATTCAAATCATACTTTTTTTAACTAATATTTGACTTTGGTCAAAATTTAAATTTTAATTAAATTTTAACAATATTTATAAGATATTTAAAGTTTTGACTTTTAATCAAACTTTAACTATTGATACATGATAATAAGTTGTAAGTTCGTAATATATTATCAAATTTTTAGGAGTCAAAGGTTGACTTTATGGTCAAACATTGACTTTTAATTAAAATTTTACTTTTTATTAAACTTTGATTCCTATGATTTGATAGAGAAAAAAGGATACTGTCGTGTTGATCTATAATGTCATTCTAGATTCTCAAATTCATTAATTAATAGTTTAACCTGTAGTCAAACTTTAAATTTTATAAAAAAATTATCTTTAGTTATACTCGAAACCTGCTTATAGATAGAGTCTACTACTATATAAATTTATATCGTATTAGTGCAATTTTTTTGGTTAAAGTTTGACTTTTTGTCAAATTTTGAATTTGTATAAAGAATTATAAATTTTAATTAGTGAAATATTATAATTAAAAATATCTATCATTGTTTTAATTTGTTACTTTAAAATACATTGCCTCATTTTTATTGGTCAAAGTTTGACTTATAGCCAAAATTTAACTTTTATTCAAATTTTGACTTTAGTCAAAATTAGAGAAGTGTATCTTGACAATAGATAATGATTATTAATTTATTACTGTGTTATTTGTATTTTGATAATATAAATTTTTATCAATCACAATTTGAAATTTGGTCAAACTTTGACTTTATAATACAATTTGATTTTTTTCAACTTTTGTAGCCCCATAGGAGGTCATCATTTTGTTAATTTATTACTTTGTAGTATATTACTAAATTTTATTTTACTTCTTTTGGCATTTGATCAAAGTTTGACTTTTTAAAAAGTAGATATCTGATCAAATTTTTTTTGTAGTGTAACCTAGTGATGGATATGAATACTGTTATGTTAATTTGTAGCTTGGCAGTACATTGCCAAATTTTCTATTGGTCAAAGTTTGACTTTTTAAAAAATTAAATTTTTTTTTAACATGTAACCTTAAAATACATACTAGCATTTACTATATAACTTTGTATTTTAGTCTTGAAATTTTTTATTGATCAAAGTTTTAGGTTTTGTCAAAGTTTGACTTTTATTAAAAGTGGGTATTTGATCAAATTTTGACTAGTGTAACCAAGTGATGCATATGAATACTATTATGTTAATTTGCAGTTGGACTTTCATAATTTGGTACATTGCAAAAAAATTTCTTGGTCAAAGTTGAAATTTTGATCAAAGTTTGACTTTTATAAAAATTTAATTTCCTTTCAACGTGTATCCTTACAGTAATATTAGCATTTACAACTTTGTTATTTAGCTTTATACATTCTTATTGATCAAAATTTTAAGTTTGGTCAAAATTTGACTTATTATTTGAGTTTGATTTTTCAAACTTTGACTTGTGTAACTTTTTTATAAATAGTGATTACTATGGAGTTAATTTGTAACGTAATAGAATATCATTAAAAAAATTATTGGTAATATTTGACTTTAATTATGATTTTGATAAAAAAAAAAGAAGTCAATTTATGACTAGTGCAACACGAAGTGATAAGTTCGGTATTTTCCTAAATAAATTTTTTTCTTTTTTTCTCATTAAGTATTTATTCAAACTAATTGAAAGTAGAAAATATATGATCTAAACTTAAAAACTTATTTTCAATTTTTTTTAAAACATACTAAGCAAACAATAGAAATCAATTTCCAATGAAAGAGTGTAAAATCTATTTCTAGAAGAAATCATTTCCCAGGAAATCAACTAGAAAATTGATTTCATTTCCTCTTTGAAGTTTCCTTGCTATCAAACAGGGCCTTAAAGTAAACCCATCAAAAGATTTGAACCTGTGAATTTGGATACACTAATATGAGGGTGCCCATCTTTCTAATGGGCTTGGATACACTAATATGAGGGTGCCCATCTTTCTAATGGGCATATTATATATGTTCATATCTATTTATTATAAAAAAACATATTAAAGTTCTTGGATTGGATGGTACGGATCTTTTGATGTGCATATACATGTTCACTTAAGTGAAGTTGATATGATGTTTTACACTAATATGAATTTGGTTGGTAGAAAATGTGCACCACATGGCTTAGTAGTGTGGTAGAGTGTAATTTAGCTTAGAGTATAAAGAAGCCTAAACCTTTTTTTTAACCTAATATTAGGGTTAAGCCCTCTTTAACTATTTGGAAAAAAAATTTAACATATTGAATATGGTCAAAGATATAGTATGTGCTTAAATTCATTTTTAAGTAAAAAATTTGGATGTCCACTCATCATGAGTGGACACGGCAGAAACACTTCTAATACTATGTGACCTTCATAGACTTCCAATGCATGGAAGTCTACGCACGTCACACAGTCACACAAACACCAGTATTGCTTTGTCACCCGGACTTCCATTGTAGATTAACTCTTATTTATTAATTATATTTTTAAAATTATCATAATACTTGTGATTCCTATAAAGAGGGATTAGTCCAGAATGAGATTCATCAGTCTCATTTCGACTCCGATTGGTCTTATTTATGTCACTAAATAATAAACATTCAGACAGTTCCAGGCATCAAGACAACAACTAACATTTATTCACATTAAGTATTTCTCTTTCATTTTCATTTACTTAATATCCATATACTTAAATGGGATCTAATGTAAATAAGGGGATACCTTTCATCTAAACTAAAAATAATAATTTCAAATTGAAATTTTTAAAAAAAATAAAAGAAATCAACTTTCTAGTTAAAGAAACTCAATTTTTGCTGGTCAAAATTTTAACTATCAATTGGCAATGTTTTTCTCAAACCTTTAAAGCTAATAAATTTTATTATGTTTATTAAAACACAAAAGTCTAATAAAAATTTGATATCTTGACTCTCATATGGCAGAGCCAATAGTCTAAGATCAATTTAAAATCACTTTAAATTCTGAATTCTATTTTAAAGTCAAGATATTAGATTTCGTTAATCAAACTTTAGTATTTTAACAACGTTTTAACAAAGTATAATTTATAACATTTAAAAGTTTAGAAAAAAGCTTGGCATTTGAAATTTAAAATTGTGAACAAATCTAAAAAAATTGAATTTTGATCTTGAACTGAAAAGTTGACTTTTTCTATTTTTAAAAATATTTTTATTGAATTCAAATGATATTATTCCCTAGGCCGAGTTTGGTAACGTTGAAAGTTGAAATCCATCGATGGAATTAAATTGCAACTTTCAAATTTCTTGTTTGATAGCATTTAAAAGAGGTGAAATTGAAATGATGTGAGACACAACTAGAATTCACTTTCACACCTCAATTTACTCAGAGGCCAATTTCACATCTACCCACTGAACCTTTGAAATGAAATTTTCATGCGGGCACTTTTTCTACTTTAAACTCAACTATTATTATGTGTAGAACATCTCTTCTTTTTTTCCTTCTTTGTCTCCATAGAACATAAAATAGGGTTTCATCTTTCTGGTGTCGTAGTGAGCCTTTCATGACGTTTTATCTTCTTCATCATGGAATGAGTTTCATTTTGTTTATCATGGTGAAGCTTTCATGGTGTCTATCTCCTCTAAGTCGAGGAGGTATAGAATGCACAGATATCCACAAAACATAAATAGGTTTAGAATGCATATTCACCCAACAACAACACAGATGCAAAGCTTTCATGGTGCCTATCTCCTTTATTTCTTTCTCATCAAAAATGTAATTTTTCATAGCCATATCCACCCTCCTTTTTTATAGCCTAGATGTCCACGCCTGTTAGAGCACTCAACTAATCCTAGGGGCACGTGCACACCCCAAGTTAGTCCTTGAGGTTCACATCCACCCTCCTTGATCTCCATTTCCAGAGGAGCTTGTTGATATACCTATTGGCCGCGAGACTCTGGTTCTTGTGATTTTTATAATTTTTACAAAACAGCGCCCTGTGCCATTTTTTATCACCAAAAAATTAAACGCCATTTTTTCTTCTAAAACAACACCCCAACGTACTTGAAACGGGGAGCCATACATATCAATCCACGTACGGCACTGGTCAATTTTAATGAATAATTACAATGTTGTCCTTGCCAACAAATTCCCATTTAAAAAAACTTTGAATTTTTTTTTTATTAGGCATTTGACGCATGCATGGAGAATGTGTACGAATATGGACTGTTATTGGCATGTATGGAGCTTATTTTCATAATTAAAAAAAAAACTTGACCTTTTTTATAATAAAAATATAAATGGAGCACGTTTCCGTACTTTTCTCTCTTTATAACCCTATAATGCTGATATAACTACAATTTTTTCGTTTCATCTTTTATTTTTATGATTTTTTTGTGTGTTTAAGATAGAGAATTTGGTTTGCCTCAATTTGTAAATACGTAATATTTTATTTTTTATTTTTAGAAGTTCTCCTATTCTTTTTTGTACAATTTTATCTTTGGCAAATGTTTTTTGTATTAATTGGTCATTGTTGTTGGTTAGATTCTAGAGGAAGATGGAGGATTTAATATACATGCCCTTTTTTCAATTCCATTGGAAGTTATTTCCTAAGTTGAATTGTAATTTCAATGGAGTCATTTATTGGAGATCATAATTGCATTTTTAAAGTCAAATCTTATCAAATTAAATAGATGAAAATGAAGTCAAATCTTATCAAATTAAATAGAATTGCTAATTCACTTACCAAGTTTGACTTCAGAGCTATCAAACCTAACCTTAATTACATTAGATATCTTAAGTAAGTGGGAATTGAACATTTTCTTACATTAGATATCTTAAGTAAGCAGTTACCGTTGTCATGCTGTTTATGCCTGAAATTGTCCTATTGTCAACTATTGAGACTAAGCAACCTCGGATTTTGAGATTGATCGATCATGAAATAAGAAACAACATGCTATCCAACAAATTGAACCTTTGAAACCAACACAAATAGTTATGGAACCACACCTCTGTGCCTATCAAACACGTGACACTATGTATGTAAAATGTCGAACAATTGGTCACAGAACCAATACTATCTTTGTACTTATCAAACATGTAAAGCATATACATTTAATGATGGGGGAATTGGTTAGAAAAATCCATTACGGGCGCGTTTGAATGCTCGTAACACAAAACATGCTTTGTAAGCCAAAGATTTATGCATCGTACCGTGCCGTTACCAGGGTAAGGCTCATAAGCCATATCCCTTACGTGCAGCGAAAAAAGGTGAGTTAACATGTTGTGTTGGTTGTCATAAAACAGTACAGATTCGGTAAGATGGCCAGTTGACACGTAAATTGGCCCTCTTACGGGCATTCGAACGTATGCATAAACTCACCAAAACTTACGAGGTGGAAATATTGTAATACTAAGGGAGTTAGTATCAGGTGAACAGCCAGAATGGTGAGTGGGCAGATCCCCCCCTCTTGTGGTGGTGGGGGTGAGGTTGACCCGAGCACTTAGTATGAATTCAACCAAGGAGCTCACATTTGGTACATGGAACATATATCATTCCCTCCTTAGGAATTTTGTCCATATTAGAGGCTTGTTTGATAATAGAGAAAATGATTCATTTATTTTTAAAATAAATTAAAATTTGATGTTCCATCATTTTCTATCATTTGACAATTGTTGTGCTTGCAATGAAAATTTAAAATCAATTTTTCGCATGCCCTACAAAAGATACGCCTCCCTTTCAAAGTTTAGGTTTTTTCAAAGGAAAAAGGACATGTCACGCATTCACACCTCAGATCAGATGGCACATGATCCGAAAGTAACATCCATTTTGGGTAAGATTTTAGGCAAAAATAATAATAATAAAATTTTGGGTAAGATTATGATAAAAAAATAAAATAAATTTTTCTTCTTCATTGCAGCGAAATAACACCCTTATTATAGGTAAGATTTTAGGCAAAAAAAATAAAATATTGACTATTATATTTCGAGAAAAATTATAAAGAATAATTTTGTTTTACCGAAAGCTACCCGTAAAAATGTATCCCTCTTTCTAACTTTTTTCTTTTGTTTTTGGTAACTTTTTGGTGGAAGGTCCTTTCGGTAACTTTCAGAAAAAATTCCATAAAATTTTGGGGATTAAAAATATAAGTTATTCTCAAAAAAATATATATATATATAAGTTAAAATATATTTAATATTTTCTAAAAAAACTCCTAACATATTTAAATAAAAAAATTACTAACATATTTAAATAAAACAATTACTAACATATTTAAATAAAAAAAAATTAAATATAAAAAAGAAAATTACAGAAATTTTTGAAATTTCGCCTAAATATAATAATCAGTATTTTTTTTTGCCTAAAAGCTTACCCAAAATAAGGCCGCTATTTCAGTGGAATTAAAAAGAAAATTTTAATTTATTTTTTTTATCATAATCTTACCCAAAATATGGTTTGAGAGACGGTTATATTTTTTTGACTTTCTCTCTCCTCTTCGTCAATTTTTCTCTCTCTAACTCCTTTAATTTCTCTCCCACCAATTTATTGGTTTCCATGAATTAACCCGAACGCGTTTAACCAAACGGGTGAATATCTCCTTTCTCTCTCCTCCACATCACTTTCTCTCTCTTACTCCTTTAATTTCTCTAACAAGCAATTATCGGTTTCCAAGATTAACCCCAAAGTCATATCTCTTCTCTTTTGGATGGCTAGAGATAAAGTAAAATCCGATTTAGGGTCCTACTTAGTAGGGCCTGACCAAACCCTGGTCTCCAAATATTTGGTGGGGATTGACATCCAAGTATCCAAAGGGTTAGCAATTTACCAAACCTAGGTGAGTGGACCACAATTCAAAAGTCTAATAAGCATTTATGATCTTATCTATATACTAGGCAAACTATTGGTGTATCAGATGAAATTAAAATTTGACCGTTTGATACCAAAGAGGCATTAGCCCAGTTGGTAACCTCCCTTCATTGTGAGGGAGGAGGTCGTGGGTTTGATACTCGTCCTCTATGCTATTTCTCACCCTTGTCTTTACAAGGTGTGTTGGTGCTCCCTCACGCTGCTTCCCAACTATCATATCTGTATGCGTGCCTGCTCCTCGGTTCTCGAGGCTGTCTCGGCCTAAATGGGCGTATCAAAAAATAAAATAAAAATTGGCTGTTTGATTATAAACCCATGATCTTAAGATCCATTTTATAAAAAAATTATGATGAAAATAATCTCTATAATTTGACTCAAAGATGTAAGTTTTAAACACTTTGAAAGATTTACATATTTGGCGACTTGTGCTATGTGAAAACACCATCTACGTTGTTTGATTTGACTGCCATGATTTAAAAATATTAAGTGCAAAATATTAGCATGAAATATAATATTCATCATGCGAGTAAATGTGGTCAATGACTATTATCTGATTCAATAATTGACTACAATAGATCGTATGATAAGTATCGTGTTTTTCTTCAATCTTATGCATTAGAGATCTATAGATCATAAACTTCAAATCACAATGTCCAAATTGCATTTTTACAAATCACATATCCGTAAAATACCAAGTCTTTCTTTAAATTTGGTGTAAGGGCCAACTTTCTAAGTGCAAGTAATGGCTCCCTAAAAAAAATACCTTTATTTGTGCCCTCTAAACTTTTAAGGGAGCTTTTGTCAAAAATCATTAACGGTTTATCTTAAGATTACCATTTGAGTGGTAGCTCAGTTGCTATCCTCCCTCTTTTATTGGGATTGAGGTCTTATGTTTTATGCTTCACATTTGCTTCTTCCCTTAAAGGGACGCAGATTCAATTTACCAAATTGAAACAGATTTTTTCAGTTTTCGGTTTGGAACCCCCCACACTGAAACTCATTCGGTTCGGTATTTTTTTTTTATTTTCTGAAACCGACATCGAAATCGAAACCGATTCGGTTCGGCGTGAGTATTTTACCTACTTGTCTTAATTTTTTAATATATATTTTTCAATTTGTTTTTCCGATTTACTCATCCTAGCCCCATGGTTTTTGGTTTTTGCCACCCTAAACCGAAACCGAACCGAATTGGGGTTCGGTTCGGTTTGTTTCGGTTTTTGGTGTTGTTCGGTGTCCTTGATTTTCGATTCAGTTTCGAGTTTTCGTTTAGGGTTTGCATCCTTACTTCTTTATATTAACAAAGTGAGTGTTGTTGTGTGAGATTTGTTTCCTTATGTGTCACTCAATTTGAGTGCTTTGTTGTGTGAGATTAATTCCCCAAGTGTTGCTCCTCAATTGCCATATTCTACTATATGTAAGGCACATTCAAATTGTTTATGCTGTATGACATTATAATAAAAAAAATTATGTGATATCCTCATATAATCAACTTTTTATTTTCGATAGAGTTATATGGCAAACAAATAGAAGTTGTTGATGTGTCGCAATCCAATTGGCTGCAAAGCACAGTAAGGCCCAAGTCAGTAAGTTGGGGCAGCCAATCATGTCACGCCAAGTCAGTCTCCTGCACAAAAACATGCAACACATGTCAAAAACATTGTGTGAAAGATTGAGATGAAAAATAATCTGCATCGTCAAATTCAGAGGTTCAGTGGGTAAGTAGTAGGGGGAAATTTAATAATTAACGTTAGGGCTCTCAATGGGATTCAACTTGGCCCTAACCTACCCTGACAAGGTTCCCAAAATTTTTAGCCCGCTCTAACTCGGGCTGTGAAATACTTAGCTCAAGCCCAACCCCTAATGGGCCAGGCCGGGCTTGGGCATTTTTTTGGGGTTTTTTTTTAAAAATAAAATTTGGTTCGGCTATTTTTTCTAATAAAATTTGGTTGGGCTTTGGCTCTTTTTTTTTTTTTTGTTTCTAATAAAAGTTTGAAGAATATTAAATAATTTTATTTTTAGAACTTTAAAAGGATATATATATATATATATAGAGAGAGAGAGAGAGAGAGGAAAAGGGATCCGTCCTCCATGGGAGGACGGTCACCGTCCTCCATGGGAGGACGGTCACCGTCCTCCAACCTTCCACGTGAAGCTCCACGTGGCACCCAAAATATTTGTTCGATGCCACGTGGACCTTGGGTTGTTTAGATCATCTTTGAAAAATAAAATTAAAAACTCATCTCCACCGTGTATTATTTTAACCGTGAAATGTGGACCAATGAAAATCGTCAAACTTTGACTTGTGGGTTTTAAAAAAAAATCGAATTTTTTTTTTTTAATATTGATCTAAACTGTCAACCTGTGCTCCACGTGACACCCAAAAAGTGTTTTGTGTGCCACGTGGATCTTGGAGGATGGTCACCGTCCTCTATTGGAGGACCTAATCGGCTCCCATATATATATATATATATATATTAGTAAAAAGGCACGTGTAAATGCTTGTGGACATTAGGACTTTTAAATGATTGAACTTGATATGGCTGGTTATATATTACCAAAAAAAACAAATTTAGACATTAAAAATTTTGTTTATTTAAAAGGTAACAATAACATTATAAAATAATTAGGTAAAAGAATATAAGATATTAAACTATAACTGTGACAGCCCGAATTTTAGCACCCCGAAACCCGTGCCATCAGCACGATCCTCCAGACCGTGCCCCAAGACTATGCACGGGACATTGGTATAACAAGCACAATTAAATAAATAAAGCAAATAATGTTATGAAGCGGAAACGGTTAATATGTCCAACTGGCATACGCAAAAGACAGTTCTACTGTCATGCCACTGCATGAACAGAGAACCAACCCGAACCATCGGTGATAAACAGATCACCCCAGATGGTTCGCCAAAAGAATAATTTAATTTAATTACATGTTTATCAAAATAAAGGCTTGACATACCAAGCCGTACAACTAGCTCTCAAAAACTACTCTCTGTCAAAGTACACAACAGTCTCCTAGAAGAAGTCCTTGGGTGGAGGCTCCAACTTGTCTCCAGGCACGTAATCTGAGTCACCTGGATCTACGCCTCTCGAAGCCTCAGCTGCTGCTATCAGTAGACCTGCGACGTATAGTCTAAAGGGTGAGCTACATCCTAGCTCAATAGGGAACAAACACTATGAACATATAAATTAAGACTCACATATATTCCATGATATTCTAAGCATGATGTATCTATGCATTAGCTAGAAAACAGTTCAAAAGATGGTAATTGCATTCAAGATTTACTGGTAATTTGTATGTCTTACTTTACTGTTGATTTATCATGAATGACACTGAATAGGCCTAAAGCAAAACTTAAATCTTCAACTTAAGTAATCCCCGAGCAATATAGCATCGAGCCCCGATGAGATATCCTTCATCGTCATCTAAATAGACAGTTGTTATAAAAGTATTCCCTGGGAATACGACCCAAGCCCCTTTTCACTAGGCGGCGGGGTTAAATATCACTCAACATCCATGGGATGTGCTTACTGTTATGGATAAACCTCCGCACTGGTATATGGATTGGCCGTCGTACCGGTCACGGATATCCTGCCGCGTCAGTCATGGGTATCCCGTCACGTCGGTGGGGTATCCTATCAAACCTCAAATAACAAAAATAACATGTGCTTTACATATAGTTGTTCACCGTATAAGTATGCTATCTTATATCAATTAGGCTTCAACAGTAATTATTCAATCATATATATATAGGTGTCACACACGCACTCATTTTCACAAAGTTTTTTACAGTTAAAACAACTTCAAATCTGATAATTATATCACTACATATATGCTCTTGAAATTAAAGTATATGTTCAAGGTGTTCCTTACCTCAAGTTTCTAATGGTCCAAGCATCAAGGTCCGACGCGGCTCCTTGTGCTCGCTTTCACACGTACCACCTATGGTACATTACAATACATGCAATACATCACTAAAGATGTAATGAAGAAGGTCCTGGACCCTCAATGAATCTCAAAGAAAACTTAGAAAGTTAAGCAAAACTGTCAAAGTCGATTAATCGATTCCCAAAATCGATTAATCGAAATACAATTCGATTAATTGATTCCCAAAATCGATTAATCGAAACCCAAATCGATTAATCGATTCTCAAAATCGATTAATCAAGATTCAAATTCGATTAATCGATCTTAAATCGATTAATCGAAGTCTCCAACATAATGAAGTCGATTCTCAAATCGAGTGGTCGAAAGTCCGAAATCGATTAGTCGATCCCAAATCGATTAATCGAAATCCAAAATCGATTAATCGATTTCCCAACTTGATTAGTCGATTTCTTCAGGTCTCTTTTCTCCAGCCACTGGAGGTACCCAGTCGATTAGTTGATTTCCAAATCGACTAATCAAAATCAAAATCAATTAATCGAAATACAATTCAATTAATCGAAATCGGGCTTTCATGACCTTTCAACTTTCAGGCCAAAATCGATTAATCGAACTCCATTTTCGATTAATCTATTTGGCCAGATTCAGCCCCCTTCTGGGTTGTTCTTCTAAATCTTTCTCCTTTCTTTTTTACGCCTTTAATCTACTCATTTAACCCTACTTGACTGAATTAAACTTGTCTACATTATATGCATTCACTTTAATTAAAACTCACCTCAATAATCCCTTCAAAGGAGTGATTTGTTGGGTTTGATGACTAGGGTTCCATCACTTGCTTCAACGATCTCAAATCGCTTTGAATCCGGAATCAATGCTCTAATCTCCTCTTGGTTTGTATTAACTCCACTTCCATAACTCCTCCTTACTGTCTCTCTCTCTCTCTCTTCTTAACTCTCTCTTCAACAACCAACAAAAGGGAACTAGGGTTATTAAAACCCTTTTATTCTCTCTCCAGCTTGTGTGTTAAACACATACACCAGAGATAGGTGTATGTGACTCTAAACCAATAACACTCACTACACTTGAGTCCCATTTGCATCACATCAGTTCATCACTCCTTGAATTCAAAGTTTGACCATCACTTGGTCAACCTACGATCAATTGGGCACGGATCCCGAGGTCGAAGTCAAATGGTCAATTTTTCGAGATATTACATTCTCTCCACCTTGAGAATTTTCGTCCTCGAAAATAACCCAAAGGTGCTCGCTTGGGTACCCCACACACTGGTGTGTCGCATACCCACACACAACAAACGACGCACATATTTCACAATGTAAGAAAACCAAAAGAGCGTAAGTACACAAAAATTGGTTCTGTATTCCATTAAATTTTCTAAAATTTACAAAGTTTCTTTAACTTTACTCCATAATTACACTTGGAAATTTAAATACATCAGTACAAAAAGAACCACAAGGTGATCACAAAATAAAATTATCGTCGGGCACTCACGCCGTCCCCTCTCCTGGCTGATCTGATGTAGGGGCGGGCTCTGACTGGACTGGTGGCTCGGGTGGTGGCTGGGGCGTCTCCATAGGCTGCTCCGGCTGCTGTGGGGCCGAGCCTAATGCGCCGGCAGGCGATGTATTCCCATGGAACACCAGACCCGTATGGAATGCGGTCCGACCGGCCGTCCATGCCTCCTCCTGGGCTAGGCGCTGCTGGTAGTCTAACGGATAGATGTACCGCATAGTGTGGTACATCAGAAAGTCCATTCGTTGGCTCATCCGCTCGTTATTGGCCTCCATCCTGGCCAACACGTCCTCGATCGTCGGAGCCTAATGAGCCGCTCGCCGGCGATATGAAGAAGTGGGTGTCGCTGCCGCGGACTGTGCTGGCGGCATAGGTGATGCAGTGGTATGGGAGGGTGCCCCCTCCACTGGTTGACCAACTAGGTGTACCCCACCCACGGGTGGGTCCTGATGTGGTGGTGGGGGTGGGGGTGGGGGTGGGGGTGGTGCTACTGCTGCTGCTGGAACTGGACCCGGAGCCGGTAGGGTCCGCTTCAATAAATTGTAGCTACGGCTCTATGAAGAGTTCGAAAATGTCTTCACTCGGTCCGTCGCCCGCTCCTCATAGGGCGATATTGCGTACTCGGGAGCGTTGGAGTAGCACTCCAACATGCTCGAGATGAGCCGAGCGTAGGGCATCTTTTCTTTAGGCCTCAAGTTGCCCTTCATCAACTTGCCCTTAATATATCTCATCCCCTCTAGGATGAGCATTGTGGCGTCAAACTAACGGCCACAAAAGGCCGCATAGAGTGCCTGTTGCACTTTCTCTACGTGCACTGTGTCATGGCACAGTGGGTATAGGTTGCATTTGATTATGGAATCAAGCATCCACATATAATGGGGAAGGTCGACCCTCTTAATGGAGGATCCCGACCCCTTCTTCCCGTTAGTCATGCGGGTCATAATCTCCTCAAATCTCACCTCCTCCGTGAAGGGTGGAAGGAGGGTAGTCTCGGTGTAAAGTCGAGGTAACACTCAAGTACCTCATGGATGTGGCGACGAGTGAATGTGTAGTCGCGTCCCTCTATTTTGGTCAAAATAATGTCGTCAGTAGGGCTGTCTGTTAGCCCTTGGTAGAATAAACGGACCAATCGTGGGTAGTAGGACCCACGGATGGGTTTCAAAATGTTGCCGAGACCGACATTTTGGAGGTAATTACGAGCCCATTGGGTCTCGCCCGGTACATCGGGGTTTGTGAATAGGGTTTGATCGATGATGTACTCGATCTCAAAGGTCTTAGCCTCCCACCACTCGTTGGGTTGGAGTACATTGGTGGGTGGTGGTGGCATGGGCGTAGACTCGCGCGAAGCCGCGTTCGTTGAACCGGAGGTGGTCTCCGATGTCGACGGTGATGGAGTCCTCACCGGTGATGGGGTAGGTGGTGGTGGTGTGGCGTTCTTACGCCAGACCGAGAGTTTAGAGGTTGCCTTCTTCGAAGACAAACGGGTTTTGGGCGGTATTTTGGTAAGATCTTATCAAACTAGGGTTTATATGCTTGAATTTATGAAAATAACTCGAATCTAGGGTTTAATGGCTCAAATTGAACAAAACTAGGGTTTACCTTAGGTTTTGATCCAATGCTATGCGATCCCGATCCGAAATTGATCCGAAATCACAAACCCTAGGTAGCTCGATCGGTTGGAGAAGAAGAAGAAGGCGCGCAAAAAATGAAAAGTCCAAATGATTTCGAATGGAGAGAAATCCCTTCGATTTATATATATAGGCTCCGGCTCAATTAATCGATTTCCAAAGTCGATTAATCGAGATTCAAAACTAGGTTAAGCCACGCGAAATCGATTAATCGATTTCCAAAATTGATTAGTCGAAACTCAAAATCGATTAATCGAAACCATTTCGATTAATCAAAATCGTATCCGTTAAAAAATTTAAGTTTCGGAGCTCACTAGTGTGAGCCAGTCGATTAATCGAAATTCATTTCGATTAATCAAATTTTCAAAATCGATTAATCGAGACTCACTTCGATTAATTGAAATCGTGCAGTCCTTCAAATTTTTTCCAATTTCAGTAAGTAACTCAATTAGTCGAACTTCCAGTTCGATTAATCGAAATCTCAAATCGATTAATCGAATTGTTCTTCGATTAATCGAAATCACATAAAATTCTTCAAATTCCTCAAAAATTCCTAAGTTATTCGATTAATCGAACCTCTAGATCGACTAATCGAAATCCAAAATTGATTAATCGAAACCCAAATCAATTAATCAAAATTTCCCTTCTTTCATTTCCTGAATCCTCATCAAATTTCCAGTCACTGGCACATGCCAGTCGACTAATCGACCAAAATCGATTAATCGGTTTTGATCAGATTCTTTAGATTTTCAAATTTATCTGTTTCCTTGATTTCTCTTGGTAAATTATGATACCAACTGGTCATTGGTTCTACAAAACACATCATCACGGCCATGTCGTGGCCATGATGAATTCCAATTTCGCAATTAACACTGTAATTGAGACTCCATGTGGATAATATTATCCTTTTAATATCGTGATCATAAGATTGACATTGAATTATAACATATGATTTAAATCCACAAACATGCTTGCAGTGATACAATTTTAGCTCTCCAGTTGTCGTAAACAAGGCCGGATATTGTTCTTTCACGTCGGCCTCTCGTTCCCATGTAGCTTCCTCGACCGAATGATGCTTCCATCGAACAAGTACTAATGGAATTACCTTTATTCGCAACACTTGTTCTTTTCGATCCAAAATCTCCACCGGCTCTTCGATCATAGTCATGTCATCATGCATCTCAAATGATTGACCGCTTAACACGTGGTCAGGGTCGTTAAGGTACTTCCTGAGCATAGACACATGGAAGACATTGTGTACTGAATCGAATAACGGTAGCAATCCAATGCGGTTAGCAACTTCCCCTACTCGACCCAAAACTTCAAAAGGTCCTAAGTAGCGGGGACTTAGCTTCCCTCTCTTCCCAAACCTCATCACCCCCTTCATAGGTGACGCTTTCACAAACACGTGTTCACCCACCTTGAAGTCTACACTCGTCCGCCTGATATCGGCATAGTTTTCCGTCTGCTCTGAACCACTTTTAGTTTTGCCCTTATCATATGAATATAAGTGGCATTGTCTTCAAATATTTCGGGTCCCAAAACAAATTTCTCACCCGTTTCTTCCCAATTGATGGGCGATCTACATCATCGTCCGTAAAGAGCTTCATATGGTGTCATCCCAATGCTCATCTGAAAGCTGTTGTTATATGCGAACTCGATCAAGGGTAAGTGCTCATCCCACGATCCTTACAATTCTAACATACATGCCCTAAGCATGTCCTCAATGATCTGATTGACCCTCTCAGTCTGTCCATCAGTTTGCGAATGGAATGCCGTACTAATATCTAGTCACGTTCCCATTCCTTCTTGAAATTTCTTCCAGAACTTTGATGTATACAATGGGTCACGGTCTGAAACAATGCTACTCGGAATCTCATGCAAACGGACAATCTCCTTCATATACAGCTCTTCAGTCTTCCCGCCATGTACATCATGTTGTAAGGTAAGAAGTGCGCTGACTTGGTCAATCGATCGACCACTACCCAAATGGCGTTGTGCCTCTTTGCCGTACGCGGTAGTCCAACGATGAAGTCCATCGAGATCGATTCCCACTTCCATTCCGGTATAGGTAGAGGCTGCAATAGACCTGCGGGGTGTCTATGATCGATCTTGACTTGCTGACACGTCAAACACCACGACACATACTCTGCTACATCTTGTTTTAGGCCTCTCCACCAGAAATTCTTTTTCAAGTCTTGATACATCTTTGTGCTTCCCGAGTGGATAGCATAGCTTGATTTGTGAGATTCATCAAGAATTGTTCGTCGTAGATCGGCGTTATTCAGAATACAGAGGCGGCCCTTGAACAATAAGGAACCACCCTCCTTGATCGAAAACTCAGATGCATTGCCTTCAGTTACATCTTGACGAATCTTTGTTAGCGTCGGATCTTTCATCTGTAGTTCATAGATATGCTCAAATATTATCGGTCTCACTGAGATATTAGCCAAGAAGGCTCCTGTAGCTTGTGACTCAATGTTTGCATCATATAGTGCCAGATCTTCAAACAGTTTCCATCTGTGCATACCCAAAATTAAACTAGCAAATTGAGTTGAACTCTTTCGACTCAAGGCGTCAGCTACTACATTAGCCTTGCCTGGATGGTACTATATAGAACAATCATAGTCCTTGAGAAACTCCATCCATCTGCGCTGCCTTATGTTTAAATCCTTCTGTGTAAACAAATATCTGAGGCTCTTATGATCGGTAAAAATCTCAAACGTCTCACTGTACAAGTAATGTCTCCAAATCTTGAGCGCGAAAATGACCGCTACTAATTCCAGGTCATGTGTCGGATAATTCTTCTCATGCTCCTTCAACTGTCTCGACCCATACGCTATCACCTTTTTGTGTTGATTATGCACACAGCCCAAACCAGTATACGAAGCATCGCTATACACTGCAAACCCTCCACTGCCTGAAGGTATAGCTAACACTGGAGCTGAAGTGAGTCTCTTCTTGAGTTCTTGAAAAATCTTCTCGCATGCCTCACTCTATTCAAACCTTGCATCTTTTCGTGTAAGTCTCGTGAGTGGTCCTGATATTTTTGAAAAACCCTCAACGAAACATCGGTAGTAACCTGCTAATCCTAGGAAACTACGGATGTCGGTCACTGTCTTTGGTTGCTCCCAATTTACTACTGCTTCGATCTTTGCTGGATCTACAGTGACACCAAGCTTTGAGACAACGTGTCCCAAAAAGCTAACTTCTTCTAACCAAAACTCGCACTTGCTGAGCTTGGCGTATAACTGGTGTTTACGTAGAGTCTGTAGGGCTACTCTCAAGTGCTTTTCATGCTCTTCCTCTGATTTTGAATAGATCAGGATGTCGTCAACAAACACTACGACACAAGAGTCCAGGTGTGGTTTAAACACCCTATTCATCAAATCTATGAATGACGTCGGGGCATTTGTCAACCCAAACAGCATCACTAGGAATTCATAGTGTCCGTATCGAGTCCTAAATGCAGTCTTCTGAATATCCTCTGCCTTGACTCTCAACTGATGGTATCCCGATTTCAGATCGATCTTAGAGAAATACTTCGCTCCTTGCAGTTGATCAAACAAGTCATATATCCTAGGCAAAGGGTATCGGTTCTTGATGGTAAGTTTGTTCAACTGTCAATAGTCAATGCACAGACGCATTGACCCATCTTTCTTCTTTACAAACAAGATCGGTGCTCCCCATGGAGACACGCTCGGTCTAAGAAACCCCTTGTCCATTAGCTCTTGTAGCTGGTCTTTCAACTCCTCCAACTCAGCAGGAGCCATTTTGTATGGTGCTTTAGAAACAGACTCCGTTCCTGGTGCTAAGTCGATGGCAAATTCTACTTTTCTCTCTGGAGGTAATCTGGGTAATTCCTCCGGAAATACATCGGCGAAGTCTCGCACAACTGCTATCTTAGAGATAACATTCTTCTCCTCCTTATGCTCCTTCAAAAATGTCAAGTATCCACTACACCCTTTTCTGATCAATCGCTCGGCCCTGACTTCCGAGATGAGTGGCAGGTGTGTCGACCTCTCTCCTCGAAATCTAAACGGTCTCCTCGTGTTCAGTCTGAAGATGACGACTTTATTCTTGCAATCTACCGTCGCACAGTGAGTCGATAACCAATCCATGCCAAGGATCACGTCGAATCCTTGCATGTCCAAAAGGATTAGGTTCGTCGGTAGCTCAAAGACATCTCCATCCATGACCCTCACGATCACGGAGTTGCAACCCTTCTCGGTATCAACCGCTTTCCCAGTAGGAACAGTCACGGTTAAAACGAAGTCTAACTCCTCTAGGTCGACTTTCATCCTCTTTGTAAAGCGAGGTGTAAAAAATGAGTGAGTAGACCCCGGGTCTATCAACACTCGAGCTTCGTATGTCACGTCGCTTCCCTTCTTATATATTTATAACGTACCTAATCATACATACACATATATATTTTGTTTATTATCATACCAGAATTTATCACATGCAAGTTTTTCTTATATTTTTCTGAATATAGATGCAACTTCTCTATCTAAAAATTTCAAGAATTGAAATTACTTTATTTAAAAGGAAGCTCACCTTGAATCACATCATTTGTGTTATGAGCCTCTTGAGCTGTGATTGCGTAGGCTCTTCCTTGGACGATCGACTTTCTTGCTTGTATCGGTCGTGGAATAGGTACTGAAGCCGTCTTCCCTTTATTCATCTCAGGGCATTCCTTGATCAAGTGGCCCACCTTACCACACCAAAAGCAACCCCGAGTGCTTATCTTACAGTCCGATGTCTTGTGAGGCTTGCCACACTTGGCACAAGTCTCATGAGGTGTAGAAGAAGCTGCTCGAGAAGCACCCTGTGTGATTGTAGCGCCGGTAGTGATAGCAGCGCTCTCGTAGCGTATCGGTCTCCCCAACGCAAGCAATGGAAATCTCTGCTTGTTGCTCTGCTGCGCCGGTCTTCCATAGCCTCCTTGAAACGGTGGTTTCTGATTGTTTGGTATGAATCTCGACTTTTTGTTCACCGGTTCATAATTCCCCGTTCTGCTCTAATCAGTGTTCCACCTTCCTTGTTGCTCCCTGTGGCGGTACTTGTTATTTTCTCCCTCTACCACCAAGGCTTTGCTCATGACCTCCCCATAGGTCCTTAGTTGGAATGATGCTACTCCTCCCCTCACGTCTGATCTCAACCCTTGCTGAAACCTTTTTGCTCTCATCATCTCTGTGATGACGTAGTCAAGCGCAAAGCGAGCGAGTCGCATGAACTCCACTCCATATTCTCTCACACTCATCTTCCCTTGCACCAATTGTAAAAACTAAATTTCCAGCTGTTTCCTCACCACCTCTGGAAAATACTGCTTATTAAATTCCTCGACAAACTCATCCCATGTTCAGGGCATATCTGGAGTCTCCTAGGCCCTAGTCCGTGAAATAGACTTCCACCAAGGCCTAGCCTCTCCGTCTAACATGTAGGCTACCCAACAGACGCTCTCGTCCTCGGTACAAGTGAGCACACTGAACACCTTCTCCATCTCACTCAACCAATGTTCTGCAACTATGGGCTCTCCCTGTCTAGAAAAGCTAGGAGGTCTCATCCTCCTAAATTCAGTAAAAGCAGATGATGCTGGCGGTGTCGGAGCCACTGGAGGTGTCGGTGGCTGATGCTGCTCATGAGCCGTATGAGCTGCCAAAGATGCTGCCTGTTGAGCCATAGTAGCTGCTATGGTGTGCATCATCCTCTGACGCTCTTCTCTGTCCTCATTCCTTTCTCTAACCCTTTCCTGTTCTCTCTGATCTTGTTCCTGACGATCTCGATCACGGTTCTCTCCCTGATCTTGGCTCCCTTGGCCCCCACTACCAGAAGCCCCTCCATCTCCTATGGGTACTTTATTGGTATCCGAGATAAAATCATCTCGACTACGCAAGCTTCTACTATGACCGCCCTTGGGTCGGCCCCTTCCTTTAGAAGACATAACGATCTGCACGTGAAAACAAAGTTTTCATTAGCAGAAGTCTCTATGCTCTGACAAAAGAATGATCGTCAGAGTTTCTAAAAGAAAATTGCTTTAATACCAACTGTGACAGCCCAGATTTCGACACCCCGAAACCCGTGCCATTAGCACGATCCTCCAGACCGTACCCCAAAACTATGCACAGAATATTGGTATAACAAACACAATTAAATAAATAAAACAAATAATCTCATAAAGCGGAAACGGTTAATATGCCTAACTGGCATACGCAAAAGACAGTTCTACTGTCATGCCACTGCATGAACATAGAACTGACCCGAACCATCGGTGATAAACAGATCACCCCAGATGGTTCGCCAAAAGAATAATTTAATTTAATTACATATTTATCAAAATAAATGCTTGACATACCAAGCCGTACAACTAGCTCTCAAAAACTACTCTCTGTCAAAGTAGATAGCAGAGTCTCCTAGAAGAAGTCCTCGGGTGGAGGCTCCAACTCGTCTTCAGGCACGTAATCCGAGTCACCCGGATCTACACCTCCCGAAGCCTCAGTCGCTGCTATCAGTGGACCTGCGATGTATAGTCTAAAGGGTGAGCTACATCCTAGCTCAATAGGGAACAAACACTATGAACATATAAATTAAGACTCACATATATTCCATGATATTCTAAGCATGATGTATCTATGCATTAGCTAGAAAACAGTTCCAAAGATGGTAATTGCATTCAAGATTTACTGGTAATTTGTATGTCTTACTTTACTGTTGATTTATCATGAATGACACTGAACAGGCCTAAAGCAAAACTTAAATCTTCAACTTAAGTAATCTTCGAGCAATATAGCATCGAGCCCCGATGAGATACCCTTCATCGTCATCTAAATAGACAGTTGTTATAAAAGTATTCCCTGGGAATACGACCCAAGCCCCTTTTCACTAGGCGGCGGGGTTAAATATCACTCAACATCCCTGGGATGTGCTTACTGCTACGAATAAACTTCCGCACTAGTATACGGATTGGCCGTCGTACCGGTCACGGATATTCTGTCGCGTCAGTCGTGGGTATCCCGCCACGTCGGTGGGGTATCCTATCAAACCTCAAATAACAAAAATAGCATGTGCTTTACATATAGTTGTTCACCATGTAAGTGTGCTATCTTATATCAGTTAGGCCTCAACAGTAATTATTCAATCATATATATATATATATATATATATATATCCCTGGGATGTATACATACCCGCATCACACCTGATGCTTTTATTATTTTCTCATCCCCTGGGGATGTCTCAATCTCATTAGATTACTTATTCTTAATTACTTGCATCACACAGATGCCTTTATCACATTCTTGGTGTCACACACACCCATTTTCACAAAGCTTTTCACAGTTAAAACAACTTCAAATCTGATAATTATATCACTACATACATGCTCTTGAAATTAAAGTACATGTTCAAGGTGTTCCCTACCTCAAGTTTCTGATGGTCCAAGCATCAAAGTCCCACGCGGCTCCTTGTGCTCGCTTTCACACGTACTACCTATGATGCATCACAATACATGCAATACATCACTAAAGATGTAATAAAGAAGGTCATGGACCCTCAATAAATCTCAAAGAAAACTTAGAAAGTTAAACAAAACTGTCAAAATCGATTAATCGATTCCCAAAATCGATTAATCGAAATACAATTCGATTAATCGATTCCCAAAATTGATTAATCGAAACCCAAATCGATTAATCGATTCTCAAAATCGATTAATCGAGATTCAAATTCGATTAATCGATCCTAAATCGATTAATCGAAGTCTCAAACATAATGAAGTCGATTCTCAAATCGAGTAGTCGAAAGTCTAAAATCGATTAGTCGATCCCAAATCGATTAATCGAAATCCAAAATCGATTAATCGATTTTCCAACTCGATTAGTCGATTTCTCCAGGTCTCTTTTCTCCAGCCACTGGAGGTACCCAGTCGATTAGTCGATTTCCAAATGGACTAATCGAAATTAAAATCGATTAATCGAAATCAGGCTTTCATGACCTTTCAATTTCTAGGCCAAAATCGATTAATCGAACTCCAATTTCGATTAATCGATTTGGCCAGATTCAACCCCCTTCCGAGTTGTTCTTCCAAATCTTTCTCCTTTCTTTTCCACGCCTTTAATCTACTCATTTAACCCTACTTGACTGAATTAAACTTGTCTATACTATATGCATTCACTTTAATTAAAACTCACCTCAATAATCCCTTCAAAGGAGTTATTTGTTGGGTTTGATGGCTAGGGATCCATCACTTACTTCAACGATCTCAAATTGCTTTGAATCCGGAATCAATGCTCTAATCTCCTCTTGGTTTGCATTAACTCCACTTCCATAACTCCTCCTTACTCTCTCTCTCTCTTCTTAACTCTCTCTTCAACAACCAATAAAAGGGAACTAGGGTTATTAAAATCCTTTTATTCTCTCTCATGCTTGTGTGTTAAACGCATACACCAGAGATAGGTATATGTGACTAAACCAATAACACTCACTACACTTGAGTCCCATTTGCATCACATCAATTCATCACTCCTTAAATTCAAAGTTTGACCATCATTTGGTCAACCTACGATCAATCGGGCACGAATCCCGAGATCAAAGTCAAATGGTCAATTTTTTGAGATATTACAATAATAGCACCCACTTACCTTGATAAAAATATGTTGATGTGTTAAATTATCCGAATTGAATTGACCTAACTGCTTACCGAATAATTTATGAACCTAAACTTTGGGACAAAGGTTGCCACAAAAAATGCCATAACGAATTTTTTATATTTAAAAGGTAACAACAACATTATAAAATAATTAGGTAAAAAAATATAAGATGTTAAACCATGAGAACGCCTACTTACCTTGACAAAAATATGTTGATGCGTCGACGATGATCTCACTGAACTCTGCCTTCGAAAAAAGAGACAAAATTAGGAAAAGTTAGTGTTCACTCCAAAGTAGCTATAAACACACTTCTTTGGCTAATTAATACATGTTTGCATTTGTATTGTAGGACCTTAAAAATTGTGGTCAAATATTAGGCGATATCCAATATATGTGGTGCATTGATATTTTTCTAACTTTGACTACGCTTAGAACGGTGGAAAGTATTTTTATGTTCATTTAGGTCAGAGTCGGGTCGGATTAGTTTAATTGCATCAACGGGGTTGGGTCGGGTCAAGCATTGAGAGAGGTCAATTTGTCATGCTCGCAAGATAGAATAAAGGGTGGACGATTGTCGATTGTAAACCCGGATTGGAACACTAAAAATCATGATATATTGAAAAAAAATTGTAAATTATTCGTGAATATTCACGAAGTTCATGCATTTTTTATATAACATATAATTTTTTTGGAAAATTGTGAATAATTCGTTATTAATTTTTATAAAGCTTAAATTCATGAATTATTCATGATAATAAAAGTGTCCTTTAATTAAAATCTAGGAGACAACTCTACTGACCGTCATCAACATATGGGAAATCCACACCGTCAGAGTTATAGATCGCAAGTTGAACGGCAGTGGACCCAAAAATCAAACTTTTTGAGAGGTTTAAATCATTTGATCTGTGCACTTGATCGATTTAAAATGTAACCCTTGCAAGTGCACAAGATCTATTGCAATATGGCAAGAACAAAGGTGTCGAACCCAAAGGGAAACATGAATTTTAATTAATTCTTTCAGAGATTTAAAAACATCCCTAAGGAAGTACCAAAGGGCAAATTCAATTTAACCAAAAATTTATCACTTTTTCTAAATGCAAGAAAAATAAATTAATCTAAACAACTAATTACTAATGAATCTAAGAACAGTAATTAAATGAGATCAAGGAATATGCTATCCCAGATTTGTACCCCTTTTCTACCATTAAAACCCACAGTTTCATTAAAGCATCATTCACACCATCATTCATCTATAAAAATGATTCGAAATAAAATATGATCATCAATCCGGCATACCCTATCTAAAAACAATGACTCAGCCTATCATCGCGGTATGAGTCATGTAAGAAGCATAGCGTATCTCATGATGTTTAGATCATAACAGTAAGTACATAATCGCTCTGCAGCCTAGATCAGTCTGCAGGTCCAGATCTAGCGATTATAGCCGTTGATACGCGCAATCAACGGTCATAACAAGCATTCAATATATTTTCAATAACACAAACTTTTAGCAAAACGATTCCATGATGACAATAATAGACTGCGGTATTAATCATAAATAAGGGTACTTATCTAGGGATCGCATCTTCCCCGATCAACTGATTTAGCCGCTCATCTTTGGTGTATGATCTCCTTGTTTATTCAAAGTCATTCCTCTTTTCATTTCTTTCAAAAGATCTTTGTTTACAATGTTTTTTCCTAAATACAATCTATGCTTTCATGAACGTAAAGGAAAAACAATGCAAATCCTAGGTACAATCTACCCAGATGGAACCCTAGAAGAAGGAGAAAGAAGAACTCTTGAAAAGATGCCAAGAGGAGTCTAAAATCAAAAATAATAATAATGAATAATAATCTTCTAAAAAATTCTCTCCAAAAACTCTAAAAAAAAGAAAAGCCAAAACTAACTCTCTAATTATCTATCTCTCATTCCTCCTTTCCCGAAGTGTTTGATCCGCTTTAAATAGAGCCGAAGTTTCCCAGCCGCAGAAGTGTTCCAACTCGAAAATTTAGGGTCGATTAATCGACCCAATATGGTCGATGCATCGACCTCCCAGATTTTCATGAATTCCCGCGAACTTTGCATCAAACACTGCTTCGGTACTTTGGCCATAACTTTCTGTCCCGAACTCAGATTGAGGCGATTCTTATGTCGTTGGAAAGCTTATAGAAATCTCTACAGCTTTTGTGTTTTGAAAAATTCATAATTCGGTTGTCTTGAAGGTCCAAATTGATCTGCAAGTCGCACAAAGTTCTCGATGACCCAAAGTTACAGTGTTTTGATATTATTTTCAGAATTCTTTGGCTGTTTTCTGCACTTGGCTTTTATTTACCTGAAACACTTCAAATCTAATAATTTTTATCAGATAGCCTTCATCGGATAGCTAAATGTAGGTATCTAAGGGTGAAATATCATCATATTTCACTACTCATCAGCACTCTAATATCAACTGTTGTGTGTAGTTTTAATGTCAGATATTCAAACTCGCCAATCGGATAGTTCACCGCATGTCACCCAAGATCAGATATTCAAACTCGCCAATCAGATATTCAAATTTTCAGCCTCTAACAAAGGCACCACATGTCACCCAAGATCCTGTTTTGGTGTCACATGAATATTGCTAAGATTGATTTAATTTAAAATAAAAAATTAAAACTGAAATCTGATCTCAACAATTGGACCTTTGACTATAGTCCACTTTTTACTTTTGCTATATACATATATGAGTCTGATACATCTTGAGGAATCTAAGCAGTGTAAAAATTGGGCTCAACGCAAAAGCGAAGAGAGCTGAAGTAACACTTAACCATTGTGCACACCTTCAAAAGAATATATGGAAAACCTCACACTTCCTTTAGAAAAACCCCTGTTCCCTATTCCTACGGCTAAGAAAAAATCCAAAAACTAGTACTTCAGATTTTCTCAAAAGAATAGAGATAGGAATGCAAGTATTAAATTGCAACTCGAACCCTACTGATAAGCGACCAAACCGAATCGGATCGAAACCGATTTAAACCAATTCCGATTCAATTTGGTTTCAATTCATTTTATGTACCACATGATACAAAAGGTTGGGACAAAATAATGAGAGCAATTGAGTGTGATCAGTTCCTTCAATTCCTTTATGGATAATTGATACAAAAATAATAGAAATAAACCCTAGAACCAGGAGCTCACATCATAAATTTTAGGAATTCATAGAAATATGTTTTAAGATAACTTACCTTTCATACTCCCCTCACGTCTACACCATAAACACCCGAAAATGTTTGCTTGAATTAAAATTCTGTGTTAGGACACAGAGGTCAGTAGCGATAATAATCGCTAAATCTATCCAAAGATCTCTGTAGAACAACCCCCACAAGTGATTACATACATGTAATATAATGATAGTAAATACCTTATGATGAAAGATGTAGGAATTAAGAGTGTAAACGGGTATGAGTCATGAGAATAAATTGAACTGACGAGTAGAAGTTAATATAATAACCAGCGCCTCATAAGAAGCAATTCATTAGTAATGAAGATGTAGGAGTTGCACAGGGATTTAAGGGTCTAGATTTCAGCAGAAACCCCGGGGTTTTAACAGCCGAGATATAATCTCGAATAACAGCTACCAGCATAGATATAATCTCGAATAAAGCAGCTTAAAAGCAATAAAGAAAATATCTCTTATTCCATAAAATTTCTGTAAACATTTAATATCTTGATTTAATTACATAGATAGAAAAAGTAATAAGCAAATCCTATTTTAATTAGGCTTCCTTATCTGTTTGGACTTTATAAATAAAGATAGAAACAAATTAAATATTCTCATCTTCCCATCAATCCCTATTTTCTAAAACTTTCGAACTCTGTTTCCAGAGAATAGTGACGATGAGAGAGAGATTTATTAGGAGTTGTTTAACTTGAAGAGTCCTAGTGTAACATACATCGCAGAGGTAGTTATAAAATATTATAAAATATAGGAGTATTTTAGGTATGAAAATATGAAACTATTTTTACTTTTATACAGTAGCTTGATGGATAATACCACTTTTTCGGGCCGGGTGTGGGCCAAAATCCGGGCCACCAGGCCTACTTAGCGTTGAAACAAATGACGTTGATTGATTATTAAAAAAAAATAAACGAAAAATGACGGTGACGGTGATTGTTAAATGGGGAGATTGGTTAAACACTCAAAATCCAGAAATGATTCTCTGTTTTGATTTTTCCTAACTTTCGTCCGCTTCGAAGAAACTAGAAAAAATACGATAAGTCCCCCTTCCCTTCCCTTAGAATATTAAACTATTTCATCCCATTTCTCCTGTCGCAGATCCCATCTTCTTCTTCTTCTTCTTCTTCTTCCTTGAATAAGCCCTAACGCTAACCACACTGGTTGGGAGCGAGGCATCGACGATGGCGTCTCTTACTTCCAGTCAGATCAATGGGAGGAACTCTCTTCTTGATTTCGGGAAGCTTCCTCGGTCGAAACCTCGCAGTTGCAGAGTGGGGTTTAGGGTTTTGGCTGCCGCCGAGGACCAAACAGAGCCTGATCTGAGCGTTAAGGTTAATGGGTTGCAGATGCCGAACCCTTTCGTTATTGGATCGGGCCCTCCTGGTACTAACTATACGGTCATGAAGAAGGCTTTTGATGAAGGTTGGGGCGCAGTGATCGCCAAAACCGTAAGTTTTTTTTTTTTTTTTTTTTGACGTTGACGCCCTGTTAATTGATTAGAAAATGGGAATTGGGAACAAATCTGTTGTTATAATGTCACGCCCCGAAATCCGATACATGATCCATTTCGGCATATGAACGTATTCAATAATCAAATTTCAAATAAAGGAAACACAACGGTCCATTCTCAAAAAAATTCAAATTACAGTTATTCTCAATTACAACGTTTAAACACTTCCTAACCAAGGCTAAACCAACAAGTCTTCTAGGGTCTTCTCCTGAAGTACAGCTTCTGAACTACAAGGTTACGAGGTCTGGTTTCTGAAATTAAATAGCAACGGGGTGAGATAAACTCAACAAGTAACCCCCAATAATAATATAACTTCTTTTGACACTTTTATCAGTTTCAAATTGAGAATTTCATATCAATAGAATTATTATTAGCTATACCATCTAATGATTCAATGTAAAGAAAATAACTTAATTTACAATTGTACTTCATATATTGTACGATTGTTAATCAATAGCACCGATCCAAGTGCATTTGCATTTGCATCATCATTCATCATTTGTCATGGATGCCAGTCACAAGGAGGGCTCCATACATTCATCAATCCCTTTGTCAACCGTGCCGATCCGGTTTGACGGGTTTACTTCGTATTACGGAAGTACACAAATGGATCCTTTCATCCAATACTACCATGCGGCCCCATGGGGATCTTAATCAAAATCATATCATAATCATCTTTACAATATTCATCATTCCTACAGTCATTCATATCAGTTTCTTTGACAAATTTCTAACATGCTTTATAAATTCTCATAGTATGATATTTCAAGCTGATTAGATAATATGAGGAATAAATTGGCTATACAATGCTTACGACATTTACATTTTTCTAACATTAATCAAAATGAAATAATCATGACCGAATAAGACAAGTCTAGGATTATACATGCTATCCATAACCATTCAACCATCTACTTATCATTTTTATTGTATATATTAGGTAAAATAATTGCATCATTACTAATAAGGTACGTATTAAAAACATGCTATGGAATAGGCTACTTGCCTCAGATGTCAGATTCAAAGGTCTTGTGAAGGTGGTGTGAAGTTTCACGGTTTCAGGTAGTTATCTGAGAAAAATGAACTCGATCAAGAAGAAAGAACGAACTAGGGTCGGTTATCGATGTAAAGTTGGATTCTAACTAGTTATTTCAAATCCTTATTTAATATCTAAAATTCTTAATTTAAAACGACTTCATAAATCAGTTTTAAAACCCTTGGTTTAGTATTAAACAATTTCTTAAATCCTTTTTAATATCAGAATATAATTATATTTTAATATAAGACTAGCATATAAGCAGACTATATATATAAAGTCGGATGAAAATATAAAACAGAGTATAATCTAAAATAGAAACCGAACGAAAACTCATATTATATAACAGAATATAAAATCAGCTTTACATATTAAGACGGATTATAAAAATCAGATTTATAAAACTAGGATGAATAGACAAGTAAAACAGATTATAAACATTAATTTATAAGAAGTTAGATTTGTAAAATAGACTCTATAAAATCAGATTTATAAAACAGATTATACAAAAATCTGATTTTGTAAAACAGAATTGTAAAACAGAATTATAAACAGAATTATAAAAATCATATTAAAACAGAATATAATTTCTGATTACTATAACTGAGTTTTGAAATACACTATCAGCACATATATCCAGATTAAAAAACTTAATCCTTAAGATATAAAAACAGATTTATAAAAACCCAATTTATAAAGTTAGAATTTAACCCATCATTTTAATCAACCAGATTTATTAAAAATAAAATAGAATATAGCACCAGTCCAGATTTAATAAAATAAAACCAGACATAAAATACTAAACTACAGATAATCAGATTTATAAGATGAGATTTAAATGTGAAAAATCAGAGTTAAAACATACAAAAATCAGAATAAGATTAGAAGTTCCTGTTTTAAAATTATAAAATCAGATTTATATAAACAAATTATAAAATCAGATTTTAAAATATATTATAAAATTCAGATTTGTAAAATCAGATTTGTAAGACAAATTATAATTTTAGATTAATTACAGAACTGAATTTAAAAATCAGAACTAGAATTTCTGTTTTAAAACAAGTTTAGAGATAATTTTTAAAACTAGAAATAAAGAGGAAAATCATAACTAAACTAGAATATTAAAATTTATCTACAAAACTAGAACTTAAGGGATAAAACAAAAGATTAGCAATTCTAATCTAGAACTAAATCTACAGAAAATAAAATATAAGAACTTACCTTGAGGAAAGAAAGAAGAGCAAGGCTTGGAGATGATGGTTTGGTGTGAAATAGAAGAAGGAATGAATCTCTATTTATAGGCTCGGTTGAGGTGACCGTTCGGATTTGAATTAACTCCGCAAGTAATGGAGAGCGTTTACCGAATTGAAGAAGAAGAACGCAAACGGAAGGAAATGGCATCTGTTATGCGTGGGTTTAATTTGGGCTTTTAAGTGGTAAAGGAAAAATTAATGTATAAAGCTTGCATAAGTTAGAATGTGTGTGTGCATGCTTTGGGTCGAATCGGGTCAGGTCTACGGGCTTTTGGTTGAGTCGGGTCGGGTCGATTTAGGGTTTGGGTTCATAAGTTTGGGTCGTCACATATAATCTCTTTGTTGGATTTTATTGTATGTTGGTAGTACTTATTTGATGCTCCGCCTTAACAGTGAGCGGGCAATCTCGTCCCGCCAAATAGCTCCAAAGCCTACTTTCGCTCATTTCATACCCTTAAATATTTGCGCATCTCTCCAGGGTACGAGCGTTTGGCACCTGTTGCATAGTCACCAAGTTGGGATTCGGGAATAAGTTGGCAAGAGGAAAATTTGAAAAAAATTGGCAAAAATTAAAAAAAAATAGATCCAGAATTTTTTTTTAAAAATAAAAGATTAAAAATATAAATTTTTCTTTGAAAAGGTCGTGATTTATTTAAAAAGTAGTGAATTAATTGCGATTTAATGGTGAAACTCACAACATTTTGTTAAAAAATGGTTTTTTTTTCCGCATTAAAAAAACGTGCGATTAAAATGTGAATTATGCATTTTAAGAATAAGTCACATTATTTGGGACTTTTTCAGAGTCAGAGAATTTGGTGACTATGCCTGTTTGGTAGAGGAAGCCCTTTAGTTTCGCCTAATATCAACTCATTTTAGGGCTGTCAACTGCTCGGATTCGGTGTGTGTACCGACCTGCCAGGGATGGGCATATTACCTTTGGCCCATAGGGTCGTGTTCGGCCCTGAAGTACTTGACCCGAAGGTTGTGTCAGATAGGGTCTGGCATAGAGGCTTGGCCTGTCAGGGTGGATGCACCCGAGGATTAGGAGGGGTCAAGGGCTCAGAGGATTGGGCAGCCTTGGATTTTGGTCTGATTGGACCCATTGACAGCCCTACCCATTGTCATGGGAGTAGGAGTGCAAAAGGGTTGGGTAGACACGATCCTAGAACCGACTTGATTGAACCCAATTTTTGGGGGGAACACACACTACTCAGGATGCAAAATATAGAAGGAAAAAAAATTGCAACTACACAATACATTAATTTACGAGGTTCACCCGATTTGGGCTAGAAGGAAAAAAAATGCAACTACACAATACATAAATTTATGTGGTTCACCTGATTTGCGCTACGTCCAGGGAGATTCACTCCAGTTCACTATTGCTTAGAAATAAGGAGAAAACCTGAAAACATGGAATCAAAATTCAGGCAATACCAATATGTATCGGTTTTTGGCCAAACTAATACGAGCACTGATATCAGTATCAAAACATGTATTGGTCGATATTGTTCTATATTGGCCGATACGATGATACGTATCGACATATTGGCTGATAGGGAACAATATCAAACGATATTGTAGAGTCACATGAATAATTTGAATTTTTTTTTTATAAACTTGTATATTAAACTCATCTTTACCATGTATTTCTTTAATAATAAAATTTGGACCGTTGAAACTAGTCTAAGTTTGACTTGTGCATTAAAAATATTTTTTTGAATTATTTTTTTCTAAATTGATCTAAACAACACACCCGTACTCCATGTGGCACCGAAAATGTATTTTGAATGCCACGTGAAACTCCATGTGTATCTTGAAGGACGGGTACCGTCCTCCATTGGAGGACCTAGCCGGCTCCCATACATATATAATTTTTAATATTTTTAAGTTTTTTTGTTGAAAACACACAAAAAAAAGGTCTGCATCGCCCAATATACATTCGCCCATACATATTGGTCCCTTGGGGACCGATACCGAGTTTGATACCTTGCCTAAAAATGAGAGGAATAGACCACATCTTCATTTTCTACAAGAAACACTCTCTGTCTCTCATTAAATTCTAACAAAGGTTGAATATAACTTTAAATAAAAGTCATACACAATGGAACTAATATTTTCTGTTTATCTGGCCTTATAACTAACGGCCTGGATTTACTTGTGGCAGTCCAAGTTTGATATAGAAAACCCTTAAAAATTCCCTTCTGCTGTCTTTTACGCAATCCGGCTCCACAAACCCATCAAATTGGACACAATTGAAATTGGTGTCTGGGTCCGATACATTTCATTGGAGACCGGACCCGGACCCGATCTAGACCGAGCTGTATATATGATTGTGTTTTATATATAGTTAAGATACATTGAATTTTTTTTTATCGATAGATACATTGTATTTATATATTAGGTCTTTTTTTTTTAATATAGAAGAGTTAAGGGCATTGTTTACTTATTTTGTTTATCGTTGGGTTTTACTAGCATCTTGATATGGGGTCATCGAGCTAGCCCATATGTGTAATAGTTTAGCTATTCATCTAATTAGCAAACTAATTATTTAGTCTTGGCTATTTTGTATGGATTTTACTTGGAATATAGCATATTGTGAAGTATGCACAGAGTTGATATTGAGACCAGTTCTTTTCATTCATTTAGCACTCATGTAATTTGCATTTGAGGTTGCACATTTTTTTTAAAAGGCATGATTGTGCAATATTGTTATTGACCGTTTGTAATGTTATGTCTTTAAGTTATTCAAGGGTTCTCAGATCTAATTTTGCATAATGAAATGAAACTTTCACCATATAGAGCATCAATGTAGTTTTTCTAAAATCATTGTGCATATGGTTCTGCTTTCATTGTCTTAATATAACTACTCTCTCTCTTTTATTGTAAATTTCTTTATCAATGTCCTACTCTTCTTATAAAGAAAGGTTTTGCTTATAACTCGAGAAAACAAAAGAAAAGAAACTTTATTAGATTTGGGAGTAACACAAACCTATAGATTAGACCTGACATGGATCCAAACACGAGTAGACCCAACCACGAATCGTCTTATCATCATTGGGTGGAGCTGGATCTGAACCCAAAAGGGGTCCATTTGAGTTAAGGAATTTTTATTTGGACCTGACTTGATTCCAAATGGATAGGGTCCGGACTCCGGTTCACCCTCGATCTTAACCCATCTAGACTCGTTTGCACCCCTATAGGGAAGTAAGCAACTCCACACTATTTCTTTTGCATAAATACCTCTAAAATGTTGATTTTTATTTTATTGTCTTCTTGTGAAAAAGTTAGAAGATGTGCAAATGCATCTAATTGCAATGAAAGACAATTACGTTCACAATTGCCAACAAATGCATTTACATAATTACCCTCCACTTTTTATCATCATTATCATAATTGCTTTGTCCCATCTATTTCTGATCGGCATACAATTCTTATTTCTCCACTCATTTCTGTCATGGCTAAATTCTCTGTTAATCTGGTAATCCTTCATGTGTTTCTCATTACTCCTCTACTAATCTTTAATAATTTGTACAAGGGTGATTACAAGTCTCCAATGGATATGCTCAAATCATCTTAAATAACTTTCTTTAATTCTGTATTTATTCGGGCCACCAGTTAATTTCTTCTTATTTATTTGTTCCTAATTATATCCTTTCTTGTAACTCTATGCATCCACCTCAGCATTTGCATCTCAGCCACATTAACTCTTTCTTGTTGCTTTTTGTATCAGAATACTCTACACCTTATATAGTGGTAATTGAGGTAATTTTTACATAATTTAAAACACAATGAAGGATTCCCATACCCAATTTGTGGTTTCTCATCCACAATTCTCAATTCCATCTTTTCAGTATCCTATCTAACTAATGAACTTTCTTTCTTGAATGAAGTACTAAGAGAGTGATTTCTTATATGAATACCTCTACACCAACCCTGACTATTTTAAAGGGACTGGAAAATAAAGGTTAATAAAAAGAAAAATCGGCACGGATATCCAAGAATTATTACTTGGAATTGAACAAAATTATCTTTCTGCACTTTTTTTTCTATATCAGAAGCTAAGCCTGATTTCTCAAACTGCATTTACGCTAGGTATCATTGGATGCTGATAAAGTTGTGAACGTAACCCCTCGATATGCTCGGCTTCGAGCAGCATCAAATGGCTCGGCAAAGGGACAAATTATTGGGTGGGAGAATATTGAGCTCATCAGTGACCGGCCGCTTGAAACTATGTTGAACGAGTTTAAGCGATTAAAGGAAGAGTACCCGGATAGGATACTCATTGCTTCAATTATGGAGGAGTACAACAGAGCTGCTTGGGAGCAACTTATTGAGCAAGTTGAGGAAACTGGAGTTGTAAGCTTCCAGCAACCTCCTTTCATATAAGGACCTGATTCTCCTGACCGTTAATTCTTGGTTCATGGTGTTTAAATGATCTTACACCATTAATGGTTTAAGATGTAGGTAATCCGCACCATTGAAGTGATGGATCATAAATTGGAGGGAAATGGGCCCAAAAATCACATTTTTTGAAAGATTTGAACCCTTCAATCTGTGCACTCTAATACCAGCCATTGTTCATAATTTTAATGGCTGATATAAAAGTTCATCAATCGGATGATTCACATCCACTTACAGACATGTTTCTTTGGGCTGAGATAGGTTCCATTGATGGGTACTAACTTGGACAATTTATATTGGTCCCAGATGCATAATGATAAATCACACTTCAATGGTGGAGATAAAAAAAAATATAATTTTAATGGTATAAGATCATTTGAAGACAATTTTGATGTTTAAATGTCGGTCAGGAACCATTATCCCTTCTTATAATTATCTAGATTTCATGTCCAACCATGACCTTATAAAGCAACTTGTTGCTTGATTTAACTTCATTCAGGATGCCTTTGAAATCAATTTCTCATGTCCGCATGGTATGCCAGAGCGTAAAATGGGTGCTGCAGTTGGGCAAGACTGTGCACTATTGGAGGAAGTATGTGGATGGATAAATGAGAAAGCCACCATCCCTGTCTGGGCAAAGATGACTCCTAACATTACTGACATTGCACAGGTCTGTCTACTGTATTTTTATGGCTTGCTTTTGTAAATGAGAAGTTTATTTTTCTTTAAATTTTTTACTGGAAATCAAGTTGCGTTTCTCCTTCCGCTTGAGGGAGGTTATCTAGGTGTGTTTCAGGCTGCCTTTCAGGCTGGGGTGTGGGGTTCCTTTGCAGTTTCTTGCTGCTGTTTCCCTGTACCTTTTGCCCTTTGCTGGCCCTTTAATCTATTTTTCGTTGCCGATCAAAAATAAAAAATAAAAAATATTGCTGCTCACATTGTTTAATCATATTTATCAAAGCACCAAGCATCACCATATGTTGCAATACTTGCATCTTAGAATTTCTTGTGGTGGTGTAGGTTACACCGTGTAGTGCTAAAGGAAAGAAGGCCAAAAAGGTTGTCTTAGTTGTATCTTTAGATTCAGTGAATATATTTTTGGTTATTCTTTGTCTTCTTATCATGAAATAAAATGGGTCAAAAAAGCATTTGTTGGCAGTTATTCAGTTGGGATCAAGGGATGATCGTGGGTCTTCACGGGTGGAGTATAGTTTAGTGCGGAATCACAATCATTTTCTTGTGTGAAGGTGGCGAGGGAATTCGTCTTATTGCATGAGTTTTCTGGTTTAGCCAGTAATATGGTATATAATTGATATTATGTTATGGAGATATTTTTGGTTGTACACTTGATGGAATTTCTCCTATGCCACTTCCACTAACACTTTACCCTATTGGCTTGGTTTTGCATGAGTTCAATCTGGATTGACATTGACTTTGCTAATTTGACCTCTTTTTTTATTTTTTATAATGGAGGTGTCCGGACTTCAAACCCCGTAGGGTGCACGCCCAACCAGCGTGGGCCACAAGGGCCCACTTCCACCAAGGTAGCATGCACTCACTGGGAAGCAAGCCCATATCTCTAATCCCCGCGTCACTCAATAATTTCTTTAGACTTGCCAAAAACAAAATCAAGAAAATTTATCACTTTTCAAAAGTAAATAAATTTTATCACTATATATGTAGAGAGGAAAAGGAGATGCATAATTTAGCCGAAAAGGCAACAAATAGTGCAACGTCCCATCACACTCTACAGAGGCCACGACCGGCAAAAATTTTGAAAACTAATAACCCACTTAGTTATATCCATTTCTGAGGTATCTTTGACAAATGTCACTAAGAGAACCCCTATTTGCTTTATCATCTACTAAGAGTTCCCTTCGCAATGATAGGATTGATCTGTACATCTCCTAGGCTGGAAAAAATGCTATACATCTCTAAATTTCATTGGGTGCCTCTAGGGAGGTGCGGACACCATCTTAAGCAATGGGTAACCTTAAGAATATTCCCCTTCAATAATTTAGTAATCCCAAGCCTGTGGAGGTTGATTAATCATGTCCACATCGCATCAATCTTTGTGTCCATGGCCGTGGAATTCCAATAGATCTTCGAAGGATAATCTTCGCCTTGGTGATTAAAGAAAATACCGTCCCTGGCTTGACCAGGTAGCATTTGCACAGCCCTTATCGAAGGAGGATGCCATCTCTATGCTTCCTGTAAGTCCTATTTCAAAATCGCTCACATTTCTTTGAAGAGTCATTCAAACCGATTCTTTCCTCCCCATCAATCACAATTTTCCTAATTCTCGTGCTAACATCGGAGAAAATGTGTTAGAAAATTCTATCTTTTTATTTTTTCCAATTTTTCCTTAGTGCCGCATAGAAAACATTTTCCCAACAGCATATTCCTCCGGCGCTACCCCTCGGCTTTTGTCACTCAATTCATAGTTCAGTTAATAAACAAGCAAATTCAAATTATGTTTGTCCCAAAACTTAAAAAAAGGAAAAACTATATATTTGTTGGCCTGGATATTTGTTGTCTGGTAGGTTGCAAAAACAATACAAGATTGATGGTGTGATTTTTCTTTTATCTAGTTGATCGCCAATAAGAATTTTCCTTCAGAGGCGTAATATGCAATAGTTTAGGCTGTAGGGAGGTCGATGGCTTTCGTAAAGAGGAGTAAAATCTCATTTATACTTGATGACTAATTAGCTTTAAATAATGATTTTATCGAGAAATCCCTTGATGGTTCAATATTCCAAACACCTTCATCTGGACAGAGATAGCTAGTGAAAAAAATTCCTCAACCGCAAAAGCAGACCCAATATATTAGAGTAGATCCTGTCAGAATCCCCCTCCCTGCATATTTAGACGAAACGATTCCACTTGGAGGTCATATAATTGGTTGCCTTCGTCAAAGGATTCTTTGCCACCCTAAAGAGGTGAGGGAATCTGAAAGTTAAGTTTCCTCACCACCACTTGGTAGTCCAAAAGAAGATTTCTTTCAATTCCCAAAATTGAATATGGCGTGCAGGGAAACACTTCTTTTTTGGCAGCCCACTGAACCACCCAACCAGAGGACCGAGCCTTGTTATGCAACTCCTTCATGAGAATTTGTTATTGTGCGGGTTGCTGCCAGCATTGCAAGGGATCCATTACGCTTTAGGCACTAGTTAAGTTGAAGGATCCTGCTGGTGACAACCTAAGAATCCCTAAAATTAGCCCCCTTTGTCCGAGGGATATATACCTCATCCCCAGCAATTCATTGCTAGTAATCTTTTCTTTGGAACTTTTATCTGGCAGTTGTTCTCTTTATATTTCCTGAGTTTATTTATGTGATTTTTTTTTATTTTTTTTGCCTTTTGGCTCAATAACAAGCTTTCTTTTCTTTCTTTTTTTTTTGTTTTCTATTTTTATATTTAGTGGAATTCTCAATAGCAACGTTTGTGGAAGTTTTTAACTCCCATTATTGTATTTAATAACATAGATCAATAATATTACACCTATCCTGTATTCATATTTTATATAGCCAGCTAGGGTGGCACTTAAATCAGGATGTGAAGGGATTGCTGCTATCAACACAATCATGAGTGTCATGGGGATCGATCTCAATACTTTACGCCCCGAACCTTGTGTTGAGGGGTGAGCCACTATGTACTTTATTCATATGATGATGTTTCTCTTGGCATGCCTTCATTTACAACATTTCTTATTTATATATATATATATATATATATATATATATATATATATATATATATATATATATATATATTTGTAATTAAGAAATAAATAAAATTCACAGATTATTATTTTATACTCTTTCACCTTTTTGTGTTTATTTTGTTATATGAAGGTACTCTACTCCTGGAGGTTATTCTTCTAAGGCAGTTCATCCGATTGCTCTCGGAAAAGTAATGCGCATATCGCAAATGATGAATGCGGAATTTGGTGATATGGACTATTCACTTTCTGGCATTGGCGGAGTTGAGACGGGAGGTGATGCTGCTGAATTTATTCTTCTTGGAGCAAATACTGTACAGGTTGGACTTCATCTGGATTCCTTAGTTAGGGTGCTTGAATACAATTATGGCTTATGTTTTTCATAAAAAAAATTCTAGCTCTTCGTTGCTGTATAATTGTAGTTTGTTTCTTGCATTTGACTGTTTGCTTATTCTTGAAATTGTTAATAAAGTTTGATAATTCACCAGCATTTTTAATAGCGAAAAGTGTTTTTAATAGCTTATATTTTTCATAAAAAAAATTCTAGCTCTTCTTTGCTGTATAATTGTAGTTTGCTTCTTACATTTGACTGTTTGCTTATTGTTAAATAAAGTTTGACAATTCACCAGTGTTTTTAATAGAGAAAAGTGGAGGCGTAGGGTTCGACAGTTTTTTCTGATTTTAAAATTTTAAAAATATAATAAATTAAAAAATAGAAAAATAATAATGCAACTTTTGAGTTTCGAAATGAGATCACTACACCGTACACAATATGGTTGCACAGCTTTTGAGTTTTCCTGCACTGCACATGTTACTAATAATCATATACTGGGAAGTTTGAATGGTCACAGATGTCAGTCCATTTGCTTGGAACGCTTAGTGCCATACCAGCACACTAGTGCAATCACTCGTTCCATTTGTCTTCCCTCTGTGAGCACTTAACATAACAACAAAGCGGGAAGAGCTCACCCTTAGTTAAACTCTTCAACTGTAAACTTCGAAGCAAGAAATATGCGTGGAAATTTTCCTTATAGCACAAGTGGATGGTGCTCCTGCTCGTCGCTGGTTTCTAGCAACAGGTTGTCTTCCTGATGCCTCTATTAATAATTTTTGTTGCAAATGTCTTTGGTCTGCCACTGCCACCAACCTTCATAAACATAATAATTCACAACGGGAGGATAAAATTATGCCAATTTATTTGATAATAACCGATCTCCCACTTATTTGAACCCCCCAAAGTAACAGAGCTTCTTTAGAAATTCTAGCTCTGAAGTTATTAGTGTTGCTGAAATAAACTTTTTGGAAATTTCCAATTGACAAGTTAGTATAAATCCGCGCTGAAGTAACCCAGATATCATGTAAAACTGTGATCATCAGTACGGTTTGCAGTGTTACCTGTAGTCCCCTCTCTTTGCGTACCAAGCTGAAGGTTGACACTTGACACAACTAACTCTATAACATGTCACTCTTTAGATAACTTATATATGTAATAATTTTATTTTATTTTTCCAAATATTATTAATCCATCACGTGTGCAGTACCTATTAAGGGCAATATTTTATTAAATTTGGTACAATCTACTTATTTACATAGAACATTAGATTTTGTTTGGACCATTAGTCGCAGGAAAATGAATTAAAAAACAGAAAGTGTGGCGAAAAGCAAATTTCCCAGGTGAGATGCTTAGGCCAAAAGGAAACGGCCCCAACAAAAGAGGGAATGCCAAAAACTAAACAAAACAGAAAAACATCAAACTAGCTCAGGGATGTTCCATCTCATCTGTGATCATTGACTCGGACTCGGACACTCACCGTTTTTGTCATCGTGTGTATATCTGATGCTGGTATTTGGTTGCCCACATTCTCATCAAATATATTTCTTATTCCCGATGGGTCCCCTCTGGATTAAGCCCATCTAATCACAATTTGTGAGTACCCTTCCATTATAATATGTGTCCAACAATGCCATAGCTTCAGACCTTCAGCCTCCGCAACATGATCCTTGACAACAAATATATCATTATGAGTTGGTATAGGATAACTGGCTTGTTCACTATCAAGTGTGAACGGGTCAATCTCCTTATGATAAAATGGTCAAACCTTGGGTCGTGCACAACTATTTATGAGCATGCAATTCAGTGAAAGACTTGTTTAATCATTTTGGCATCAAGAGATTGACCAGTGCACACTTGAGAGTGAACGGGTCGGTTAACGTATACCAACTGTATCGTAATTAGCTATTCAAGTTATATTATTATTTGTAATGGGGTGCTACTCTGCATTTTCAATTTGGTGTCATGAGATGTGAATAATGTGAAATAGTTATTTACTAATGATAACTAATTTACTAATGTTCATTAGTTTCCTTTTTTCTATTCTCTTAATTATTATTATTTTTTTTCGCGGAGACGATCATGAGTTTGATTTTGTTGCTCACCGAATCTGATTCTTTGGCAAAGACTCCAACTGATTCATTTATTCAGCGGGATTCACTCTTACTACAACATGAGCTTAATGCATCACAGAGAAGAACATTGCTTATCAGTCGTTTGCAAATTTCTATTTGTGAAATTCTGAATTTCTTAAATCTCATTATCAGTTCTTATTTGTAGAAGCTTACTTATTTCTTGACCTTTTGCTTGTTGGGAGAAGACGTTATCAGTTACTAACTGATTTATGATTGAACAATTATAGGATCGCCTTGAAAAGTAAGGGGATGGGACATATTTGGCCTCATCCCACCACCCTTCCCATTGGTTTCTGCCATACTACCATATCTTTCTCAAATATGCATTGTTCACATCTGACTATCTGAGTCTTTGCCTACTTCTAATATGCTATGGGCTTTTTATCTTTGGTAGGTATGCACAGGCGTGATGATGCATGGCTACGGTCTTGTGAAGAAACTCTGCTCAGAGCTGAAGGATTTCATGAGAAAGCATAATTTTTCTTCAATAGAAGATTTCAGAGGGTATGCATTGCAGGGAGTGTTAAAAACACACTAAATAGTAATTAGTGACGGCAATAAAGACTTCATAGTTCCATTACATTGAGAGGCTACGATCTCTTATTATTCACTTGTTTCTTTTCAGGGTCTCCCTTCAATACTTTACAACCCATACTGATTTGGTTCGGCGGCAGCAAGAAGCTATCCGGCAGAGAAAAGCGATCAGAAAGGGTTTGCAGTCAGACAAAGATTGGACAGGGGACGGCTTTGTAAAAGAGACTGAAAGCATGGTGTCTAACTGAGGGTTACTAATAGGTTTGCTCCTAATATGTTTGTGAGAAACTGATTATCAGTCTTCTTGATTGAGGCTTGGTTTTACTGGATCTTGGAAGAATAAAATAAAAATAAAAAAATACAGCTTTTGATAAATCTCTGTGAGAAACTGAATTAGATGACGAGTGAGCTTTTGATGGACTGGAGGAATTGAATAAAAAAAGAAAAGAAAAATAAAACATTAGTAGCTTCATGAGACCCAAACGAAAGTCTGTCATTCTTTATTTTCTGTAATCAAGCGTCGTCGGGGGATGGTTTTGGAAATTATATATATAACAAAAGAGATCCTCCCATGGTTCAAAATTTCAGCCAATACTTCAAATTATCGGCTGAAATGTATCGGTTTCGGTCCCCACCAAAATGAAAACTTGAACCAAAATTTTGGTCCAAATATATATGGAGGGAAAACTTTTGGCTGAAAGCTACGTCATCTTGTTCAATCGTTTTATTCAATGAAAATATATCTTTTGAGTATACTACATTTCAGCCGTTCAATCGTTTTTTGAGTATACTACATCGTCTTGTTCAATCGTTTTTCGAATTGACTTTGTGAATCTTATTTTTCCGTTCAATTCCATTCAGGGCTAAACTCTGATACTCAGCAATCCTTCACGTCATTTCTGTATTCCCTTCAAGTCTTTATTGAGCTTCTTCTCCTTCTTTGCCTACAGTTTATGATGTAGAAATTCCCTTTTCGTTTCTCTTAAGGTCCTAGTTTCATTAGATGGCTTGATCAACAGGTATTCGAGTCTGTGAAGAGCCTTTTACCTCAACAATCCTGTCAAATTTTGTAAACAAATTATTTTGTTCAGGGAGAGCTTCTTCATCATCTAAAGAAACCATTATGAAGTTTCTTCTTAAATTGGTACTCTTTTTAAACAAGGGATAATGGCTCCTGACCCACAATTAAACACCAAATGTTGGTTAAATGATCTTACACCATTAAAATGTTATATTTTATTTCACACTGTTGAAGTGTAACTTATCACTGTGTCATCATGTGCACATTATGTTCAATCTAAATAGCCCAAGTGGCAATCTATCGTATTAACATGTCCCAACCAAAGGATCATGATTCTAAGTGGAGGTAAACCATCTGATGTATATTTTAGATTCGCTTGTTTGAATTATGGTTAAATAAAAAGAAGACGTCAAAAGAGAAAGTGGATCCATGAATGAGTTTTTAAAAAAATGCCCGTTAAAGACTCGTTTGATCTGAAAGAAGAAAATCCAAAATTTATTAGGGCCAAATTTTAAACAATTCCAACAAGTATTAAAGAAATTATGATCCTGCACATAAAGTGACGAATTTCAAGAATCCTAATTGAATTAGGATTAGTTTCTTTTATTATTTTATTTTAGAAAGTAAGAGTTATTTCTTTTATTAGAAATAGGATTAGTTTTCTTATTGTTTAGGACTAGAGTTATATTAAGATTTCTAATTTTAGGCATTGATTAGCCTATTTAAAGGCTTGTAAGCACTTTTATTATTACTTTTTGGTTAATGAAAATTGCTTATGCAAAATTGAGAGTTTTTAACTTTCGTGAGGGTGTGATTCTCTCAAAATGGAGAGCGATTCTTCGATTCCCGCTTGCGGTTTGGTGCGAGGTCAACTCTTCTTCCATCTCTATCTTCTTTAGATCTAGGGTTTGCGTAAGTAGCGTGATCTTAATTCTTTTATTGATCTTATAAAATTTCTAAATCAATATTTTGTTCATCATTAATTTTATTAGCCTTTTATTTTCGTTTGGTATCGAGATAACCCGCTTGTGAGTTCGTTCGATACCATAAAACTATCGGAGATCTAACCGTTCATAAGAATCCTAGTCTTTTAGATCTGCGATAGGGAATGTATACGAAAATAACACTATTTTGGGCCGAAATTAAATCACCTAATTGAATTTCTAGAATTTTCGTGATAATTTATTATGAAAAATTATTATTTTAATTGATTAAATTAATTTTAATTCTAATCTCAACCCTAACATTGTATTTAATAAGTTCCCGCATCACCATCTAATCGGTGACCTTTAATATCAGCCATCAAAATTAGAACAGCTGTTAGTATTAGAGTGGAAAGATTGGATGGTTGGAATCTCTCAAAAAATGTGATTTTTAGACCCATAGACCTTCAATTGATGATATGTCATTATGATGGTATGAATTTTCAAGATCAAAAGCCAATAAATGGTGTAAGATCGTTTAAACACCATTTAGTGTTTAAATGACGGTTTGGAGAGTCGGTCCCTTTAAATAATCATCATATTTATCTTACATGAAAACACATGTATACCAGCTAAACATGTTGCTTTATCTCTCCACGAAATCAGAGCAGATCAATGGATAACAAGTCTCATGGTTAAAAATTTCGGCCGATAATTTAAACTATTTGCCAAAATGTATCGATTTTGGTGGGGTCCCACCGAAACAAAAACTTGAACCGAAATTTCAGTCAAAATATACATGGAGGGGTAATTTCAGTTCAATGCCCATGCCCGAAGCTAAGAACGAAACCACTATTTTGATCATTGCCAACTCCTTTAAAGACAAGTGTGTATATGGTCCTTTGGCTTTATCTCCAAGGATGGAAATAGGGTCATTTATATAACACGAGTGGAATCAACATACAAATGTAGATCATGCACTTGAAAAGGAACCATGCCTCTCCACTGCTCCATAAAATTATCTCCGCTAAAGAATCTTGACCGTCCAATTGATCAATGAAAGTTTCCGTGCGAGTATGTATGGACTGGTATGGTTTTCTGACTGCAGCCAACCAACTAATGTCTTGGGTGAGGATCAAAATTTCAGTTTTCATTTCGGTTTCGGAGAGGTCTGAAATCAAAATTTCAGCCGAAAATTTGATCCCCATACAAAATTGACCGAATTTCGGTGGCCGAAATTTTGGTCCTTAGTCTTGTGTTTATAATTATTCTTTGCGGTGTACGGTAGAGCTCAGGAAGCTATGGAGCATGAACTAACGCCATCTCTCTCTCTCTCTCTCTCTCTCACAAGCATTCAAAGGCCCAGTATTCTCTCTTGCCTTCAATTCAATATAAAGAATAAAAAAAGGAGCTGCAATGACAGCCATGATTTTGTCCAATTCGAATAAGATCATCTAGAGAAAATATTACTGGCGCCAACTTCAAGAAGAAAGGATTAGGGACCGCATTCTCAAAACCTTATCCATTGCTACGGTAGGAATCGAGGTAGGGGATTTAATTGTTTCCATATTATTTTAATTATATTTTTATTCAAATAAAATGTCTAATTTTTATTATATAATGGTGCAATATTATCTTGATGACTTATGCATAGATCTATATTAGAAATTTACAAGTACAAATATTATGATGATAAAAAATAAGTTGGGGTCTTATCGGGTTAGATTTTCTGTGAAAAAACTAGCTGGGGTCTTATCTCTTTTTCAACATCCTACAAAGGAAGATTTACGTGCAATAGAAGCAATCTCTCTACTCTCTATTAACTCCCTACTAGAATAAATAGAATCTGCTCTGGCAAAGAGTGAATAGAGAGGAGGGTAAAATTGATAAACAAATAAATCTTATATAAAATTTTGTTATGCAAGAGTCATTAAGGAGAAGAAATACCTGTTAAAACATGTAATGGAAATCTATTAAAGCAAGTGAGCTCCGCTATGATAGTGGGTACCACAAAGCTATACCATACTCAGCTTAAATCCTTTTTTTTTTTACAGATCAATTGAGGCATGAACGAAATTCGTGCCATAAAAATCAAGGGGGGCTTGAAGGTGAGCATAGTCAAAGTTAGTGACTTTTGACCATGCATAACTTTCTTGTCCCCAGTCCGTTTGAGATAAATTACATATTTGGAAAGAGGACCATGTCCTCTTCAAATTTTGTATTTTGTGATTGAACTGAATCAATCCCAAAAGTAAAGTAAATTGTGTGCAGGCTGATACGGACTCAAAACTTAATAGTTGTTTTTAACCAATTGGCCGGGATTCTCTGGCTGTGTTTGGGTTAGCTCTTATAAGAGCAGAAGCAGCTCTCTGCCTGCTCTCTGTTAGAGCAGATTAAGTAGTTTTATCACTTAAAATAGTTCTCCGCAAGAACAAATGGAGTGAGAAGCTGTGTTACCAAACATGAAAGTAATTTTCTGTCAGAGCCAAAGAGTAAAAGAGCTGCTCTTTGCCCTGAAAGAGCTAACCCAAACACAGCCTCTAAGTTTGGGTAAGTTTAACTTGGCTCTGACTAATTGAAATCAGTTGATTCGCTTCGTTTTTCAAACAACAAATTGTTAGTAGGATGATCTTTCAACTTAAATTTTTAGTCCAACAATCTATATTGTCTGAAACGTAACTCATAAGATTTAATAAATTAAGGGATTTTTGTTTTTAGGCCCTTGTATTATTACGAAATTGCACTCAGTCTCCATATTATTCATATTTATTCTCTGCTCCTTTGACTGAAGTTTACAGATTTACAGAGAATGACACAAAGACCGTCTTACCCCTATGGTCTAATACAATTTACAGATTTATGCTATAAATGCAAAAATCTCTAAAATGATCACCATTTCTGAGAGAAAAACCAGACAAGACAATAAAATAAACTGCGGCAAACTCACCGTTTCCACCCACACGCCCAACCCAACCCAGCTGCCATTCCCTCCCCCCATTTCTACATCCGAAATCCCAACCCAGAACCCCCCTGATGACGACCCCACGAGACATGTGACTGCATGCTCCCTGGTCCACCCAGCCGCAACAACAGCGCATCCGGCGACTGCAGTTCAACAGGCCTCCTCGCCTACAGCTCTGCCAGCAGTGTCGCCATCATCGACACCCGCTCCATGCAACTCGTGTCCGTCCTCCCCATGCCCGCCCCCTCCTCCTCCACGCCCTCACCACCTTCATCCACTGGACTCCTCAACCCCTCAATCGCGACCATGGATCAAAATATCGTCCAATACCGATACGTATTGGTTTTGGACTTGAACAATACGATACATTGGATTTTTATCGCCCCCTTAAAAAATAGTCAAATTATCGTTCAATGTATCGTTCGTATCGGACGATAATTTGAAATTATGGTATGATAATTTCAAATTATCGATTTTAATATATATATATATATATATATATATATATATATATATATATATATATGTTTGAAAAAAATCGAGAAGTATCGTCCGGAACTGATACGTATCGGTTTTGGGTTTAAACGATATGTATCGAAAATCTAAGATTTTGATCCATGATCGCGACCTCCTCACCCATGAGCCCTCCAACTCCCACCTCTGCCTCGCCAAGGCCCTCTGGGACTTCCGCTCCAAGCTCCTCGTCCTCTGGCTAGACTTCGATCCATCCCCTTCCTCTTCAGACAAAACCAATCTCCGTGTTCGAGATCTCTGCTGGATACACGACACGAATTCTTGGCTCCTCGCTTCCATCAACGGCCCCTCCCTCCTCGCGTTATGGAACACCTCCACGGGTCGCTACATCTGTAAATACGATGCGGCTCCCGAGTTCTTCTCTTGCATCCGGCGAGATCCCTTCGATTCTACACAATTTTGTGTGTTAGGAATGAAAGGTTTTTAGTTGTGTGTGGAAGTGGTTGGGGATAGTGAAGACGATGTGGCCATAATTGAGCACGAGAACCCTAACGTTAGCGACTCTTCGGAGTTTAGCTTCTCGCCGCAATGGAGGCATATTATTTTGGGTTTTTTGTAAATGCCCCTGAGTTATGTTGATATTACAAATAACCCCCCAATTATAGTTATTTATTTTAAACCTCTAGTTAGCATTTTGGTGTTCATAAAACACCCTTTTTAACCGATGCTACTTTAAATGATTAACCAGCCATTAAAGAATAACATAAATATTATATTTAACCTTTTTTAAATTAAATTACTAAATTGTCACCCTCTATAGTAAGAGTAATTTTAAATCTACTCCTCCACTTACAAAAAAGAGTAGTTTTAAATCCACCCACCAAATATTTGAGTTCACCCACGCTAAAAAACATTGATTGCATTGAATCGGACGATGGAGATCGTTTATCGTCCCAACCTTTCACACAATGGATCTTGAGATCACAGTGTCCACCCACCAAATATTTGAGTTCACTCACGCTGAAAAACATTGACTGCATTGAATCGGACGATGGAGATCGTTTATCGTCCCAACCTTTCACACGATGGATCTTGAGATCACGGTGGCACCATTAGACGGTTGACTGCATTGAATCGGACGATGGAGATCATTTATCATCCCAACCTTTCACACGATGTATCTTGAGATCATGGTGGCACCATCAGACTGTTGACTGTATTGAATTGGATGATGGAGGTCGTTTATTGCCCCAACCATTCACATGATGGATCTTGAGATCATGGTGGCACCATCAGACGATTGATTGCATTGAATCTCGGACGATGGATATTGTTTATCATCCCAACCTTTCACACGATGGATCTTGGGATCATGGTGGCACCATCAGATGGTTGATTTTTTATTTCATGTGGTATACACTCAAAAAAATGACCTTAAAATTAATGTTAACTGTATACGTGATGTTAAGGTCACTTTTCTTAGATGTGTGCCACGAAATAAAACATTGATCGTCTAATGGTATGCCTAAATGATCTCCATTGTCTTATTCAATGCAATCAATGTATTTTAGCGTGGGTGAACTCAAAGATTTGGTGGATGGAAGCAGACGCGGTTAGACAATCCAATTCCTAAAAATGGGTCTTGAATCATATAGGAAATTGGAGGGACGAATATTTTGAGTGAAACATGTAGATTGAAGGTTTTCTTTTCAAGAATAATTGCATCGTTTGCCACAAATCCTCCATTGGTTGAGTATTCGTCCAAACGTTGACATGTTTTAATGGGGGAATCACCCATCAGATGAGTCTTGAATCTGATGGGTGAATGAAGAGCCTTTTAGAAGAGTACCTTTAAATTCACCCACTGAATCTTTAAGTTCACCCACGCTGAAACACGTTGATTGAATTGAATTAAACGATGGAGATCATTTATCATCCCAATCTTTCACATGATGGATCTTGAGATCATGATCGTACTATCAGACGGTCAGTGTTTTATTTCACGTGGCACACATCTCAGAAAAGTGACCTTAACATCAAGTGCATGCTTAAAATTGATATTAAGGTCACTTTTAGGGGTGTGTACCACATGAAATAAAAAATCGGACGTCTAATGGTACACCCATGATCTAAAGATCGATCTTATGAAAGATTGAGATGATAAAAAATCTCCATCGTTTAATTCAATGCAGTTGATGTGTTTTAGCGTGGGTGAACTCAAAGATTTTGTGGGTGGATTTAAAGGTACTCCTTTTAGAATAGGGGTTAATTATAATAGCATGACTTGTAAATAAAGGTGAATGAAAGGCCTTTTAGAATGATGATAAACTTTAATGACATGACTTGTAAATATAGATGAATGAAGGACCTTTTAGAATGGTGATATTTTTAAAATATTGGTTTCATTAAGGGCAAAATAGGTATTCAGTCCATAAACTCACGGCTAGTTACGGTAACACAGGGGGGTATATGCAAAAAACCCTATTATTTTGGTTAGTTTTCCGAAGGAGTTGGTTGAGTTAGATTTGAAGTATGGGGTGACGAAGACTATCGGTCTCAAATTCATTCCCAATACCCTGACCCTAAATCACCAAAAACCTCATCATTCTCCTCCGCTTCTTTGCTTTGAAGCTCTCTATTATTCTATTGTTACATCGATGTGACTCAAAGCCTGTGAAGGATAATAGTGGTATTTTTTACCGCTTAAACTCCGTCAAATGAAGGCGGCAGAACCCCTTTTTTTATGATCCGTCAACGGAAGGGATCGTATATTCATTAAACTTCAGTCAAAGCGGTGGAAAATAAAAATAAATAATACGAGAGGCTGAGTGCAATTTCATATTAACAGAGGGGCTAAATGCAAAAATCCCATAAAATAATCACTTTATCGTGTGATGTGCATGCTCTGGTATGAACGTATTAAATTAACAATTAAGGTTATACATCTTTTATTCATGATGATATTCACTGTATATATTTTCGTATCCTTTTTTTGAGCTTAATAGAATTTTGGGACCTCATAAAATTTTGGTGCCCAATGATTTTTTTTTAAAATGCAAAAAATATTTTTTAACTTTACATTGTAACAATTCATTCTCCAAATAAGCGGCTGATATATATATATATATATATATATATATATATATATATATATATATATATATATATTAAAGTTAAAAAATATTTTTTGCATTTAAAAAAAAAATCATTGGGCACCAAAATTTTGGTTTGGTTGGGATTGAATCGGAATCCGATATGTTCACCAAAATTTTGAGATTTCGGTTGAACATCGGAATCGGAATCCCATACTTTTTTTTGTGTTGTTTTAAAACCCAAAATTATCGGCCGATAACTTTAAATTATCGGCCGAGAATTTGAAGGCCGCGATTTTTGACCGAAATTTTCGGGATTTTGTTTCAATAAAGAAACGAAATTATCTGCACTCTTCATCAAATTTGGATTACGATGAGGAGCTAGCATCAATACTCATACAAATCTAGTCAGTGATAGGTTTCTCCGAGAGAACACAAAACAGAAAAGAGTGACTCTATATAAGGGGGAAAAAAATGCTTATGCATGAAGCCAAACAGAACATGAAACAAGAAAACGAAAAGCTGCCAACATAATTAAATCTACAAAGGGTTTTTAATATAAGTAATCCCAAAAATAAAATGTGCAAATTGTAGATAGATTCTTACAGCGGAAGTCTCACTAATCTTGGACAACCTAAATCAATTTGGATTTTTTCATTTGAACCATCAGAGAGATAAGATAGAGCCCAGCAAGCTTCTGTTAAAACTTCCTCATCAGCTGAATGTATAAGATGCCAGAGAAACTGGAAATACAGGTTTTGCCTGATATGAACAACCAAAGAAAGACACAATATCAGCCAACCCATGCCAACCCATGCCACTGCATTTGCAAAAACAAATTATGAAGTAAATGAATGCTACTGTCTAGATACCTGTTCAAATTGGATAAAGTCCATGTAGCATTCCTAAGCATGGATAGTCTAGAATGTTCATTTAATTAAGCCAGAATGGCATTGAGGGCACCATCACTAAAAGGAACCAATATAAAAACACATTTTTCTGGTGATTGACCTCATAGTCACTAAGCTAGGGTTATGCAATAATTCGGCAAAATTTGGCAAGTTCTAGAAATATTTAGACAAAAATCAGAGAGAAAAGGTTGTTTTTTTTTTTTAAAAAAATAAGATTAAAAAGTATAAAAGAGCTTAAAACATATTAAAATCGCAATTTATTGAATAAATTGTGAATTATTTGTGATTTTTAACAAACATACGATTTTTTTGAAAAATTCGCGAATAATTCGGGGTTAGTATGAAGAACCTCAAATTCGGGAGTTATTTATGAATTTTTTTTAAAATTCGAAGAATTTGATGACTATGATTGACCTACCAATGACAGAGAAAGAGAGGCAAGGCAACCTGTTCTCAAGCATCATCACTTGAGAAGGTAAAAGTTGCACAAAAAATGGAATAGCACCATGATCGATGACAGTACAGGTATGTTGTGATGTCCCCGAAGCTATATTGGTCAAAGCCCATTGTCACGGGGTCGCACTTCCGCAACCTCAGTCCCGTGCGGCACCTAACGCACGCTTCGCTAGGTCAGCCTACTTCTGATAACAATCGTCGCGAGGGCGTCCTTCGACGCGCTTTCAACCCGCGCGGTGCTTCGCTACCGCGTGCAACGAAGCCAACCCATCTGCACATCAGCTCTGATACCACCCGCCTAGAGGACGGGAACTCCTCCCAACATGGTTGCCTCATGCATCACTAGCCCACCTTGGCTATGTCGCGTCCGTGTCACGACCGTGACGCTCTGCGTCGTACCCTCATGCGACCGTGTCGCGTCCTCGCAGCGCGACCACGTCGCAAGGCCAACATGGCCCCATGTCGCGTGCCCTCCTGGCACCACATGTCGTGCCACACGCACCACGCCGCAAGCTCGAGTATTGGGCCCGTCACATCCTCCACCACTCCATAAAATGTCAACGTCCTCGTTGACGCATAAACATAGTGAACTGACCCCGCCAACTCCTCTCAGCTTGTTAGCAACACAATTCTAGTTCTTAGGCCCGCACCTTCCCACAAGCTCCCCACTGTCACCCCGGTCGGGTCAACTTGGTTCTGCTGTCACAAGGCCCTCACCTGTTAACTAGCTCAGGGATGTCGCGCGCCATCTTGACACCACATCGCGTGCCTCCGCACCAATTGTTCAAGGATGTCTCGTGCCCTCTTGACACCATCCGTGCCTCACTTTTGATTTGCTCATAGCATCGCCGGCTTATGGATCGAACTTGGCTCGAGATACCAAAATGTCACGAAGTCGCACTTTCGCTTCGCAACCTCGGTCCGTGCGGCACCCTAACTTGCAACCGCTTCGCAATAGGTCGACCTACTTACGATAACAATAAATCGTCGGCGTCCTTCGGACGCTTTCAACCAGCGCAGTGCGCCGCTACCCAGCGATGCTGGCAGCTCCAACGCCATCTGCAGCCGGCTCACGATTACCACCACCTTCTAGAAGGGCAGGGAACTCCTCCCAACATGGTTGCCTCATGCATCGCTAGCCCACCTTGGCTATGTCGCGTCCGTGTCGCGACCGTGACGCTCCGCGTCGTACCCTCATGCGACCGTGTCGCGTCCTCGCAGCGCGACCACGTCGCAAGGCCAACATGGCCCCATGTCGCGTGCCCTCCTGGCACCACATGTCGTGCCACACGCACCACGCCGCAAGCTCGAGTATTGGGCCCGTCACATCCTCCACCACTCCATAAAATGTCAACGTCCTCGTTGACGCATAAACATAGTGAACTGACCCCGCCAACTCCTCTCAACTTGTTAGCAACACAATTCTAGTTCTTAGGCCCGCACCTTCCCACAAGCTCCCCACTGTCACCCCGGTCGGGTCAACTTGGTTCTGCTGTCACAAGGCCCTCACCTGTTAACTAGCTCAGGGATGTCGCGCGCCATCTTGACACCACATCGCGTGCCTCCGCACCAATTGTTCAAGGATGTCGCGTGCCCTCTTGACACCACATCACGTGCCTCCGCACCAGTTTGCTCATAGCATCATCGCTTATGGATCGAACTTGGCTCAGATACCAAAATGTCACGGGGTCGCACTTTCGCAACCTCAGTCCCGTGCGGCACCTAACGCACGCTTCGCTAGGTCAGCCTACTTCTGATAACAATCGTCGCGAGGGCGTCCTTCGACGCGCTTTCAACCCGCGCGGTGCTTCGCTACCGCGTGCAACGAAGCCAACCCATCTGCACATCAGCTCTGATACCACCCGCCTAGAGGACGGGAACTCCTCCCAACATGGTTGCCTCATGCATCGCTAGCCCACCTTGGCTATGTCGCGTCCGTGTTGCGACCGTGACGCTCCGCGTCGTACCCTCATGCGACCGTGTCGCGTCCTCGCAGCACGACCACGTCGCAAGGTCAACATGGCCCCATGTCGCGTGCCCTCCTGGCACCACATGTCGTGTCACACGCACCACGCCGCAAGCTCGAGTATTGGCCCCATCACACCATGCTGCCCCGAACTGTAAATAAAGGCTAAATTAATGAAGTCTTGCTGCTCACCCATTCCTTTTGCACATAATAATGAACTTTATTCATTGTAAACAAGGTATCAAACTTCGATGTATTTGTTGGTATCGATCCATCTTGACGATACGTGTCGGCCGATCTGGATACGGTATCTTGAATTAGGATGTCGGGACCCTAAACCTACTTGTAATTAAGGTAAGTTAATTATGAAACAATTCAGAAGTGCAAAATAGAAGGCTGTGATCTAAAAAAAAATTTAAAGAAAACTAATTAAAAACATCTACCAATACCCAACAAAATTTATACCTAATATCTAGCATAATTTTGAGGGAATATATTTATTATGATTTCTTAGTCCACCTACTTGGGGAATATAGCTTTTGGTACTAACTTCTTTATATTCATAGTCTAAACTCAAAATTTATACACAATATCTGTGTATAGAAGTTTTTCGAAATTCAATCACAAAAACAACATAAAAACATAGAAAAGTCGTATGGGTTTACTAACTAGTAAGGCCTCACTTTCCAATACTAGAAATCAGAATCGCCCTTGATCTTGTAGAAGATTTAATCACAACCAATCTAAACCCCAATTTAGAAATATCAACTATCTGATATCTGCAGATAACCATCACTTGTCAAAAATCATACCAATATCAAACGTGAATGTGAAGTATGTCCGCATGCATCCAGTTACGGAGATGGTTCGATCTTGACAACATACAAATTCATCAAAATTTCCCAAAAAAACCCAGTTTAAAAAAAATGGGAAATCACAATCATCTAAGTCTAAACTACCCTCCGATACACAAACCCAATTCAATTATAGACCAAAACACCATACAAACTAATCAAACTTTACCAAAAAAAAAACCCCGCCCAGATAAAAAAAGTCAAAAATAATAAAATCTGGTGAGCCATTGAGACCTCTCAACCTCGTCTCTGATCATAAAAAACCCTAGCAATTAAACCAAAATTCTATCATACAACGAAAAGAAAAAAATCAGAATAATACAAATCTTAAAATTACCTTGCGGTTGATCGTGAAGATGATGATCGAAATTAACAATCACAGTATAAACAAGTGCCTTGATTCATAATTGTTTCTATGAAGTACCCTACAAGGAAAGAGAAACAATAAAAAATCATGTTCAATAACCTCAAAATCAATATATATAAAAAAAAAATCCTTAAAAAATCCAAATATATGAAGAAAAAAATCCCAAAAAATTCAAAATCAATAAAAAATAACCCATAAAAGTCGGAAAAAACTAACCTATAAAAACTCTCTGAAAAATACATCAAAATTGATTTAAACCATACCCCCCCCCCCCCCCCCCCAAAAAAAAAAAAAAATCAACAAAATCAACCAAAAAAAAAAACCATCCAAATCTAGAAAAAAGCCCATCAAAATTTATTTAGAAAAATGACCAAATGTCTACAACAAAACCCTAAAAAATTCAAAAAAAAAAAACCCATCAAAATTGATTTAAAGGAAACTAAGAAAAATCCATCAAAATCGATCAGAAAAAAACCCAGGCCAAAAAACAAAACCCAAAGCCGTCAAAATTTATAAAAAATTCAGAAAAATCCATTAACATTGATTTTTAAAAAACCACCAAAAACCCATCAAAATCGATCTGAGAAAACCTAGAAAGAAGTTTTGTACCGTACTCTTATTCCTCAAAAAAAAAAACCATAACCACCCCCCCCCCCCAAAAGAACTCAGGAAAATCAACCAAAAAAAAAAACCATCCAAATCCAAGAAGGAAAAAATCCAATAGTTTTGTGATGGAAAAAAAAAATACCCAAAAGGTCCTCCATAAGCAAACCCAAAAAACTGAAATTCATTAAGTTGCAATATGTTAATTGGAAATAAATATACACTTCTTTTTAGAAAATATTATCTAAGTATTTTACAGTTTATAATTTCTTCAACCTCAAATTTCTGCTATCTTCTTTTTATTTCTCTGTCAAATATTACCTGAAGTAAAAATTTCAAACTAAGACAATAATTACTTTTTATGGGAAAGATCATTGTTTTCAGCTTCACTTGTGACATAATGGAAAAGAAATAAAGCTGTAAATAAACAGGTTTTATGTAGGCCAAATATCTGGTTGAGCCTATAAATCATGCTTGATCCCAGCCCACTTAAAGGTTGGGCCTAAAGATTAAGCCCAATTACTTAAAAAAAATATATATCAATATTGGCCTGGACTGCTTATTTCGCAATTCACTCGATTCATGTGGATTGGGATCAAGCATGATTTATAGGCTCAACCAGATATTTAGCCTACATAAAACCTGTTTATTTACAGTTTTATTTGCTTTCCATTATGTCACAAATGAACCTGAAAACAATGACCTTTCCCATAAAAATTAACTATTGTCTTACTTTGAAATTTTTACTTCATGCAATATTTGACAAACACATAAAGAAACAGAGATGGATTTTATACTTTGGCAGCTTATCAGATCCTGAGAAAAAGAGGCGCACTTCCAAAGATTCGACTCAAATCATAATCCAAACAGATTCGAACAAAAATTGAACAAGCACACACATTTCTTCGACAAATCAGACAATGATTACAAACATGTAGACTTTTTATAATTCATAAAACCATTTCATTAGCCCAGGAAAAAAAAATGTGTAAACTCCCCTATTTTATATATATAAATAAATAAATTCCGACTCGGAAACCGGAACGAAATCCGAAATTTTGTATTGAAAATTTCGGTTTCAGTCCCCACCGAAGCCAAAATGAAATCCGGAATTTTGATCCATGGTAGATATAATATATCCAAATTGCAAATAATGGACGAAATTTGTCCATGAATGGCCACTCCAAGCCCAGGATTAATTTTAAAAGCATAAAGAGAGGCTTTGAACCTGAACACTTTATAGTTTTCATTTCGTAAGTGTTATAGTTTTCATTTCATAGTTAACACTCAAATCATAATCCAAACTGATCAGAACAAAAATTTAATAAATACCCACATTTTCTCCAAAAATCAGCCACCCTTCATTACCTTCAAATAGTGAATTACTAATTTTTAGATTTAACATAATTCAGAAAATCATTTCATCAGTCAAACAAAAAAATGTGTAACCTCCCCTGTTTTATAAAAAAAAAAGGAGCAAAACTGGGGTAACAAGATAACCTACAAACTCTAATTATCTAAACCCACAAAAATTAAGATATTTCAGAGCAAAACAGACCCGAAGTAATAAACAAAAGTAACCAACCCATTTCGAAAAACCAAAAAAAACAAACAAATGAATGAAAAAACAGACATGCAGTCTAGGGTTTTTGGGTTTTGTCATGAAAAAAAAAACAAACCATAAACATTTCAGCACAATAAAAAAAATAAAAACAAATGGTTTTGTGATGAAACAAAAAATGAACGAACAAAAAATATATAAGGCGGCTAGGGTTTTTGCGTTTTGGGATGAAAAAACAGACATGCAAGCTAGGTTTTTTGCTTCTTGGATGAAAAAATAGACATGCATGGTAGGGTTTTTGTGTTATATCATGGAAAAAAAAACCCATAAAAAATAACAAAAAGGAACAAAAAAAAAACCATAAACATTTCATCACAATAAAAAAGAAAAAATCGTTTTGTGATGAAAAAAAATATCAACGAACCAAAAAAAAATCAACGAAAAAAAATATATAAAAAGGCTAGGGTTTTTGCGTTTTGGGATGAAAAAACAGACATGCAGGCTAGGTTTTTTGCTTCTTGGATTAAAAAATAGACATGCACGGTAGGTTTTTTGTGTTTTATCATGAAACAAAAAAACTCATAAAAAACAACAAAAAAGAACAAAAAACAGACATGCAGCTAGGGTTTTTGGGTTTTGTCATGAAAAAAAAAACCCTTAAAAAGGAACAAAAAAGAACAAAAAACAATACTCACCATTGATCATCCGTGCAGAAGAATGCAAAATCAAGTTTCCTGATGGGTTTGCCGAGAACCGAAGGTAGGGTTCTTAGGGTTTTCTGTTGTCCCGTAGCGATAGAACCAAAACCCTAAGGAGTGACTTTGGCCGTTATTTTTGTATTTTTTAGAGGTTATATATATATATATATATATATAACCTTCAATTAAACGTCAATTAAACCTTCAATTACCATTGATCCACTCTACAATCATCAAATAAAGTGGTTCACATGCTTTGAGCATCCTAGTACTCCATAGAATCTGCAAATATATGAGACCAAGTATATCCTTGTCACACAATCAAAATAAAAAAAAAAACATCGCCATGTATAGAATTGAAAATAGTCTAAACTCTCTGTAAACTATTATAGATCGCTCTATAAAGCTTATTGAAAACAAAGAGACGTAACAAGATCCACCATATGAATCATCATTTAATTTATGAATAACAACTCCAAAAGCACAAATAGAAAGAATATAAGTATTGTTGTTTGCTATATAATATATAGATAATTATTAATTATAATAAGTAGATGAATAAATATGAGAAATTCATCTGAATAATATATATATATATATAAAGAGCCCACTTTGTTGACCACTTTTAAACAAATAGCACCAAAATTGTCATTAAACTTAAATTTATACGACAAACTAAATATACACACGCTAAAAATTAAATCACATAAAAATTAAATAGTGTATAAACCTAAATAAAAGAAGACAATACCTAATTCTTTAGCCAAAAAAGGGAAGTTGATACCTAGTTCTCTCACAATTGTTAATACTTAAATGAATATATTAAAAGGTTCAAAATAAAAATAAAAAGATCAAACCAAATAAATCAGGGCCATAAGAATATTAAAAATATATATATATACAAAAAACTTAATTGTATGGCTGTAGATCAAGATTGTCCAATAAAATGAAAACTATTTGAGAGAAGTTCAAATTTATAAGCTATCCAAGGTAGTTTTGAGGTTTAAAATGAAGCCTCAAAAAACCATTTATCATAATGCTTAAGATCCATTTATGATTGACAAAATTCTCTAAAATAAGGAATGCATATGAGACATGAGTGTTTTATTAAATCTATGACATGCAGCTTTTGTGTATATATATATATATATATATATATATATATATATATATATATATATATATATATATATACACACACACACACACACACACACACACACACACACAAAGCTTCAGAGACGAATCAAAGATCTCCGATTCAAAAATTAACTCGTCGATTAGTTCATCAGTTCTATCGGTACCAATAAGAGCGATATAACGATCGAGAGTATGAAGAACTTCGAAAATGTCATGACCTTTGTCTCTCTCTCTCATTCAGAAAATAGTAAGACATATGAGTTTTGCTATCTTGGGTTTAGCTATCATGTGCTTTGAGCCAAGGTTTTACTAACTTAAGTTGTTTTGTCTTCATTTGATAGAACGAAAATAAGGAATATAAAGCTTTTTTTTTCTTCCACTTATATATATATATATATATATATATATATATATATATATAGTAGTAAGTCATAACTAATCCAAGAGGAAAAGAAAACAATTGTACATGTTTTCATGAGCAAATAAATAATCCAACATTTTTTTAGGTATAGTAAGTCCAATAAATTCACATGAACCTTAGACCCAAAGCACCCCCTTCTAATAATTCTTTTTATCAAATAAAAATATGAACAACCATTTTCCTTCATATAAAACTAATAATTTCTAGCTAACAAGGACAATATTGAGAAAGCTAAAGGATAAATTTCTAGTGTTCATTTTGCAAGAGCTTTTAGACCAAAATATATGAAACCAAATTTCTAAAATAGACAAAAAAAAAAATCATACTGGGACTTGATATTTTGTGTTGCAGAGTAAGGAAAAAAACATTTGACTATCAAACCCTATGTTACAATAAAAACTCTAACATACTAACGCATAGAACTGTTAAGACAAAAAAATAAAAATCAATCACATAATCATCTACAATATTTAAAGTAAAATAGAAAATCATAAAAGTCCTACAAACCCTTATGTAAAAATAAAAAAATAAATAAGAACCTAATGTTGAATCAGCTTCAGTCTCAAAAAATTACAACTTTATTTTGTTCAAATATATATATATATATATATATATATATATATATATATATATATATATATATATATTTCAATTTTTTCAGGGAAGCTTGAACCCATGAATCGTTCATATATATATATATATATATATATATATATATATATATATATATATATATATATATATATGAACGATTTAAGCAAAAAAGGAAGCTCCTCACACCAATAGATAAAAAATATTTCCCATCAAATTGGGGATTGGAGAACATGGGCGTATATGCCCAAGGAGGGAGAGAGTAAATTCTGGAAAGTAGACGGTTCCCTTGGAAGGATCACTTTTCATAAAAATGAGCAGTCATTATAGAATATATATATATATATATATATATATATGCATTACTGATACACGTGCCTTAGACCACATAGTTTACTTAAAAAATGAATTGCATTTTGGGTTGCTTTCTCAGACAGATATGACGTGAATTAAATTTAGATGGCAGGACATTTTTTTAATGTGATAACAGAAATTTTAAAAAGTAATCTGCTTTTCGAATAAGGAAAGAAACAAGCACTACTCCTTTAGCTTTTCAGCGGTATCCCTCAAATTCAGCGAATAAGAATATTCGCTGATCTACGGCTTATTTGGTTATTCGCCGAATCTATAGATATTTGGCGGTTTGTACTGGAAGGTGACAATTTGGAAAATTTTACTGAATATTCGATAAAATTCGCCGAATTTGGTGGCATTGCCTGTTACAACCTTATAACCAAATAAGGCATGACATATGGGCTGAGCGGCCTGATTATAAGCTAAAAATCAATGAAGATGAACCCCTATGTTACCCATTAAGTCTCATGTGAGAATTTAAGTGAATCGCGCCTCACATGATTCACATACAAGAATAGATGAGACCTAATTTTAGTCTCTAATGCAATTGGCTACAACTTAAAATAGAATGAAATGCTGTTATGAAATTGGCTAGAGATTGAAATAAAAAAAGAGAGAATTCATGCTGATTAGCAATTAGTTGGAGATAAAATGGGAAAGTAATTATGTTATTTGATTGGTTGATGAAATAGAACATAGAAAAAGAGATGACTTCTGTGATTTGTTGCTGAAATAACGAAAAATAACGGTATAGGAAGAGATTCATGAGTTAAACCCCCTCTCATCTCTTTTGGGTGTCCAAATTAGAATAGGATTTATATATTTCTATGAATAATTAATATAAAATAGGAACCAAAAATTAGTATACTACTTTCATTAGAAAGCTCACATGGGTTAGTTAAGCTTATTTAAAGATGTGTAAATATTAGTTAAGCTTATTTAAAGATGCATAGGTTTTCTTTAACTTATGGTATGTTCTAGAGAATTTAAAGAGAATGAAGACTGTTTTGCTACTGTGTTATTCTAGCTCTTGTAGGTGTTTTTAGTTGCTTGGTTATTTGTTGATCATCGCCCAAGCAAGTTGTTAATTCAATCAAAGTATGCTACAAATAGAAACCCAAAAGAAAATTCCAGATTTCTGTCTTTAGCCTCTATTTTTTCTTCTTTTTAAACACTCGAAGTTAGACCCCTAAATCTCATTTATAATCTCTCTATTAGATATAAAATTAGAGGTTATAAACGAAAAAGGTTTTAATTTTGTGGGAAATTAAAGTATTATCACTCTATCAATCCATGAAACAAAAGTTAGCCACTCATCTTTAAAGGTTCAAAATCATCGAATCAGACTGAGTTCATAAAATTTGGAGAAAAAAAATTGAAAAGAAAAGGCAGAACATGAATGAAGTACAAGTAATGAACTTTTAAAAGGTGTGATTGAAAGCTAAAAAATAGAAGAATATTACAGACCTCCCAAAGATATTGAAAAAGCCTGATAGAGGTCTGAATCTAAGAAAGCCAAAGCAAAGATCTGCAACCGTCCTCGTACTCGAAAACCCTAATTTTATGGCAGCATTCACCTCTATCAATCCATGAAACAAAAGTTAGCTTCTCATCTTTAAAGGTTATTTTTTGAGGCTTATTTTTTGAAGAAAAAATGCAAATCTCACCAAATAAATTACAAATATTGGTTTTAAAGGAAAAATAAAATAAAAAATTAAGCACCAAAAAAACCCTAACAAAAAAAAAAAAAAAACTCATTCTAAATGATTAAATGTGAGGACCCAAAAACTCTAAGGCTCTAAAAAAATAGAAGCCAAAAATAAAACCCTAACAAAAGGGCATTAAAACCTAATTTTTAAAAAATAAAACCACAATCAAATAAATGTAATTCTAGAAACAAACCCCCCCACACAAAAAATAATCAATTAAACAAAACCTTATTGAATTAAAGAGAAAGAAAAGAAAACTCCACAAAAGTCCAAAGACAAAGATTGGAACTGACCTAAGATGGAGATCTTAAACGTGAGTTGATTCAACTCGATCTTCAGAGACGAATCAGAGATCTCCGATTCAAAATTTGACTCGTCGATCGGTTCATCAGTTTTGATTGATACTAATAAGAGCAATAAGACGATCGAGAGTATGAAGAACTTCGAAAACGCCATGACCCTTCTCTCTCTCTCTCTCTCTCTCTCTCTCTCTCTCTCTCTGTTTTAGAAAATAGCAAGACGTATGGGTTTTGCTATCGTGCACTTTGAGCCAAGGTTTTACTAACTTAAGTTGTTTTGTCTTCATTTAATAGAACGAAAATAAGGAATGTAAAGCTTTTTTTTCCTTCCACTTATATATATATATTGTGAATACTGAGTTTTTATTAACATTCTATCATATATATATATGGGTGCACTAGGCTCATTGTCACGAGATTTTCATATTCTATAACTTTATGAATATAAGACCTAAAGAGATATGAATGATCTAAACTTGAAGCATAGTAGAAAAAAAGGTGGTAAGAGGCAATAATTTCATCAGATATATGGACTTGTTTGGAATAAGACCTTATAATTTGTAACACATATGACATAGTAAGAAATAAGAATTAACAAATATCAAGATAGGCCCGTGAAATTCTATATGCTATCAGAGCAAGTACCACAGGGATGTAGAGAGACACCTTACACATGAGATGGCATAAATGATAGTCCCACATCGCCTGTGGGCTGTGGAAGCTTTTGAGTTATATAATCTGGGCAATCCTCACCTTACAAGTCGGTTTTGTGAGATTGAGTTAGGCCCATGAAATTCTACAATTATTTCATATGCTAGGAAGGCAGGAAGTTAAGAATTTATATTTTTCGATATTTGATAAAAAATGATCAGTAAGGTACAATTGCACAAATGTAAGATCACGCGAGCTACCTCAACTATCCAGGAGCTATGGAAAAATGTAAGGAAGGATTCATGAACGACAATGACTTGGATCCCCATTGGTTTAAACGTAAGGCCTCTACACCTATGGTGTGTAGTGGATTACTTAAGTTATTGTTGAAGTCAATAAGAATGTTAGAAGAACCGATATGATAAGTTTCAATAGTATATTAAGTGTAGGCTCTTGTGCAATATTTTAAGATTGATGAAAACTTTTGTATGGTTAAATAAGAATAATAATCATATTACTTTCTACTTTTTTATGTTGATCAGTTGAATAAAATTAAGAACTAAATTGTAAGACATGGATTGGTGGTGAAAGTTACTGGTTATTATTAACTATTCCCTACTTCTCATCGTGAAAATTATTGCTTATGACATGTATCTAACGGCGCCAATTTCGACATGTGTCACAATTTAGATCAAGGAGTAGAAGCTCCGGAGAGGGATAGAAACTCTGAGATTGTGACTATGTTCACACTTAATGAGATATTATGGTCACACATTGGTTGCAAACTATTTCTAATCGTGGGCTATAAGTGAGACCACTCCCTTCCAAATAGGATGTGATTTAAAATCGGGGCGCCTAGTGTGGCAGAACCGGCCGATATCATCTCGAGTTGGGTTGAGTCATCACACTTGGAATATTTAGATTAATGACAAATATATGCCACCTGCCATAATAATGTACTTTAATAACGTGAATCAAACATTTATTTTAATGGTGCAAGATTATTGAAATACCATTATTTATTTCACAAGCATTATCGAGACAACTTGCTTTTCGCCCTTACCAACACCATATGACCTGAAATTTTGGCAATTAAAAAGAATAACTTTCTTATTTTTAGAATTTGGGCCATGTGAAATACCGTCTAAGGTTAGTTAACCCAACCCATCATATTGTAAAGATAAGGATGGGAAATACCGTGGAGGACAGAACCCACAACCAACTAGACTAATGCCTCTTTGGTTTCACTAAGGTTTATTAGTTGGTTAGTTGTTGAGTTTTTTTATTTTTTTTTTATGAGAAGTTTTCGATATTAATTAATCAAGCCTTAATCTATTAAATTACCCATCATGTACTTTCATAGAATGACTGAAATGCCCTCTAGTTTTGTATTTAGGTCCCCATTAAATATTGGAAAATGGGGCAATGGTCAAGATTTCAAGTCCAACCTCATCTTAGCCCTTGGAAATATAAGAGTGCAAGATTCTCCCACTATCCAAGGGTTGCAAATGTGGTTGAACTCGAAATCCAGTTCAACCTGGTTGGACGTGACCATTGCCCAACGATATTAACCTTCCGAAGAGGCTTTGTGGTCATCGTATTTCGTGAGAATGGACTTCATCTAATTCCAAGGTATAAAATGTCTGATTGATATTGACCTAGTAGTATTATAGTCAAGGATCAAAAAATCGGATTTCGTTTCGGTTTTGGTGTGGACCGAAACCGAAATTTTGGCCAAAAGCTTCCCACAGTGCCGAAATTTACCGAAATTTAGAGTTTTGGTTTTGGTTTTGGTGGGGACATTTCAGTCGAAAATTTGAACCATGATCAGAGTTAGTATTAAATACACGAGCCGAGCACCCTTTTGCTTAGGTCAATTTTCCTCTACCAAAATGATCAAGCCTTTGGAGGTGAACAACTATTCATGAGCAGCCAAATTAGCAAAAATATGCGTTTGAAGTTGCACTAATTTGGTGCTAAAAAATTTACTGGAGGGAGATTGACTTGAACATCATCCGCGATGCTCAAGTCGGGTACCTAATATCATATCTTAGTATATTTCAGTAAAGAAACTATTTATAATTCCCTTGCCACCATAGTGACACATTTTGTTTTCGGTAATTTTTCGGTGGGGGATCCTTTCGGTACATTTCAGAAAAATTTCGGGAAAGTTTCGGGGATTAAAATATAAAAAAATATATTTAAGCAATTGATCCAAGTGGTCAAGCACTGCTGCCGAGCTCAAACATAAAACTATAGAAGACAAATTGATAAAGGGTGCCGTTATTTTCACCCAAAAAGGTTGCTTTTTCACCCCACCTCCTCCACCCGGTATGTATTGATCGCCTTTGAATCAGATGGTGGAGGTCATTTTTCATCCCTATCTTTTGTACAATGGATTTATGGATCGTGGGCGTACCATCATATGGTCAATTTTTTATTATGCATGGCACACATCTCAAAAAGTGATGCTAAAATCATGCTAAAGTGTGATGATGATCATATAATTTTAGAGTCACTTTTTGAGACGTGTGCCATGTATAATAAAAAAATGGACCATCTAATGGTACGCCCACGATTTATAAATTCATTGTGTAAAGACCGGGACGAAAAATGACCTCTACTATGTGATTCAAAGGCAGTCAATGCATGCCTATTGAAAAAGGTGGGAGTGAGAAAGCAGCCTAGTGGAGTGGTATAATGGTATCCGTTCACAACAAAGTCAGTTTTCTAAATGCATTTAGTCCCACATCGGTTAAGGAGAAAAAACAAGTCACGCTTACCACCTATATAACATGCTCTTAACGCATGTAAGCAATCCAAGCAGTGGCGCGGTTGTAGGGGAAATTAAAATTTTTAAATTTTGGAAAATGGTTTACATTTTCATGAAAATTAAAAATTCAAAATCAAAAATTTTGAATTTCGGCTGAAAAAACCGAAAATTAAGAAACTTAGTCGAAAAAGCTAAAATTTATGAAATTATTGAAAAGTATTGAAATATCTTCGAAATTATTAGTTGACCCCCATTTTGGCGCTTTTTTATTTCAAAAATATTCTTTGACCCCCATGTTGGCGCAGTTTGCGAAATTTGTTTTAATGAGGGTTTGGGCTTGAAAAAAAGCCCGTGGGCTGGGTTGAAAAAAAGCCTACGGGCTGGGTTTAAACTACCACTTTAAGTCTAAAATTTAAATGGGCCGGGCTTGGGCTTAATCTCTTGGACCATTTGGGCTCTTATATATGGCTCTTATATATGATATGTACATATTAAGTTTTGCTTGTAATATTTAAAAACATACGGTGTGTACAAAGTTTTGCTTGTAATATTTAAAAACATACGCTTCTTAAAGATCTATAAATTTTATATATATAAACTTTAGGCTTTCTTGAGAATAGATATAGAGTTCTTATTTGATACTTGTATCAATTTACGCTTAAAGATCTATAAATTTATTATATATAAACTTTAGACTTTCTTGAGAATAGATATAGAGTTCTTATTAGATACTTGTATCAATTTTTCTATTTTAACATTGAAGGAGTTAATTTTTGGTGAAGACATAAGTTATAAATAAATGTGCAGGGCTTGGGTTTTGGAAGTTTAAACCCGTATGCTGGGTTTAGGCTACCACTTTAAGCTTGAAATTTAAATGGGTCGGGCTTGGGCTTAACCTCTTGGACCCTTTGGGCTCTTATATATGATGTGTACATATTAATATTTGCTTCTAATATTTAAAAACATACGCTTAAAGATCTATAAATTTTTTATATATAAACTTTAGACTTTCTTGAAAATAGATATAGACTTTCTTAAATGTGCGGGGCTTGGGTTTTGAAAGTTTATTGCAGGCCGGTATTGGGCTTTGAGATCATAAGCTCGCCACACCCTCTGGCCAAGCTTGGGCTAAATTCAAATCCAACGGGCTGGACTTGGGTTTACCATAACTCAGTCCAAGCCCGGCCCATTAACACCCCTATGCGGTATATGGATAGGGCACTTAATAGATACACTCTCAGCTGTAAGAACTTGTTTGTCACGCTCTATTTTAAACTTCATGTCGATCTCCTTAGGATATGTGTGTGCCAAGATGAAGGTGATCTATGTTAATTGGATCAAGGTTATCAGTCATTACCCCTTGACCTACCCTTAAAATTGTGTTGAAGATCCTCTAAAACCATGTTTTGTCTTTTGCTATTGTTGTGTGTTGTTCCTACACTGATAGCGCGCTGTGGGTATCGGGACAACATTTCGACAAGCTTTCTTGTCTTTTGAAAAAAGTGATTTTTTGTTCTTTTTATAGGTTTTAGGGTTTTTGGGGTTTTAATATTAAAATGTTATTTTTGAAAAACAAGGGTTAAGCAAGCAAGCAAATACTTCTTCCTCCTTGAGCCAAAAACCCTAGATTCACTCTTCTTCACTCTTTGAATCTATTGGTGTGTATGCAAAAATGATTTTTATTCAAAAAGTTCCATTCTTCTTTATCCTCATTTAACTTATTTTGCTCAAGTGTTTTGAGTGTTGGTCATCCCTTGAGATTAGGGTGTGTGATTGACAACTTTATGGGATTCAAGGTGATTCATTGTGTGGTCATCAACGGAAAAGAAAAACATCCGAATCAAGAGCTATGAAGGTGACCCATGAAGGGATGTGGATTTGCATTAGGGTTTGATAGGGCATGCGCATTTGTCAGTATATCATTCGAACTCATTGTAATCTTTCGTTTTCATAGTGAATTTGGTTTTTAGACTTAGGCCCCGTGATTTTTTCCCATAAATTGAGTTTCCACGTAATTCTTTGTGTTGTGGTGATTGTTGGCGTCATATTGTGTAATCACTAAATTAATCAAAATTAATCGAATACCCAATAAATTCCATAGATCAACGGAATTTCATCAGCAACTTGGGACTCATAACATGAGTTAACATTATATATCAGTGACACGTAGGCAGCTAGGCACCGCGACTGCTCTGCAATTTGGGACTCAACTCCAAGGATCAAATTTTCGGATTATGTTTCGGTTTTGTGATGGACCGAAACTGAAATTTTGGTTCAAAATTTCAATTGAAATTTTGAATTTCAGCTGAAAACTTCAAATACCTGCAATCATAACCAAAATTTTGGGATTTCGTTTCGATTTCGCTCCCCACCGAAGTTGAAACATTTCGACCGAAATATTTTGAACCATGTTCAACTCACTTTTTGGGATGAGTATCATGTGAAATTAATTTGTGTATTATATGATAGGTGCACCATGATATATAGATTTTTGGGTAAAAAATCTAACATACTATTAATTTATATTAATTTGATCACATTGCATCAGATGATAGAGATCGCTTTCGTTCCAATCTTTAACAAAGTAAATCTTGAGATCATAAATGTCAAATCACACAGAACATATGAGAGTTTTACATGCACAAATCTGAAAAGGTAGTCTAGATTTTTAAGAGTGTCGGGTTAGAGTCACATGGCTAATACTAGCACAAAATTACAAAAAGGTATTTTCTTCCCTTGTGGAAGCACAGGTCCATGCTCCTACTCTTTGTGTGGGTCTCCTCTCAGTGTCCTATGTGAAAAGGAGATCCTCTCTGTATGTATGTTTGCACAGACACTACATTTGAGTTGTTTATGTCGTAAGACATCCTCAAAAAAATGAAAAAAAAAAAAAAAAAAAAAGCAGCAAAAGGCAGCCATCCGTAAAAAGAAGGTACACTCTATTTTAGCTAAGTTGCTCGTCTTTTATCTTGACTAGTCCTAAGAGGCCTATTACCTAATATTTAAGAGGGCAACTTCCCTCCAAGCCTCTACCGGGCGCCCTTTACGTGTCCATAAGAAAATCAATACCATCTAATTTGAGAACTTCAATAAATGGACCTTACGATAAATATCAACAATCATCTACATTAAAGTGTCATAATTGAAGGGTTTGAAATCATATATGATGGATATATTTTCCAATGGATTATTAGCCTGGGTGCAATGTTTACCTAGGGGTCTCAATGAGTAGGTTTGGGTTGGATTCGGGTTGGGCCTCAAACAGGCTAACTATAATCGGACATCTTGGATCTAACATATATTTAGGCCGAGCCGGGGAAAGCCCATTTATACCGTACTTACCTTAGCCCATATACGGCTATGACGGGCAAGGGCACAAGCAAGCTCGACAATTTTTATATAAAAGCTTATATGATTGATTCAGGTTGAGCTTAAAACTGACTCGACTTTATTGGGCTTTTGGAACTAGCCCATATCCAACTTAGGCCGGGTTGACTGTGCCTGCTCATTTGGGCTTACCTGTCTTATCACGTGGCCCAATGCGAGTCAAGCTTGGCCGGATTGGCCTGTTTGGATATGGGGGAAACAGAGGAATACTTAGACTCGGATTCTATTTTTTGTAATTTTTTCGCTGTTTGGAAGCAACTTAAAGGTCGGAATACAAAACACAAGTTTTCCACTCATTTCCAAGTGAAGAGTTCGAGGGTAACCCTCGGCATTTCACTTTCCGAGACCTCGAAAATATGACAGAACGAGTAGAGAAGAAAAAGATAAGGGTACACAATGTTTTTAGGGGTTATTTGGGTTGAGATAGCCACACAAGGGTTTACCTGTCTTATCACGTGGCCCACTGCGAGTCGAGCCTGGCCGGATTCAAGACTAGCCCATTGAGACCCTTATGTTTACCCATTTAAGGCTTGTTTGGATATGAGGGAAACAGAGGAATACTTAGACTCGAATTCTATTTCCTGTGATTTTCCGTTGTTTGGAAGCGACTTAAGGATCGTAATACAAAACACAAGTTTTTTGCTTATTTCCGAGTCAAGAGTTCGAGGGTACCTCTCAGCATTTCAATTTACCGAAACCTCGGAAATATGATAGAACGATTGGAGAAGAAAAAGATAAAGGTATGTAATGTTTTTAGGGGTTGTTTGGGTTGAGATAGCCGCACAAGGGTTTACCTATCTTATCAGGTCGCCCATTGTGAGTCGAGCCTAGCCGGATTCAAGCCCATCCCATTGAAACCCTTATGTTTACCCACTTAGGGTCTGTTTGGATATGAGGGAAACAGAGGAATACTTAGACTCGGATTCTATTTTCTGTGATTTTCCGTTGTTTGGAAACAACTTAAGGGTCGTAATACAAAACACAAGTTTTCCACTCATTTCTGAGTCAAGAGTTCGAGGGTACCCCTCGGCATTTCAATTTGTCGAGACCTTGGAAATATGACAGAACGAGTGAAGAAGAAAAAAAATAAGGGTATGCAATACTTTTAGGGTGTTGGGCACATTTACTTAAATATAGTATAAGAGTTTCTAAATAGGTAATTGTAAAAGTAACATTTGAGTTTATAAAGATTTGATACCTCAACTTTAAAGACAAACTCCAAAGCTCTCACCTACTAGGCTAATCTATAACTTTAAAAAAAATATTTATTCCACTTAAATAATGTTGGAAAAGTCGGGTCGTTACAAATTTTCAGCTCAATCTACGACACATTGGATCTACAAATCATGGGACTTCCATCAGGCAATCAGATTTTGATTTCACATGTACACATTCCAAAAAATGAATGTGATTATGAGAATACATCGAACAGATTTCTCGGATAATTTATCCGAGAGGTGTGCCACGTGAAATCAACATATATCCATCTACTGATTAGACCATAATCTCAAGATCTTTTGTGTCGAAGATCTGGGGGTTTGAAATGGTATTCACGACAACAACGAGGCGTTTCATTATTTTATGTTACTTGTATACGGGTATTAGCAATCGAAAATTAATGTCTGCAACTTGTAGTTTTCACCTTTAACACCACTGACTTCCTTGAATAAACACATAGAAATCATTTTTTTCTCCAACATTTCATCGAATTGTTCTTTAGATTATGGCCCACCTATCAGACGACCAGATGTTAATTTCAAGTAGAACACATCCCAAAAGTGACCCAAGAACCCTTCTCCTGGTATGCCCATGATCTCCACACGGAATCAAAATTTGGTCGTCTGACGACAGGTTTACCCCCATAATCAGTCATTTATGTGGATCATTCTTGTGGATGATCATTTTTATGATATTATAGTTGTTTTTCAGTTTGAATGATCTTTTATGGTATTACGACTTTTTTTGTTTGGATATGGTATTTTCTTATAATTTCCCGCATTTGTATCCAAACATGGGATTTCGTTAATCTTGCATTTTCTTGGCTAGCAATGTGGCTATCTAAACAACGAAAAACGAAGGGAAACAAAGGAATCCCTTGGTTTTCTATAACTCGGGTATTCATGAGAAAATATATGAATATTATTTTATTTTCTTACATTTCCCGTGTTTTTATCCAAACGGGCCCTTAGATTTCATGGATGGGTCAAAATTAAGTGAGGTTTTATTCTTGTAAACAAATAATAAGGGCACGTTTGTTTCATTGTAATATGGACCCCGTAAAATGAAGAATGTAAGTAATTTTTTGATAACTGGATTACATGCATTTTGCATGTTGCATGTAATATTTGGGTATAAAATGGTTGTTCTTTTGGGACTCGACCCAAACCCGACCCGTGTTTTTTTGTTAGGTTGAGTTTAGATATAGCTTGACCCGGACACGTAACCAAAATGGGTCCATAATTTAACTGTAACAGCCACGAGTACCACATATTTACCGTTTGATGTAAGATTATTCCACGTGTATAAACTTGTGAATGGTGCACTATCACGGGCGGAGCACCTAAATCAACAATTTACCTGTGGCCGCTGAGTCAATGGAGGTAGTATTATTGTTACCTGTCACTTAGTCCTTATCCATTTTTTGGAGTTAGTATTGGGTGCTGAACCCTGCACCTTTCATGGTGTCCAGATCATCGTAACTCATGATCACACGGTCAAGGTTGCATTGTTGGCTGAGGGGAGACATTGCAAATTTTCTAGATTCACAATTTATCAAGAGAATGATTTCAAAATACTAGACAACCTTCCAAAAAGCTCTGGGTACTCGATTAGATTTTAGTGCTACCTTCAACCCACAAACGGACGGCCAAACTGAAAGAGTGAATCAAGTACTTGAAGATATGTTACGAGCGTGTATGCTCAACTTTCGAGGAAACTGGGACGATCACCTCCCGCTGATCGAGTTCTCTTACAATAATAGCTACCAGGCAAGTATAGGAATGTCCCCTTTCGAAGCTTTATATGGCAGAAGTTGCAGAACGTCGTTGTGTTGGAACGAAGTTGGACCCGAACTAGTCCAAACTACGACTGAGAAAGTCAAACTGATACGCGAACGACTTAAGATAGCCCAGGATCGTCAGAGAAAGTACGCCGACCCTCACCGTCGTAATTTAGAGTTCGAGGTAACACATTTAAAATTTTAAATTTTAAATTTCATTGCAATTGTGTTCGTGATTAAACACTAAAATTTGTTTAACAGGTTGGTGAACGAGTATTCATTCGCGTCTCTTCGACCAAGGGAGTCATGCGCTTTGAAAAGTACGGGAAGCTGAGCCCTAGATATGTAGGGCCTTTCGAAGTCACAAAACGTGTGGGTGAGGTTGCATATAAAATCGCTCTACCTCCACAATATACGGGAATCCATGACGTTTTTCACGTATCAATGCTGAGGAGATACATCTATGACCCATCACACATCGTGGAGATCGAACCCGTTGATATAAAGGAGGATCTCACTATCATAGCGAGACCGATCGAGATCCTCAACTATAAAGTTCAAGTCTTCAAAAATAAAACGACGAGATTAGTGTTCGTCCAATGGCAACATCACACGCCAAAGGAAGCGACCTGGGAGAATGAAGACAACATCAAAGAAAACCATCCTGAGCTTTTTGAATAACCGGTACGTAAGTTTCGGGGATGAAAATTTTTTTTTGAGGGGGAGAATGTAATGATCATGATGATTTTTTTTTATTATCGTTGTACCTTTGACTTTAGATGAGAAGCTGAGATTAGGGAGAAGTATCTCGAGCTCATTCTCTCATTTACGTAATTTTTTAGGACAAAAATATTATAAGGGGGAGAGAATATAACAACCCAGATTTTTTTGACATTATTTAACGGTAACACTCCACACCGGAATCTACCCACTTTAGAAATAGTTTCATTTTTTATATATTAATATTAGACTCATTGCGAAGTACTCGTCAATATGATTCCAACGATATATAATTTGTTGATTTTTGATAAGAATATAAAAAGTTATGCCCGTTTGAAGAGTGAAGTAGGTTAAAGGGCACAACTGTAATTTCGGGAGAGAATCACCATTTATCTTGGTGCTTACACAGAGCGCTGGAGCAAAACCTCTTCTCAAGCTTTTCAAGTCACGTATGAATTCTACTTGGGTATAAAAACTACTATTTTTATTAAATCTTATACGGAAAGTCTTAATTAGAGTTAACCTAGAAAGGGAATTAGATATATATTTACTTCTTCTCTTAATTGTTTCTCTCTATTCCCTCTTCTCTGCAAAAGCTTCGACAATGCCATCTTTCACAATTTCTCGTCGGATCTCTATCGATTTTTGATCTTATCAGAGAATCTTACACCATCAAAGTTTCTCATCGCCACGACCGATTTATCGTAAGAAATGAATTCTCACAAAAAGACTCGGGTATATCGTCTCTAGAATCTGATCTCCATCAACCCAAATCATCGTAGGATTCGAATCATGCTTCAACAAGTGGGTGCCTCTAAACCCATCTTAAATTATTCAGTTATTTCTTAAAAAGAAAACCCTAAATTTTTCCTAAATTTTGATAAATTTCGGGTCTTAAAAACATAAAAATTCGGCCTAAAATCGATAGGATCGTTTTTCCCAGATTTTCGTGAAATTTGGCCAAACTCTTCAACATACACAACCTCGGTAATTTGGTCATAACTTTTTACTCCGAACTCGGATTGATATGATTCTTTCGTCATTAGAAAAATGACAACGATATCTACAACTTTGTCTGAAATAGTAATTTCACGAATTTAATATTTTTAAGGTTAAAATTGAGCTGCAAGTCGGGATACGTTTTAGATGATACAAGGTACACGAGTTTGGCATTAAATTTTTAAACTCTTGGGTTACCTTATGCTCAACTTATCTCTAGACTTATAAATCGCTAAAATTATATAAAATATATTAAATAGCTTGTATCGAATAACAATCTATAAGTTTAAGGGGTCAAATATTAACGTTTTATAATATTTACTATTCTATTACCTCTTTTAAGCCTCATACAATCCTTGAATGGACACATATGCTCCTTTAGAATTTTAAAATATATCAGATCGCTATACCAGTCAATCACCAAATTTCATGGATACAATTAACCCTAATGAAGTATATTTTTAACTCTATTGTAAAATAAATGTAGTTAAATATTTCTTATTTTCTGTTTTACTTTAATATTTTGTGTGTTATGCTATTTATTAATTTTCTTCAAAAATATGAAATGCTTAAGGTTTATATTATGTTATAGTTCATTCTTATATATGTTCACCATTATCATATGACATTCATCATGTAGAAAATCACGATAGGGCATACGCATATAAGTTAAGAATAAGATATGACACATGACATAAGCCTTCGTCAGGGTGGGATTTCTTTCACGGTCACGTGAAACTTGGAATGTAGGCATCCATGTACGGATGCAATCCCTCAATGGTAGCATGGGATACCACACGAAGTACATCCAAGTTACTACGGAACCCATCCCTTGGAAAACGTGGTTTAGTGAAGCCTATCGCACCGTGGCCCATTCTAACAAAGTTTAAGAAAAAATGAAAAAAGAATATGTTAAGACACATGTATGTTAAGAAAGTGGGAACTTAAGCCCACGCAAATATGAAATCGGGGAGGGGACCTAAGCCCATAACCAAAAAATGATATGATATGTAAGACACGCTATGAAGGCCAACTAAATATTAATTAAGTTTCTACACGTGTCATACATTACAAGCCACCGTAAGGATCCAACGTCTACAGCCAAGACGGGTCTTAAGGACATTATAGCCTTGTCTCGAACTAAGGGGACATCGTGGTTACTATGTCGGCAACCTCATCTAGCTGGATGGTGGTTTATGTTATGATATGGAAGTTAGGTGGTTATCTACACATGGACCTCGCGTGGTAGGCTCGAGCAGCGATCCTGACACAGATCATTTAAATAAGATAAGATGCGAAGTACGTTATATAGGCGTATGGAGTAATTAATAAGACTTACAATATGTCACGTATGCTAAATTGATAAGACAAATAAGAAAATAGATAAGAAAATAGAAGTATCATGCACTCTTTATGTTATATTAGTATATTTTTCAGTCTTGATTATGATAATCTATGAATTATTGATAAGTTTATTTCATTTATTTAAGATGTTGGTTATATTTTTTTAAAAAATGTACTGCAATTCAAGCGATTGCACACACGACCACCTGAGTAAGTTATGGTGGATCGATTGTGCAACTTGAAGTTCTGTTGAGTAAACTCACCCCCCTCCCAAAATCTAACAGTTTCAGGTGAAGATTCTGCTTACCCTGTCCTTGATGATACGGAAGCTGCTGATCCGGAGACGGCTCATCTAAACGAGGATGTCGGCTACCACCTTGATGAGAACGTAGACCCGACAGATTTTTACCAGCATTGAGAACCCTTTTACTCTAGTTTTTTCTTATTTCTTGAGAGACTTGTTTTATCCTTGATACATTGTGTGAGTTTACGGTTGAGATCGTTTTACCCTACGTGAAACTGGTTTGATTTTTATCCTAGATGCATGATTAGGATTAAGTACTTCATTATTATTATCTACGTTTCTGTTATTAATTTATGAGTCATTTATCGTTTAATACTATCTTAAATGCCTCAATCTATATGTTAAGTCAATTTATAGATTATGTGTATGTCCGCTTATCGCCTTAACCAGCGTGCGGTGTCATAACACGAAATTCTAGGCCCTTGATATCGGGTAAGGATTCTGGGTCGTGACAGAGATGGTATCAAAGCCTAGGCTTTACTTCCTCGAGGACTGTCTGGCTCATGTAAGTACACTATGGTGATGATGTGATAATGATTTTGATAGACCCTAAGCTTTAGATCTTTTATGGACTGAAGAATTTTAAGAAAGTGTGATGATCAATGACATAAGATTTGAAGGTTCAATTAAAGATTTAAAGATCTGTTTGATGAAAACTTATATGAGCTAGGAGCATGTGAGAGAAATTAAAAAGAATATTTGAAGATTGAGGAGCAATTAAAAGATATATTTTTAGCGTATTGGGAAATAATTAGAAAAGATAAATCCTGATTGGTTTGATGGTTTAAATATTCATTATAGGTTGAAATATTGACTATAAGAATAACTCATTAGAAGTGAATTCAGATTGAGGAATAAGTTATTATCTTCAACCTCAGATTTATTTGAATTACTTTATAGTCAACGAGATATAATAATGAGAATAGCCTACAACGGAGTGTTAGAAGTAATTGATGTTGAGAAGTGATATTATATTTTGAATAAGTTATTTAAGAGACTACGATAATTTGATTTTAAAGAGTTGAGGATTATAAAGAGTGAAAGAACATGAGGAACACCTTCGTGTTGCACTTCAGGCTCTCTGAGATCACCAGTTGTATGCTAAACTTAGTAAGTGTGAGTTTTCGCTTAAACAAGTGACATTCCTTAGCCACGTGGTATCAGCAGAAGGACTGATCGTCGATCCTTCTAAGATCGAAGCAATTACAGAATGGAAAGCACCGACGAGTGTTACTGAAGTTAGGAGTTTTCTCGGATTGGCGGATTACTACCGTCGCTTTGTTGAAGGATTTTCACGCATTGCTCTACCGCTCACCCGCCTCACACAGAAGAATGTCAAATTTGTATGGACCGATGAATGTAAAGCAAGTTTTCTAGAACTGAAGAAGAGCCTTACTACTGCACCAATCCTCACCCTACCTTCCACTTCAAGCACTAGTGAATTTGAAATATTCATGGATGTATCTCGCCAAGGACTTGGTTGTGTGTTTGAACAAAGTAAGAAAGTTGTCGCTTATGGATCAAGACAGCTCGAACCTCATGAAAAGAACTATTCGGTTCATGACTTGGAACTGGCTGCAGTTATCTTCGCCCTCAAACTATGACGACACTATCTCTACGGCGAGACGTTCAAGATTTATACGAATCACAAAAGTCTCAAGTACCTTTTCTCACAAAAGGACCTGAATTTGAGACAACGTAGATGGATGGAATACATGAAAGATTACGACTGCTCCATAAATTATCACCCCGAAAAAGCTAATGTCATCGCTGATGCAGTTAGTAGAAAATCTTCGGCACTATTAGCTAGATTAAAAATTTGGAAGCCCTTCAATGAACTCACCGAAAAAGACATTTACCTCCAAGAGATTGACGATGGTGTATATTTGACACGAATTGTGATGAGTCCGTTCATTTTGGACAAAATCAGAGAAATACAGCGTACAGACCCAGAGATCCTCAAAATCATTGAAACCATAGGATCCAAACCCGATTTCAGCCTAAGGGTGGATGGGACGTTACTCTTCATACAAAGACTGTGCGTACCCAATGACTCTCAAGTGAAAAAGGAGATACTTGATGAAAGTCACAAATCATGAGACTCAGTACATCCAGGCAGTACTAAGATGTATCGAAATCTGAGAAATTGGTATTTGATGAGTAGCGAAATATGATGATATTTCACCCCTAAATACCTACATTTAGCTATCCGATGAAGGCTATCTGATGAAAATTACTAGATTTGAAGTGTTTCAGGTAAATATAATCCAAGTGCAGAAAATAGCCCAAGAATTTCGAAAATAATATCAAAACACTGTAACTTTGGGTTATCGGGAACTTGGTGCTACTTGCAGCTCTATTTGGACCTTCAAGACGTCAGATTCAGGAAATTGCTAAAACACAAAAGTTGTAGATCTCGTCGTCAACTTTCCAACACCGTAAGAATTGCCTCAATTCGAGTTCAGGATAGAAAGTTATAACCCACATACCGAGGCGGTGTCTGATACAAAGTTTAGCGGGAGTTCACGAAAATTGTTCTTAGACCTCAATCGATTGAGAATTAAGTCTCAATCGATTGACATGAGAAGACAACTTTTTTCCTACTTAAGAGTCAATCGATTGAGATTTAATTCTCAATCGATTGAGGTATTAGGGATAGGGTTTGGTCGACCTTATAAAAGGGAAGCTACCAGTTGTGAAAAGAGTGGATAATTAGTTTTAGAAGAGTTTTATTTTTTTGGTAAAGGTAGAGATAGAGAGAGATTTTATTATTCCTTTTCCTTTTTGAGAGCTTTACTCCTTTAATTTTTCAGTATTCATTCCTTCAGTTTATTATTTTTGTTCAGTTGATTTCTACATTAATTTCGTTTCTGAAGATCATCGTACTTTTGGATCAAATAATTTCTATTGAAGTTTGAGGTATTTTTAATTCATTAAATTAATATTATTTTTCCTTCCTTATTTATTTATGTCATTTAATTACAGCATGTGTGGCTAAATTCATAGGGATGGGGATCTAATGATTTTCATCCGAGGGATGTACTTCTAATAATATAAATTTAGGATTAAAATATGAGATCTTATTTTATGGTTGTTATGTTATCACGAACGGGTGAATCCCCGCCACTAACTGGGATCGAGTGTGTCGAGCCATGTCCTGGATCTCAGATCTGTGACAGTAATTTTACCCCAATCATTGTTATATGGTCTTTTTGCTTTCATCGTGTGGATCTACTTACGATTATGACCCGGGATCGAGTGTGCCGAGCCATGCCCTGAATATTTGATCTGTAATGATAATTTTATCTTAATTACTCCCTAATCTAAAATCAAGTGTGCCGAGCCATGCCCTTGATTTCAGATCTATAGTGGTATTCTTGTTAGAAATTTCTCCCACTTTGGGGATGATTTTTATTTGAACCTGAGATCAAGTGTGCCAAGCCATGCCATTGATCCCAGATCTATATATGAAAATCATCTAAGTCCTGATTGCAGGGATGCAACATAAAACCTATCAGGGTTTTGACCATTTATCTTCCATAAAAGATGTTTTCCTTCAATGATATATCTCATAGTGTAATCCTTAGATTTGTATTATGGGAAGAACAGACCAAAGATGGGAGGATTTAGTATCTTCATCTTTTCCTTTATTTTTGAATTATCAATTAAATTTTAATTTGTAGTCAGTAATTATCATCTCTTAAAACCACCTTAATCATAATATTGGTAGGGCACTATTGAATCTTAGTAGATTTCTTGAATTACTGTCTTGTCTTTTTAGATCATCCAAAATAGTCCTCGTGGGAACGATCTCGTACTCTGCACCCACTATATACAATCTGATTCGTGTGCTTGCGAGTAAAACATTACAATTAAATTTCACATCAGTATTGGTGGCCGAATATGAAACGGGAAATAGCCGAATACGTGTCGAGATGTTTAGTGTGTCAACAAGTCAAGGCAGAACATCAAAAATTGGCCGGACTTATACAACCCCTACCCATCCCGAAATGGAAGTGAGAAAACATATCTATGGACTTCATCGTAGGTCTATCAAAGACGATGAAGAAGAACGATGCAATCTGGGTAATAGTTAACAGATTGACCAAGTCAGCTCATTTCTTACCATTCAAGACTACCACAGATGGGAACAAACTTGTCGAAACATATTTGAAAGAGATTGTAAAACTACATGGGGTCCCAGTCAGTATTGTCTCTAATCGAGACTCAAAATTTATTTCAAAATACTGGACAGCCTTTCAAAAAGCTCTGGGTACTCGATTAGATTTTAGTGCTGCCTTTCACCCACAGACGGACGGCCAGACTGAAAGAGTGAATCAAGTAGTTGAAGATATATTACGAGCGTGTATGCACGACTTTTGAGGAAACTGGGACGATCACCTCCCGCTGATCAAGTTCTCTTACCATAATAGCTATCATGCAAGTATAGGAATGTCCCATTTTGAAGCTTTATATGGCAGAAGTTGTAAAACGTCGTTGTGTTGGGATGAAGTTGGAGTTAGGAAGATGCTTGGACCCGAACTAGTCCAAACTACGACTGAAAAAGTTAAACTGATACGCGAACGACTTAAGATAGCCCAGGATCGTCAGAGAAAGTACGCCGACCCTCACCGTCGTAATTTAGAGTTTGAGGTAACACATTTAAAATTTTGAACTTTAAATTTCATTGCAATTGTGTTCGTGATTAAACACTAAAATTTATTTAACAGGTTGGTGAACGAGTATTCATTCGAGTCTCTCCGACCAAGGGAGTCATGCGCTTTGGAAAGCGCAGGAAGCTGAGCCTCAGATATGTAGGGCCTTTCGAAGTCACAAAACGTATGGGTGAGGTTGCATATAAAATCGCTCTACCGCCACAATATACGGGAATCCATGACGTTTTTCACGTATCAATGCTGAGGAGATACATCTATGATCCATCACACATCGTGGAAATCGAACCCGTTGATATAAAGGAGGATCTCACTATCATAGCGAGACCAATCAAGATCCTCGACCAGAAAGTTCAAGTCTTCAAAAACAAAACGACGAGATTAGTGTTCATCCAATGGCAACATCACACGCCAAAGGAAGCGACCTGGGAGAATGAAGACGATATCAAAGAAAACCATCCTGAGCTTTTTGAATAACCGGTACGTAAGTTTTCTAATTTAGATATAGATCTTTTTTAGGCAAGCAACATTGATCTGAGTCTAATAAATCAACGGCCTCAAATGATAGATCACATCTTCATAATAATAATAATAAATATATCTCATCAAAAACCAGAGAAGGATAGACAAGACGAAGCAATTATCTATATAAAATAACATCGTTAAGAAAAAAAGATAAAAGGAAAAGCAAACGCCCAAAAAAAAATAAAAAGATTTAAGTGACGTTGACAAATTCATAGAGCAGAGTGCTCGGAGGCGGGAATTATAGCCCTAACTACCTGTCGGAAACACTCCGGCGCCAGGATATAGAATTTTCCGATTCCTCTAGAGATCTGAGCGATTAGGGAGATCAGACGCTACACGTGACGCGATAGCTGAGTGGTACATGATGTCGTGGAACGTCGCCGTCTCCATCGTCTTCATCCGAAGCCATTTCGCCTTCTCTTCTATGAAGCTCGCCAGAGCGAATCGGGATCTCTTTCTATAGATACATGTGGGTTGGGGATTTTTTTTATAGCCATTGGGGATTTTGCCTGTAAAATAATCGGCTTACGAGGCCAAGGCCTGGTAAGGCAAAAAAAATACCTGCAAAATATAACAGCGTTTTACACGGCAACTTTACCTCCAACCAAACAACATACCTTGCATTTTTTCTGACCTTTGGTGTAAAAAATCCAAAAATACTTCTAATATTAGCCCTTTACAACGAAACGAACGTGCCCTAAAGGATTTTTTTTTTTTAAAAGAACTCCAATTATATAGGGAGCCATTACTGGCACTCAGAAATGTGGCCCGTGCACCAAAGTTAAAAAAAAGACTATATTTTAGGGGTATGTAACATGTGAAAACACAATATGGGCCGTCTGATTTAAACTTCATGATCTATAGATCCTTAGTAGATAAGATTGGAGCAAAACACAATATTTATCATATGATTTATTGTTGTTAACCGTTGAATCAAATAATAGTCTTTGACTATATTGAATCACATGATTATATTTTGTGCTAAACTTTTGCAGTTCCCCCCCCCCCCCCCCCCAAAAGAAAAAATTTTGAACCAGGTAGACTCAGTATGACTCAGTATGAAATCGATCACAAGTCGTTAAGGGCAAAATGGTAATATATTACGGTTATACTCTTAAAACAGAGATGGCAGTTTCGGTGTGAACAAAGTTAGGGACAAAGGGGTAGGTTTAGCGGTTTTTTCTAAGATTCAGAGGTGACACGGACTTCAATATCCAAAACATGAGCTGTTTTTTCTGTTTTCCCTACATTCCAGATGCTTTTTGATTCTTTCTTCTTTTCGTCTCTCCTTCTCTGATTTAATTTCTCGTTTTTAACGTGGGTTTTCGTTTGAGAGAGAGCGAGAGGAAGAGATGGTGAGCTCTAATGGAGTTGGATTAATGGCGGTGGTTGCAGTTTCAGGAAGCGTTGCGTTTGTTGCTCTGCAAGTGCATAAGAAACTGTTATCAGAGTTCATGAAGAAGGTCGAATTCGAACTGGGTATGTTTTCTTCCTTCTCTCTCTCTCTCTCTCTAAATTTTTCTTTATGTTAACTTTTTGTTTCTAATCTTAATACGATGGTCGAATTTTAATCTGGCTTTTGTTTTTGTTGTGAAATCTGGATGAAAGTTTTGTGAGTTCTTGTTATCACCTGTTATATTTCTCTCTTTTTTTGAATTTTTTCCATTTTTTGTTCATGAAGTTGGTAAAATTCCCATTTTTTTAAAACGATTTTTGCAGTTATTACTATTACTTGCACACAAAATGCTGGCCCAAGCACACAATTTAAATGAACTTATTCGGGCAGCTCTATTTGCCAACGCTGAAAAATCATTGACCGCGTTGAATCAGACGATGGATATTATTTTTCATCCTAATCTTCCACACAATCATTATGCTCGAATGTGATTTTAGGGCCACTTTTTTAGATATATGCCAAGTGGAAACCAAAATTGACCATCTAATGATATGCCTATAGTCTACATATCCATTTTCTAGAAGATTAGGATAAAAATCAATCTCTATCGTCCGACTCAAAGCAGTCAATAGGTTTTGAGCATAGACGCTCTCGGTAATTCAATAAGCACGAATAGAGCTACCCCTTGTATTTGAGATACTAGAGGGACTACTTGCACATTGTTAACCATTGAATCATATGATAAGCTTTGACTTTGTTGACTCAAATGATAGAGATTATGTTCCGCACCAATCTTCGGTACCAAAAACCTTTACATTAGGCTATCATATAAGAGGGTTTAGATGGTGTTTCATGTTGCACAATCTCAGAATTATCAAGTCTTTCGTTTTTAAACTATATGCCACTACATAAATTTCATGTGCAAGTAGTCTCTCCTTTTGGGGGACCCTTCACATGTGAAAATACCATCTAAGCCTTCTGTTTTGATCTTTGGTGCAAGAGATGGCAGGAAGTGTCAACTAATGAGTCAGATGATGGCCTTTAAATGCATTGAATCATATGAGAGAGATCACCTTCCAGCCAATCTTTTGCACAAATGATCTCTACATCATGGCCTTCAAAAGACGCCTTTCAAATCATGTTCTTCATCCCCACCAAGGGGTTGATGCAACGGTTGACATCTTGCCGTCTTGGGTAAAATCATGTTCTTCATACCCACCAAGGGGTTGATGCAACGGTCGACGTCTTGTCGTCTTGGGTATGCTTCTCAAGGGTCCTGAGTTCGAAATGACTCCTCTTCTATTATAAAGGGTGCGACGTAACATGCACAAATGGTGAAATACTCATTTGTATGGTGGTGGCAATGGAACCTCATAAGGATTAGTTCAAGCTTGGGACAACCTACGTTAAAAGGGTACCTCTATTCACGCCCATGCATTTACTGAAAGCGTCCACGTTAGAAACCCCTTAAAACCTATTGATTGGGTCGGATCAGATGATAGAGATTGTGTTTCACCCCGATCTTCGATAAATAGGGTCTTGAGATCATATCGCACCTATCAGACTGTCATTGTTCTATTCCATGTCACAGATCCCTAAAAAATAGCCCTTGAATCATATGGTACACATCACAATGGGGATCTGTGACATGTGGAATAAAAAACTAACCGTCTGATAGGTGCGACATGATCTCAAGATCCTTTGTGTGGAAGATTGGGTTGAAACACGATCTTCATCATCGATTTGACCCAATCAATGGGGTTTAAGGGGTTTCCGACGTGGGCACTTTCAATAAACGCGTGGATGCGATCAGAGGTACTCATATTTTTAAAAAAAATGGACATAGATGGTGTAATTCACATGGCACAAATTTCTATAAACAGCGTGCAAGGGCAAAATTTGTGTGTGCAAGTAATGGTGAAATTTTAAATTTTTATTTAGTTCAATTTTATATTGTTGTAGTTGGCACTATGGCTGCAACAAAGCCCAGCCAACTCGTCAGCTCGACTCGGCTAGGCCCAAAAAAGAGAGCTTTTGCTCTCTTAAGCTCTACTTGAGAGCCAAAACCGAACTTTTTATTTCAAGCTCGATTGAAGTCGAACTGAGCTTGTGAAGCTCGGCTCGTCCTGACTCAGCTTGATTAATTAATAATATATAATACTTTATGTAAAATAAAATATATTATACACAATTTTGAGTTTTTTTTGTAACTTTTTTCCCCTATAATAAGATTCATCTAATGATTACTTTATGATGGATAAATGTGTAATAAATATATAATCCTTATGATCGTCTATTGAAGTTTTTTTTTGGTCTCTCTCTCCCCCACAACCATTAAAGCTCTTTCTCGTCTCAATGAATAACCACTAGCACAGCGCACGGCAATTGACCAACTAATCAACACCTAAATACTTTTTTTGTCAATCGATCCGTTAAATTCAAAAGAACTAAGGGAGTAAACGATATTAGGGCTTTCATTTATTAAATTTTATCAAAACTTTCATCTATTAAAAGAGAAGATAATATTTAAAACAATATCAGGAAAATAATTTATAATAAAACTTATTTAACTCAAAGCTCGACTTGGCCGGACTCGAGCTCGATAGAGCCAAACTAGAGCTCAGACTTTTCAGGCTCAAAGGGCATGGAGCCAAGTTCTAGCTGGGCTCATATATGATAGAACCGAGCTAGAGCTGACTCAAGTTTGGGCTCGGCCCGGCTCGGTTGCAGCCCTTCTTGGCACCATGAAACATGATGGTCTCCATCTTGGCCCGCAATGGAGTTGTAAAGATCCGGACCGTCCAAACCTCATGGATGTCTTATAACTTAATTATAACTTATAAGCCTCAAATAGTATTCAATTGACAATTCTAACTAGCCAATGGACCCGTTGCTTGTCTATGGGAATAAGAATTTATTCAACTGTTTAAAACACGCACAAAAAAAAATGATTATATCATCAAATTTAGTAATAATCATGGCTCCAGACAATCAAAGTGCTAGCAAATTGCTTGGATGGTCCAGATCATTATGAACATACACCCTCCTTGATGGGGAGAGATGGACCATCCATTTTATTATATAAGATTTGACTTTCATTTTCTATATCATAGTATTATGGCATGGTAGGTTTTGTTCTTAATATTAATCATTTTATTGAAGATTTCAAGACTAAAGGCATTTGACTTTCATGTTTCATATACAAGGGTGGAGCCAAATTTGTTATTAAGATATGTCCTAATTTATATTAGTGGATTCTCAATCATCCAAAATTATATTAATCACTCAAAATTATTTAAAATTTTCTAACAAACTTTTTTATAGTATTTGTTTTCATAACAAATATTTCTTCTTTGATTTTTTTAACTAAATCTCACAATTTTGGCCTATTTTTTTTAGTTCCCCTCAATCTATTTAGGTGCTCGGACTTATTTTCGGAGTGATTTCTCTCACAATGGGCTCCACTATATTGTAGAGCTACATACTCACATTTATGGTGTATAATCTCTAGTATAATTACTTAAAAAAATTAAGGGGCTCCACTATATTGTAGAACTACATACTCACATTTATGGTGTATAATTTCTAGTATAATTACTTTAAAAAATTAAGTAATTTATTACACATAACAAAGTTTGAACCTAGAATCATTGAAATTTGCGTGTGGCATTGCTCTTTGGTAGCATATGAGCTTTATCAGGTTACCATCCTTTTTGTTAACATCCTGCTACCTGCTTTAGCAGGTATCACTTCTCCTTGATAACTCCTTGTATAGCAAGATTTTATGCATGATTTACCTGTTTAGCAGTTCTACCCTCCTCTCTACTCACTCTTTGTCAGAGCTGATTCTATTTGCTCTGATAGGGAGCTAGTAGAGAGGAGGGTAGAACTGCTAATGCAGGTAAATCATACATAAAATTTTGTTATGCAAGGAGTTATCAAGGAGAAGGGGTACCTGCTAAAGCAGGTACCGGGATGTTAACAAAGAGGATGATAACCTACTAAAGCAAGTGAGCTCTGCTATGGAGGGGCTACCAAAGAGCAATGCCAAACGCAGCCTAAGTCTACCACTAGAGCAATTCACTAAGATATGTAAAGAGTAAAAAAAACTTAATACATATATAATTTTAAAAAGGCATCAAAATTATTAAATAAAAAAATGTCGGATCTTCCCGTTTATCATTGGGATATGTTCAACAGCTTCGATGGTCTCATGAGCTCCCTACAACCTACAGCCACATCATCCTACTCTTTGGAGGATGATGACGAAGATGATGCTATCTCGTAGTTATTCTTCGAGAAAATTTTAAATTAGACCAATTTGTTGGAACGACCTAATCAATATGTATATGATTTTCTTTTATTTTGTATCTAGTTTTGTTTGTAGATACTTTCTTTTTTTAGTGTTTCCTTAGAAAAAAAATTAAACAATTTTCCAACATTAATTGATTAGATGACAACCTTATGAAAATTTTTTGGCTTTGCCCCTGTCTACTTATGGTGACCAAGATGCAGTTTTTTTTCGTTGGAAAGGAGTTTTTTTTAAAGAAAAAAAACTACGAATTTAAAAAAAAAAAAAAATCAAAACAACCCCCACCCCTCACCCCTCTTAAAAATTTGGGTTTGGATATATGTTTTATACAATTATTAATGTTTTTTATAATTTCTAATTTCCAAATTTTTTCTCTACATTTGTCATTTTTTCCGTTGTATATCTCAGGAATTGTTGACTCTCTTGAATCAGATAATGGCTCTTTTTTTCGTCCCAATCTTTCACAAAATAAATATTGAAATTGTGACCCATCTATCACGTCATTTCACGTGGAACACATCTCCAAAAGTGACTCAATCACCCTTCTCTTGGCATGTCGTGATCACGATCACTTTTGGAGATGTGTGCCACATGGAATTAACAACTGCCCATCTAATAGATGGTCATGATATCAAAATCTATTTATGAAAGATTAGAATGAAAAACGATCTTCATCGTTTGATTCAAGACAATTATAATTTTAACAATAAAAAACCCAGGCCGCAGAGATAGAATCTGTGGCTGCAAATATTGGCACCGTAAATATCTTCATCCACTAATTCAAACACCTCTAAAATCTTCCAACTTTTATCTATTCATTTTGAAAACATTTAATCGCTTTGAATTACAATGAAGATTTTTTTTAATTTTCTATACATGAGATCTTTATATTTGAGTTATTCATATCAATAGCCACAATGAAATATAGTGTCACACGAGAGATGTTTTTTTGATGCAATCTTTAATCTACTCATCCTTGCATCCGATCATTCACATCAAGTATCACACTTCATGAAATTAGCGGCGCATGCACCAATTGATAACCGATTTCAATCTAGATTAGAAAAGTGTTGGCTACCTAATAATTGCTTAAAATTAAATGACTAAAATACCGTTATCAATGTAGCATATTTTGGGGTGCGCATGCGAATCTGGGATTAGGTGGGTGCTCTAAGAGGCTCGAACATTCGGGTTATCGGAAAAAAAAAAAAAAAATGTAGCATATTTTGTGGCCAAGTTTAGTTGATTTTATTTTTGTCTTTTTTAACTCATTCTCTTCAGATTTTTCTATTTAAGATTTTTATCCAATTTATTGTCGATGAATAGGGGCCGAAAGATATCGAAGAAAGAAGAAGGTGAGATTCGCCGGAGATGTGCTTGAGCCACCTTCAAATAGCAAAGAATACAGGAGGCGACAATCGAAAATTCCAGCACAACGTGACCGGATTTCAGCGACGTCCGATGTACCAAATGGAAATTTGGGCAAAGATTTGGCCGTCACCATGCCGCTTAATAGGATCGCTCTATATAAAGGAATTATAAAATACCGCATGCTCAAATGTGACAGTCTATAAATCTTCCTCCAATTTTGGATTAGGACCAACTCTCTTGACCGCGGAACATCAAAATAGTATTTAAATGATTGTATATCATCAATGATTTAAGATGTGAGCATTGCACATTGCCAAAGTAATAGATCATAGAGTGAAAGACAATGCATGAGCCCTAAAATCATATTTTTTGAGAGTTTTGAACCATCCGATCTGTGTACAACCGTTGTGCTTAGTTTTAATAGCTAATATTAAAATCAGCCAATGTAATGGTTCACGTCCACTTATGAGCATGATTATTTGGCTAAAACATTTTATATTGATGGATTACAATCTGGTTAATTTAGATAGATCATAAATGTGCGTCATATGTCATAATAATAAACCATACTTCAATGGTGTGAGATCAAAATTTCTATTTTAATTATATAAAATTATTTAATTAAATACCATTTGATGTTTAAAAGTCAAAGAAATTTTAAAATAAATGGGTACTATGTAAGGTCATGTTTGGCAAAGTTGCTTTTGAAGAGCACTTTCACTACAAAAAATAAGTCTAATAGCCGCAATTTTTTGCTCCAAAAAACTGTCACTATTAATAAAAACACTATTAAGACTATTAGCGGCAAGGTATTAGCGGCAGTTTTTTGTTAATAGCGGTAGTTTCTGGTTGCCGCTAATAGTCTTGATTTTTGTAGTGTTTTTAGAGTAAAAGATTGGGTGAGAAGCACTTTCCTCTTAAAGACTTACCACCTCTAGCTGAAAATGGAGAAGCGACTTCTCCAAACCAAGGATCAAAATTTCAGTTTCCTTTTCGGTTTCGAAGGGGACCGAAACTGAAAATTTGAACCGAAATTTCGGCCGAAATTTTGAATTTCGGTCGAAATTTCGGCCAATAATTTCAACCCCATGCATTTAATGACCAAAATTTCAGTCCCAAATTATCATTTCGGTGGGGACCGAAACCGATAATTTCGGTCATGTCGGCCGAAATTTTGATCCTTGCTCCAAACACACCATTTCCAATTAGAGGTGGTCATATCCTTGGATAGAAAATGCTTCTTATCCAATATTTTATCCTGAAAAGTGCTTTTCAGAAGCAACTCTGCCAACACATGACCTAAATCTCCAAAATAAATTTTAGTCGTCATTTTAAAGGTATTTGACCGCTTTGAATCACATGATAGAAATGTTTTCTCGATATAATATTTGACTTACCAAATTTTCATATCAAATCTTTCGCATTACAGTACACGCATGATAAAAATTAGTGTCAATTGGAAGGTGTGTAAATCGTGAAATACTCGTTACACGGTGGGGCAGAGGGCATTTCTTAGGGATTAGTCCAAGTCTAAGCCTGAGATTACCTAAGTTATTCAAAAAAATGAAAAACAAAAAATTAGTGCCAACCTAGTTGCCCAAAATGTGTGGCCCATTCTTATTTTCGAGTTGGAAATGAATCAATAATGTACCTATTGAATTTGGAATGAGTATGTAAAAACGAAGTGTGTGGGTAGTTCTTTTATGAGTGAAAATGAATGAATGTCTATCGTCCTTGAATAGCTTGTATCCAAAGTGTTGCTAATAGATAAATAATTATATCACCGAGATCAGGGGCATAGCCAGAAATTTCTACTGGTGAGAGCTAGCAATGATAAGTAGATGTTAATACTTATTTTACTGTCTATTTGGAGGCTTTTTCATCATAAATTTTGGGGCTTATAGCAAAAGATAGTTGTAAAAAAAGAGTATCTAACATAAGTTCAAGAGCTAAAGGGGGGCTTCAGCCCCACACTCTTGTATGTGGCTACGCCACTGGCCGAGATACAACGCACTTGATGATTAAAGTTACTCATGTAGAATTCATATGCAGTAGTTTTTTTTTTGGATAATGCTATGTAGATAGAACAACGTAGATATAGTACCCATGTAACCTACACGGGGTTAGGATCCGTTTGTGGCACAACACATTGGAGGATAACCTTAGAGAATAAATCTCATACGACAAATCACTCACCTTTGTTAATAACAAGGGAGAATACCAACTGAGCTATCGCTCAATCGGCCATATGCAGTAGTTATCACATGCGCTTTAGTGCATAAGCTGTTATTGCAAGATAATAAATTGTGAGGAAAAATAGTTAAAAGCCCGGGGTGTAATCAAAGAAAACTGTCAAGATTGAGTGACTAACTGTTAATCCCAACACTTGATGATGAAGTGAATTTCAACATAGACTAGATTGCCCTTTTTCAAGACGATTCATGTCTCTTTTATTAATCTACTAGTGTACAGAGTTAATAGTATGCCGCCTCCAAGATGCAAGAACCTACAATGGAACATTCCTTCTTTGAGTACAAAAGAAAGATCTCACATCGCACACCGTTGTTTGTTCATATTGAAAACAAAGAAAATCAAAAGTCCGAAGAATAGAGGTTGAAGAAAGAGAAGAAAATTTTCAGTGATTTTTAGGGTTTAGAAAACTATGAACTGTTAGATCATGGACAGTGTTATATGGAGGATAGATTTTATGTAGTCAAAATGCAGGCCGTTGATGTAGTGCGACACAATTGGTTGTCAGTGCAGTGGGGCTCAATTAATGCAGATTAGTGCAACCAATTACGTCGCCCCACGTCAGTCGCCTGCACTTTGTCCTCAACAAATCCGTCCTACGTTTATAGTTTTCGGTTAGATCATCCAAAAAATAACATGTGGCAAACAATAGGAAATAATGTGAGAAATTGATAGGCACATCGCTTCATGTGGTGATTCATTTCTTACCAAAAATAAAATTCAATAGAATAAAAACTCTTAAGAATTAGAAACTAAAATTAATAAAAGGGAAATTTGCATTTTTGGCCCTATATGTTTGCTTATTTGCAAAAATGGCCCTTTAGTTATATATATATATATATATATATATATATATATATATATATATATATATATATGTTTATTTTCTATTATTTTTTGTCATCCCTTTTATCTTATTTGATAACTATCATATATCAGTTATTTCAACCAATTGTAATTATCTTAACCAACCAATTATAGTTATCTAAACCAATTGTGTCCCATGTTAAAAATCTAAAATACAGAAGAAAATAAAAAAAAGATTAAAGAGAGAAGAAAAAGATAGAAATGTAGAATAAATAAAAGCACTGCTAAGTCCCACTTTAAGATAGTTGGTTGAGATAACTAATGTGTGGTAGTTATCAAATAAGGTACACTCTAATACGACCGCTATCTTAAGATAACGGGCTGCTATTTTACCGTTATCTTAAGATAGCGGCTCGCTATCTAAAGTTAGCGGTCCGCTTTAAGATAATTGGTTGAGCCGCTATCTTAAGATAATGGGCTGCTATTTTACCGTTATCTTAAGATAGCGGCTCGCTATCTAAAGTTAGCGGTCCGCTTTAAGATAATTGGTTAAGCCGCTATCTTAAGATGGCAGGTCGCTATCTTAAGTTAGCGACCCGCTTTAAGATAGTTGGTTGAGATAACTAATGTGTGGTAATTATCAAATAAGGTACACTCTAATACGGCTGCTATCTTAAGATAGTTGGCCGCTATCTTACCGCTATCTTAAAATAGCGGCTCGCTATCTTAAGTTAGCGGTTCACTTTAAGATAGTTGGCTGAGATAACTGAAGTGTGATAGTTATCAAATAAGATACACTCTAATCAGGGTCGGCGCTGACATTTTGGGGGCCCAATAAAATGAGGCTTCTGTTTCATATTACTTTATAATATATAAAAAATTTGTCACAATTTTTTTTTAACAAATAAAATAATACTCATATTCTATTTTACTATATATAATTTGAAAATGTAACTAAGAATTTAATACAAGTAAATATTAAAAGAAAATGCAATACAACAAGAAAACGCAATACTCATAAATATAATACTAAAAAAATTCATTTAATTATTTCTCTTCTCGCAATTTTAGCAGCAAAGTCACTGATTAAAGTTGTATAGTCAATCTTATCCACCATATCATTTTCAATGGATAACATAGCTAATTTATTTAATCTTTCTTGTGGCATTGTTGATCGAAAATATGATTTGGTCAATTTCAACTTGGAAAATTTTCTTTCACCAAAGGCAACTGTAACTGGTATAGTCAGCAATATCCTATAAGCAATCTGGACATTTGGGCAGCAACCTTCCATTTGCTTCAAATAATTTAATATTTTAATCAGCGTTTTCACTTCTTTCGGCAAAGTATATTTCAAGACATTCAATTCTGAAGATAAATCTAGCCCATTAATATCAATATGTTGTTCATGTTTGAGAACATGTTCAAGATTTAGGCAGAAAGTCTTCAAACATTCTTCACTGGCCGAACCTAACTTCTTCAAATCAAACAAAAGTCCAAAATGTTGTTCATATGTTTTAAACTGTTTAAACCTATGCTCAATTGATGAAAGGCCTTGATCAATAATATAAGTGAAGTAATTAATTCTGAATGATTCTTCAGTTGACTGTGACACTTCTTTCCTTGCATCCTCATCAAACTGTCTCTTTCTCCGAATAATGTGTTGCTCGATCCCCATTTGACTCACAACTTCTTTAGCTTCAATTAGGGCCTTCGCGAAACCACTTTCTCTATACATTTTTAAATAGATAATGAGTCCTTCTAACTAGTGGATAGCAATATTAATATTCATATTTTCTTGTTGAAGAAACATTGTGCCAAATAATCATAACTACTAAGAACTCATAACTCTCAAGTTTATTTGTTTCGAGGGATTGTGCTTTACTAGAACTTTTGTTGTCATTTTTACGAGTAGACTTTGCTAGGATAAGTAGAGCATCTCTGATTTCTGAAGCTTGATACCTTATTATTTTAACACTTTATACATAATTCTCCCAACGTGTTTGTGATGGCCCTTTAACTGTAAAGCCTTTCAAATTATCCGTTAAAATTTGTCACCGCTTTGTCGAAGATGAAAAGAGTGTGTATATATGTTGTACTACATCGAAAAATGTTGAAGCTTTAGAACAAGAGTTCGCAATGTCAGAAAGTGCAAGGTTTAGATTATGACAACCAAATGGAGTGTAAAATGCTCTAGGATTTATTTCAAACAATTTTTTTTGTACACCTTTGCGTTTTCCTTTCATATTGGATCAATTATTATACCCTTGTCCTCTTATATCATCAATATTGACTTCAAGAGTTTTCAAAACTTTTACAAGAACATCAAAAAGCCCTTGTCCATAAGTATCACAGACTTTCAAGAATTCTAGAAAGAACTCATTCACTTAGTTATGAAAAAAAACTCTTTCACTTATATTTGACTTAGTGACTCATCAATACATCTTATAACAAAAGACATTTGCTTTACATGGCTAATACCTGGAGTGCAATCAAGTATTATCGAATAGTATTTCGCTGCTTTGATTTTTTGAATAATTGTACTTTTGATTGTATCCTCCATCATTTGTATCAATTCATTTTGAATTTTGTGGCTTAGATAATGATAATAGATTTCTTTATTTTTGACTCATCGAAGGTGCTCTTGCATTATTGGATCAAATTCGGCTATCATTTCAACTATACACAAAAAGATTCAATTTCTCTCTTAATAAATTTTTTTATTATCCTCTCGAAATGCTATATTATTGGATGCACGCGTCTTCAAGATGGAAACAATCCTTATTAATACACGCTTCCAATGCTCTTTCTCTTTCTTTATTTTTTCTTGGACCTCTTGATCAATTGTCTCATTCTTTTCCAATCTCAAACTCAACTCAATCCATTTACTCATACTTGTAATATGTTCGCTAGTCTTTTCATGACTTTTCAATCTTTCGCTTATATTCTTCCAATCATTGAATCCTTCTTTAGCCAATTGAGTAGTCATTCATTCCGTAAAAAATAACTTACAATTGAAATAATAAACTCTTTGGCTAGTATTTGAATATGCTAACCATTTTCTATCATTCTTTTTTTTCATTTGCTAATTGTCGCATGTAATGAGAAGACGAGAACTTTCTACTATAAATATTTTTCAAAAAATTCTCATTCTCATCTCTCAAAGGACCATTCTCTACTAAGAAGTCTCTAAGACTCTGTTGGATATTGTTCCAATTGTTTGGATCATATATATTTAAAGGCCAACATTTGCTATCTTCTTCTTCACCCTCATCTTCCCCTTCATATATATCAATCTCATTCCCATTTATATTTTCTTCTTCACCATCAACTTCCCCTTCATTCACTAAGTCTTGGCCTTCATGTTCTTTATTATTGTTGTATTTTTTCTTATTGCTCATGTTTTCGAACTCTGTTTGTTTATTACTTTCAAAGAACTTGTAAATGGCTCCTTAAGACTGAATAAATTTTTCTGTCTTTTGTTTCTTCATGCTTTTCTCAGCTCCAGAAGGATAGCTTCTATTAGACATGATTTGAGTGCGGTGTTCCTTAACTACAAACATGAGTTTAAGATAATGATAAGTTACTAATACCATATATATAATGACATAATAAATAAATTTCTAAATAAATATCATTTAATTATCAACTAATTGGCTTCTTAAGTACTCAGAGTTTCCTAGTATGTAATTAGATTTACGAGGTTAAAATAGGAGCAATTAGATTTATTATAGATGTTTTGTGATATAGTCTCATTTAGGGCATTTTCTCATTGGGTAGTCAAAAATTTAACCCCAAAAATAAGTCAATACCAAACATGATAAGCACTAATCTCATGATTCGTGAACATACAACAATGGTTAAATAGTTTAAATGTTCAATCCCAATAGGAAATCTAAGTTCAAATGTTCAAACCCAATAGAAAATCTACCTTTGGAAATTTGGAATCTCGATAACCATATCAATCTTCACAACAATAAGTAATTGTTAAACATAAATTCAATAGGAAATCCACCATTACAACTGTTGACTACCTTGAATCATGCGATCGAGATAATTTTCATCCCAATCTTCGATGAATAGATCGAGATCATGACACACCTATAAGACGGCCAATTGTTGATTCAATTTTAAACCAATTTTAAAAACATTGGATGCTAGGGAATCTTGACTTTAACTTTCACTAAGTTGACAACAAGTTTAAAAATTTATAGGGTTGAAAAATCACTGTCTTATGTGAATTAGAACAATCAATACCTTCAGCTCAAAAAAAAAAAAAAACTTTCGAATTCTTTTTTGTTTCTATTTTTTACAAGTAGATTGTGATCTCAAAATTCTATGACGAAGCCACTTGACTAGGGTTATCAATGGGTTAGGTCGGGTCAAAATTTTGGCTGCTCACAAAAAAAATTACAGATGCCCAACCCGATGGTGCACTCAACCTGACCTGATCCAATGGTGCATTCAAGCCAACCCAACCTGACTCAAAAACCCGAACCGATCCGACACCCGACCCAATAACCTGACCCAACCCGGTAAAACCCCCTATTTTTTTTAATACTTCTTGCATATAAAATATCCGGTCGGGTTGGTCGACCCGACTCAACCTAAAGGTTAGGTCGGATGTTTCATGCTCGATTTAATCATGTGCTTGACCCGATTAAATATCGGGTCGGATCCGGTATCAGGTCGGCCCAACCATTGACAATCCTAACAACAAACTTTCCCAAAAAGTGACCCGAACAAGCACAATTCGAGCTTTGCTTAATACCAACTCGAGTAGTACTCGGATCAACGATCGACCATCTCAGGCACTCAATACAAGCAATGGCAAGTGATGCTCTCTTAACCATAGTCACAAAAATTGCCGAAATTTTGAAAAATTCGCAAATTTAAGGTCCCCTGAATTAATCTCGAATTATTTATGAATTTTTCAAAAATTCACCAAATCACCAAAATTCGCATATAATTCCTGAATTTTTCAAAAAAATTGTGACAAACTAATTATATATATATATATAATTTTAAATCTTTTTATTTGTATTTTAAATTTTTCTTACGAATTTTTTCTTCAAATATTTTTCGGAACTTCTCTAATTTATTAGAATTTTTCCAATTTTAACCTCATCGAATTATTGCGGAACCCCGATTAACCCCGATTTGGTGACTCTGCCCTTAACAGTTTTACCGAGCAGGCGAGCTGGTAGCTGATCCCCAATCGGATACCTTACCTCTCGTCGGGATTTGACGCTTATAATGGATCTGACACCGTTTAAACTCTCTTTCACCGGGTTCTGACACCATCCAAATTCCAAAGTCGGTTCTTACTTCATACACCCCCTCGATCCTTAGCTAACCATTTTAACCAGAGAGAGAGAGAGAGAGAGAGAGAGAGAGAGAAATGGGGTTAGGGCTATTAGCCATCCGATCTTCGAAATCTTCCTTACTCGGTCGCCTACCTTCGTCGACATCTTCAATTTCTAGGGTTTTCGCGTCTATTCCCTTTCGATGCGTTTCTTCTACGCCGGAACTTCAAAAACCAGAATCAGCCGCCGCGGTCTCAGAACCACCACCATCGCCCGAATTACACTCGAAGAAGCCCGTCGCTGGAGCTAGGGTTCACTTCACCAACCCCGACGATGCAATCGAGGTCTTCGTGGACGATTTTCCGGTTAAAATCCCCAAAGGGATGACTGTTTTACAGGCATGCGAAGTCGCCGGAGTTGACATTCCTCGTTTCTGTTACCACAGCCGGCTCTCGATCGCCGGAAATTGCCGTATGTGTCTGGTGGAGGTCGAGAAATCGCCCAAACCTGTAGCTTCTTGTGCCATGCCTGCTCTTCCAGGTTAGGGACTTTATTCTGATCTATTAAAAATTTTATTTTTTCTTTAATTTATTTGTAGCTTTTAATCTTTGGTGTTAGGGATGAAAATTAAGACGAATACGCCAGTGGCGAAGAAGGCACGAGAAGGGGTTATGGAGTTTTTGTTGATGAATCATCCTTTGGATTGTCCAATCTGCGATCAGGGAGGAGAGTGTGATCTGCAGGATCAATCGATGGCCTTTGGTTCTGATCGAGGGCGATTCACAGAGATGAAGAGATCCGTCGTTGATAAGAATCTGGGGCCCTTGGTGAAGACGGTCATGACTCGTTGTATCCAATGCACAAGGTCCAAATTGTTAATCTCTTTACCGATAAAAATTATGAAATCTCCTCTGTTCTTAATTTCCCTCATTCGATTGATCTAGCGGTCAAATATCTTATCTTATGAAAACTATTTATTTCCAAGATTAATGGATGAATCTAAAATAGTAACAACACTTGAAACAATTAGGAAGTGATACACTTATATATGCAGTACCTAAACAGTGGTAATTTGCAGTGTGAGCGCCCGCCATGGATTCGGGGCAGGACATAATGCCTATTTACAGGGCTGTGCGGGCAGATTAGCCGGCACAAAACACTCCGGGACCTCCCTTCTTGGTCAATGCTTTGACCATGAGGGCCCCCAAAGCTGCAAAAACATATTTTTTTCTGGGTTTTCGATATACTGCTCTAAATCCAACATATTTTTATTGAATTTTAACACCAATTTTGTTGAGAGATCATATAGTTTGGCAGAGATTAGAGGGTACACACCTATTCAGGGTCGCATTGGAGCGGTTCTGACTCCAAGTTCGATGCTTTCATCTCTTCTGCTTCTATGTTCAACTTGTTTCTTATTCTTCTATTATTTTCTCCCGTCGAACATAGAAGGCAAGGGCTCTAGGTGTTGCTGGACAGTGAATCGAGAGGCAATTTTTGTTGTATCAAGACACAAGGGAGAGAACAAGCACCGGTGCTCCACGTGGCACCTAGAGGACACTTGAGCATCCTCCGTTGGAGGACCAATATATATATATATATAGACATTAAATTTTTTACATAGAAGATTGAGGAGCCTGAGGTCTCGTCAAGAGAGTCAAAGGTTTGACCTGGGTCAAATCAATCAACTTTCCTCCCAAAGGTTAACAGGTCAACATAAGTAGAACTCGGGTTCCTACAATAAGTTTGACCTGCGATTTGAATGGGAAAAATTTAATTTTTTTTTTTTTGGTAAAACCCTAGGGGACTGGCTGAACCCTTAGAGGATGTAATGTAATGTACAACACCAAAACGCTGCGCACGCATGCACCGTCTTATGCCTCGTCTATTCTGTTTCTATGTTGTACCTAAACACATACCCATATCGTACTGATTATGTGGATGTTATTACCTCCACACTACAGCCAGCTGATTTGATAAAATTTACACCTTGTTATTTAATTCCCGTGCGCCTCCTTTTAATGGTCTAGTAATTCTTATTGGGTCTTGATATGTGGCCGAATTCCCTTCCATATTCTTGTTCATCTGTCTCTTTCTTCTCTTTTTTCCACTTTCTTTTGCTTCACCTCTATCATCTATTGATCATGGTTCACATCACCCGCTATCAGGCAAACATCTCATGGTTTTCGTAATTTTTTTCTTCATGCTAGGGATTGATTTAAGGTTGACATTTCAATTTGATTTTATAATTGTGTATGGAAATAGTTCAACTAATGAACAACACAGCACAACAATATTTGAAAACTGACGACAATTGCAAGAAGTCTATATTAAATTGAATTTTAAGGGTGGAATTGGAAAATGAGAATGTGATTACTTTGGGAACTTTGAATTTGAAAAACACATGGTATATTAATGAATCTTATCCATGGTTGTAGATTGTATGCAGGCAATCGTTGTATAGGATTGATGGGGATATCATGATCAAGAGCATCAGACGTGACCGCAAAAGATTCTTAAGCGCCGAAAGAAACCAAAAGGAAGCCGAAATGGAAGAACCGAAAAGAAATTGATTGAGCAAAAACGAAGGTTACTGATAACTTCGATTGATCGATTACAATTACTCTTATAATTCGATTGATCGAGCTACAATGCTACAGTACCTTGATTAATCGAGCCATAGTGCGAATTTTGACAAAATTTAGGTTTTTAAGGGCATACTTGTCTTTTTTTAGTATTTGTTTTAGGGTTTTATTTTCTTCAGGGAGATCTCTTATATAAGGTCTCTAAATAAACAATGAAATTATTTTTGATTAATGAAAGTTAGAGAATTACTTTTGTACAAACCCTAAAGAACTTGCGAAGAGTTTTAGATCGAAGGAGCGAATCTTTCGAAACTTGAGGAGTGTTTATTCATTTCTCGTGCGACTTGGTGTGAAGCCGACATGCAGCCTTGTGGGAAGCCTCGGAAATCCTTGGTGTGAAGCTTTTTTACCTCTTATTCTATCTTTTCTCTGGTAATATATATATATTTTTTGCTTTGATAAATTCCAAAACCCCAAAATATTATTAGTTTATCTTTGATCTATCCCTTTTGTTAAATCTAATCCCTTGAGCCGTTATTTTCAAACCCGAGTGGAATCAAGAGACGACGCCGTCACTGTCGCTTGATACCCTAAACTAGAGCGAAACTCAAATCCTTCATCGGGTCCATATTTCTAGATCGGGAAATATAGATACATGTGAACGCTAAATTGAATTAACCTAGTTGCTTTAGTGAATTTATTAAATTTATTTTTTGTGTTTGGGTGAATTTGATTATTTCCATTATTCAATTTAATTTGTGGTTAATCTCAAACTTGCATAGTTAGGGTTTTAGTGTTTGTCCCGCATCAGTTTGGTGTCAAAGCCAAGTTTTTAGTTTAGGGTTCTCTGCGACAGTCGATCGATCGACTAACACTACCGATTGATCGATTAAGTCGGAACCGTAACAGGGATCTCTGATAGATTTGAGGGTGCATTTTATTTTCGTATACTTTGTCTTACACCATCTAGTCTTGCATAATTCCGTCATGGATACCAGTAGCTTAGAAGCCCTGATTTGAGATCTTGCATCTAAAGTGACCGCTAGTCAAACCCGGATGGATGAGCACATCGCTGATCAACAAGCCCGGCATGAGGCTATAGAAATCCGATTTGAAGAGTTCAATAAGCTCATCGCTGAGAATCACACTAGAGTCAACCCCAACGATTGTAGGAGGGAGGGTCATTGTCGTCATGAAAATCAAATTAGTCAAGACGATAAAGTTATGAAATCAGTGAAAATGGATGCCCCTACTTTTGATGGGAAAAGATAACCCAAGATCTTTCTCGAATGGGTCGCTAGCATGAAAAACTACTTCGAGTGGTATGTCATGTCTGAAGAGCGCAAGGTCAGATTCGCCAGAGTCAAGCTTATGGGTCAAGCTAGACTTTATTGGTTGAGAGTAGAGCGTTGTAGGCAAATCCAGGGTCTTCGTGCTATTTCCATGTGGACTGAAATGAAAGTCCAGCTGCGCGAAAAATACGTTCTCGTATCCTATAATGAGCGTATTCTTGATTAGTAGCAGTCATTGCATCAAGGAGATTCCCTGGTCACAGGGTACATCGATCGGTTTGAAGACCTGATGACCCAGGCCGATGTAGATGAGCCAACAAAAGTTACCCTCTCCCGATTCCGAATGGGTCTTGGACTAGAGTTACAGAGGGAACTCATTCCTTATCTAGTTGCGGATCTCAAGGAATGTTTTGCTAGGGTTGAAGAATTAGAACGGTATCTCGACACCTCCAGTAATGGCCGATCTAAGTCTTCCAAACTTGAGTATCAATCTGATCCTATAGAAAAGGGAAATAATGCCTTTAGTCGATCTTCAAAATCCGTGATTCCTCAGGTTGACAAAGGGAAGGGACCAATGATTGAGAGTTCTAGACGTGCTCCGCAACAATGTTATAAGTGTTAAGGATTTGGTCAATTTACATCCCAATGTCCCAGTAAGGGTCAAACCTTGATTATTCAAGAGCATGCCGAGAAAGAGAGCAATGAGTTACCCGAAGAAGTGTATGAACGGTGCAACACACCAAGTGATGACGAAGGTGAAGTTTCGGTAAAAACCACAGGTTGCATTATGATAGATCCTATTACGGAGACAATGTTGATAGTGTGTCCGTACCAAGTGAGTCATTAGAGGTGGTAGAAGCATATCCTCATTCTAAATCGCATGGGATTAACAATCAGAATTTATTGAACATTGGAAATATGTCTGATCGCACTAACACGTTGAATATGTTTAATGAATTTGATACTAACAATTTTGTGTTAATTCCTGATAGTCCCGAACATGTGGAATCTTTTTCAATCTCGAAGAAGGGTAATGATGGAGGTTTAGATCTTCTTCTAGACAAGGACAACCATCTGATAGTTGCAGTACCGGATCTTACACCTATCCCAAGTCCTGAGACTATACCTTTGGATCCATTCCTTGTTACTCGACCAAACGAGCCAAATCCATTGAACCAATTCATAACCTGTATCCCACTTGAGTCGTGGGAGAAAATGTTGAATGAGAAGGGTCTTGAGCATCCAAGTTTCACCACCAACGAGAGAAAAAATAAGAAATACCTCACCACATGGAAGGGCAAGCCGGGAGACAAGCGCCCAAAGTGCACCACATGTGAGTTCTACAACTCATCGGAGATGAGTTTTTCCCACCCAGGGAGAATTGATGGGGACATCACGATCAAGAGCATCGGACGTGAACCACAAAAGATTCTTAAGCACTGGAAGAAACCAAAAGGAAGTTGAAACGGAAGAACTGAAAAGAAATCGATTGGGCAGTTCAAATTCGGAGAAACTGAAGGTTGCTACAGTAATTCGATTGATCGAGCTACAGTGCTACAGTAACTCGATTGATCGAGCTACAGTGCTACAGTACGTCAATTAATCGAGCTATAGTGCGAATTTTGACGAAATTTAGGTTTTTAAGGGCATACTAGTCTTTTTTTTAGTATTTGTTTGAGGGTTTTATTTTCTTTAGGGAGGCCTCCTATATAAGGTCTCTACATAAACATTGAAATTAGTTTTGATTAATGAAAATTGGAGAATTGCTTTTGTGCAAACCCTAGAGAACTTGCAAAGAGTTTTCGATTGAAGGAGCGAATCTTTCGAAACTTGAGGAGTGTTTATTCATTTCTCGTGCGATTTGGTGTGAAGCCGACGTGCAGCTTTGATGGGAAGCCTCGGAAATCCTTGGTGTGAAGCCTTGAACTTCTATCCTCTTATTCTATCTTTTCTCTAGTAATATCTTTATTTTTTGCTTTGATAAATTTCAAAACCCCAAAGTATTATTAGTTTATCTTTGATCTATCTCTTTTGTTAAATCTAATCCCTTGAGCCGTTATTTTCAAACCCGAGTGGAATCAAGAGACGACGCCATCACTGTCGCTTGGTACCCTAAACTAGAGCGAAACTCGAATCCTTCATCGGGTCCGTTTTTCTAGATCGGGAAATATAGATGCCTGTGAACGCTAAATTGAATTAACCTAGTTGCTTTAGTGAATTTATTAAATTTATTTTGTGTTTGGGTGAATTTGATTATTTCCATTATTCAATTTAATTTGTGGTTAATCCCATACTTGCATAATTAGGGTTTTAGCATTTGTCCTGCATTAGTTTGGTATCAAAGCCAAGTTTTTTGTTTAGGGTTCTCCGCGACAATCGATCGATCGACTAACACTACCGATTGATCGATTAAGTCGGAACCGTAACAAGGATCTCTGATAGATTTTAGGGTGCATTTTATTTTCGTATACTTCGTCTTACACCATCTAGTCTTGCATAATTCCGTCATGGATACCAGTAGCTGAGAATCCCTGATTCGAGATCTTGCATCTAAAGCGACCGCCTGTCAAACCCGGATGGATGAGCACATCGCTGATCAACAAGCCCGACATGAGGCTTTAGAAACCCGATTTGAAGAGTTCAATAAGCTCATCGCTGAGAATCACACTAGAGTCAACCCCAACGATTGTAGGAGGGAGGGTCATTGTCGTCATGAAAATCAAATTAGTCAAGACGATAAAGTTATGAAATCAGTGAAAATGGATGCCCCTACTTTTGATGGGAAAAGACAACCCAAGGTCTTTCTCGAATGGGTCGTTAGCATGAAAAACTACTTCGAGTGGTATGTCATGTCTGAAGAGCGCAAGGTCAGATTCGCCAAAGTCAAGCTTATGGGTCAAGCTAGACCTTATTGGTTGGGAGTAGAGCGTTGTAGGCAAATCCAGGGTCTTCGTGCTATTTCCACGTGGACTGAAATGAAAGTCCAGTTGCACGAAAAATACATCCCATATCCTATGATGAACGTATTCTTGATTAGCGGCAGTCATTGCATCAAGGAGATTTTCCGGTCACTGAGTACATCGATCGGTTTGAAGACCTGATGACTCAAGCCGATGTAGATGAGCCAGCAAAAGTTATCCTCTCCCGATTCCGAATTGGTCTTCGACTAGAGTTACAGAGGGAACTCATTCCTTATCCAGTTTCGGATCTTGAAGAATGTTTTGCTAGGGTTGAAGAATTAGAACGGTATCTCGACACCTCCAGTAATGGCCGATCTAAGTCTTCCAAACGTGAGTATCAATCTAATCCCTATAAAAAAGGGAAATAATGCCTTTAGTCAATCTTCAAAATCCGTGATTCCTCAGGTTGGCAAAGGAAAGGGACCAATGATTGAGAGTTCTAGGCGTGCTCCACAACAATGTTATAAGTGTTAAGGTTTTGGTCACTTTACATCCCAATGTCCCAGTAAGGGTCAAACTTTGATTATTTAGGAGCATGCCGAGAAAGAGAGCAATGAGTTACCTGAAGGAGTGTATGAACGGTGTGACACACCAAGTGATGATGAAGGTGAAGTTCCGGTAAAAACCGTAGGTTGCATTAGGACAGCTCCTATTACCGGAGACAATGTTGATAGTGTGTCCGTACCAAGTGTGTCATTAGGGGTGGTAGAAGCATATCCTCATTCTAAATCGCATGGGATTAACAATAAGAATTTATTGAACATTGGAAATATGCCTAATCGCATTAACATGTTGAATAACAATTTTGTGTTAATTCCTGATAGTCCCGAACGTGTGGAATCTTTTTCAATCTCGAAGAGGGGTAATGATGGATGCCTAGATCTTCCTCTAGACAAGGACAACCATCCGATAATTGCGGTGGCGGATCTTACACCTATCCCAAATCCTGAGATTATACCTTCGGATCCATTCCTTGTTACCCGACCAAACAAGCAAAATCCATTGAACCAATTCATAACCTGTATCCCACTCGGGTCGTGTGAGAAAAGGTTGAATGAGAAGGGTCTTGAGCATCCAAGTTTCACCACCAACGAGGGAAAAAATCAGAAATACCTCACCACATGGAAGGGCAAGCCGAGAGACAAGCGCCCAAAATGCACCACACGTGAGTTCTACAACTCATCGGAGATGAGTTTTTCCCACTCGGGGAGAATTGATGGGGACATCAAGATCAAGAGCATCGGACGTGAACCACAAGATTCTTAAGCGCCGGAAAAAACCAAAAGGAAGCCGAAACGGAAGAACCGAAAAGAAATCGATTGAGCAATTCAAATTCGGAGAAACTGAAGGTTGCTACAGTGCTACAGTAACTCGATTGATCGAGCTATAGTGCTACAGTACCTCGATTAATCGAGCTACAATGCGAATTTTGACGAAATTTAGGTTTTTAAGGGCATACTTGTCTTTTTTTTAGTATTTGTTTGGGGGTTTTATTTTCTTTAGGGAAGCCTCCTATATAAGGTCTCTAAATAAACATTGAAATTAGTTTTGATTAATGAAAATTGGAGAATTGCTTTTGTGCAAACCCTAGAGAACTTGCAAAGAGTTTTCGATCGAAGGAGCGAATCTTTCAAAACTTGAGGAGTGTTTATTCATTTCTCGTGTGACTTGCTGTGAAGCCGATGTGCAGCCTTGGTGGGAAGCCTCGGAAATCCTTTGTGTGAAGCTTTGGGCCTCTATCCTCTTATTCTATCTTTTCTTTAGTAATATCTTTTTTTTTGCTTTGATAAATTCTAAAATCCTAAAATATTATTAGTTTATCTTTGATTTGTTAAATCTAATCCCTTGAGCTGTTATTTTCAAACTCGAGTGGAATCATGAGACGATGTTGTCACTGTCGCTTGGTACCCTAAACTAGAGCGAAACTCGAATCCTTCATCGGGTCCGTTTTTCTAGATTGGGAAATATAAATGCATGTGAACGCTAAATTGAATTAACCTAATTGCTTTAGTGAATTTATTAAATTTATTTTATGTGTTTGGGTGAATTTGATTATTTCCATTATTTAATTTAATTTGCGGTTAATCTCAAACTTGCATAATTAGGGTTTTAGCGTTTATCCCGCATCAAGGATTCCTTGCCCCCTTGTCTTTCTTAGATCTTTATCTTTTTATAACAACTATTGTTACCTGAAGTTTTAAAAAGTTCATTTACAAAATTTGTAGAAGTGCATATGCAGTATTGAAAAATAAGTTATTGAAAAAGTGATGCGGGAACTTACTAAATGCAATGCTAGGGTTGAGATTAGGATTAAAATTAATTTAACCAATTAAAAATAATAATTTCTCATAACAAATTCCCGTGGAAAATGCTAGAAATTCAATTAGATGTTTTAATTTCGACCCAAAATAGTGTTACTTTCGTATACGTTCTCTGTCGCGGATCTAGAAGACTAGGATTCTTATGAACGGCTAGATCTCTGATAGTTTTAGGGCGTCGAACGAACTCGCAAGCGGGTTCTCTTGATACCGAACAAAATTAAAAGGCTAATAATGAATTATGATGAACAAATAGGTTAATTTTGGATTTTATGAAATAAATAAAATAACTAGGGTTATGCTACTTACGCAAACCGTAAATCTAAAGAAGAGATAGAGATGGAAGAAGAGTTGGCCTCGCACCAAACCGCAAGCGAGAATCGAAGAATTGCTCTCCGTTTTGAGAGAATCACACCCTCACGAAAGTTTAGAACTCTCAATTTTGCATAAGCAATTTTCATTAACCAAAAAGTTCAAATAAAGTTGTTTATAAGCTTTTAAATAGGCTAACCAATGCATAAAACTAGAAATCCTAGTGTAACTCTAATTCCTAATTCAGATAAAAGAAATATCCTATTTCTTCTAAAACAATAAAATAAAATCTTAAAACAATAAGGAAACTAAACATATTTATAATAAAAGAAACAAATCCTATTTTCTAAAATAAAATAATAAAAGAAACCAATCCTAATTCAATTAGGAGTCTTGAATTCGTCACTTTCTGTGCATCTTCCTAAAACTGACCATAACTTCTTCAATACTTGTCAAAATGACACGTTTTTTGGCTCGTTGGAAAACTTTCAAAAATGACCAATTTTGCATCAATCCGACTTTGTTTGACACTTCAAAATAGGCGAAACATAAAAGTTACGGGATTGAAAGTTGAAGACTAATAAATTTTAGATTTTCTTCTTTCTGATCAAACGGGTCTTTACCGGGCTTTTTTAAAAAAACCCATTTGCGAGTCCACTTTCTCTTTTGACGTCTCCTCTTTATCCGATTACAATTCAAACAGGCGGATCTAAAGTTCGCATTAATCTCCTCTATTTTGAAAAAGTTCGACTTCGAACTTTGGTTGACATGGATTTTCATGATCACGGTCACGATTTTAGACAATATATAGGGAACCTCGATCGAAAGCGACTTGAATCGGACATCCCCATCAACTCTCCCTGGGTTAGAAGGATGCATTCTCGATGAATACTGGTTGTGATAGAGGCTCAAGAGATCCGGGTCAATCTGTTGAAACTCTTGTGTAATCTACACATACTCTGGATCGCTCTTGTTCTTCCCCTTGACCAAATGCTTCTGAAGTCTCCCTTGGTTGGTGGACACAATCTGATCGTCTAGCACATCTTCGATGATCTCATGAGTTTGCCAAGTAAGTGAGGGTAGTAATGTGGGTAGGGGAATTATTGGTTCATCAGATGTAGAAGGCTCAAAGGGGTTGGCAGGGATGGTTGAAGGGCCATGGAATGAAACAAGGTCCTCCACGTTGAAAGTTGTGCGAATCCCAAAATCCGGCGGAAGATCTAAGATGTAAGTATTAGAACCGGCACGCTTCAAGATCTGATAGGGTCCAACACCGCGAGCTTGTAACTTCTTCGCAACTCCTTGCGGGAATTGCTCGGGTCTATTACGAACTATCACAAAATCACCCTCTTGAAATTTTTGAACCGTTTATGAGAATTTGCAGAAAACTTATATTTTCATTGTTCGCATTAATTCTTTTCATAATCTTAGCATGTAACTCATGAATGCAATATGCAAAAGTGGATGTGGACTCTGATGACCTTTGATGAATGGACATTGGGAGAAAATCTGTGTGTTCTAGTATTCGGCTTACCCTTCCACTGATGAAGTGTGCCTGATGTTTCTCAGATTGCATTCTCCTTGCAGTCCAGGTGTTGTCAATTTTCGATTTACCTTTCCACTTAAGAAAATACTCTCGATATGTTTGATGTGTCTTTACCTTGGTAACAAAATATGGATCTCCCAAAACTTTTCCATCTATCCTCTTCACATATTGTTCAGGCGGGTATTTGGAAATCAATGAGTAGATTGGATTGAGCTTAGGTGGATGGGCATCAAGGAATGGGTCTGAAGGTTTTGTTGTTAGGCCTAAAAAAGGTGTACGTGCATCTACACTCGACTCGATCAACTCGTGTGTACTCGCTTCAACCAAAACCAAAGACTCTAGGGTACTAGATTCAATTGACACTAATGGTTCTTGTGTACCCAGTTTGATGGGCTCACGTGTACTCGATTCAATTGACCCTAATGGTTCTTGTGTACCCAGTTCAATGGACTCACGTGTACTCGATTCAAGGGGCACCAACAAGTTGTGTGTACCTAACACTATGGATACCAATGACTCATAGGCAAGTGACTCGATTGGTTTATGTGTGGGTGACTCAGCATCACTACTCACAAGGGAAATAGAAGTCTCTTTAACACAAACTAGACTTTCTCCAGCTTCTTCTATATCCTCTTCACTCAGCATCACTTCCCTATTCTCCGGCTCCTTAGGACTCACTCTTTTAGTCAATAAATTCGGAGTGAGAAATTTTGTGGGGCATTGGTATGCAAAATGCCTGAACCCTTGGCACTTAAGGCAATCAGGACACCTATCTGTCTTGGTTTTCAACATCCGTAGAAGGTGATGGTGTGCTAAAGGGACATACTTTTCGATAAGTTTCACCGTCATGTCCTCTCATGTGGAGATGTGTTTATTCCGAAGAGATTTAATATAACGTTCTGCGCGAGTTTAAAATTTTTTGGCATTACCCTCCAACTTTGTTTTTGCTAGCCTAAGTTTGTACTCATTTGGCACGCCATACCAATCAAAGTATTCCTCTATACTAGACAACCACTCTATGAAGGTTTTGGGGTTTAACCATCCCTCAAAACTTGGAACCTCATTCTGAATAAATTTGAGAAACTTTTCGGCATGGTCGTACTCAGGTTCACGATGATGGGGTATCCCCTAACTCTAGTCTCATCACGATTTTGAGACTTTGCCAAGAATTTGGAATGTAGCGGTTTCCTTGTTTAGCTAGTACCCTTTCATGACGGGTAAGAAATTCACGGTGACGTGTAAGTGACTTATACATGATGCTTGAACAAACACAACTCAGACACAATACTAAAAAAGACACTATGAACCAACAATGGATGAGGACTTTTGTCAAACACTAGACGTGCACACTAATGAAATAAAAAGCAATAAGATTAAAATGACATGCAATTATGAAACTAAGTGATGCAAGACAAAAGTTAGGCGAAAAAATCAGACAAAAGCTAGATGAAAAATTCAGACAACAAATTTCAGACAAAAACTAGACGACATATACAGACAAAAGCCAGAAAAAAAAAGACAAGCCAGACGAAAAAAAAAGAAGAAAAAAGCCAGACACGAGCTAGACAAACCCTAGACAAATTTGAAATGATGCAATTCTAAATTAATAACAAAATAAACCTTAAAACCTATATGAACACTAAAACCCTAAAACTAAACCGATGTCTTTGATACCAATTTGATGCGAGAACTTACTAAATGCAATGTTAGGATTGAGATTAGGATTAAAATTAATTTAACCTATTAAAAATAACAATTTCTCATAACAAATTCCCATGAAAAATTCTAGAAATGCAATTAGATGCTTTAATTTCGACTCAAAATAGCGTTACTTTCGTGTACGTTCCCTATCGCGGATCTAGAAGATCAGTGCTCTTATAAACGGCTAGATCTCCGATAGTTTTAGGGCGTCGAATGAACTCGCAAGCGGGTTCTTTCAATACCGAACAAAATTAAAAGGCTAATAATGATTTATGATGAACAAATAAGTTGATTTTGGATTTTATGAAATAAGTAAAATAACTAGGGTTATGCTACTTACACAATCCGTAAATCTAAAGAAGATAAAGATGGAAGAAGAGTTGGCTTCGTACCAACTGCAAGTGGGAATCGAAGAATCGCTCTCCGTTTTGAGAGAATCACACCCTCAAGAAAGTTTAGAACTCTCAATTTTGCATAAGCAATTTTCATTAACAAAAAAGTTCTAATAAAGTTGTTTACAAGCCTTTAAATAGGTTAACCAATGTATAAAACTAGAAATCCTAGTGTAACTCTAATTTTTAGTTCAAATAAAAGAAATATCCTAATTCTTCTAAAACAATAAAATAAAGTCTTAAAACAATAAGGAAACTAAACATATTTCTAATAAAAGAAACAAATCCTATTTTCTAAAATAAAATAATAACAGAAACTAATCCTAATTCAATAAGGAGTCTTGAAATTCGTCACTTTCTGTGCAGCATCCGAAAACTGACCATAACTTATTCAATACTTGTCGGAATTGCACGTTTTTTGGCTCGTTGGAAAGCTACTTCAATAAGCTTTCAAATATGACCAAATTTGCATCAATTCGACTTTGTTTGACACTTCAAAATAGACCAAACATAAAAGTGACGGGATTGAAAGTTGAAGACTCTAATAAATTTTGGATTTTCTTCTTTCTGATCAAACAGGTCTTTAACGGGCATTTTTTCAAAAACCCATTCGCGGGTCCACTTTCTATTTTAACGTCTCATCTTTATCTGACCACAATTCAAATAGGCGGATCTAAAGTTCACATCACAAAGTCAGTCATATTTTAGCCTAGCAATCCAAATCAAAGTTTAGTTAACAGATAATATTATATAGCCATGAACTTATAGGGCATTTAAATCCTTCAGACATTGAAAAGAAGTTACTCTTAGAATGGTTCCACTAATTCCTCCTAAATGTCTTCTGCCTGTAATATGAAACTAACCCTGGAATATTAACCATCAGTGCCATTCCTTTTTGAGTACTCTTATGATTTATCTATGGTATTTAGCGAATGTGATTAAATATCTATCTGGAACCATTTACAGAGTTGAATTGAAGTGTAAAATTATGACAGAAATTTTGTACAACGAGTATGCCTTATACATGATGCAGTAAATTGGTATTTCATTTGTTGTTAGCGGAATTTGAGGCTTGCATGAGCTTGTATTTTAATAAGCTGTTTCCTTTGGCAGGTGTGTCAGGTTTGCTACTGAGGTTGCTGGAGTTCAGGACCTTGGCATGTTAGGTCGTGGTAGTGGAGAGGAAATTGGGACATATGTAGAAAAACTTATGACGAGTGAACTATCTGGAAATGTGATTGATATCTGTCCTGTGGGGGCTCTCACTTCAAAACCTTTTGCCTTTAAAGCTCGAAACTGGGAGTTAAAGGGCACAGAGAGCATTGACGTTACCGATGCAGTTGGGTCAAATATAAGAATTGATAGCAGAGGTTCAGAAATCATGCGCATCCTTCCACGGTTGAATGAGGTTGGCTTCTTTTTTACTGCATTCTGTTACTATGTTTATTTCCTATGTAGAGTAGGAACTAGGAACTTCTTTTCCCATTGTTTGCCTTTTTTGCTTCTTGCCATGATTTGATCCTCTAGAGCCTTTTTACATGCTTAATTTTTTTTTTTTTCGATCAGACATGCTTAAGTTTTCTCCCAAAGAGAACGCTTCCAATTTTACATACCAATTCCCTACATTGCAAGACTTAAAAGTCTTTCATGGGTACTTGTTTAATAAAAAAAACTAGTCTTTCAAGTGTGTTCACCAATTCTCTAGGAAACGCACGAGTACAGACCCTTTTTTCCATAGGAAGCCTAGAACTTTATTAGTAATTGGTTAGGGTCTGCCCTTTCTCTGATGTAGAATCAGAATTATCGTCTAGTGGGTATAATTATCAATTATGCATTGATGATCCGTCATCATAAAATATATCTTTGTAAATAATGAAAAACCTGCAATCCACCAGTCAAATGCTTCAGAACCTATCCCCTGTAGTTGCAAATGCTCTCTCAGTATCTTCAATAGAGATCGCTAAGCGGCACTCACCGGCATTCCTATTTTAATCTTCAAAGAGTCACCCTCTGCATGACTGTAAGTGATTCTTAGTCCTTACCTCTTCCTGCCCCTATAAAATGCAATAAATCTCTTTGAATTTCGTTATGTGGGAAGTGAATTCTTCTTTAGTCAATATATCATGTTAAGAGAGCCCCCTCCACACACAGTTTAGTAATTCTAAGCCTATGAATGTGGGTCGATCCCGTCCATAATACTTTAGTTTCTGATGTAGGTAGAGAGGAGAAGATCCAAAAAAAGGAAGAAATCTGATATTTAAATAAGACTTACCTCAAGTCAGCAATGAACTAACAAATAGAGAGTGAAGATCAGCCACTGTTTAGGGCTTCATGGACACAAGGAAAAAACTCCCGTTTTCTCCCAAAATTAAGTAACTCAACCACCCTAATTTCCAAGTCTCATATAGATAAAAAATCCTAATTATCTTTGAATAAAAGAGACCTAACTGACTATCCTATCTGACAGAAGGCCAACTGTGAAAGTAAACTTTTCTGGGTCAATCATCCTTTGTTAGTTGAGTTTTCACACTTGTTTATTGGTTAAATCTGTGGCAAATCTCAGACACGAAAGTAGCAGTCTTCTAATAGAAGTTAAGCTACTAGCCATGGTTCAAAATCGTCTGAAACCGGTACGTACTGGACGATACATACTGGTTTCAGAGGTTACCGATACGATTCTTTGAATGTATCATACCGGTGCATTCCATATATATTGCTAATGTATAGGATGATACATACCAATGTATCGTCTGGAACCGGTACGCTCCAGTTTTGGATCTGGACGGTATGTACTGGAAAACCAGTATTTTAGACCATGCTCCTAGACATTCTAACTATTTAGGCAACTAAACAAAGACTTAAAAAAAGAGGGCTAATTTTGAAAGGTAGTCATACTGGGTCAAACTCTTTGCACAGCCGGTTAAACTTTGTCCCACAAAATGCTCTTCTCAGTACCATTTTTAATTTTCGATTCACATCAGTTTCCACATGGGGCTCACGAAAGGTCAAAATATCTTCCCGTTTGTGGTTAAAAAAATCACATCGATACCAGCCTGCCTCGAGTTATCTTTATTGCTACCATCAAAATTGAGCTATATATCCAATGGCCGGTGAAATCCAAGTCATGCTAGTCATTGCCAGAGCAGGATGTCATCTGCATGCTTCCGCGTCCTTTGCTACTCAATTTCATAAATATGTTAAAGAAGCAAGCAAACCCAAATTTACGTCTCAAAGACTTAAAAAGTAAACACTACCCACATCCAGTCTACAAGGATATACTTCTCACTTCCATTGGGTAGGTTGTAAAAACAACATGATGCAATTTTCTTTTTAGCTAGTTGACTACCAATAAAAATCTTTTCTTGAAAGACGCACTCTGCAAACCTTGGGCTTTAGGAGAAGATAGAGACTTTCATAAAGAGGTATAAGTTTTGTTTCTAATTAATGACTAGATAGTTATAATTAAAGATTCGATCAGAATTCCTGAAAGCTTCAATATCCGGAAAGGCAATGTCAGAACAGAGCAAATTAGAGAAAAAGAAATTCCCAGCATTGGGAGGAGGCCCAAGAGATTGTAGTCCGCCCTGCCAGAATCTTTCTCCCTGTTGATGGGAACTGAACGAGGTTCCTGTCCTGAAAGGATGGATAACCAGTCACCTTGTCCAAAGGTTCATCACCACCACAGACGAGTGAGAGCATTTGTAAGAGAAAGTTTCCTTGCCTCACCACTTATCAAATGGTCAAAGAATTACTTTATCATACCCAAAATTGAAACAAATATTTTGGAAAAACAGTGTCAATATTTTGTCAACCCAACCTAGTACAAAACAAAAAAGGCGACTTTGCATACCAAAAATTTACAAGGATGTGTGGATAAAAAGTGTCACAAGTATTTTTGCCAAACAAACCATTAGGTTGGCCCTCCTGTTTTCCAACCACCTAATGGATAATGGAATGTTGTTTCTGATTTTTGTTTTAATCACACCAGCCTACAACTCTGAGCTATAGACATCAAAAGGTATAGAATGGGGTGGATTGTTATGGTGCCAGTAACAAATCTATAGTGGTGACATAGGTACTGAATTCTTGTACGACACTTATATTATACAATTTCACTATATCCTAATGTTTTATATATTCTCCAACGGTAAATGGAGGGCGATTCACCTGGAGGTCCTGGACTAATGGCCAAGATGATCCAACTTTCTGCAGGTTGGATAGGTTTTTGTGTAATGCTGAATTCCTTAATATTATGCCAGGAGGAGGAGATGACTGCTGGCCGACAACGGCCTCCAATCACAAGCACATTATGTTCAACAATTGTGTCCCTGCTAACAGTGGCCCGGTTCCTCTCAAATTTGAAAATTGCTGGCTAGCTAATGAAAATTTCAAGGAACGTGTACCGATCTGGTGGAACGAGATGAATATTCAAGGAACTGCCATTTTCATCCTCTTATTGGCAGAGGAGAGGCCTATATCTCAAGAAGAACTGAAAATTAGACTTGCCCTCAAATTGGCTTTTAATAAAAAATGTCTGGATGAGGAGAAGATGTGGAAGCAGAAATGTAAGGCCCATTGGTTGCAAGAGGGTGACGACAACACAAAATTTTTCCACCCGGTTGCTAACGGCCGACAAAAGAAGAATAACATTAACATGATTGAGATCGAGGGGATCAGATTTCAGAACAATAGGGACATTGCGGAACAAGTGGTAGCATTCTACAAGAATCTCTACAATTTGGATGTCTCTTGGCGGCCTACCCTGGATGGGCTCTCTTTCAACTCCATCTCTGTTGATAAGGCGACCTCCCTTGAATCCCCCTTTGAGGATGAAGAAGTCAAGCATGTGATTTCCAAAAGCAGCAAAAATGAGGGGCTGGGTCCTGACGGTTTCTCCATGGAATTCTTCCAAGTTTTTTGGGAGGTCATGAAACCAGAATTTATGGGTTTCATTCATGAATTCTATCACACATGCAGAGTTGACAAAAGAATGAAATCCACCTTTCTAGCTATTATTCCTAAATTCTATGGGGCGATCGACATACTGGGGATTTCAGACCAATTATCCTCCTTGGATGCTTGTACAAGATTGTGGCAATGGTGCTCGCAAATCGCCTAAAGCAGGTGATTGATCGAATCATCTCTTCGAAGCAAACAACTTTCATCCCGAGGAGACTGTATTAGATGCGGCGGTCACGACTCATGAAGCGGTTCATTCTGCTCACACGAGAGGTACTAAGGGTCTTATTCTCAAAATTGAGATGGAAAAAGCCTATGATATGGTCGATTGAAACTTCCTCCAATATATGATGCAGAGGATGGGCTTTAGCGGGAAATGGAGGAACTGGATAAACCGCTACTATGCTTCTACCAGATTCTCGGTTATTATGAACGAAGCTCCTAATGGTTTTTTGAGAAGCTTTAGAGGTATATGTTAGGGTGATCCTTTATCATCGATGCTTTTCAACCTTGTTGGAGAAGCCTTACACTGTCTTCTGCAGCGAGGGACTGACTTGGGATTGTTCCATGGTTTCACTGTGGGATCGGGCAGCTTATTGGTTTCTCATTTACAGTATGCTGACGACATCGTTATTTTTTGTGAAGCAGAAGCCTTATAAATAGGAGTCAAGAACACCATTTCAGTTTACGGCGCGGGATCGGGCCAGAGGGTTAATCGCCATAAATCTATTTTGGTTGGGGTGAATATCTCGCAAGATTTCTTAGCTAATTTTGCTGAAGATCTGGGATGTTTGCATGATAAGCTCCCTGTCAATTATCTTGGACTGCCCTTGGGAGTGGGCAGACTCAGAGCTCGACGCTAGGATCCGATAGTCAACAGTCAACAAGTTCAAAAAAAGGCTTGCCATATGGAAAAGCATGATGCTCAACAATGGGGGTCGTCTAACGCTTATCAAATCCACTTTTGCTACTATCCCTAACTTCTTTATGTCAATTTTTTGGCGCTGGCGTCGGTGATTTCTAAACTCGAGAAGATTGTTAGAGATTTCCTCTGGGAGGAGCGAGTGAGAGCAAGAAACTCCATTTGATCAATTGGAACTCCCGTTGTAATGCTAGAGATGCGAGAGGTTTGGGAATCAGAAGATTAGCTCTCGTCAACAACGCTTTTTTGGGGAAATGGAATTGGAGAATTGGGGACAACAGAGAAAGCGACAAATTGTGGTGGAAGGTGGTGGCCAAGATATATGGTTTGGCCATTGTTCTGAAAATCTCCCGGGGAGGCCGCATGGGCTTTTCAGGCACCCGGTCGCCCCGATTTAGGCCTGGGAGGACTCCAGAGCGGACTGGATTTGGGGCGCCCCCGCAGGCCGCCCGGGCGGCCACCCCGAACCCGCCCTGAGCTGCCCCAGTCCCCAATTTTTTTTTATCTCTGTTTTTCTTCTTTTTCTTCAGTTTTTTTTCTTTTTTTCCTTTGTTTTTCTTTTTCTTAGTTTTTTATTATCTTGCACAACCCCTTTTTTTTCGGCAACTGAGCAGTGAGCACAACTCTTTTTTTATTATTATTTTTTTCTTCCCCCTATTCTAGCAAGTGGCAATATATATATATATATATATATATACACACACACACACACACACACACACAGCGGCTGCCCGGATCTTGGGGCACCCGCCTAGGGGCCGCCCAGCGATTTTCGCCCGAACATCCCCCCAACAATTTTAAGAACACTGGGTTTGGCTAACAATGCTTGGAACATCACTTACAATGGCTTTCGATTTTCTGTGTGATGGCGATCAATTCGGTTCTTCTGGCTTTCCAGTAGTGCACCAATCTCAGCTGGGGTGACGGCAGCAACATTTCCTTTTGGGATGACAGATGGGTTGGCTATGCTCCTCTAAGACAAAGCTTTCCTAGTATTTTTAGAATTGTGGTTGCACAAAACACCTCCATTGGAGACCTCTCGGAGCGGCACAACGAGTCCATCCTTTGGATATTAGTACTAGACGTATGCTCAAAGATACTGAAATCAATGAGTACATTAATCTCCTCCCTACCATCCAACATGCCAAACCAATTAATGCCGGCAGGGACTGTAGAGTCTGGAACAAGAGTTCCAAAGGGAGCTTCACCGTCAAATCTTTCTACAATCACCTCTTAAGCTCTATGTCAGTTCAGGACCAAAGACCTTCTTGGAACAAGTTTTGGAGGGTTAAGATTCCCCCCACCCCAAATCAAATTTTTTGCTTGGTCTGCGGTTTGGGGCAGATGCCTTAATCGAGATCAGCTGGTGAGAAGGGGAGTCAATATCACTAATAGATGCATGCTTTGTATGAGAAGTCGAGAATTTGTGAACCACGTCCTGCTTCACTGCATTCACCACTAAAGTTTGGGGGATCTTTTTAGCTGCTTTTAACGTCCACTAGGTCTTTCCATATTCGGTTGAGTTTTTTTTACCATGGTTGTCAAATCGGAACGATTTACGATTTGAATTGTAGAGTTAAATCGTATTCTGCCTGAAATCGGTCAAATCGTTTGAATTATACATTCAAATCAAATCGTATTTAAAATCACTTTTATTTGTTTTCTTTTTTACTAAAAAGCCCCTGAACCTTTACGAACCTTATTCCATCTTATTTTATGCTTATTAAATATCTTTTTAGGTTGTAAGAAGCTTCTTTAGAATTTTTACAGATTTTTTTAGGGCAAACACTACATTTTAAATATCTCCATGATCATTGAACAAAATCAAATACCTTTTTTTTTGGTTTTACATTGTCTGGGAGCAAAGAGTATTTTTTTTACTAAGAATTGGTGTCTTTAATAAAATCTGCCATCAATGGATGGGTTTTAAGATTTTCTAAAGTGAACTTTTATTACATCTTCTACATTTTAAGTCATTGGAGTGATTGTTCTTTATCGATGTTCTCTATCAAATTTTTTTTTTGTTTTTTGCCATATTTATAGTCGCATATAATCCTGCCTCTCATGCACTCACACATACACATATTATATACATAGATGTTATACACATACATAATTACAAGAGAACTTACTTGAATGAACAACGAGAGGTCATATGATGAAATGAAAATGTTTTTTGGCCTTTCGGGATTCAAATGTATTAGAAATGGTTGAAATTGTTATATGTATTGCATTTTCCTAATTTTCTATTTTTAAAAATATTTTCTCATATTTTTTTTCAAAAACTCGATTAAATCATACGATTTACGATTCAATTCACGATTCGATTCATTTTCTAATGAAAACGATTTAGGATCCAATTCACGAGTTGACAACCTTTGTTTTTATAACAATGGGGAAAAGCTCCTATTGAAGGAGCCGAGAAGGAGATATGGGATATTGCTTCGTATGCAATTATTTGGGCTCTTTGGCTGGAAAGGAACTCAAGGATCTTTAGAAAAATTGGAAGGCTGGGTGTCATGGTTATGCAGTCTGCTAGAGACTTCATCCTCAACTGGATGATGTGAAGACATTACAGCTGCGACGACAGGGATATTCTCAAGGCTGTGGGCGGGGCTTAGCCCCTAGGTTCTCTCCTCCTAGCCAGCGATGATGCTGTTTTGTCTACGGATTTAGGGCTGTCAAGTTTCTCGTCTTGGGTTTCCGTGAGTTTCTTTATGTTTTTCTGGTTTCTTTGGCCTTTTTCCTTTGGGTCGCTGCTTACTACCCGCCAAGGTATGGCTTTTCCTCCTATAACTTCTGTTTTGTTTTAATATATTACTTTGTTACCTTTCAAAAAAAAAAAAATTCTTGTTTTGCTAAAAAATATAAATGACATGTTAGAAAGAAATAAAATGCGAACACTTTAAAATGTCTAATAATGTAAATAGAATGTAATTATTGGATGAGTATCCATATTCGTATACCTGTCTTGTAACTCAGAATATGTCGAGTCACATCCTCGTGCTCATAGTCATGTCATTATTTGTGTCCATATATGATTATCATTGTTGAAGTTTAGTCCCACATCAGGTAAATTATAGCCTTGCGTCTCCCCTTATAATATTCTGGGCCTCTCCACTCATTGCCAATTGGTTGAGTTAGATGCACAGATTTATCATAACCATACGAATGTGGGCCTTAGTAGTGGGAATCTTCCATTTAGGGTTTCGCTTCTGCTCTGTAATATTGTTCCCATAGAGATCACAAATATCTATATACACAATCAAATAGTAGTGTAATTTAGTACTTATTTAATCATCATCACAACCTTATCCCATCTATTTGGGGTCAGCTTTGCGAGTTTGCGAGTGCTATTTTTTCACTCGTTTTTTATCAGGGTTAAATTCTTTGTAACTTTGCTATCCTTCATATCCTTTCTCACGACTTCCCTCAAGGTCTTCACTGGTCTTCCTCTTCTCCTACTTGTACTTGTAGCATCTCAACCCTTCATAAATGGTCTAATTCGCGCCTCCGATGAACATGTCTATATCACCTCAAGCGACATTCTGTTTTTTTTTTTTTCCCCTTTATAGGTGTCAGTCTTAGATTCCTCTTACGTAATCGTTTCAAGTTTTATCCTTTCTTGTTTCTCTACACATCCATCCAGATGTGCATGTCGGACACATGGATTCTATCTTCTTGTCGGTTTTTTGTAGCCCAACATTCAACACTGTATAAATATGAAAGGTCTAACAATCGTCTTATAAAAATGCCCCTTCAATCTAATTCACACTCTTGGGTCGTACAATTCTGCTTGCTTACCACCATTTCATCCAACTTACATTAATCCTATTTGAGACGTCCACTTCAAATCCTCCATCTAATTGTAAAGTAAAGCCCAAATAGCAAAATCTAGTAATGTGGCAATAAATGATTTTCTATTTTAACTAAATCCTCCTCCAGGTTATCATATTTACTAAATTTGCAATTTATTCCATCTTTGTTCTAATTTTCAAACCTCTTGATTCCAATGCTTTTCTCTGGAATTCTAGATTATCATTTATGTCTTTCCTTGTTTGGGCATCGTCCGCAATGAACATGCACTAAGGGATCTCTTCTTGTATGTCTATGATTAACGCATCCATGACTAGGACAAACAAATAAGGGCTCAAGGGAGATCCTTGATGCAACCCAACTCCGGAAGGGAACTCACTCATCTCTCTACACATCGTTCATATACTAGTTATCGCCCTCACATACATATCTTGGAACATCTCAATATATAAGTTAAGGATGCTTTTTTTCCTTAGCGTTCATTAGATTATCTATCTCGGCATTCTATTATAAGCATTCTCGAAATAAAAAAAGACCTTATGTAGGTTTTTCCTTCTCTCTCTTAACTACTCTATAAGTTGCCTCAATAGGAAAATAGCTTCCGTAGTTGATCTTCCCGACATAAATCCAAACTGGATCTCTGATACATTTGATTCTTACCGTAGTTGTTGTTTACTATTCTCTCCCAAAGTTTTATACTTGCTTTAGTTCTAATATTTTCTCCCAAAGTTTCATACTCTAGCTAATTAGTTTAATGCCTCTATAATTGGGACAGTTTTGAATCTCCTTTGTTCTTATAGAAAGGGACCACTATATATATATATATATATATATATGAGGCTCAAGGATATGTGTTCGAATGCATGGATGACCCATGTGTTTGAATCAGGTGGGGTCCACGTGGCACCCGTCCAGGGGATTAGATGTTGCAACAACTTGCCCAAGAACGATTAGGTCCATTTAAAAAAAATTAAAAATGGGTGTTTATCAACCGTTCAAAATGCGGCCGTAGGTCCTAAAATTCAGTGCACCAGGTTTTCCTGGCAGTAGGCAAACTTTGACCAGGCTTTTGAATGGAAAAAAGTATTGAAATTCAATTTTTTTAGATTACATGCCATGTGGCACGTGAACACAACTACCATCAAATTAGGAAAGAAAATTAAATTTTCTTTAGATGACAGTCCATGTCTCCTTTGGAAGAACATAAGAACATATATTTACTATTATAAAAGGAGAAGGCCAAATATCACATGGTTACATTTTTGAAAAAATGACATGATTGACCCTTATGAAAAAATATTTAGATAATGACTTTTTTTTTTATCAATAAGCAGAAATATATTAAAAACAAAAGAAAGAGAAGTGCATACCTTAGCGGTAGTGAGAAACTACCAAAAACAAAAGACTGAAAAAGGCACCCCTCTCGGACTCGCAATCCTCGGGAAGCAACAAACCCATAAGCACCTTCGTGGAGGAAGGAACGGGTGAGGGGAAAGGTGTAAAGGACAAGGGCATCGTGGTTAGAGGGTTAAAAAGGAGTTAGTGCATGAGATCCCAAAGAGACGAGAAATCAGAGTGATCTTGGAGAAACTGTCCCCGACTCATTAATAACCAGCTAAGAAGGAAGTCAACGAAAAGAGTTGGTCTGGCCTTCCATTGAAAAGCCCTATCGTTCCTTTCCAACCATATGGCCCACATAATTGCATATTAATGACATTTTATTTATAACAATAGCATATTAATGTCTTTCTATAGTAATTTAGGGTAATTTAAGGAAAAAGTAAAAAAAACTACCTCCGCAAGATGCCTTCCATGTTCCATTAAGGAAAGGGTGCCTTATTTTCAGCTTCGGATTCTTCCTTCTCAACCACAGTTGCACGTGCTTAGACCGTTGACTGCTCTGAATCGAACAAAAGAAATAGTTTTCCGCTCCAATCCTTAACACAATGGATCTTGAGATCATGGGCTTAAAATCAGACAAAATTTGATTCCAATTGGCACATGTCCCGAGAAGTGACCCGAGAATCATGTTTGATCTACAATCATGATAAGTTCCGTTTTCATGATGTGTGCCACTTTTAATCATAATCTAATGTGTGCCATTTTCAATCACAATCTGACCATCTGATTGAAGATCCACATTCTCGAGATCCATTCTATGGAATATTGAGGAGAAAAAAGATCTTCATCAAGTGGTCCAAGCAGTCAATGTTTTGGGCACGTAACCAGGGTTGAGAATAAAGAGTTTTGGATTGCAGATAAAGTTATCTCAAGCCAATCTCAAAAAGGAAATAACTCTCTCTCCCCGCTTTATCCCTAATCGCTTGCATGTTCCTTGAAATTCTCTCCACAGGCTTTTTCAAAGCAACAAGCATTCCACCACTTTTATTCTCTTCTCACGCAAGTTCCTCAAACTCCAAGACTTCTCCTTCCTCTCAAGAGATCTTCACAGCCACTGTAGTTTTTTTTTTCTCTTCATAGCATATTTTTTACATAGCTTTGTTTTTCCATCAAATCCTCTATTTATTTATTTTATCTTTTTACACCCATATATTGGGGGCATTTCAAACTCCAAAATTAATCCTACAAAACATGAGAGGTAAACTTATTTCTTTTTCTTTTTCTTGTAGAATTATTTTCATATCATTTCTTTTAGCAAGAAATCCTTCTTTTCTCTTTTTTCTTTTTTCTTTTTAATATTTAAATTTTCATTATATATCAGATCTAAGCTTTTTCATGGATGATTTCATATAAAAGAAATTTGATCTTTATTTGGAAAAAATTATTGATGAAAAGTGATAGAATTTTGGTTTAATTTTTCTTAGATGATTTGCATAAATCTATCTGAAAATGATTTTTAGGTTTCTTTTCTTCTTTTTATTTTTTTTAGTTACTTCTGCAGAAATTTGAGAGGAACTGAAATTCTATAGTACGTCTTTTTATTATAACCTCACTCTTCTTCTACGGCCATCATGCATCGACTGTTTCGACTCCGACGATGGAAATTGATTTTCATTCCAATCTTCCCCAATATGATCTTGAGGTCAAGGCCATAACATTAGACTACCAATTTTTTATTCCATGTGACACATCCCTAAAAGTGACCCTTGGATAACATGGCACACATCATCCGTAAAATATGGTTTAAGAGTCACTTCTTGGGATGTGTACCAGGTGGAATAAAAGGATAACCATTTGGTACACCCATCATCTCAACAGTTATCATGTGGAATATTGAGACCAAAACAATCTCCATCATCTGATTCAAAGTGGTCAATGCATGCTGGAAGGAGGAGATGGAGGTGAGGATACAACTTCACGGTGTGGGAGTAATGATCTATTTACATTTGTTTGGAAATAAATGGTAACGCTCAAGCCTTTATCCCTATTTTTTCACCTGCGTGAATCTCTTCCTCCTTTTAAGATAAGGAAGACTAGGGTGTTGTGACTGCATACTGCATACTGTTGCTCAGTATTCAAGAATCTGACATTTTTGTTTTGTTTTTGATTAGTAATTTGAAATTGCATTGAAAACCGGCAAGGCGCTGAATGGGCCAATATAATCACAGGACGACCAAAAACAGAAACAGCAGAAAAAATCAAAACAGAAACAACAAAAAAGCCAAAACAAAAGACCGGAAACCCCCCCCTCCAGCCCCAAATTAACCCGGGTCCCAGGGGATCAAGAATCTGACATCATCCGTTGCATTTTCTGCCAGGGTTTGATTAAAACCATTTTATGTTGCTACAGCTTCATTTGTGGGTCATAAAATTTGCAGTACAACCTGCTTAGGTAGATCGTGAAGTTACATTTATTGAATTGGAAGGTATATGGTATGCGGCCGATGCACTTTGTACAAATAGGGCTGTCAACAGGTTGGGTAGAAAATTTGGCAGCCCGATGGGAAATTGGCATGCCTGAACCCACCTGATCTGATTGTGCACCCAACCCAATCTGACTGCTCAAGGGCTTATCCCTGACCCGATCCAAAAACCGACCCGACGCCTGACCTGAAAACACCTATTTGGCCCTGTTAACAAACACTCTATTTCCTTCATTTTATACATAAATATTGGGTCGAGCCAACCCTAATTGAGAGTTGGGTTGGATTGCCCCATTCCCGACCCCGAAAACACCAATCTGACTTGGTTAAAAACACTCTATTTCCTTCATTATATATAATATCGGGTCGAACAAAGCTGACCCAACCCGACCTGAAATACCTGTCCTGACCCGAAAACACCAATCTGACTTGGTTAAAAACACTCTATTTCCTTCATTATATATAATATCGGGTCAAGCAGAGCCGACCCAACCCGACCTGAAATACCTGTCCTGACCCGACACATTACACTGGGTCAAATTTATGTGCCCAACCTGGTAGGAAAACCCAAGTTTGGCTGGTCATGTATGGGTCGACACAACCCATTGACAGCCCTACGGAAAGAAGTGTATGTCGTCCACGGTGTGGAGTTGGTGTTGTGTGCAGAATTTTGGGGTAATATACTTTGAGCAATCTGAAATTCCGTGCCATGCACCACAGTACTCTAAGCGAGGGTTGTGGCTTAGAAACCATATACCAAGTTTCCAACCATTTGCATATTATAGGGACTTAGTTGTATTTTCTATTGCAGTCGTAGTCCAAAATGATATTAATGGGTGCATCTCCAACATCATGAGATAATCAAGCTTATGAAATGCCTTAATTCATGTGTTTTTTCTTTCCAATAATTTTTATCATTAGAATTTTGTGTATATTAGCAATGTTGATGAAAATGCAAGTATCAATAGTGGTGCAACATCACCAATGAGATTTACATTTTGTAAATTTTTGCCACATGCATCGCGCTTGCCTTAATGTATTTTATTTTATTTTATATTGTTTCATTTTTTTGTTTTTATTGTCGATGACAACATCATGGGTCTAACATGTGAGACATTGAAACTATTGCAATTACATGTGAGACATTGAAGCTCTTGCAATCACAAGTCTTATGCTTAACATAACAAGTCAAGTAACCAGACATTTCTATTGCAGTGCCATACTCCGCTCTTCTTCACTTATAGTGGTGGTAGATGTAACATAACTACATAAGCCTCTCTCTCTCTCTCTCTCTTTTCCAACGCAGTATTGTGTTACCCTAGGATCCTATTCGAGATGTAATGCACTTTTGTGACAGTTCTTATCATTTACGTACAGTTTGAGACATTATGGACTGTCATGATGCAGCATGTATGCTCTAACTATCTAGATAACTTTGGATGCTTCACCTATTGAAGTCAGTTTGTCATATTATTTTTTGCAGTAAAATTTATAGAAGAATTCTTGCTCCTACTATATCTGGAAATTTGTATGGTCTTGCTAAATCAAGCTGGTCTTTTAACATCTTGAAGTGAAATTTTTTAGGAAGAAACTTTCTCATCATGGTTCTGTATTCTTTGCAGGACATTAATGAGGAGTGGATATCAGATAAAACACGTTTCTGCTATGATGGTCTCAAGAGACAAAGATTAAATGATCCTATGATTCGTGGCTCCGATGGACGGTTTAAGGCTGTGAGCTGGCGTGACGCTCTTGCTGTGGTCGCCGAGGTTGCCAATCAAGTTAAGCCTGAGGAAATTGTTGGAGTTGCTGGTCAGCTGTCCGATGCAGAATCTATGATGGCACTAAAAGATTTCCTGAACAGAATGGGGTCTAATAATGTTCTATGTGAGGGAAATGGCATTCATTCTCAAGCTGATCTGCGCTCAGATTATCTTTTGAACACTACTATTAGTGGTCTTGAGAAGGCTGATGTTTTCCTTTTAGTTGGTACCCAGGTATTATCCTGAAATGTGTTTTGTCACCTTTAACAATTAATACCCTGTTTGGCAAAGTTGCTTCCAAAAAGCCCTTTTCAGGGTAAAATATTGTGAGAAGCCATTCCCACCCAAGGACTTGGCCACCTCTAGCTGAAAATGGAGAAGCAGCCCCACGTTACTTTTCCAAACACAATTTTCAGCTAGAGGTGGCCAAGTCCTTGGGCGGAAAATGCTTCTCAACACACTATTTAACTAAGTGCTCTGTTAAATGATTCTGCTCCTGTATATGGTTCATTAATGAAATCAAGAGATTTTCTGACTGAAATCAATCAGTACTTGTCATTCCTAAGATTTTGGCATATCATCATGTAGCAGTCGGCACCACTAGGACAAAGACCCATTTCTGGTCCTGTGAATTCAACTGATTGTCAGTTTTCCGGCTGAATTATTCAAAGACATTTTTCATTGTGTTTGACCTGATTAATTACCATCATTTTATGTTCCTTTTTTATCTGCTTCTATAAGTGGTGCTGCACATTGATTTTATTTTACTGGAAGTATTTATGGTCACATATAATACTTTGATGTCTATACTTTCTTTAAGTTTGCCTATGTAGTTGGGTAATTTTTTGCTCCAAAACTTTGCTGAGATTTTTTATTTGACTTGCACTTCTATAATCTTGCTTAGTTACCTCTAGTTATTTTGTATTGCAAATGTTATAAATTCATTTACCCGTTAATACACAGGACTTGTGAACTTCTCAACATTTCCCATTTCAATGCTGAAAAGACGATTTTTTATGTTATTACCTGGGTATCCGGGCCTCTTAGAGCACCCGCCTAATCCTAGGGACACATGCGCACCCCAAATTAGCACATGCCGGACTAGGCCTCGCATATCCAGGTAGTTTTTATGTATGAGATGGGATTCTGATAGGGCTCTCAATAAGCTGAGCCGGTCTGGGTTGTCAATAAGCTGAGCAGTCTGGGCTTTAAATGCAGTAAATGCATGAACTCAGCCTGGTGAGCTTAATAATTAGGTCAGCCATATCAGGACAGAGCCCAACCTAAAATTTTGAGCGTGAAATTCCCCTATTATCAATCAAGCTGAATTTTAGGCCTGAGTCTGGCTTGCTGTGTTAGAACCTATGACCCAGACCTGGTTGAGAGCCTTCCCCTAAGGCCTGGCGGGCTGGCCTGGATGTGGACAACCCTAGTTTTTATTAGTCAACATTTCCGTAAGTTATGCTGCTGGACTACTTAATGGGGCCAAACTATTTACGAACTTCAAGAACAATATATTCAAGGAATTCTGATCTGATTTGATTATTTATTTGTTTATTAAGTTTGAAATAGCAACACCGCCCGTCCTCACTGTCCTTTTCTTACCTTCACACATATATGTTTTATTTTAGTACCATTCTTGTTTCATGGGTGTAGATTCTGTCTAAACCTAAAACCTTTGCAGCCGAGAATAGAAGCTCCAATGGTGAATGCCAGAATCCGCAAAACTGTACGATCATCGCAAGCCAAGGTTGCCTACATTGGCCCTCCAACCGATCTCAACTTCGAACACCAGCATCTTGGCACAGGCCCAAAAACTCTCCTCGAGATCGCTGAAGGCCGGCATCCTTTCTGCTCAGCTCTCTTATCCGCAAAGAACCCAGCCATCATTGTCGGCGCTGGAATCTTCGAACGTAAAGACAAAAACTCTATCATGGCTGCTGTTGAAACTCTAGCCAAGTTCGGCAAGGTCGTGAGACCGGACTGGAATGGCCTCAACGTTTTGCTTCTCAATGCTGCCCAGGCTGCATCCCTTGATCTCGGTCTCATCCCTGAGTCCGATGATTGCATCAGTTCTGCAAAGTTTCTATATCTGATGGGCGCCGATGATGTGGACTTGGAAAAGCTCCCACGTGATGCTTTTGTTGTCTACCAAGGCCACCATGGTGATCGAGGTGTGTACCGTGCTAATGTCATTTTGCCAGCATCGGCATTCACCGAGAAGGAGGGGACTTATGAGAACACGGAAGGTTGTGTTCAAGTTACTACACCAGCAGTCCCCACAGTGGGTGATTCAAGAGATGATTGGAAGATAGTAAGGGCACTATCTGAAGTGGCTGGAGTCCGGCTACCTTATGACACCCTAGGGGCTGTCCGGGCCCGTATCCGGGCTGTGGCACCAAACCTTTTGCATGTGGACGAGAGAGAACAGAAGACGGTGCACTTCGGATTGAAGCCGGAATTTCATGGAAAGATTAGTACGGCTGCCTTTGGAACTGCTGTGGATAATTTCTACATGACAGATTCAATTACAAGGGCGTCAAAAATAATGGCACAGTGTAGCGCTTCTCTATCGAAGAGGAATTGAGTTTCAGGGTTGGTTATCTATCTCCAACTCACTCGTATAAAGGTTCTTTTCTTTCTTTTTTTTTTTTTTTTTTCCTCTCCTTAATGAACACATCTCCGTATTACTTGGACAAAACCGATTTTTGATTGCCATATTGGACTTTGTGCTCATAAATGGCCGACTTAAATTATGTGTTTCTCATTTGCTGTTATATCTTTGTAATATGCAAGAGCAGCAGCTTACATGGAATGGTTAGTTATTTTCATCGTGATCTGGGGAAATGTCCTCTTTAATCACAAGTATAGGTTGGAACTGCTAGTTATGGTGAGATCGTGTCTTTTTTCTCTTAACAATCAGATGATCAGATGGTGTTGGATGTGGGCGAGGAGGTCTTCACTTCTAAACACCATCTTGTCTGGATTGGAAGTGTTGGATTAACTCGTAACAAATCGATATATAAATGTCTTGTAATGGATCCATGTAATTGTAAATATGTTTTTTTTTTAATAGAAAATTGCTATTAAAATCCGTAACCTCAGGGTAATTAAGGAAAACATATTATACATGGTTGTCGCCCAGATCTTCTCCAAAATGTTCATCTGTCATGACCATCTTCGATTTAGAGGGCTCCTGCAACTCGGAAATCACATAGATAAGATAATCTTGGCTTCAAGCTTTCTCATCTGGTTCAGTTAAGAGTTGCGACTTCCACTTTACAAAACAAAATATGAAAATGAATTAAGTGGAAAAAGAGAAGAAATTACCTTTTAGAAAAAATTGCACACCACCATCTTCCCTTTTCTACCTACACACCTTCACCTCTTTCCCACCTTCGATGGGCACCATATCGACCAATGCCGACATCTCTCTTTCCCCCCATGTTCCAACTATCGATGGTTAAGATCTCGGCTTCATATGGAAATAAGAGGAAGGGAGCTTTTGAAAAAAAATCACGAAAATATATTTTAGAAAAATATTGTGCTTGCAAGGACAGTTAGATACCGTTAAAAAGGAAATTTACACAAAGCTCTATAGATTTACACAGATATCTTAAGACCATGTTGTTTGGATTTTCTTTTGCAAATGCTCTAACTCCTGTCTGGACTGACAATAGCTTCGAGGTCATTGCGCTGTTGGAGATGGGCATCAGTGACGTCGAACTCCTGGCTTCCCAGCCTCTGGTGAGTGGATTGCACTAGACAATGGGTTTCTTGTTGTGCCTTCCCATCTCAAACTCACAAACATTCGGTCCCTTCCCAACTTCCGCTTTTCTCCTCCATTTTTTTCACAATGGGTTGGTTAAGAGGCTCTGTGCCTTGTGCACAAACAATGGGTGCCTTCCCAACTCACAAATAATCGGTCCACTATGGATGGAGGTCAGAACTCACAAATAATCGGTCCACTATGGATGGAGGTCAGAGTTTTAAAGGAGGGTTTTCCACGGGGAGCAGAGGTCAGATATTCCTTTCTGCTTTCGACACGTGATTAGGAAATAAGAAACTCTTCAGGTTTCTTGCTACTTGGTATGAATTATTCGGCTTTGACAAGCTCATTGAAGATTGGTGGTCCTCTTTCTATGTAGCTGGCTGTCCTGTGACACAGCTTACAAAGATATTGAAGCTCTTGAAAGCCAAGCTCAAGCAATGAAACTCTTTGGTATATGGATATATACATCTTCGTGGTTAAAGTCGAAACTCCTTAGCTCCTCTCCATTCAGGAATTGGACGACCTAGAGGAAAACAGACCCCTTAATAAGGAAGAATCATCTCGAAAGCTAGCAACTAAAGAGGATTATGAGCATAAAATCGGGACAGAAAGATTCCTAATTCTACGTTTAAGACTTGTAATGGCGCACATAAAGTTCTTGTTTCGACAGTTGAAAAGTTTGGAGGAAAATTTAGTGGAGTAAATTATTGAAGGCAAAATGGGTAAGGGAAGGGTATTACAACACTGGGTATTTCCACACCCTATCAAATCACAGAAGACGACAAAATGAAATTTCAGCTATAAAGCACAGCGGTGCTCTCGGGTTGTGAATGTTGATGAAATTGCAGATCCCTTTGTACACCATTTTTTCTTCCTTATAGTCGGCTGAAGACATTAAAAGACCTCTCCCCTTTGGAGTTGACTTGCTGATGCTAATCTTCTGAAGACCCCATTCTCGGATGAGCTAAAAATGACTTTCCTCTAATTTCAAGCTGCCTATATTGTCTTTGGATCAATGTCCCCATGACAGGCCATTGGGATTAGCAAACGAAATTTCCATGGCTCAATTGTATCCAGGATTGGTCGGCAAATGAGTAAACTGCCTTCTAACTATCTAACAAATGTGGCAGGACGTCATCAAAAGGGTTGAGCAACTGTTGGCTAGCTGAAAAAGTTCTTCTGCTTCCCCCTTGGACATCATCAAGGGGTCCCAATGGATCTGCGTATTTCTTTTTTTTTTTATAACCTGGGTATCCAGGCCTCTTAAAGAACCCGTCTAATCCCAAGGGCACATGAGTTATCACATGCTGGGTCAGCATGGGATATAAATCCCTAGGATGGCGTAAGGTATCCTTATCTGTTCATCACCACAACAAACAGTGCCAAAAGTCTGAAGTTTTTCATCGGCAACCCAAAAAATCCATCCCTTTTTATGTTCCTCTCAGTGAAGAAGGTAAAAGGATTTGGCTGCCTGATTCATCTGGAGTACTATTTATGGTTAAATCGTGTTGCAAGCACCTTACAAGAGAAAAGGTGAACGCATCTCTAACTGCTGGGTTCTCGTTCAAGGGCAGATCAGTTGGGATCTTGTCTTCAGGTGTGATTTTCGGGGCTGCGAATTTAAGCAATTTGAGGAGCTAATGGAGGATATTTCTAATGTTCCTAGCGCCAATAACTCGGATGACAAGACTTTGGGTGCCCAAGAGAGAGAATTCCTTCTTGGTGAAATCTTTTTCGATCTCCTTGGTTGGTGCCGCGCCCTCTTATTTTCCAGCCTCGGACTGGCATCTGGATTGTCAAGGCTCCCCCAGTGGTTCTTTTTTTTCTTGGTGTGCGCCCCTCGGGAAAATTAAGACCACTGACACTGATTCGGAGAGATTTCACGCTCCCCAACCGTTGTATCATGTCCTGCTCCTGCGAAGAATCTGCCGACCATCTTCTGAGGCACTTTTCTGAGGCTTCTATTGTTTGGAATGTGTTTCGAAGGGCTCGGGGCCTGCTGGTCTGTCTCCCCATTTTATGCAAATATGTGCTGGCTGAATCCTTCGCTCTCTCCTGCCATTCAAGATGTTAATCATTTTCTAGCTTGTTGCCGAGCACAGAGTTCTGGGCCACATGGAAAGAGAAATCTCAGAATTTTCGAAGGACACAGAAGCCCCATGCAGGTCGTAGCTGATTCGGCTATGAGTGACACTTGTTTGTGGGTTGCAGCCAATTCGGGAGAGTGATCATCTAGTGTGTCTGTCCCCTTTTGGGCCCTGCATTTTTTTGTTTTGCATTTCTTTTGCCTCTCCTCTCAGCTTGATCCGGGTTGTGTCTTCCTTTTATTGAATATATAATCCTTACTGATAAAAATAAAATAAAATTCAAAAAAGCCCCTAACAAAGAGTTGAGTGTGTTGAATCTATGACATAAAGCAAATAGTTCCCCTTCTCCCTTGGGTTAACATTTGGAAATCGGGATCCCTTTGCGAGTGACCATGCTAGCTTGTAAAGATGCTCTTGAGAATCTCCTGATGGTCGACCACCTAAATCACCGGTGGTTGAACTTGCCCACTTGATGTTCAATGTGCCATCAAGACGAAGAATGTGTAGAACTTTATATAGAATTTTGGGTTTTTTTTTTTATCGGTAAGATGTCTGATCAATTTAGAATGTAACCCTTGCAAGTGCACAAGATCTATTGCAGTATGGTAAGAACAGGGGTGTCGAACCCACAGGGAAACGTAAATTTTTAATTAATTCTTTTAGAGATTTTAAAAACATCCCTAAGGAAGTACCAAAGGGCAGATTCAATTTTACTAAAAATCTATCACACTTTTCCTAAATGCAGAAAAATAAATTAATCTAAACAATTAATTACTGATAAATCTACGAACAATATTAAAATGAGATCAAGGAATATGCTACCCCAGATTCGTACCCCTTTTCTATCATTAAAACTCACAGTTTCATTAAATCATCATTCACACCATCATTCATCTAGAAAAATGACTTGAAATAAAATATGATCATCAATCCGGCATACCCTATCTAAAAACAATGACTCAGCCTAACATTGCGGTATGAGTCATGTAAAAAGCATAGCGTATCTCATGATATTTAGATCACGACAATCAGCACATAATCGCTCTCTAGATCACTCGCAGTCCAGGATCTGATTACGGCCGTTGATACGCGCAATCAACGGTCATAACAAAGCATTTAAAATATTTTCAATCACACAAACTTTGAGCAAAACGATTCCATGATAACAATAATAGACTGTGGTATTAATCATAAACATAGGTACTTATCTGGGGATCGCATCTTCCCCGATCTACTGATTTAGCCGCTCATCTTTGGTGTTTGATCTCCTTTTTCTTTCAAAGTCATTCCTCTTTTATTTCTTCCAAAAGATATTTGCAATTGTTTTTCCTAAATACAATCTATGAATTTCTCAGAGAAAAATAATGCAAATCCCAGAGTACAATCTACCCCTGAATAAACCCTGGAAGAAGGAGAGAAGAAGACTTGAAAAGATGAAGAAAATATTCCCCCAAAGTGAAGAGCCCTAAAAACTAAAAAGAAAGAATGAATAATATTCTAATTGCAAAAAATAATAATCCTAAGAAACTCGTGGCTTCCCTTTTTATAATAGCCTAACCCTAATACCTCTCTCGATTGACATCTAAGAGTAATTTTCGTGAATTCCCGCCTAGCTTTGCATCAGATACTGCCTCGGTATTTTGCTCATAACTTTCTGTACCGAACTCGGATTGAGGTGATTCTTGAGGCGTTGGAAAGCTGACGACGAGCTCTACAACTTTTATGTTTTAGCAATTTCCTGAATCTGACGTCTTGAAGGTCCAAATTGAGCTGCAAGTCGCACTAAGTTCTCAATGACCCAAAATAGCAGTGTTTTGACATTATTTTCGGGATTCTTGGGCTGTTTTAGAAACTTGGACTGTATTTACCTGAAACACTTCAAATCTAGCAAATCTCATCAGATAGCCTTCATCGGACGGCTAAATATAGGTATTTAGGGGTGAAATATCATCATATTTCACTACTCATCAATGTCATATTTTCATTGAAGCAAAAAAAATACAACGAGGATCAAAATGAGCGAGGAGCTCAGAGAGAGAAACAAATAAAACAGAAAAAGAGGCCAAAAAGGCGAGATAAGATCCCATGGATCTCAGGCATTTACAACATTATAATCCTTCGGCATGGATCTCCTGGACATCCCCTCCACTAATTTTCCTCCACAATTTGATTTCTCTTTCCGCTTCCTCAACTAACAGACGAGAAGACTTGCATTGGCTCTCAAAAATCCTAGCATTTCTTTCCCTCCAAATGGTTGTGAAGATTGCTACCGGAAGCATACTCCAATCTGTCTAATATTTATGGTAGGAAGCAAATTCAGATAGGATCTGGCTACAAGATTCAGGCAAGCAGCCCACTAGGTTCCTAGTTGCAATCATGGAGTTCCAAATGGATGAGGCAAAGGGGTAGTGGATTAGAATGTGGTCAGCAGACTCTACTGCTAGGTAGCATAAAGAGCATCTATTTGGAATGGTGAGACCCTTACTGCTCAGATTATCGAGAGTTTTTATCCGATTTCGCTCTACAACCCAAGCAAATAAAAGGTAGTGAGGGGGGGCTTTAATCCTCCACAAACACGTCCAAGAGAAACCGATGAGGGGTCTTCTCCAAAGCCAACAGAAAGCTGATTTTACTGTAAAACTTCCACCAGCATTGCCAATCCATGCTCTAACATCATCTCGATTAGACTCATGTGGGCTGTATAATAAATCATCCTGCAATTGCCTCATGCTTGATAGCTCAGCCTCCCTTAGATCACGCCTGAAATTTAGGTCTCAGGCAACTAATCCCCCCTCATTTCTTCTATAGTCCGCTACTGATAGGCCTTTGTTTCTACTCAAAATATATAAATCAAGAAATCTGATTTTGAATGGCAGCCCGCCTAGCCATCGATCTTCTCAAAACTTGACCTTTTTACCATTGCCAATTTAAAATAATACTCTTCTATTGAAATCCGTTAGTATTAGCATTAAATCTTTCCACCACCCTGACGCCTTGTATAACATACTAGGCTTGATTTCCCAGCCTTCTCTTGTTATATTATATTTAGCCATAATTGCGGTTAACCATGGCGACTCCGGCTCTTTGCCAATCCTCCACAACCATTTACATAAGAGGGCCTTATTCACCTGATTTATCCTACGGATGCCGAGACCACCATCCGTCTTTGGTAAGCACACTAAGCCCCAACAGACCATACTTAATTTTCTTCTCTCCTCCCCACCACTCCACAAAAATTTCTTCATTACACTTTCTATTTTATTGACGACGCTGCTTGGGTAGTGGAACATGGATAGGTAATATACTGGGATATTAGCTAGCACACTTCTAGTAGCCCTCCCATCCATAGATAGAAGTTTTCCTTTCCATACGGATAATCTAGACTCCACCTTCTCAACTATTGGGTCCCAAAGCGAGTTGCTTGACTTTCCTAAACATAGCGGCAACCCCAAGTATGTCGTAGGGAAGTTCCCCACAGCATAGCCAAAGTAACCAGCTAGTTCCTCCAGCCATGTGTGATCCACACCTATTCCCATCACCTTAGACTTTACGAGATTTACTTTTAGCCCCATGCAAGCCTCGAAACATTTGATGATCAATTTCAAGGAAAGTAAGTGTTCTTTGGAAGCATCACAAAACACCACGGTGTCATCAGCAAACTGAAGGAGATTTACTGTAGGCATGTTTTGAGTTATATTAAAGCCCGAAATTTCTCCCAAGTCGACCCCTCTCTTTACCAGCTTGCAAAGGCATTCCCCCACTAGGTGGAATAGGAAGGGAGATAGAGGGTCCTCTTGACCCTTCGAAAAAGCCGTTAGGAGAACCGTTTATCATGACCGAGAACATAGGACTAGAAATGCAGGCTCTTATCTAGCCCCTCCACCTTTCTCCAAAGCCCATTTTTTGAAGGATACGATCGACGTAAGTCCAATTTACGCTATCAAACGCCTTTTCCATATCTAGTTTTAGCACAATCCCCGGCCTCTTTTGAAGCTGTCGGGAATGAATGGCTTCATACACAAGAGCTACCCCATCCGTAATTAGCCTTCCCTTGATAAAGCCAGTTTGGGATTGGCTAATGATCTCACTGATGACCGACTTGAAACAATTCGCTAGAATCTTAGTGAAGATCTTATAGAGGGATCCAACTAGACTGATTGGCCTATCGTCTTCAATCCTCTCAGCTCCTTCCACCTTTTGAATCAAAACAATAAGTGTGGCTTTAATTCCTTTGCTTAGCCGAGGTTTTCTATAGAACTCTGATACCACTTTTAGCAAGTCATCCTTCAAGGTCTCCCAGAATACCTGGTAAAATTTTAAAGGATATCCATTAGGCTCGGGAGCCATTTCACCATCCCCATTAAATCTTCTAATGTGAATGGTTCTTCAATTCTACACTTAGATTCTTTAAATCTTCTAATGTGAATGGTTCTTCAATTCTACACCTGGATTCTTCCAAAATGGTTCGAAAAAGAAGCCCGTCTGGGAACGGTCTGGTCGCGGCTTCCTTAGTGAATCTGTTTATATAATGGTCTACAAAGGCCTTTTTAATCTCAGCTTTCTTAGATACGCAGGCCCTTTCCTTGATTACCGTGATCACCCTATTGCGCCTTTGACCAGAATTTGTCAGCACATAGAAGAAGTTTGTATTGCCATCTCCCTCTTTAACCCACCTTTCTCTAGATCGCTGCCGCCAAAACGATTCCTCTTCGCACACCTTCTTATTAAGAGTCTCCTTGAGAGACCATCGATCAGCTAACTCCGCTCATGTTAGAGATCCTTGAATCTCCTCTTTACGGTTGAGAAAATCGATTTTGCTTCGCAAGTCATATATTACTTTCAAAAAATTTGATATTAATTGGGCCAAGTTAAAATTTTGAATCCTTCATGTGTCATGGAAGATTTCTCCTCCTTTGCTTGCTTCTCTGTCTCATCTCTTATTTGGGAGGAGCGAAGGGATTGGATCTTTAATGCAAAATCTGTTTCCTTATCTAAGATCATTGATAGGATCATGTCCCATCTGGGCGTCGGCTTCCTTTCATGGCATAGCTTTAGGTGCACTCTAGAGAGACTGGTTTTCAAGCTTACTCTCAGATCCAATCAAAGAAAAACCGTAGGAAACTAGTCTCATCCTCTCGCTTGTTGCAGTTAAATTTTGATGGTAATTCTATGGGCAATCCTCGGTGTGGAGGAGGTGGTGGGGTGGTTAGGGATCATCAAAGCTAAATTATCTTGACCTTCCACATGCCCTTTTTGCCACTGCGATAGTGCAGGGGCTGAGCTAAGGCAACTCTTTAGGGGCTAGAAAGTTTCCTCAGTTTGCTGCTCTCCGTACTTGAGGGGGATTCGGAATCAGTCATCTCTTGGCTGTAGGGCTCCACTGATCTCTATTGGAGACTTAGCCAGTATGCTTGGACCAAGGATCAAAATATCAGGTAAAATTTCGGCCGAAAACCAAAAATTTAGCCGAAATTTTGGGTCCCATACAAATTTGGACCAAAATTTCGGTCCAAATTATCGTTTCGGTGGGGACTGAAACCGATAATTTTGGCCAAAATTTCGGTCATTTTGACCAAAATTTTGATCCTTCACTTAAACAACATTAGAGACTCACTTGTGGAATTCACTTGACTTAGTAGTAGTTAAGGATGACTGAAGCATAACATGATTGTTGACTAGTGCCCCTATTTGTTAACACGAGTTTTGGCAAAAAATAGGTGGAAATTTGAAATTTCTCACAAAAATATAATTTGCAAGTGTTTGGCAATGTAGTGGGACCCACAAACTAGAGTTTTTTTGAAAAAAAAAACTCACATAAAAATTTCAGCCAAAATTTGGCTGGAACATTTTTTTGTCGGGAAATTTGCATTTTCGGCCCTATAATTTTGCTTATTTGCATAAACGGCCCTATAGTTTCATTCCTTGCATAACAGGCCAGCTCCAAGTCAGCATGGATTCCAAGCGTTGCACTACAGCGCCGCCGCGGCGATATTTAAAAAAATAAGAAACGACTTTTCATTTCTACTTTTCACTTTCACTTTTACCTTCCAGAGGAGAAAAATGGCGATTGAGGTAGTTTTTTTAAATCTCCAGGATAGCGGTTCGCTACTCCAGGATAGCGGGCCACTACTCCAGGATAGCGGGACGCTATTCCAAGATAGCGGTCCGCTACTCCAGTATAGCGGTCCGCTACTCCAGGATAGCGGTTCGCTATACTAGATTAGCGGTCCGCTATCCTGGAGTAGCGGACCGCTATACGCTATTTATTAATTTTAGATTTTTAATAAAAATAAATAATTATATTTAAATACATTCTATGCAGTTCCTTTCACATATACTAAGATGTCGAAGTCGAAGTCGTTAAAGCCCTTCGGAAACTGTACAGGTATTAGTGTTAGAAAATTTTACATGCATTGCAACGAAGAGAGGAAGAGGATGCTAGATGAATCAATTTTTGGTCATCTGTTTAGGATGTCTGAGAAGTTAATCTTTATTGGAGACTTAATTGAGGCAATTTTAAGCTTTCGGGTAAAAGATAACATGTTTAATGTGAACAACACCAAGTTAGTTTTGCAAGAGGCCGATATATCACTGATTTTAGGATTAAATATGTTGGAAAAATTTGAAGAAAATGAGTCTGAGCAAAGGACTATAAGAGAAGAGGAAACCATTCGGTACAAATTCTTTAGAGAACAGTCGGCTAGAAGATCTCGTATCGAAGAAGTCATAGATAGTGCCCATCTTTTCGAAGATGAAAATTTGAAATTATCATTGTTGTTTCTTGTATGCTATTTTCTACTTCCGGACACATATCAGGAAGTTGATAGTAAATATTTAAAGTTAGTTGATAACTTAGAATGCTTCAACCAATATCCGTGGGGGCTTGAAGTTTACAATAATTTAGTTGATTGCATAAAAAAAGCGATTGAGAGAAGAGAATCGGCAAAAGTCTCGGAAAAGGGACAATACAACATATACGGATGCACTATAGCATTACAGATATGGGTGTTGGAGCACTTTCCTGTAATCGACACTCCTCGTACACAAATGAAAAATCCATTTCCGAGGCTACTGAAATGGGAAGCTCTAAAAGTCAGCCGTACTCCAAATTATTACAGAGAAAAAATTCTTACGTCTCCGGTAATTGTCGAACTTGATTATGAGAAACACGAACTACAATATCTATCAGTTCGATAATTTTTCAGTCATAGGGAGAGAGAAAGGGAACTGTTAGTTGAAAAATCGATAAAAAAAGGGATTACCCTATCGAAAAAAGGGAATACCCATTAAAAGAAAAAGAAATAAGTGAAGAATATGATGAAGATAATGATGACGACGATGAATCTAACAGTGATGGTAATAACAAATACGAATTCGTATTACGTCATCAAAAAGAACTAAAGGGGAAGCCAACAATTAGAGAACAACCGGCTAGTCATCCCGAGCTCCTAAATGAAATTAAGGTGCTTAGAAAAGAATGTTCGTCCTTACGCAAGGCTATTAAAGAAATTAAGGGCGATTTCAAACGTGCTTTCACCATGTTAAAAGGGCAGGCATTCACAATTGAGCTTCAGGGAAGGGAGAACAAGAGCTTAAAAGAAGAGTTAGAGAAATTAAAGAGGGAAAATATGATAATTAAGAACGAACTTGCAAAGGTTCAATCTCATTTGACAAAGGTATAAAATTAATATAAATACAATTATTTTTTAATAATTTTATTGCGGACCGCTATCTCAGGATAGCGGACCGCTAAGCCAGGATAGCGGTTCGCTATCCTGAGAGAGCGGTCCTAATTTTTTAACTTTTTTTTCTGAATTTTTTTTTTTTTTTCTTATATAGGATGAAATTATCTCTACACTATTTGATACCTTTGTTACTCCTAAATCTCCTGCCCCAGAACCAGCCCCTCACCCCTCATCAGCTGCTAAACCCCCTTCTCCTCGTCACCCTGCTCCAATCACTCAAACTTTTGAACCCACTTCTCCTCATCCTGCCCCAATCACTCATCACCACCCTGCCCCAATTAATCAAACTTCTAAACCCCAACCGCCGGTTGAAGATATAGATAAAGGGGTTGATCCGCCAGTAACTCAGCCAACTGTTGAGTCGCAACCGGCGTCTGTTAAACCCTTATTACTGAAGATTCCTGCTTCTACTAAGGGCACGTTATACAAGCTTCGAAATCGAACCAAAAGAAAGTCGCCAACGGAAAAAATCACTACAAATAAAAGAAAAAAAAGTGGAAGAACAAGAAGAAGAGGTTCCAGAGTCAATGGAACAGAAATTTATGAGGAGCTTATGGAATCGGCCTGCGGAAGAAGATTTAGTGATCATTAATACTATCTGCGGTCTAGACGTCACCGTAGAGCATTTAAAGGTTTTAAAGGGAAGATCGTGGCTCGATAACGAAGTTATCGATCTGTATTTGAAAGTTTTAGACAGTAGAAATGATAATATGTTCGTGGAAATGGCGGAGAAGAGCTGGTTTGCATCGACCTCTGCATTGGTATCATTTTTATTTTTTATTATTTGATTTCATGATTTAATTTATTTATCTGCCTTTTTTTTACATCATTAATAGATGAAAATACGTTGAATACTTTCGCCCAATAATGAGTTATTTTCATATTAAATTTCAGACCTTAATTATAGCGGACCATGTAAAGTTTGAAAATTTTGTCCGTGATGAAAATTTGGAGCCACTGGATGAAAAGGGTAGATGGGAGGCCTATTGCGACAAGTGGCAGATTCGCTACTAGGCGAAGCCGCTTGAGCCACTCTTTCGAAGTACTTCACGCGGTATTAATGCTATCGATTGTGGGACGGTAAGTTATTTTTTGATAGCGATCACACTTTTAAAGTTTATTTCATTAACACATTATTAATTAGATTTACGATTGCATGCAGATATTTTTTCCAATGCATAGCCAGAGACACCATTATTGGGCATTGGCTATCGTTTCCGTAACGGATCGCGTTATAAAGCTTCTAGACCCTGCCGACCAAGAGTATTCGAAGAGGTTTGATACGCACAAAGATTCGTTGGTACATCACCTGCCGTGACTTCTTTACACTTTAGGATTGAGTTCTGCTCTCGATCAGCAGTGGCAACTTACTATCATAAATAGTGTTGATCTTTCCCTCCAAAAGAACGGTTGGGATTGTGGGGTTTTCGTACTGAAATACATTGAATACTTTTCCGAGCGGCAAAAAGTAGATTTTGAAGAGAGAGACATGCAGCAATTTCGAGCTGAAATTGGACATTTATTGTCCACGTTTGGGACTTAGTTTTTATTTTTTGACTTATTTATTTTGTTTTGTATATTATAATTCAAATTATTGGGATAATGAATACATTTGTTGTATACTTCGAGGTCCAGCAAGAAAACTCATTACAAATTTAATCATCAACTCTCACACACACTCTCTCTCTCTCTCTCTCGCTCTCTTTATTCTTTTAATTCATAGGTTATTGATCATTAACAAGACAATTTTTCTATAACCCTATGGAAAAATACTTTCCTAGATGCGTTCCCAAGACTATACGAGGAGACACATCCATTGATCCATTTGATTCATTTCTCGCTGAAAACGAATCGCTTTAGGATATATAAAAGAAAATCCCAGTGGACATTCATCAAAATGGATGACCAAACCGAGGAGGCACAACCTTAAGATCAAATTAAGTCAGGTTTGAGACTCTGAGTAGGTGTTTACACTATTCAAACTTAACTCTCTAAATCATAATTCATGGTTAATGAAAAATTTTATTTACCAAAAAAGACTAAAAAAAGTGATTTTATATTCTAACAAATTTACAAGAGCGGCGGTTATGTCCATATTCATTACAATTTTTACACCGTAGTGATCGAACTTCGCCTTTAGATCGTATCCTCCTTTTCTTTGGGCGACCGGCTTGACGTATGTTGTGCAGAGGTAAAACCTCGATATCTTCCCTTATAACTGCCCATTAGCGTTTATCAACAGTCAGAATAAATTGTTCTTTATAAGTTTTCCTAAATAAGGCACTGGTAAACCAATGATCACAAAATTGAGGAATCTCTTTATCCCTGTTTCTGCGCGATAATGCAGCAATCGCATGCGAATATGGTAATCCAAGGATAGCCCAACGTCTGCATGTACACATTTGTTTCTCTAGGTCGACACTATGAGTGTATTGCCCACGTTTAACTTGAAATGTATCACAATCATAGGGAATAACGTTCTTTCGACGAGCCCACCCTGAATTTTGTGTTATGTGCTCTTCCGCCATCGGTGTTAACTCGTGTGTCATTTTATTTCCTTCTTCCTGATGCCGAAGGTAGAATTCGGCTACCTTCGTGCGAATGGTTTATAATATTGTCACGATCGGTTCCTCTCTAGCTATCTTCAACACACTGTTAATGCTTTCAGCTATATTTGTTGTCAGCATGTCATAGCGCTTTCCTGGAAAATATGCGCGCGCCGAGAAATGATCACCGACTTCTTTAATCTATTTTATACATTCTGGGGGGGTCTGGTCTTGTATTTTTTATAAAATTCTTTTGAATTTTTCCTCGAAGAATGCACAGGCAGCAATCCAAAACAACGGTCGAGAGATTGTATCCTTGTATGTATCAAAAAGATTCAAAGTTAGGTGTCGCATACAGTAGCTATGACATGCATTAGGAAAAATATTATGCACAGCTTCCATCAATCCCTTATGCCGGTCTGATCTCAATACAAATTGCTCTTCAAATTCCCCGATTATGCGTCTCCCTAATAGATCAAGGAACCATGTCCAATGATCTTCAATACCGAATGTTATAGGGAATAAATGTCTATTACCGTCTATCCCCGTAGCTATTAACAACACTCTATTGTATCGTCCGCGCAAATGTGTTCTATCTATCACAATTATTCTTCGCAAAGTATTACGATAGCTCTTAATGCAAGGTCCAAATTCTATGAAGAGCCTCTGAAAGGCATTATCAGGCTCGCGACATAATTCGGTCTGTACGTCTGGATCGACTTGCTGTAATTCGGCGATATAGGACGGTAACATCTTAAATTGCTCCTCCCAGCTACCTCGGATGTCGCTTAAAGCCATTTCTTTCCCTCTCCATGCTTTCCAATAACTTACTGTTATACCATATTTTTTTTCAATATAAAAAATTATTGAAGCAGGAGTCTCGTCAAAACCTTTTAACAATTTATCCCTCACGAAGGAAGCTATCCAAGAATTCGTACACTGGCGATGTCCTCTTCCGAAAGCTGGCATTTCGCACGTATGTTGCAAAGTAAATGTCTTCCACGGCCACCCACCAATTTTGATGCATGTATTCGCCAAGCACACCCTAATTGAATACAGCTCGCGGTAACTCAAAGAGGACTGGTTTTTATTGGTTTAATTTGAAAATTATTTGTCATTGCAAACTCTCTAAGGGCTTTTTGAAAGGTTTTTTTATTTCTGAATGCCTGATCGACAGTTAATGACCCCCCTTCATACAATTCTTCATCATCTGAATTCATATACTCTCCTTCCAAGTCATTAAGCTGATAGTCTTCGTCCACCATAGGTTGATCAATTCCCCTATTAGTATGAACACGCGAAGTGGGCGAGGAGGGCAGTGATTCAGTATTTTCAGGATCACTATCACCGTCGTCGACTGGAATATTATTACGTGCTTGGGGTTGAGTCCATCGAGGTATGGTTAGTGTTCGCTCCTATGCTTTGGCCTCGATTACCGTTCGCTCCGAAGCTATTTGTTCAGAAGGTCATTCATATGGACTAATGCCTCCCAAAAATGTTTCCCACTGATTCCAATCAAATATGTTGTTCACCGCTTCATCGTTATGCTGACATGTATTGTCCATCGGATTCATTTGAGGATAATATCTTTGATCTTCATGGTCTTGTCTCATTGGAACGTCTGAAGACGCTATTGGTTCCGTGACATGAGTAATTAATGTATTGTCCATCGGATTCATTTGAGGACAATATCCTTGATCTTCATGGTCTTGTTTCATTGGAACGTCTGAAGACACTATTGGTTCCGTAAGTGATTAATGATTTCTCGATATAAATATTTATCACACCATCACCAATATGATATGCTCTAAATAAGTTCGCAAGATCATCAAAGTCCGACAATTCAGCAAACACCAACTCCTTCCCGATGCGCAATGAAACGGATAGGGAAATTGAATGCTCTTCTGGTTGAGTCCTACTAATATTGTACATTTTCTGCTTAAATTGATCAAACGGTATATTGTCTTTGATAACAACAATCTTCCGATGTCCACCGTTGTAAGTATCATCTCTAACACGGACCCCATCGAAATGACAAAGAATAGGAACATTCATTTCAATCTACAAATATTTAAAAAAAATAAAAATTAAACTTCAAACTCTAAATTGATCAATACAATGGAAAAAATAAATAATGAAAATTAAACACTAAATTGATAATAATAATAAAATTAGTCAAGGTAGCTAGCGTCCCGCTATTCTGATATAACGGTCCGCTATCTCAAGATAGCGGCCGCTACTTCAAGATAGCAGTCCGCTATCCTGAAGTAGCGGGTCGCTATCTTGAAGTAGCGGCCCGCTATCTTGAAGTAACGGCCCGCTATAGCGGGCCACCCCATTTTTGATTTTCTAACTAAATAAACAACTTCTTGCTAAAAATTCATTCTTACCAGTTATCCTTTGAGTTGATAGGGTTGATCTGAACAGGTAAAAGCGACGATGTTAGGGTTGGTCTGAACTCTGAACTACTAATGGGAAACGGGATAAAGAAAATGGGGAGCAGCGAATGAATTCGTATGATCTTATTATATATATAAATAATATAAATAAATCATGTTGTGTTGACTTGGCAAGTGGGAGGTGACGTGGATTCGGCTAAGCTTGGAGCTGGCCTGTTATGCAAGGAGTGAAATTATAGGGCCGTTTCTGCAAATAAGCAAAATTATAGGGCTGAAAATAAAAATTTCCCTTTTTTTGCCTACGACATGGGTTAAAAGCTTAGAGGAATTTTGGTGGCTACCCTTACAACCCGAAATTTGTTCTTCTCAACTCGAATATTTCATGCTTAAAATCGTTTGATTGCTTTGGATCAACCGATCAAGGTTTTTTTTTCACTATAATTTTTAATATAATGGATCTTGAGACTATGAGCTTATCATCAAACGCTCAATTTTTTTATTGATGTGGCACACATGTCAATACCTCTTTCTTCACGCCCACGCATTCTTTGAAAGTGCCTACATCCTAGACCCCTTAAAAAAACGTTAATTTCTTCGAATCAGATGATGGATATCTTTTTTAATAAATATCTTCCACAAAATAGATCTTGGATTCATGGTGCATCAATCTGACACTCAATTTTTAATTTCCTGTATCATCGATATCCAAAATATGACTCTTCAATCATATAGCACACATCATGTTCAAACGTGACTTTAGGGCCATATTTTGGGGACTGGGGACACATGGAATCACAAACTGACCGTCCGATAGGTGTTACATGATCTTAAGATCCATTCTATGGACGATCAGGGTGAAAAACAATCACCCTCATCTGACCCAAAGCAATCACTAGTCTTCAAGGGTCTGGGACGTGGGCGCTTTCAGAGAACGCATGAACGGGAACATAGGTACCCATAAACAACAACGCCAATAAATGGAACCCAACCATCTAAGTCAGTTAATTTGAAGGCCATGATGTAAAGATCATAAGTGAAAAGATTGGCACCAAGCATAATCTTTATCATATGATTGAGTTTTGCACTAAAGCCATTATCCGATTCAACAGTTGATTGTATCGATTCAACAGTTAGATGTAACCTCACCTCATAATCATACTATTTATTTGCATTGTAAAATCGTAACCTCGCCCCATCTCCTCCGGCCAATGTGCATTGACTACTTTGAATATGACAAAGGAGATTATTTTTTATCCCAATCTTCCAGATGATGCATCTTGAGATCATGGGCATATCGATTTGTTTATTTCATGTGGCACTAATTCCAACAAATGACTCGGGATTTGTATTTGAGCTTGATGTATGTCTCACGAGTTTAGAGTTACCGTTTGGGATTTGTACTATGCAGAATAAAAAACTATTTGAGTGTATGCCGATGATCTCAAGACCCATCTTGTAAAACCTTGGGACCAAAAAAAAATTCATGTTCTAATTTAAAGCAATTAATACATTTTGGCTTGACGAGATAGGGTGAGGTTACATGTTCATATGGTGTGAAGAATGGTGCCTTAAGAAAATAATTTTACACAATGTAGCCAAATAGGTGAAAAAAATAAAATCAAACCATTATAAAATTTTAAAAATAAAACTTTTCATGAGTTCTTTTATTTACAAGCCTATGTATAGTAAAAAAAAAAAGACATTTCCATGAGTTTTGTCAAACAAGACAGTAGTATCACCTTACTAAAGTTTAAGGGCTTTGACCTGTAGCACAAGAAGGCTGATAATATTAGAACTGTTGGAAATTTTATGTGATCAATACATTAACGTATCTCGGTTTTTCTATATATATATATAAGAAAAAAATTTGAGTTAAATTGTTGACCTCACGTATCTCAAGGCACTAACGCAAGTAGTGGCTTAATTATGCGATGCGTCTCTTCTTTCTTTCCTCGATGGTTTAGAGAAAAGAGAAGGCTATAAAAGGAGACTACCGTGACCTCTTCCCACCTAGCCTATTCCATCTAATGGCATACCTTAACGGGAGTAGAAGTAACGTAGGCTTGGAGGTCATTGACATTGATCCGGGAAGAAGAAAGAAGATTAAGAGGAAAATAGAAAGCTTGGTACAAGCGTTTTTTACTCTTTATATCCTTAGTTATTTTTTATTTTGTGTTTCGCAACCGAGATCTGCTCAAAGATTAACATTATCTTCAAGGTCCCAGGTTCAAGCCTAGCTTACCTATAAAAATAAAAGATTAGTAATCAAGGCATCCAATGTTGGCCGATACCGATACATATCAGTGCTGATACGTATCGAGTATCCAACTCGATATCCGTATCTATATCGGCCGATACGGGCCTGTATCAGCCAATACGTATCGAATATCGGTCGATACGGGCCCATATCAGCCGATACGTATCGGGTATCGGCCGATACGTGTATATATATATATATATATATATATATATATATATATATATATATATATATATATATATTTATTTATTTATTTATTTATTTATTTTTTAAATAAGCTGATATGTATCGATATCGGCCGATAAGAATCGATCGATTCGTATCGGTCCTCCAAGGACTGATACCCGATACGGATACCAAGTTTGTTACCTTGGGAGTAACATGGATTCTGACATATCAATTTGACTTAGTAGTACCCAACTCGCTCCGCAGGAGCAATTGCACAAATTGAAATTTCATGGGTACTGACTCAAGTCTCATCACCGTCGTTTAAATACCGTTAGAGGTGTAAGATGTAAGCAATCGAAGCCCTAAAAGTAATAGTTTTTACAGTGAATTGAAGTGTGCCCGAAAATGATACATTTTGGGAGGCTTGAGCCATACCATCTATGCACTCTGTAACAAACCCTGTTCTTATTTTTAATGGCTGATATCAAAATTCACGAATTGGATCGATTGCATCCGTTTATTGGCGTGGTCCTTTGGCTGAGACGTATTCCAATGATGGATTGCATCGATTTATTGACGTACATTCTTTGGCTGAGACATATTTCATTGATAGATGGACTGCCACTAGGACTATTTAGATTGACAGCATATGTGCACCACATTGTGTATAACTAAAGCATGCTTGAATGGTGTAAGATCATGTAAATAGCATTTTTGTTGTTTGAATGACACCTTTTATTTATTTAGTGATGGTAAGCTGGGGTCAGCCTTCAATTTTACATTGATAGACTAAAATCATAGTCATACGGTTCACCCCAAAACCAGGCTGTTTCTGTTAGCTTCACACCAGAGTCAACCTCTCTATCTTAGTCAACGCAAGAGGCTCGAGTATGGTGTTGAAAACTTTGTAGAAACCTATCTACATCAGAGGATTAAATGGAGCATTCTCTGGCATCACAAGGTTTTGAGCTTATGACACCACTCCTGATGGGATTTTCTCTCTTTCTCTCATTCTCACACAACCAGAACTTTGGTTTTTGAGCGCGAAAAGAAATTTTATTTGCTACAAATGGGTTAGCGCAACTGTTGTCAACTTGGGTACCTTCTCCAAGGTCGTGAGTTCAAAATAACTTCTTTCCTGCTATAAAAGGGGTGTCACCTAATTATATAAATGCATGAAATGCTTGGGATATGGTAAGGACAATGGCGCCCACGTAAGCATTAGTCAAAAGTGTAAGCTTCGGTCACTCAATCTTATCCCAAAAGAGGTTACCCCAATAGCTAGCTCTAACTTTTTGTTGCCCGCCCTTTGAGTTTCATGGACGGCCAAATACAAAAGACACGCTTTAACCCAAGAATGAATGTAAAAGGGTAATAAGATTGACCCGGCCACCAACGGCCGTGACAGAGTCGCCAATTTTATACATTCGATGCATGCAGCATCATGTGTTGCATGAAACCATCATCTGGATTAAATTAAGCTAAAAGTATTAAAAAATATGTCTATCATGTGATTAAGAGCCTAAAAACGTTCGATTGTATGATAGACTTTCAACTTTGACACTGTTAGGGTCTTTAGGCCACATGACGTATCTCTTGGGCAATGCAAGTCGTGATGGTGGTAGCTCCTACTAAGAGCCACCAAAAGTTCAAAAGTACTAAGTGGAGGCTTTAAGCTGAAATTGTCTGATCTATGTACTCTAGTTTGAACAGTTGTGCATATTTTTTTAATGATCAATATTAAACTGTATAAATCCGATGATTCGAGTCGTCTTATGAACTTTTATTACCTTTGAAATATGTACCAATGATGGAGTCTTCGTTGACTTTGTTTATACAAAATAGGCAAAGGGGAGTATATGCCTGGGCGAACAGGACTCATGCGCCCAATCTCATTTCACATATCACATGGCATGATGAACTCAAAATAACTCCTGTTTTTGGTTGATCAGCCATGGGATATATATATATATATATATATATATATATATATATAGAGAGAGAGAGAGAGAGAGAGAGAGAGAGAGAGAGAGAGAGACCATTTTTTCCTTTGTTTGATAAGTCAAAGACAAGGTAATACTTCAAAACTTTGGTGTGTTGATTTTTCAGTACTTTAACCATTTTTTTAATTGTGAAAAAGCCATAAAAATAGGTTTTTTTTTAATAGGACCTCATCGACCTTACCTAAATTATCGTGAAACCCAATCCTCGTGATGGACATCACATGATGGCAAACTGACGAGTAGAGATTTCTCTACACCCGAAGACATAGTCCCCGACCCCTAGACCTCTACAAAATAAGAAATTCGAAAGCTTTTTTGACTTTTTTAAGAATAAAACCATTGGATTCGCTAATTTAGTCAATCCGCAAGGCTATTGGTCAGTCTGCTGAGATCTCCATCCTTTGTTAATACGACATTTTTTACCCAATTTCCTTGATATAGTAATCATATAATAATAATCTAATCAGTTACTCTTGCTGGGTTAAAGCTATGGATTGTGGAATCCAGTGTCTAAACCGAGTCACCATGGAGAAGATGCACTTTATCCTGAGATCATGATTAAACTCATTAGATCCAACGGTCCAAAAAGAGTTTTAAGCCACGACTGTATTTGTAAAATGCTCCTAGTGACTACTACCTCGGCCTCTATTTTTCTATCGTAGATTATTAATTGGAAGATCTCGACCGTCCATTCTGAGCAGATAAGTTTGGATCCTATATAAATATTCTTTTATATAGGTAAGCTGGGCTCCAACTTACGACCTTAGGGCTGGTTGCAATATATTATAAACCTTGCACTGTACCCTATGTCCCTATGTAAATATGAGCAACGGTCTAAATATGACTAATCCTTACTAGATGTCTTCGCACCACCGCGAGACGAGTATTTTATGAATTACGCACCTTCGAACGGCTTGAATCTTTTGATGGGCATGTCTTTATGATTGAGCAATATCTATGATATTGGAGGTTTAGTCACCTAAATGGTTTGACTAAAAAAGTCTCTGATGGCTTAAAATATGGCAGTCCTAAAGTGCCATTTGTTCAAGAGCTGTGAGTTCTCATTAGGGGTGGAAAAAATTTGAAAAATTGAGAACCAAATCGAAATCAATTTGGGTTCCATTCAGTATCTGTTTTGGCTCCCAAAAATTGAAAAACCGATATAGTAGGAAGAGAATATCGATAAAAATTTGAAAAAATCGATAAAAGCTGTTAATCTCTTAAAAAAAAAAAAAAAAAAAAACTGAACCGACTGAAACCGATATGAATCGGCTCGGTTTAGTATCAGTTTTATTTTTTGGTAAACAGTTTACTGAAACCGATAAGTTTCGGTTTTGGCCAAACTGATACCGAAACCGAAATCAGGCATACTGAATTTCCACCCCTAGCTCTCATTGAGCCTTATGGGTACGTCATATGAACGTCAGACGAGGCAATATATATTGGATATCGAATTAATTCATATATTTCACCATCATCACGTGCATAATACTGGGTTTTAGCAAGAAATACCACACTGATGGAAAGGGGAGGGTCCCCTTTTCTATCTTATAGCCATCTACTCATATAATTGCCCATTTGAATAGTGTGAACTGAGAACCCAAAAGCTAACTTTAACCTTACAGTGCTCATCGCCTTTGCACCATTTCTAAATACTTTATTAAATATTAAATAGGCATTTCCATGTTCCAGCATCACAGGCAAATATTTTATGTGCTCTTTTGTTCTACTTGTTAGAAGGTAAGATACCCACCCTTTCTTTGGGAGAGATGATATATACTATATTACATTATTTCCCTTGAAATGGAATCGGAGTTAAAATTAGAATCGTCAATTAACTTAATATAGGCATTTTGGTTATAATTTTATCAAAAGTTTTAAAATCAAAAATCACTTACTTACCTTAAGTGTGAGCCATAAAAATCATAAAAGAATAAGGAGGGTTAAAGTGTGTTGAACAATCATTGAGATCAAACACCCTTTATATTTATAGTTAATGAGTCATTCTCATTAAGGACTTAAATTATTAATTATATTGTGATTGGAAATCATAATCATATCCTAAATAAAAACTTAATTATTAGTTGTTTATTCTTTGAAATTCACCGAATTAGCAACTATTATATCTCAAAATTGATCTTACACCATTCACCGGTCAACGGATTGACCACAAAAATAGAAACTTCTAGCAATCTTCCACTTGACCACACTATGTCAATAAATTTCCGATTATTAAATGCTAGCTAATCTTCTTTGAATGACAAATCCAAATCAATCTTAATCAAAGTATTTATAATTAGTCTGATTCAGTGAGAATGACAACTTATAGTTTTATGATCAAAATTTTCTAAATATAGATTATTTCTAGCAAACTCATGCTCTTGATAGCTCATTTCTTATTAGTCTTCGTGAGTTTTTCTTTAACGCAATCTATACAAGTATTGAGTCAGAGAAATCGAGTTTAACAATTATATTATCTTTAATTAACCTCTCCATTCTATCTTTATATATATGGGCTAAACGTTTATGCCATAAAATGGAGGAGTTATCGATTTCGATTCTTACTAACTTTATCATTTGTATGCATAGGAACTAAAAATTAGACATAAGATGAATCAAAATTCAATTTATAAAGATTGCTCACTAGTGAGCTACCATCCACGATATCAGAATCAAATAATAGAATAAAAATATTATGTCCAAAGTTAAATTCAAAATCTAATTAATCTAATTTAGAAATTGATATAAGGTTTCTAGTAATATTTATAATGTAAATAGTATCAACTAAATCTAAAATGAAATCACTATCTAAAATAAGACGGAGAGTCCCAATAGCCTTTACGTCTATTTCTACTCCATTTTCGAGTTTGATGGTCCGTTCACCTTTATTTAACTTTCTAGTGGATCGAAATCTATGCATTAAATTACTTATGTGAATAGTTGTACCAGAATTTATCTACTGAGTATTGTCTGAAGCATAAATATAAAGTGATTCAAAACACACAATGATCAAGTAATTACTTTTCTTAGCTAGTCAATCTCTTTATTTCTGACAATCATTCTTGATGTGTCTATTTTTCTTATAGAAGTGACACTAGATGCCAGAAATAAATCAGTTAACTTCTCGTTGTTTGGTTCCCGGTTGAGAAGCTTTTACGTTTCTTCATTTATATGATATTTTCTTTCTCTTGAAATTTTTTTTTGACGGTCTAAAATTTGTGTAATGAGTACTTTCAGATTTTTCAGCCCTAAGTCTTTATTCTTTTTAGACACAGTGAACGATTAGCTCGTTCATCGTTCATTTCTCTTTCTTCGTTTTATAATTAATTTTAAACGAGTCAAATTGTGCAGGAAGAGAAGTCATGATGAAGTGAATACGATAATCCTCATAAAAGTCTGTGTCCATTTCTTTCAATTGAGTCGTCATGCCACTCATTCTCATAATGTGCTCCCGTACGCCACTATGACAATTATATTTCATGGTTCTCATTTTAACAATAAGACTACTGACAAATTCTTCGAAGTCCCCTGAAATTATTCATAAATGACTTGCATGTATTTCTTTGCATTGTGCGAGTCGGGAATACTTTCTGGATCGCATCAGTAATGAAACTCTTTATGATCATAAGACTCATACGATTTGATCTATCTCATTTTTTCAAATCCGTATTGTTCACTTTCAGATCCTCAGCTGAGACATCGACAGTGAGTACCATTGATTTATCAAATCGTATAGTATAGTCAAGATCCATGCAGCTTAGAACAATTTGGACTTGTTCTTTCTATTTGCCATAGTTTGAGTCATTCAAAGATTCAGTTCCACCAATCATAATAGTAATAGAAAATAGGTTCAATGTTATACAATAATTAAAGATTTTATTATATCCACATACAATTATAGTAATTATCAATTCCATAATATTATATTTATAGTATTTTACGCATGAATTAAATTATGTCAAGGAATATAATAACAATAAAACTAATGCGATTTTATTAAGAAGCAATTTGTATCATTATGACCCTTCATTGGGTTGAGTCATAACATACTAGCCACTTCTTCAATCTATATTATTGATTGTAATACTAATTGTATCGTTATGACCCTCCGTTGGGTCAAATCACAACATACTAGCAGTACTCACACACAAAATCATGAATAGTAAAATATAATAATTTCACAATATTAGGTGATTCATCACTGTTGAGCAGAAGTAATCTCTTAAGTTGTGATGTCAACGATTACTACACACTTTCATTGACTTTATAACACGATCTTTTACAAAAATAAATTTCACTTTTAAAATCACAGCACTAGGAAGAATTCTTCCAAGTTATGTTTTTTATTTGGGTTTAATAATATTTTAGATAGTCATAAAAGTGAATAAAAATAAAAATAAAAAAATATAATGAAAGAATAACTTTAATATTGGCTTGGAAAGCCATTGTTTTTCTTAGATATATATGCTGGTGGTGCCTAATCAAGTGTAAATGGTCTCTCTCAAATGTAGTATTTATACATAATGTCACCTCACATGTTTCCCCATTAAATTATTGGGTACCCTAAGTTTAGCCCCCCCATAGTGGGCGATCAAGAAAACTAATGATAATGGTTTAAACTATGACATAAATCATAATCTCTGATACCAACAGTTAAAATTAAAGTTGTTCTAATCAACTCAATATAGAGATTTTGGCTATGATTTTATCAAAGCTTTAAAATAAAAAATTACTAACTAACCATGGGTGTGGGCCATGAAAATTATGAAAGATGGGTTACCGCTTGGATCCTCAACAATCTCATCGTTCTCAATACCTTTGAGCATAATAGGGATGCCTTTGCTAATAAGGAGGGTTGAAGTGTGTTGAGTAATTGTTGGGACCAAGCATCCCTTATATTTATAGTCAATGAGTCATTCTCATTAAGGACTTAAATTATTAATTATATTGTGATTGAAAATCACAATCATACCTTAAATAAAAACTTTATTATTAGTTACTTATTTTCTCAAGTTCACCGAATTAGCAACTATTACATCTCAAGATTGTTCTTACACCATTTATCGGTCAACGGATTGACCATAGTGCGGTCACCAAAATAGAAACTTCTAACAATCGAAAACGTGAAGATGTCTGATTCCAAACACAGATGACTTGATTATTTTATCAAAGTCTAAGATGATCGAGCCCTCAATCTCTGACTGTGTTCTTTGATCCAGACAGTTGAATCAATGGTCCGCTGATGGGGATAAATAAGAGTTATTGATATCTAAAGACACTATATTAAAAAATATCATCACTTTATTAATAATTAGTGGAAGCTTTTAAGGACCTTGAAATTTATTTATTTATTTATTTATTTACTTTTTTTTTTTTTTTTTTCTATACACCCATTCAACCAATATAATCTCGAGAATCAAGGAGCAAACACACGCATACACGTGTGATATTTGCATAGTAGTGCGAGGGACACCAACTATAGTAATAAAGGTTAACTAACAGAACCCAACCCACATGTTGGGAGTATAAAGGTAGCAAACAGGTGTAGAGGAAGAGAATCAAATCCACGACTTATGCCTACCAACTGGGCTAATACCTCTTTGGTACGGGCCTTGAAATTGATTGCATGTACAAACTATTCTCCTAGAAAGGACGCTGTTTTGGGCTGCTAAGAACTGAATTTAGAAGGAATGCTTACCCAATTTTTTTGGGTACCAGTATTTGCAATTGAATATTCGGTAAGGGCAATCAAGATATTTCACTATGACTGTTGTCGACTGTACTAAATCAGACGATCGAGATTATTCTTAATCTCGATCTTCCACACATTAAATCTTGAGATCATGACATACCTATCAAACAACTAAACGGTGGTTCCAACTTGCACACATGCCCAACATGACTCAGATCCCCATGGTATGAATCAAGTCCGTCAACAGTAGGGGTCTCACTGAGCTGAAGCCTGGCCCTTTATGAGCTAGGTATGGGCTGCACTTTTATGCCCATTTAATAAACGGGCTGGGTCAGGCTAGGCTGAATATATAAATGGGTCAGGCTTGGGCATTTAGAGTCAAGCTCGCTGGCCTGCTATACCGTAGAGCTTTGGCTTGGCTAGGCCTGACCTGAATATAATATATATATATATATATATACACACCTGTTTCATTATATATATTAGTCAATATTAATGAAATTGTTATATTATCCTCATTTTAATTCATTATTGTTTTAAAATAAGGGTATATTAGGTAATTACCTTAACTACATTTGCTCCAAAGGGTTGGATGGGCTCATCTCCGGCCCAAATTCACCCTAAAAAAGATTTAAAAAGTGGCGTGAATGGAATTATGTCGGGCCAGACCCAGCACGGCCCGAACAAAGCCTGATTGTGTGATGGGCTGGATATTACTTGGGCTGGGCATGGACTATGTTATTATTTAGTTTGACAGGCCCGGCCTGAATAATAAATGGCCGGCATTGGCCAATCATTTCGGACCATTTAAGGCCCGGTTCAAGCTTTTTTTCATTTTCTCACGAGCTTTAATACAGAAATGGTCCCACTGGCAAAAAGCACGAGTTTTTGTTTTTTTTTAATATTTGTTTTTTCGTTTTGTGATTTTTTTTCCTCTTGTATTGGGTGGGACTATAGATTAGCCGGGTTCACCCAACGAGAAAGTTGACCAACCCGACCTGCACCATCGGCTGGAGCAAGGTAGGGCTGCGTATGGGCTGGGTTGACCCAATAGGCCATAGGTCGAGCAACCCGGCCTGCCACGGGTCAGTTTTGGGTCCCAATATGGGCCACATCTGGTTATATTGGGTTGGATATCTGGACCCGTTGATTACCTTACTCTCTACCTTATATACTAACTCAATTTGGTGCAATGCAACCGGACCAACCCAAGCCTTTTCTATTTGGGTTAGGGTTGGGAGAGCCCGGGGCCGAACCTAGCTCATTTGTGGCCCAACATGCTAGGTGCATAGTCCCCCGCGTCAAGGCCAGTCCACCCTTGGAGAGCTGCATGCAAAGATATAGACGGGTCTAAATCCGTGAAAGGCGGCTTTTGACTAGTTTATTGGTCACTGAATTCCAGCTACAAAATCTCGGTTCTTTTTTGAATGGGCCACCCCAACCCATATGGTCCAAAGCAGAAAAAACAACCTCATGGAAATCGGGGTTTGGTCAGGTCCTACTAAGAAGGACCCTACATCGGGTTCTACTTTTTCTCACAAAGATTAGAGATATGAGTTGGGGTCCAAATCGTGGACGGTAATAAATGCTTGTGAAAAATTAAACTAAGGGAGAAAACGTGTGAAAATTTGTGAGAGAAATTAAAGGAGTAAGAGAGAGAAACTGATGTGGAGGAAAGAGAAAGGAGAGATTCAATCGTCTCTCAAAAATTTTCTTTATCCTTTCAATAAATAGCAGCTTTATTTTGGGTAGGCAAAAGAAAATAAATTAAACTTTTCTTCTTTATTCGAATGAAATAACAGTCTTATTTTGAGTAAAATTTTAGACAAAAAAAAAAAAAATATTAACTATAATTTTTCGAGAAGGAAAAAAAAAATCAAAGGAACACCCATGAGCAAGGCATCAAAAATCGGCCGATACCGATACGTATCGGTTTTCGGCCAAACCGATACGTATCAGTATCCCGTATTGCTATCACCGATACATATTGATCGATACGGGACCGTATCGTCCTGTATCGGTCAATACATATTGGGTTTCAGTCGATACGCATCGGTTTTGACCGAGATTTTAATTGTTTTTTTTATTGGTCGATATGTATTGGTATCGGCCGATTCGTATCGGCCTCGGGCAATACCTGATACCAATACCAATTTCAGTGGAGGGTCATTTCGGATAAATTTTGGAAACTTTCGAAAAATTATCCGAAAAATAAGTTTTAATATCTATAGATCGTTTCGAAAAAAAACGTTGTGTGCGCAATCACCCACTATGAAACAAGATTTTTCTTTATTATTTTTCTTGAAAAATAGTAGTCAATATTTTTTTTTTACTAAAATCTTACCTAAAATAAGGCTGCTATTTCGTTAGAATAAAAACAAAAATTTTAATTTTAATTTTTTTTTTACCTAAAATCTTATCCAAAATAAAACTGCTATTTTGTTAAAAGGAAGAAATTTTTTGAGAGAATATCTCCTTTCTCTCTCCTCCACGTTAGTTTTACTCTCTTTATTCTTTTAATTTCTCTCACAAGTTACAATATGTTTCTATTACTCCTTTAATTTCTCTCACAAGCATTTATTACCTTTCACCCCATGGAGATGGTATTTTGTTCCTATCTTTTGCAATAGAGATCCGCATATTAGCCCTTCAAATCAGAAGGCTTAGATGGCATTGGTCCCAAAAGGGAGCCATTACTTGCACTCTGAAACTTGGCCCTTGCACCGAAGTTAAAGAAAGACTTGATATTTTAGGGACATGTGACGATGACAATACAATTTGGGCCTTCCGATTTGAAATTCATGATCTAGAAATATTTAGTACATAAGAATGGATAAAAACATGATATTTATCATATGATTTATTATAGTCAATTGTTGATTTATTATAGCCTTTGACTATACTTAATCACATGACGAAGATTATGTTTCATGCAAATTTTTTGCACTTAATATCTTTAAATCATAGCCCTTAATTAAAGGTTTTAGATGGTGTTTTCAAATAGTAGAGGTCACCAAACTTGCAAGTCTTTGTTTTAAATTCGGTATAAATGCCAAATTTCTGAGTACAAGTAATGACTCCTAAAAATATCATGCCTTACTTTAAAACTATGTGCAATGGCTAATTTCTCGTGTGCAAATAATGGCTCCGTTAAAGATTTTAGGTTGGGTACCATTGTTCGGCCCATCAGATTTACAAAGCGCCTACATTAGAAACCCCTTGAACCTACATTACAAAGCGCCAACAGATTTACAAAGCGCCTACATTAGAAACCCTTTGAACCTGGTTGATTGCTTGGAATCATACAATGGAGATTGCTATCGTTTTCACTCATTTCTTCCATAAAATGGATCTTGAGACCATGAGCATGATCAACTTTTTTATTCCACATGGCATTGATCCCTAAAAAGTGGCAGAGAGTACTCTCAAACATGATTTTATGATCCTATTTTTGAAATTTGTGTCATGTGAAATAAAAAACTTATTATCTAATGATAAAATTATGGTCTCAAGATTCTTTGTGGGAAAGATTGGAGTGAAAAATGATATCTATCATCTGATTCTAAGCAATCAATGGATTTCAGATGCAAGCGCCTTCAGTAATCGTGCAAGTAGGAACAGAGGTGGCCTAGGTTTAAATGGGACACTTGTATGGCATCATTGGCATCATTGTTTGTACTTGATACAAACAGCAAATAAATTCACTGTTGATCAGATAATATCTATGGATAAGGCAAAATTTCAATGCTTATCTGAATATATAAAATATAAGTATAGGGAGTTATGACTATGGAATCTGGTCTAATATTTCGGTTTTATACTTTTTATCTGTATTGCAGCATCCGATGTTGATGAGAATATTATTTGAATGGCTATTCCTTATTAGTTATTAGTTTATATGTTTGGATCTCAGTTACCGATGATGGGCAACAATTGAGACGGCTCTGGCTAATTGAAATAGCTCCTGAAAAAAAAGAAAAAAAATAACCAAACACCTTACAGCAGTAATTAGGGAAGACAGATTAAAAAAATATGGTATCTCAAAGCTAATCAATCTAACAGGGACTTTTCCAAAAATAAAAACAAAAAAAATCTAACAAAGCGCCTACGTTTGAAACACCCTAAAATCGTTGACTGCTATAAATCAGATAATTTAGATTATTTTTTACCTCAATCTTCTACACATGGATCTTGAGATTGTGAATGTACCATCAGAAGGTCTCTTTTTAGTCCACTTGATATAAATCGACAAAAACATAGAGCAACTACTTGCACATGAGACAAGATTCCATATGACATATATCACGCTCAAACAAGATTTTTTACCATTTGAAATAAAAGAAGACCTTCTAATGGTACGCTCATGGTCTAAAGATCCTTCATGTGGAAGATTGTTGTGCGAACGATCTAGATTATCTCCTTCGAAACAATCAACGAGTTTCATGAAATTTCGAATGTAAGCGCCACAATATTTGGGTAGGCACAAATAGAGCTATCCTTTAGGAAGCATCATCCGTTATGATTTGATTATCTAGGATAAAGGGCCTTCTAACATTTGTTCAATTATTTTAGTTGCACATTAGCTTATGCTAATCACATTCATATTAATAAAAGATTATTCTTTTTTATTATTAATTTTTGTTTGTTTTTGTTGTGGTCCTTGTGGCTCATAGAAATCCCAAATATGTATTATTTTTAATGCATTCATGGAGTGGATTGTCTTACGTAAGGCCAGTAGGGTTGTGCTAGATCATCATGCTATTAGCCTGCCTAGCCCGGCTTTAAAATCTTAGGGCTAGGTTTTAAAAATAGGGTAACACTGCAAGGCTAGGGTCTCGAAACCAAAAGTCAGCTCTCCGTCGGGCTGGGTAAGGGTCGAAGAGGTTGAATCCAGTGGGCCTAGTCTGGTCAGTGTGTCTCCTTTATATCTTGGATAGTTGTTGGGAATTTTTTATTTTATGGCTAGTTGTAAAGATGTTTTGATAGTTTTAATATTTACAAAAAGAGATCTAGGATTTTCTTTTCCTTCCTTGGAGCTATCTTTCTCTACTTTTATAGCCCAAAGCCAACTTAAGCACGCCCCAACTCACCTGTTTAAGGCTGGGCTGGGCTGGGGTTGGACATATATCCTAAGTAAAGGTCAGGCTAGGGCCTAGCCTTGGTCCCTAAGCCGGGCTAGGTTTAAAATTTCATCCCTAACCCGAGCCATTAACAGCCGTACTAGGTAGATGAGGCGCGTCCCAAAACGGGCCAATTGCCAAATACAAACTTCTAACGATTTGTAAATGAAGTTGTTTTCAATGAGCATTAAAGGCAATGGGTGGCACGCTATGCACCGTGTGGATCTTGAGATGCCACGGATCTCAATGCTTTATAAAGTCTACACACGCACGTGCCAACCTCTCATTGTCAATGATCAGCTATCCTTTATCCTTTTCTTTTGTGGGCAAGTTCTTTAGAAATACCGTTTATGGGAGATAAAGATAATTTTATTTAGGATACCTTTATTTGCATCAACTTTTTCTTTTCTTTCATTTTTTTAATGGATTCGTCATGTCGCAAAGACTTCTTTGGCAAATCGCAAAGACTTCTTTTTCAAGAGCATTTCAGATAAGCTTCAAATGGATTTCAACAAGGGTTTTAAAAGGCTTTTCAAATTGGTTCCAAGTTGGTTTCAAAAGGGTGTTGGTTTCAGCTGAGTTTCTAGAAGGTTTCATATATTTCATTTTAGAAAAAGAATAAGAAGAAGTGAGTGCACCATTGAAATTAGTGAGTTATACGACTCACCGAAAATGAGAAGAAGTCGGTTCTGTATTACTCGCTCAAGTTGAGGAAGGAGTGGGAGCCTTTAAAGATTGTTCAAAAAGTAGGTTGGGGCAAACAAAATTAAAAAAAGCAGAGGCCTGTTTTTCAATCCGTGCAAAGGTTGGTGCTTTTCAAAATTTGGTGGGTGCAAATAAAGGTACTCTTTTATTTAAGAGATAATGCCTACGGATTAAGAGATAATGTCTACCGGCTTACATTTAAATGATCTTATACGATAAGATATTTATCTCACACTTTCTCAATATATATATATATATATATATATATATATATATATATATATATATATAGGGAGCCGCCACGTGCCGTATATATTAAAAAAATATATAGAAAAAACTTTTTAAACTCATAAGTGAAAGTTTGACGGATTTTATTGGTCCACATTTTACGGTTCAAAAAACATACGCTGAAAATGAGTTTTCAAATTTATTTTTTTTCAAAGATGATCTAAGCAATGCACCCGAGCTCCACGTGACATCAAAACAATATATTGGCTACCATGTAGAGCTCCACGTGGAAGCTTGGAGGACGGTGACAGTCCTCCATGGGAGGACGGAGGATTTAGCATTATGAGATGCAAGGCACATATGTGATCAATCTAAATTGTCCAAATGACAATCTATCATTGGAGCATGTCTCAGCCCAAAGAAACCTACCCTATAAGTGAAGGTGAAGCAACCAAATGATGAAATTTAATATTAGCTGTTAAATCTAAAACAACGGTTGCTATTATAGTGACGGTGAATCAACTGAATGATGAAATTTAATATTAGCTGGTAAATCCGAAACAATGGTTGCTATTATAGTCCACAGATTGGATGCTTTAAATCTCCCTAAACTGCATATTTGGGACTGTAGTACATCAAGCTATGATCTGACACTTTGGCGATATGGATCACAAACATCTTAAACCATTGATGGTGTATAATTATTTAATCACTATTTTAATTTTTAAATGATAGTCGGGAGAGTAGATCCTTTATTTAAGGGATATTGATCTAAATACCAAATGGTGTATAAACGTTCTTCCACCGTTAAATTAGTAATATTGTTCGCACACGTATCATTGAAGTGTTATGACATGTGACGCGCATTTATGATCAATTTACATTGCCCAGGTGACAATCTATCATTAGAAAATGCTTTAGCTAAAGAGTCATGCCTATAAGTGGATGTGAACCATCCGATTCATAAACTATAATATCAGCCATTAAAATTATGCACAACGATTGATAATAAAGTGTACAAATTAAATGGTTCAAAACTCTCAAAAACTGTTATTTATGGCCCATTACCTTTCAATTCATAATATATCACTTTGACAGAATGGATTGCTCAAATCTTAAACCATGGAAGATATGCGATCAGGTTAGAAGTAGGTTTTGATGTTGGTGCGCCGTGCACGACATGCTCTATCGGCACTTTTCTCAAAGCTACATGGCACATGCATACGGCCTGCACTTACAGGTTGTGCACCATGTAGGAGCTCTTCATTGCTTTAGCGTTATCCCATTTGTACTTGTATACAACTTAAGCATCTTTCTTCTCAATCCGGGATTGCTTTGAATCAGACGATTAAAATCAATTTTTGCCTCCATCAAATGTTTAGATCATGGCCTACCACCAGATGGTCCCTTACTCATTCCATGTGGCATACGTCCCAAAATGTGAATGTAAATCATGTTTGATGTTATGCTTATAATGACATTCACTTTCTGAGATGTGTGCCATGCAGAATTAACATTTAACCATTTGATGGTAAGACCACGATCTGAAGATCTATTGTGTGAAGGATTAAGATGAAAAATAATCTCCATTGTCTGATTGAAAGCAATCAACGATTTTAACACTTGAAAATTGGATTGAGATTTCAAGAGTTCAAAAGAAAGAATCTCAAATTGTAATCAAATTGTTAAAAAAGGTAACCATGCATTGTGCAATTGTTAAGGATATGCGCCATTGAAGAGGAAGTGGGCCATTTAGATATTAGGCATTGATTTAAGGGCTTTTTACAAAACAAAACAAAGCCCTAAGTCATTTTTTATCACAAAAAAATATCAAATGCCCTTTTTTCTTTCGAAACAGCGCCTTCACGTATTTGAAAGAGGTAGTCATACATATCAACCCACGTAGGACACTGATTAATTTTAATGAATAATTATAATGTTGCCTTTCCCAATAAATTCCTTTTTTTTTTTCTTTTTTTATATTAAGCATTCGACACGTGTATGGAGAATGCGTACGAATACGAGCCTGTATGGGACACATTTTTATAATTAAAAAAAAAATTGACCTTTTTTGTAATAAATTGTTGGACATTTTGATGTATAGTGTTAAATATCATCTTTCACAATCAAAGTAAGTTTTTCTTACTAAATGATCTTATACCACGGAAGTATGTTTTTTACTATATGGTATGTGGTGCCCATCAACCATCAATCTAAATCGTTAAGTGACAGTCCATCATTGACACATATCTAAGTTAGTGAACCACGCTTATCAGAGGATTAAAAGCATATAATTGGGATTTGGGAGCCTTTAATATTAATCATTAAAAAAATATGCATAAGAGTCCATATTTGCATGCATAGATTGAATGGGCAATGGTCAGGTCCAACTAAGTAAAATCGGATTTCCAGTCCTAACCCATTGGAAATAAGAGAATCTTGACTGCATGTCATGCTATAAAAAATGAAAACCAAAAAAATCAAGATTCTCTTATTTCCAAGGGCAACAGATGGGATAGAATGGTCAGGTCCAATCAAGTAGAACCCGATTTCTAGTCCTACCCAATCTGCTACAATTGGAAATAGGAGAATCTTGACTGCATGTCATGCTATATAAAGTGAAAATAAAAAAAGTAATGATTCTCTTATTTCCAAGGGCAACAGATGAGATAGAATTGGAAATCCGATTCTAATGGTAGGACCCAACCATTGCCCAGATTGAATGGTTTATATTAGCCAATATAACGAAGATTTTTAAGCCCACTCTACTTCAATATGTGAGCCATTATCCTTAACATGTAGGTCATGGTGATCTCTTCGTAACTCTTTATATATGTTGGAATAAAGGATAAGTGCATCAAAACACTATTCAGAGTCTCCTATGACCACCATTAGGAGTGAGTGGTTATCCAACTATGGCACATGCGCCAACGATTCTGAAAACAATATTGTCATGCCTGACAGCTTGAGAATTACATTCACACCTTCTAGCAGGATAGGGGTCCTACGCCACAGGGGGTCATAGAGAATTAATCCAATAATTGGTTTAAATAAATAGGAAAATTATTAATGCTGGACAGTTTTGGATGGACAGTATTACAGGCAGTTTATGTGGCATGTCGTGACTGGCTGCAATTGCAGTAGGGTCAGTCATACACAGTGTTATCTATCGTATAACACTATATAACACCGTCCAAATAAATATCCCACATAATGGCCGTCCACCTGTTTTTCTATCTTTCAACGTGTGATAGTGATTGTACAAAATCATATGTTTAGCTTTATGGGTTGATTCTGGTTTCTTCATAGAGGGTCTGGTGAACTTATGCCCAGCCCGCCCAACTCAAATGGGAAAATGTCTAGAGCCTGAGCTAAAAGCGATTCTTTCCTTCCCCTTTCTGATATGAAGCATTTTAGGTGGGGACGATGACACGCACCGCCCATGTTAGGAACAAAATTGGGACAACAACTTAAGCTCAAAATCGAACAATATCTTTTCGAATCAGGTCAGGGTCTAAGCCCACACTTTACAGTGTTGGAGATGATTTTCCGTACATGTAATAGTAATGACTATAAACTTTCCTTGATTCCTTACCTTCATCGGCTTTGGGGAATCTAACTGACTAGTAGAGGACCGTTTACGAACACAATTACCTTTGTTTTTAGCTATTGTGCAATAGGATTCACTAAAATCGACTAATTAATCTTGGATATTAGATAATGTGTAGGGTTTGTTGGGAGACGTATGAAATTAAGATTAACATGGTGGTTATGGTGGTTTTTTTTATCTCATGTAAACGTGGAAACCAAATTGCCGCTATCTCGGTATCCGTGTGAGCGTGGGAACATTTGGTAGTAGTCTATTTATACACTCTTAAACAATTAGTAAATAATATATCAAAATTTTCACAATATAATCTCCCGTGAAGTCTCTCATCTCTTTCAAATCTTATTTTTATTTTTTTTTCATTTTAGGATTCCTATATGGTATCAGAGAAATAATGGCATACAACTTTCTTTTCACCAATCAAACAGGTGATGACTAATAACGAGCACGATCAGACGTTTCCTTTCACCAATCAAACGTTCCTTCTTCAAAGGAACATACGATTGCGGAAAGATATTAGATAATGTGTAGGGTTTGTTGAGAGATGTATGTAATTGATTTTAAGTTAAAGATTAAGATTATGGTTGTGATGGTTATCTTTATCTCATGAAAACGTGAAAATGGTATTGCGATTATCTTTATTATTCATGTGAACATGATAATACTTTGTAATAGTCTATTTATAGACTCCTAAACAATTAGTAAAGAATATATCAAGATTTTTACAATGCAGGCTCTCGTAAAGTCTCTATTCTCTTTCTAATCTTATTCTTATTTCTTCTTTATTTTAAGATTTTTATATTAGTCATTTGGTAGGGGCTTAATTCAAAGTCAAACTCAATTACAAAAAGTGAAACTATGGGACCACTGTGGCAAAAAAGATAAATTTTAGAAGACCATAGTTTTAGAATCTAACTTAAAGATAAATTTTAGAAGATCATAATTTTAGAATCTCACTTAAAGATTGACTGGTTGACAATTGGGCGGCGTGAATGGTCATTGGTCAGTCCCCATAAACCAATTTAATTTTTTTTGTTTTGATGAATAAACCAATTTAAATTTTACAAGGGTTTTCGGAGAGATTGCCCTCCAGCCTACCGTTCCTACAAGCTCTTAATCCGACTTTCACATTTTTTGGAGCTCAGGGCTATAGATAATTGTAGGTGCTAACTTCCAATGCAATTATGCTCTAAAACAAATAAGAAAGCAATAATCTCCTAATGTGGCTCCATTCATCCTTTTTAATTATAATTATTTTTTATTTTAATTTTTGAGATTGCGTCTGGCAACACTCCCGGTTTGACGCAATACTCCCGGTTCGGAGAAGCGCTCAAGCTTAGCACGCTAAGCATGTTTGGTAATCACCCAAAGAGCTGATAGGGAGCTGAATACCTCTGCAGACGGGTCCATGCATGACAGTAGTTTTGTGGGAGCGGCCTGTGAGTCCCGTTGCCAAACACATTACAAAATACAAAGATTGATACACACCAACACCTTAAGATGATCACCTTTACAAACAACCTTTTCTCTTAAGGCCTGGACATCCATAAAAGTCAGCTTTTGACTAGATTATTGTGATGAAAAGGTTCTTCATAAACTAAAGGGTACACTTTATTTTCAGCCCAAGATTCTTCCCTCTCAACCCGTAATTCACGCGTTTAAATTGATGATTGCTTTGAATTAGACAATATAAATCGTTTTCCATCCAATCTTTGCCATAATAGATCTTGAGATTATGGCCCTACTATCAAAGGTTAGATTTTGGTTACAAGTGACACACATCCCAAAAAGTGATCCGAGAACCACATTTTGATATATATCATGATCATGTTTATAATGTGTGCCATGTGTAATCAAACTCTAACTATCATATGCTACTTGCTAGGCTTATGATCTCAAGATCAACTTTGTCAAAGATTGGAACAGGAAAAGATATCTATAGTCTAATTCAAAGTAGTCAATAGCTTAAGCATGAGAACTGTGGGTGCGAGGTAAAAGAATCATGGATTGTAAGGTACCTTAACCGAAATGTTATATAGATATCGGGGATCTTGGATTGTACCGTACATTAAACGAAATGTTATATAGATATCGGCCATTAATCCTTATTAAATGCTTAAAATCATAGGATAAGGCTTATCCTATGATTCTTATTAAATGGTTACTTTATGCATATTAATAGGCTTCATAAATCATAGGCATTATTTTTTGAGTATCTTTCCATGCACCCACGGAATCTTTGAGTTTACCCATGCTCAAACTTATTGATTGCTTGAAATATGATGATGCAAATCATTTTTTACCCCAATATTTCATATGTTGCATTTTGAGATTATTCTCATATCATCTACTTTTGATGTTTATTTAAATTGGTCTCCATTTTCAAAAAATTACCTTAATATCATGTGAAACTCATCACACTCAAATATGATAACTTTTTGGGATGTGAATCACATGAAATAAAAAACATATAATATAATAGCACACTAATAATCGCAAGATCCATTATATGAAAGATTGGAATGAATAACGATTTTCATGTGGGATTTAACTCAGTGAATAGATTTCATCTTGGGTGAATTTAAAGATTTGGTGGGTACTATAAAGGTTCTCTTACTCTCGTTTTTTAACTCTTCATAAACAAAGAGAAGAAACAATTGAGGCGACGCTTACTAACCACAGATTTCGTGGTCCTTGCTTTTCGTAGAAGTCAACATTTGATGAATTTAGGTGCCCAAATGATGCTTCATAACCTGCTGGGGCTGTGAGGAGAGTCCATCTAACGTATAACATGACAGCAATGAGCCAAATTCCACCATAAGATATTAAGATCTCTAAAGCCTTTACTAAAGTTCCCACTCTCAAAATATCAAGAACAAATAACACTTATCCTAATAAGTTGACTGCCTCCCCCCGCCCCAATTTTCCTTGTGTTCATTCACCGGGAAACTGTTTTTGTCTTTTTATTAGAGCCACTTCTTAAATGAGATGACACGTGTCGATTGTCAACCCCTCTGGAGAAATCGTGGCCGTCCTGTCGAACCTTATCGTGGGCCCCATCTGTCATAAATTATAATCATTTATAATCTCCAATTTGGCAATTTGGGATAAGGTTTTGTTCGGTGGGTCCCACTCCCTGGCCTTGCCGACACGTAAGCGTTTTTAGCTTGTGCTTGTGCAGTACAGCTGTAAGAACTAGCCCGATATGCCGGTATCGTGAATATTTATTATTTTAGCAAAGATCCCGATATATCGTCCATACGATATATACCTGTATTAAATGAATGCTATTAAAGAGCGGACATCGAAAGGCAGCAATCTATCATTTCACACATTCCGAAACCTGGACCTACTGCCACGTAGGACTTAACAACTATTTTAAGACGTTAAAAGCGAATACATGTCTGCCACGTGTAACAGAGCACGCGCGAGACAGATAAGCCTTGGACAAGTCAGTGTGGACCCTACCTGGTCCTCGTATCCGCTTCATGATTTCATCGGTCGGCGGACTTCTCAAAGGGCCCCAAAGAGAAAGCCGGAGATGAGATTAGTGGAGCAGAGAGGGGTAAAACTGGCATATAAAATTTAAACAGTTCACTTAGTCTGTAGACTAAAAGATCTCTTGTAAACCGTATGTAAATGTAAACTGTATAATATGTTTTTAGTCTTCTTTTAATAACAGCCACAAATTCTTTGGCGTCATAGAAAAGCCCATTTTTTTTTAAATAATAGCTACAAATTTTTTCGCTTGAGAACGCAGCCACCATATTTGCATGTAACCAACTTTTATAATTTTTCCAAATACTATATATGCTTTACAAGAAATTCTAACTCTAAAGTGTATTATCGGTACTTGCTTATATTTTTTCTGAAAATACCTTCTTGTCTGTTCTATTTACTTCTATATCTCTATCTCTGTAAAAAGACAGTATATATAAACAGTTGAAGCCTTGTGAATGCTGCCATAAAATTAGGGTTTTCAAGTACGAGGACGATTGCAGATCTTTGATTTGGCTTTGTTAGATCCAAATCTCTATCCGTCTTCTTTAATATCTTTGGGAGGTTTGTAATATATTCTTCTATTTTTATTTTATTTTTGCCTTCAATCACACTTTTCAGAAGTTTATTACTTGTTCTTCATTCATGCTTGGTCTTTTCTTTTGGATTTTTTATCTCTAAATTTTATGAACTCAATCTAATTTGATGATTTTGAACCTTTAAAGATGAGAAGCTAACTTTTGTTTCATGGATTGATAGTGTGATAGTAGTTTAATTTTCCACAGAATTGAGACCTTTCTGGTTTATAAACTCTAATTTAAAGATGACATTAAAAAAGTTCCCTAATAAAATGCTAGGGTTTCTCTTGCTCGCCTGAATTTGAAATTCGACTTAGAGATCTTGTTGTTGTTGTTGTTGTTGTTCTAGTTCATCCGTCTCTTACTCTGTTTTTATTTTAATTAGCCAGGGTTTTAGAAACCATCTAGGGTCTCCTTTTGATGTAATTCTCGTTCGTTCTCTACTTAAAAACCGAAAAATACATATAAAAAAAAAGGCGAATTATGGTCTCTAGATCTTACACAAACCTATTAGAGCTTGCCTCCGGCGATGCTCCCTCGTTTGGCCGCCTGAATCGACGGCTTCCCCGTATAATGACCGTCCCAGGCATAATCACCGACATCGATGACGACTCCAATGAAAGCATTTGCTCCAATCCTCCTTCCTCGATTCCACGCGATCGCATCATTATAGTCGCCAACCAACTCCCAATTCACGCCCATCGAAAACCCGATAAAGACGGCTGGAATTTTAGCTGGGACACAGATTTGCTTCTCTGCCAGCTAAAAGATGGCCTCGGCGACGAAGATGTCGACGTCATCTATGTAGGTTGCCTTAGAGCAGAAATACCCCCTAGTGAACAAGATGAGGTCTCCCAAATCCTACTCGACGACTTCAAATGTGTCCCTGCATTTCTGCCTCCAGACCTTTTTTCCCGATACTACCATGGATTCTGCAAACAACAACTATGGCCTCTGTTCCATTACATGTTACCACTATCGCCCGATCTAGGTGGAAGGTTCGATCGCTCCCTGTGGCAGGCTTATGTTTCTGTTAACAAGATTTTTGCCGATAAGATCTTGGAAGTGATCAGTCCCGAAGATGATTTTGTGTGGGTGCATGACTACCATCTTATGGTGCTCCCTACCTTCTTGAGGAAGAGGTTCAATCGGGTGAAGCTTGGGTTCTTTCTACATAGTCCATTCCCCTCGTCGGAGATTTATAAGACGTTGCCCATCAGGGAAGAGCTCTTGCGTGCACTTTTGAACTCTGATCTGATTGGATTCCACACGTTTGATTACGCCCGGCATTTTCTTTCTTGCTGTAGTCGAATGCTTGGGCTCACTTATGAATCAAAGCGGGGTTATATTGGTCTCGAATACTATGGAAGAACAGTTAGCATTAAGATTCTCCCTGTTGGTATCCACATGGGTCAGCTTCAATCTGTTTTGAGCCTTCCAGAAACCGAAGATAAGGTTTCTGAGCTTATTAAGCAGTTTCCTTGCCGGGATCGGATTATGTTGCTTGGCGTCGATGATATGGATATATTCAAGGGTATAAGCCTAAAGCTTTTGGCCATGGAGCAGTTGCTCATTCAGCATCCAGAGTGGCGAGGGAAGGTGGTGTTGGTGCAGATTGCTAATCCAGCTAGGGGCCGAGGAAAAGACGTGGAAGAAGTTCAAGCGGAGACATACTCAACGGTCAAACGGATTAATGAAGCCTTTGGGCAACCGGGGTACAAACCTGTTGTTTTGATTGATAAGCCGCTTCAGTTTTATGAGAGGATAGCTTATTATATAGTGGCTGAGTGTTGTCTTGTCACTGCGGTTAGGGATGGAATGAATCTCATCCCCTACGAGTACATCATTTGCCGCCAAGGGAATGAGAAATTGGATAAGGTCTTGGGTTTGGGTCCTAAGAAGAGCATGTTAGTGGTATCCGAGTTTATTGGGTGTTCGCCATCTCTAAGCGGGGCCATTAGGGTGAACCCGTGGAATATCGATGCTGTGGCTGACGCAATGGACTCTGCCTTGGAAATGGCTGAGCCAGAGAAGCAATTGCGACATGAGAAGCATTATAGGTATGTGAGCACACACGATGTTGGATATTGGGCGCGTAGCTTTTTACAGGATTTACAGAGGACGTGCAGGGATCACATTAGGCGGAGGTGTTGGGGTATTGGGTTTGGATTGGGGTTTAGAGTTGTTGCACTTGATCCTAATTTTAGAAAGCTCTCAATGGAACACATTGTTTCGGCTTATAAGAGAACTAAAACCCGAGCAATCCTTCTAGATTATGATGGTACTTTGATACCACAAGCATCAATTGATAAGAGCCCATCCTCTAAATCAATAGAAATTTTAAACAGCTTATGCAGAGATAATCACAATGTGGTATTTCTTGTTAGTGCGAGAAGCCGCACGACTCTTGGTGAATGGTTTTCTCCTTGCGAAAAGCTGGGAATAGCTGCGGAGCATGGATATTTTCTAAGGTAACATCTAACTTCCATGGTGGCTTTTACCTTTATGAATTGTGTGCTTGATATCGTGCAATTTGAAACTTTTGATGCATGCTTTCCAGGCTGAAGCGGGATGCAGAATGGGAAACATGTGTGCCAGTGGCAGATTGTAGTTGGAAACAGATTGCAGAGCCAGTAATGAAATTGTACACTGAAACTACCGATGGTTCAACCATTGAAGACAAGGAAACCTCATTAGTCTGGTCTTACGAGGACTCAGATCCTGATTTTGGATCTTGCCAAGCTAAGGAGCTTCTTGATCATCTTGAGAGTGTTCTGGCCAACGAACCTGTTTCTGTGAAGAGTGGCCAGCACAACGTGGAGGTGAAGCCACAGGTTTGAAATCCTTTATTCCTTTATCTGGCATCGCTAATTTTATCAGTCTGAAGTTGTTACTAATTAATATTATTTGTTAATTCATTTGTATCGATTGATTGTTACAGGGAGTGAGCAAAGGGCTTGTGGCTGAACGCCTTCTTGCCACAATGCGGGAGAGGGAAATGTTACCAGATTTCGTTCTCTGTATCGGAGATGACAGATCAGACGAAGATATGTTTGGAGTAATCAGCAGCGCTGTGGCAGGTCCTTCTCTATCCCAGATGGCTGAAGTGTTTGCTTGCACGGTTTGCCGTAAGCCCAGTAAGGCCAAGTATTATTTGGACGATGCTGTGGAAGTCGTCAGACTGATGCAGGGCCTAGCTTCTGTTTCTGAGCAAGTGACAAGGATTCAACAAGCCATCTTGTGAAACTTATGCTCCACAGCATAGTGAGGTGCGCTCTTTCTGTTTGATTTGCTCTTTGTTGTAAACTTAAGTTGTCTAGAAGAATAGTCTTTCATTGCTTCTTGTTTATCCCGATGTACATTAATGTAATTTCCTGAGTGACTTTGTTCGATACCTTTCCGGCAGTTGATCTCTATCTAATACACATGCAAATATCTGTTTACACCATATTCTCGACTTTTTCTTAACAGCCATTAGAATTGATGGTATTATTTAGAGTATCAAAGAAAAATTTATACAGTTGAGCATTTTATAAGTCAGTGATTTGCCTAGTTGGTCGGATGCTTTCAGACATTTATGCTTATTTTTTGAACTATTTGAGTCATAACCTGTTTATGGAAGTCTACTACAATTATCCTTTTTTACATGATTTTTGTCTCATCTGCCTGCTTTCTGTCAATACTAGTTCTTCACATCATCAGTTGTCTGCTCTTCCAATTTTGTTTATTTTCCTAGCTAATTTGTCCGCATTTTAGTTATAAATACTCTCTTATTCATGTATCAGTTCTATGTTCTAGCAGTCTCATTTGTGTAGCCACACATGTCGCCTATGTTGTCTTGGGACCCAATCTCATAACTTTTGGAATGTCGAGAATTGAGTTTTTCACATTTTATATGAAAGGAACATGATCATGTTATAGTTGGTATATTTGAAAATAAATCGCTATCAGCTACACTTTCTTCGCATGTTTAGATTCTTGAATTTTACCCATCTCAATCCTTATGATCTCTGATGCCTTCTACCTTAATATCTCTGTGGACCTGTTGATTGTTCTAATTAGTGTACTTTCACTTGGCATAACCCACAGAGTTACCCAGCCTTCAACCATAGGTCATCTACTAGCCAAGTGAGGATGAACTTTTTATTCTTAAAACTGCAATTTTCTTCTCAGATTTAGGAGTGCATGTTGTTGACAGTTGATGGAGCTCTTCCTTTCCCTATGTCGGGAGGAGCTGGTATTAGATACCCAACCTGAGTGCCGATGATGGAACTCAGGTCAATCTGCTTTTGTCGAAGTGATCAAGCCACGGAAGCCCCACTGCCATCTATGAGCAGGCAAATCAGTGGAAGTTCACTTTTGACCTTTCACTAATTTGGTCGTCAAAGTTATCAGCTCTCAACCAAGGTTGTCAGTTTGAAATTGACCCAAGTTCCGATGCTAAGTCATGTCCAAAGTTGCTGTTTTCATATGTTCTATGGTTTCAGAAATTTCTAAGGATCTGTCAACTCTTCTGTTTCATGCATGCATTTTGTGTGTCGTTTCCTCTTTATGGCCTAGTTTGCAAGTGTGTGAAATCCTAGTTCTGTTTTGTAAGGGTACCACTTGTTCTCATGAATGTACTTGCAAACATCCCTGCAGGTTCCGCTTTTTGTTATCATGAATGTACTTGCTAACATCCCTGCAGGTTCTGCTTTTTAGCCATCTTGTGCCTGTAAATATCATCGTTGAAACTTATATGTGGTTTCATTCTGCTAGTTTATCCGTAAGCCATCTTCCCCAATTCGCTTATTTTCTTTAAATTGTGGAGGGTGCTATATGCATATAAGTGCCTCATTCCTGTTGGAGTCCTTTGCTATTAGACTTCCTAGGTATTGTTGAACATGGATAATTTTTTTCTTATTCTAGTCGTCATTTTCGTATTAAAACTGTTATTATTTATGAGCTACAAAACAGTGGATGTTCCTCTCTCTCTCTCTCTCTCTCTCTCTCTCTCTCCTTTTTTCTCTTTTAGATGTTGTGCTTCATTGCTCTTTTATTTTTCCTCACTTTGTCAATTTGTTGATGATAACTTGTATACCATCTGTTTGGGTCAGCTTTGGGAGTCTTATTTCTCCTCTCAATTTAATGTTGTTTCTCACAGTTTCACTCAAAATTCTTGGTTGGTCTTCCCCTATTCCTCATTTGTTATACTTTTATGGTTTCATTTCTTCATAAAGGGGTTATTTCAGGTCTCCCGACTTGCCCTAACAATCTCAAGCGTTGCTCTTTAATTTGCTGCATGAAAGAAAATTTGCCATGCCATTGTTGTTACTACTTATTTAGCTATATATTTATTTTAAGTAAGCTGGATTGATCTGCGACTTTAATGTTGCATCATTGTGCACCGTCCAGTTGACCTACATACCCAACCCTGTGTCATTGAATAAATGCATCAATTGTTCATTTGAAGTGAAGGCGGTAGGCTCGGCAGCATCTCTCGTACTTCTCTTATTTTGCTTTGTTACTATTTCTTTGGTTCCTTTTCCATTTAAATTAAAATTGAATAGGAAATATGTTGCAAGTACTGTTCAATTAATTGTCTCTGCAAGTGTACACAAGCATCCTGCTCACTGTAAGCCGGGGCCTTTCCATTTTGTAAAGCCCTGTCAGCCCATCAAATTGAATGGAGAGACGCTGCTAGATTCAGTGACACAAGACTTTTTGACTTGCTAGGGAGTTATTTCTATTGTGATCTAGGTGGTGAAATGAAGCTCACCGAAGCATTGGAATCGAATGAAAACGTTGGCAGAAAATTTCCGTCTGCTGTTTTCAATTCTTATTATTTTTCCAAGTGGGTGTGATAAAATTTAGACTACAACAAGTTACCCAAATAACCACGTTTGGAATTTGGTTTCTGACTTTTGTAGGTGATGGAAGTTATATAAACAACATATAGTCCATCTTAGTCAAATATGTCACACTCTTAAGGTTTCTTCCATGTCAATAAATATGTGTGTGTGTGCCACGTGGAGCACAGTTGTGTTGTTTAGATCAATTTAAAAAAAAAGAATTTTAAAGCACAAGTCAAGCATGGACTAGTTTCAACGGTCCAAATTTTACTACTAAAGAAAAAAATGGTGAAGATGAGTTTTCAATTTTTTTTTTCCAAGGTTGATCTAAGCAAATGCACCTATGCTCCATGTGCCATCAAAATAGTGTTACGAGTGCCACGTGGGATCTTGGAGGACGCTCACCGCCCTATATATATATATATATATATATATGGACAGCGGTCAGGTGCCCCAACGAGGCATGGAGCTCCACGTGATACCCAAAACACTGTTTTGGTGTCACATGGAGCAAGGTTGTTTCGTTTAGATCATCGTTAAATATTTATTTTTTCAAAAACTCATCTCCCACTTGTTTTTTTCAGCCTTGAAATCTAGATAATTGAAATCAGTCAATGTTTGACTTTTCCCTTAAACAATTTTTTTATTTTTATTTGTTATTTTATAGAATTGATCTAAGCAATCGATGCGAGCTCCTAATGACACCAAAACAGTAGTTTGGGTGGCACATGGAGCTCCACATACACCATCGGGGCACGCTCACCGTGCTCCATTCGGGCAGGCAACCCTTTTCCTCTATATATATATATATATGGTAGGTAAAATCAACTGTTCTGTTTTGCAATCCATATATTCAATGCCATCTTAGCTGTAAAAAAGGTCATTGGAAAGTAGCGTTCGCTAAATTAATGTTAGGAGAGATGTTAACAAGTTTCAGTTGCAGTATTGTTGTTCGTCTGTGGGGAGGCACTTTAAAGAGTTTAGTTGATGGTGGTTGAAGAGGCAAAGATGCTGTAGGTCCCATGTTGAGCACCAAGTGCCATGAGAGTATAAAAGCTTAATATTTGTAAGAGATATTTATCTTAAATAAATTAAATTCAAGAAATAGAAAACCGAGACCAATTGATTAGATTGCGTAATGCCTCTTGGTTCTCGGGTCTGATGGTGTTAAAAAAACTGATTTTTTAGGAAGAAAACTTTCTCTCTAGAGTTGGTATTAGATACACTGTCCATGCACTAATGATCATATCTTGCAACTTACCCAAAAATTTTTTTTAGGGCACCAGTGTTTTTGTACCCATGAAAAGCTCGGTACACCCCACTTCGTATGAGATCTAGAGAAGTTTGGTATTTGTATGATGCGGTGCACACCCCACTAAATTTGGTAGATGCATCCCAGTTCACACGTGCTGATGGGATACCATCGACTATTAGTTGTTGGCGGCTCTCCCCAGACGTGTATATCAGCAATATGTAAACAGGTAGACGTGTCTAAGTAACAACCCAGGTGGAAGAAAGTTATCATTGGATGGTGGAAGTGGTTGTGTGGGTGGAGTGCCATAGTAACAGTGGCTGTAATTGGCCCCTGTTTTAATTGTTAAGTGAGGTTGAGCGGGAATGGTGGCTCAGGGTGGACGTGCAGGTAGAAAGGAGGGTTGGGGGAGGCATTTTTATTTTATTTTATTATTATGATTTTTATTTTTTGGAAAGGGGGGGGGGGTGTTGAACTTGATGGTGATCGGATGGTCGTGGAGAAGATGGTGCTGATGATGGCACGAAGAGGAGATGGTGGCTAGTGAGTGTGGCGATGGTTGTACATAGTGGAGATGGAGAAAAGGACAGTGGCGTGCAAACATAAAAAAAAGAGAAGTGAAATTTAAAGGGTGCAAGTGTGCAACTCCTAATTAATGCCCAACTTATGGGATATATTTACTAGTGGATGGAACCAAGGATCAAAGAACCGACTAGTAAAAAGTCCAAGTAGTATTTTTTTTAAAACTAAGTTAGCATATTCATGCATGTTTATAAGACGACTCCTACACTCACGCACACGCGGAAACGCTTCCCATACGCAAAACAAAAAAAAGCGCTAAGCTCATCGTACCTCTTTACAGCAATCTCTCGAAATTTTAAATAAGGTAACTCTCTCTCCTCCTCTGAGGTTATTGGTCTTGATTAGGGTTCGTTCTTTGTCTATTTGATTTAGTGTTGTTCTTGATATTCAGGTGAAGAGCCTGGATTTTTAAGGCATTTCCTTGATTTGCTCGATTAGAATTTCTTCTGAATTTATGGAAGGAGCTAGAATTAAGGGTTTTTAGGAATTTTTTTTTTTTTGAAGAATTTTTTGGGTTTCTTCAGTTCTATCTATTCCATTAGAATCAAACTATATCTTATTTATGTTTGACTGTAGTTTCATTCTTGTTTTTTTGATGATTTCTTAGCTAATGGTTTGTTATTTATATCAGCTCATGTTCATTTTTTGAAAAAAAACAGGTTTGCTTCTTCATATAATGTTTAATTGTTTAGAAGCCTTATTGCATGTTTTGTTTAGGTGGGTTTTATAAGTATATTCTTGTTTTTTTTTTATAACCAAGTCGATGCATTTTGGGAATTGCCAGTATGTTCTTTTTTTTTTTTTGATAACCAAGTATATGCATTTTGAGAAATGGATTATGGTTAATGATGAGTTTTGACTCATGGGTTTGTATAGCTCATTAGAAAATAATTCTCTTAAACAGGTCTTGTTGTCTCTGCTTTAATTTGGATTGTTTAAAAGCCTTAATTGTCTGAGGGGCTTTTATATGTTAATAAATTGTGGGAGTTGGATTTGTATAGCTCATTAGAAAATAATTGTCTTAAACAGGTCTTGTTGTCTCTGCTTTAATTTGGATTGTTTAAAAGCCTTAATTGTCCGAGGGGCTTTTATATGTTAATAAATTGTGGGAGTTGGGTTGTGATAACTTTTGACTGATGGGTTTGCAGCATTTGATGAGGAAATAATTTTTTTAAAGGTTTTACATTGTTTGCACATGTTTTTCAAGTGATTGCACCGAATTTAAAAACTTGGTATTTTAGAGATGTGATATGTAAAAATGCAATATGGGCCGTCTGATTTGATGTTCATAATCAATAGATCTCTGGTACATAAAATTGGAGCAAAACTGTCATATGATCTATTGTAGTTAACTGTTGAATTATATAATAGCCTTTGACTCTATTTAATTAAATGATGAAAATTATATTTTGTTCTAATCTTTTGCAATTGATGTCTTTAAATCATGACCTTCAAATCAAACGGCTTAGATGGTGTTTCAGATAGTAGAGGTTGCCAAACTTCCAACTCTTTCTTTTAAATTCGGTGCAATCCAGTGCAATCACTTGGAAAGTGTGTGCAAGTAATGGCTCCCTTTACTCTTCTATGTTATTTTTGATTGCTTAACATCATTGATTAGCTTCTTTTTTTTTTGTTTTTTTTTCTCGGTGGGTTTTGTATGTAGATGCATTTTGAGAATTGGGTTGTAGTTTATGATGAGTTTTGACTCAAATTTTTAGCATTTGATGAGAATATGAATTCATTTTCTGTTATTCCAAAGAAAACTCCCTTTCAGAATCATAGAGCTAAGGAAGCTGGAAACTAAAAATTTTGTTTATTATTGTTGTGTGGTTAGCAAAAGTTGGTGTGCTTTAAGAAAATTCATTAAGTGGTGTGCATCAAGAAAACAATCTGTGTGCTCGTAATAGTCCACGTCGATTTTGATCAACTCGTACATTACCCTACCCTTAGTGTACAGTTGGACTCGAAAAATATGTAAGGTGGGATTGAACCTTGTGAACGCAAGGTTGCTATATTGTCACCCTTCCGGTTGGGCTAGTCGAAATCCTTGGGCTACATGTCCAAATCATACTCCATCTATGTCGTCGTATTTTGGAAAATAGTTTGGAAAATAGTTTCGTCGAGAAAAGTAGAGTTTGTCTATGATGGGTGGATAGGGCTGTCAAAGCCTCGGGCTAGGGCTGGGCTTCCCTAAAATCTAGCCCGACCATAACTTAGGCAGTCTTTGATATGTCCAGCCCTAGCCCTAACTTAGGCGGGTTGGAGTGGGCTCTAGTTGGGCTTAATATAATTTTTTTTTTAATTTCATATAAAATTTTCTTCGTTGTAAATAGTTCTAATATTCTGAATGGGAAAAATTAAAATCTTAAGGCCTCTCCTTACAAATATTTATTACTAAACTATTGTTTCAATCATCCGCTTCATAAATCTAACGATAATTTTGAGTGCTAGGTTTGGTAATTTTATTGTAAACAGTATATATATTTATATGGAGCGGGCTTAGGTCGGGCTTATGGGCTTTAACTTGTCAAACCTTTACCCGTCCCAACGAACAACGGGCTTTAACTTGTCAAACCCTTTACCCGTCCCAACGGACAATGGGCTTTAACTTGTCAAACCCTTACCCGTCCCAACGGGCAACATGCTTTTGGTTTCGAGGCCCTAGCCTTACCTTTTTACCTCATATTTAAGCCCTAGTCCTAAGATTTTAGGGTAGGCGGTACTATCAATAGGGCCAGCCTGGCCCTATTGATAGCCTCAGGGCCGGCCCTGGCCTAAGGCCCAAGGGGTGACTACCTCAGACTCCAAATATTTAGGGGCCCCAAATTTTGGAAGTCTGTACTCTTTATCATCTAGTTGTTTAACATAGTTTTTAATGTATAAATATAGTGAAATAAACTCTGTTTAGTTGGTTAAGTGACTAGTGTTGTTTTATTTTTTACCACAACAGGTTGTGGGTTCATCTCTTCTCGGGTCCCATATTTACATTTTTTTTAAAATGGGTCCTAGATCAGGTCTTGGCCGGGTCGGTGCAGGTCATTGGTTGGGTCAGGCAGACTATATATATTGACCTAATAGATTCTCTAGCCCAATTTTTTATCGGGCTAGTTTTTTTGCACCAAATCCTTTATATTTAGGGTACCTCTAAATGCGTGCCCACGCGTTCTCCAAAATCGCCCATCTCCCAGATCCCTTAAGAACCATTGATTCATTCGAATGAGATGAAGAGCACTTATAAGACCCATCTTTCACAAAATATATCTTTAGGTCATAGCCTACCTATCAGACGGTCAATTTTTATTCCATGTGTCACAAATCTCCAAAAAATAGCCTTGAATCATATGACACATCATGCTCAAATATGATTTTATGGCTTTGATAGGTGCATCATGATCTCAAGATCTATTGAGTAAAAGATATAGGTGAAAACCAATCTCTATCATATGATTCGAAGAATTCAATGGTTTTCAAGGGGTCTAGGATGTGGCACGTTTAGAGGTACCTATATATATATATATATATATATATATAATTTTCTTATTAACTTATCCTAACTTAAAATAGTGATTTCAGGCTCGTTATATTTTCATTTTTCGCAAATGACTTGCCAATTTTGATCTTTTTAACGGGGTTTTTCAATGAACATAGTTTTGGAATTTTCTAAGACCGTTGAAGTGTTAAAATATGACAGTCAAATATTCAATGGCAGTTTAAGTAATAAAAAATGTTATTGGTTGGGTTATTCAATCCGTCGAGTACGTTCTGCTATTGAACTTTTCATTTTTTTTTATTTGTTGCATTTTTTTTTAATAGACTTTCGTTAATTTGTTAGTTACATTTTCAAATTATAATCAGTAGATAGAATATGGAGATATTGGTAATAAAAGCATGAGTATAGTTTTATTTGTTAAAAAAAATGCAACACAAAATCAATAGATAGAATGTGGAGATATGGAGGCCTCATTTGCTCGCCTTGGGCCCCCAAAATCTCAGGGCCGGCCCTAGATAGCCTTATGAGTGGACAACCCATCAAGGGCGGGAAAGTGGAATGCACCCTCACTTGACCTTAAGACGCATACAAACTTTGCCGTGGATGTCAGTGTGCGTCATGAGGTCCACGTGGACAAACACGAAGGAATAAAAAGGAAAAAAAAAATGGGTCTATGATGGGGTAGTATACCCATAAAAAAAAAAAAAATTAAATAAAGAAACACAACGGCCTCTCTCCATCTCCCTCACGAGTTGGTTTAAGGTCCCGTTCGACTGCGCTAAGAGCAATGAGTGGGTCGCTCAACCTCTGTCTATCTCCACATAAAGTACAGAAATTTTTTGGTACGCTTCTTAGCACAAATAGGATGCACAAATAGGATGCTTAAGAGTTGAGGGAAAAATGACCAATAACAAGAGTTGGTAATAGGTGCTGGTCGCCTGCACCAATAATAATTCAGGGTTTAACCTCCCTCTGCCATTTTCCATATAAGCATAAATATATGTTTTAGCCATGGGCACTTTAGAAAAACAACCTTGAAAAACAAACGTTTTAGCAAAACAACCCTGAATTTAAACGTTTTAAAAAAAATAGGGTTTTTACGGTTTTCAGAACTTCAAAAACCTGTGAAAGCACTGTTTATTTAAAACATTTAAGTTCGGGATTGTTTTGCTAAAATGTTTGTTTTTCAAAGTTGTTTTTGTAATTATCCCTTTTAGCCATAGTGGCAAATTTCTCCGTAATTCTCTGAATTTTTTTTGAAATTTACCGAAATTGGGTTCGAGCGAAACTTTCAGCGAAATTTCAATGATTTCTTTGAAATCGCTGAAATTTTATTAATTTCGGTGATATTAATGAAATTTTATCGAAATTAATAAATTCTTTCTAATTTTTGTCATTTTTAAAATAATAAATAAATTTTTTATGACATTTAAATATAATTTATATTTGATATTTTTTGTACTCTCGGTGAAATTAATGATCCAGGTACCTAATTCCAACTCGTCCTTTATAAAAGAACATGCTTTCTGTAATAGTCCCACACCGGATAGGAAAAAGTCTTGACTCCGGACTATATGTGATTGCGGACGTTACATGTCATGACGCGTTTTAGGTAGAGACAACGAATCGTAACAATCATGCTTGAAACAAAACTGGGGCGGGGACCTAAGCCCAAAATTAGACAATATTGTGGTATGTAGGTCTGAGTCATCACAAAATGGTATCAAAGCTGAGGACAACTCTTTTATAAGGTGGGGGGATTGTAATAGTCCCACACTGGATAGGGAAAAGTCCTGACCTCGGGCTATATGTGATTGCGGACGTTACATGTCATGACAAGTTTTGGGTAGGGATGGCGAAACGTAACACCCATGCTTGAAACAAAACCGGGGTGGGGACCTAAGCCCAAAATCGGACGATATTATGGCATGTGGGTTTGGGTCGTCACACTTTCATAGACTAATGAGTTGGTATTGGCGTATGACTCGTGTATAGTCCATCCTTTTTGGTCAAACCCCAATTTTGTATGGGTCAAATATTGGCCAAAGTCGGTCGATTTGTATCATATATTGATATAGTAAGGACAATAAAATATTAAGGGTGGTGGAATCACTTATACGGGGCAGAATCGCTCATGCTAATACTAGGGAGTTGCATACCTAGATTAGGGAATCACTCCCTCTATGTAGGCTTCAAACTCTCAACATAAATAATTTAAATATTTTTTTTTTCTACACTTCTTTGGAGCTATATATATATATATATATATATATATATATGACTTTTAAGTTTTTAAAGCAAAGAAATGTCTAGTCCTATAATAAAAATCAAAACAAACAAGTTTCTAGACTATCATTTCCTAAGATAAATAATTAATCCTAGTCGCAACACTAGCTACTAATCAGGGGTGTAGCCAGGATTTTTTTTTTTTTTTTTAGAGGGAATAGCTTATCCATTAAATAAGGAAATCAGAATCAACAATGTCAAAGACTTGTGGAGGGACTTCCTCCAACCAGGCCTCATTACAACTATCATTTAAACTTAGCTTAGCTAGCACATCTGCTGCACCATTTGCAGATCTATTAACAAGAGCCCAAGAAAAGGAAGAAAGGCTATAGGCTAAGGAATCGATATTTTCAAAAATGGTTTAGAGCTCGGAAAGGTCATCCGTCCTAGAAACGCCATTAATAATCTTTGACGAATCACCTTAAAAAATGATTGTTTGGAAACCTGTCTGAACTGCGACAAGAATCGCTTCTTGTAGCCTAATAGCTTCATAGTGATCAGCTAAAAAAATAAACTTACAGTTTTTAGCCATTGCACCCATCACACGACCCAAATGATCTCGTATAATAACATCAATCCAAACAGCCCCATTGTGAGAGCACCACGCCCCGTCAAAGTTAGCTTTATATGTTCCTTCATCTGGAGGAGACCAAGATCTGGGAATGATCGAGATAGGGAAAATAAAGGGATTTGAGCCTTTTTCATTTGCCGATTAAAATTCATTGATATATTTGCATGCATTATTGGCAATCAAGATAGGATCCTTTGTTTTTTCGCTATGGGTGGCACGATTTCTATCATTCCATAAAGACCATGCTAAAGTAAAAAAGAAATCCATATGTGCCGAACCCGCACAAGCGAGGAACTCCATGGCCCATTCCTAAAGCTAAAGTGACTGCTGTGGCAAGTTTGGATACCCAGCGGAGAGCAAAACCAAGTAAGAGTAGATTTCGAGCAATCTCTTAGTGCATGTTCCACAGATTCAATCAAGTTATTACACAACTCACAAAGAGGAAGGATATCCTTGATTCTTATATTTAGAAGTTTCTTCACCGGAAGGATATTAGAGCATGCGCGCCATGAGAAAATTTTAATTTTGTTTGGAATTTGGGCATTCCAAAGATACTTCTAAAGAGGGCAAAAACGCGCAACGCTAGAAGAAGCCCTGTTGTCAATGTTAGACGAATCTTCCTGGGCTGCGACGTAGGCACTTTTAATTGAGAAACGACCATCCTTAGAGAGAGCCCAAACAATTCTATCAGCCTTTGCAAACACTGGAAGAGGAATTTTTAGTATAAATTCATAATCTTCCTCATATAAAAGATTTTTAACCATTTGCGCATCCCACCTAATTGGGTTTTTAAGAATGAGCGCAGCCACTTTCATATCATTAGTAGGGACTAGGAGTCACAACTTTGAACGTGGTGGGTCTAGGAATCCACCTATCCTTCTAAATTGAAATAGAGTTACTATTCCCAACCCTCCAAATAATGCCCTTTTCAACTGTGTTTCTAGAGCAGTTTGGGAAATACTTCGCTTTGAAAACACGGAACACAGTAGCCGTCGGATTAACACACATTCTCCATATTTTTTTGAAAGAAGGGCAGTATTGAATGCTATAAGATTCTTGAACCCCAAACCTCCCTCCAATTTTGGCTTGCACACTTCTTTCCAAGATCGCCAATGAATCCCTTTATCTTTACCGCTTTGGCTCCACCAAAATTTTGCAATAATTGTTGAGATCTCATTTATAAGCGAAGTCGGTAGTCTAAAGCAACTCATCATATATGTGGAAATGACTTGGGCTACAGCTTTTATAAGGACCTCCTTTCCTGCTTTCGATAAGAGCTTTCTTTTCTATCCCATGAGTCTCTTCCAGATGCGATCATTTATGGAAGCAAATGCAACTCTTTTTTATTTTCCCACAATCATTGGCAAACCCAAATATTTTTCATGAGCTCCCGCCATTTTGACTTGTAGCACATTAAGAATATTTTCGCGCATAGAATTTGAAACACTCCTATTAAAAGAGACCTTCGATTTGTCAAAATTTATAATTTGACCCAAGGCCTCTTCGTAGAGTTTAAGAATATTCATAATTTCCCCACATTCCTGCTCATTTGCCAAATTATATAGAATACTATCATCTAGTCGGTGCTCCCCTACAAATACGAATACCAAAAATCTTCCCACTATTGACCTTCGAAGATACAAGATTTGAGAAGACTTCGGCACACAAGATGAAAAGATAGAGTGAAAGGGGATCACCTTGCTGAAGACCACGACTAGGGATAATTTTACTAATAACCTGTCCATTGACTAAGAATTCATAGGAAATAGTTTTGACACATCCCATAATCAGATTGACCCATCTAAGGTTAAAGCCCAATTTAAGAAGAGTACTTTTAAGGAAAGACCATTCTACACGATCATAGGCTTTACTCATATCAAGTTTCAATGAGCACCAACCTTTCCTTCATTTCCTTTTATTTTTGAGGAAATGAGCAATTTCAAAAGCAAGTTAGGAATTATCCAAAATGAGCTTACCAGGTATAAAAATGCTTTGGTGTTCCGAGATAAGGTTAGGTAAGATAACTTTTAATCTATTCGCTAGCACTTTAGCAATAATTTTATAGATAACATTGCAAAGACTAATAGGCCTAAATTGTGAGAGATTTTTTGGATTCTTCACCTTAGGAATAAGCACGATATAAGTGGAATTAACAAGGGTTAAATCAGAGGAACCATTTAGATAAGTAAGGACAAAATTTGAAACAGAATGACCAACAATATGCCAATAATTTTGAAAGAAAAGAGGGGGCATACCATCAGGACCCGGGGATTTAATATGGTGCATCTGAAAGAGAGCATCGTGGACCTCTTTGGCTGTGAATTGGTGAGAAAGCCGCACATTTTGATCGGCCGTGACCTTTGCATCAACTCCTTGGAGGGCCTCATCGATATTGCGAGGATTGGAGGAAGTGAAAAGATATGAGAAATATGCTGATATAATATTTTCCATATCACTCCGAGAGGTGAACCATTTGCTAGTATCATCGTTGAGCCCCTTTATGAAGTTAACCTTCCTGCATTGGGACGCTGCAGAGTGAAAGAACTTTGTATTCCTATCCCCATTCTTTAGCCATAGGTCCTTTGTTCGTTGTTGCCACATTAATTCTTCCTTTCCCAAAAGGTCATCAATCTCCTTTAGCATCTTCCTCTCCACCTCATTGTTTAGGAATGAAGGATCAGAACTTCTTTTCAATTTTAAGGAATTGTGAAGCTTTGAGAGATTTCGTTGAATATCTCCTTAGTTTTCTTTATTCCACTTCATCAAGTGTTTAGAGAGGCCTTCAATCTTACTACAAAGGTTGGAATCGGAATCTAGCTACATATGGTCCCACTGATTTTTTATGACAATCCCACAATCCTCTTATTGAGTCCACATCGATTTGAAGCGAAACATCTTTGGGCCCCTACACCACTCTCTGCTTTTCACAAAATCCGAGACAATGATGGGAGCGTGATCAGATTTTGAGGAGATCAGATGTCGCATTGAAACCGAAGGGAATAAGATTTGTCATTCATTATTAGCAAAGCTTCTGTCTAATTTTTCTTCAATAAGGTCATCCCCATGTTTATCGGACCAAGTAAATTTGTAATCGGAATATCCCAAATCCAGCAAGCCGTGTAGGTCTAGGACATTTCGGAATTGGTCCAGCTGGACTTGAGATTTAGGGATTCCACCTCTCTTTTCGTGATGAGATTCCACCTCTCTTTTCGTGATGGAAGAGTACCTCGTTAAAATCCCCAACACATATTCAAGGTTGGCCGTTTCTATGTCCAAGTTGTGAAAGAAACTCCCAGGATTGAGACCAATTCTAATTTTCAGGAGCACCATAAAAACCTGTCAGCCTCCACGTTTCCCCCACATAAACATCAATATGAGATTTAGAATAACTTTAGAGAGCCACCTTCCACTCATTCCACAATAAAGCAAGCCCTCCTTATTTACCAATTGCATCAACAAAAATACCATTTGGAAACCCAAACTGAAATTTAACAATCTCCATCCTTTTAGAGCACAATTTTGTCTTTATCAGAAACAAGGCCTTAGGATCTTCGCTCCACAACAGGAGTCGGAGAGCGCGAACTGTCTAAGGGTTCCCAAGCCTCGACAGTTCCAACATAATATTTTCATTGTTTTCGGCAAGGTTGTGAAGCAATCATTGTCGATATAATCAGATCATCATCTTCAAAAGGAGCGCTCGGTGACCCTCTTTGTCTCTTCTTCGAAGGAAATAGAGGTTCCTCCTCACATGCTTTGAAGTGGGTCTTAGCTCGGGTTGGGATAGAAACTCTTGTACTTGGGAGGGATTTGGGTTTTTCTTTTGAACTTAGGAGGGATTGGGGCGAAATGGGAGGGGAGGTATGGGTCGGGTTCAAATTAGAAGAATTTGGTTCAGGGAGGGCTCTTGGGGGTAGCATTTTTGGTTTTACTGGAGCAGGTATGACCGAAGTTTGGGGAGGGAGTGGATCAGTCGGGACTAGGTATAGGTTGGGGCTGGGCGGGTTTGACTTGTCTTGGGTTTGGATATATTGATTTAAGAGGGATGGGATTGAATTAACCATGGATGGGTCATTGCACGTTGGGATTTGGCTTAGGGATGGCTGGGATATGTTCTCCAAATCAGATTCACCCTGATTCATTTGGGCTTTGTTCTTGTGCGGGTTCATTATGTTGTGGATTGGGTTTAGAAGAGCTTGGGTCGGGTTCGGGTGCTGGTTAGCTTGGGTTGGGCTCGGGTGCTAGTTAGCTTGGATCGGGTTCGAGTGCTGATTAGCTTGGGTCTTGGGTCAACATCAGGGTCGGGTTAGGGGTTTGGATAGCTTGGGACGGGTTCAAGTTACCATAGGTCAGAATCGGGTTCGGGAGTTGGACATGAGATGGCTTTAGAGGTTCCCAAAGCAGGTTCAGGCTACCTTGGGTCGGGTTTGGGTTATTAGTATGAATCAGCTGGGGCTGGTTGTGGGTATTAAAGGTAACATCCGCAGGTGCAACAGATAAGGGAAGGGGAGGATTAATAGAATTCATTGGTAGCTGTTCACCGGATGATGGGGAGGTGGGTATAAGGGTAGCTATCAAATGGGATTTGGATTCCAAAGAAAAGGGACGGTTTAGTGGAGGCAAACCTTGATTGTAGGGGAGTGGAGAACGAGGTGGTGCGATTTCCTCCAAAAGATTCGAAAATTGTGGTCGTTCCTTATTGGGCGCTTGAGTTTCCGTAACCGCCCCTTTTAGTTTTTGTGCATGAGTTTCTGTATCCATCCCTTTTAGTTTTTCACAGATTTCTGGGGGACTTTGACTTCGTATGGATGTCATCTTTTTCGATACGACTCCCTCCACAGGGCAACTGGATTTCGTAAAAGAAACTCCATTAAAAATTCTAGGAGAATTTTGGGATTGCAGCCAAGGTCCATACTGGAAACTTTCCGTCATGTCACAATTGGGTTCCGTTGAAACGAGACAATCCTTATGCGTGCGCCCGATAATGCCACAGATGTAACAGAAGCTAGGTAGCCGTTCATATTGAATTTGTAGCCATTTTTATCGGGAGATCTGAGAATTTGAAACGTAGACCTCGACGCAAAGGTTAGAGATGTCCAAATGAATTCTGATTCGAAGGAAAGATCTCCAGCACTTACCATTTTCATCGACATCAACTCTCTCAATATCACCCAAATTTTTAGCAATCTTTTCACCCACATGGGAATTCATGGGCACCAAGAGGAAGACCCAAGATACGAATCCAAAATGCTACTCTATTAAACACAAACTTGTTGATCGATTTATCTGGCGAGAACTCCGATAGAATTATCAGATGTCCATCGAAACTCCATGGCCCATGTATCCGAATACGGTTTAAATTAGTTTGATCCGGGAAACTAAGAAGGAAGACATTTTCGGTCATCTCCTTGATGTTTAAATCCTTTTTAAAATTCCACATCCGTCTCACCGTATTTTTGAACGCTTCAGAATTAATCTTCTTGGGACAAAGGACTTTTCCTAGCAGGCAGTGACCAATAGACTCATTTACTTCATCAAGTTCGGCAATGACTTCAACTTGTTCATTCAGAGTAAGATGGAGTTTTGAGTGTAAATCCTCCATGATATCAATGGTGTCCTCCATGTCTGAGCACAAAAGAGGTAAAACACCACACGATAGTTAGTAGAAAACTCTCACAGGAGGAGGAGAGAGAGAGAGAGAGAGAGAGGACTCTCACAAAGAGAGATGGACTCTTACAAGAAGAGAGATAGACTCTTTACAAGAAGAGAGAAAAGACTCTCATAGGGAGAGGTGTAGCTCAGCCAGGATTTTCTTCTTATGGGGGCTATCCATGGTTGTTAATATATTTTAGTAGTTGATATACCACAATTCTTTAATCAATAACAACATTAAAGTAGATTAAATAGCAACAAAATATAAGAAATTGAATAAGCTTCAACAAAAAATTGGCAACTGATATTCGATTCTTAATTTATGATCGTAAAACCCTAATTGCAAATTTGATTTTTTATTTGAAAAGATACATACCTCTGTGAGAGATAATTATTAGAGTTTAGCGAAGAATTTCGGAGATTAGGGAGAGTGGCCGGAGGTTGCCGATGAACGGTAGTTGAATGTGTTCGATGCCGCTGACTCATCGATTTTTGATTGCGAACTGTGCTTGAAATTAAAATTTAGTATTAACCTGTTCAATCCCAAATAATAAACTTAATCATCAGCAATAAATAAATAAATAAAAATAATGCAGCTCAACAAGTACATAAATTCAATTACTAAAATCAAAATTCAAAAAATCAAAAAGCAAACTAGAAGCAAAAAATGAATGAACCCAACCACATTTCACTTGAAACATGAAATCCATAAGGAACAAATCAGCAATAATCCCAACAACCAAATCCATAGAACTCTTGAAATTACTTAAAAATAAGAACAAACACTGAACACAGAAACATTGATCACATTAATAATGAAAATTTTAAAAACATATCCAAAATCATTAAAAAAAATAAAAAATGAGTAATCACACCCCAGAAAAAATCAAAAATGAAAAAGAAAAAACAAAATTATAGAAAATTATCCCCTTTAAAACCATAAAAAAACATAAATCTCACAAAAATTCAGAACCCCTATCAAATAACCCATTAAACTTCAAAAAAGTAAAAATAATAAACAAATTTCATTTCTGAACCCCAAGACCCAATGAAAAAAATACAAAAACCCACCTTCCTAATCCAATCAACAAGACAACAACATCTTCTCTTCTACGGTCCCACTAACCAGATGTTGGCATTCCCTCTCAACCGACAACCCCAAACACTCCTTAGTCAGTTAGTCTACACTTGCAATGGAAAACCAATCAAGAAGCCCCACAAAAGTTAGAGAGAGAGAGAAGAGCTGAAGAGGTTTGTAAGAGAGAGAGAGAGAGAGTGATTGACTCGTAGAGAGAGAGAAATTTGTTTGAGTTGTGACTTGCCTTTGATGTGGAGTGATCGACGGGTAGAGAGAGAGAGAGTAAGTTGAGAGAGAGATTTGCTATTTGGTAAGATGAGAGAGAGAGAGAGAGAGAGATTTGCTATTTGGTAAGATGAGAGAGAGAGAGAGAGATTTGCTTCGATTTGGTTGTGACACGTGGGGGAGTGATTGAGTAAAATATGTAAATTAAATATTGAAGGAACTTATAATGTGTTCTGTATTACACTAAAACTAAATATATAATAGATTTGGGGGCTTAATAATCATAGATGTGGGAGCTTGATACCCATAAATCTGGGGGCTTGCAAGAGTTGCACCTAAGAAAACAACAACTATTTACACCATATAAATTCCTTTTTAAAGATTATATGGGGGCTTGAGCCTCCACCCTATTGTACGTGGTTATGCCACTGCTGCGACTAATTAAGACTCCATAACTACTAAGGCTAAAAATAAAAAAAATATTAAATATGTGCCGCAAATCAAAACCTGTGACATCGGCTAATTAAATTGTGCCACATGGATAAAACAGGCTGAATCATATATGAATCGAACAAAATATCAAAAATGTCCTTTTTGCTATTTTTTTTTTATTTTTCAACATTTTTAAAATAATGAAGTATTGGCCAATTTGGCCGATAAGTATTTGCTAAATCCAATATGTATCGGCTTAGGACCTAACTGATATGCCAATTCAATTTATATCGATCTTTAATTCCCTGATTATATATTGCTGATTATGTTTTTACCAAAATGTTTAAGTACATAATATTAACTCGTTTCAAGAATCCACTAATTTTTTTTATTGTTTTATTTGTGCTGGTTTTATAGAGTTAGTCTAAAATGAGTATCCGGGCACGGCAGTCCACACATCTCCATCTCTGTGACTGCGTTATGTGCATAAAAATCCGTGTACATATCATAATTTACATATACATGTGGATTGTTTTACCGCTCATGATGAGTGGACACACATTGTAAACTAACTCTCTTTTTTATTGCGATTTCAAAGCATGGCATGTAAATGTTTAAGACAGAAGCTAATAAGTTTCAGTAGCGATATTGTTACGAGAGAGAGCCCAGTTGGAGAGTAAAGTTCATAGTTTTTGAAGAAGGAAGATGTCGGTCTCATGTTGACCTCCTCTCTTAAAATATTATTTGGTGAATAGTGGAAAACTTAAGGCCGGTGAGATATGTAGTGTTAAATGAGGGTATTGCCACCAAGTGGGGGTTAGGCAATACTTTGGCAACGTTTAAAATTTGAAAAATCTAGCAAATTTCAGCTAGTTTTGAGAAAATTTTGGGGAGAAATTTAAAATGGAAGATTAAAGTCTATAAAAAAAATTAAGAAACATTAAAATTTACGAAATTTCTAAAACACATAAATTTGCGAATAATTCATAGAACCTTAAATTCACGAGCTATTCGCAACTTTTTCAAATGTTCGGAGAATTTAGTGTCTATGAGTTAGGGTACAACTTGTCCAAAAGAAAATTATCGAAACACAAAAAGCAAGTCCCAAAGACAAATATGCCCTTAAGAGTTATAAAGGATAATTCAAAACACTTGAGCCTGGTTTAGGGTGACTCTAGCTTCCGGCTTTCACTTAAAATAGATTCCTATAAATTCCAGAGTTGGAAGCTGGCTTTGGCTGCTTCTAGATTTTGGTCATTTTTTAGGCCACATTTGGCACCCTCTTACAAAAAGCACTTTTAGGTGTTATAAATAAGTGTATCACATGTTTCTCGAAAGTTGTTTCTCGAAAAGGTCTATCACATGTTGAAAATATGTTTATGTGAGAAGTAACATGTCTTTACCCAACACCATTTTCAATTAGACTTGATCAGGTCCTTAAATAAAATGTGCTTTTTACCTAACATTTTTTCTTTTGAAAAGTACCCTTTGAAAAAGGGTTGTCAAACAGGGCCCAAGTGTTAAATGGCTTTCGTGGAAAGTTATTTTAAGTGAAAAGGGACATGAAGCAGTATTAAAACAAACAATGTCTAGCCCGATAGTGCTACTTTTCACTGTGCAGGGCGATGTCTCTAAAAGTCATGCCAAACAGGACCTATGGTACCATTTTTTGAGGATGCTGACCAAGAAAGTGAGTGATTCTAACGATGATACGGCTTAAAATTCGGATGATGAAAAGTATCATAACGGAAAGTTCGAATCCCCTCCCCCCTTGAGGCCACCCTAGGATTTTATATCCCGTGCTGACCAGACATGTGTTAATTTAGGGTGCATATGTGCTCCTGAGATTAGGCGGGTGCTCTAAGAGGCCCAGATACCCAACTTATCAAAAAAAAAAATCATAACAGAGAGGAATCCGACTTTGCCTGAGACCACATCTTAGCTGAGGAGAGAGATTCATGGGCGGTGCAAAGTTGTTGGATTAAGCCTCATGGACCGATATTTGACTTATTTAACCCTATATCAAATTGGGAGTGTATATCGTATCGGATGGGATGGGGCCTAACGTAATAGATATTGGCCAATATGTATTGAATGAGGATTCCTTTGCCTTTACCCGTTGTTCATCTCAATCAAAGAAATAATTCATATCATATTTCTTCTTTTTTTTTCACCTCCAAATAGCATGATTTTCGTAATGGCCGTTGTAATGGTTTAATAGTGAGTGATATAACCTGTGACATTAGGTTTAATGGTGAGTGATATATACCTCCTTATTTTCTTTTCTCTTATAAATATAAGGGGCTGCTACTAATCTCCCACCAAATACTGAATATCTCCCCTTAAAGTATAACTGAAACCATCGACTTCTTTGAACCGGGCGCTGAAAATGATTTTTCATTCTAATCTTCCACACCATTGATCTTGAGATCATGGAAATATAATCATACAGTCAGCTTTTTATTTCATGTGGTACACAACTCAAAAGTGACCTGTTAGCAGTATGTGTGTCACGTGGTCTTTGGGTCACATTTTAGTATGTGTGTCACGTGGAAATAAAAATTGACCGTATGATGATATGGCCATGTGTAATAGTCTCACTTCAGATAGGGAAACATCCAGAGCTGGGCTATAAGCTGCATGTGGACCTTACATGTAACGACGCATTTTAGCTGGGGAGTTGAGCCTATGCCAGAAACATAATTGGGGAAGGGACTTAAGACCATAACCAAACAATATCGTGGTGTGTGATCTTGAGGTCAGTTGTTTGAAAGATTGGAACGAAAAGGTCTCTTTCGTCCAATTTAAAGAAGTCAATAGTTTTCAGTTCTACTTAATGAGAGGGATATTCAATATTTAGTGTGGGGCATAGTGACCAAAAAGCGTTTTTCCCTAAACAGAAGCGTTTTAAACTTGTTTTTTTTCCAAAATAACCATCTCCTTCCCATTTAAAACCCGTGTTTGGTCTATATATATATATAATTTTCCCTAAGTTTATCATTTTTTGTACATTTCCGAAGACGTTATCCCCGTACCTAAACTTGGTCACTATGATTGGGGGGTTAGAGACTGATAGTCCCACATCACCTATGGGCTGGAAGCCTTTGGGCTATATATAACCTGGCCAATCCTCACTTTACAAGCCGATTTTGTGAGGTTGAGTTAGGGCCATGGGATTTTACATGATATCAGAGCAGATACCATAGGGATGTAGAGAGACACGTTACAGGAGACGTGAATGATAGTCTCACATCTACAAAAGTTGTGGCTAACCATAGCCGACTTTGGGAGCTTGGAAAATGAGCCCTAAAAAACAAAAGTTGTGGCTAACCATAGCCGACTTTGGGAGCTTGGAAAATAAGCCCTAAAAAGTATTTGTTTGGAGTACTTTTTCCATTTATTCTTTTGAAATGGGTGCCTTTTCACCTTCTCATGCCTCTCTTTTACCATCTTTTAGGTCTCGTTCCGCAGTTTCAAAGCTTTCCCAAGTTATCCCCAGAAAATGAGCTCATTAGATTCTGCGTTGAAATTTCAAATTTGCAGAAACGCATTTTCCTTGCGAGCATTCTTGAGTTACCCATAAACTCATTTTCTTACCGTTTCTGCCGTAAAAAAGAGTTTCCATTTCGATCAGAATTTTCTCACTGTAAAACATTCCATATTAACCCCATCTTTACAAGGGAGCCAACCGCTTATTAGATTTGCTAACAACTTGACAAAGAATTACTCCAAATCACAAAAGTTGAATATCTTTTCAAAGGCATTTGCAATCCTCCACGAATTGTCTTCCCTCATTCGCACCCGCCTGATATGCCCTCAACTAAAGCCAGGTTTCTAAATTTTGACTTAAAATACTATTAAACCTTCAAAAAGTGGCAACAATTCCACCATGGTGGGGTTACCCATTGAATCGCACTAGGGAAAATTAAAATTGTTAATACATCATGACAACTAATTAGTCCTCCAGTACCACTTGGGCTTGGATTTCCCATACAGCATCCATTAAAATTAATTTTGAGAGCAATGGTTCCCATGACTCTCTAATTCTTTTTTATTTATTTGTTGAGCAACAAGTAGAAATTATTACTAAAGGAATATATAAGGAGTGAAACTACAATGCAATCACAATGTGATGCCCAATTGATACATCTGAAGAGAAAATATAATAATACCTCAAGTCTCAACTCTCAACTAAGCTAGAACAAAATCCACTACAAGCTTTGTGTAGGATTTGACTAGGATTTGAGACATTTCTCTAAATCTTGATCCATGCCTCTATCGAGGCTCAATGTCCTTTCTTAGCCATTTGATCAAGTTTGAGGGAGTCTTCCTCAACCCAAAGCTTCAACAAGGGCATAAAGTGAAGTGAGAAACTGACTGATAGAGCCTCCACCTCTAACGAGCTTATGAACCAAGAAGGGTGAAAATGGAGTGTGTATCCAAAAGATTGTGGGTACAAATAAGTGTTGAAAATTATTAGGATCTTCCCGCAATCAAAAGCGAAATTAAATAAAACTTTAGCATACCTTATACCGTAGGGTTTTTCACACGAGGATTAAGCCTTGAGCAATCCGAGCGATAATCCGACAATCGATGATTTGATGGAGAGCCTTCTCTTTCTTTGCACATCGTTGAGGAGATGGGTTTCCCTTGAATTCTTCTAATTCAATTGATACGTATATTGTGAGTAGAAAGAGGGACTCTACATCCCTTTAAATAGGTTAGAAACTTGTCCATCAAGGAATCTAACGGTTAGGATTACCACACTTAAGTTAAAGTAAAATCACAACCCTTGATTTAATTGAAAACTTCTAGTTTGACCACAACTAGTATTCCACCATCTCTCTAAGTTAACAACTTGGATTGTTTGACCTTGACCATGACATATGACTTGAGGGCCACATAAATCCGTGAAATTCAACAGTCTCCCACTTGGACCTTAAGACCAATTGGGGTTTTTTTTTTTAAAATATTTTGAAAACCAAGTCCAAATTATTCCTTCAAAAAAACTTGACACTGTGCACCGATTTTAAAAATCTTAGAGAGATATATCATTTTATCTCCATTCCAAGCACCATTAATGAGGATCATGAATGCACTAGTGTACTCAAATTGACACTAAGACAATTCCATGATCACAAAACTAACACTACTTGAAACTTCAACGTCCTTAACCATTATGTGATTATTTTAAACAATGTGACACGAGAGATATAGTACTCTTAAAACATGGTCTAGTACTCATTCTCGTGGAGTCCTGTTTCATGTCACTGCATGTTACTCGGATGTAACCTTGCATCCCGCTTTGCGATAAATCAATCACCTTTTCATTAGAGTAAAGGCATTACTAACGTGGAGCTAACTCACGTTTAGCCCAAATAAACTTAAGTGTCAAACACTCCAGGCTATTTTATAATAATCGCCACCATACCTTGTGACAACCGCCACTATACCTTGTGACAAATGCCACCTTGTTATGGGTAATGAGCTCATAACCTGTAAATGATAACATGCAATAATATAACAATTTGAACTCAAAATAAAAGTATGTATATAAATACAGCGAAAAATATTCAAGATCAATAGTAGAAAAGAAATAATAATAACATGTCCAAACATAAAAAAATCTAGAACTGAGTCAACAACTCAACAAGTCTCATCTGAGTCACGTTATCACGGGGTCGCACTTCCGCAACCTCGCCCCGCAGGCGGCATCAACGTGACGCTTCGCCATAGGTCACCTTACTTCGATAACAATCGCCGCGAGGGCGCCCTTCGACGCTTAACCTGCAGAAGGCCACTGCGTGCAATGAAGCCAACCCTTCGTGACATCACCCGATACCAATTAATTAGAGGATTTGGAACTCTCCCAAAGATGGTTGCCTCGCTTCACGGCCTACCATTCAATTTCATCGTCCCTTACGACACGCCTAATCGACCGACGCGCTTAACTTGGCTTGCTCGCTTCACCTCGCAATCCGTGACTAGTTCCTCACCGCTTGCCGAACCAAGCCCATACTTGTGCCTCGCGGGCACAAGTGCTCAACCGAGTCCCACGCAATTTGCCTTCGTGTGTGTTCCAATTAGCACACATTCATCTTTAGCCCACATGCCGTCACGTGCTCAACCGAGTCCCACGCAGCTTGAGTTCTCACGAGGTTGCCCACCATGCATGCACCGCGACGCCGTAGTCCGGCCATACATCAACCTCTCGTTCCACACGCATCCAAGGCCGACGCCCCAGGCCCACCCTTTCAAGTTTAGAGACACTTGCGCCTCCGGCAACGCAAGGCCTGCAAAGGGGAATAGCTCTCAAGCTCCCTTCCCCTATATAAAGGGTAAAACAGTCATTCAGCCAGAATGGCAGGAAAACCTCAAACCTATTGATTTGACATACCGCAACGCCTCATGCATCGCTAGCCCACCTTGGCTATGTCGCTCAGAACAAGCACCGTGACGCCCGCGCCATACCCTCATGCGACCGTCGGCCGCCTCAGCGACCACGTCGCAAGGCCAACATGGCCCCATGTCGCGTGCCCTCCTGGCACCACATGTCGTGCCACACGCACCACGCCGCAAGCTCGAGTATTGGCCCCGTCACAACGTGCTCCTTGAAAACCTTGGGTGGTAAACCCTTGGTAAGGGGATCTGCAATCATAAGTTCCATACTAATGTGACGAATCTCTATAACACCATTTCGAACGTTTTCATATACAACGAAATACTTGACATCGAAATGCTTATTCCTCCTAGTAACCTTTCCATATTTCACAAACTTGGCCATAGTCTCATTGTCACAATAGATAATAAGAGGACGATGAATGGAATCAATAATTTTTTTATCTCCAATTAAATTCTTCAACCATAATGCATGACGAGTAGCCTCATAACAATCAATAATCTCAGCGTACATAGTTGAATCTGTCGTCAAAGTCTGTTTGACGCTTCTCCAGGAAATAACGCCCTCTGCAAGTATAAACAAATAACCTGCTGTCGATTTGATGCTATCCTTACAACCAGCAAAATCGGAATCTAAGTATCCGACAACCTTAACCTCATCTGATCTATGTTAGGTCAACATAAAATCTTTGGTTCTTTGTAAGTAATGAAGTACCTTCTTCTCAACTTTCCAATGCTATCTTAGATTAGACTGATATTGGCTAAGTAGGGTGACAACGAAATTGATATCGGAATGTAAATAAACCATTGCATACATAAGACTACCCACAACTGAAGCATACTCTTTTTGATCTACTTATTGCTTTTCTGCCTTAATTCTGGGCTGTATATCTTGGGAAATAACATTACGTTTTAAAGGTGCTTCACCTGAAGCGCATATATCCATGCCATATCGTGTAAGTACTTTCTCTATATAGGCCTTCTGCGAAAGACCTAAACAATCGACAACCCTATCACAATGAATTTTAATGTCAAACACATACTCAGCAATACCTAAATCCTTCATATCAAATGCCTTGGAGAGAAAACTCTTGGTATCGTGAAAAAAATGAATGTCGTTACTTGCAAGTAGTATATCATCCACGTAGAGAACTAGAATGATAAATTTGCTCCCACTCTTTCTGAGATATATATAACGATTAACAATATTTTTCTTAAACACATAACTAGTGACAACCTCATCGAATTTCAAATACCACTGCCTAGAAGCTTGCTTGAGTCCATAAATGGACTTATTCAATTTACAAACTAGTTGTTATTTTCCTTTAATCACAAAACCCACTGGCTGAGACATATATATGTCTTCTACAAAGGTCTCCATTTAGAAAAACAGTCTTCACGTCCATTTGATATAGTTCGAGATTGTAATGTATAACTAAAGCCATCACAATCCTCAATGAATCCTTACAAGAGACCGGAGAGTAGGTCTCATCATAGTCAATGTCTTCCTTCTGTTTGAATCCCTTCACAACAAGTCTCGCCTTGAATCTTTCAATCTTGCCACTCGAGTCTCTTTTAGTCTTATAAACCCATTTGTATTCAACCACCTTGCGATCCGCTGGCAAATCCATAAGGTCTCAAACCTTATTATTTTCTATTGATAATAACTCCTCTCTCATGGCCTCCTGTCAGTGTGAGGATCCATTGCTACCAATAGCCTGCTGAAAGGTCGATAGATCATCAAGATCAACACCCTCAAACTGATCCTCTTGCACATACACCTCATAGAAATATGGAATAGCAGGTTTACGCTAACACTCAGATCTTCGGGGTTGAGCCGATGGTACTGGTGAAACATGAGGTGGAATAGGACATTCTTCTTTAATTAAAGCCGTTACTAGATTTGTCTGAATCAAAGTATCAACATGTATGGGATCAGGTGGTGAAGGAAGAAAATCATTACCACGAGATAAAGACAGAAAGTCAAATTCAGAGTTCTCAATAAAAGTAATATTATTCGTAACGTGAACTCCCACTGGATTCGCCATTCTCCATAAAATTGGCTATATGAGTCTCAACAATATCAATTACTCTTCTAAGACAATAAAATCTTTCAGTCCTAGAGCAATGTCCATAACTAATAAAATAATAACTGACTGTGCGAGATCCAACTTCTTAATGTTAGGATTATAAAACTTAGCTTCAGCTTCACAACCCCATATATATAAATGTCTGGGCTTTGGATCCTTAGTTGTCCATCTTTTGTAAGGAGTTTCAGGTACAGTCTTGCAAGGAACCCTGTTGAAAATATAAGCTGTTGTCTTCAAGGCTTCACCTCAAAACTCTTCTTTAATTGTAGAGCGACTGAGCATGTTACAAACAGCGTCCAGATAAGTACGATTTCTCCTTTCTGAAATATCATTATGCTGCGGAGTAACAGGAGAAGTATATTGTGGAACAATGCAATGAGTCTGTAAGTACTCCACGAATAGTCCATAATTGACACCATTAGGACCCATTCTACCGATGTATTCTCTACCTCTATCTGAATGCACAGTCTTCATCTTCTTCCCAAGTTGATTTTCTACTTTCAACTGATAGGTTTTGAAGACTTCTAAAGCTTGATCTTTCGTCTCTAATAAGAAGATGTATGTGTATCTGGAGTAATCATCAATAAAGATAATAAAATACCTTTTACCACAACGAGCAACAATTAGAAAAGGCCCACAAATATCGGTATGTATCAACTGCAAAACCTCAGTGGCCCGAGAAGCGGAGAACTTCCTCTGTTTAAAAGTTTTACCCTTCATACAATCTACACAATTTCCAAAATTGGTGAAATCTAATGGTCTAATAATACCAGATCTAGCTAACGATTCCAGTCTTTTCTTTGATATGTAACCTAACCTTCTATGCCATAAGGCTGCAGAATCATCCCTAAGAAAAGAGAGCTTTGACTCGAACGGTGTCGAGTTCGAGGCCTCAACAATCATAGCAATGGGGCCAGAAGAATAAACAGATAACAAATATAAACCATCAACTAAAATGCTACGACCAACCACAGAACTATCAAAAGAAATATCCAAGCACATACTGCTAAAAGTAAAAATATAACCACAGTCTGTAAGTCTAGATAATGAAATAATGTTCCTCCTAAAAGAGGGAATAAAATATGTCTCATATAAAGTCAAAGTATGTCTAAAGTTCAAAACTAAATCGCAGGTGCCGACGCATTCCACCTGCATCGCCTGGTCGTTCCCAAAGAATAACCTATCCTCCTGTTTGGGTCTTCTCCTGCTTCTCAGCACCTGAAAAGAGTGTGTAACATGCACAGAAGCACCTGAGTCAACCAACCAGGAATGAGGAGGACAATCAACTGAAAATGTCTTAGAGAGTACTAAAACTCTAGAAATACCTTTAGGCTGCTTCACTAGCCACTTCTTATAATTCACACATTTACTCTTGAAGTGGCCTTCCTTGCCACAAAACTAGCAACCACTTACACTTTCAGACTGACCCTGAGGAGACGCTGCCTTTCCAAAACTTTGACCCTTGCCTTTACCCTTGTTTTGAAATTTTTATTGTGGTCGGTTTCCTTAATTCCTCTTAGGACCCTTCTTCTTAAAATTCTTTTTGCTGGAGCTGGAAGTCCCCAAATGGGCAGGCTCATGCCGCTCACCTGTAAGCCTCTTTTCTTCAATTGCGCACATCTAAGTTAACTTGTTTAAGTTCTAATTATGCTCTTGTGAATTATATTTCACCTTAAAAATATCGATAGCCTCAGGGAGGGAAGCAACTCCAATGTAGACTATCAACTCTCCATCGATGTTAAGCCCATATTCTTTAATACCCAAATAGATTTGAGACAACTTCAATAAGTGATCTCCCACATTCCCACTGCCATCATACCGAAGGTGTATGAGATTATGCATGTAATCATATACGGCATACTTCTTACTGTCAATACATTGTTTCTTAATAAGAGCGATTAATTCATAAGTGGTCTCTATAGCAGGTATGCCACCTCTGAAAGAGGCATTAATTATGGCCCTGATCATTAACATGGCTAACGAGTTAGCTTTATTCAATTTCTCAAAAAATTCTTTATCCTTGGCAGGAGAATCCTGGGTAATTGCCGCAGGTTTAGGTGTGGCAAATACAAAGGCCATGTCTAAGATCCCAAAACAAGCGTCGAGAGTCATTTTCCAAGTATTAAAGTTGGACCCAGAAAGCAGCTCAACTCCTACTATATGTTTTGTAATTGATAAGAGATTCATCGCTGCAAAAATTTTAATTTAGAATCACCTTTTAAAAGTCAATCACAAAAAATCAAAACTTAATCAATTCTTTATATTTAATCCCTTTCGCTTAAACCAGGGGTTTTGATTCAAACGTATGAAGTGACACTATATGCACATGCCTACTTCAAGGAAAGCACTTAGCAACATCACGGCTCACCTTTGGACAGACACCATGACTTGCCCTTGTTTCCCACCACATAAAATACGTCATAGACCTAACCTCTATGGTTTGATTAGAATCAGACACTTGCTATACCTTTGAGCAAATAGGGTTATCCTATCTATCCCATACAAGATTATTCTATTCGCACACACTATGTCAAGTACCTATGACACCTTTGGGTCGTACACAAACATTCCACCCAATGGTATGCCTAGTGATCTTAATAGAGCAAATATCTAAGATTCATAAACTACAAGGTTTGTGAATTATCTACCTTTGGAAAAGAGCCAACTCACTCGCCAAATATCCCCAAACGATCACTCGGTTCTTCATAAACCCCATAGGAAAGAACCAACCCTTATGATCCATAAATGTCATATTTCAGTTCTTAGAATTAGGGATCCAATGTTAAATTTATATATGTTCAAATTTAAAATGTAAGGAACAGATTCCAATTCAACTTTAATATATTCACACATTTAACTTTAAGTTAAATTCTTTTAACATTAAAATAATATGAAATTTAACAAAAAAAATGATATAAAATCCCTAGCATATAACTTTGAGTGAAATAGACATGTAGATCAATATCTTAAGAGTGTGTGTGAGACATATATCTTTGAGCAATTACACACAAGTAAATCATTAATTTAAAATTAATTATAACTTTAATTAACGGCACTCTAATATAAAATAATTATCCGATTAAAAAATATCAAAAAGACATCAGGCCATGAAACGTTACAACAGAGAGCTTATGTGTAAAAACAGATCCGGAATGCTCGAGAAAATCAAAATTCATATATAATGTCCAAAAAATGGACCTGTATATAGCCCAAAAATAACCCAAAAAGAATAATGAATAATTTAGGTCAAAATGGGTCTTAATGGAACAGGCCGAATCTTAGTCATGTACCATGGGCCGAGAATGGATCGAACCGTGGGCCGAGAATGGATTGGGCCGGATCGGGTCCGTGGGTCGGGTCGGGTCATGAGCTTTTGTAGGTCTATGGGCCGGGTAGGTTTGGGACAAAGTGTGTCAAATTATCAAGTCATATAGAGTAGGGGAAGCACCAACTTTGGTGCTCCCACTACACATGCAGCTAATATCCATTCTCTTGCTTTATTATAGTAAAATACTTTTTTTTTATTTTTTATACTAAGAGAATCCTACATGAAAAGGAAACCCAATTTTCCTTTTGTAGTCGTCTCTTTCAAAAAACAAAAGAACCCTATTGTAGTCGGTCTCTTCTAAAAATAGAAACCAGAGACCCTTAGGGCTTCTTTATTTGCAGCCACCAAACAAAACTTTCACCACCTGAACATAGCCGATCAATCAGCCGACGGTGGGTGACTCCACCGACGGCCGGCGACATCCCGATTGCCAGTAAAATCACATATCTCAAAAATCTTAAAATTTTTTAATAAATTTATTATAAATTGATTCACACCGACAACACCCAATTATTATGACCCTAAAAATCTTACACCGGCATATTAAAAAAAAATCCGGTGAAATTAATCTAAGGTTTAGCAAAAACCCTTAACGGTGAGAATCGATACGATGAAGTCGATTACGGGTTTTGCTCTGATACCACGTGTTGAAAATTATTAGGATCTTCCCGCAATCAAAAGCGGAATTAAATAAAACTTTAGCATGCCTTATGCCGTAGTATTTTTCATGCGAGGATTAAGCCTTGAGCGATCCGAGCGATAATTCAAGAATCGATGATTTGATGGAGAGCCTTCTCTTTCTTTGCACACCGTTGAGGAGATGGGTTTCTCTTGAATTCTTCTAATTCAATTGATACGTATATTGTGTGTAGAAAGAGGGACTCTACATCCCTTTAAATAGGTTAAAAACTTGTCCATGCAAGGAATCTAACGGTTAGGATTACCACACTTAAGTTAGGGTAAAATCACAATCTTTGATTTAATTGGAAACTTCTAATTTAACCACAACTAGTGTTCCACTATCTTTCTAAGTTAACAACTTGGACTGTTTGACCTTAACCATGACTTGTGACTTAAGGGCCACATAAATCCGTGAAATCTAACAATAAGTAGTATCAAAATGGGTCATTAAAGATATCCTATAAGGATTCCAAGAGGAAGAGTTAAGAACAAAAGGGAACGTGGCGTTGAATTGCAGAATACATGTGCAAGCAGTTAATTGCCTATATTTGCAATGGATATTAGTGAGAACATGTGTAGATGATGGAATTTACGTTCTAATTTATGCATTTTGACAAAAAGCAAACATTTTTAGAAAATCTATTCTTTTCCTTTGAGATTAATCGCCACACGCACGCACACACACACACACACACGCCTATCAATGTTGTAAAAAGGCATAAGCGATTGTAACCAATGGCATGCCAAATGGCCTATGCGATTTGGCATAATCGCATAAGCAATGGCATAGTTTTCTTTTTGAAAAATCTAAAAAACAAAGTTATAAAAAAAATATAAAACTTAAAAAACAATGAAAAAAATCAAAGAAATTAGGGAATTATTAGATGTATTAATTTAGATCTGATTTCATTAAAATAAGAGAGAGAGAGAGAGAGAGAGAGAGAGAGAGAGCAAGCAAAAGAGATGCAGGAGACCTGCTTCAAGAGTTTGGCATGATGGTCAGGCACTCGCCTCAGGAAGCGGGAGACTTGAGTTTGAAATCCCCCTCTTTTTTTCTTTTTCTTTTTGATAACCTAGGTATCCTGGCCTCTTAGAGCACCCGCCTAATCCCACTGGCACATGTGCATCCTACATTAGCGCATGTTGGGTCAGCATAGGATATAAATCCCCAGGGTGGCCTCAAGGGGGAGAAGGGATTAGAACTCAGGTCTCTTGCTTTTGAAAGCCCTGGCCAGCTCACCTAACCCCTTGAGGTTTCGCAATCCCCCTCTTGAGGTCATCCTAGAGATTTATACCCCATGCTGACCTGACACGTGCTAAGTTGGAAAGCACACATGCCCTTAGGATTAGTTAGGTGCACTAAGAGGCCTGAACACCCAAGTTACGAGAAGAAAAAAAAAAAAAAAAAAGAGGAGAGAGAGAGATCAGGGAGAGCAAAATAGATGCTTAAAATTGTTATAGAGAAAATTATTGGAGCGGTGACTATTTATAAGAATTTAGGAGATATATATATATATAGTACGTCATAACTTACTGAATATGTGATGGATACTTCAGTATGAGATCAACAACTGAAGTCATCTTATTGATGAAACTTATGGAGGAGTTTCAGAGATAAAAGAAGTTTACATATGGTTTCCATAGATTTGGAGATAATCTATGACTAGGTGAGGCTGCTAATCTGATGGAAGCTAATTAGGCGGAAATTTATTCTTGATGAATATATATTGAAAGCATCCGCAACATGTATGGAGGTGGAGGTAAAGTAAATAGGAATTACGTTGTGAGAGACGTACACATAAGTTCACAGTTGGAGTTGAGTTCCATCGATCAACGGTTTTGGGTCTTTTTCTATTGGTAAGTGGATCCTTATTTATTTGTTATGGAAGAATCGACAACATTAATCCAACATGAGATTCCATGGTGTGTGGTGTTTGTTGATGATATGATGCTAATTGGCTACACAAGAAAACAAATAAAAGATAAGTTAAACAATGAAGAAAGGCTTTCTGAAGAGAGGCTTCAAAATTAGTTGTCGCAAATATGGAATATAAGCAGCCCAAGTTTAGTGAATATGACAGCATGAAGGGAAATTATTATTTTTGGGTATAAATCAAGGATTTAATTTGCGAAGTGAGATGCTTAGCCCAAACACAACATGTCACGACTCGAAATTCTACCTTATCCTGAGAGCTTAGAATTTTGAGTTATGACTCACACGTATCTCAAATACGCTAAGCGAATATACACATAATCAGAGTTCTTGTGCATATCCGATTTCACAAAATCCGTGAAAGCTAACATATAAAAATGGAATATAAAATAATTAGAAATGCGGAATAAATACCATAAATCCCCAAATAAAAGTAAGTCGAGTCGGAGATAAATCTGCTAAACGGAAACTATAGTATCAACAATAACAAAATAAGACCAACTCAAATTGTAATAGTCTCACATCATATAGGGAAAAGTTTTAGCCCTAGGCTATATATAATTACGGATGCTAGCTACATGACGCATTTTAGGTGGGGACTTAAGCCCATGCCAAAAACAAAACCGGGGCGGAGACCTAAGCCTAGAACCGAATAATATAGTGGCATGTGGGTCTGGGTCTTCACACAACAAGCCCAAAAACAATAGAAGAACCGGCCCCACATCATCCCCTAGACCGGTTGGGACATGCCTACGTGGTACTATCTTAGCAGCTCCATCATAGCTCTGCAATCTCCCATACAGGCACAGCCATAGCAATCTGTAGCGTCCGAAATTAATAATAGAGTCACTAACACACTTCATTACTATAAGTAGCAGCCTTCTCACACTTCTCAATATCCTGTTGTTACATTCGAGCCATATAGGCCCCAAAAAAAAAATCATTGGTGCCAAACTCCAAAGCACTCAGAGTACTACCCATCAATTCATTATTAACCCATGAAGAGAGCAGATCAGGATAGGTATTAGTGAAACACCAGCTTGCCTAGAACATGAAAACAAAATCCCCACATGGTAGTGGCAGCAATACAATGATTAAACAAGTGACCAAACACGGGTTTAGCCTTAAACACCCATCATCTAAAGCCTGGTATCCTAGCCTTGCCTTAAACACCCATCATCTAAAGCCTGGTATCCTCCCTCACACTATTTAGCGAACAATTATCAAACAATGATAACATCCCTAATAATAAATTTGCTTCCTCATCTCTAAAATTCTGTGAAAAAATATGTACCACACAAATCTAGCATAATTGTAGCTTACCATTTTCCATGTCACATCGTCTGATTTGAAACAATCTAAAAAAATTGTCCATAAAACACCTGATACACTAATCAAAAAGATTCTTTGCCCGAGAATACACCTTTCCATCATGTGAAGCCTCTGTAAGTAGAAGTTGGATAAATTCAAACCTTTATGGGTGGAACAATAGTTGCTAGAAATAGCATGAACCCAATAAGCTAAAATGCATATATTAATATGGATGTATGGCGAAATAAGGAAGGATAAATGAAGAATGAGGATATAAGAGGAAGTCCAAAAGAGGCTTAGAAACACCGAAAATCAAGGAATGCCCACAAAATAGTCCTCAAATAAGGGTTGTTGAATGACATAATTTAGCCTTTAAACGGAAATGTGCCGAGAAATAGGACGCACAAAATAGTCCTCAAATAGACCTCAAATAGAGGTAATCGGACAATGATGATAATATGATGATGATGATGATGATGATGATAATAATATAATATTTTATGAATATAATAGAATAATATTACTATGCATATAGTCATCCATATTGATTTCTCCTATTCGAATTTGATGTAGTAGAATTTTGTTATGCTTTTTGGAAGGACTTTGTTAATTAGTAGATACATTTTATACCTTACGAAAATTTTAAGGGTTCAATGAGTGTATCACCATCATTATCATTGTCTTATCCATTTATTTGGAGTTGACTTTCACTACAAAAAACAAGACTATTAGCGGCAGCCAAAAACGGCCGCTATAAATAAAAAAACTTCCGCTAATGCCCTTGTCGCTAATAGTCTTTAATAGTTTTTTGTTAATAGCGGCAATTTTTTGCTCCAAAAAAATGTCGCTAATAACTTATTTTTTGTAGTGTTTGTGAGTCTTATTTCTCCACTTGTTTTTACTTAGCGATAAGCTATTTCTAACTTCACAATTCTTCATATCCCCTCTCACAATATTGTTTTTAAAGAGTTAAGCGTAATGAATTACCAGAAAACACATTATACTCCTTTTTCTCCTTTACAAAGGGAAAAAAATCACTTGAGATATCCCAAGGCATCTTTTGTCACTTAGTAACCACAAGCGGTTGGCTAGGCTTTAGGTAGGCAACAACGCACAGGTTGTCACTTGTTACCTAGGTTATCGCGTAGAGGTCTAGGAAATTGGCTTGTCCCAATCAACCTAGACTGTCATAGCCTAGGACCATGGAACAGCCTGCAACACCCCTTCATTTTCAATCACTATTACCACTTAGTGTGTACTGTGCCCCAAATGAGTTCTTTGCCATTTGGGGCACAGTATATTATTATCTACACAAAGCCATGGCCACTTGCTCCACCGTCCATTGCAGCACTCCTCTAGGGTGGAAATAGCCGCAGATCGAAGACCAAAGGCACTCAATTTCGTGCCCTGCACCAAGGTTTGTTCTATTGATTCTACTGTTGGTTAGTAATTTACCTGCATTGGATTGTTACCAACAAGTCATGGGATCGAGTGTTGGGCCCCATCCGATAGTAATACTAACAACACACGCAATGAGATTTACAGTTGTGACTTCCTTTATTAAAGGAAAATCATCTTTAAATAATTTAGATTTTCAAATCTAAATTTCTTATCTTTTTAAGATAATTCTTAGCATTTCTGCTCAATTCACTTCTCAATGAGCTCAATGCAATAGAATATTCATGTAATGGAATATATTATAGTTTCAAACATGCTTGAAACAAAATAATCATGTTCCTTAAAGCAAATAATTACGAAATTTAAAGAATATATATGATAATCTAATCATAATTATTTAAATATCTATAAATAATCATACCAATCCTTTTGGTAATAACTCGATGATGTCAAAAAATCATGTTCATTTGATCATTGTTAATGATTTAATGTCATGCCCAATCGATCAAGATCACTCAGTGGCCATAGAGCTAAATCAAGTCATTTGATTAAAATCACTCATATATAATTATATTTAAACACATGAATGTTAAATCTCATCTCAATAAAGATTTTTCAAGTTTTCGTGTCACTCCTTTAATGAGTCAACCCCCACAACATAAATAATAGGAAAACAATATTGATGTCTACTTTTAGCAACATGATACATATGTTAGATCCATCAAAGTAGTCTAACAATCATCCCATCATTGGCATGTTTGTTTTATTCAAAATCACGTCATTGGATTCTAACCATCTTGATTATTAAGATTGCCATGTATCATAATAGTGGAATGACATGCCTCTATAATCCTTGAATCAATAAGAAATTTTGTAAAACTAATGTTTGGAGTAAGTACCATATTCCCTTCTTCAAACATCAAAACAAATCCTAACAAGTTTAATTGCATATGTCTTGGAGACAACACAATCAACTTTCTTTTAAACACGACAGGTAGTTGTAGAAATCCCAAAAAATCTGTTAAGGAAGAAGAATCTGGATGGACTCTCGGATGCTAGAGGAAATTGGTTGTAGAGCTGGAGTGTGCTCGTAGGATTGTGCGGGCGGAGATGCAAATCACTATAGATCGTCTACAGTATGATCTGGAGAGGACCAGAGGGATCCGAGGTGTGGTTACCCATTTTGTTGGGGAGGAGTCGTAGGCGACTAGATCGTTGGCTGGTCATCATCACACGCCTCGTGAGCGTATGAGGGACTATGTTTGGGACGAGGCGGCTCTTCGTGATTTGGTCGCTCGCGCTCACAATCCAGGCGATCGGTCAGCCAGGCGAGTGAGGGGGATTCCGTTGTTGGACCTTCTTCCAGGAGGCCTTTGGTTGCTCTCTAAGCTTCAATTGAGGCTTCAGTGGATCAGACACCAGATCCATGGGTCAATGAGACTAGAGATAGCAGTGACTGCACAGCCCAGAGGCAGCAGAGGGAGAAGGGTAGCTTGTACATACAACACACACAACGAGATTTACAGGATGTCTCGTAGGATGTGCAAATCGTGAAATACTTGTTACACGGTGGGCAAGAAGTGAGATAAACCATTTCATGGCAGCTCTCTAGTTTACACTTGTGATTCCTTATACGCTTATAGTCATTGGACTTTGATTTGTTACCAACAAGTCATGGGATCGAGTGTTGGCATCTCCCTTCTATGAAAATAGGATGCCCCGTAGGATGTGTAAATCGTGAAATACTCGTTACATGGTGGGGACGAGGACAACTCTAAGGGATTAGTCCAAGCATAATTATCCTAAGTTATCTAAAATAAATAAATAGATGGTGGTGGACATCTATGTTGATTTATATATTAGAAATTCATTGAGTGAGATCAAATATTGATAAGCTATTCATAGAGTTGGTAGAGTGTAATCGATCCATTAACCCTTCAAACTGAATGAGTCATTGATTCTCGGATGTGGCAATGTTCAATTTATGACACTTGTCAACATCATAATTATATGTGAATGTCATTGCTTTATTTAATTATCTATTTTGATCCAAGATGTGCCTAAACATCAAACACATTTCATATAAGATTTTAAAAAAATATATTTTAATATTATTTTTTATGGTCCACACTTTATATTTGAGATTACATCTCAGATCTCACCAATATCAATCAATCACCAAAGTATATATATATATATATATAGAAGTTAATTTTTGAAAATTTTATTAAGGGCTACGGCTTTTGGGTAAAGGTTGCTTGATACAGTGAACCATGTAACTTACCTGCTCTCACACTAATTTGTAGCCACATCGCTTCCAATCACATAATCGGATGCCATAGATGGGAATGAATCGATGATTACAATTATATTTATGAAAATAAATTAAAATAAAGATGTAAAATCATGCGATCAAAATAGTCAATTGCATGTAAAATGAACAGTAAATTACACTTACTTTTACCGTTCATTTCTCACCACGATTGATGTCATTAATTATAAAATTTTATATTTTTTATTTTAATTATTTTCACAAAATAGTTATGATCATCATGTCGCTGCTATCTATGATCAAGTGGCTGCAAATTAATGTGGGACCATATAAGTTATCCGGTGCATGGCTCTAAGCTACCTTCATCATTTCGTAAATAAAATAATCTATTGAACTTAGGAATGCTCCATTATTCTTTAATGTTTAGATATTTAAAAAATAGATAAAAATAATAAAAAATATTAATTTATGAATACAAAACTCTCAAAACAAATAAATAATAGCTAGTTTAAGTAAGTACTTACATGACATTTGATGGCCTTTGAGTGTTTGGATTAAATGATAAATCTTGTCTTCCACCACAATATTTTGCACTCTAAATCTTGAAATGAAGGGAGGTCAAATCTTCCAAGACAATGATTTGACCTTAACCATTGCCCTTTAAAGGACTCATTGCTTACTTATCCATTGGGCCATGTATACATATTTTCATGTTCTTTAAATACATGTGCGTCTAAGGTCCACTCATTTGCCTAGCTGAAAAAGCTCGGTTCATTGTCTGGAATGAGCCGTTGCCTCATTCTAGACAAATTCGTAACAGCGTTACACATTGAAATTTCTCTCACGTAACTTAATGACGATGTTAGAGATCTGTCTTCCCGCGATCTACTCTGAGTCTCTGAGGTTGGGAGGGAAACTTGAAATGCCTTTTGTTTTCCTTCATTCGAGTAGAGAGAGCATCATCAAATTTAATACTGCTTCCATTTTTTCTATCAGTACACTGCATGTGGCTTTCGATCCCGGCCGTAAAATCTCTATGAATCATCTCTTGAATATGCACCAATTGATGGTTAGAGATAGGATGCACTGCGACATTTAATGGTGCTATTATACACGGTATGTAAACTGTTTTCTTCTCTCTTCCTGTTCGCTGCATCTTCAGTACTCTACATGTGAATCTCTCTCTCTCTCTCTCTCTCTCTCTCTCTCTCTCTCTCTCTCTCTCTCTCTCTCTCACCCCTGGATTGTAGATATTGGCGATTCACTAAAACTAGTGTTTACCAGGTGATTTTCTTCTTTCAAAGTGTTCAAGTCTCTGCAACTATTATCTATCTTACTTAGTTCGAACAGAGATACTATAGATTTTAATCGAAAACGAAGAATCTCACTCAAATGCATATAAACAATTAATATCTCTGTAACTATAATGGAAATCAGGGCTTCTGAGGTGATCTAATTCCTCCAAAGAACATTGATCGACTGTTTATCGTTGCTCCTATTCTTTGACTAGAGTTCGCTTTGGCATTTTAGAGTTAAAGTATATCATTCTAATTTTATGACGACGATTAATGTGTGTTCTTATGGATTTCTAGTTTGGTTAGGGTTTTGTTTATTAATAAATTGATTAATAATTTTATATACTTCACAATCAGGAAACTTGGGTTTGAATAGAGTAATCTAGTTCATGAATAGGAGTTTGAGTTTTCTCAACTTGAATCAATCAGCATTTTGTGATATTTTTCAGCTGGTATGAGGTACTTGCTTGAAAAATTGTGAAATGTGACATGAAATAATCCAGGGAATTGGTTCGATGCACGAGAAATGTCGATGTCTTTAAACCAATATTTGCCCCCACCACTTTGATAAAGTGGTCACCAAAAGTTACCGACATATTGGTTCCAAGATATAACGAGCCGACTGTGTATTCTTGTGAAGGATTTGGTGAATCCATTCATGCTATCTGAACACTAAATATTGCAAGAATGCTTTGATCATGACCTTTAAAGACATAACAAAAGAAGAAGGGAGACTCCAATATGTTGTATTAAAATAATGATTTTAGAGTCCTTCAATAAAAAATCAAGTGATGTGTTAATGCACTATTTTCATAAGAAAATGTGCTATAGGCATCCCTTTGGAAAAGACACACTACTTTGAAAAGACACTTCCTTTGAAAACACACATCACTTTGGAAAGACACTTCTTTTGAAAGGACACATAACTTTGAAAAGATACATCTCTTTGGAAAATACAAGTTAAAAAAACTTTTAAATATCCAACAATCCCCGCTATTTAAAAGTTATAGATTATAGCAAAGCGAGAAATACGTGCATAAATGAAAATGTCTTAAAGACTTAAACTTTCACTTTAGTGAAAATAACTCAAAGTTTGTCAAAGTCTTTAGTGAAACTAAGTCTTGAACTAACGATCTTATATGACAAATCGAAACTATTACACATATATTTCATATATTTAGTGTTCAATAAATAGGCTAGCACATTTAGGCCCTATGTTAGTACTCTGATTTTCATAAGCATTTATGAGATAAAGTCAAGTCTCATTGAAGGCGGCTTCACCCTCACACTTATATAAGTAGACTTATAAGAGATGTCCCTGTAACTTTAACATCTCAACACACAGTGTTATAACATCTATTAAGAACAATATTCAACATTCCCTTATCTATTACAGGTAAAACACTATCCTTCATCGGATGTTTATGAGAATTTAATTCTTATCAATGTAGTGCCCCTTTGTCTATCACGGATTTACTACTTATTCTTTCCTTTGAACATAAACATTGACAAAAAAAATAGCAGGTAGAGTTTCCATCGTAAGTAACTATTTGGGTAAATGGTTTTAAACTCATTCTAATTCTTCTTTTAGACTAATACTTTCTATAATTGTTCACAATTACAATTATCAATATATAAAGTGTTTCTTCAGACATTTCTGTCTGAAACCACATATCATTTGTTTTCTTATTTTTTGACAAGGAAACAAATTTCATAGAGCATTTAGAAGTTTTGACTTAATCTTTATTAGTACGTTTACCAATATACTCTTAAATTACTTCATTTCTCTACGTATTTCAATACAAGCAACATACTCAATAATGAATTTAATGTATGTTGGTACGTTTACCAACATACTCTTAACATCTCTTGCGAGACCGTCCAAACAACACACGCAACGAAATTTACAATTGTAACTTCATTTATTAAAGAGAAATCATCTTCAAACAATTTAGATTTTCAAATCTAAATTCATTTATCTTCTTAAGATAATTCTTAGCACTTTTGTTCAATGAATCTAATGCAATAGAACATTCATATAATAAAAGATATCAAAGTTTCACGTATGCTTGAAACAAAATAATTATATTCCTTAAAGCAAATAATTAAAAATTTTAATATATATATATAATCTAATCATAATTATTTCAACATCTATAATTGATCCTACCAAAAAATTTTAAGGCCACTTTTTTGAGTGTATACCACGTGAAATAAGAAAATGACTGTTTGATGATATGCTTATGATTTCAAGATCAATCGTGTGATAGATTGGAAAGATGAGCAATTTACATCGTCTGAATCAATGTGTTTCACCTTGAGTGAACTCAAAGATTTGGTAGGTGGATTTAAAGGTAATCAAAATTTTAATAGTATATGTTGACTCTCCTCAGAGGCTTCTTAAGCTTATGAACCCCTCTATTAATCACCAAGTCGTCAAAAGCTTAATCTCCACGAATTTCAAAACCAAAAATGTCGTGAAAGTTAGCTTCTTTGACTAAATTCAACAACTAAATCACGCAACCTAAGTGATCTCATTGATCTACAAAAATAGAGCCCCCATGGGCAATTGAGAGAGAGAGAGAGAGAGAGAGAGGGGGGGAGATAAACATCTCAAGGCATCTAAACAAAAAGGGAAATTTATCAGATCGACCCTATCAGATACACCTTTCCCGTCAGAGACCCTTATATTTTCACTTTTACTCAAATCGACCAGCTTTAAGCTGAGCCAGTTCTAGGTAGTAGGAAAAGTCTTAAATACCCCTTCTTACATTTTTAATCATTCTACATAGTTTAACATTTTAAAAATTACACTTTTTTATATTTACGCGATGTGAAACAATATTTATAACGTCTGATTTGAATGCCACAATATAAAGATCAATGATGCCAAAAATTGGCACGAAAAAAAGACAGCATCGCCTCTTTAAGAAAATAAAATTTTAAAAAAAAAAAAAAATTGCAGTCGATAACGACAGTCTAGGACAATCGTTTTTTATTGTATAGAAAGTGTTGTCGCCTTTTTTTGTGTCAATTTTTTGCACCATCGAACTTTATATTGTAGCCTTTAAATCAGACGCCATAGACGTTAATTTATATCGCGTAAATATTAAAAAGTACAATTTTTAAAATTTTAAACTATGTAAAACGATAAAAATGTAAGAAAGGCTTAGCTTTAATATCATCGGTTTGTTGATAAAAAAAAAAATAATAAAAAAAAAAATTAAAAAAATCTCATCGGTTTGGGTAAAGGTAAAAATATAAGGTCTTCGATCCCGTAAATTTCCCAAACAAAAATCCCCCCAAAAATGGCAGCTCCCTTCCTCCTCTTCCTCTCCACGCCATCCCATTCCGCCCAATCAGTACTCGCCACGTCAGCCGCGATCAATTTGCCATTCAAATCCGCTCTACAAAACTACCTTCTCTATCACGGATTTTGCGGCCAAAGGTAACGGGAAACGCTACGATACCTAGCACATCCAGGAAGCAATCGACGCCTGCTCCGCTGCGGGTGGAAGTCGCGTCAGATTCCCTCCCGGCGACTATCTGACGGCTACGATTTTCTTGAAATCTGAGGTTACATTGGAGGTTGTCAAAGGAGCTAAGATTTTTTGTTGGGGGGGGGGAGCGCCGGAGTCCCGGCGATGGTACGTGATATTGGCCGAGAAAGCAATCGACAATCGACGACGGGATCACCGGGAGAGGAGAGATCGACGGCCAGGGATTGAAGTTCATGGAGCAGATCAACGATCGTAAGAACGTGATGGTGAGCTGGAATGAAATGGGTGCGTGTTTCGGAGACGAGTGCAGGCCGAGACTTATCGAATTCGTTGATTCCGGAACGTTATAGTTTGGTAAGTCAACTTGACTGAGCCGGCTTACTGGTGGTGCGTACTTAGCCACCCTTGTTTTGCTCTCCATTTCCCTGTAAAACTCGAGAGAACGAATTACTAATGTGCGCGGTGGATTAAGCTTATCAGTTTATTAAGTAGCATAGTGACAAATTTCTCCTAAATTCTTCAAAAAAATTTCGAAATTTACTGAATAAGAGTCCGGCGAAACTTTATGCGAAATTCCCATAATTTTCCTGCTGAAATTTCATTAATTTATGCGAAATTAACGAAATTAAATCAAAATTAATAAATCTTTTCTAATTTTTTTCATTTTTTAAATAATAAATAAAATTTTTATGAAGTTTAAATATAATTTATATTTAAAATTTTTTGTACTCTAGATATTTGTTTGAAACTTTTCGTATTTTTCTCAAAATTTATCCGAAATGAACGGAAATGACCGGAAATGACCCCCTACCGAAATGTTGCGGAAAATGAAATTTGTCACTATGTTAAGTAGGATAGAAATTCCGGCAGGGCTCAGGCTTTTTATTTAAGCCAGAGCCCAACCTCTTCCTTTAAGGGCCTGATTGGTTTCAAGGGAATCAAGGGAAAATAAGGGAAAACTCATATGCTGCAAATGAATTATCAAGATTCCCGTTGTTTAGATGACATCCAAATGGTCGAAAATTATCTTCACATTTCCCGTCAAAATCCGAGAAGAAATGTCGAGGGGGTCCCTCGGTTTTCTATCTTCCGAACCTTCGGACACTTTCATAATACTACAAAATTTTTTCACGGACGAAAACTATTGACTGATTTGAATAAGACGATGGAGATTTTTTTTTTTTTTTAATCTTCCTCATGATAGATCTTAAGATCATGATGCCCCTATCAGACGGTCTGATGTTGATTCTATATGGCACACATCCCCAAAAATTAAAGACAGAACCATGTTATGACTTGGGTGGTCAATTGACCACCCAAACTTTCTAAAAATTTGTTACTATGCTTTAGGGGTCCTAATTTATATTAGTGGATTCTCATCCATACAAAATTACCTTGACCACCTAAAATAATCAAAAATCTTCAAACAAATTTTCTTATGGTATTTGTTTTCATAACAAATATTTTTTCTTTGATTTTGTTTAACTAAATCCCACAATTTTGGCCTATTTTTAAGCTCCCCTCCATCTATTTTAGTGTTGGACTTATTTTTGAAGATATTTCTCTCACAAGGGGCTCTACTATGTTGTAGAGCTATATATTCACATATATGAGTGTATATGCTCTTGTATAATTAATTAAAAAATAATAATAATTTATTACATGTAACAAGACTTGAACGTAGAACCTATATGTATAAAGAGAAAAAAAATCTTAATACATATATAATTTTTTAGTTATTTGGCTATTTTTTTTGTTAGGATATATTAATTATTTTCCAATAATTTCCTGCTTATGTATCCAAACACAGGATTTGGTTAATCCTGTATTTTCCCAACTAGCAATGTTGTTATCTAAACATCGGAAAACAAAGGAATACCATAGTTTCCTACAACTTAGGTATCCATGGAAAAATATAAAAATATTATTTTAATTTTTCACGTTTCCCGTGTTTTTATCCAAACAGGCCCTAAAATTATTAGGCTTTGTCGGGCTGGGCCGGGTCGAGTTCTGGCTAGGCTTTGAGCAGCCCAATTATTTTTTATCCTAAAAACTAGGCCCGAACTCAATCCAGATACAAAATTTGGGTCGGGATCTGCCCAAGTGCATTCGAACTAGGCTCAAGTGCATTTGGGCTGGGGCATTTTATTTGAGCCCAAATACAACCCAAGCTAGGATAAGTCAAGTTCGGGATGAGCCTGGCCTATTGATAGTCTTACTCTGAGGGGTTTTTTTTAAGTCAGCCAACATGTGTTTTGCTAACATGCACCGATGCGAGTCGGGTGGAGCCAAATTTTTGGCTATCCAAAGAGGGAAGGGTATCTGCCCGACTTGACCTCATGGCACTATCCATCCTGATCCAAACCGACCCGACCCATTTCAAATCCCCTAAATCCACCTTAGCCTTATATATTATTGTTACATAGCAAGTCAACGCGAGTCGGGCCCATTTTCATGTCTGACTAGACCCGACCTTGCCTAACAGATCTTGTTTATGTGTCCAACCCAATTAAAAACCAAATCCGATAATAGGGTGCTATTACTGTCACACCACTTTATCTTACAGCCACCTCACCTAAACCGAAGAAAAAATCAATTGACTAGTTTAAATCAAATAAAACATTTTCATCCCAATCTTCTACAATATAGATTTTGAGATTATTGTACTATTACTTAGATATTGATTCCACGTAGCACACCCAAAAAGTGTGTGATTATAGTGTACCATCAAATATGATTCACATTACTTTTGGGGATATGTGCCACGTGGAATCAACATTTTGACTGTATCCATGATCTCAAGATCTATTGTGAAAGATTAGGACACAAAATGATCTCCATCATATTTAAAGTCAATAGATTTTTCACTTGTTTTAAGTGAGATTGTTATAACATAAAGTGGGCTTGTAGTAACACCAGCCTATATAACTTCCTTCAATTTTTTTTTAGAGTACCTTTAAATTCACTGACTAAATCTGAGTTCATCCATACTGAAACACATTGACTGCATTGAATCAGAAGATGGAAATTATTTTTCGTTCCAATCTTTTACATGATGGATCTTGAGATTATGGGCATACCATCAGACGGCCATTTTCTTATTTCATGTGGTACACACTCAAACAAGTGACCTTATAATCAATTTTGAGCTTTCACGTCAGGTTAAGGCCACTTTTTTGAGATGTCACGTGACATAAAACACTAATTGTTTGATGGTACACCCATAATCTCAAGATTGATCGTGTAAAAGATTGGGGAGATAAACAATCTTCATCATCTAATTCAACATAGTCAATGCATTTCAACATGGGTGAATTCAAAGATTCGGTGGGTGGATTCAAAGGTACTCTTTTTTTTATATTGTAAAATGCTTTTGCCAGTTCTTTGAGTGGAGTGTTCTACTACCCAATTGTCTGATTATCACCCTTGGCAATTATGTAAAATAATTGATTAATGGAGTATAATTATAAATCATTAATTAATCATTTTAGTAATTAGAGATTAAGACCTTTGGATCCGGGAATTAAATCAAAAGCAAAATTTTAAAAGAGATTAGGACCTTCCTTCTCTCCAAAACTTCTTCAAACCTATAAAATGACGATAATACTCTTTAACAGCTGTTTTGGAATATGACAGACCATCAATTGATATTCTCCTCATCCAGACTGATCGGTTGTTAATCATGACGGTTTGATTATTTATTTTTCTCATCTTCCTAACCACAGGTTTATTTCTTTTTGGTTCAACCAATTGGCCGATATCAAATTTCTCAAAAAAATAATAATAATAATAAATAAATATTGGTCGAGATCACTGGCTAATCGATTATTTAGTTTCTCGTCTTTCTGACGACCAATGTATTACTTTCTGGTCAACCGAACGGTTAATATCACTGGCCGATCGGTCTTTCTGTACGACCGATCAATCAGGATAAAAGGGTTCTAATCTGGTCATATTCTGAAACAATTGTCAATGGTATTCTTGTCCTTTCATAGGGTTAAAGGGGTTTTGGAGAGCCAAAAGATCCTAATCTCTTATAATTTTCATGAATTGTCTTAATCTCTCTTAGGGTTCTTATGTTATATACTTTAAAGAGTTTTAAAAAACTTTCTTTCTTGATTTATTATATGTTGATGACAAATTTATAAAAATTATTTTCTAAGAAGTATTTTTTCATGTTTAGATTTATCTCTTCACTGTAAATCTTAAAATCTTAAGAGGCACAAGTCTAGCATCTCTTCACCATAAATATGAAAGGACACAAGTGAATCGATTATTTTTATGATTATGTGAAAAGACACAACTCTCTTAAAAGACACAAGTGAATCGATTTATCTTTTTACCGTTGTGTGAAAAGACAACTCTCTGAAAAGACATAAATCTGAAATCTTTTCACCGTAATCTGAAAAGACACAATAGTTAGAGATTTTCTCTATAAACAGAAAAAATATCTCTATTAAAAAAATATAAGAAAAAGACACAAGAAAATAAAATTTTATTTCTTTTCTTTTTAGGCATATTACGTAATATTCAGAATTCCTTTTTATGAATGCAAATACAAAAAAGAATTACAGAGGGCTGGGTTTGGTTGTATCCCACGAACGTGTTTGTTATTCTCCTCTTTTACTATCGCGGTTCTAACCGAAAGGAGGCAAATGACGTTTAGAATTGTTGAAAAAAATTATTGAAGGATAGAAGCAAAATAAAGGAGTGAAATAAATTGTAGAACTTATAGGCACGTTAAGATAAATGCGTTCTTCTCCTCTGTAATTCTTAACATTGTGAATAAAATTTCTAGTTCTGCTTATATCGTTAATTCTTTTAGTTTGTGGCATGGTAGATTAGGACATCTAAATTCTAGTTTTATAAAGAGTATGATAATTTTAGATTTAATTCCTAAATGTAATACTTCTGTCTTGGATAAATGTGAAATTTGCACACAGGTGAAGATTGTTCAAAAACTTTTTCTAAGTGTGGAAAGGAGTTCTGAAATATTAGGCCTCATCCATTCCGATATATGTGACTTGAAAAATACTGAAACTGGTAAGGATAAGAAATATTTCATTACCTTCATTGATGATTTTTCTAAGTTTACATATATCTACTTATTGAGATCAAAGGATGAAGCACTTGACAAATTTAAGATTTATAAAGCAGGGGTTGAGAATCAATTGAAGACTTCAATTAAGATCTTACGAAGCAATAGGGGTGGAGAATATTTATCACACGACTTTGATGAGTTTTGTAAATTTCATGATACTATCCATCAAGTTATCACCCCTTATACACCTCAGCAAAACGGAGTTACAGAAAGGAAGAATCGTACTCTTTTAGATATAATAAATGTTATGTTATTCAATTTTGGTTTACCGAAGAATATGTGGGTAAAGCTTTACTTACATCTTGTTATATATTTGAATAAAATACCTTTTAAAAATCAGAATATAATCTCATATGAACTTTGGTTAAATTATAAACCTCACTTAGGATACTTTAAAGTTTTTGGGTGTCTTGCATATGTGAGAATTTTCGACATTAAGAGACATAAGTTATTGGCTAAAACTGTGAAATACATATTTATTGGTTATGCATAACATAGCAAATCATATAGATTTTGGGATTTAGAAAATAATGTCATTATTGAATTTAGATATGCTGAATTTTTTGAGAATATACTTTATCTCAATCGCCACAAATCAAATCAAGATTTGAGTATCTCTAGTTCTTCTAGCAATGATATTGTTGCTTCTAGCAATGATGTTATTGCTTCCAATAATAATATTGTTGTGAGTAATAATCCTACTTTTGAATTCATAGAACCTAAAAGGAGTAAACGAGCGAGACATCATACCACTTTTGAACCTGACTTTTATGTTTTTCTCATAGAGAAAAATAGAAATAATATTAAGAGGGAATATTGTATTTTTAATATTGAGGGCAACCCTACATTCCTTAAGAGCGCATTATCATCATTTGATTCATTTTTTGAGAAAGAAGCCATCGATAATGAAATGAACTCAATTTTATCTAATAACACTTGGGTGTTAGTCGACTTACCCCCTAGTTCAAAACCAATAGGGTGTAAGTGAATATTTAGAAAGAAATTGAAAGTTGATGAATCCATAGATAAGTTCAAAGCTAAATTAGTGGCTCAAGGCTTTCGACAAAAAGAAAGAATTGATTATTTTGATACTTATGCACCTGTTGCTAGAATATCTACTATTAGACTCTTGTTGGCATTAGCTTTAGTTCATCATTTAAACATTCATCAAATGGATGTAAAAACAACACTTTTGAATGGTGACCTCACTGAAAAGATATATATGGAACAACCCGAAGGGTTTGTCATGAAAGGTCAAGAGCATAAAGTGTGCAAGTTGGTCAGATCATTTTATGGTTTGAAACAAGCGCCCAAATTATGACATGATAAATTTGATAAAGTGGTGTTATCAAATGATTATAAGGTCAATGAAGCAGATAAATGTATATATAATAAATTTAATAAAACCTCTGGTATTATTATCTGTCTTTATGTTGACGATATGCTCATATTTGATACCGACATAAAGTGTATCATTAAGACCAAATTATTTTTGTCTTCAAATTTTAAGATGAAAGATATGGGAGAAGCTGATACAATTTTAGGAATCAAATTAATAAGAAATTATAAGGGTATATCTTTAACCCAATCTCATTATATTGAGAAGTTTCTTAGAAATTTTGATTACTATGATTGTAATCATGTTTCTACCACTTATGACCCTAATTTAAAATTGAAAAAGAATACTGGAATGTGTGTTTCTCAACTAGAATATGCAAGAGTTATTAAAAATCTAATGTATGCAATGCATTGTACTCGTCCAGATATTGCCTATGTTGTGGGTAAACTCAATAGATATACTAATAACTCTGGTCAAGAACATTGGGATGTTATACATCGAGTACTCAAATATCTTAGAGGGACTATAAATTATGTCTTGCATTATCTTAACTATCCTGTTGTTCTAGAAGGATATAGTGATGCCAATTGGAACACAAATAGTGAAGAATCAAAGTCTACGACTTATTGAATTTTCACTATGGCAAGTAGAGTTATTTCTTGGGGATCTAAAAAGCAAACTTCCATAACTTATGTCACTATGAAAGCTGAGTTTATTACACTTACTGCAACATGTAAAGAAGCAGATGGACTTAAAAACCTATTAGTAGGCGTACCTATAGGGGATAAACATATCATTGCAATTACCATATACTGTGATAATGAAGCGACTCTTAAACGAACGAATCATAAGACGTATAATGGTAAAAATAAACATATAAGTTTGAGATGTAACTATGTCAAAACTCTACTCAAGGGTGCAGTAGTGACTTTAGATTCTGTAAGATCGAAAGAGAATTTAGTCGATCATCTTACAAAGGGTCTTGCAAGAGAATACTTACATAAGACATCTAATAGAATGAGGTTGAGGTCTATAAAATAAAAGTCAACTTCAATAAGAACCCAACTTAAGTTTTGTGAACCATCACTTAGGTTCAATGGGAAAAATAAATTGAACAAGTGACTGTGTTGGCACTAGAACGAACTATATGTTCAAAAATAATTCATTCCCTTATGTCTACCAAACTAGTGTTAATCCTGTGAGAGAGGATGAGATTGATTCTCTTAATGAATCTATAGCTTTATTTAAGTTGGAGTTTTATGCAGGAGCCACTCTTGATGGATTCACCTATTTGAGTGTGGAAGACGATCCGCTTCCTATGGAGCAATTGACTCTCCTAAAGCACTCAAGAAACTTGGGTAAAGCACATGGCCATAAATGTGCTGGCTTTTTAAGAGCACTAAGTTTTATAAATTATAATGTGTAATATATCTGGTTTGTTAGATAAGGTCTTTAGTTCAAGACTAAGCAGCTTGATCAACTTTGATATACTTACACTAAGTGAAAGTTCAAATCTTTTAAATACTTTCATTTATACATTAAAAATTTTCGTATGCCCAAATAAATTATTTAAAAAAAATAAACTTTTAAAAATAGTGGGAGATTGTTGTATATTTTTAAAACTTTTAAAATAGTGGGAGATTGTTTTATATTTTAAAGAGTATCAAAAAACTTTCTTTCTTGATTTATTATACGTTGATGGCAAACTTGTAAAAATTATTTTTTAAAGAAATGTTTTTTCATATTTGGATTTATCTTGTCACCATAAATCTTAAAAGACACAAGTGAATCGATTTATTTTTTTTGCCGTTATGTGAAAAGACAAAAATCTGAAATATTTTCACCATAATCTGAAAAGACACAATAGTTGGAGATTTTCTCTATTTAATAGAGATAAGATCTCCGTTAAAAACATACAAGAAAAAGACACAAGAAAATAAGAATTTCTTTCTTTTTGGGCATATTACGTAGTATTCAGAATTCTTTTTTGTGAGTACAAACACAAAAAAGAATTACAGAGGGTTGGGTTTGATTGTATCCCGGGTATGTATTTGCTATTCTCCTCTTTTGCTACCATGGTTCTAACCGGCTCCGTTAAAAAGATACAAGAAAAAGACACAAGAAAATAAGAATTTCTTTCTTTCTTTTTAGGCATATTACATAGTGTTCAAAATTCCTTTCTGTGAGTGCAAACACAAAAAAGAATTACAGAGGGTTGGACTTGGTTGTATCTCGAGAATGTGTTTGTTATTCTCCTCTTTTGCTATCACGATTCTAATCGGAAGGAGACAAATAACGTTTAGAGAAAGTATTTATCTTAACGTGCCTCTAAGTTCTACCCTTTTTTTCATCTCCTTTATTTTTGCTTCTATCCTTCAACATTTTTTTCCATCTTAATCTAACAATTTTTTCAACATCTTAATCTCTAAAACTCTCATTATCTTAAATGGTTGTAGATGGTAATATACTTAGATGCAAAAACCTACCACGACCAACAAATGGTTATGCTCAGAATGTTACTTGGGTACTTCAAACAGTCACAGCGGCCATTTATCCACACCTTTTGAAAATCTAATTAAAGGCGCCATGGTTTTGATTTCAATAAATAAATAACAAGTAAAATATTTGTGAAATATAAAAAGAGGTTCATTCTTTCCTTCTTTTTAACTGATTTTAGCATTTACAAAATTTGCATTCTTTTGCTGTCAAAATTAAATTATTTACTTATGATGAGGATTGATTGTTAATAAAAGAAATAGAATCATTTAGATCTCCTTATCCATTCCTTAACTTAATATATAATTAATCAATCTTATTACTATAAGTAAACTTGCATTATCAGTGGTGACCTATAGGGGCATTATTCAAATCAACTATTTGATCATAAATATAATGAAACTAAAGAAGTTTCATTATTGTATATTCGAACCAAATTTTGCACATAACTGATCATATTTTTAGTATAGTGGGAGTAAGAATTAGTTTTCCATTATATATACAAAAACAAAAACATTTCTCATGGCTCTATCGGAAGTTTGGAACTCAATTTCATACTAATTCTCTTGACTGTCTAATAACATCAAGGCCTTGCGTGGCTACATTCTTAACAGTTGCAGTTACTTAACCTTTCAAAGCCTTCTTTTTAATGGAGTTCTTAGAGTTGGGCTCCTGCAAGTCAGAGACTCAAATCTTATTTTATAGGACGCTCTCGTATTCTTTTTAGCCGACAATTATCATCATCAGTCATCACAGCCTTATTTCATCTATTTTGGGTCGGTTTTACTTGTCATATTTCTCCACTAAGTTTATGAAGTATAAACAATGAGTAACATTATATAAACACCTGTCCGTAAAAAAATCCTCACCTTTGATGATGCAAAGAGCACCATGCAATGAAGTAAACTTGAAAAATAAATAATAGTAATAATAATTTATTTATTTTAAATAACTTCGACAGAGTAACAATTCAACTTGAGGTCTTTATGTAAATTTATATGAACTCAAACATTAGTTATGATCAGAAAAGAGAACCAAACCAAAACACAAATATATGCATCAATATGTAAATGAAATCATGCAGACTCCTAACACAGACTAATGCAGGTAATCTATAGTTCTCTGTTTTTTCTTCCCTTAAAAGAATTATGATCTGTGCTTCATGATTGGATTCCATTGTGCTTTCAATTGTGGTTTTGCTTATTATTGAGCTCACAAACCAGTAAATGCATGTAGAGTGTGCACCCCATTTTCTTCCATTTTTACAACAATCTGCAGTTTCTTTCTTTGGGGATTTGAGCAGTATCTGCTTCTCTTTCAATCTTGTTGCTGCAGTTTGCATCTTGTCAGGTGTAGTAACTCGTTGATTCCCAACATCTCCATTTATGGCAATTTCAACACCCCAAGCAATGACGGAATTGATATCAAGGATTCAAATAATACCATTATTATGAGATGCCACATCGACACAGGAGATGATGCCATCTGTCCGAAGACTTACACAGGGCCATTATAAAACTTAACGGTGGCAGATTGTTGGATTCGGACAAAATCTTCAGCAATCAAGTTAGGAAGTGCGAGTTCATTCGATTTCAAGGGGTTAATTTTCGACAACATTATGATTGTCAATTCACACAGAGGGCTAGGAATGCAAATACGCGATGGAGGTACCACACTGCTATTCTTTTGTTGGTTACAGATAGTTTGTATCAGTATGTTTACTTCCTATCCTTTGAGAGATATTCTTGGTGATGACTAGCCCAATTAGTAAGGATTCCCAATGGGTTTCTCCTTTCTATTTTCAAGGGTTTTGGACACTTTTTCCTGTGCTTTTATTGCTTAGGGATTTAGGCTGCGTATGGCATAGCCCTCTGCTAGCATCTGCCACAGTAGAGTTCACCTGCATTAGTTGGTTTCCATTCTCTTTTCTAACTCCCTGCAAATGAGGATTTACCAGCTCTAGCAACAACCGCCCTATTCTTTACTAACTCCCTACGAGAGCAAATAAAATCTGCTCTTGCAAGGAGTGAGTAGAGAGGAGGGTAGAACTGTTGAACAGGGGTACCTACCAAAGCAGGTAGCAGGATGTTAGCAAACAGGATGGGAACCTGCTAAAGCAGGTGAACTCTTCCATGGCAGGGGCTAGCAGAGAGCTATGCCATACGCGGCCTTAAAACTTTCATTCTAAAATGTTGCTATAGCGTAAACTCCTATTAGCAGTTGTCAAATTTTGATTTTCTTAACAGTTACTGGTACGAGGATTTAGAATTTTCATTTATCGATGCTTAGCAGCATTTTTCTTTATTTTTCAGTTAGGAATTTTTTTTTTATTCTCCCTAGTGCTAATTAGTGTTCATCCATCCAGGAAACGTGAACGGCATCACCTTCTCGAATATTAATATGAGGATGAAGTACTATGGCCCCTGGTGGGGGAGGGCAGAGCCAATTTACTTGACCACCTGCCCACCGAATTGGAATTCGAAAACAGGCTCCATATCCAATATGCTCTTTGTTAACATAACAGCAATCTCCGAAAATGGTGTTTTCCTATCAGGTTCAAAAGGTGGGATGCTCAGTGACGTGAGATTCATCAATGTGGACTTAACCTACAGAAGATGGACAGATTTTGCAGGCGGTTTAGACAACTACAGGCCAGGATGCCAAGGACTTATTAAACACAGTACAGCTGGGATCATTATGGAGCACATAAGAGTAGAAATGATTAATGTGAAAATGAGATGGGCTGGCAACAAGTTAGAAGAATGGAACAACCCTTTGGCATTCAGGCCCAACACTGTAAATAACATATCTTTTCTTGACTTCCATTCATACATGTACCTAGAATAGAAAGAATTCAATTCAAAAAGAGTTCTGACGGCTGTTCAATTATAAATGAAAATAATTTGATAAGAGGGCCATATTTGTTTTTCAACATATATAAGTACTTGTTTAACTCAGAACTGGATAAAAGGATCATTGCCATTGACAGCACTAGCTGCCCCTGCTTACCCTATGATAAGATCCAGAATCCCCTTATCATGGCATGCAGAATAATTAAATGCTATGTTAAAATACTAATACTGGAAAGTATTTTTCAAATGTCTTCAAATGAGGGGCTAGTCAAATTGAAGACCGAAATGAATCTCATGTTCTTGTAAGACTAGAAAATTGCTGGAGTTTAGAAAAAATTATGCAACGACAGGATACAGGATATCTGATATCCTGGTCAGATTCAGTTTTGAATGAAATTATTTCTATCAACCTTCGAAGAAATTGCTTTCTATCAAAGACAATTTTGTATCTTGATACCAGAATAAAGCCAAAGGGAGATGGGAAACTTACGAAAGATATAAATGCCATAGCTAAGTAAATTTTGGGCAGTAAAGGAAATGTTGATTATAGTCTCCATAATTCAATAAAACAGAATTTATGTAGCACAGAAATATCCAATTTTTTGGTACACCCAGAGAGCCAAAGGACCACGATAATCAATGACCCATTCAAAAGAAGTAGAGTCAAAGACCCTTTCTATTAGAGTGTACCTTATTTGATAACTACCACATCAGTTATCTCAACCAATCGATCAGAGAAATTTCGATATTTTTGCAAGATGCCATCAAGATATGATCGTTTGAAGAGACTACCCCAAAGCTAAATGACGCTCATGCCGAAAAATGTCGAACTTGCTCAAGAAAGGAATCAAATGCCAACAATTTGATCAATTGCAACAAGACATCTTCCATTGCTTCAATGATCAACCTTGAGGGCAAGGTTGTTTTTATTAGAGCATACCTTATTTGATAACTATCACACATCAGTTATCTCAACCAAATGTACGGAAAACAATGTAATCGATCATGGAAATTTGTCTATTCTATCTTTCTATCTTCTTCTCTCGTTCATCTTCTTATTTTCTTCTATATTTTATAATTTTAACGTGGTATCAGAGCGTTCAAGCCAGTCATGGTCCTAACATTGTTTTCGCTATCATATTTTTTTGAAGTTTCCTGATTCATAAACATTTCATTTTTCTTGTATCTCTTCTACATTAAATTGATTTATGTAATTTTCATTTTTTTCTCTTATTCTCTTTTACATTTAATAAGAGATGTCTTCTTATTCACGTGGATGTATTTTCCACATTGATTTACTTAGTGGATGAGTATTTTCCACTTTGGTTTTCAATGACCTTTTGTATTCCATGTGGATGTTTTTTCCCATATTTTTTTTTATCTTCTATACTCTATGTGGATGTCTTTTCCCATATTCTTTGGCTTTTTATATTTTCAAAAGCTCTTTAAAAAGATTTGTCACATGATTCATCTTCAATTGTTGTTGGGAGAGATCATGACAGACCTGATCTAGTGGGCCACCGGCTCCGATAGACTCCAAGATGAGCGGGATGAGACAGTGATGGACTTCATAAACAGGGGTGACCACCAACAAGCAAGATCGAGTTTCGGCAATATCATTGCGAATCTTTATGGTTGTTACACATATGCGTAACTGTTTATCTTCGAAGTTGGATGTTCTCAAACGTTCACATTCCAACTTGAGGGGGAGTATTAGAGTGTGCCTTATTTGATAACTACCACACAGTTATCTCAACCAAATGTACGGTAAACAATGTAATCGATTGTGAAAATTTGTCTATTCTATCTTTCTATCTTCTTCTCCTCTCAATCATCTTCTTCTTATTTTCTTCTATATTTTATAACTTTTTAATCTTGAGAGTGAACGGGTCATTGACTATGTCCTTGAGCCAATGTTGCGCCAAAATAGTCCCACATGTACAGATCCAATGACCCATTCACTCTCAAGAGTACTCTTTCGAAGCAAGAAGAAAGAAAGAATCGGTCAATTTTGGAAAGCCTAAGATCTGTGATGCTTATTTGGGCCTCTTTGTAATGCATGCATGCACTAGCTCGTTCCGCTTCGATTGATTGAATTTCCCGCTCCTATATTTAGATTTTAGACAGAATTAAATGGAAAAAGAAGGAAATTTTTTATATATATTGTCAATATAATTAGGGAACAATATTCTATATTAATATATTACATTCTATTATAATTTATAATATATTCTAGGTTTATAATATTTAAAATATATAATAACGGATCGGTTACCCTACACCAACTCAATAACAAATACAGGCATACAACTTAAATTTATTGAAGGTCCAATCCTTTAAGAAAAAGTGAATTACATATCAGAATCAAATCCAATATTCCAAAATCCTTCAGGAGTCATAGGAGGAACATACCTATACCGATGCCTCGAGACCCCGTCATGATGCTCACAACGAATATTATTGTGGCTAGAATTGTCTCCACCATCAGGAATAACGGCGTCATAAAATTTTTTGCACTGCTTGCACTCAACTCCTTTCAGATTCTCCCTCTCAGCCTTCTTCCTTACTGGTTCCACGTACTTAAAACCTTTATTCTCTTGTCTTGAAACTGAGAGGTGCTGCTTCTGTACAGCAGGGTCAGCATTTATCTCCTGTGTTTCACTATCTGAATTGCCGAATTCCATGTCTTCTGGAGCTAGAACTGGAAAATCTTGGACTGCTATCTTCGGAGATTTTTTCAAGTTTTCCTTGGCATTCTCTATGGGCGTATCAAGAAAATCATCGTGCGGATCTGCACCCCCAGCTTCTAGATGTGATCGAGTATCAATCCAATTAGAGATTGATCGCTTTAGTCCAACCAACGACTCAGATTTCACATTAATCGGGGGTTTCTTTGCATGGAAGGGAGTGGAACTAGAAGGAACCTTGATATTCGAATAGGAGATTGGACTCTGAATTAATCTGTTGCCTCCATCATCTTTTGGTTTTGGTTGAATGCTGATCTCATTTGTCTGTTCACTTGGTTTCGAAGTGTTCAGGGGGGAGTTTGGATCCTCAATTTTAGAATCTATGGTACCATACAAAACATGAATGCCAAATCATACCTCATACTAATGAGTACGACAAAAAAATTCAAAAGCATAGGCGAATTAACCATTTTGAATCAAATTAAGCAAAAAAAAATTGTAGGCTATGAGCAGTAAAAAACTTGCCTTGTGCAATATTCCGATGGATCCTTGATGAATCCCATTCCTCAAGCATCTTGTTGGTATAGATTTTATTATCTGATGCAAGACCGGACCTGCTGAGGAGAAAGTTGTATTGAGATTTCAAATTTTTGTAGGACTTCTTTAAATCAGAGTACTTAGCAATCATATCAGTTTTATCATTCTCCACAAGCAACACCTCACGGTTTTTCGACTGAATCTGTTTCAGTAACTTTTCTTGTAGTTCTTTGCCCTTGGCCACGTCTTCTATCTTCTGCATAAGCTGTTTTTGAAGAACACCGGCCTCTACATTTCCGAGACTCTCAAATTTGGCCAAGAGCAGTTTCTTTTCGGTTTCATGTGTGTTTATGAACTGTTTGTTAGTCAATAACGTTCCCTTCTCCCGCTCTAGAGATGCAATCAAACACCGGATTTGTTCTTGAACTTGTCGATTTTCAAGCCGAAGCTCTTCTATTTGTTGTAAAAGGGATCTCTCCTTTTTCAAGTAATCTTCTGCAACTTTTCTGGCTTCCGCAAGCCTTTCCTGTACTCTGTTCTCTATATCTGTGTCACTAACAATTGCATCACTCCTATTATTCTCTGTAAGAAACAGCTGTTGCTTTTGTTGTAATTCCTTTCCCTTGGCCGCTTCTCTCTCTAGGCTTTCTAGTTTAGCCAGTAGCAGTTTCTTTTCAGCTTCATGGGTGTTCAACAATTGTTCGTTTGTCAATAACTTTGACTTCTCCAGTTCTAGGGAAGCAATCAAACGCTGGTTTTCTTTTTCGAAATGTTGCTTTTCAAGCCGAAGATCTTCTATTTGACGTAAAAGAGATATTTCCTTCTTCCACTCATCTTCTGCAACTTTTCTGGCTTCTGCAACCCTTTTCTGCAGGCTATTCGTTACATCTGTGCACCTAGCAATTGCATCACTTCTCTTATTCTCCGCTACCAACAGCTCGCAGTTTTTCAAAGCGAGTTGTTGCAGTAACTTTTCTTGTAATTCCTTTCCGTTGGTCGCTTCTTCCATCTTCCGTAAAAGGTTTTCTTGGAGCACAGCAACCTCTCCACTCTCCAAATTTTCTAGTTTGGCCCGTAGCCGTTTCTCTTCAGTTTCATGTGTGTACAACAATTGTTCATAAGTCGATAACTTTGACTGTTCCTGTTCTAGAGAAGCGGTCAAGCACTGGTTATGCTCTTGGGCGTGTTGCTTTTCAAGATTAAGCTCTTCTATTTGCTGTAAAAGAGATATTTCCTTCTTTTTCCAGTCATCTTCTGCAGCCTTTCTGATTTCTGTGAGCCTTTTCTGTAAGCTTTTAGACCTTGAATGAAAGTTTGGGAAGAGCTGACTACAGAAAAGATACTCTATCTGCGAAATCCTGTCCTTTACTTCCTGAATTGTGGCCACTAGTATAGTGCTTAATCCAGAAAAGTACTTTGTGTCATCATCATCAATGGAGAACTCTAACAATGGAGAGCTCTGTAAGTCACCTTCCATTTTCTGGAAGCAACGAGATAGTCAATGAAACAGAATGAAGGAGAGAATTATCATGGGAGATACATCTACTTATCAGCACCATGGTTTTAAATATCGGCCGATATGTATCCGGTTGGCGGTTACGGTCCATCTGTGCCCTTTTTGCAATTTTTTATATTTTTATTATTTTAGAAACAAAAAAAATGGTGTTTAAATATCAGCCAGTTTGGCCAATACGTATCTGATATATTGGATACATATCCGCCTGGGACCCAACCAATATGCCAATATATATCGGACTTTAAATCGCTGATCACCCCTGCTTATGACATCACAAAAGCACCAACCTGAGTTTTTATCTGTTAGACTTAGTACAAGGTACCTGACACGAGTGCCAGTGGCGGCAATCAGGTCAATCGCAAACTGACAATCTTAGTAAATGTGCTGATAATTTTGAGCGTCAAATCAGTGTAAGTTCAAAAGTGAACTCTCACTGATTAACGTGCCCATAAATAGCAGTGCAGCTCCTGAGGCTTGACTATTCGGACAAAAGGAGATTGACTGGAATGCCACTGCTGGCATTCGGATCAGGTACCTCATACCGGTTCTTTCTCTGCTATTTCCTGTCTTAATTTTACAAAATGGGTCAATTATTTTTGGTAATAATACAAAATGGATAAGACAAAACCATATTTGTGGATTGCTGCTGCAATTGGAATACCATCAATATTGTAATTTCCAAGACCTCACCCCAACAACCAACTGATTTAGCAATCTCATCGGCTAGGTCTATGCTAATTTCAGTAAAAACATAGAAAACTGTCAACTATGTAGAGCAACCTGACCACAAATCTGCCAATTATGATCAATAATCCAAATCCTAATCAACATAGTCACAACCAATCAGTTTTCAACACGCATATTGAAACCTACGTAAAAACTGTTGAAAATTTTAAGGAAGTGTCATGTCGACCTAATATTGAAATGATTAATCTTTTCCCTGTATGAGTTTTCAGCATACACCTTGACGCGGGACAACAACCCTAGAATGCGTGAATATGATTTTAATGCAGATTTTGCCGAAATTAAATAAATTAACTCAAGTTTAATCGCAAAATTATCTTTGATACCTTTAGGGTTTGCAGAATTTTGATGGGTATATCACACGAGATCCAAACAGGGTCCAGTCCGATGCGCAAGACGTTTAGAGTTGAGGCGAAATCGGCCTAGAGATAGGACTCTAACTTTTCCAGGCTTAGGCGCTCGTCTTCAGTCCGATGTAGATTCACAGATTCCAAATTGGGTTGTGAAAGGGATTTACGGTTTGTAAAAAGGTTATGGTTTTCGGATCGGTTTATAGTTTTGGAAAGGGTTGTGGGCTTTGTGTAGTTTATGGATTCAAAAGGTTTAGGTTTCAGGATTGAAAAGCAACAATTAGGCTAAGGTTTAGGGAAGCAAACACAGATCGCGAGATAACAAATATAATCAAGCAATGCAAATCGATGACAACATAACGAACATATATGGGAATCACTCCCTTGGTCTCACACCAAACCCATCATGGGGAAGAAGACTCTCTTCACAAAGCAAAAAGCTCTCATTCAATAATCAATCAACTAATCACATTGTTTAGCTTAAGGACCTTTCATAGGAGGTCTTACAATAAAAGAAAACCCTAAAACGAATATTAAATAAAAGACAAATAAACTCCTAAAACAAAAGTTTGAAACTAAACTTCTAAAACAACCTGGCACGATTTCGATCGATCGAAATTGAAAATCGATTGATCGAAATTCATATATTGTAAAATATCATCGTCGGCATTCGATCGATCGAAATTAGTATTCGATTGATCAAAATTTTCAATCGATCGATATTTCAATTCGATCGATCAAAATTTCAGAGTTCCTTCAGTTTTCATCTTTCTTGTTCAGTTCTTCATCTTTCCCTAGCCCTGACTTCCATTCTGCTTCTTCTTTCAACGCCAGTAGAAACGATGTGGTCCGAATCCAATGTCCATGTAAGTGGTGTCCCCGTCACACCTCCTTCTAACATGAACATATCCCATTTGGATATCTCCAAAATGCCATGACTTCATAAACAAATAAGACTTACAATAAGGTACTCGGCCCAAGTGCCAGCAGCCAACAGCAACATTTAGATTAGTCTCAAACCGACAGCCAAATAAGACTTAGCATAAGGTCACTTGACCCGAGTGCCAACAGCAACATTCATATTAATCTCAAACTAACAGCCGAGTAAGCAGTGTTACCTAGGCACTTCTACTTTTGAGACTTTTGTCGTGCCGACACTTGGTGGCACTTGGCCACTCCTCAACACAACACGATACATCTAGACATGTATGAATATACCACATAATACTATCAAAAAGCTCCTCGTTTGAACACGATAAAATGAACCGTCGTTATATATATATATATATATATATATATATATATATATATATATATATATATATATATATATATATATGAAATTGTGTAAAGTTTAGTAACTTGTAAAATAAAATGCTTGGGTCCTTGAAAACGATTTGTAAATATAGTTTACTTTTAGTTACGTTGATGACATTCTATGTCGTTTCATTATATATCTCAATTGACTCTCAAAGATATTCTGATGCGGGACAACTGCTAAACCTTAAATGATGCGAATTTGGGACTAACCACAGATTAAATTGAATAATGGAAATCTTTAAAATCACCTAAACACATAAAGCAATTTAATGAATTCAATTAAAACAATTAGAATAATTCCATTTTAGTGTTTGCATACATTTAATTTCCCGATCTAGAAAAATAGATCCGATGAAGGACTCGAGTTTCGATCTAGTTTAAGGCACCAAGCGACAATTATGGTATCATCTCTTAACTCCTCTAGGGTTGAATAAATGGGGCTCGATGGATTAAGGCAATAAAAGGGTAGGATCAAAGATATATATTAATAAAGATTTGGGGTTTTGGATTTTATCAAAGCAAATAGGGGAGATATTACCAAACAATAATGAGAGAAAAGATAGAATAGAACGATACGATCCAAGGCTTCACACCAAGGGTTCCGAGGCTTCACACCAAGGTTGTACGTTGGCTTCGCACCAAGTCGCACGAGAAATGAAGATTCACTCCTTAAGGTTTGAAAGATTCGTTCTTTCGGTTGAAAACTCTTCACTAGTCTTCTAGGGTTAGCACAAAGCAAGCTCTCAAATTTTCATTCAATAATCAATCTCTATTACAAAATTATAAAGACCTTATATAGTAGGCCACAAAAAAAAAAAAAATCCTAAAACAAATAAATACCAAAAAAGATAAGTTTGCCCCGAAAAATTAAATTCCATCTTTTGGCAGAACTAACTCAGTGACAAATCGATCGATCAATTCTAGGATTGATCAATCGATTTATAAAGTTATAAATCGTGTGAACTCTCTATTCACTTTCGATCGATTGAAAATTAAGACTCAATCGATCGACTGAGAAAAGAATTTCGCCAAAAGCCCTGAGGCCTCAATCAATCGATCGATTCTTTGGGATCGATCGATCGATCTCAATATGCCCAAATTCTCTAATTTCTTCCAGTTCTGTAATTCCAACTCCCCTTCCGCTTCTTCCGACGCTGGGGAATCTGTTGTGGCCCAAATTCGACGCTCTTGATTTTGATGTTCCCATCATTTTCCTTCACTTTTTTTATATACGTTGACGGGGACGCCGACATCGTAGACATCGGATATGAACCTTTTCGTGTGTACCGACGTCGGAAGAAGCGGAATGGAAATCAAAACTAGGCGAAAGGGGAAATTCTGGAAATGTAGAGGAGGCCCGAGTACCATAGCCTCAGAGGAGAAACGGATACAAACCGCGAGGAGAACAATGTCGAGCGAGCTCTTGCTCGAGCGGGCCCTCGTTCGAGCGACCACTTAAGCTCGCTCGAGAGCCCTCTGTGACGGGGCCAATACTCGAGCTTGCAGCATGGTGCGTATGGCACGACATGTGGTGCCAGGAGGACACGCGACATGGGGCCAAGTGGGCCTGGCGATGTGGTCGCGCTACGAGGACGCGACACGGTCACATGGGGGTAGGACGCAGAATTGAATGAAAAGAGTTTTTGCTTGTGTGTGCTTGAGATGAGCCTCTACGAAGAGTGAATCTTCTTCCTAAGAAGGGTTTGGTGCGAAGTCAAGGGTGTGAAGCCTGCAAATCTATCTTTTATCCATCTATCTATTTTCATCTTCTCTGCTTGTGTGTTGATCCTTACAATCCTAAATCAGCCATCATCCCTTTTAACATTCTAAAACCTAGTTTTCCCCTAAGCCTTGAATCGATCTGATTCAACAACTGTAGACCCCAATTGAGTTATTAAACCTTCCGCACCAAATAATCAAAGAAAACCAGTGATCCCATCTTGAATTGTGAGCGCCCTAATCTGGAAAAACCTAGAGTTCTATCTCTAGGATCGATCTGCGCTGCAATCTAACGGATCTAGCGCCCGGACTGAACCCTGCCTGAATTATGCGTGATTCTCCCATGGAATACTACGAAAACCTGAAGTATTCGTTATATTTTGCAAGTTCTATTGTTTAATTTAATTTCGGCACAATTAATCATTGCATTCACGTAGTTTAGCGTACCATCCTACGTCAGTTTTGATATCAGAGCCCTAGGTTCTAGGATAGAGCATATTGTGTGACATTGCATTCATTGCACTTTATTTTCATCACAAATTATTTCAGTTTTGGCCAAAGTGTTCATCTTGCATTCCATTCTAGAGCCCGTCAATTAGAAAACTGTATCACCATGGACATGAGTGGGATTGCCGAAGCTCTTAACGGCATGAGGGCTGATCTAAAATCGATCAATGATCGAATGACTGCCTTAGAGACAGTCCAAAGGACTCTCGAAACATCCAATAAGAGGTTGATAGACCAAGTTAATCGGTTAGACGAGGGTGATGAATATTTTGAGCCACCCCGTGAGCGTAATGGTCCACGTTTTGAACGAAATGGCTACCAATATAATCGGAACCGGAACCATAGGTTTGATCATCATGGAGATGACTACGACCCGAAAGGGAGACTCCTCAAAAATGTCCGAGTTGAGTTCCCGACTTTCGATTGAAGACTAGACCCTCAGGTCTTCCTCGATTTGTTATCCGATATGGACCAGCACTTCGAGTGGTTTGGCATGAGCAATGAAAGATGTGTTAGACTTGCTAAAATGAAGCTCATAGGCCAAGCCCCACTCTTTTGGGTCAACGTTGAACGCATCAAAACGAATGCGGGTTGTACTCTCATTACCCGTTGGGAGGACATAAAAGAACGACTTACAGAGAAGTACGTTCCTTCTTCATACTACCATCGTCTCCTTGACCAATGGCAAAATCTGCGCCAAGGTAGTATGCCCGTATCGGATTACATTGGCAAATTTGAAGAGTACATGATGAGAGCCAAGGTATCCGAAGACCCTCAAGTCACTCTATCCAAATTTCGTACCGGATTGAGACTTGACTTGCAAAAAGAGTTAGTCTCCCACCTTATTGAGACTCTCGCCGAATGTTACACCGTCGTTCAAGACCCTAAACGATATTTGAAGATGACGGTGACTAGGCGATCTAATTTTCACCCCGGTCATTTCCGTACCGGCGAAGTGAAATCTAGTGCTGAAAACCTGCCTACCAAACCCACGCAACCCACGTCTACCAATGTGAGGTTTGACAAAGGTAAGGGTGTATCCAGAGAATCCTCGAAGAGTGGATCTCATGTCAAATGCTATAAATGTCAAGGATTTGGTCACTTTACTGCCCAATGCCCCACAAGGGACCCACAAAGGAATCTCTTCATCGATGGAGAAGGAGAAGAAAGTGAAGGAGTTTATGAGGAAGAGGTCTTTGAGCCGAATGCCACACCCAGTGACGAGGAAGCTGATGACATGGGTCGTGCTCTAGTTGTGAGGTGTGCCTTTGCACAGCCCCAACGGGATGAAAAGGAGGATTGGCGAAGGGAGAATATTTTTCACACCTTTGCCACGTATGGGACAAAGAGTTGTAGGGTTATCGTGGATAGCGAAAGTTGCACCAATGTGGTGTCAGAACATACCATCACCCGCTTAGGGCTTACACCTGAAGCCCACTCGAGACCTTACAAAGTCGCATGGGTTGACTCCTCATCCATTCCCGTATCTCAGAAGTGTTGTGTACCCATACAGTTGGGTTCATACTCTGACACTTTATGGTGCGATGTGGTGCCGATGGATGTGGGTCACATTATATTAGGGAGGCCATAGCTCTATGATTTGAACGTGACCATTTTTTGGCGATCTAACGTTTGTACATTCAATTACAAGGGCAAGAAAATCACTCTTAACCCATTGGCTCCCAAAGCACCATCAGTCAACAGAGTTGAGAAAAAGGGAGGTCAATCCAAAGCCATCAATATTGTGGACCCTTCAGATTTTGAGAGAGCATCGAAAGATGAGAGTGTTGTGTATGTCATTGTTACTGTTGAGAGTACTTCTGAGTCAGTCTGTGAGTACCCCAAGGAGGTAGAGCCCATCCTGAGTGAATTTGCGGATGTCTTCCCCTAAGACTTACCTAACGAGCTCCCTCCCATGCGTGACATTCAGCATGCAATTGACTTAGTTCCCGAATCGACATTACCGAACCTTCCCCACTACAGGTTGAATCCGATTGAGCACACCGAGTTGACTCGACAAGTCAGTGAGCTCCTACAAAAGGGGTTCATACAAGAGAGTCTGAGCCAGTGTGTTGTACCAACATTACTCATGCCTAAGAAAGATGGTACATGGCGCATGTGTGGATAGCCGAGCAAACAATAAGATCACTGTTAAGTGTCGGTTTCCCATACCGCGGCTTGATAACATGTTTGACATGATGGTTGGAGCCACTATCTTTTCAAAGATAGACCTTAAAAGTGGCTACCATCAGGTTCGTATTCGCCCTGGCGATGAATGGAAAACCACCTTCAAGACCAAAGACGGTCTTTATGAGTGGATGGTCATGCCTTTTGGACTTTGCAATTCCCCGAGCACATTTATGAAGCTCATGACCCAAGTGTTGAGGCCATTCCTTGGCAAGTTCCTTGTCGTATACTTTGATGATATCCTAATTTACAGCCCAGACAAGGAACAACACATCATCCACCTAAGGTTGGTTTGCGAAACCTTGAGGGGAGAAAGGTTATACGCGAATCTCAAGAAGTGCACCTTCATGTAACACTCTGTTACATTCTTGGGATTCATTGTCTCGATAGACGGGATGGTTGCAGACCCGACGAAGGTTAAGGCCATTGTAGAGTGGCCCGAACCTCGGAATATTCATGAAGTCCGTAGCTTCCACAGAGATCGATCTTAGTGAGAAGCTCAATGAGGCAAAGCAGAAATATTCCACCTATGACAAGGAGTTTTATACAGTCGTCCGATCTCTGTGGTATTGGAAACATTACCTGAGACTGCAGGAATTTGTGTTGTTTTCTGACCACGAAGCCTTACATTTCTTTGCTTCGCAAAAAAAGTTGAACCCGAGGCACGCGAAGTGGGTCGAGTACCTTCAAGGGTTCACATTTGTCTTAAAGCATAAGGCTGGTGCAGAGAACAAGGCTGCTGATACGCTTAGTCGTCGAGTGGCGACTTTGCAATCTATGAGCACCGAGGTCGTCGGATTTGAGCAGTTGAGGCAAGATTATCCTGATTGCCCAAATTTCAGGGCAAAATACACTGCTTTCCTTGAAAATTCGAACAACATTAACTCCGTGTATACCCTAATGGATAGGTATTTGTTTAAAGACAATCGTTTGTGCATCCCTCGTACTTCATTGCATGATTTCCTCATCTAGGAGTTACATGTCGGAGGGATTGCCAAACATTTTGGGCACGATAAAACCTGTGCGCTTGTTGAGAATATGTTCTATTGGCCTAGCCTTATGAGGGATGTCTCTAGGGTCGTGAAACAGTGTCGTACATGCCAAGTTGCGAAGCATATCAAACAAAATATCGGCTTATACACCCCTTTACCCGTGCCGCACACCCTGTGGCAAGACGTCTCTATGGATTTCGTGCTTGGGCTTCCAAAGACTCAACGAAAGCACGATTCCATTTTTGTGGTAGTAGACCGTTTTTCCAAGATGGCACACTTCATACTCTGTTTTAAAACCTCCGATGCGGCTCACATAGCCAAATTATTTTTCGGGGAGGTTGTGCGTCTACATGGTTTACCCCAGACGATTGTGTCAGATCAAGATGTGAGATTTACCAGTTACTTCTGGAAAACTTTATGGCACATGATGGGTACCATGCTCCAATTTTCGTCGGCCTATCATCCTCAAACGGATGGCCAAACGGAGTCCACCAATAGGAGCTTAGGTGATCTTCTCTGTTGTCTTGTTGGTGATCACCCTAGGACTTGGGATTCTATTTTGCCTTTAGCCGAGTTTGCATATAACAATGCAGTCAATAGATCCCTAGGTATGAGTCCTTTTGAGGTCGTCCTTGGTCATAGGCCTAAAACACCCATTGATTTAATTCCTATGTCTGTATCTCATCGAGTTTCCGAGTCAGCCGATTCATTTGCACAGCATATACATGAATTGCATGCCGAAATTAGAAAAAGAATTAATGCTAGCAATGAACAATACAAAATCTCTGCGGATGCGCACAGGCGCTTCAAGGAATTCTAGGTTGGAGATTACGTCATGGTTTGGGTTAGGCCTGAGCGATTCCCATTGGGAGCTGCAAAGAAACTTCAAGCCTGTGGCGCTGGGCCTTTTAGAATTGTGGCAAGGAGCGGCCCTAATGCATATGTTCTCGAGCTTCCACTAGATATAGGGGTCAGCTCTACATTCAATGTGGAGGACCTGGTTCCTTCTTTAGCCCAAGCCCCACCCCCTCACAACCCCTTCCAAGCAGTCCCGAGCCCGAATACCAGCCCCACCCTACAACCCCTACCTTTCCCTTCCCCACGCAAGCAGCGAAGAGATGAGATCGAAGGGATATTAGATGATTTGGCAATCTCCACCCATGGGAGCGGAATTCAAAAGTACTTGGTCAAGTGGTTGGGAAAGCTGAACTTCGAAAACTCATGGTTAGCTGAAGACGAAGTGCGACGTTTGGACCCCGACATGCTCGAGCACTATCACGACGCCGCTTCATCGGTGATGAAGCCTTTTCGGCCCGGGAGAATTGACGGGGACGCTGACATCGTAGACATCAAATATGGACCTTTCGCGTGTATCGACGTCGGAAGAAGCGGAATGGAAATCAAAACTAGGCGAAAGGGGAAATTCTGGAAATGTAGAGGAGGTCCGAGTACCATAGCCTCAGCGGAGAAACAGATACAAACCGTAAGGAGAATAAAGGTTTCGGCGAGCCCTCGCCGAAGCAGTTAAAATCCTCTCGCTCGAGCTACAAGGATGTGAAAATTTTTATTTTTTCGTTTTTTTACCTTTTTAGTCTTTTATTATTTTAGGACTCTTTTAATTGCGAGTTTTATATCGTTTAGGGTTTTCTTAGCCTATATAAAGGCATTGTAAACACTCTATTGAGGATTGATTATTGATTATTAAATGAAAAGAGCTTTTGCTTGTGTGTGCTTGAGATGAGCCTCTACGAAGAGTGAATCTTCTTCCCGAGAAGGGTTTGGTGCGAAGCCAAGGGTGTGAAGCCTGCAAATCTATCTTTTATCCATCTATTTATTTTCATTTTCTCTGCTTGTGTGTTGATCCTTACAATCCTAAATCAGCCATCATTCCTTTTAACATTCTAAAACCTAGTTTTCCCCTAAGCCTTGAGTCGATCTGATTCAACAACTGTAAATTCCAATTGAGTTATTAAACCTTCTGCACCAAATAATCAAAGAAAACCAGTGATCCCATCTTGAATTGTGAGCGCCCTAATCTGGAAAATCCTAGAGTTCTAGCTCTAGGATCGATCTGCGCTGCAATCTAACGGATCTAGCGTCCGGACTGAACCCTGCCTGAATTATGCGTGATTCTCCCATAGAATACTACGAAAACCTGAGGTATTCGTTATATTTTGCAAGTTCTATTGTTTAATTTAATTTCGGCAAAATTAATCATTGCATTCACGTAGTTTAGGGTACCGTCCTGCGTCATACGTATTCAAAAAAAAAATTCCTTAAGGTCGTGCCGCCGTATTGGAATCTTTAGAAATTGACATGCCAACCATCTACTCCTTGACACGTGGCACCCGGGTAACACTGCAAATAAGACTTAGCATAAGGTACTCCAACCGAGTGTCAGCGGTTAGCGCTTGAAATGGGCCAAGCTAAGCCCGAGCCCGGCCGGATTCGGGTTCAAGTTTTCAGCCTGTATATTATTCGGGTCGGGCCTTGAAGGCCCGAGTAGCTTACCGGGTTCGTGTCTACCAATCATAACTAAATGGGTCATATTTATCCTCCTAATTTTAAAGGTATGATAATAACAGGGATATTTTTGTAAAAACACATCCAAAATGTAACTATATATTCTTTTTAGATTAGGATTCCTCCATATGTGCAGCCCTAAAGCCATCAAACTCTCTCTCTCTCTCTCTCTCTCTCTCTCTCTCTCTCTCTCTCTCTCTTCAAAAAATCTCTCCTCGACAAGGAAGAGCAGATGTCAGTCGCTCTACTTAGCTGATCCGTGCAGCTACAGTGCAATGACCATCGATTGACCACTGCAATTTGCAATCGACGAGATCTTCATCATGTGGGCGATCAAACAAGATAAGATCTAAACTGTTCAAATGAAGAAGATGATATCTTCCTTGTTTTTGAACAAAACCCTAACACAAATTGCTAAGAAATATCATTTTTTATAGTACACCGGACCAATTTTTAGCCCTATTAAGCCTAAACCCGATTTGCCTAAACAATTTTGTTGAGAAAGCCTGACCCGACCAGGTTCTGGCTCGATCACAATCCGGGCCGGGTTTATCACGAGTCGAGTTCAAGCTTGCATACTTTCAAGTCACTCAGGCCGGGCCGGGCCGGGCCCTAGTAGTAACTCGAGTTGGATTCGGGCTTAATTTTTAAGGGTAAAAATAATCAGGCCTCGCAAAACCTGGCCCGGACCAGCCCGTTGATAGCCTTACCAGCAGCAGCACTCGGGTCAATCACAGACCAACAGCCTTGTGCTAATCAGTTGAGTGCCAAATCACTGAAAAGTACAATGTGAACTTCCCCTGATTTGTGTGCTCATAAATAGTGGTGCATTTCCTGAGGCTTGACCATTTGGGCAAAAGGAGATTGGCCAAAGTGTTACTGCTGGCACTACCATCAAGCAGTTTGTTCAAATCAAAAGTCAAAGTCCGAGTCTTCAAATTCCAAAACTTGATCCTAAGGAAGGATCTCGTCGGTTCACACTTATACTAAGTGTTCCCTCAGTTTAGAGTCCAATAAGGACTTATGTTTATCATCGTCGATAAAAGAAACTCGATCATTTATAATCGAAATTTAAGGCATCGGGGTGCATGTTTCTAATAATTCTACAAATTTATTTGAGTTAAGTGAACTGATTGACTACTCATCGATGGATCAATATTCCTTAATCCTAACAAGTATCCTAGAGGGATATTCTAGTATGCCTCCAGTGTAATTATCCTAGGAGTATCCTATGTACGGCCTAGGGGTATATCAAGTAAGTATCCTATGTGATCGTCCTTCACATGGTCTAGGAATATTTTAGATGGATATCCTATCGCTTTGGTCAGCTTTCTCATTTGAGCAGCGTAAGGCTCATCAGAGGTCAAAAGGGTATTTACTCATTTTATATTTTTCAAATATGCTCCTTGGGTCCATTCCATTCTTATTAAAGACTCATTTGGGTCTTGGGTCCAACGGGCTATTGTCTTACTCAATTTATACCAGCTGGGAAGACCATTAAACTGTGAAACAGGGCATCATTTTTTATGGTTTTAGCGCCATGTGAAGCAAGTTGTCATCCTATAGATCAGATTAATTGCAAAATTTTATCACACCATTAATGACCATGCAATTCGGATTCATTTAACTGGAGAGCATTTTGAACAGCTAAAATCCATGGAAGCAAATCCCTACGGTTGACTAAACTTGTTTATCAAATTTGTCACTTCCTTCACCGTTCCACAAGAATGGAAATTCTGTTGGACTTCCTCACCTGAGGGTTCATTATAATAATAAAAGGAGAAACAGTTAGTTAATAAATGGTCCATCACCAAGACAAAAAATCCATCCTTGCTTGTCAAAATACACTTCTTAAAGAACAGGGAAATAAACTTGAACAGCAGAGATCTTGTTACCCTTTGACCAAAATGGGAAATATTTCTAAGCTAGATAGTCTCCAAGATCACTTAATACCATGGATTTCAGCATTGTTTACATGCTTCAAGGCTAGAGATCAGCAACATTCTACCGTGATGTGCGGATACCCCGTTATCAGAAATAATAATAATAATAATAAAATCAACTTTTGCAACATAAAATAGTTAAAAACTAAGAGAATAAGCCCATACTCACCCAAAATGTTAAAAGGAAAAACCACCATCAACTTTAAGTACATCATGTCAATCATGTCTCGCCTAATAAATTACTAGATAGTGTTGGCAAGATGGCACCCAACACTTCCTGAATATGAAAGGGGATTTAATTTTGGGAATAAAGAACTCATCAATACTGTAAAATGCATTGTTGAAATTGTCCACAACTTGGTCCCCAATGGAAGAGGTGTGGTGATGATATGACTAGCCTTTTCTCTCACATCGATGAATTATGATCCAAATTTTATAGCATTATCTTGGCCACCCATTTTCAGAAACCATACTTCACTTTAAAAGAAGCACCTCACTAACTCCCTCACAAACTCAAACATATATTCCAAAAAGAAGACAGAATGTTGAATAAGATTTACTGTTTTCATACGTTGCTGCTGTTTCTCAGTTGTTGAACAGGATATCCATCTCCACCAATAGAAGCCTTCGGTTTATGCAGCATTTGACTACTTCTCTGTGTTATTACTGCTGCTATTCTCTACTAATCTGCTGCTGGACCTCTGGTACTGCTATAAATACCTCTGCCATCAGGTGTGTTTATATCAACACACATATTAGCAGCTTTTTTAATCACAAATTTCACTAGAAAATAACCAGTGAGCAGCAATCTTCACTCAAAATTTAGAGAAGCAGGAGTTATTATCGCTGCTGACCCCTGAGTTCTAACACAGAATTTTGAGTCACTGATAGGTCAATGACCAAATTAACAGGATTCTTATCTCATTAATAAGCATGGGTTGCAGTCTACATTACCCCTCCCCTTGCCAAAGCGTCCACCATCAAGGTTTTAAAAACTCAATATATATTTGCAATATGAGAGGATTGGACATAATATTATCATATTAGAGTAAAACGAGTGTGCCCTAACCAACCTTCTCAGTGGTGTCTACTAGCATCCCTTCCTTAGTTATAATGTTCAATTATGACTTATCAGTGGTGTCTTCTAGCATCCCTTCCTCAGTTGTAATGTTCAATTATGACTTATGTGTACATTAATTTTTAAGGCCCAAAGCGCCTTAAAATCCTACTTGTAGTATCAATTTCCACTGTGAAATACTTGATCATCTGGGCCGTGTTGGTTTTAATGAGGCAATGAATGAGAGCATATGCAAGAGATGATACAGAAACAAAAATGGGGACAACGAGGAGTATCTAAACGGGAATCCATTGGATAAAACAATGGGCATCCTCCGGAGTCCATTATATAGGGAGACGGCTAAAGCAGTCTCGAATGCAATTATTGGAAGCGGCTTTTGAAAATGGTGTCTCTAATAAAAGGTTATTGGAGACGGTTTCTAAAAGCCGTCTCCAATAAAAGGTTTTTTTGTAGCGTGTTCTTATTTTTCACATGTTATCTACAATGTGAAGTCACACCATTACCTATTGATTGAAGTTAATTGCTAAAGGCAAGATACAATAAGTGAGCAGCTCCCATGCATTCAAGCATAGGAGCTAATAAAGTTGATTAGGAGAAAATTACTGACAAATTAGACCCAAACAAAGCAATATCCAAGTAATCTTCACATTAAAGGAATCTATGTTGTAGAACATGAAAGAACAACTGCTTGCCATAATTGCACATAGAAAACCTAAGAATCCCAAACTTATGTCATCGATCAGCTGCTTTCCGTAATAACACTTGCTCCAGTAGTCACCCAATGCTAAGAAAGAATAGCTGCTAAGAAGGAGGAAAGTCGATTAGCTAAGAACTAGTTACCCATGAATTATCCAAATAAAATCTGGGTTGCCTAGAAGCAACCCTACTAATAAGACAGCGCATTTGAATAAATTCTACTCCTAGCAATAACCCCGAGCACTCCAACAGGAATACACTTCAAAATCTAGATATCTTTCACCTTGGATCTTCCAAAGAATGCAGTGACTCAATTCCTAATTGATTACCAGTCATCAATGCGAGTTTCTCATATAGCAGTCTAATAACCATAATATTTGTGGGTGTACCCAATTTTCCACTGGTTCCTACTAATTGATAAGTTTCTTACTAGTTTGCTACAAAGTGCACCTGCTATTCTCTTATAGAATACAACCAACAAAGTATAGGTAATAAACAAAGTCTGTAAGTAAATTTTTTTGGCTTTCTTTTCTTGGGTTTGACTTTTGATGGGATAATTGTCAAATTTATTAATTTTGTGGTTGTATAGGATATTCTTGTAGTTTTAAGTTTTCCAATTTTGATTATTTATGGGGTTTAGGTCTTTATAAATACATGATATTTCTGAGGTCCATCCCAAAAGGATTTTGATAATAACAAAATTGTTATTTGGGTGCTCTCTTTAAGAAGCTCTTGTGGAAGGTTTGGAGCATTTAGTCCATGCGTACCATCACAAAAGAGATAAAAATCACTAGTCTCATTACACCAAATGTTATTGACCTAATCAAATTCTTTAAGCTGTCTTCAATGTGGGTTAAAAACTAACAAGATACCGTGTACACATGAAAAAGATCAACCTCATGACCAGAAGACTCTAGGCTCCTATCGAATCACCCCCAAACCCTAGATTTTACGTTTATCTTTTCTCTAAGTAATGGCTCCCGAAGCTAAAGAGTTCTCGTTAAAATCAAGTTGCTTTGTCCAAGGATTTCTTAAATCCTCTTTGAGCTAGCCGATTTTTTTATATATGCATGTGTCTAAGATTTGGAGACAAAGTATTAAAGAAGGGAGCCAGGAGGCACGGGATACATATGGAGGTTGAATAAGAGTCTCAAGTCTTCAAGGCTTTCTTCTCTAGAAAATGGCCATGGTATTTTGGCACCCTACGGTGATACTCTTCGTTTGTAATCAGATAGCTAACAGAAATCTCTACCACGGTACAAGTAGTAGCTTCCATTAGAAAAAAGGTAAAAACTTCATCCAACCACTCGAATCAACTCAAAATAAAAGGAAAACAAAAAACTGACTGGCCATTAATGCACATTTTACTGAGATAAAAAATTAAAGGTTTAATCATCAAAAAATCACAAACCCTAACTAACAAAAAAAACAAACCCTACCGATGAATCCCTTGAATCATATATAGCAGGACCAGAAGTGTACCTTTTGTATCGTCGTTTTGTTGGGAGGACTGGAGGAGCAGTAGCGTCGCCGACCGGAGGAGCAGCAGTCGCCCGCCTCGCAGAATGGAGACAGAGAGAGTCGATCTGTGTGTGTCGTGCTGGAGGGGAGATTGAGACAGATAGAGAGAGAAGACAAAGAGCTGTTATTTCGTGGGTAGAAGAAGAAAGAAGATATATTAGGCTTCCCGCCCAAGTTTCGTTTAGAAATTAATATTTGGGGGCCCATGAAAACTAAGCTCCAAGGTTCAAACCCGCTTAAATGAAAAAACGATATTTAAGTGGGCCGTTGTATCGGATAAAGCTGAGGTAGACCTCGGTTGTTGTTAATCAATTGGAGTTGTTTATTCTCCATTTTCAGGTAGTGTAAATATAATATTTAAAATTATGGTATCAAAAATCGGCCGATACCGATACGTATCAGTTTCTCAGCAAACTTAAACGTAACGGCCCTTATACGTATCGGTATCTCAACTCAAAAACCGATACCGTATTGGCGGGCCCATATCGGGTATCAGCCGATACCTCTATTTCCTTTTTTTTTTAATAGGCCGATACGTATCAATATCGACCAAGTTGTACCGATATGGCGATACCCAATACCGAATCTGATTTAGACACCTTATTCAAAATCATGCTTTGTATAGTTTGAGTTTTGACTATATATATATATAAGAAGATGAAGATTATTTTTCACCCCAATCTTCCACTAATTGATCTTGAGACCATGGGCATACCATCAAACAATCATTTTTTATTTCATGGGGCATAAATCGTAAAAATATTATTTAAAGTCACATGGCACACATCACGCTCAACGTGATTGTAGGGTCTATATGTGCCACACAGAATAACAAACTAATTATTAGAGGGTAAGATTGTCTGAAGATCTATTCTATAAAAGATTGGGGTGAAAAACGACCTCTATCACCTAATTCCAAGCAAACATAGATTTGAATGGGGTTCAATCACCTTTGTGAATAATAGTTGTTCATCTAGCCATACGTATGAACCAAAATGGAAATTTTGGTTTTCGGTTTCGTTCAGTTGGAGCCAAATTCACATTGAAATGGAATCGATTCAATATTCATTCAATTTTTTTTTCCTAAACCGAAGCCGTTATCTTTCGGTTGTTTCCGGTTCGATTCGAGTTTTTTGTTCTTATTTTGCTATTTTAAGCTTCGTTTTTTATTTTCTCATCCTACCTAATCAATTCTCGATTTTTGCTACAAAAAATCGATGCAGGTTCAATATTGATTTTCGGGTCTGTTTAGACCAATTCAATTCGCTTGGTTTTCTGGTCGAGTTCGGGTTTTAGGTCAAAGCTTACACCCCTATGTATGGATAGGCATTACTATTCATCTTTTTAATAATAATTAATAAATAAGTAGGGAATAAAAATTTGAAGCCAATTGATTTAGCTACATTAGTTATTATAAAATTAAAGTAGAAATTAACAATTAAGAAAATTTTATTAAACATATATAATTAGTATATCATCGAATTAATCGAACATGATAGGATAGATATAACTGGATATTATTATGTATAAATAAAAATGTAGTATTTACTGTAAATGAGAAAATAAAGAAAAAAATAAGAAACTACTAAAACCAAATAATTTTGATAATTTAATTGGATATAAGATTGGATTTGTTACTTCACCAACCCAATTTTTTATTAATTTTATTGTCTTCATCACTCAAAACTAATATTCTGACATGTGTACCATTGAGTAAGACGAATTTTAATTAAATTTTAAATTTTAGATATTATAAATGAATATGTTCTACACAATACTTGAATCAATCTAATATTTAACAATAATTGTTATTTTTTTTTTTTCTGATTGACTGATAATATACAATTATGATTTTATATGATTAGTCAATTTTAACTCATAATTAAAATCATCTTTGATCAAAATATTTCATTTTATAGTGTCCACGTACAATGCACGTGCACTTTTACTAGTATATATATATATATATATATATATATATATATATATATATATATATATAAGAAAAGGCCTTCGTCCTCCATAGGAGGACGATCACCATCCTCCAACCTTCCATGTGGAGCTCCATGTGGCACTCAAAACACTTTTTGGGTGTCACGTGAAGCTTGGGTGCATTGCTTAGATCATCTTTGGAAAAAAAACAATTAAAAACTCATCTCCACCGTGTATATTTTGAATCGTGAAATGTGAACTAATGAAAACCGTCAAACTTTGACTTGTGGGTTTAAAATTTATTTTTCGATTTTTTTTTTAATATTGATCTAAACTTGCCACTTGTGCTCCACGTGGCACCCACAAAGTGTTTTGGGTGCCATGTGGAGCTCCACGTGGATCTTGGAGGACGGTCACTGTCCTCCATTGGAGGACCTAACCGGCTCCCATATATATATATATATATATATATATATATATATATATATATATATATATATATATATATATATATATATTGTTGATACGGCCATTCGACCGAGATAGCCTCAAGAATCGAGGAGCAGGCACACATACACATGTGACAGTTGCAGAGCAATATAAAGGAGCACCAACTATAGTAGTGAGAGTTAACTAACAGAATCTAACCCACGCCTTCTAAAGACAAGGTGGGAAACAGTGTGAAGGACGAGAATCGAGTTCACGGCCTACTCTCTCACATTGCAGGGAGCCTAACAATTGGGCTAATGTCTCATTGGTTTTGACCAAATATTGAGAGCTTTTTCAGCAAAAGAATCGCTAGTTTTGTAGTGATAGGTTTGTCTTTCTAATCGTGTATTTATTGATAGAATTCTTTTAATTATTTTTTTTCATCAGTTGTTGTGCCCATAGCGTTGGATCTAGTGATTCGACCACCCAAAATATTTGCCCTAGGATCTAGGCATATGATCAATCAAAACAATAAATCTAATATATAAATTAAAATATATATGCGTACCTTATCGCAAAGATTGTGACCGTCGCTTTAGCTTTAATCCGATATATTAATCCCGAGGCCTTTCCTATAAGGAAGAAGAAGAAGGTGGCTCTACCCGCCTCTCTTGCTACACTCTCTTTATGAGAAGATGCCAAAAGGCTTGTGTATAGTGAGCGGGGGACGTCCACTAATATATATAGCATGAAGAGTCATGCCCTGCTTAGAATACCGACCATCAAGGTATTCTAATAGAAATAAGAGTCACATGTAAATTAGGAAACCTTGAAGTTTCCTTCAATTCCCAATAATGCTCTTTATTATTTCAAGCAACTGCAATCCAGAGTTTTATAAAATTCTAGTGTGTGTGGGCCACTCAAAATAAGAATTTTAATTTCCATAAAAATTTCAACACATAGAAGTTTTTAGTCTACTGAAGTTCACCTAGCCCTTCTTAAAGTACCAATAGGTTTTTTTTGTGTTTTTATTTAATTTTGATACGGGTGCCAATAGGATTCTTTTATGTGATTTTTTTTCTTTTAATAATGCCATACGGCATAGAGTTTTATATGATTTCATTATGTTAAAATAAGTTTTAATCGTAAGTATGGTATCAAAAATTGGCCAATACCGATATATATTAGTATCGGCATCAGCCAATACAGTATCTGTTTTAGCTGATACCTCTATATTTTTATTTATTTATTTATTTATGTTAAAAGGCTGATACGTATCGGTATCAGTCGAGTCATATCGATCCTTCATGGACCGATGGTCGAATCCGTTACCATTTTGACACCTTGCTCAAAAGCAAATTATATGATAATATTCTTATTTAGTATTGCGATGCATAATTTAGAAATTTATTTAATGCTTTGTTCCATCAATTGCCCTCATCGGGTTATATGCTCATTGATTTTGGACCTTCTTGTACTCTGTCATCAAAGGTTTTTTCAATTTCTCCACTTGCCTAATATTTTTTCACTTAATTTAAGCAATCTGCCAAATGATTAGAAATAATTACCATCTCGTTAGATAGTGTATAATATCAAAGATATACACTATCAAATAAATAAATTAGAATTAATGCAATGATTTGACTCGTCGAGAGCGAAGAAATAAAGAACCTTATAGTGGAGTGTGATATTCCCCTTGTAAAGTTGGCCATCATATGTTGTGTGATTCATTAATTATGGTCCAAAGATATATGGTGGTGTCTCGGAGTGGAATTGAAAACTTTTCTATCATATGATTAAAATTAGAAGTAATCAACAGAAAAGAACAGGAAAAAGTAATTTTAGAAATTCATACAGTGGTCTTTATTTTAAAAGAGATTTGGCCGTTTTGAATCACAAGATAAAAATGTTTATTATGAAATCTTTAATGCCACTAAAATTTTGAATCGGGTACTTAAAACCAGACGTCGTGTCCACAATCAGTGACCCAAACCCGAACCATACGTTACCTCACATGATGAAACCATATGTCATGACCACAGTTACTAACCCAAACCCGAACTATATCATACCGCGAGAAAATAAGATAAAAAAATTGAGATATGCTTGCTGTATTTCTAACTAACAAAAAAAAATGCACTTAAAAGAAAAGTTAATACACAGAAATCTGTGCTTACCGAACCATCAATGTCAAAAAAACTCATTAACTACTGATATTCTATATGTTTTTAAATTTTTTAGGTGGTAAATACAACTGTATCCACTATGTCAATTGGCCTACGGTCGTGTTGCTCGGACTCTGGTTGATGGATACAGTGGCTGTCAGTGCTAAAAATATAATATGGACCGCTACTCCTTACGTTATTTAAACATCAAAATGTTGTTTAAATAATCTTACATTATCAATGGTGGAAGATGTGGCGACCTGTCTCGACAAAGTGATAAATCATAAATTAAAGTGTAACTTATTAAAAATTAGTGTTTTAAGGAGATTTAAATCATTCAATCTAAGGCAAATTCAATGATAGATTGCCTCATGGACAATTTACTTTGATCACATATTGTGTTGTATGGTATAATAATAAATTATAATTAAGAAGGTCAAAATTTTCTTAATTTTGACCTTCTTAAAATGGGACCGATTCTACTGAGTGTCATTTCAACACCAATTTGGTGTTTAAATGATCTCACACCATTAATGATTGAGTATGTGGGGAATGCACATCGTCAAAGTGATAAATCATACATCAAAAGGAAATGGCTCTAGGAATTAAGCTTTTTGAGCAATCCAAATCATCCGATCAGTTGACTATAATACCAACCATTGTTTTTAGTTTGAATGGCTGAAATCGAAGTTCATCAAACTGATGGTTCATATTGACTTATAAGTGTACTTTTTTAGGCTAAGATATGTTACACAATAGATTGCTACTTTGACAATTTAAATTGATCAAAATATACGTCACATGACATAATGATAAATCACATTTCAACGGAGTGAGATAAAAGTTACATATTTAATGGATCTAACGACCTGAGATAAAAGTTACAAATTTAATGGTGCTAGATCATTTAACCACCAGTGTGGTGTTTAAATGTCAACTCATAAGCCATTATCCCTTTAAAATATTGAATAGTATTTTATTAAAATCTAAATATATTATTTTGTATTCTCTCAAATTTCCTCTCAATTTTTATCTCCTCCCTCCCTCTCCCCCTCCCCACCAACCCCCACCCAAATATAAGTGAAAACAAAATGTTTCACTATTAAGGATGCCTTCTTCTTCCTGGAAGCCTTCGGTTGCTCCCCAGGCTTCAGTGGATTAGACACCAGATCCATGAGTCAATGAGACTGGAGATAGCACTGATCGCCCAACCCAAAGCCAGCGGAGTGTCATAGGATCACTCTTCCAGCAGTGTCAGTCCATGCGGCACCTAACACTCGATGCGCTAAGTCAACCTATCTCTGATACCAACTGTTGCGGGGGTGTCCTTCGACGCGTCATCAACCTGCGCGGTGTCTTACTACCACATGCAATGAAGCTAACCAATCTCTTTCATCAGCTCTGATACCACCTGCCTAGAGGACAGAAACTCCCCCTCGTGGTTACCTCTGTCTCGCGGCCTATCATTCGATGTATTGTGCCCCTTATGAAACGCTCGATTGCACCACTGTGTCATACTTAGCCTGCTCAAGTTTCACCCCGTGTGTTGCACTAGTACCTCGTTTCACAACAGTATTGGCATGCAACTTTCCATGCCGTCATGTCTTGCTCGCATACCGAACCAAGCCTACAGTCGTGTGTCTACCTCATGCTGTCATGCTCAACAGAGTCCCACGCAGCCCTCAAGCTGTCATGCTTAACGGAGTTCCACGCAGCCCTTATATTATCATGCTCTACTGAGTCCCATGCAGCCCTCGTGAAGTTGCCCAACAATATGCACCACGCCGCGTAGCACGAGTCATACTTCAATCTCACCTTGGATGCCACACGGCATCGCTGCGTCGACGTTCTAGGCCCACCCTTTCAAGCCTAGGAGACACTTACGCCCCCTCTAGCAATGCAAGGCCCCGTGTGGAGGGAAATAACTCTCGAACTTCCTTCTCCTATATAAGGTTAAAACAGTAATTCGTCTAGAATGACAGGAGAACCTCAAATCCCTTGGTTTGACATACTTTACTATTCGCACCATAACTCTCCACATCACTAGCTCAGCTCGCTATGTCGCGGCCGTGTCATTCCCGAATCTTACCTTGAGACCGTGTCGCGACTACCGCAGCACGACCACGTCGTAAGACCCTCAAGGCCCAATGTCATGTGCCCTCTTGGCACCACATGACGTGTCGTCCCGACACCAAGATGTCGCATGCCCTCTTTGCACCACATCGAGTGCCCCATGCACCAAGTCGTAAGACGCTTAGGGCCCCATATCACGTACCCCGCTGGCACCACATGTCGTGCCGCATAGGCATCAAAGTAATGAGTGATTGTTGTAGAAGGCTCGGGTAGCTACGCTGCGTTCCCCCGTCACAGGAGGGAGCAGGGTAGCTTGTACATATAACACATGCAACGAGGTTTACAAGATGCCTTGTAAGATGTGTAAATCGTGAAATACTTGTTACATAGTGGGCAAGAAGTGAGATACAACATTTCATATTAGCTCCCCAGTTAACACTTATGATTCCTTATACGCTTATAGTCATTGGACTTTGTTTTGTTATCAATAAGTCATGGGATCAAGTGTTGGCATCTCCCTTCTGCGAAAACAGGATGCCCCATAGGATGTATAAATCGTAAAATACTCGTTACACAGTGGAGACAAAGGCAATTCCTAAGGGATTAGTCCAAGCGTAATTATCCTAAGTTATTCAAAATAAATAAATAGATAGTGGTGGACATCTATGTTGATTTATATATTAGAAATTTATTGAGTGGGATCAAGTATTGATAAGCTATTCATAGAGTTGGTAAAGTGTAATCGACCTATTAACCCTTCAAACTGAATGAGTCATTAATTCTCGGATGTGACAATGTTCAGCTTATGGCACTTGGCAACATCTCAATTACTTGTTCGTGTCATTGTTTTACTTAATTATCTATTTTGATCCAAGATATACCTAACATCAAACACTTTTCATATAAGAATTTACAAAAAATATTTTAATATTAATTTTTATAGTCCACACTTTATATTTGAAATTACATCTCAGATCAATCACCAAAGTGGACCTATATATATATATATATATATATATATATATTTATATAAGTTAATTTTTGAAAAAGTTATTGAGGTCAATGGCTTTTGGGTAAAGGTGGCCTGGTACAATGGACCAGGTAACTTACCTGCTCCCATATTAATTTGTAGCCACGTCGCTTCTAATCACATGATCGGATGCCATAGATGGGAATGGATCGATGATTACAATTATATTTATGAAAATAAATTAAAACAACGATGTAAAATCATGCGATCAAAATAGTCAATTGTATGTAAAATGAACGATAAATTACACTTACTTTTACCGTTCATTTCTCACCACGATTGATGCACTACAAAAAATAAGACTATTAGTGGCAGCTTTTTTAACAAAAAACTGCCGCTATTAGTCCTGTCGCTATAAAAAATTGCTACTATTGATTTTGCCGCTACAAAAAATTGCCTTAACAGCAAGTGCCGCTGAAACACCTTATTTTTATAGTGATGTCATTGATTATACAGTTTTATATTTTTTCTTTTAATTATTTTCACAAAATAGTTATGAACATCATATCGTTGCTATCTATGATATCTGATAATGAGATTGGGGCCAAGTGGCTGCAAATTAATGTGGGACCATATAAGTTATCCGGTCCATGGTACCAAGCTACTTTCATCCTTTCATAAATAAAATAATCAATTGAACTTAGGAATGCTCCATTATTCTTTTATGTTTAGATATTTAAAAAATAGATGAAAACAATAAAAAATATTAACTTTTTTTTTAATGAAAATAAAAAAATATTAACTTGTGACTACAAAACTCTCAAAAAAAAAAAAAAAAAACTCAAAAAACAAACAAATAATAGCTAGTTTAAGTTACTATTTACATGACATTTGAAGGCCATTGAGGGTTTGGATTAAACGATGAATATTGTCTTTCACCACAATATTTTGCACCCTAAATCTTGAAATGAAGGGAGGTCAAATATTGCAAGAGTGTCACACATTTCAAAAAGTGACTCGATTATAAAAAAAAATGCTAATGATTAAGTTGACTAGCCAGTTGGAACAAACCATTGCCCCTAAAAAGGACTCTTTACTTATCCATTGGGCCATGTATAAGTACTTGTATGTCCTTTAAATACATGTGTCTCAAAGTCTACTCATTTGCCTAGCTGAAAAAGCTCGGTTCATTGTCTGTAATAAGCCATTGCCTCATTCTAGACTAATTCGTACGTACACTAAACTTAGTTGATGATGAGGTGTGAAATATGATCATATTTTACACCCTAAGACCTACATTTAGTCACCCGATGAAGACTAATTGACAGATTTGCGAGATTTTAAGTGTTTTTGGAAATATCTGGTCGCTGGAAACATTTGATAGCATAAAAGAGTATGAAAACAACCACCTTCGGAACATTGGAGTCAAAGAACTACAAAGCCCAGATATTAGTGGAAATCGATCGATCGATAGCCCTGTTTCGACCGATCGATCGAGACTATATTTGTGAAATATAGCCTGAAGTTTGCTCTCTGTCATGTATATACTTGATTGATCGACCTATAGTCTCGATCAATCAAATTTCAAGATTAAGAAGCGGCAGATTTGAAATTTAAAATCGATTGATCGACTCTAGTAATTGATCGATTGATTTTGAATTTCAAACCTCCAAGCCTGGAATTTATTTAAGCAAACTCGGGAATTAGTTTTGGGGATTTTTTTTGCTTTTATTTTTTCTTAGGATTTTTAGTTTTCTTCTAGCTTTCCTTTTACCTTCCAAGCACTGTTCTTCCATTTTCTAGGTTTAGATTTTAGCTTAGTTTCATTTTGCAGCTTGAAGAATAAGTATACTTAGATCAAAGCTTATCTTGGAATTGTTAAAATATCTTTACGGTATTTTAATATTAAATTCAATTTATTTTTTAATTATGTTGTTCATTTCAAGCATGAGTAGCTGAATTTTCTTGAGGATTGGGATCTAATGAATCTCATCGAATGTTTTTATTTTCCATCATAGATCTGTGGTTAGAATTTCTTGTGAGATGCTTTTAATTTTATTGCTTAATTGTTCTTGCCAATCTCTGTAAGATTTGATTGCTATATCGAGATATGGAATTTAGTCATGCTCTTTTCATGATCTCAGATTGGTGATCTATAATTTACATCGAAATCTTTATTGTTATTATTTACGACATTAATTTATCGTCATTAAAAGTCTCACTTTTGCGATAGATGTTTTGCCTTATTTCTTTTGTGACATTAATTTATTGTCATTAGAAGTCTTTCTTTTACTATGAATGTTTTGTCCCATTTCTTTTACTGTTTTAGAAGAACAATAATTTCATTTTATTATGTGAATTTAATGTTTCATCTTTCATAAATTATCAATTGATTTTAGGTGTTTATGAGCTTTGCATCATTTGAATTCTGACTGATTAGACGTATGATTGTAAATGATAAACTAAGGATGAGAGGGTTTAGCATTCCGAACCTCACCTTATTCTATTGATTTTAATTTCATTTAATCGTTTAATTTTTATTTCACATCACTCTCTTCAAATTCAGTAGATTAGGTCAAATATTGTGTTGAATATGTAGTTGTTATTGTAGGCAATTTCTTCTTCTTTTTAATTTTCACACTAATCTTCGTGAAAATAATCTCGTACTTTATGTTTGATCGCTACAATCTGATTCGTGCATTTGCGAGTAAAACTCAATTAAAATCACAATAACTAAAAAGACTCAGTTCATTGTTTGCAATGAGTCGTTGCCTCATTCTAGACAAATTCATACCAGCGTTATACATTAAAATTTCTCTCACGTAACTTAACGGCGACGTTAGAGCTATGTCTTCCCGCGCTTCCACTATGAGTCTGAGGTTGGGAGGGAAACTTGAAATGCCTTTTGTTTTTGTTCATTCGAGCAGAGGGAGCACCATCAAATTTGATATTGCTTCCATTTTTTCTATCAGTAATCACTGCATGTGGACTTCGATCCCGACCGTCAAATCTTTATGAATCATATCTTGTATAGAGTTCATCCTATTTGGTCAAACCCCAATTTTGTATGGGATCAAATATTGGTCAATGTCGGTCGATTTTATCATATATTGATGGAGTAAGAACAAATATTAAGCTTGGTTGAATTACTGACACTGGGCGGAATCGCTCATGCTAATACTAGGGACTCGCTTACCTAGATGAGGCAATCGCTCACCTAAAGTAGAGGAAACATTTACTCTATGTACGCATCAAGCTCTCAACATAAATAATTTAAATATTTTTTTTACTACACTTCTTTGGATATATATAGATGATTACATGACCTTTAAGTTTTCAAAGCTAAGAAATGTCTAATTTTTATGATAAAAATTAAAACAAACAAGTTTCTAGACTACCATTTCATTAGACAAATAATTAACCTTAGTCCCAACTCTAATTACCAATTAAGACTCTATAACTACCAAGACTAAAAATAAAAAAAATATTAAATATGTGTTGCAAATCAAAACCTACAACATCGGCTAATTAAATGGTGCCACATGGACAAAGTAGGCTGAATCAGATATGAATCACACAAAATATTAAAAATGTCCTTTTTGCTCTTTTTTTTAGTTTTTAACATTTTTAAAATAATGAAGTATTGGCCAGTTTGGCCGATTAGTATTCACTAAATCCAATATGTATCGGCCTGGGACTTGACCGATGCGCCTCAAATCAAACTTGTGACATCGGCTAATTAAATTGTGCCACATCGACAAAGCAGGCTGAATCAGATATGAATCGGATAAAATATCAAAAACGTACCTTTTGCTATTTTTTTTTTAACATTTTTAAAATAATGAAGTATTGGTGGCTGATAAGTATTCGCTAAATCCAATATGTATTGGCCTGGAACCTGACCGATATGCCAATTCAATTTATATCGATCTTTAATTCCCTGATTATATATTGCTGATTATGTTTTTACATAATACTAACTCTTTTCAAGAATCCACTAATTTTTTTTAATGTTTTATTTGTATTTTTTTATAGAGTTACTTTACAATGGGTATCCACCCATCATGGGTGGACACGGCATGCAGTCCACACATCTCCATCTCTGTGACTACATTATATGCATGAAAATCCGTGTACATAACATAATTCACATATACCTGTAGACTGCTTTACTACTAATGATGAATGAACACACATGGTAAACTAACTTTTAGCATTGCCCTTGAAAGCATGGCATATAAATGTTTAAGACAGATGATAAAAAGTTTCAGTGGCGGTATTTTTATGAGAGAGAACCACTTGGAGAGTAAGTTCATAGTTTTTGAAGAAGTAAGATGTGGGTCTCATGTTGACCTCCTCTCTTAAATATTATTTGGTGAATAATGGAAGACTTAAGGCCGGTGAGATATGTAGTGTTAAATTAGGGTATTGCTACCAAGTAGGAGTTAGGCAATAATTCGGCAAGGTTGAAATTTTGAAAAATCTGATAAATTTCAGCAAGTTCTGGGGGAAAATTTGGAGAGAAATTTAAAATAAAAGATTAAAAAGTCTAAAATAAAATAAGAAATATTAAAAATTCGCAAATTTTCTAAATACATAAATTTTTCATAAATTTGTGAATAATACACAACCTTAAATCACGCAATGTTTTCAAATGTTTTGAGAATTTGGTGACTAAGAATTAAGGTACAACTTGACCAGTTGTCCAAAAGACAATTATGGAAAAACAAAAAGCATGTCCCGAAGACAAATATGCCCTTAAGAGTTATCAAGGATAACACAAAACACTTGAGCCTGGTTTAGTGTGGCTAGCTTCTGGCTTCCCCTTAAAATAGATTCCTGTAAAGTCCAGAGTTGGAAGTTGGCTTTGGCTGCTTCTAGATTTTGATCATTTTAAAGGCCCTGTTTGGCATTCTCTTACAAAAAGCACTTTCAGGTGTTATAAAGAAGCACTTTCACCTTTGGTAGCTTCTTCATCCAACACCATTTTTAGTTAGACTTGATCAGGTTTTTGAATAAAAATATGCTTTTCGCCCAATATTTTTCCTTCAGAAAAGTACTTTTTGAAAAAGGGTTATTAAACGGGGCCTAAGTGTTAAATAGTTTTTGTGGAAAGTTATTTTAAGTGAATAGGGACATAAAGCAGTATTAAAACAAGCAATATCTAGCCTGATAGTGCTACTTTTCCCTGTGCCCCCTCTGAGGCCACCCTAGGATTTTATATCTCGTGCTGACTCGGTATGTGTTAACTTTAGGTGGGCATGTGCCCATGAAATTAAGCGGGTGCACTAAGAGGCCCGAATGCCCAAGTTATTGAAAAAAAAATTCATATCGGAGAGGAATCAGACTTTGACTGGGACCACATCTTACCTGAGGAGAGAGATTCACCGGCGGTGCAAAGTTGATGGATTAAGCCTCATGGACTCTCTTTGTTGGATTAAGGCTCATGGACTCTCTGACATCCCACTAGTTGTGAAGGGCCCAATAAAGGTGCGGGCATAGATTTAAAGACTACTATAAATCGGTATAACGGGATCGGTATAACGGGCAGGTCTTATAGGCAGATATGTATCAAATATATGGGATACATATGGGACAAACTGGCCGATATTTCAGGTACAATTTTTATTTTTAAAATATTTAAAAATATTTAAAAAAAAAAAAACTTGACAAAAAAGGGCATTTTGATGGTTTTTCTGATTCATATTTGATACATAACGACCGATATTTGACCTATTTAACCTCATACCAAATCAGGAGTCTATATCCTATCAGATGGGGCCTACCGTAATAGATGTCGGCTTATATATATGAATGAGGATTCTCCTTTGCCTTTACCCGTTGCTCATCTCACTCAAAGAAAGAATTCATAACATATTCCTTCTTTTTTCTTCACCTCCAGAGAACATGATTTTCGTAATGGCCGTTGTAATGGTTTAATGGTGAGTGATGTAGCCTACGACAGTAGGTTGGTTTATAATGACCGTTATACCTCCTTATATTTTTTTCTCTTATAAATATAAGGGGTTGCTACTAAACTCCCACCAAATACTGAATATCTCCCATTAAGTAAAACTGAAATCATTGACTTTTTTGAATCGGGTGATAAAAATTATTTTTCATTTTAATCTTTCACACTACTGATTTTGAGATCATGGAAATATAATTATGTGGTACACAATCCAAAAGTGACCTGTTAGCATTATGTGTGCCACGCAGTCTTTGGGTCACATTTTAGTATGCGTGTCACGTGGAATAAAAAACTGACCGTCCGATGATATGCTCGTGTGTAATAGTCTCACTTCGGATAGGGAAACGTCCAGAGCCTGGGTTATAAGTTGTATGCGGACCTTACATATAACGACGTATTTTGGCTAGAGATTTGAGCCTATGCCAGGAACATAATCGGGGAGGGGGCTTAAGCCCATAACTAGACACTATCGTGGTGTGTGATCTTGAGATTAGTTGCTTGAAAGGTTGGAACGAAAAAATCTCTATCGTCCCATTGAAAGAAGTCAATAGTTTTCAGTTGTACTTAATGAGAAGGATATTCAGTATTTGGTGTGGGGCATAGTGACCAAAAAGTGTATTTTTCCTTAGCACAAGTGTTTTAAACCCGTTTATTTATTTTTTTTCTAAAATAATCATTTTTTTCCCATTTAGAACCTGTGTTTGGTCATAATATATATTATTCATTAATTTTCCCCAAGTTTACATTTTTTTGTACATTTCCGAAGATGTTATTCCCGTACCTAGACTCGGTCACTATGATTGGGGGGTTAGTGAATGATAGTCCCACATCGCCTGTGGGTTGGAAGCCTTTGGGCTATATATAACCTGGGCAATCCTCACCTTACAAGCAAGTTTTGTGAGGTTGAGTTAGGCTCATGAGATTTTACATGGTATCAGAGTAGGTACTATAGGGATGTAGAGAGACACGTTACACGGGAGGAGGCATGTTGTATGATAGTCCCACATCTACAAAAGTTACTCCAAAACCTGGTGATGATGATGATTTCTCCAATCCAATATATAATCTGGGCAATCCTCCCGTTACAAGCCGATTTTGTGAGGTTGAGTTCGGCTCATGGAATTCTACAGTTGATAGCATTCCCTAAATATAACATACCTTTGTTCTAGGATTTTACAATTTGCCTTAGTAGCTCCTAAATGAATAATCATCCGCGAACTAAACACAGATTCGGAAAATATTGTATAATGAGAGACTAAGTGGTTAACCATAGCCGACTTTGGGAGCTTGGAAAATGAGCCCTAAAAAGTATTTGTTTAGAGTACTTTTTCCATTTTTTCTTTTGAAATGGGTGCCTTTTCACCTTCTCAAACCTCTCTTTTAGGGTCTGTTTGGATAAAAACATGGGAAACGCAGGAAAATAAAATAATATTCTTATATTTTCCTATGGATACCTAAGTTGTAGGAAACCATGGGATTCCTTATTTCCCTTTGTTTTCCGTTGTTTGGATAATCACATTGCTAGCTGGGAAAATGCAGGATTAACCAAATCTTGTGTTTGGATATATATGTAGGAAATTGTAGGAAAATAATATATCCCAACAAAAAAAGTCATTTTTGTATATCATGTTTATGATATTGCAGCTACCTTTGTTTCCCTTTGTTTTTCGTTGTTTGGATAACCACATTGCTAATTGGGGAACCGCAGGATTAACCAAATCTTGTGCTTGGATACGTATGCAGGAAATTGTAGGAAAATAATATATCCTAACAAAAAAAAGTCATATACCACAAAAGATCATCTAAATTAAAAAAATAGCTGCAATATCATAAAAATGATATACAAAAATGACCATTCACATAAATTACCCAAAGAAAATGTGGGAAAAGATATCCACATAGAATATAAAAGGCTATTGAAGACTAAAGTGAAAAATACATATCCGCTAAGCAAATCAATATGAAAAATATATCCACGTGAATAAGAATACATCTTTTACTAAATATAAAAGAGATGAAGAGAAAAAATAAAAATTATATGAATCAATTTTATGTAGAGGAGATGAAAGACAAATGAAAAGTCTATGAATCAAGAAATTTCAAGAAAATATGATAGTGGAAGCAATGCCAAGACCATGACTGGCTTGAACACACAGAGCCAATCCTGATACCATGTTAAAATTATAAAATAAAAAAGAAAAATAAGAAAAAGATAAACGAGAGAAGAAGAAGATAGAAAGATAAAATAGAAAATTTTCTACAATCGATTACATTGTTTACAATATTTTTCAATAATATGATAAGAAAGTGTATAAATAAAATTACAAATATAACGGTTACAATTGGTTTAGATAACTACAATTGGTTGAGATAATTGATGTGTGGTAGTTATCAAATAAGGTACACTCTAATAAGATTAGTCATGTTGGAGTGAAGGACGAGTCCGAAGGCTCAGAAGATAAAAACCAAGGGACCCGCGGCATTTGTTCTCGGATTTTGACGGAAAATGCGAAGATAGTTTTCGACCCTTTGCATGTCAACCAAACAACAGAAATCTCGGTAATTTACTTGCCGCATATGAGTTTTCCCTCATTTCCTTTGAAACCAAACATGCCTTTACCATCTTTTAAGTTTCGTTTGGTATTTTCAAAGCTTTTCCGAGAAAACCCCAGAAAATGAGCTCATCAAGTTCTGCATAAAAACTTCAAATTCGTAGAAATTCATTTTCCTTATGAGCATTCTTGAGTTGCCTATAAACTCATTTTCCTATCGTTTCTGATCTTTTCTTGTGTTTTCACTTTTTGAAGAAAATGTCAAAAAGTGCAATGTCTTCTTGCATGCACTAAAGTCGCACGTATTTATGCCGTTTGTTGAAGCGGTTATACTGATCGGATGATAGACAAATTCTATATATTCTCAATTAGTAATGTGTTAAAGACTTTTGTCGGACAGATTTTGAAAATAAAATTTCTAATGTAAGCTTTTAATACGGTTGCAATGATGTTTTAAATGTCATTCATTCCTTGCTTAAATGTCAAACCAACCTATGTGAATGACAGTTCTGGAACTAATGTTGCCTAACGCTTGTTCATTAGAATCGATCCAATACATTTCTTTGGGTGGAGTATACTATTGGTAATTCAGAAATAGAGTTTTCATGGGAAAAACCCTTTGAAAACAAACTATCGCTTTTAGTGAAAAATGCAAGGAAAATTCTCAGCCTAATAAAAACTCCGAAACAGAAGAAAGTCTCATAAAATATTCAAAAAGTCAATTTTACTGAGAAAAGTCTCAGTTATTTAGGCCTTGTTCAGGTGTTTCCTGGCTTTTCCCAGAAAAGCTCTAAATCCTGATAACTCAGAATCCTGCCTTTTCCTACAATTTTTCTTAAGTTGCCCTGATTCCTGACTTTTTTCAAAAAAGCTAATTTGTCATTCGTTCTTAAGTTTTTCTCCGAAAAGCTCAGAATCAGATGAATGTATGGTTGTGCTGCCATCATATGAATGTTAATCATCGGACTACTTGTAGTACTCGTATTTGACTAAAAAATTTTGGACGACCAATCCATGCGAGGTTAGACTTATGAGACAGATTTAAAAAAATATATATAATTTCTCGACACTATTCTTATAACACAAAAAACGTTATATATATATATATATATATATATATATATATATATATATATATATATATATATCAAATACAAATTAGAAACTCATAAAAGTGTCCGAGCTGATATCGTTAATGAAAAATGATGAGGTTTACTAACCCAAATACATTCAATCTCGGGTTAATCGAAAAGTCAAAATAAAGAAATATAAACTTAAAAAGGACCTACGAAAAGTGACATATAACATCAAAGATGGTTATGAGGATACATCGCCGCCATCCTCATCCTCCGAAGAGTATGACGCAGTCATCATCTGTCTGGGAGAACCATTATGATAATCCCAACTATCGTCGTAAACATGTTGTACTGGAGGCTCCTAATCGGGATCCAGCTCATCCTCGGACTCTATCATGTAGTCAAAAATATTGACCTCTGAGTCGGAACTGAGAACCACTGGGTTAGTTGCAAGCCCCGGTGGTCGAATTGCCTGCGGTACGTGCTGCAAGGGTGGTGCAAGAAAGGGATGACGGGCTAGTGAGTTTTGGAAAGGGCCTCAAATTTTTGGTGCCCGAACGCGAGGACAATTCCCAGGAGGCAAAAGTGGAAATAGAGGGCGTTGGGGGAGGTGGTGCAGTTGTGGCCCCTATTGAGGAGGATTTAGGTCTATTACTTTGATCATTTTTCTAGCAAGAGGCGCAGGCCGCGATGATGATGACCCTGTGAGTAAATTCGCTGAACCTGGAGTTCCTGACATGCTGCCAAAAATTTAAAATATTATTATTATGTTGTTAGAAAATTAGTACTTGTAATATTCCAGTAAATATTATTTAATTAATCCTCAAACATATCATACACCATCGAATGGTTGTATCATTACATCCTTTCAAACACATATACAAACAAAAGAGTTATAGTAAACAAAATAGCAAGTTGTGTAATGAAACTACAATGACATTGTACATAGACACTCTCAGCCAGATTTGTACGTACTACCCGAGGATTGTCCGAATCATGGGGGAAGTGGGGGGTTCGTCATGTGATATCACAGGTGGTTGGGGAGCACGGGGTGGATGGTATATCACGATAGAGTCTCCTCGAATATGGTGGCATTCGTTGATGGTACGATTATTCGAGGGGGTATTTATAAACCTTTGAAACTCATTGACCACTTTCTCATATGTTTTGAACGACCTATGATAGGCCCCTGAGAACCCGGTGACTTCTCGTGAGCAATCCTCCCATATTCGATAAACACCAAGTCTCCTACCAATGAAAGCAACGCAATATTTACCCATTATATCTTAGAACATCTATTCAAATTTCAGTTAATATATTATTAGTATATTAAACAAAAGTAGCATATTAATATTATATTAAGTTAAGAATATAACATGCATAGAGCTTATTAGGTCAACGTGATTATGCTGCCCATATTGTGTTGGCTATATTTTCCCTAAATGCGGCCATCCATTCATGATTTATTGCAGTTTGAGTGCTGTGAACGTTGGGGTCTGATTCCTCAACTGAATCATCTAAGGGTTCCACTTCGTGTTCCTCGGACCATTCCACAAAAAAAGGATCGTCTTCATCATACATCCTTATGTAATTATGAAGTATACAAAATGCAGTGACTATCCTCACTTGAGTTTTAATAAAGAATCTTATTGTGATTTTTAGTATTGGAAACCGTTGTTTAAGTACCTCAAAAGTACGTTCCACAATATTGCGCAATGAGGCATGTCGCTTGTTGAAAAGCTCTTGGGGAGTGACAGGGGGATTTAAGCTATTAAACTCTTGAAGATGGTATCTTACCCCATGGTACGGAGCAAGAAACCCCCGCATGTTAGGTTGTATTTGGCTTGTGGCACATGAAGCCTATTGAGGGGCCTTGACAACGCACTTGCAGAAACTTTTGAGTCAGGACTAGAGCCCTCCCATTCGGGGAGAACATATTGGAATAACATATTAAAGCTCACGGAACACATAACATTCTGTGATGTTGCTTGCTTGCGATTTTGATATCGTTGCGAGTCTCTCTTCGGAATCGAAACATCTACATGTGTACTATCGATGGCTCCTACAGCATCCTTGAACCAAGGATACACCCAAGGCTTGTTCAAGAGCTAAGGGGGTATGGTGCTCGTAGCTTGCTTCATAAAGTCGGGGTAGAGATCCAAAATAGCGATAAGTACACTATTAAAGGAGAGGCTAATAGTTAACCCTGAACGCTGAAATCTATCTTGCACGACCTGATTTTTTTGATTTTGAGTTACTGTGTAAATGAAAATTGCCACGGCCTCCTCGACCATCATCCTTTGTGTATCTTGTAGGAGACCCTTCGACCTCAGTCCATTGCATAAATTCTTAAATGCAGGTGTACGCATACGAAATAGTTCTTATGTAATGTCTGGATGGCCGTTAAGTGTCTCCGTCACATATAAGGGTCCAGTGAGGATAGAGTTGTGTCTTCGCCGCCTTTCAGGACGGAGTGTCATATAGTAGGTAGTCGCAGTGATGATGAAACCCATTGTTAACATGATGATCAGTTCTTCATCGAACGTGATGGGATGTGTCATTAAACCTAGCAATTTAAGGAAATGGTAAGTAACAAACAATTAGAAGTTTATTTGAAAGAGTTACAAATAGACAAGCCTAATGAGGTGGCCACGACGTCCCAAGCAATGTAAATAGGTACGCTTGGCGATGGCTCGGGCTCATCGTGATGACTACTTTTGCCAATTGGGAATTGGTTTGTTCTACCATAACACATAGATTTATAAACAGAGGCATATCGATAAAGTTGTTTGCCTTCATTTCCTCCAATATCTTTATAAATCTATTGTATTGGTTGGTCGGGGCGTGGCGTTGAGTTATAAGAGATGTTTGAAACCCTTGCAACTGTTCAAGTAGACCATCAGAAAGATCACAACTCCTTCTTTTCGTCCCAGAACCAGAGGTAGAGGACCGGATTGGGCGAGTTCTCATGGACGGGCTTGGACCACTCTCCGCTGTGTAGGGAGATTGCGCATGACCGAATGTCTGTTGGTGGGGGGGGGGTCAAGTTGTTCGAATACTGGATGATACGAGTCACCACTATCATCACCGCCTAGTGGAACGGTGGGTTGTTTCTCTTCACGGGGATCAATTAGGTGGAACTCCTCATGCCCAGTATATGTGGTATTTTCGAATGGAAGGCACAAACTTTTATAGTCTTGCACCTTACGGCCTCGATAGGTCGTTGCCCACCCATAACCCTAGAGTCAATTAATGAATAAGGAGCATAGTTATTAAGTGAAGATAAAACTCCTATTATATAAAATTAACGTGATTTGTAAGGTTTTTGAATAACTAACCGATCGATTGCAGAAATTGTCCCAAATATCGGGCTCTGCAAGGATCATCTTCTCATGGTGGTCCCATTCAAAACCACTAGTTTCTATGATGCATTTCATCTGATTGTAATGATTGTTTACAATCCTCAAATGGTTGTAACACTTGTCTTTAGTGAGTTCCTCCAATTTATTCTAGAAGCAATGGTAAGTCCTTAACTTTATAGCCATCTCTGGCCAAACATTTTTTTCCTAGGACCCGTTAGCCAATTTCCTTTGTAGATGATATCGTTCGACAAACTCTTTAATGAATGCGTTCTCCATCTCCCCATCCCACGAAAAATTTCTCGAGGAGGCAGCGGTGGCCTTTTATTTTCCTTTACGACCAGACATACTAAAAACTTATATATAAAATATACAATTAGAGGTTTCATACAATAGACACCAATGAAGTTTGGGCGGGTTCCGACATTAATTTGAAACACTATATTGGTATAAATCACTAGGTCCTTCTCCTGGTGGGGTTCATCAAATAGTAGGCCCCAATGAAGTTTGTATGGATTTCGTTAGAAGGCATGCACTCATAAATTCAGTCTTCAATAGGGGGTGAATAATAACACACCCCTATATAGCGGACTGATAAAGCTATAGACTATAGTAGGCTAGCAAGATATATACTACAGACAGAGCTAATACCAATTGTATTGTTGCTATCTACTACAGTCCACATGGGGTTCATATAAGAATATATTTACTATAGCAGGTCTTATAGTTAACTACATTAGTAGACTATATGTCTACTGCTGCAACACAGTCCACTCGCACCAAATTTTGAACATGAAGTACACAATACAACCTGTTTTAAAGCATTACGAATTTTATATGACGAATAACTCATCCATCAACGACAACAACCCACTTGCTTATGCTGTTGGTTGGAGTTGAAGAATTCACAACGTCGTCTGCTTAACTGCCAAAGAAAGAAAATATTTTATAATATAAACTACAACATGCAGGATCAATCATATATAAACTACAACATGTTGTTGTTGTTGCTGCTGCTATATATAAATATAACAGTAGTTTGTAGTTTTACAGATCCATTGGCATGTAACTGTTGTGCATTAAGCATAAATGCAAGTCATGCAGGATCAATCATATATAAACTACAACATGTTGTTGTTGTTGCTGCTGCTATATATAAATATAACAGTAGTTTGTAGTTTTACAGATCCATTGGCATGTAACTGTTGTGCATTAAGCATAAATGCAAGTAGACCTGTGAAGGCTTTTTTTGTAACTTATTCTATAAGTTGGCACAATTGAGCTAATTCACCCCTTTATGTCTTTTCTTAATGTAGCTATAAAGCACTGTATTGGAAATAAGCCATTATTCACCTATCTATCATTTAAGATTCCATGGCTTAAAATAGTAGCTTGTGTAGTAATAGTAAAGAAAAAGCTCCAAATTTTGTTGCTAATGGACTTAATGATGTCCATAAATATAGTTGCTGCTATATATATATATATATATATATACACACACATAGTTATATATGACTGCTGCTAAAAATTTAGCTGCTGCTATATGATCCTCTAAATTGAAAGAAGAATATAGCAAGAGCAGTTATATATCCCATTTCTTGAATTGAATCCATATTTTTTCGAACATTGTCATTCTCACTAGTTATTAGTTTCTGGTTTCTTATATAATATTAATCCAATCTCAGCAGCCTAACACTTAGCTGCTCTCATTTTGCATTAGTTTTTCTTGCAAATGCTCTTAATTTGCATATAGAGAAGTGCCAAGTATGGCAGCCTATTGTGTTGTACCCATTGTTAGATGGATGTAGACACAAACGAGAGTCAGAGTTTGTTGCATCTTTTAGAAGAAGAACCAGCAAGCAGAAAATGTTGAGATTCTTGACTTGTTGGTATATATTATATAAAAGAACTTAAGAAAAAAAAAAGGAACGAAAATAGGGGACAACATATAATACTAGTGCTATTATACATTTACAGTATAATACAATTTTGTCAATAGCAAAGTTAATACTTTAATTCCAATGAAACCATTTTTTGCTACGCTTTAAGTATCCCAAGCGCCTTTTACTACATCATTACCAATACCTCAACTCCTACTTTAAATCCGCTGTAAGAAGTGTTGGTTAAAGATGTAGTTGTTTTTGCTAATGTTATATATATATATATATATAGATGCTGCAAATAGCAGCTGATGCATATATATACTATATATATAGCTGCTGTATATAGCAGCTGATGCATATATATACTATATATATAGCTGTTGCAAATAGCAGCCGAAGCATATATATATATATATATATATATATAGCTGCTGCACACATGCGGTTCAAAAGTCTTGGGGAGTGACAGGCGGTTCAAAAGTCTCAAAACCACATTACAACCCTCCCATCTTCCAATGTGCATTGCTATTTTGCAGACCTCCTTACCAAACCAAAGCAATCTATATAACATTGATGTTCAGTTTATAAACAACTCATCAAAACAAAAAAATGAGTTCATAAACATAGCATTCATTTAAGCATAATTTTATATAGTTTGGATGGGTTCATAAGCTTTACAGACTTGGAAGATAGTTTCCCATTGCATTACAAGTCCTACTGAGGGCTATTTTTTTATCGATAGTATTTTTATAGCAAAAATGACTGGAGGAAACCATTCACTTACCACTTTGAAATGGCATGGCTTTGGCATCAAGATCATGATTGAGAAATGGAATAGTTTTGTGGTCTTGGGTCCCTTGATGTGGAGACTATTCAAAGAAATGGAGCTCCTCAAAGTGGAATTACGAAAGTAGAAAAATGAGGTTTTTATACTTGTTATGGCCATAGAGTCGAATGGCCATCACTGATGTGGTTTTTTCCTCCATTGAATGAACTGGATTAAAAATTGTGGAAGTGGATTTGATGGGGTAAGTTTTTTTATTTCTTTGTTCTTGAGAGAAGCTGGGGCCAGGTGAAGAGGACCCTACCAGATAGTTTTTTGTTTCTTTGTTTTTGTTCTTAATGGAGCTGCTGCTATATATATATATATATATATATATATATATATATATATATAGAGAGAGAGAGAGAGAGAGAGCTGCCGCTATATGTAGAGCTGCTGCTATATAGGCATAAATACCTAACTTTGAGCATAATAAGTCCATAGTCTTCAGTAGCAAAACGTTTCAACATAGTACAATTGATCTTGTAGGCCCCCTCCACCTAAACTTGAAAAGTAGGTTTTTGTTGCTATATATCTCTGTTATATATATATATATATATATATATATATATATATATAGAGAGAGAGAGAGAGAGAGAGAGAGAGCTACTGCTATATATAGAGTTGTTGCTATATAGGTATAAATACCTAACTTTGAGCATAATAAGCCCATAGTCTTCAATAGCAAAAAGTTTTAGCATAATATAAGATATAAAGTATCCTGGGCCTCTTACTAACAATTGGACACAGCACCCGTGAATCGGTTCGCATCCATCATGTGGTTTGAGGCGAGAAATCATGCAAGTGGATTGATAACTAAAGTTTAATTGAAGGCAAGCAAATCAAATTAGAGTTGGTTAGGTAGGATTAAAGATAGAAAAGATAAAGGAAAATGGAACTCGATTATTGGAGTTTAGCATTCTGAAAGAAAAACAGATCATGCATCAATGGAAACCACCTAAGGAAGGGCCTCTCAAGCTGAAATTTGACGGATTGGATGAAAGGTACAAAAAATGAATGAAAATGGAACTCAGTTATTTGAATTTAGCCTTTAGGAAATAAAAAATAAAAATAGAAACAAACAATAAGTGACAAGATCATGCATCGATGGAAACCACCTATGGAAGGGTCCCTCAAACTGAACTTTGACGGGTGTTCCTTAGGCAACACTGACTTGGCGGGAATCAGGGGACTGACTGATCAAATGCCGTAGTTATCAGAGATTCGTCAAAGGTGGAATGTCTTTCACTTCTTCAGGGGTTGATGTTAGTTGAGCCAGTATTGAACCAACAATCATTTGAGATTGAAGGAGATTCAGCCATCGCCATTGCTTGGATGAATAAAGCTGATCGGTTATCTAACATCGGAATGCTAAGACACGGCTTTGGATGGGAAATAATAATGAATTGATTTAGTTCTCTATTGGTTCATGCCTTAACAGCATTGATAAAGTTTGTATTATTATGTATTGGGGCATTGCAGTTATGGTTGATGGCTTAATTATAAGGGCAGGGTCTGTTTATTGTATTTTTCTCCTAAAATCATTGCTTTTAAAAACAAAATTGAAACTAGCACAAAGGGAAGCTAAGTAGGTTGATGCCACAACTGCTGAAGCTGTTAAGTGTGAACTCAGCCATAACCACTTGAAAAAATATGAGAGGTGCTTTGTTAGATTGGTCTATGAAACTGGTATAACTTCTATTTTTTTATAAAAAAAAATCATACGTAAATCTAACATATCCATTTTCAAGAGCACCCGCCTCCCTGTGAATCATAGATCAAAATCACGCCCGAGACAATAGTGTTAGTACTTTTTTTCGCTTGTATCGCTGATACAGAGTTTGTATCAGCAATACAGATCAAATTATCATTGTTAGTAGGTGAACTGGAGGAAAGTGACCCATGAGCCAATTCACGGTTTGGTACCACTTCCAATAAATCAGGTAACCCTGGTTTAAATTGAATCAATTCAAAACAATATTCACAAAAAGCTTCAAATTTTTTGTTACATTAATTTACCTACAGCATATACAAGCTAAAAAATAAATATAAATTACTAACATAATGACAAATAAATAAATACAAAATTAAAAATGTCTGATGTTTAGAGTCCAATCTATTTTTACGTTAATTACAAAAACAAGCATCGAATCCTATACTAATACTTTCAACCTGGCCAACAATTTTAGTCATATTTTAGATACACCCAACCTCTGGTAGCAAAAATACCCATATAATTAAACACAACCTCTTGATATTTGATTCCCACCATACAAAATTAAATAACTACAATAATCACTAACATATTATTTTGAAAAAATAAAATTGTTTAAAAAAAAATTACATACACCAAAGTCTTTTGTGGTTTGAGCAGCATATATAAAATTAAATAATTACAGAAAACATTATAGATGCTAGAAACAAACCAAAAACACTAATATACTTCTAAAACAAATCAACCAAATCAGAAATAAAAAAGAAAAGAGCCCAAATTTACAAGTAAAACATATCACCTAATTTGCAGGGGCTTACCTGAGTAGTGAGATTGGGAGAATGTGAAGTCTCTACAAGGCATAAGGCATCCATTTATAGAGCCATCAACCTCTCCCCAAAGATTAACCCATTCCATCTAGCTCCAAATTTTCAACGCAGCTGTAATGGCTATGCACCTAAGTTCTGCATAAAGTCACAACTTTACCATCTACATCTGACCTAAAACCCATCGATTTTCCCCTCTAGATTGTCATTTGCTACTATTAAACCTGTGATATTTACAAGTGTTGCAATCTGAGATTGTCCACGGGCATCAGCGGCAAACCTTATGGCAGCATCGTTTTGTTTCTTCAATGGAAAAGACAAAATCCCTCAATCGTATTAGAATAGAGGAGCAATGACTATTTATTTTAAAACAGAGGAGTTGTTGTGCTCTTTTCAAGGTTTAATGATATTTTAAACTTTCAATTGCAGGTAGCAGTTTTCTCAAGACGACGTTGGCTCCCGCGCTTGGAGAAAAACTTCGGTGTATATGGTGAGAGAAGTATATAAATCATTTGCTCCGATTCGGAGCTTTTCTGTGTGAAGGCAAAAACCTCGTTTCTGATGTTTCCTGAGCAACCGTACGAGGCCTCAGACTTTCTGATCGCTCAAAGAGAACGCCGTTAGTAAACATTAATTATTATCCCGAGAAAGTGACATCAATTTAATCAACTGAGCAATTTCGTTTGATGTGCTTTTTAATGATAAATATACTTTGTAACTCGTATATATTATAATAATAGTACATATTATACAATAGCATTTTAAAATATTATATAAAAATATGTACCGAATTTTCTCCGAATTAATTCACCGATTTAGCCGAACTCATCCGGACTAACTCCTTCCCCAATAATTGCAGAATCAGAATTTGGTCGCTAGGCTTTTAACGGTTTCGGAACTTCTTTTGAAAACCTTGCTAAAATTTTAATAATGTGGCCACTTCGTCTAAGGCTGTCAAAGGGCTGGGCCGACCCTAAAAGCCATACCCGGCTCTATTTTTTAGAGTTAAAGTCAAATTTTGAGGGCTTTAGAGTAAGACTTGGGCCTTTAAAATAAAAGCTCTAAAATTTACGGCCGGATTAAAATAGGGGAAGCCCTGCAATTTATAAATAAATATTTATTCTATATTTTTGTTTTCTCAAATATATCCTTCTTCATGCTAGATAGATAGAAGGTTAATCTATAAAAGATTAATTTGATAATTATCAAAATTAAGCTATCTATATTATATATATAATTATCTAATAATAGGTATTAGTTTATCAGCAAACTGATACGTATTGACCCCGTACATATCGGTATCTAAACTTGGTATCCCGATATGGGCCTATATCGGGTATCTGCCGAAATGGTATTAGTTTCGGCAAATACCTTTGTTTTCTTTTTAAAAAATTGGCTGATACGTATTGGCATACGGTATCGGTTTCGGCTGATACATTTGTTTTCCTTTAAAACTAAAATAATAATTGACCGATACGTATCGGTATCGGTCCTACAAGGACCGACACCAAATCCTATAAGAACCGATACCCGATACCGAATCCGATTTAGACACCTTGGTTCATATATTAAATGACAATGTGCACAAGTACTCCATGTTTTTACAGATTTGAATTGTTACATCTGTGGACTTTAGGAATAATTGTTCTTATTTTGTAAAGGCTGATATTAAGTTCACAGGTGTATTAATTGCGTCCGCTTATATGGCTGATTCTTGGTTGAGACATGTTTCAATGACAAACCAATTAAATTGATCAAGGATATGTCCAAGAAGAGTGACCCGTACAAAATGCAAGATGGTGAACGGGTAAGTTACCACTTATTAACTATTATTCTTTTTTGGCCTTGATGAGGTGTTTTTCTGCTAAGATTTAGATTGGTGCCCAATGATGCCGCGTTTCAATTAAACTAGGGTTCTACGAGACAGGCTCGAAAATCGAGGAGTAAACACGCATACACATATGATAGTTGAGGAGCAATATGAAGGAGCACCAACTACAATAGTAAAGGTTGATTAACAGAACTTAACCCACACCTTGTATAAAGATAAGGGTGAGAAACGAATCCCTCTTTGGTTCTACATCATTTCATTATGAGGCTGGCACGACTTATTGATACTAAGAAGACCCAGTCATGTGACGTGTTTAAAGAGATAGAGGAGACTTAGGACTTCCGAGAATGATTGGTAAATTCTGCAAGCATCGTTTACTAAAGCTTCCTTCATTTCACACTACACCTCGTAGCAATGGTATGAGAACATATATAGGGCTTTTGAATAGGCAAAACTGATCCACTGTAGGGCCCTGCCATACCAACTCGATGAGAAGGCCCAGTTTCCACCGTCTGATCAAATTGAGGTAGTTGACCAGGCTACGCTGACCTACAGTTTTGTACCTCGTCCTGTTGATGGAACCGTTTCTACTTGAATCGAGGATCGTGTGGTTACACTAAATCTATTTTTTAAGAATAAAACGGCTATATATATATATATATATATATATATATATATATATATATATATATATATATATATATATATAGCGTCCTTAATATGTGGATGTCAGGCTTAGGGCACCACTGTTCGCATCCATGCGTTTTCTGAAAGCATCTATGTCTTGCACCCCTTAAAAATTGTTGATTGTTTCGGATCTGATGATGGAGATCTTTTTTTCATCTTGATCTTCCACACGACGGATCTTAAGATCATGACGCACCTATCTGACAGTCAGCTTTTGATTCCTTGTGTCACAGATCTCTAAAATATGGTTCTTCAATCATATAACACACATCACTCTCAAATGAATTTTTTTTTTTTTTTTTTTGGATTTAGGATACATGAAATAAAAATTGATTGCCTGATAAGTGTGTCATGATCTCAAGGTTTATTGCATGAAAGTTTGGGTGAAACACCATCTCTATCATCTGATCGGAAAGCAATCTACGGATTTAAAGTGTGTATGGGACGTGGGAGCTCTGAGAGAAAGCGTGGGGGCGAACAGAGATACCCTTTAGCTTATTTTCTATGTGGACGGGACTCTACGATCTGGTAGACTTCTTGCAGTTTCTACTGTTCACAGTTACTCTCTCGGACACGATTACTTTTCGTCAATCACAAATATTTGATACCATTATTAGCACCCACCAAATTTTTGAAGGCACTTAAGTAAAAAATTACTGACTGATTTGAAGCAGACTATGAAACTCGTTTCTCTCAATATTTTATACAATGAATCTTGATATTATGAGTGTAACATCGAACTATCACTTTGTCCTTGGTCGTGGCATACATCTCAAAAGAGTGACAAGAAAATAATGTGGCACACACATATTATGTGATTTTCAGGTCATTTTCTGAAATGCGTGCCCCCTCCGATGGTATGCTCGTCCTCGTTTTATCCATTGTTGAAAGACTGGTTCGAAAAATAATCTCCATCATTTTCAAAGAAGTAAATGAGTTTTGTCGTAACTCGTAAGTTCTTTCAAAGATTTAATGAGCGCAAATATAAGTATCTTTTTTCGATAGCTAAGCTTAAGCGGGTATTGAATTTGCGAGATATCTACCAAATGACATATCATATGAAAGGGTATGATCAATTTGAAGAATCTTGTGACCAATGGGGGAGCTACAAGGAAGGGTGTGGGGCCTCGAACTCCCATTTAATTCTTAAATTTGTATAAGATATGTTTTTTATATAACTTTCTTTTGTATATAAGCCCTCATATCTATGATGTACATGTCCCTCAATTATTAGTCAAATAATTATTAAGATCTATAAAATTATTTTTAGCCCCTACTAATAAAATATTCTGACTACACCCTTGCTTGTGACAATGTATATAGTATAACTAATCATCAATCCTACCCGTTTACATTGCATGTCATTTGGGTTGGACATGAGACCATGCCATCTCATCGGGTAAGATTGATGATTGGTTATGCTACATATCCTGTCACAGAATTCTCTAAATAAAAATTGACTCTACATTTTTTATTTTTTTTGAATTTGATGGATTTTTTGTGATTGTAATACATGCTTTAATCATATTTTTATATTGGATTTTATGATTGTAAATTGTTAATAAATATAGACTATATAATATACTTATTTTATTAGTTAAAAATATTTCTTTTACCAAAGAGGTATTAGTCCAGTTGGTACACTCCCTCCATTGTGAAGGAGTAGGTGGTGGGTTCAATAATCATCCTCTACGTTGTTTCTCACCCTTGTTTTTACAAGGTATGGATTGAGTTCTGTTAGTTAATCCTCACCATTGTAGTTGGTGCTCTCTCAGCAACTGTCATATATGTATACGTGCCTGCTCCTTGGTTCTTGAGGCTGTCTTAGCGGCCATATAAAAAAAAAATATTAAATCATTTTTTAACTTTATATAAGTTAACTTCTATTTTAATAACAAATTTTTTTTTTTTTCCTTATCAAAAATAAAAAAATAATATTTTTTCAAAAAATTGTTGCTAAAAAGGCAGCACAAAACTCTAGTATTGCGTTTTTTTTTATGTTCGAGTGTTTTGCATTTACCGGTCTCCGGACCCCACCTCTAACCTGCCAAGATATGTCTTATTTATAGTCCCCCCCTATGTTGTACATATTTATAGTGTAGCCATTGCTTTTTTATTTCCTTTACTTATTGCCCCTAGCTGTATGGAAGGTTGACTGCGTTTCAACCTTTGGTTCAATCCCAACTTATAAAAAATATTTATTACCCATGTGGTAAAGGATCAATCCGTGACTGTTAGAAAACTAAACTTTCACACTTTGAATTTGACGATGAAGATTATTTTTCCCCACAATCATCCACCCAATGAATCCTAAATTTGGATGCCTACCATCAAACCGCTAGATTTTAATTCTACACGATAGACAACCCAAAAGGTGAACATATTCATGGCCATACATAAAAATGTTCAAGATGTGTACCTTGTAAAGCAAAATGTGACCGTTAGATTATAGGCCCAAGATCTCAATATCCATCAGGTCAAAGATTAGGGCGTAAATACTACAAAAAATAAGATTATTAGCGGCAATTTTTTGCAGCAAAAAAGTGTCGCTATTAACAAAAAAACTATTAAGACTATTAGCGGCAATTTTTTTATTAATAGTAGCAATTTATGATTACTGCTAATAAATTTTTTTTTTTGTAGTGAAAACAATCACATCATTTGATCTAAATCGAAGTTGATTTTGTCATACTTTATATATACTCTAGGGATAATAAGTAATGAAAACACAAAAGTAAGGTCGACTTTACAAATAGGTAAATCTTGAGGGGCGGAGTGTAAATAAGACATGTATCAGAGGAGTGTACCTATTAGACAATTATTAATAAAAAAGCCATTAAGACTATTAGCGGCAGTTTCTTGTTAATAGTGTCAATTTTTTGCTGTCGCTAATAATCTTACTTTTTTGTAGTGTGAGAGAGGGTTCTCAAATGTCACTTCTCGGGATGTGTGCCTTGTGGAATCAAGATCAAATCATATGATATGTGTGCCATGATCTTAAGATCTATTTAGGAGAATATTGGGGCAAAAAATAATTTCTATCATATGATTCAAGGCAAGCAACGATCTTTTATGGTAGAAATGAGTGCATTCTTCACAACAAAAATGGGTGCAAATAACGCCACCCATTAAATTATTGGAGGTGTCAACTGCCACGATGATCTTGTCTCATTTAACAGTAATAATATTAATAATAATATTAAAATTATAATAGTGCAACTTTAGAGTTGCAGTTTCAATCCCACCTTACCCATCAAAATATATCATAACAATTGTAGTTTTGAAATTATAATTTTTAACATTGGAAGGTCTCAGCTTCTCACATATTTATTTGAAAGGGACTCACTTATTTTTTATTACTTGAGAGGGTCAGGACACCATCACCTTTTTAAAAGAAGGAAAGAAAAAAAGAACATTTAAAATTTTGAATTAAGTTCACTTTGAGCGGTCGAAAATGCTCTTTAACTAATAACATGTGCGCATTTATTTTTAAGTGAGATCATGGGTCTCGTACGACACCACGATCAACACTACAAAAACTAAGACTATTAGCGGCAACCAAAAATTGCTGCTATTAACAAAAAACTGTTGCTATTAATCCTGTCGCTACAAAAAACTGCCGCTATTAATCTTGTCGCTACCAAAATATGCCTTAATAGCAAGTGTCACTGAAACACCTTACTTTGTAGTGCGATTGGTCTCGAATGAGACCGCGACCGACTGATTAATCTTGTATAGGATTGGTCCGTCATGGTTCCGTATGAAACCTAATCGATCGCTGGTTCCTGTGAGACTGATTGATCTCACTTTAAAAAATGTGCATTTGCTTGTAATTAAAGACAATTTTGCTCACTAAGATTAGATGAAACGCACATGATATTATTTTGAAGTAGTTAGGGTCCCGAAGCTCACGTAATTAGAGGTTCAGATACTTATACCTTTAAAATTGTAATAGCCCGAAAAATCACGCTAAACTATGACCTCGGGATCCGTGCCCGATCGGTCACAGGTTTGACCAATTAGGAGTCCGATAGTTAGCGTAGAGTGTGATGAGTGAATGAGATGAGATGGTTTGTGAAACCATGTAGTGTGTGTTGTGAATCTGAAGTCACATACACCTATTGAGGTGCATGTGCTCAACACACAAGCTAGGGGGGGGATAAAAGGGTTTAATAACCCTAAAACCAATAGCTTTGGTGGTTGAGAGAGAAGTAAAGAAGAGAGAGAGAGAAGGAGAGCATAGTTGATGCAAGGAGTAAATGCTAGTTGTGGAAGGGGGATTCGAGCAATAAACGTCGGATTCGAAGCGAGGGATCCGCTAGAAGCAAAGCTGGAACCCTAACCTTCCAACCACTTGATTTGAAATCAATTTGAGATTGATTCAAGGTAAATTTTTGTGAATAAAATGCATAGATTGTAGAGGTTAGATTGTAGTTGAAAATGGTAAATCATAGGAAAATGGTTTAGAATAATAGAGGAAAAGTGTGGAAAAGATTGAGAAGAACAAATGAATTTGAATACTGCTATTTCGATTAATCAAATTGGGTTTCTAATTAATCGAAATTGGCCAAGAAGTTGAAAAGTCAGAAACGATCTCGATTAATCGAATTGAATTTCGATTAATCGACTTTGATTTCGATTAATCGATTTGGGTATCGATTAATCGATCGAACTCCAAGGGACCCGTGGAGGAAATGACTTAAAATCGACTAATCGAAATGGGATTTCGATTAATCGATTTAGGAACTCGATTACTCAATTGAGAATCGACTTGGTCATTTATTAATCAATTAGGATTCGATTAATCGAATGAAAATTATTGACTTTCGATTAATCGATTTTGGAAATCGATTAATCGAATCAGATTCGATTAATCGATTTTGGAGTTCGATTAATTGACTGAGATAAATTATGTTAACTTTTGAGTTTGACTTTAAGATTCTTGGAGGGTCTTGGACCTTCTTTATTGCATCCTTAGTGATGTGTTTCACCTGTTATGTGGTACCATAGGTGGTACGTGTGAACTAATACACAAGGAGCCACGTGGGACCTTGATGCGTTGAGCAAACAAAGACTTGAGATAGGGAACACCTTGAACATGTACTTTATTTTACAAGAGCATGTATGTAGTGATATAGAATTCAATTCAAATATTTTATTGCTTAAGAATTTTGAAAAGAGTGTGTGTGTGTGACATCCATAAGAGTAATTATAATGAGCCATCCCCAGGGGATGATAAAGTGAAGAGATAAGGGCATCAGGTGTGATGCAAGTGAATGGATACATCCCAGGGATGTATCCAAGATTGAATCATGTTTGATAGGGCCTAACTGATATAAGATAGCACACTTACACGGTGAATAACTATATGTAAGACACTGATATTTTTGTTATTTGAGGTTTGATAGGGTACCCCACCGACGTGACGGGATATCCACGACTGACACGGCAGGATATCCGTGACCGATACGGCGGCGAAACCGTAGGCGGTCAAGTGAGGCTTATCCAGACAGTAAGCACACCCGGTGTTGATTTGAGACAAGTGAAACCCCCACCAATCCCGGGAAAGGGGCTTGGTATCATGGTATTCCTGGGAATACGTTAAAAGTGTCTATATAGATGACGATGAAGGGTATCTCATCAGGCTCGATGCTATATTGCTCGGGGACTACTTAAGTTGAAAGTTTAAGTTTTGCTTTAGGCCTTTTCAAAGATCATTCATGAATAAATGAAAACATAAATAATTACCAAGAAATGAAATGCTTTTTAACCTGCTTTCATCAATAATCGTATAGACACATCATGCATGGCATATCATGGAATATATGTGAGTAATAATTTATATGTTCAAGCGTGTTTTGTTCCTATTGAGCTAGGATGTAGCTCACCCTATAGACTATACGTCAGTCCACTACTAGCGGCCGAGGCTTGGGAGGCGCCGACCACGGTGAGTCGGACCTTGTTGGAGCCACCTCCTGAGGACTTCTTCTAGAGGACTCCGTTGTGCCACTTTGAGGGCTTTTTGAGAGAGATTTGTACGGCTTGATATGTCAAGCCTTGTTTTGTTTAACCATGTATATATTGAGTTGGGATTATTCTTTTGGGACGAACCATCCGTGATGATTGCTATCGTCGATGGTTCGGATCGGTTCTCCATTCATGCAGAGGCATGGGGGTAGAACTATCCTTTGGAGAACTGCTTTAATATAGATTTAAATTCCGCAATTTCGTTTATTATTTATTTGATGCTTGATATACCAATGTTCCGTGCATAGCTAAGGGGCACGGTCAAGATGATCGTGCTGATGGCACGGGTTTCGGGGTGCCGAAATCCGGGCTGTCACAAAAATCGTCATTTTAAACTCCATTATCATTAATATCGTTATATTTTACTCACTTTTTTTTTTTTAAATTGTTCTACATTAAGAAAGGAAAGCTAAACGAGTGCCTCGAAGAGTCCGATAAAAAAACAAGTTAGTGCCATTAGCATTGTTATCTGAAAAATCGAAACACCTGGAGAAAACCAAGATAGTTACCAGGGCCGACATAGGAAACCCAAGAGCAAAGTGAAAAAACCTACGTCTAGAGGAAATCGAAATGTCCGAAAAAAAACCTCAAATACATAAAGGAAAATAAAAAGAAAAAAGAAGAAGACAAATCCTCTCTCAGTGAAAAAAACGTAAGGAAAATAGCAGTTGGTTCACTTCGAATCTTCGCAAAATGAAATAGAGGAATTGTCTATCCCGACTGCAACCGCCCAATTGCAAACAGTAATGATACTTTCACAGGTGAGAGAGTCAGCACAAAATATGTCCACACTACATCTGATTTTATTCCTCAGGATCCATGTATTCCAAATTAGAGAGTTGTGAATATGAGCCCACAACCAGCTTTTCAACCCTTCGCTATGATAAGTATCCTAACTGTTGATTAAATCAGTAATTGAGCCTTGGAGACAGTAGGACACTCCGAAAGAGTAGAAGATCTTACCCCATATGGGCCATATGGGGCTACAGTCAATGAATACGTGGTTGATATCCTCTTCTTCTATATCGCAAAAGAAATATTTTCGATCAACACTCAAACCTCTTCTAATAAGATTAGAGATGGTAGCTATTTTGTTTTAGAGAAGGGATCACATAAAAATGCCATTTTTGTAAGAATTTTGAGATTTCAAATAAATCTAAATCTCCATTGAACTTTTTCTAAATTAGAGTTCTATGAATAGAGAGCAGATTTGACGAAGAAACTGCGGTTTTTGTTGCAATTCTAAAATCAGAAGTTGAAAAGGTTGGGTCTGATTTTGATGCCATCAAGGATTCTCGACAAATCAAAGTATTCGCCAATCTCGATATCATTAGACCTTCTTTTGAAAATGATGATGGATTGATTGTTACATTTTAAACGCCCTTATCCTTAAGATAGTTGTATTCTTCTTACCACCTGTCCCTAAAAGTGAAGGTCCACGCATTTGCTCTTGTTTTAGGTCACTTTTAGATATGTGTGCTATATGGGATCAACATTTGATCCTTTGATAGGTGCGATATATCGTTAACTATTTTGGAAGATTGAAAGAATCTCCATCTAACAGTCAATTAAAAAAAAACAAAAAAGACTGGTACTTATTGAACCCTTGAAATAAAGATACCCGATTATTAATCATTATCCTTTCTGGCATAACTGTTGTGTTCTTGGTAAAATCTCTTTAGCATGTGTATAAATAATCTATGACCGTCAGAAAGATAGATGAATATTGGCTTTTTTACTTTAAATCGGAAAAGTCAATACTAACGGCCTCTGGCATATTTACTAAGAATAAAAATGTAGAGGACACACAATGGATCCCGTCAGGCCTAATGACGATCGTGCCCCTACTGCAATTCTTACTTATTCCCTACTAAGAGGGTCAAATTAGTCAATTTAAATCCGACTACAACCCCTTGGCGCTGAATCATGTTATGTGAACTTAGTTGAGAAAGCGGAGAAAAAAAAACAACAAAAGCGAAGAAAAGACCAGTCAAACCTTTCATATATACAAGAGATTGAATCTGCGTAATCTTTCTTTTGCTCTTAACAAAATACTCGTTTTTGACGTTCTCGAATAACAGCTATTCTCTTTTCCTTAATATATAATATATATATACATATTATCATCATCGTGTCCACCAGAAATTTAGAGAGAGAAAATGAATGGGGTTATAGAAAAGGCAATAAGATGTTTGGGAAGGGGGTTCGATATCACAAACGATTTCCGTCTCAAGTACACAAAAGGAGAAGAGAGGTTGGTTTTGCTTAAAGACACCGAAACGAGAGAGCTCCAAATCCCTGGTTTTGGGGTCTTCAATGATGTCTCTGTTGACATCAAATATGATAAAGGTGACCGAACACGATATCAATCCGATGTTCTCGAGTTTACAAAGGTATTTTTTTTTTTTTCATTTTCTCCTTTTGATTTTGATTTTGATTTTGATTTAATTTTCAGTCCTTTTGGTTTTGGGCGATTCCACTCTCTAACTATGATGGATTTCAGCCCCCCCTTTTTTTTTGGCTTTTTAGTTATTTTTGTGAATGAAATGATCAGTGTGTTTCTCTCTCTCTCTCTCTCTCTCTCTCTCTCTCTCTCTCTCGTTTTTGTGCTGGGAAGCGAGAATTCAATCATCACCATCAGATCTCTCCTACATACACACCATATATACACCGTATAAATGTTGACAGTATATAATAGTCTTTCAAAATTAACTCAATTAATTACCAAAAAAAACAATAATAGTCTTAATTTCCACATGATTTCTGCATCAGATATCTGATTCGATTAATCCTGCTGCTACCTCTTGTTTTTTAACTTTAAACAATCTTCAATTTTTGTAATAATATAAAGGACAGTCTTAAATGAAGGACATATTTTATGTAGACATAATACAGGCAACTTATGCACGTTAGCCGCCCACTTTGCCCTGAACAAATCCGTATATAATTTTCCGTAATATATTAATAGACTTGAACAACAAGTTACAAAGCAATTGTTTTAGAAAATAGTATTATTTGATATTTTAAATAATGTTTGGTATTTTGACAAAAAAGTCATTCCACCACGCAATTTCAATGGTTTGAGTTCAAAACTCGGTATAAAGTGAACTAGTCAACTAGATTGTTGACTTAGCATATATGATCACTGGAGGCTATCATGTGGCTGGGGTTGAGCCAAATAGCCGCATTAATACACAATCCGGACCGTCTTAACAAGTGCTTGCGAACCATCAAATTCACAAATAAAGCATGTAGGGACGCAGTCCTCATTTATGTGATAATGCCAAAACCTTTATCTTAAGGGAAATTTATTGGATCAACCCTGTTAGAGAGGCCCTATATTTTCATCTTTACCCAAATCGATCAGCTTTTAGTCAAGCTATTTTCAGCTAGCACAAAAAGTTCAAAATACACCTTTTTACACTTTTTTTCGTTCTACATGATTTAAAATTTTAAATATTTGCACTTTTTTATATTTATGCGGTGTGAAACGAGATCTATACCGTCTGATTTGAATATAAAATCGATGGCGCCAAAGATAGAGACGAAAAAAATGCGATATTGTCTCTTAAATTTTTTTTTTTTTTTTTTTAAATTGATGGCGACTCTTAAAACAGTCGATGACGATTCTTAAAACAATCGATAGAGATTCTTAACACAGTCGGTACCGATTGTTTTAAGAGTCGCCATCAACTGTTTAGATAGTCGGTACTGACTGTGAAAACAGTTGCCATCGATTGTAAAATTTTTTTTATTTTTTATTTTTTTTTCTGACGACTGTGTAGAAATCAAAATTTTTATTTTTATTTTTTATAGTCGATGGCGACTGTTTTCATAGTTGGTACCGATTGTCTAAAAAGTCGATGGCGACTCTTAAAATAATCGGTACCGACTTTGTTAAGAGTCGCAATCGATTGTTTAAATTTTTTTTTTTTTTTAAAGAGGCGATATCCCCTTTTTTTGTGTCTATCTTTGGCATCATCCATTTTATATTGTGACTTTCAAATCAGATGACATAAATCTCATTTCACATTGTATAAATATAGAAAAGTGCAAATATTTAAAATTTTAAATCATATAAGAACGAAAAAAAGTGATAAGGGATATTTCAGTTTTTTTGTGCTAGCTGAAAATAACTTAGTTAAAACTTAAAAGCTGGTCGATTTGGATAAAAGTAAAAATATAAGGTCTTTGACGAAAAAGGTACCCTTATTTTAAAGGTGTACGCTTTTTTTTTTGGTTATTTTAATGAATAATTCGCCACATCTTGTTAATCGAACTTCTTTGTCTTTTTGCTTTCTTAGGATGGCAAATTATTGGGTTGGTATTACCTACGGATGCAACTATGCAAGTTCCGTCTACAACCGATACTGTATTCAGTTCGGTACACCCGAGACTGAAATCAAGCTGAAATGAATCTGTTTCAGTTTTTGTATATTTACTATTTTTTATTTTTTAATATATTTTTCAGTTTTTTCAGGGTTTTTTTGTCAGATTTTCTTTTATATATTTTTTTGTTTTCTAATCCTGCCTCTTCGGTTTTCAATTCAATCCCTTTTTTGTGGCTCGGTCTAATTTGTGACTGTCGATTTTTTGTTCAATTTCTGGATTCGGTTCAAAGCTTGCTCCCTAGTATACCCATAAAATAAAAATAAAAATAAAAATTATTGAGTTGGCGTTAGGTTTCCTAACATGAGTGCAGTGGCTGCCACCAGCGTTGATCTCCCTCTAAGAAGCTTGGGCATGTGTAGATTTTCGTCACATATATAACTTGGGCACTTATAAGATTGAAACACCAACCGATACATATCAGCTATGCATATCGGTTTAGAACCAATACTGGTACCAGGCCGATGCAAGTACCCATATCAGGCCATACGGCTAGCGTCATCCGATGCTATCTCTATATTAGGTGATGCTGACCAATACTTATTTGTTTTAACTTTTTTCCTAAAAAGGTAAAAGAAAGATTTATCCATATCGGTCTATCTGTATCAGTTCAAGATGAACCGATACCTTTGTGGATACTGATACCTTAGATTCAACCATACGTTGGAAGGTTGCCCTTTTTCTAATGTGTAATCCCACGTGAATTTGTATATGGTACTCAATCGAACAAACAGCAAAGCGCAATGCACTATAGTGACCCGTGTCACTTATTGTAACCTCTGAAGCACGTCAAAAGTCTCCTCCACCCATGATGCCTATGCCATGCATTGGTAAAGTGCTGTTTACGATGGTCAAGGTCAATTCAGTATAGTTTTAATAAATTTAGAAAAATATGAAAAAAATTTATAAATTATAATATATTTTATAGTACGTGTTACAATCATAAAAGAAAATTATATAAAATATAATTAAAGCATGTCTCGATGTGATACAAAAGTTGAAAAAGATTGAGAAAAATTAGATGAATTGATGAATTGATGAATCAAGCCAATATTCGATAAAAAGTTTTCGTCCCAATCGGGAGAATTTCGTGACTGAGCTCCCAAGTAGTATCACACATGATGCACCTACATTTATTGCCCACGTGTGTGGTGCCCATAGCCCCATAAGTATATTTTATAGTATTATAGATATTTTGTAGACAATTTTACAGGCAGCTTATATGATTGGCTACATTGCTTGGGCCTCATTAAGCGTACAGCCAGTCACGTTCCGTCACATAAGCTGTCTGAAAAATTATTTATCAAAAACTGCACACCATATAACAGTCCCTATAACAATGATGTGTCAGAGTTGGTTTGGATTCGATAAGGACAGCTATCTTCCTCATAAAGATGCACGCATAGTTGATGAAGATCTGTTTATGGTGTATGGTAGAATCATTAGATTATGATGGAAGAGTGATGACAATGCCAAAGTTCTGAAATTGTAATCGCCTAATCGGTGGAAATGTGCATTTTTGCTTGTCTCGATTTCTTTTAGTTTTTTAACCTCCTTGTACATATTAAATTTCTGGTTAATGGATAGGTGACGACCCAATAACCTCGGGCTTAAGTATCGAAAAATAAAAATAAAAAATCAATAATGGTGATGAGAGGTGGATGTGTTGCAGATGGCGGAACTATTCAATCAAAAGAGCGCATTGGGCGGTAAAATACCGTCAGGACTATTCAACTCGATGTTCGGCTTCAACAGCAGCTCGTGGGCAACCGACGCTTCACTCACCAAACGTCTTGCATTTGATGGCTATTTCATCACTCTCTTCAACCTTCACATCGACCGTTACCCTCTCCTCCTCTCTGACCAAGTTAGAAATGCAGTCCCTTCTCGCTGGGATCCCCATGAAATTGCAAGGTATGATATATGATACACCCTCTACATGCAAATCGTACACCATCAACTACCTTTATAGACAGAAGACCTGTTGAGTTTCATTTAAAATTGAATTCTATTAGTGTATTCTATTGGCCAATCATTTCAAATAGAATTAGTCTATATTGAGGTGTTCACCTGTTATGATAAAGCAGCCGACACGCTTGTTTGACTGTGTGATATGCACGGACTTTCATGCATTAGAAGGCCGTGCACGTCATGCAAATCGCAAAATGTGTGGACTGCCGTGTCCACCGATGATATGGGTGGACACCCATTGGAGACTAAATCTTTCAAACAAGGGTAGCAATTTTTATAATCAAAGATTCTTGCAACGATGGTTCCACCTCTTCCACTGTTGATTGCCTTGAATCAGATGATAGATATCATTTTTCGTCCCAATCTTTCACACATTAGATCTTATATAAGATGATGGCCCACATATCAGATCGTCAAATGTTAATTACACGTGACACACATCTCCAAAGTGACCGTGATCGTGGCGTACCATGGTGCATTGTCATCATAGATGTGTACTTCGTGGAATCAATATCTGACCGTTTGATATGTGAGACAAAATCTCAAGATCTAATGTGTGCATGATTAGGAAGAAAAATTTCCTTAACATCTGATTCAAGGCAATCAACAATGTAAGTGATGGAGTTGCTGCTAAAATCTTTGGTTGGAAAAATTGCTACCCTTCAAATAATTACCAGTAAGAAAAGATTGATATGCGTTGCATTAGGAGTCATTGTGCTTTGTTTAATGGGAAGGATTCGACTGCCATTCAATTTTTTTTTTTTCTTTTATAGAATTTGACTGCCATTCTAATAGCCAAAAGTTAGTCGTCCCAATAGATCCCAAGCTCATACACCTACTGTAAGACGGCCTACCATGTATCATCAAACGTGGCTCACATCTAACCTTCTACAAAGATCTTAACATCTATACTGTGGAATATTAGGACAAAATATAATCTCTATCATCCAATTTAAAGCGATCAACAAAATTTTCCTTTGATTAAGTGGGGTGACTGTAACATAAAGTGGTGTGGCAGTATCACCAGACTAAAAATAACCAAGCAAATAATAAGTTACTAACAGTTGACTGATGGGTGTAATAACGAACAGCAGCAGATAGTTAAACTTCAGAGTTTTAAGAGTATAGAAAAGGTCTCCTGTTGGAACGTTCCGTGAACTTTCTTAATTAGAATAAGGACTTGACCAAAGGAGCCGAATGATTTTTCCTAAGCTACTGAGAATATCAATTTGTTATTTTCTTCATTAGCCATAAAATAATCGATTTTGACTTTAAATTTTCGGTATTTTCTCAATTTTTGAAGGGAAGAGAGGGGTACAACGGCTCGATGCATTATTTGTTGGGTACCATTATTTGCACCCCTGAAAACGTAGTCTCACCATAGCCAAAGAGCAATCTGATCATTTACCGTTTCTATTGATGCATGCAGATCATTTTTTGTCCCAGTTTTTAAGACAATGCATCTTGAGATCATGGGTATATCATTAAAACATCATTTTTTTTATTCCACATCACACACATTTCAAAAAGTAACCCAAAAATCTTATTTAAGCATGATTTTTGGGTTACTTTTTTGGGATATGTACCACGTGAAATAACAAAAATGACTATCTTATGGTATGCCATGACTCAAGATCCATTGTATCGAATTGAAAGGCAGTTGTCATAATCGTGTATATATATATATGATGTGTGATTACAGGTTCATTGAAAGTTATGGTACCCACATAGTTGTGGGCATGAGCATTGGTGGGCAGGACCTGGTGCTAGTGAGACAAGATCAAACGTCAAAATTGGAACCATCCGAACTCAAAAAACACTTGGATAACTTGGGGGATCAACTCTTTACTGGGACTTGTTCCATTGCTCCATTTCGTTGGAAAACCAAAGAGCGTCAACAAAAGCCTCCACAAGCTTTCAATGTCTTTGACCCTCAACCTCTTCTTGTGGATAGCTTCTCTGCTGTGACCGCCAAAGATGTAACTTTTCTAAACTTTGAATCACATTTAAATACCAAAATTGTGTTTGAATAATCTTACACTATTAAATTAAATTTTGGATACCGTTAAAGTGTGATTTACTATTATATATGTCACATGGTGGATATGAGAGATCAATCCGAATTAATCTTCCAAGTGCCAATCAGTCTTTAGAACAATAGTTTGAAAATTCTAAAAAATAAATATAAAATATTCTGGGTTGATTTGAATTATCAGGGCATCACCGTAATATGCACGAAGAGGGGAGGTGACGCAGCTGCGGAAAGCCACTGCGAGTGGCTTCTGACGGTTCCATCGAGGCCCGACGTCATAAACTTTAGCTTAATACCCATCACCTCTCTCCTCAAAGGTGTTCCTGGCAAAGGTTTCTTGTCACATGCCATCAATCTCTATCTCCGTTGTAAGTCTCCCTTCTTTCTTTTCAACTCAATCAAACAAGAATAATAATAATAATAATAATAAAGCCCCAGAGACCATATGTCCTGCCCAGAGAAATCTCACGTGGCACATGGTTAACTCAACCCACTTGATTCAGCCAACTGCAAGTTAAATTCTGCCACGTGTCGCTTGCTAGTGGCTGAGCGTAAAGATTTCATTACAAAATAAGACTAATAGTGGCATGGCACCTAATAACAAAAAAACTATCACTAATGGCTGCCGCTATTAACAAAAAAACTATTGCTAATACCCTCGTTGCTAATAGTATTAATAGTCTTTAATAATTTTTTTATTAATAGCGACAGTTTTTTGCCGCCGCTAATAATCTTATTTTTTGTAGTGAAATATTCTTCCTCTGGGCGTATACTCCCCAAAGCCATAATAATAATAATAATAATAGATTGACTCCGCTTTCCTTTACATAGATAATAAGAGCCTGTTTGATTGCATGTAGTGGAAAACGTGTTTCATGTACCAACACATAACGGGTGCGCGCTTAGCTTGAATTGATAATATCGATAACATATGCTTGTTTGATTGTTCAAAATATGAAACGCGTATTGCTATTAAACGGGTTTTGCAGCTGTTTGATTGCATATACTCCTTTTAGCAACTTATGTATCCCTAACCACAAGAGGCCATATAAAGAGCTCTAGGAGGTGACACATCGATGGTCTAGATGGTAAGGAAAAAATCTATCAATCACTTTCTAGTCGAGATGAGGGCACTATAAATCAAATTCTTAAACACACTTATTAAACAGTGAAAAATTCTAAAAAAATCAAAATATTTACAACTACACATATATTGTTTTCTCATCTCTGCTTCCCATAACAACAGGGGAAAAAAAAATCATATTCTTAAACAAAAGACTGAAATTATAAACAAGAAACTATTCCCAGTAGAACTTATGTAAATTATCTCATAATTCAATTTATAAATCAAAAGCAAAAAAAAAAAAAAAAGGATTAGGGTTTTCTACCATTTTCATAAAAAAATGATTTCGCGAGCGTGGATTTGAAGGGTGAGAGGGAGGGAAGGCGAAAGCCACAGTTTGGGTTGGCAACTTCCATTTTTGGAAAGGCGAGATATGGATTTGAAATGAGGAGTAACCGAATGCAAAATAATTGCATGATCTCCGCCTATAAATTGAACCCACACCTGTTTACCAGATTCAAGCCAGAGCGACCAAGAGCGAAAGAGAACCCTTCTCTCTTCTCATATGGAAAACCAAAAACCTTAATTTTAATTCTATCGTAACCCAAAACGAAACCCTATTAACCAAGAGAGAGAGAGACCCTAATTTTGATGGGAAAGAAGAAGAAGAAGAAGAGAGTAACAACAAAGGTGTGATGCTACTAATGGGGAGAAAATCCCTTAATTTCACTTTTTAGTTGGCGCGATTTGGTTTTCGCTGGAGCTTTAATGGCAAGTAATGAGAAGAGAAGAGAGTCAGTGGGGGCTTTCGCTAGGTTTCTACTGGCAAGTAATGAGAGGGAGAAGAGTCGGTGGGGGGGCTTTAGCTTTTTATGAAGTTTGGGGCCCCATGCTTGAAGCGCGTAGTAATTGTAGCGTACGAGGGGCTACCCTTGGATCCATTTTTGGAGACGCGTCATAAAATCCGTACCTTACATGCATAATCAAAGTGCAATCAAACACCCACAAAAAGTATAACTTGTGGAAAGTGCTCCGAAACGCGTATGGCCGTTCCGTTACATGCAATCAAATATGCCCTAAAGAAAAGCATCCACTACTTGCTGAATGCGATCTGATCATTTTAAATATTTTCATATACGTGAAAATTTTGAATATTTTCAACTATGTGATCAATTCTTCTACCACTTTCAGCCTGAAAACTATACATCTTGGAAAATTGGAACCATCCGATTAGATAATTTAACATTAACCATTAACAAAATCTAGCTTATATAGATTAGAGCTATATAAGCTAAGACTTAGATAATATTAATTACTCAAAAGTTGTACCATGTGGCATGTCGCCTGATCGAAGAGGGTGTTTGGCATCCTCATTAATTCTTCTTATAACCTTTTACTTCTAATAATAATAAACATCATCATCGTTACATCTTTTCTCATCTATTTGGAATCAAGTCTAATAATAAAAATAATAATAATTGATTGTTCCTTTTTTGGTTTTTTATGTTGGTATTTTAACAGCTTCACGCTGTTTCTTTTAATAAAATTACTCACCTACCGATAATAAAATAATAATAATAATAATAATAACTGATTTTGAAAGGTGCATTGTACCTTGCCCAATTTTGCTAAAAATCCAAGAGAATCCTTGACCAAATGCCAAGTTTAAAAATTGTATTCAATAACCTTGACCAAGACACTTATATTTTATTATTTGTAAAAATCAAAATGGTTAAATTTCAACTTATTAAAAAATGGTTAATTTGTTGTTGTCGCAGACAAGCCACCCATAGCAGATTTAGAGCAATTCCTTGACTTCCAGTGTCACAAGTTATGGGCTCCTATTCACAACGATCTCCCTTTGGGTCCCTTCACAGCCAGATCTAACCAAACTCCTGCCCTCCATTTCAACCTAATGGGCCCAAAGCTATTTGTCAACACTGCACAGGTACGGGTACCATTCGTCACATGTGAAAAAATAAATAGAGTTGGCAACATCTCACTTGCCCTGATAAAGGATAAAAATTCAGATTTCGTTTCAGTTTTAGTGGGAACTGAAATCTTCAAACCCATACATCTGAAACTGAAAATTTGAGTTTTCGTTTCGGTGGGGGCCGAAACCGAAAAATTTCAGCCGAAATATGGAGATTTCGGCCGAAATTTTGAACCACGCCCCTGACTATGGGAGGACCTGCTCTTTAATCTGTGGATGCCTATGCCTTCCAACTACAAAAAATAAAACTATTAGTGGCAGTCAAAAATGTCGCTATTAACAAAATAATTGCCGCTAATACTTTCGTACTAATAATCTTAATAGCCTTTAATAATTTTTTATTATTATTTATTAACAGTGACAGTTTTTGTCTACCGTTAAATAGTTTTATTTTTAGTAAAGTTAATTAATTTCTCAATAAATAAAAAGGCTCGTGTGACTACCATACTGCCATTTGTTGCTGTCACCTCACTAAAGCATAGTAAGAACTATTGACAGCTTTGAATGAGATGATGGAGATTCTTTTCCTTCTCAGTCTTCTATGTAATAGATCATAAGAGCAATGTGGAATTTGTGATTCCACATGGGGCACATTCTAAAAAATGAATGTGATCAAGGTATACCTCCATACGTATTACAATTTTTAGGATGTGTGTCATATCAAATTAATATCTGACCGTATAATGGTAGGCCAATGATCTCAAGATCTATAATGTGACATCAAAATCTATTATGTCAAAGATTGGGGTGAAAAATGATTTCTATAGTTTGAATCAAAGTATTCAAAGGATTTGAAAGCAACAAAACTTTGATTCAGACATGTTTAAGGTAGGCCAGGTTCAACGGGTTAAACTCTAAATGAGGTTTAACTAATTTTAAAATCATTAGATACAAGAGATCCACAAGGAATGCCACGTTATAAAAGTTAAAGTCAAGATTCCTTTACATCTAATGGTTTCAAAATCAATTTAACCCCCTTTAGAGTCTAAACAATTGGACTTGACTAAAACCCCTTGTTTATATATAAAGCGCTACTGGTTTATGAAAATGTAAATATTTTAAATTTCAGGTTACCGTCGGAAAGGGGCCGGTGACGGGGATGAGATTGTATCTAGAGGGCCACAAAAGCAACAGGTTCGCAATAAATCTCCTATATATACTCTCTAAAATCACTTCCTATTCCTACTACTATTTGAGAAACTTCAAACAGGAAATAAAATTAATTTTTTAATTAACTTTTTTTGAAATCACTACAAAAAATAAGGCTATTAGCGACACTAAAAACTGTCACTATTAATAAAAAAATTTATTGTTTCAATAACGACAGGATTAGTAGTGACAATTTTTCTGTTAATAGCTACAGTTTTTGTTACTGCTAATAGTCTTAAGGGCTGCATCCAACCATTTGAGCACACGTGACATCGATCACGAGGATCAGGTGGCACTGAAACTTCGATAACATCTATCATGATCACTCAAAAATTTGGGCTCTATCCAGATGCATATGCACAGATAAAAATGTGCTCAAAGATCGATAAAATCAATACACCAAATTTGTGGGGCGCCACCTTATCTTTGACTAACCCACCAAATGGAGGTAAAAAAAGTTTAAAAATGAAATAAAATTATATTTTTAGAATGGTAGCTGCAACTTGCACACACGATTTGTACAATGGCACATTGCTCATAAAGAAAGACTTGATATTTTTTTAGATCCGTGCCATGTGCAACACCGTATAATCCCTTTGATTTGAAGGCTATGATGTAAAGATTTTTTTTGCCAAAGATTGGCATGAAATGTGATCTCTACCATCTAATTCAATACAGTCAAAGACCATCATCTGATTAAATGTTGTTTCAATGGTAGCCAGAGACGAATCAAATGGTAGAGATCATGTTTTATGCCAATCTTTGGCAACAAAGATCTTTACATCATGGCGTTCAAATCAAAGGGTATAGATGATGTTCCACATGGCAATGATCTAAAAAAAAAATAAAGTCTTTCTCTTTTAGGGATGTTCCATGATAGAAATCTCATGCGCAAATTATAGTTCACTTTTAAAAATCACATGCCACATGGCATGTGATTTGGCATCTGGTGGGTGCAACCCTCAAGGCTGCATTGGGATACATTTACCCATTTCTCTAATTAAAGGTGACCATTATTGCAACGTTGAGGTTCAAGGTTCAATCCCTGCTTACCCATAATAAATAAATAAATAAATAAATAAACAAAAGAGGATTGGAGGAAGCCCGAAAATTGCATAAATCAAACAACCTTAAACTGTCGTAACAAGAGCTTTTAAATGAAAATGTGGCCACGTTTTTTATTCTAAAATTCTAAAGTGATTAAACTTGATGAAATGGCTAGGATTGTTTGGTTCATGCTATTTTTGGGATGGAACAAAGCCATCCCATTTCTTCCCTGTGTCCCTGAGACAATTATAATGAACGAACCTCAGATAGGAAACCAACAACGAACTACTTACGTGGCACAATCCAAGAGGATGGCCCGACCTGCATTACTGCACTTTTATCGCACCACGTTAGCAGTCTCCTGAATGATCTTAGTCTCCTGAATGATCTTTTGTTTGCATTACGTTAGCAGTCTCCTGAATGATCTTTTGTTTGCATTACGTTAGCAGTCTCCTGAATGATCTTAGTCTCCTGAATGATCTTTTGTTTGCATTACGTTAGCAGTCTCCTGAATGATCTTAGTCTCCTGAATGATCTTTTGTTTGCATTACTGCACTTTTATCGCACCACGTTAGCAGTCTCCTGAATGATCTATTGTTTGCGATCCGCCACATATAAGTGTCCATTGCCCCTGCATGAACAGTAACCATGTTACTATTTTATTGTTATTCATTGGCTGCTTACAATTAACCAGACTCCTCTCCTCTTTCTCATCAGGCTGGCCATACACCTCCAACATCTATCAAACACCCCGGCAATGCTTGAAAACCACACCCAAGACTTCTCAATATGGCGAGGCTCTGACGAGATTTCCGACGAAAGTTACTTCGAACCTGTACAGTGGAAAAAATTCTCCCATGTGTGCGTAGCTCCGGTAAAATACAACCCTACATGGGCGGCCGGAAGGGAAGACAACGCGTTCATAGTCTCCGGAGCTCAGCTAGAAGTGAAGGAGCACGACACAAAAAGTGTGCTCCATCTCAGGCTATTGTTCTCCAAAGTATCACATTCCATCATAGGAAGGTCGGTTTGGGAACAAGGTTCGTCCGCTTTCTCTCCGAAATCTAGCTTCTTTTCGACGTTGAGCACGTCGATTACAGGGAACCCAGAAAGAGCCATGCCGAAGCCGGTGATCATAGATTCAGGGGTGTTCCCCACGGGTCCACCGGTGCCAGTCCAGACCCAGAAGCTTCTAAAATTCGTGGACACTAGCGAGATGTCTAAGGGGCCACTGAATAGTCCTGGGCATTGGTTAGTTACAGGAGCTAAAATAGATTTGGACAAGGGGAAAATCTGTTTACAAGTAAAATTTTCTCTACTTAGTCCTTTTTGACAAAGAAATCCAACCATATTTATCATGTAATTCTTGTAAATTAAAAAGAAAAACATGAGACAGCAAGTGCACAAATATGGACACCATCAAGGTTGTCAAATTACGCATTTTTCGTCTATCGTAATAAATTTTTTTTGTATCGCATATCGTATCATATCATGTATCCTAAGATACACTTAGACTTCTAGAAATATATATAAAAAATAAAAATATATACCAAAGAGTGTGAAAGTAAGAGATAATACATATAACAATATGTAATCATTTCTGAAATACATTGGCCTAGCTAGGTAGAGCCGAATGGGGTTGTAGCCCTCATATATTTTTGAAAAAATTACATTTCTCATACAACACCTTTTCATGTGCAAGCCCGCAAATTTAGAGTGTAGTATCCCTAAACTTTAAAATTTCTTCTATTTTGCCATAGTTTCTTTTATTTATTCTTGTTATTTAACAAAGAATTGTGATATAACCTGTGTTTTAAAAACCGGACCGGACTGACCACTCCTACTTGGTTCGACCTGAACTGTCGCAAATGTCGGTATTATGCAATTAGACCACCTCAATATATGTTGAATTAGACGGAACCAACCAACCAACCAATTCAACTGTGAAATCGAGTGAACCGGCCGGTTTTAGTGAAATCGCTCGGTTCTGTGTATGATCTAGAAGCCTTGTTAATTAGAGAGAGAGAGAGAGAGAGAGAGAGAGAGAGAGAGAGAGTAAACACACACGTTGCCTTTTCCGAACAAATCCTGGCCAAAAAACTGAAATGTTTTTAAAGGTTACCGGCTTATAGCTTCAATAGGATTGAAAAAAGGTTTCTTCTCTAGATTATATAATTCATATAAAAGTTTATAGAAGGATAGGGACGGTACCGTCAGAAGGTAGCGCATGTCCCGTGGTATAAGATCGCGAGTTACATCATATCCTCTAAGGAAGGGTTCAGCCAGTCCCTAGATGTTTAGAGAAAAAACATAAAATTAGACTAAAGATATGTTGTGTGAAAGATTAGGACGAAAGACGATCTTTATAGTCTGATTCAAAATAGTAAAAAATTTTCACGTATGTGCCGTATGATTGTGTAGAAAGAATCTCTAGTTGCAAATAATAATAGAATTATTAGGATCAATACTCGAATCACACAATCAAAATTACATCTTTACAAGAATATGCGTACCTTGTATTATTTATTCTCGGGTCGCCGTGCTAGTAATCTCCTTAATAAAAACGATGATCTCGGCCAGAGAATCCGAGTCCACGTTACCTCTCATCTTCTCTAAGTTTAGCCTCTAGATGAGAATGTGCTAGGATTAGAGGAAGAGGGGACTGTGATCTTCTTATATAGTCACTTCTCTTTCCTAACCCATCAAAGAAAGAGAATGGAGACATATCACTTATATTAGGAAATTACTTGCTTCCTATCGCCTCGAGATATGTGTTGTCAAAGGTCCAACCCTATTTTTAATGGAAACCCAAAGATGGGTTAAGATATTGACCATAAAAATCTAACATTCTCCCACTTGGTCTACACCTTAACTCCTCTAAACATAATTTTGAAAACGACTTTCTGGGTTGACAACCTCTGAAAAGCAAATGACCATCCATTTATATTTTTGAAAAATCATTGACTCTCATTGCTTCGATGCTTCGTAACAACTACCCAAATTCAATAACAATACAAGTAAATGGTCATAGCGCACACAGTATTTCATCTTGTGAATCTATACTAGGCAATCCATGGTCACAAAACTAGCATTATTAATGAACTTAAGTCTTTATTTAGTGATACCCGACAACTTTTATATCTGTGTAATTCATATATTTGTCCATGCATCATACCCCCAAGGATATGCCGTTTCTGATACATTACTGGCTCCTCGCCTATGACTTTAAATCACCAAACTATTAGAAGGAAGGTTTATCAATGTGGTGCCTAATCACATCTAATCTAAGCAAAATTCAGACATAACGAGGTACAATTTCACCACCTTGCCATGTGATACAATTTCCATACAGATAGATAGAATATAATCACATATACTCTTAATAGCACGTGCATAAAAATAAAATATATGATGCATCAACAACAAAATAAATTAACTAATATCAGAGAGACAACTCCCACTAAAATAGTGCAGTCAAAACTAATTTGATATGAACATCACAGTTTTAAGACTCGTAATAACTGTCAACAACTACAAGCTCCAACTAATTTAATCATTCCTTAAAATTAGTAAGTTTCTGACAAGAACAGCTTAATCCTAATCGCATTAACTATCCATAAATTTTAAACGTATCATGTCCATAAAAGTTGATATAAACTAAAAATCATTAAATTTCTCTGAAAATTTAATTACAATAATAAGGTTCGATTCTCAATTTTTTTTGTATTCCAATTTTTACCGATATCAACTATAATGTTTGTTGCTTTAAATGCTGCTTTAGTATTGATTACCTCAAATAAATCAATATAACGATGGAAGCAAAATAAATTATGAGGTAAATCACAATCATCTCGAAATTGAAAATATTAATATTCTCAAAATATGTTTTTGAGTGTTAAATTTCTATCACATCTGTAGTTATTTAATTTGTGTCTCACTTATCGATGCACGAATCATTATCGTCATTCTTTAACTTTTCTCATTTATCATATTATAAAATCACTAGTCATACGCTAAGTAAAAAAGTTGAAATCTTTTCGATGCTCAACCCCAATAAATTTTTTAAAATGATAGATACAATTATAACTACACTAATAGTGACCATATACCACCAGATAATACTAAAAAATATGTCACTATACTTCTACAATTTATCAAATATTTTGACCATATATCTTTGACTACTCTCTGTGAAATACGTCATGATCATATGTCTGATGAAACTATAATCATATGTTACAAATCGTCTTTGAGAATTATCGCATATGTCACTAAAAATTTATCATGAACTATGATTATATGTCACTAACTATCCTTCAAGGACTTAACTCAAACTTAGGGTCAAATTCGAATTAGTTAGTGTAAGTCAAGTGCAAACATTCACTCTAAGGGACAGCCCGGCCGCATAGTCTCAGCATCACCTTTGGGCAGAGAATTCGACATGCAATTTGATTCCCAAGATCGTGTTTGAGAAAACACGCATAGACCTAATCACGTGTTGTATGGTTGATCCAGACTCTCCATCAGCTTTGACTAGAAAGATTATCCTTTTCTCCCTTAAACACTTAAGACTATTCTATTCACCATCTTTATTAGGGTTGTGCAAAAAATCGACCGAACAGATCAAACCGATTGAAACCGACCGAAATTTCGATTTAGTGTTGGTTTTGAGACATCGATTCGATTTCGGTTGTAAAAAATAGAAACCGATAGTTATCAATTCGATTTCGATTTTAACATTAAAAAATCGAGACCGAACCGATAAGAAACCGATAGTAGTGTATATATGGATTATAGTATGTTTATGTTTGAGTTTGATGGTCTGTGAGGCTTATTGTAAAAAGCCATCTGCTATTGCATTAGTCTGTTAATCATCAAAAGTCTTAAAATCAGTTGAATCATAGGAGTTTGCAAAAACAGTTTGTATAAATCGGTTTGGTTTGTATAAAATTTAAAAACTCTAAGCCAAAACTGAAAAAATTGATCTGTTTGGTTAAATACTACAAATAAAAAAAAGTTAAAAAATGAGGTTTAGAAACCAAAAACTGACCGAACTATCCGGTTTTGGTTTTGAACCTTATCGGTTCGATTTCGGTTTCATAAACTAGAAACCGATAGTTATCGGTTCGGTTTCAATTTTGCATGAAAACCGACCCGATAACACCCCTAATACTTACATGAAATTCCTAAATCAGCTTTGGCAAGAAATTAGAAACCTCATAAAAACATATACCAACCCGATCTTAATGAGATACAAGTATTAAGATCCAAAAGTCACGCAACCTACATAGGTAGTCACCTTTGGACAGACCTCGGCCTATTTCAGCTACGTACCCTCGAACGATCGTTTTATCGATTTACCTTGATCCCTAAGGTACAATTTAAATTTCATACAACCTAATCAAGTCTGATACAAGGTTTCAAAAATTTTATTTCTAGATATGTGCATCTCATTTAAACAAACCCACTTTCGATCAATAAATTAATGCTATACATTGCAATTGATAAGCAGGTTAATAATAATAATAAAGGTTTTGAGATACCTATGTATTAAGTGAACAAATTATCTATAATCATTAAACTATGAATATGTAGGCACGCATATCATATCTAGTTAACATCGATAATAGAGCATTAAAAGCACACATAATATTTACCTTCAATTGGATAGGATATTTTGAGAACAATCAAACAAAAATAATATACAAACAATGTTGAAACGCAAACAAAGTGATGTCTTACGGCCTAAAAATAAATTTAAGAAATGCAAGTAGTCAAATCTAGCTCATGTTATGGGTAAGTGCTAAAAATTAATAATGATCATGGGTAACATTATGTAAGTACCAGCCTTGGTACTAGAGCACAACTTTCAATATCCAATCCTATATCTCCTCACAAACCCAACTTTAATTAAAGACACTCAAATATATAATAATTATCCGATTAAAAATTGTCAAAAGGACATCAAGTCATGAAAATGTTACAAGAAAGAGATCATTTTCAAAAATAGATATAAAAAACTGATCCGAAATATTCGAAAAAGTTAAATTTTATATATAATATCTCAAAATTGGATCTATAGATAGCCCATAAATGGCCCGAAAAGAATAAAAAATAATATGGGTCAAAATAGGACTTAATCGAACGGGCTGAATCCGGGTCATATACCATGGACCGGGAATGGACTGGACCGAACCATGGGCCAGGAATGGACTTGACCAGACCATGGGCTGGATCGGGTCATGACTCGAGTTCGGTTGTCGATCGGGCCGGGTTGAGTCATGAGCTTATATGGGTCCTCAACACACCCAAGCAATGGTTTATTATAGGAAGGGAATCCTACACAAAATAGGAAACCACTCCTCTTCTATAGTTGTCTTCTTCAGGGAGAAAACCAGAGACCTAAAACTAAATATGGTAATTTCATGGTTTTCAAAACCTAAGCAACATCTTTCATAATAAATAAAATTGTATTTTAATGTTGGGAAGCACCAAACCTAATGGTCCTCAACACACCCAAACAAACCAACTTTTGGAAGATTTATACGATAGAAGAATGTCGAGATACGTCTCTTGCATTCAATTCTAATAAAGACAAAACAAGCTGTAAAATAAACTCCCTTTTAATCTCTATTTATTTATTTATTTTTCTAATTTGGGAGAGCACTAAAGCACCATAATGCATTCTAAAAGCGCTCCAAGAGATGGATTCAGAAGCTTAAACTAAAAAAAAAGAAAAGAAAATGTACTCTCGTGTTACCACCTATTTCACTGGTGCAATTGGGAGTTCGGGACACACCATCCGCGTTGCCAAATGGTTTTCAGTCTCAATCACTCTACACTGTGTTTATTCATTATTTATATCAAGAAAGCAATAAAAAAATTAGAGCATATGATTCATGATTTTGAAAGATCCATTTAAAAGAGTCGAAATTTTGATGGTGGATTGAACCAACCTTGGTCTGATACCAATTGATAGAATTATTAGGATCAATACTCGAATCACATGATCAAAATTACATTTGTACAAGAACATGCGTACCTTGTATTTATTTTCGGGTCGCTACACCAGTGATTTCCTTAATAAAACCGATGATCTCTGTCAGAGAATTCGAGTCCACGTTACATCTTATCTTCTCTAAGTTTAGCCTTTAGATGAGAATGTGCTAGGGTTAGAGGAAGAAGGGACGGTGGTCTCCTTATATAGTCACTTCTCTTTCCTAACCCATTAAGGAAAGAGAATGGAGACATATCACTTATATTAAGAAACTACTTGTTTCCTATCGCCTCGAGATACGCGTGGTCAAAGGTCCAACCCAATTTTGAATGGATACCCAAAGATGAATTAAGATGTTGACCCCAAAAATCCAAATAATTGTACCCAACAACTATTAAGGCATGTCACCCATTGCTTGCTTCACTAGAAGAAAATCTTGGCTATGCCACCATTGAAATACGTATGTGTCAAAGACACTCATTCCAACATTTCATTAGATTGATTTATAAAATGGAAATGGACTACATAAAATTATAAACTTCTTGAATCTATAAATAGAAATCATTAAGTTGTACAAATATAAGTGTATTGTAAGTATGAAATAAAATCCTACAACAACTACTAAGAAAATAATCACACTTCCTTTTGGATACTATAAGTTTGTAATATTTAGAATTTAAAAAAAAAAAAAAACCTTAAGTTTTTATTTTTCATCTCTATCCTTAATATCAATACCACAGTTTTCATTATTATGGCAAGCAAAATAACGCATAAACAAACAATCGCAAACAAAAGATTTATGTGATTTGGCAATTTGCTTACGTCCACGGTTGATGGTGAGTTCCTTTCACTAATCTATGAAAAATTAGGGTTACAAATATCTCATATCTCACCCCACTTAATACAAAATTGAGTTTCCTTCAATATAACTCTAATCTATAATTAGAGTTTATATCTAGTACAAAGTATAACTGCCCCCGAACCCCCAAGAAGGGGGCGCACTCCCCCCAAGCTCAACGTGGAGCTTCGCCCACGCAATTATGGTTGGGTGTACAGTCAAACTTATTGATCAGTACCACTAACATAATTCATGGCACAATCTCAACGGTTAGATTATCATTTTTTTCTTCTTTTTCTTTTTCGTAGATAGTTTCCTCTTTCTTTCTTCTCACCATTTTTTTTTATAATTAGTATTAGAGTTGGAGTAAATAAGTCGTAATTTTTAAAATAAAAAATCAGTCATAATTGAAAGCACATGTATCATGTCTCATAATGTAACATATCGTGTATCTTAAGATACAATAAAAAAAAGATACAAATCATAGATAGGTATCATTTTCTATAATATCGTGTATGGTATCATATATCGTAAAACTTAGTTGCATGCTTGTATGATACACATGTAGAAATTTTAAAATAAAGAAAAATAAGAAGATAAGAGAGAGAAGAGAGGTTGAATGAGAGGCTACATTATGAAAATTTTGATATTATTTCATTAATCGTAGTGTATTTATAAATATACTTCCGTTTATATATATTAATGAAGATAAGCATAATCCCAAATAATCCTAATCTTAACAAAATTATTTTAAGATTTTAATCGTAATTTTAATCTTCGGTTACGTATATTCGTAACAACTTTAAAAGATTCTTTATTACCCTCCCGCAATCGCATGTTCATTTGAAAAATGTATATGCGATTGGTTAAAAGAAATTGAGCCCTTAGATTTTCGTGATGATATAGGTTGAAAATCACCTTGATTGTGCTTGTTGGTGGTCACCGCCTGTCTGTAAAGTTTATTACTGTCGCATCTACTTATTTTGGAGTTTATTGGAGCCGGTGGCCCACTAGATCAGGCCTGTCATGATCTCTCCCAAGAGAGATTGAAAGCGAAAAATACGACACAAATATCTTTAAAGATATCTTAAACAAAGATGATAAGATTGTCAGACTACGATGAGTGTTTATGAGAGGTATAAGCCCTAAAATTATTTTAGAAAAAAGAGAGTGGATCGATGAAGCGTGAGCCAATAGGGCTCAGATACCATGTAGAAATTTTAAAATAAAGAATAATGAGAAGAAACGAGTGAGAAGAGAGGCTACAATGTGGAATAAAATTCTCTGTAGATCCCAAGGTTTATTCATACAAGCAGAATGACATTAGCCAGTGTACGGCACAACCCATCTACCCAATACAAACTCTAACAAAATTATCAAAAAAATACAAACTCTTAAACAAATCAGGTGGCTCAGATTTTGTCCTATGCTCCTAATTGTGTGATTGATGGCTCACCTCTTACAATCTCCATAGTCCAAGATTTGTATATCCCAACTATACTATCAATACCGTTAATTTCATCCTACAGGGCAGCTAGTACACAGCAAAATCACATGATAACAGTCAAGAAGTCTTGGAATTGGACGGTTATGACCCGCTTTATTGGTTCACATTTCAGTCTACATTTAATTCTACAGCCAGTTGCGATTGGATGGTTATGATCCTCTCTATTGGTTCACAGTTCATCTATAATTAATTCTCTGGCAAATATTCTCAATCCTTAATACCAAAAACCACTTTGCCCTTCCAAAAGCCAAAAAAACATATCTGCAGCTAACTAACGGCCTTTATTACCAAAGAGGTTACCCTGCAGGTTGGATTATGTTAGTTAATCCTCACCATTATAGTTGGTGCTCCCTCACGCTACTCCGCAGTTATCATGTGTATGCGTGCTTGTTCCTCGATTCTCGAGGCTGTCTCGGCTGAATGGGTGTATAAAAAAAGAAAAAAAAACCTAAAGTCCCTTAATTAGTGGGTTAATGATATGGGTACCTTTATTTCCAACTCAAGATTCCTCCTTCGCAACCCACATTTCATGCGATAAAACCGTTTATTGCTTTGAATTAGATGATGGAGATTATTTTTCGTCCCAATCTTCTGCACAATGAATCTTGACGTCATGGGGAGACCATCAGACAGTCAAATTTCGATTCCACATGATGCATATCCCAAAATGAATATGATACATCAAATGTGGTTCTTGGATCATTGCTTGGGATGTGTGACACCTGGAATCAAAATCTGACTGTCTAGGCTCATGATCCAAGATCCAGTGTGTGAGATTGGGACCAAAAACGATCTCCATCATCTAATTCAAAGCAATCAATAATATTAGAATGTGAAATCAGAGTTTAGAAGGAGAATCTTGGATTGGAAATAAAGGTACCCTTATGATATTTGCCCTTTGTTTTATGTTACCTTTCAACAAGTAAAGCGTTTGCGCCTATGGGTATGAGCATGGGGCCCACTTTTTTTTTTTTTTTCATGTTCATATCATAAAACCAAGAGATGTTTAATTTTTAAGTAGAATATTTACACTTCGATGACATAAATGTAGAGGCCTATAACAGGATATCAACCAAGGTGTAGATCATCCCAACCATATGGGGTCCATTTTTATATGGTGTAGATCATCCCAACCATATGGGGTCCATTTTTATATGGTGTAGATCATCCCAACCTCCACCAGAGCAGCATATGGGATGTTAAGTTCCACCGAAGGCTCTCTACAGTTCTTATCGAGGAAAATATATATCATGATCAAGATCTTCTTCAAGAAGTTTGACCCATTCCGCGGAGTCAAATACGAGTGGCCCAAGAAATATGCAGTTCCAGAGTCTCTGGCATCCACTAGTTCCTGCAGTTCTTCCCTTGTAGATGAGGTCATTTTAGGACTCTCTGCAGACAAAAGAAATCGGACCTTTTTCCTAACTGAGCTATGACTGCTCTGTGGTAATTCACTAGGTGAAATTTTTGGAGATTCGGCATCTACCAGGTTTGAATACCCAGCAAATGAATCGGGTCACTCCTAGGAATCAAAACACTCGCACCCTCAGCTAGATTCCCAATAACAACCATTCTACCTTCCGGCGAGGACACGGCTTCAGTATCATTACCTTCTACAGAAACAAATTCCCCGATCCTCTGTATAAGCTTATTCTCGAAATCGTCTGTGTTTCTTACATTATCACAATAGCCGTATCGGACAATGCACCTGTACACCCTCTGTTCCTTTGGTCCAGGCCTTCCGATAAGATATTGCCTGCTCGGTGGAACATATGGCATGGGCAGTGACTTGAAGGACACAAAAATAAGAACCTGGTGCAGGAAGATTCGTAACGAAGTGAGAGAAGAAGGCTGGTACCCCGACCATGATATCAGTGTAGATAAAGCCAATTCCGGGAACTCGGGCAATGCCAAGACTTGGACCGAGACTGGTGAGACACTCCATGGACACCTTGTTCTCCACATCAAATTTGTACTTTTTCATGGTGCCGTAATGCCAACCTAGCATAGCGATCATGAGAAGTGCTAGAAGGATGACAAGAAACCAAACCCCCTTGTGAAAATTTAGCAGGCAGGCTGAGAAGAATATAGCTTCAATGGACCCAAAGAAGAACAAAAAGAAAGCCGATATCAATAGGTTCTTCTCCCAATACAAAGATATTATCAGTGACATCAGACAAGTTGTTATCAACATGCTGGTGATTATAGCGAAACCTGCAGAAATATTATACTGTAAACAATCTCTGTAATTAACTAGCTTCATGCATTATCTAATAGGTTTGATTATTGTTTAAATAACTGCACAAGATGTGTGACTATCATTTAAACAACTGCACAGGATAGAAGCATGAAGGAGAAGGCACCCAACCGCTTCTACACTGCCTGGGTGCTCTATCAAGTGAACTTACAGCTGTCAAAAGGCAGGGTCGATCGGCTTAGGCCAAAATTTAGATTGGCATGACCCTTTGGCAGCTGACCCAACGAGCCAAGTGCTTGCTCCCGACCCAATTGAATAATGTACTGTACATCTTTATGATTATAATGGGAGAAGGGTAGAAATGAGGTAAGGGACGAAAATATTAGATTTTCGTTCGTTAAGTTTGCTTCGGTGATTTTTAAGTGGTATCTTTATTTACAACCAAAGATTCTTCCTTCTCAACTTCGGTTTCACGTGGTTAAACCGTTCACTGCTTCAAATCTGTGGATGGAGATTATTTTTTGTCCCAATCATCGACAAAATATATCTTGAGATCATGGGTCAACCGTCAGATGGGGTCAGATTTTGATTCCATGTGGCACACATCTCCAAAAATGGACATGATCATAGGTGTACGTCAAACGTGGTTCTCGGATCACTTCTTCGGGATGTCTGCCATGTGTAGGGCCATGTCTTCGGGATGTCTGCCAAGTTTCGGGATTCAAAACTTGTCCGTCCAATGGTAGGGCCATGATCTCAAGATCTATTTGTTGAAGATTGGGACAAAAAAGAATCTCCACCATCTGATTCAATGGTTTAATCAGGTGAAATCCAAATTGACAAGGAAGAATCTTGGGGTTAAAAAAAGGTACCCCTTCTCCCTCACACCCCTCTCTGCATGCGCATAGCACGTGCATCCCCCTAGTCATATATCATAGCCTTTTGTTATTTTAAAGGATAAGAGTAATCCGGGGTAGGACCCGACCAGATGGATCAAGTTTATGTGCTCAATCCAGTTCAAAACATGGGTAGGGCGGGTTGGTTAACGGGCAAACCTAACCAAACCTGTTGACAGCCCTGTGCAAGCCTGCCTATTTTCACAGCCACATTCACTCTTGTGCAGGATGCTAACTTGTGCCGATTTCACGGAGTATCTCTAAAAATCAAGTTTGACACGATTTGTAAAATTGACATTAGGTACACATACCAATTGCATTTCCAATCCGTTGAACATCACCAAAGCTAATTGTAATGGTGAGGCAGAAGGCCATCAATATCCAGTTGACATCCGGAATATACACTTGCCCATGGATCATATCTGAAGTATGGACCACCTTCACTCTGGGAAAACACCCAAGTGCAAGGCACTGATTTATAATAGAAAAGGTAGCAGTAATGGTTGCTTGGCTTCCAACGGCTGACGCGAGTAGAGATAGCACAGTACCTGTGTGCTGTATATTTTCTGGACAACAATGTTATAGATAGTTCATGTGTAAATAATAGGAACTCACATAGAATCACGGAAATCATAGTCACTGAGAGTAATGAAGCCAATTACAGGATTAAAGAGATGTTTAGAGATAAATGCGGTCTGACCCATGTAAGATAATATGAGGGAAGGATACACCAAAATGCCAAAAGCAACCTGCCCAACAGTGGTGTCAAAGATCACAAATAAAAATTATAAACTTTGATGGGTGATTAACAAAAAAAAAAATAGGATGGATAAAAAGTGGTCTTCAAAGAAGTTGTATTTCGGGTTGTTTCTAGTTTCTACCATATATACCTGGATTGATTTCTTTGAGAAATGTCCTAGATCTGCAAATATTGCCTCCGATCCTGAAAGCAAACCCCTTAGTTTCAAAAGCTATTCACCACTGAATCCAAATTACCTGTAACTGTTAGCTATGATTGACCAACCTGCTATACATAGAAGGACACCACCTAATGCCTTCCAGCTTTCACGGTCCGCATTTCTTATTCACTTGTAAGCATATTGTGGGGAAATGGCATGGATAACTCGGGGATTCCAGTGAAATATGTTATATAGACCGATCCCACTGTTGAATATAAGCCACACCGTAACAATTGGCGCAAAAAGAAAGCCAATTTTATGTGTCCCAAAGCGCTGCAGCGTGAAGAGGCCTACCAATATAGCACATGCAACTGGAATTGGCACATCTGCAGCAAATTATACTCGAATTATAACACAGATTTCTCCACGCTATACAGTTCAACTCCTAAATTAAAGGGAACTACATGAAAACTATCATATTACTAGAAGGCTAAGACATACCTACAGAACTTTCCAGCAGCCAAACTATCATTGTAACCGAGTATAACTCATTCAATATAAAGGTCAGTACAATGGACTCCACCCCTAAGTCATTTGCTTCTCTCTCTCTCTCTCTCTTTCTCTTCCTTCCTCTCCTCCAATCTAAACCCAAACCCAAATCTCACAATCCTAACCCTAATCACTTACATGAAATCAAGGTGGTACCAGAGCCACTGATCCCGGTGCAACCCATTGTTGACGTCACACTTATGCCGCTGATGTCAGCATGCCATAATGTTGACGTCAGCACTGGTCAAACTTTGGACGACAGCAATGAATATTTCTAGAGGTCTAAAGACCAGAAAGGGAAAGCTTTCCGTATTGTCGTGTAATTTACGTGAAACACTTAAAATCTTGTGTGATAAACATGGAAAATCCAGAACTACTGCTCGAACAAATCTCTGTAGATATGCGCGACTTTGATGTATCACTAGATTTGAATTGGTTCTTTGTGTGCATATTAGCATTAACTGCTTCAGAAATGTCTTACCATTAGAGTATCTGATCTGCCTGAACTTCATTTTCTAGGATAAGAAAACACAACGACACTAACTTTAACCCTCATCGTCAAGGCTAATCAGTTGTTTCAGCATAGATAGTTTTATTATTTGGTTTATCTTATAAACAAGCAGAAATTGAAGCCAAAAAGAGACGATAATTCCTAAAGAATTGCTTGGCTCAACCCCTAAAAGGAAGACTGATTTTACAATCGACCCGAATCCAGAGATGGTTTCTATTTCAAAGTATCACACCAGCCGAGTCTTCTAAAACTTATGGAGAAAATGAACTTTTACGGGAAGAGTTTTATTCTAGCGTCTCACCTTGGGGCGTCTATGTACCATTGGTCAAGAATAACACATAAACATAACACTAGGATGTGATGATGAAAGAAGATTTTTTTTAAGGGATGATCTACGAAAATATAACTGATAACAAGATTGAACTGGACTAGTTAGCTTACCTTAAAATCATGCTTTATGTTGTTTCTTCTATGACCATAGCATCTATATCTAAGAAAGAATTTTAGTTTTACTAGTTACTTTCAGAAGTTGTGTGTGTTAGTTTGATATTGTAATCTAATCTCAATTTACTTTTTATTAACACACGGAAGTTATGTTAGTTAGCACATCTTCCGTTCGGTACGATTGCTTTCTATCTTACTACATGTGTGGACACACAAATCAATTGGACTCATTTTTATCATTCAGTCGTGTGAGTGTGCGCATACATACAACTGAGCTTGTTTAAGGTTAGTTGTGTATGTGGACGCATACACGCAACTGATCCATATTTTGAGTTATTCGTTCATCCTCAATTGGGGCGTCTATGTACCATTGGTCAAGAATAACACATAAACATAACACTAGGATGTGATGATGAAAGAAGATTTTTTTTTTAAGGGATGATCTACGAAAATATAACTGATAACAAGATTGAACTGGACTAGTTAGCTTACCTTAAAATCATGCTTTATGTTGTTTCTTCTATGACCGTAGCATCTATATCTAAGAAAGAGTTTTAGTTGTACTAGTTATTTTGAGAAGTTGTGTTAGTTAGTTTGATATTGTATTCTAATCTCAATTTACTTTTTATTAACACACGGAAGTTGTGTTAGTTAGGACATCTTCCGTTCGGTACGATTGCTTTCTATCTTACTACATGTGTGGACACACACATCAATTGGACTCATTTTTATCATTCAGTCGTGTGAGTGTGTGCATACATACAACTGAGTTGTAATTGAGCTCGTTTAAGGTTAGTTGTGTATGTGGACGCATACACGCAACTGATATATATTTTGAGTTATTCGCTCATCCTCAATTGGGGCATCTATGTACCATTGGTCAAGAATAACACATAAACATAACACTAGGATGTGATGATGAAAGAAGATTTTTTTTTTAAGGGATGATCTACGAAAATATAACTGATAACAAGATTGAACTGGACTAGTTAGCTTACCTTAAAATCATGCTTTATGTTGTTTCTTTTATGACCATAGCATCTATATCTAAGAAAGAATTTTAGTTGTACTAGTTACTTTGAGAAGTTGTGTTAGTTTGATGTTGTAATCTAATCTCAATTTACTTTTTATTAACACACGGAAGTTGTGTTAGTTAGCACATCTTCCGTTCGGTACGATTGCTTTCTATCTTACTACATGTGTGGACTCACACATCAATTGGACTCATTTTTATCATTCAGTCGTGTGAGTGTGCGCATACATACAACTGAGTTGTAATTGAGCTTGTTTAAGGTTAGTTGAGTATGTGGACGCATACACGCAACTGATCCATATTTTGAGTTATTCGGTCATCCTCAATTGTAATCATGGTTTTATAGACCTCAAGGGGTTTGGAGTGATGGCCAGGTATCCGCCTCAGGAAGAGGGAGACCTGAGTTCGAATCCCCCTCCCCCCTTTTGAGGCCACCCTAGGGATATACATCCTGTGCTGACCCGGCATTTTCTAACTTGGGGTGCGCACGTGCCCCTGGGATTAATCAGGTGCTCTAAGAGGCCAGGATACCCAGGCTATAAAAAAAAATCATAGTTTGATAAAATTTTAAATTTCAATATACTCTTAAGACTACAGAGAATCAAAAGCACATAAATAAATATTCGTGATTAATACACTTAAACATTTAAAATATAAAATCAAGAAAATTTGTAAAGGCCTATGACAAGTAGAGTAGTTTACTAATATATTGATTAAAAAAATAAAGAAAAGTGTTGGACAAGAAACAGACACCACTAATTGCCGCTTAAATAGCATTGTCACAGTGAAAAAGAGATTATTTGGAAGATCAGGTAAGACATGTGCCTTAGTTACCTTTTGATCCTGTAAATTTCGAGGACCCAAGTTTTATAAGGGGGGAAGGATGTAATAACCCAAATTTTACTGGTAAAATAACTTTTGCTATTGATAAGACATAATAATGGTCATTTCGGAGAAATATGAGGATAAAAAGGTAGTTTTGGCTTAAGGATGTAATGATCATTTTAGAGAAAGATAGGGCTAAAATAGTGATTTTGAATTAGGGACGTAAGGGTCATTTTGGATAAAGGAATGGGTAAAACAGTATTTTGATTCAGGACATAATGCTCATTTCAAAGAAAGATAGGGCAAAAAGGTAATTTAATTAATTAATTTGGTTATTTTAAAAATGATCGAGGATAAAAGTAATTTTATAGGAGTGATATACTCAACTTAAGTAAAGCAGCTTAACACCCTACCTCTAGGCACAGTCAAGGGGGCGATGCAGCACTTGGAAATGGCCAAGGGGCTGGGTGTTTGGTGAAAGATTAATGTATAGAGTGAGATAGGTATTTGAGCTCAGCATGGTATATTTATGTCTTGTATGTGTAGAGTATGAAACCACCCCCCCCCCTCCATCGGGTAGTGATGGTTTTGTCTAATTGAGCTCTTGTTAAAAGGATCCTGTCTCTCGTAAAACTTGAAGTCAGCAACAATGTAGTCATTAAGGTAGACCCGACTCTCTTCTTCCTCCCTCATTCTTTAGTTAATAATTTACTTTATTCATTTATTTTGCAGCATGGTATCAGAGGTAGGTTAGTTTCCTTTTGATTTTGTCCCCTTTAGTTATGTTCTTATTTCTATGCAGCAACAATGTTATGTTGATTCCAGCAGCACCTATCTATTTCCATCTGTACCAGCTCCCTCTTTATGTTTTTGTTGCTGGTCTTTATCTCAGCAGCAATCATGAAGTCTGGTTTCTGCCATCTCTTATCTCACCATAAACAACATAATCTTTCAATTTTTTAGCTCAACCACTGCACCTTTAGTTCGTTTTCAGTAATTGCATGCATTTCTTGGCCTCTAAAATCATCAGGTTTTCATCTTCATCTCATTATTTCTTTTCAGAAAAAGTGCACATGTATTTTGAGTGTCATTTTTTACAGCAACTTCATCTTTGTTTTACCTTTTTTTCCCAACTGATATGGGCAATGTATTCTGTCATGCATCTTGTCAAACAAGTTTGTGCACCTCATTTGTAATATCCCCAAAATTTGGGCAAACGCATAAGTAAAATAATGAGTGTGTGAATGTGGTGTGTGTGGTTCACAAGGGAACCCATGAAATTTGTATACACTTTGGTGTGTATGTGTCTCACACCAAATGATAAGTGGATATGTGTAACACACACAAGTATGTGTTTGTGCTTGGCAAGGAAGCAAAGTCAATTGCTTGGATAAGGAGCGATACCGACGAGTGAGACCCATTTCTTGGGTTTGCTAACTTAGAGTTTTGAGAGAAAGAAAGGAAGAAGGGTTTGAAGAGAAAGGGATTTCTTGAATCCTCGTGTTAGGAATCCTTGTGTTTTGATCCACTAGATCGTAGCGAATCTTATGCAAACTCGTGCGTGAAGGATCACCATACGATTACGTTGGCTTTGTTGTATCGTGGAGCTTAGAGAAGACGGAAAAGGGGTTTTGAAACCCATTTTCTTGCAACAAGGAGGATGATCCGATCTTCAAGTGGATCGTTGAGTTAAAGGTGAGAAATCGATACTTAAATCATGGGAATATTGTTAATAAATGTGTTAATATGATGCGTAAGAAGTGTGGAAGAAATACGAAGAAAATCGAGTTGAGAAAAACTCCGATTTGAAAGAAACTCTGGTTCTCGCGTGCCCGAGCTTCAGAGCTCGCTCGCGTAAGAAACCTTCAGTAAAGCATAAGTCCCTAAAGGGCACTGAGCCTCGCTCGCGCGAGGTCTTAAGTGAATGGGAGGCTCGCTCGCGCGAGGCCTCGCGTACCTGGCTTCAGTAAGCCAAAATCCAGTCGGTCGCGTGGGATTTGGGTTGTTTGTGAGCTCGCTCGCGCGAGAAACAGAGTCAGACTTGTTTTGACTCTTTTGATGTGAATTCTTTAGAAATGTGTACCTTATGTTCTTCTTAAGCATTCTTAAGGGGTTTTTGGACATTTTGAATGTAGGATATCGTGTTGAGCTTTTGTGTGAGCTCTCAAGAGAGCTATGTGTGGATATGTGTTAAGCGTGACATGAGGTAGGGGAAACTTACGATCATTTAACTTGAATACGCTTTGTGTAAGTTAAGTAATGTGATGTGATAAGCCTTATTGAGGTTTGTGAAAATAAGCATGTGATATTCTATGTTTTCAAACAAGTTTTGAATACAATAAATGAGATGTGATGTGTGTGAAACAAGCATGTGAAATTTTTTAATTTAAACAGGTTTTGAATAGAATATTGTGATGTGAAAGAAGTAAATGTGATGTGAATTGTGTATGTGAAAATTCTGAAAAATGTGTAAGAATACTAATTTTCCAAAAAATAGTATCATGTATCACTTTACACGGTGTGAAACTATAAGTTAGAAAATGCACATTCATTTAAGGTTTAGTAAAACGAATCCAATGTGCTCCAATATGGCGGGATATCCGTTCAATTTAAATACCTGCCAACGGTAATATTATGTGGCACAAGCATCCCTCCTAACGTAGGGGCTTGGGCATATGTTTAAATGGTTCATTGAACGACGATGGTTTGGATTCCCATCGGTATTATATGCGTCTTCTAATGCTATATTTGCTTAGAAAAGTATTTAAGTTAATGCTTTAAGTTATGAAAAATGTTTTAAAACAAGGTATGTGATTCAAGCATGTGTGTGATTAATTTTTTGCATATGAAATTCAATTGAGACAAATGTAGAATGTGCCTACGAAAATCAGTTATGTGACTTCATGCTTGTGATATGAGATTTAAATGCGATTAATGTTTTCCCCTATTGAGCTTGGATGTAAGCTCACCCTTTCAACTATATGTCATAGGTGAGGACTTAGAGAAGGACTTGGATCTTGAAAGCAATCCATAATACCAACCTAAGGAGGAAATTGAGCCCCTACCGGAGGAGTTCTTTCCTAAGTAGATTGAGTTCGTGTGTGAGAAGTCTAAAGTGTATTTTGTTTGGCTTGGTACGTCTAGCCATTTTGAGTTACTTTGGTGATGTAATAGATGTGTTTTGAATATTTTGTGAACCATTGGTTGGTGATAGATGTCTATCACCGATGGTTCGTTTCGGTTCTTTCATTCATGCAATTGGCATGAGGTTTAGAATCGTTACTTTGATCAAGTTTACATTAGAAATGTATTTTCTTTGATGGTTAATGAATCTATCTGCTTAATTGAGATAGCTTTGTGGATTAGCTTTTGTGGATGTGCCAAGTGTTCATGTAAGTGTGGGATTGCCCTAACAGGTGATTTGATGACACGGGTTTCGGGGTGCTGAAATCCGGGCTGTCACATCATTTATAACAAGTTGAAAGCCCTTTTTATTTTTTTCTTAAGAAAAAGAGAGAAATTTGAAGAGAGAAGAAAGAGGGCAGCTGAAAAAGATGTAGCGTTTTTTTTTCTCAGCAACATCACAAACATGTTTCTTTGTCCAACATCTTCATCTTTGTGCCATTTACAGCAGTAGCATATCCTTCATATTAATGGCTTTCCATTTTTCCTAGAACTAAAAAAAGGGGAAGAGAGGAGTGAGAGAAAGAGAGAGATGCAACATAGAACTTTGTTGGTTCCTCACCCAGTTTTATCGAGCTCAGGTCACATGTCACCATTGGAAAATCTGGCTAGATTATTGACGTGGGACAATGACCTAAATTACGTGAATGCCCATGATAGGCTAATTTGCCGAAATTAAACTAATTAATTAAATAATTAATCACAAATTAAAGCTATACCTTAGGGTTTGACAGGATTTCACTTAAGTGGTCATGCTTGATTCACGCAGGGTCCAATCTGACGCGCGAGATCAGTTAGGAAATGCGAAAGAGGCGATCCTAGAGATAGAACTCTAACTTCGCCTAGGTCGGGACGTTCGATCGTAATTCGCGGTGGAATCAGTAGCTCCTCGATAGGGCTTTTGAATTGAGGCGATTACCGGAATAAATTGAACAAGCTTAATCCTAACAACGGTCATGGATCGACGGGATAAGATCGGATTCGATCCAAAAGGATGGACATCAAGGTTTTTCTAGATCTAGGGTTTGAGAATTGGAACAATCAATTAAAAAGGGAAAATGGGATGCAAGAGATTAATAAGAAAATAGGATAATTAAACAAGAACAAGAAATAAAGAGAAGATTAAAGATAACATGGGCATCTCACCCTTGGCCTCACACCAAACTCACATGGGGAAGAAGACTCACTCTTCAAAGATCATCTCAAGCTCAATGCAAGGCATTTTCATTAATTCAACACCAAGTGCCAAAAATGGCTTACAAAAAGATGCTTTATAGTAATTACAAATGGGAATAACCTCAAAATAGAAAAGTATCATGTTACCCTAAAAGGGTGACTTACATTTGACACAAAAAGAGAACAAAAAAAGGATTAAAAAGGAAAATCTCGTCACTTGGCTCGCTTGAGCGAATTTGGTTCCCGCTCGAGCGGGAATCTTTACGAAGGGCTGCTTGAGCAACAACTAGGGATCACTTGAGTGAATTTTGGCCGAAAATTTTAGCCTTGATTCCTGATGCTCTCACTTGAGTGACAATAGGCTGAGAGTTTGTCTGTGTTTCTGAAGTGTCCTCGCTTGAGCGAGAATGATGTTTGCTCAAGCGAACTTGGGTAGGGCCTCTCCTTTTGGCTGCTCCTTGAGGCCTTTCCTCGGTGGATCTTGGGTCTCCATGGTTCCTCCGTTGCTTATTCATCCGCCGGTACACCTTGTATGGCCTGAAACTTAGGACCTTGTTGTCGGGGTCCCCGTCAATTCTCACTGACCCAAAATATTTCATCACCGATGACACTAGCTTATGGCACTCGTCGGTTAAGTCGGCGTCCCCATCAATTATGAAGCTAGACCATCATTAGACATGGTAGCTATTTCTTTCCTAATGAGCCAACTGCGACCAATCTTATAAAAATAGCTGCAATAGGCCATTTCTTGTCTCTGATATTTGTTGGCTTAAATGGGCAACAACTCCTAAAGTTAGGCTTTTGTGTGGCTCATAGAGCCATCGTATGTTGTATCAACTACCTAAGAGAGAGAGAGAGAAAGAAAAAAAAAGGGAATATGTTTTCTATGGTTTCGAGAATCATGAAGCTTTGACAACCGTGAATTGTTCCTTCCTCGAAATTTGTTTTGCTACTTTGAGATCCGTGAATAAGAAATACGTTTTATGGTATATGGTGTTGGGTTGCTGTTTTTTCATCGGTGTTTTGTTCTTTTCTTTGAGATCCATGAAATTTGTGAAGATGCTGCCTTTTTACATGTGAAAGCTATGTTGCTCTTTTTTTTTTGATAGGTAAGTTGTGCTCGAACCTGCGACCGTGAGGTGGCAATATCATCAACCTTCCATTGTGCTACAGGCACAAGCCCCTATGTTGCTCTTCTTTGATGCTTCTGCCTTGAGATTGTGCAATCTCAATATCAGTGATGCCTTGAGATCCGTGGACTTGAATATTTTTCAATGAAATCGGTGAAGAGGCTGCTACTATCCACTATTATTGTTGTTGCCTACACTTTTTACTGCCTCAGGATTCGTGTCTTTTGCTTGAAATCCATCTATACTACCCGGCATATATCCACTCATGCCACCATTGGATGTTGCTATCTCATTATCTTGTTGTTTTGAGATCCATGTATCTCTCTCCCCTCCATTTTTAGCATGCCAATTTGTATTTGTATGTCTATGAGGTTGTGACACACTGTTTGACAGCCTATCGTCCCTCCTATTATTACTGAGTTGCTTATGTTGTTGCAATATACAACCTTTTATCGGCCGTATGGCATTTATCGCTACTATGATATGTAGCCTTTTTTATTAACCTTATGGTCATGTTTCGCCTTATCTATGTTAGGGGGAGACGGACCAGGTCTTTCTTGTGATTGGCAAGTTGAACATTTTTGTCATCGATGCTCAACTTCATGGGGAGTGTTGAGTATACTGATGTACGGGGAAAGATTAATGTATGGAGTGAGATAGGTGTTTGAACTCAACATGTAAATTTGTGTTTTGTATGTGTTGAGTATGCGTTTGGTTCCCCATTGGGTAGTGATTGTTTTGTCAAATTGAACTCTTGTCCATCGTAGTCAAATGGCATATGCGACCCTATCCGATGGCATAGGGCAATCGGATAACTTTTTTTTTTTTTTTTTCAAAAAATTCCCAAAAAATTCTCAAAGTTCCCCATATTGATCAATAATATGTTTTGTGTTAAGTTTGGGCTCTATTAATTTTGTAGTGTATAGAATGCGAAATAAAAGTATATAACCCATAAGTTAGAAGGGAAAATATAAATTTCATTAATGTTAAACAAAATAGTATAAAAATGAACATAAGAACATACAAAAAAGAAGGAAAAGAGTATATTCTAAGTTCTAACCCACAATGGTACATCTCCATAAGGTTGAAGGGAAAATATAAATTTCATTAAAAAATAAGTTAGAATAGTACAAAAATATAGTGGACCATACAAAAGAGAAAGAAAAGACTAAAGAGAAAAATTATTGTAGAATGAGGAGCATTAGGAAAAGAAACCCCCTATTTATAGGGCTTGGGGAAGCTTGAAAAGCACAGGCAAAAAAAAAAATAAGAAAAAAAAAAAAACTTCCAGTGGAGAAGTTCATATGGCATACATACATCAGATGGCATGATGGCATATCAACAAGATATGCCATAGATGCCATACACACTGATCACATATGCCATCATGGCATATGCGATCGCATATGACATCAATGCTCTTGTAAAAGGACTCTTTTGTCTGTTGTAAAACTTGAAATCAGCAATAATGTAGTCATTCAGGTACACTTGTCTCTCTCGTTCCTTCTCTCATATTTTAGTTAATAATAGGTTTAGTGTATTTATTTTATTTTTTCAGCATGAGAGAGAAATGCAACACATGACTTTGTTGGTTTCTCAGGAGGTAATGCAACATTTGGCCCTTGGAGGTGGCCAAGGGGCACAGTCACAGAGGTGATGCAACACTGGGCTCTTGGAGATGGCCAAGGGGCACAGTCAAGAAAGTGATGCAGCACTTGGCAGCCCTTGGAGATGGCCAAGAGGCACAATTAAGGAGGTGGTACAAAACTTGGCTCTTGAAAGTGGTCAAGGGGATAAAAAAGGCATACAAGACTTGGCCCTTGAAGGTACAGTTGATGTTGTTAAATAGTGTAGGTTAAACTAGGAATTTCACCCATAAGAATAGAGATAGGCATAAAGTCAAAGAAAAGACAAAAGAAGAATAATATATAAGGAGACGCAAATATATTATTGTCTATGAGGATGTGAAAGAATGGGGCTATAAATAGGGGAGGAGGGGATGGGGTTCCAACCATCCCACTTCCATCCAGCTTGAGAGAGAGATGAGGAAGAGAGAGAGAGAGAGAGAGAGAGAGAGAGAGAGAGAGAGAGGAGGAAGGCTCAGTAGCTTGTCTCGATCGGGTTTAGGTTTCGTCTTCATCTTAGTCAGGCAAGTTAGATTTCATTTAGTCAAATCCCGCATTTAAACTTTGAAAATGAAATGATTTTATGAATTTCTTTTATTCTCCATTAAATTTCAATAAAAGTTTTCAATTTCAATGAAAGTTAATTATTTTTCCAACTTAAAACATGCTACTAATAGAGATTATAAAATAGTTGATTTAAAGGCACTTACATTTTTATACATAAAAACATAACATGTTTTTGACTACTGATTTTTATATCTTCGATATCTATTACTTTATGTCTAATACCTGATATCTGATACCTGATATGAGATATTTGATACATGATACATGATATCTCATATTTGAAGTTTATGGACTTAAAACCAGATATGGAATGGTTTAATGGAAAATCATTTAGATGACCGGCATATACCTTATACCAGATACTTGTTGAGCCCATGTATTCGTGCGCGTGGCTACAGGGTAGCTCTAGTTGTGTGGTAACCCAACCACTCTATGTCAAGTCACTATTTTAGATATAGTATCTTATGAAAAAGATTAATTATGGTTTAATTCTGTTACACACTCTATACCTGATTATCAGACCTGACTATCAATTTTTGCTCATGCATAAATGATACATGTTTTTTAAATATATTGATACTCATGGTTTTAATCATGAATTTTTTGAATTCCAATTTGGCTTGACGAATTTTCATTTTTTCATTTTTTGAATTCCAATTTTTGCATTTTTTCATTCTTTTACCTTGACGAATTTTCCCGAATTCCAATTTGGTAAATATGGTAATCAGTTCTTTATTTTGAAACCCTCTTCATGTTGAATTAATATTTGCATCTAGAATACAATGAAATTTGGCTTATTGGGTTGTTCAAACCCTCATATATATTTTACCACACCAGAGTAAGGATTGAAATTAGGCGAATTCGAGTATTAAGTAAAGGAAAGGAAAAGTATAAGCATCGACTAATATTAGAAAGGTAGTTATCTATTTTGACTCCAGCTGTACCTAAAGTTGACTTATGGAATAAAATATGTTTTTTATTTCAAATATTTCTGTTATTTGTTATCTGTTCAAACCACATGTTGCCAGGTCCTTCTGATCTGACTGAGGTCATTTCCTGGAGTCTAAGCATGTGGATTTCAGAGCGTGACATGTTTTCCCTACAACGATCATTATAAGATGAACTTTTTCACTGAGATTGTTATGATGATGTCGTGATGTTTGCTTTTTATTTCTCGTTGTCATACTTCTTTATTTTTGATATCTTGCTTTGTCTCTGCATTAATCTGTCATATTTGAGACTTCTTCCTGATTTAGATGTGTTATATTGTTCATAGGCATACCGTAACCAAGCTTTGTGTTCATGCATCACGTAGAGCAGACTGTTGGGACATTCTTATCGTTGACAAGTTATGAAAATTGGATATGTTTTGCATGCCTTTGCATTGGTACGCATTGCCAAAATGGCATTGAAACGGCATCATTGTCATATTCTCATGCCTCACAACTCATGGTGTTATGGGATGTCATAACGAGTGTGGTGAGTGTGAATTAAGAATCACATCAGTTGAGATGCGATTCACGGTATCTTATCACACTTAAGCCCTAAATACCGTTAATGAATACTGATTCTGCCTGAACACTAATTTCTGTCTCTAAGTACTGATTTTTGGACAAAGTTATCGAGACTATGTTTCTGATTTCTGTAATAAGCTACCGATACTAAACTGAATGATGTAGAGGCTAGCAAAACACTGATAAGAGGAACGCTGTAATTCTGTACGTGCTGTAACTTACGCCAGGCACAATAAGGGGTCAATGTCTACAGCTAAGGTGAGTTCTTAACATTTTTTTACGTTTCTGGGCTCCTCCCGATTGGGCTACATGGGCAATATTTTATTCTAAGATAGGATATTTCAATTAGACACCATGTCTTGTGGTGGTTGATATTCAAATATGTCACCTATCACGTGTTGGGTTCAGGCAACAACTCTAGCACAGATCATACTATATTTTATTTTTATTCTATAATTGAGACCGCGTAGATCATAGACGCGTGGAGGCTTAATAATAATGGATAATTTTATAAAAGCTTGGATACTGAAAAGACAAACTATTTCGAATAATGTCACAAGTTCATGAAGGATCAGTAGACTGCATTATTGCCACACCAAGAATATGTATGCATATTTTCATATAAAGTTGATTATGCATGTTATTCAGGTTTTCTATTATATCTTGAATGGACTGTTTACATTGTTCTTAATTTTTTATAACTTTAGTTTCACTCTGTTGATCTCACACAACATCTCTGTAGCATCCTCTGTGTATCCACTAAGTTATCTATCTAACTTACCCCACCCCTTCCCAAATATCTATTCAAATTACAATGGAACATTTAAAGAAAGAATGGACATGTCGTTATAGAGATTAACTGGACCTCAATTACAATGGGTAATAATGCTTAGATTTATGTTGTTCAATTCAGTTTACTCTATCGATAGCATAGTCATAGTTTTGAAATATCTTAGAATAAATGCGCTCCTAAGTAACAACTGCACAAATATGATGATGAATGTTTAGTACTAAAGTTGGAATTTGTAGAAAGTCTGGCACATGTGTTACGTCAATTAAACGAAAAATTTCAGCTCACATTTTTAAGGACTCACAAGTTTATTAAGTCAAATAAGATAAAGACTGTGGCTCACACTAACAAGTATATTAAGTCAAGTAAGATAAGATTGTCTGCTTTTCCCATGGAATGTGGGGGGTAACAACACGAAATTATATGTCCTTGTGTAGAGGTAAGATTGGGTAGTGATAAAAGAGGAAGACCATTATAAACTCCAAGGGAACAGTGAGAAGCAACATGAAGGATTGAGGAATGATAAGAGTAAAGCCTTAAATATAAATGAATGGAGAAATAGGAATCGCAAACCCAGCCCCAAAATGGATGGAAAAGGAAATGATGATGATGGTGGTGGCTACAATCCTATCTTCTGTCTTTATTAGATTAAGTGCTGATGGAAAAGGCAATGATGACGATGGCGGTGGCTACAATCCTATCTTCTGTCTTTATTAGATTAAGTGCTTGTGCAATGTTGATTTCTATCCATGTTGGCCCATTTCTCAGCATTATACAAAATCTTCTGCAGCTATTTTCAGTGACTTTATATACATATATATATATATATATATATATATATATATATATATATATATATATATATATATATATATATATATATATATGAGGTTGCATGACTATGCATTCAAGTGCAGCCTGGAGTGCTGCACTGAGTCATTTGGGTGCCATGGTAAAATGCCCAAGGTCAATTAGATACTGTCTAAAAAATTAAAAAGGATGATCTACCATTTGAATAGTTGGTCGATGTTCAATTTTTTTAATGCGCCATGTTTTAGATGCATACCACTAAGTTTGACATTTGATTTGAAGGGTAAAAAAGTTCAAAATAAATTTCTAAAACAACCCTACAGAACTGGTTGAAACCTTAGAGGATGTGGTGCACCGGGCGGTCACATGCTACGTGGCACATGATATGGAGTTGCAATGCAGCATGCATTGTCTGCATTGCAACACACCATCACTTTTTCTAGACACCCACAAACGCATAGTAGTGGTCCTGTAAATATAATGGAGAGGAAAAGTCCTTGCGTGAAAATAAATGGAACAATAAAATTCCTTGCGTGAAAATAAATTGAACAATAAAAAAATCCAACGCCAATCATTTCAATTTCACTCAAATATTACTAATTTTCATGGTAGAATTCTTACATCTCTTGATGGATTTTTCTGTTGAGGTTTCACATTTATACGACAGAAAGTGCTCTGCAGAGAAGGTAAAAGCAGTCAGAAAGTGATATATCCAAGTGAAAGTAAAGAAAATTGGACACAGGAGAAAAAAACAAAAAAGAAAACCTTATTATATAGGAGTGGTCTATCGATGAAATTTTTTTACCATGGGCAAAATTTTTTGACAGTGACCGTCCAAGACATGATGAAGCTGAGAATACTGAAAAAGTACAAGAAGAGTACAGGTAAATGTTACAAAAATGAATAAACAGTTGATCAAGAAATAAATAATCAAATAACAGTAGATCAGGTTTTTCAGACCCGATATAGCTGGGGTTAGTATCCCGCCAACAATCACCATGCAACAGCCAAGAAGGGCCATGAAGAGCAGCAAATAGTGGAAACTTTTATGCTTTTCAATAGCACTTTTAGCTCTAGATTCTACCTTAGCCTCTGAAAGGCTTCCTGTTTCATAAGTCAAAAGCTCATCATCTGCAACTTTACTATTTGGTAGAAGGCCCACTCTGCAATGCCTGCAGAATAATGAGTATAAAGCAAATGTACCACCTGCATTGATATGACAATTTAACTATCATTTAGAGTTTTAATGCTTTCAAGTAGATAATATTGAATAAATTTAGAACACCAACTGCAGTCCATAAAAGTACCTTCTCCATTGTCATCAGCTCTCAGTACTATTAAGACATATTTAACCAAAGGGATGAGTGTTATAGACCAAAACATAACCGACATGAATCCAAATAGCTGTTCTTCAGAATTCATAACTTTAGCACCAATCGTCTCAAAAGCATATAAAGGGGAAATACTCAAGTGACCATAAACTACACCAAGGCTCTGAAAGGATAGCAAGAGTGTACGCTTCCATGTATCCGTCTGTGTAAGAATAAGATAAACAAAAAGATTGTAGTGATGATAAAAAATGTAACCGAAACATGAACTATTAACTTTCAACAATTTAGATAAAAATAATGGAATTCAATATTTCTTGAGGAATCAATAGCCCTTTGTTGAACTGGTATCAATTGGGACAAAAAATGTAACTTGGATGCAAACACATAACTGCATGTGTATGACTCTTCTGCAAACTCCCAAAGTTGCATATATTATAGAATTAAAACTCTAAATTTTTGGATATTTGATTGATTTTGAGAAAGTATTGTTGCCAGATATACACAAAGGCAGTTTAATGATGTGTTCCCTCCATTACTTGTCCAAGATAATCCAAAGAGATCATGGACAAGCTTGGCAGGCTTGGATTTGAAGAAATCTCAGTTGAGGTTTGATTTTTGTTATACCAATTTTATCGTGACTTGGCTGAGTCAGCTCCCCAAGGGCCTATTTGCTACGAGTGAGTCACAAGAGAAACCTTTTGTTCTTCACCATTACAAGCCTCTAGATGTGCATTGCATTGCCAAAAATAACCAGCATAAAACAACTGAAATAGTTCCCTCAGAGGCAGTGCATCCTACGCTCATTAAACAACATGCAGTACCAGGATAGAATCACCATGTAGACTGGGCTCCAAGCACATTGCTCTCCTTCTAAAGAATTGAAATGAGATGGAATAGCAAGAATTGCTCAGGAAGACTTTACATGTTCTAGTTACAACTGATACATTATATGGATAGATGTTGAAAGCATAGAGTTTGTATATTTCTGTACTGTAGTCTTACATTACAATTATATACATACACACACACACATATATATATATATATATATATATATATATATATATATATATATATATATATATATATATATATATATATAGTATAGGGTCTCTGGACCATGGTCAAGAGATTGAAAAGTATATATATAGGACAACGGAGCTACATTAGGCATGTAGTGCTCAACGCTAGCCTAGTGTCATTTGGATGTCAAGTGTCACCTAATCCAAAGATCAGGTGCCGAGGCAACATACACAAGATCAATAAGATCCCCTCCCCCCAAAAAAAAAAAAAAAAAAAAAACTCTCTTATCCACAGAACAAAACATGGTCAAAGTTGGAAAAAATTCAATGCATCAAGTAAAGGGGGCAGACATCAAACTTTAACCACTTTTTTAAGGGCAAAAAGTCGTAAAAATGAAATTTTCTTTTAAATCACAGCCATGTAGCTATTGATCCCAAAACAGGTGCTTGTTTTGAGATCACATGCCATGTGGCATTGGATCTCGGCACTAGTGTAGCGTTCAAACGCTACACTTAAGTGTAGGGATCCCTTAATTATATATATATATATATATATATATATATATATATATATATATATATATATCATTATCGCCTTGTCCATGAAATGGGGATTGGCTTTGCAAGTCTAATTTTTTCACTCAATTTGGTTTAGGGCTAAACTCTCTATAGAAGTGATGAAGGTATTAAGGTAGGCGTAGAAGGTTAGGGTTAGAAGGATAGTATTAGATTTATGGTGACAGGGGAAAAAGTAGAAATGGACAGGAGAGAGAGAGAGAGAGAGATTAGGGTAAATTGCTTAGTGAGTAAAACTGCCCTCACTGGCATATATATTAATAATATATCTCCAACATACACAGCCACAATGAATATATACATATCAGCACAACAATAAAAGAGCTATACAACATTACAACACTCCCCCTCAAGTTGGAGCAAGGATATCATACCAACTTGTACCATCTTAAAGAACCATGGGTCCAAAAGGCTTGGTGAATGCATCAGCAAGTTGTTGAGAATAAGACACATCAATGAGCTCCAACGTTTCATCCCATACCTTTTCTCTGACAAAATGCACATCGACTTCAATATGCTTTGTACTTTCATGTGAAAAGGAACCAGATATAATTTTTTCAGCAGCTTCATTATTACAATAAAGAGGTATAGGTTCACTGATAGGAAACCCATCCTCGGTGATAAGAGAACGAAGCCATAGAAGTTAGGCTCCATGAGCAATGACCGGATATTCTAGTTCAACACTAGCGCGAGACACCACATGTTGTTTCTTGCTCTTCCAAGCAACCGGATTGCCTCTGAGAAAGGCACAATATCCAGAAGTAGTATGTTGGTCAGTAATCGCACCAACCCAATCAGTATCAGTGTAACCAGAAATGTGGAGAACTGGAGATGGCCAAGTGAGTGATACACAATTCCACGATCTGTGCTAGATTTAACATACCTCAAAATGTGAGGTGTGTTAGAGCCATGACCGGCTTCGATCTTGGAATCAAGTCGGCCATGGTCCTGGCTCCTGTCCTTACGACTTCTGCAAGTCATCTTCCTCAACCTTTATTTTTCTTCGTTCCTTCTTCATTAACATTTTTTAATTTTTTAAATTTTTTTTTTTTTATTGGTAAAAAGATGAATCCATTCATAATAATCAGCGAGAAGCTGGAAAAATTACAAAGAGATAAAAGAACTGCCAAAACACAACAAAGAATAGAAAAAACCAAAGTCCAAGACCCCATCCCAACTTTCATAAGACCTCCCCATGCTTCCCACAAGAAAAGACAGGAGCGTCACAGGAAAAGGTCCCCGAAGTCCTGCCCTTCATACTTGTCCAGCACAACCCAATGACACATTAGTTTTTTAATATGGTTAAGAATGGCGCTGATTGGATGCCGTTTGTGACAAAAGACTCTAGCATTCCTTTCCAGCCAAATGCTCCATAGGACCGCGTAGAGCCCCACCCTCCAATAGGGTCCAACTAGCCCCTCCCAAACAGCCCCTTTCCAGGCAATCAAAAAATCAGATAGGTTCTCCGAGGCAACCCAGCTGAGATCAAAAGAACTTAGAATAGATCCCCAGATCTTACAGGCGACCTCGCAATGTAAAAACAGGTGGGAGATTGATTCTTCCACCCGCAGGCACATGTGGCATCTGTTTCGAAGAGTTTTCCATGCTTGATCAGCTTATCCATAGTCAATATGCGACCTCTCAACGCTGTCTAGATGAAGAAGCGGACTTTTGGGGGTATTGGTGCTCTCTAGATGAAGGCCCATGTAGCTCTAATCAGCGGTTTGTAGGAGAGGACCCAGTAAAAGGACCTCACCGAAAACTTTCGGTTTGTGTTACCCAACCAATAAAATCCTCACCTCCTATTTCACAAGTTCAACCTTAACCATAAATAAAAGCAAGTCGATGATCTCTATTTTTCATTGTTCAAAATCTCCATTGCAAGATAATCAAGTTGCACGATTGATGGGGACATCAAGATCGAGAGCGTTGAATTTGGGCCGCAACAGATTTTCCAGCATCAGAAGAAATGGAAAGGGAACCAAAACTGATAGGGACATCCGATTCAAGCGAAGAATTGAGAAGAATTGATGCGTGCTTTAGTCAATCGATCGATCCCAGATATTCAATTGATCGATTGAGGACAATGCTTTGTGAGCTTTTGGCGACTTATTCTTCTCAGTCGATCAATCGATTATGGACAAAGACTTCGAACAATTTTATTATTATAAATCGATCAATTCCAAAATTGATTGATCGATTGATCGCATAAGTCAGGTCCGCCAAAAGACGAAATTTTATTTTCTTTGGCCAAACTTGCCCTTTTAGTGTTTTATTGTTTTTGAGTTTTTCTTCTTTTGAGGCCTACTATATAAGATCCTTATAAACATTGTAACAAAAACAAATAGTTGATTAATGAATGAAATGGAGAGCTTGCTTTTGTGCAAACCCTAGAAGACTTGTGGAGAGTTTTCAACCAAAAGAGTGAATCTTTCAAACTCGAGGAGTGAATCTTCATTTCTTATACGACTTAGTGCGAAACTGACGTACAACCTTGGTGTGAAGCCTTGAAACTCTATCTTTCTATTTTGTCTTTTCTTCAATTATTGTCAGGTCATATTTTCCCTGATTTCCTTTGATAAAATCAAAACCTCAAACCCTTATTAATTGATATCTTTTGATCTTCCCCTTTTAATTGACTTAATCCTTCGAGCCTTCATTATTCAATTCCTAGAGGAGTCAAGAGACGATACCGTAATTGTCGCTTCGTGCCCTAAACTAGATCGAAACTCGCCGTTTTTCTAGATCGGGAAATTTCGATGCATGTGAATGCTAAAATTTGAGTTAACCTACTTGTTTTAAGTAAACCTATTGGATTATTTTCTTTGTTTGGGTGATTTCGAATATTTCCGCTATTCAATTTAATCTGAAGTTAATCCCAACTCGCATTAATTAGGGTTTTAGCATTTGTCCCGCATCAATTTTGGTATCAGAGCACAGTCTAGTTTACGATTACCAGTACCCTACTAAGTTTTAGGTTTCCTTTGCATATAGGTGTATTAGTGTTTTCTTTTATCTTGGGTGTCACAATGAATCCGGAACAATTAATCGCTTTCATAGAAAGTTTTAGCACCTAGATGGCTGTCATACAAGCCCAATTGCAAAACCAACAAGCCCAACGGGTTGATTTAGCGGCACAACACCAAAGAGTTGTCTAGATTGACTCACTGTGAACATCATAGGGTTAATTTTAATGAGAGAAGGAGGGATCCTCCTAAGCATGAAAATCGTCCAGACCCGGATGAGAGAGTCACAAAGTCGGTTAAGGTTGATGCTCTCACTTTCGAAGGAAGGATGGACTCCAAAATCTATATAGATTGGGCAGCCGCCATGGACCATTATTTCGAATGGTATGAAATGTCGGATGAGCGAAAAGTGCAATTTGCCAAGATAAAACTCGTGGAACAAGCCAAACTTTATTAGAGAATTGTGGAACGACGTCGAGAAACTCTTGAATGTGAACCCATCGCCACATGAGCGAACATGAAAGAGAAACTTCATGATAAATATGTTCCCCTATCCTTCAACCAATGACTCATGGATCAATGGCATGGTTTGAAACAAGGAAACATGTATGTTGATGATTATATCAATAAGCCACGTATCACCTTATCTAGGTTTCGCATTGGCCTACATCCTGAGTTACGAAAAGAACTCATCCCTCACCCTGTTGAAGATTGAGAAGAGCGTTATGCTAGAGTGCAAGAGTTGGAGAGGTATCTCGATGCTCCAGTCAGTGATCGATATAAATCCTTTAATCCCGAGTTTTTATCTAATCCTCCTGAAAGGGTGAATGATACCTATAGTCAATCCTCAAAATCCGTGAATCCTCAGATTGATAAGGATAAAGAAAAACTGATCGAGAATTCTAGGCATGCACCACAATAGTGTTGTAAGTGCCAAGACTTTGGTCTCTTCACATCTCAATGTCCCAGTAAATCCCAAACCTTGATTATTCAGGAGTATACCGAGAAAGAGGACAATGAGTTAGAAGAAGTGCACAAACCTAATGAAATGCCAAGTGATAAGGAGGATGAAATTCCTGTGAAAACCGTAGGTTGTGTTAGGAAGGTTTCTATTCCCGAAGAAAGTGGTGGTAGTGTGTCCATACCGCATGAGTTGTTAGAGTCGATAGGAACATATCAGCATTCTAATTTGCATGGGAATAACGATCAGATTTTATTGAATGATAAAAATACACAGAATGTCACTAACACAATGAATTTGTTTAATGAGTTTAATAATGACAATTTTAGTTAATTCACGATAGTTCCGAGCATATGAAGCCTTTTTCGATCTTGAAAAGAGGTAATAATGGAAGTCTAGATTTTCTTCTAGACAAGGGTAATCATCTGATAGTTGTGGTGGACGATCTTACACCTATTCTAGGTCCTGCAACTATGTCCTTTGACCCATTCCTTGTTGCCCAAGCAATCGAACCAAGCCCATTTAACCAATTCATGACCCGTACTCTACCTGTACAATATGAGAAAAAGTTGAATGAGAAGCCTTTAGAGTTTCCAAACGTCACTACCAATGCGGGCAAGCGTCATGGATATCTCACATGGAGAGGCAAACCGGGAGTTGCGCACCCAAGGTGTACCATACGTGAGTTTTACAACTCATCGGAGATGTGCTCTCCCACCCGAGGAGAATTGATGGGGACATCAAGATCAAGAGCGTTGGATTTGGGCCGCAACAGATTTCCTAGGGTCGAAAGACATGTAAAGGGAACCAAAACTGATAGGGACATTCGATTCAAGCGAAGAATTGATGCATGCTTTAGTTGATCGATCGATTCCAAATATTCGATCGATCGATTGAGGACAGTGGCTTGTGAGCTTTTTGCGACTTATTCTTCTCAGTCGATCAATCGACTATCTAGGATCGATCGATCGATTGTAGACAGAGACTTCGAACGATTTTATTATTTATCAATCAATCGATCGATTGATCGCGTAAGTCAGGTCCGCCAGAAGACGAAAATTTATTTTCTTTGGCCAAACTTTCCCTTTTAGTGTTTTATTGTTTTAGAGTTTTTCTTCTTTTGAGGCCTACTATATAAGGTCCTTATAAACATTGTAACAAAAACAGATAGTTGATTAATGAATGGAATGGAGAGCTTGCTTTTGTGCAAACCCTAGAAGACTTGTGAAGAGTTTTCAACCGAAAGAGTGAATCTTTCAAACTCGAGGAGTGAATCTTCATTTCTCGTATGACTTGGTGCGAAGCCAACGTACAACCTTAGTGTGAAGCCTTGGAACACTATCTTTCTATTATGTGTTTTCTTTAATTATTGTCAGGTAATATGTTTCCTTATTTCCTTTGAAAAAATCAAAACCCCAAACCCTTATTAATTGATATCTTTTGATCTTCCCCTTTTGATTAACTTAATCCTTCGAGCCTTCATTATTCAATTCCTAGAGGAGTCAAGAGACGATACCGTAATTGTCGCTTGGTACCCTAAACTAGATCGAAACTAGAGTTCCTTCATCAGAGCCATTTTTCTAGATCGGGAATTTTGATGCATGTGAGCGTTAAAATTTGAGTTAGCCTACTTGTTTTAATTAAACCTATTGGATTATTTTCTGTGTTTGAGTGATTTCGAATAATCTGAAGTTAATCTCAACTAGCATTAATTAGGGTTAGTGTTTGTCCCGCAACAACGATCCAATGGATGGCTCTTTGGAAAGATCACGATTAACCTGATCTAGTGGGCCACCGGCTACAAACAGGCGGTGACCATTACAGCACAATGGACATTTTTCAACAACAAGACCTATTCAATTAATGAGATCAATTTGATACTAAATGTAACCAATCGCACATTCCTTATCCAGTGGAATCTGTGATTGCAGGAAGGTGATAGAGAATATATAGTTTGTTAAGGTGGATATGCATCATATATTCATATCCTACGATTAAGGAAAATGTGAGGAGAAATCAGAAGTTTAGAATCAATACAGATATTTTAGGATGTGATTAGAATCAATAGAGATAGTTTAGGATCTTGATTGAATGTAAACAATTCTATTTAAAGACCTTCCTCTTCCTAATGATATTGTCTTTTCGCCATTGCCAAAATCTAGTCCTCAGAGCTTCTTCATCGTCATTTCACAGATTTCAAGGCTAAGGGTTGCAACAGGACCTCAACCAGCACCTACCTGGATAGGAATCCCCTTCTTAGAAGGGTTGTGCTGTTGTTTTCCTGATTTGGTAAGTGTTTTACAATTTTTTGTTGGATCTACTAAATCAGGCTGATAGGGCTATTTCACATTTTTTTGGGTCCACGGACACTATGTCGCAGATCTATGGGTTGAGATCACTATGATTTGAACCAGTTTCACTCTCCTAACTTTCAGAAATTGTCTCATTTGAATCAGACATGTGTGGAGTGAGTTATGTCGACTTTCTTGTGTATCAGTGCGATGTTCACAGTAACCCCATTCAAATTTGTGTTGTTTTTGCCATTATGCTTGTTGTTTGTGGGAACGTGTGATCTATTTGTGATCCATTGAAGGTTGTTTACCTTGTGGTGAGGCAGTGGTGCCCTTGTTTTTGATCAATGGGCAGTACTAACCTATGATTTGTGACTGGTTTCTTGTGTCTGATTAAGGTGTAATATGAATGAAACACAAACCCATATTGGCAGTTGTAACGACCGAGATATTTAGCTTATTTAGTCCTTAATTATTTGCTAGATTTGTAATTATGATTAGTTTGATTGATTTGATGCATGTGATTAATTGTTGCGCATAAATGTAATGCTTACTTTATTTAATAATGACCTATGATAATTAATTAATCTAATTAATAGACCTTAAAAGTCTTTAAATATATGTTAGTAATAATTGGATGTGTTTAGTAATGTTAATGGACTTTTAAAATATGTTAGTAAATTAATTAAAGACTCATTAACTAATTAAAGACCCAATAACTAATTCAAGACTCATTAAGTAATTAAAGGCTCATAGAATCACTTAAGACTCATGTAGGAAATTCTAAATAGAGTTAGATCTTAAATAAGAAACCTTAAAGTATTCTAAATAGAGTTAGATCTTAAATAGGAAACCTTAAAGTATTATAAATATAAAGATTAAGTTTAATTTACAAAATTTTTACATAACTCTTATAACCTAACAACCTTAGAGAGAAAGAGAGAAAATTCTAGAGAAGGAGAATTGGAAGATGAACCATAGAGTTTTCGGTTTAAAGGTTTAGAAGAATGCGAGAAGAGCTTACAACGTAATCGAATTTCGAATTAGAGCTTCGGATTGGTTAAAGGGAGAGAAGTTATGTAAATTTTACACGAAGACTAGAGGTATGGAGAAATCATGTTGAAATTAATTGGAAACGTAGATAACACAAAAAATAACATTAGGGTTTATTTCATTTAATGAATACTCTTTATATTAGATTGTTAAATTTTGATGCTTAATTGTTGGTTTTCGATGGTACACAAGGTTTTGTGATTGATCACAAAATTGCAGAACCAGAATGCTCAAAATCCGAATCCATAATCATCTAGAATTGAGAATCATCCGAATTGAGAACTGTCGAATCGAATCCGTCCATAATCCATAATCCAGAATTTGTTAGGAATTTCAAAATTTGTCATGCTAGCAATGAATTTTTGTTCAAATATTGCCTATGTTTAATCATCATGCTTAAATGTTTATTTATGTTCATCCTTGTTTTTATTGCTTAGAATCCATACAACCTAGGATGTTTGATTTACACAACATGAAACAAGTAGGAATCGATAGAGATTACATATTTATAATATGTTAAGCCTAAACAAGTGAAAGAGCTATTGCATGATCGATTGATTTCCAATTTTTTTTTATGCATGTACATCCATGACATCCACAAAAGTATTAAGATACATTTATGACATGACAAATGAAAGAAAATATTTGTGTGATTACGATAGAATTCATTTTGGCTTATGCTAGAGAAATTAACATGAATAAGAATGACGAGTAATAAAAGTTATGCATTCATGCATTAATGATGAGACTGAAGAGATAAGAGAAAGTCTTTAATTTTAAGCTTACTACTTAACTGAAGGGAAGTTATGAGAATGTTAACGTGGATATTAATCGAAAGATCAGAGAAGATTAGGATAATGATTAAGAAAGAGATAATCATGTCCATCATATATGTCGATTCATGAGCATTAAATGTACAATTAAAAATGACCACACATGAAATTAGGGTAGAGACCCAAACCATAATGTTTATTTAGATTTAATGTTATGTTTCAGTTTCATTTTATTGCTTTACTCATTATTTATATCACATGTTATATCTCTGTTATTGCTGAATTTTATGAGTTGGTTTGAGTTATGGACCTTTTCTATTAGCCTCATCATGTCTGCTCCATATCGGTTTACTTGGTAAACTGACCCATTGTTTGGGATTCAAGGGAGTACAACTATACATGGAGTGGAGGATGTAGATGCGTCAATGATTGTTGGAAATCCAGATTTGAGCGAAGAAGGATTTGAAACTTAGTTGATTAGATTTTTCTTTATGCATTAGGAAGGATTTTATTTCAGATTTATCTTTATGAACAAGTTCATGTTAATGATGGATTATGCTTGATTTTAGTTTTTATTTAATTTAAAGAGTAGGCATAGAATTTGATATAATAGGTTATCTCATATATTTGCATTGCTCTCATGATGATGGGAAAAAGAAAATTTATGTGTGCGCTTGTAATAGTTATTTTTTTGTTGCATTTATAAGCGGATCTTTATGGATTAATTGATTTAATTATGATCATGGATATGTGATGTAGTGTGATGCCTCCAAGTGAGCGCAGTGATCCGGTATGTGAATTGGGACGTCACAGCAATGGTATTGAGGGTAGAGTTGCTGTAACTCAAACACTTCTATTATTTAGATCAACACTTACAATCTCACGTATATCGAAGCACGAAATAAAGAAAACTACATTAGTGACTAAACTACTATATACGCACCCAGTGTAACTAAGTACACACCACAATCTCTAAAACATATTTGAACTCTCCTCCTCAAGTTGGTGTATAGATGTGAATCATGCCCAACTTGGATGAGATATCTTTCATTCTAATACTCCCAATGGCTTTGGCGAGAGTATCAGCTAATTGATCTTTAGAGGCTACATGTGGTGTGTAAAACTCTTAAAACTCAATCTTCTCTATCATAAAGTGGTAGTCAATGTCTATGTGCTTAGTTCTTTCATGGAAAATTGGATTATCAGCAATATGAAGCGCCACTCCATTATCTCCATACAGGGTCATTGGAAGTCTAACTTGGATACCAAATCATTTAGAATGAATCTCAGCCACATACTCTCTCTTGCACCTTAGGACATGACCTTGAACCCGGGTTTAGCACTAGAATTGGCATCAATTTGTTGCTTCTTGCTTCTCCAAGTGATCAAGTCCCCCTAAGAAGTTAACATAGTAAGTAGTAGGTCTTTTATTGCTAACTGACCAGCATAATCTACATTAGTATAAACCTCAACGTCTAGATGCCCATGGTAATTGTAAAGTAGGCCTCTTCCCGGGCTTCATTTCAAATACTTCAAAATCCTAATAAACTGCATCCAAGTGAGTGGTCCTAGGGGAATTCATTTGTTGGCTCACCACACTCACGACATACGCAGTATCTAGACAAGTCATAGTGAGGTAAGTTAGCTTTCCTACAAGCCGCTGATACGTACGTGCATCCTTAACCTTCTCCATTATGGTGTTGATTCTGCTCAATATGAGTAATTGTGAGTCTACACTCAAACATCCCCGCCTATCTTAATTGATCGAGAGTGTATTTCCTTTGAGATAGGACAATCCCCTTCTTTGATATAGCCACTTCAATCCCTAGAAAACATTTCAGAGGACCCAAGTCTTTTATATCAAAGATTTACCTCAAATAACATTTCATCAACTTCAATATTTCCTTGTTGTCATCACTTGGAACAATAATATCATCCACATATACAACAAGTGCTGTGATACGAGTGCCTCTCTTCACAAATAGTTTGTGATCGTAGTGACTCCTTTTGTAACCAAACCTCATAATTGTTTCAATGACCTTTTGGAACTAGGCCCTAGGCGACTGCTTTAGCCCATAGGTAACCTTTTTTAGCTTGTAGACTTTACCTTCCTCCCCCTGACGAGAAAATCCGATGGGAATGCCATAAATACTTCTTCCTTCAAATAACTATGAAGGAAGGCATTCTTCACATCAAGCTGGTAAAAATGCCAATCTCTGTATGCGGCAAGAGACAAGCATACGCGAATAATATTCGACTTGGCTATTGGGGCAAAGGTTTCTTGGTAGTCAATATCTTGTGTCTGTGTGAATCCCTTTGCAACCAACCTGGCCTTATATCTCTCTATCAACCCATCTGATATCTACTTCACAGTGTAGACCCACTTGCATTCAACTACCTTTTTTTGGCAGAGAGTTCTACCACATCCCAAGTTTTGTTATGTTTCAGCACTTCCATTTCCTATATCAAGGCTTCTTTGCATTGTGACAGGGATAGAGCAACAGATATACACACAAGAATGGAAATGGAGCCTAAAGCAGTCATAAAGGCAACATGAGAATCTAAAAGATTTTGGAATGACACAAACATGCTAATGGGGTACCTAGTGCATGACCTAGAGGCTTTTCGTAGGACAATTGGAAGATCCAGTTCATCTTGGGTGAACTTTTCATCAGAAGGTTGCTGATTTGAACTTGCTTCAGAAGGAGGCACTTGATTTGTAGCTTGAGTAGAGATCTTGATACAAGACAAAAACATTAAACCCTATATATGCGATTTGAAATCAAATTAGGATTTAATTGAGCGAATTATCAAATTATCCCTAATTCACATAAAATATAAGATATATTCAATTGGGCAATTCAAATAATCCGATTTAGCATTCTGTCGACGTATAATATTTCCCAATCTAAAAAAGAAGGTTCTAATAATAGAACTCAAATTTTCATTCTAGTCTAGGGCACCAAACAACCATCAAGATGATGCCTCTTGACACCTATCTAGGATTTGAAGAATTTAAAGTCCAAAAGGGTTTAAATTAATCAAAAGAAAATCATGAGATTTTAATAACGGGAGAATAAATTCCAGCAACACAAAGTAGATAAACTATATTTTAAATTTGTTTAATCAAAGAAATAAAGACCAAGTATTACCTAATAAAACGTTATGAAGATAATGGGAATCCCTAGAATTTCACCAGCGAAATTATTGGCCTTGCACCAATCCCCAAGCGAGAGAAGAATCACTCTTCTAGGATGAAAGAATCACTCTCTCAAGTTCGAACAAAGGTTCACAACACTCAAACTATTAATTATTCTCATAAGAGCTTTACAATGTGCTATAAGCAACATACCCTAAGAATATTACTAAAATTAAAAATCTTAATTAATCATTAAAACTTTCAAATCTAATGGTCACAATCAATTCCACCACTAGTCCCTTTTTTCATACATGGCTATTTATGAAATGTCAAATGATGTCCAATTGGTGCGAAATTGGTTTTGTTTGAACTTATCGAAGTAGCTTTCCAACAAGACAAGAGTCACACAATTATGACGTATAGTGAAGAAGTTATGACCACTTTTCTGATGGCTACGCTGAAAGTGACGAAATTGATGGTCACATGTCGCATATATGTGCATGACCCCTAAGATCGAACATAAAATATTAAAATAAAACAAACGTAACCTATGAAAACAAACGTATTGAATTTACTTTGCCAATTTTATCCTTATTTGCTCTTATTATTAAGTTTACTCTTGTACTCCTTAACAATAGGACCTATCCCCAAAACAGTTTTGGTTGGATCCATGTCCAACTTTTCCTTTGGACTTCCTACCCCTATCCTAATATACACTTGACAAGGAGCACAACCATACCTTATTCCAGTGACACAGACCAGCAGGTTTTACATTTGAGAGAGTTCTTTACTTGGTCAAAATTTTGGGCTATTACAGTCATAGCTCGACCGTTGCAAAGGTTTCTTTCAGCTTTCCAGCAATGATGCAGACTCATAGAACATAAAAGTTCTAAAGATATTTGGGTCCATAGAATTATAGTCATCCCAAGATAATAGCATTATCTGCTTCCCAATCAGCGAGGTCTGAGGATACAAGTTTGGGTTTTGGGGTTGATCCAGTAAGAAGCCCCATCTTCTTCTGCCCTGGAACATATAGGGTAATAGCATGTTTCCATTGAAGATATATGGAAGAGTTTACTTTATTGTAGTAATGTTGACTGGAGATTATCGGCACTCATCCCAATATACTTGTCCCCGATGCTCATAAACAAGAGGAACAAAAAAGAATTCCAGAAAATCCAAACAATCAATTCATAGCAATATGGGAATGATGAAATTCCTTGGATAACCCATCTAAAAGTCATGTAGAATTTGTAAATCTGAGAGCTAAAAAAATTAGCACCGAATGCTAGGAACAACGTTGGCAGCAAGCATATAAATGCAAATATCAAAGAGCAAGAAGCATGTTTGATCCATATCAACTCTGAATAGGCTTTATTAGACTTCAACCAAACACGGCAAAAAAAATTTAAATTAAAAAAAGAAAAGAAAAGCTGAGCATCTCATACAAAACCACAGGAGATTCACTCTTGTGATTATAAATCTCAACCAAATGAAGTGAGACCAGTTTCTAGACATGACAAATCAAGAACCAATCCAAATACCTACACACCAGATGTCTATCGAAGTAACACAAGATTCTGGGGCAAGAAAACTGAATCTGAACCTTTTCTGCGCACAAAAAGATGTGCATCTAAGACCAGTCAAACGACCTCGAATTGATTAGGTCCAAGAGGTGAAAAACATTAGAGGAGAAAACCAATCAAAATGGTGTAATTTTTACATCAAACTGAGGTCAAATAGTTTGGCCATGCTGATGCCAGCAATGATGACGTGGATCGATGGGTTTGGCTGTGATACCAAGGAGGAGTTACGAGTATGGTAATAGGTTTATGGTTTTAGGGTTAGATTAGGACAGGAGAAGATGGTGAAAGCTAAGGTTATAAATGTATGTTCAGGGTGAGAGAAGAAAAAGAATAGAGAGAGAGATTTGTGTAAATGAGTTAATGAGAGAAATTAGTTCTCACTGGCCTTCATTTACGTACACACCCACAATCGAGTAACGCATAGTAACACTAATAACCCATGTAAATTAATCACACCAAGACACTCATGGGTCTTGTAATGGGGACATCAAGATCGAGAGCGTTGGATTTGGGCCGCAACAGATTTTCCAGCGTAAGAAGAAATGATATAAGAAGAAGCGACTGAAAAGTGGCCTTAAAAATACTTGAGGCATGCTTTAGTCGATCGATCGATCCCAAATATTCGATCGATTGAGGACAGGGGGGCTTTTGGCTTCTGGCGAACTTATTCTTCTCAGTCGATCGATCGATTCCAAACTTTCGATCAATCTATTGTGGACAGAGACTTCAAGCGATTTTATTATTTATAAATCGATTGATCGATTCTAGAATCGATCCATCGATTGACCGCGTAAGTCAAGTCCACCAAAAGATGGAATATTAGTTTTTTTTGGCAAAACCTGTCATTTTAGTGTTTTAGGGGTTTTCTTCTTTTGAGGCCTACTATATAAGATCCTTATAAGCATTGTAACAGGGAGTTGATGAATATGAATGAAAAGAGCTATTTGCCTTAAGCTTGAGATGAGCTTGCATGAAGAGTGATTCTTATTCCCCGTGATGGGTTTGGTGTGAGGCCAAGGATGTGATCCCCACAAGTTATTTTGATCTTCTCTTTTATCTTTTGATATTTACTTAATAGTTATTCATCTATCCCCTTCCTTTATTTGTTTGCATTCTTAAAACCCTAGATCTAGAATAACCATGATGTCCATCCGTGCTATGTTTCTCTGTTCTTCTACAGATCCTTTAAACCTATTCTAGCCAATTTCTATTTGATCATTCTAAAAACCCAAACGCTAGAATTCATCTGAGCCATTAAATCAATCTGATTCAACAAACCCTAGTGAGATTTAGTGATTCCACATTGGATTTACTTAATCTAGAAAAGCTAGAGTTCTATTTCTAGGATCGCACCTTCTGCAAATCTAAACGGATCTTGCGCGTCAGATTGGTCCCTAGCCGAAACAAGCATGATCACTTAAGAAAAAATTCACGAAAATCTAAGGCATCGCTTTAATTTGGATTTTATTGCTTAATTAATTAGTTTAATTGCGACACATCTTCATTTCATTAGCATTCACGCATTTTTGGGTCGTTGTCTTGCGTCAGTTTTGGTATCAGAGACATGGGTTCTAGGTTAGCGCATATTTGCATGTCATTTCAATCTTATTGCATTTTATTTCATTTGTGTTCATTAGTGTGCACGTTTAGTGTTTGACAAAAGTCCTTATTCATTTTGGTTCGTTTGATTTTATGTCATTTGTGTCGTCATTTGTGTGCACATCCTGTGCTTGTTAAAATTACTCACTTGTATGTGGGTTAAAATCATTCGTTTGATTTATTTTCATTAGCTTGTTCATTTTCATGCTCATCTTGTGTTTGTTAATATTCCTCAATTGTTGTGTGGTCCATAGTGCGTCTATTATAGTTTTGTGCCAGAGTTGCATTTATTATAGTATTGTGTCAGAGTTGTGTTTGTGTCAAGCATCATGTATGAGTCACTTACATGTCACCGTGAATTAATTACCTGTCATGAAAGGATACTAACCGATCAAGGAAATCGCCACATTTCAAATCCTAGGCAAAGTCCCAAAATCGCGATGAGATTAGAGTTAGGGGATACTCCCATCATTGTGAACCGGAATATGATATTGATAGAAAATCTCTAAGGTCTATTCAAGTCGAATTCCTAAATTTTGAGGGTATGGCGAACCCTAAAACCTTCGTGGAATAGTTATCAAGCATATAGGAGTATTTTGACTCGTATGACGTGTCGGAAGAATGTAAGGTGAGACTCGCCAAAAGGAAGTTGGTGCACCGCGCTAAAACCTATTGGGATGGTGTGGAGTTTCGACACAAGTTATTTCGAAATAAGCCCATCACATTATAGGAGGACAACAAGGAACTACTCATCAACCAATATGTTCCTTTCACGCACCACTACCTTCTACGGTGTTTGGAAGCTAAGGTGGATAAGTATCATAAACACACCCAACTTGAGTCTAGGAGCACCTACACTAATGAGGGCTATAATTCCGGGGTTCAACCTTTGAAACTCACGAATACTCCTACGAGTCCCCAAACTGATCACGGTAAAGGAATTTTCCATGAGAAATATAATTTTGGGGTTCAACCTTCGAAACCCGTGATTACTCCTCCGAATCCCTAAATCGATAATGGGAAAGGAGAGATTAAGGACAACCCCAAAACTAGTGGTCACATCAAATGCTATAAGTGCCAAGGACATGAGAACTTTGCTTACCAATGCCCCACAAAATTTTCCACTTTGAATGTATTGACTAAAAGAGAGTTCTAAGGAGCCGGAAAATATGAAAGTGGAAAAAATTGTGTATGACCCAAGGACCGAGATGAGTGAAGAGGAGATAGAAGAAGTTGAAGAAAGTCTAGTTTATGTTAAAGAAACCTCTATTTCCCTTGTGAGTAGTGATGTTGAGTCTCCCTTGAGCCAACCGAGTCACCCACGTGCGATTCGACTGTCACGTACGCACAATTTGTTCGTGTCTGTAGAGTCAGTTGTGCACGAGTCATTGTTGTTGGTAGAGTCGAGTGCACTTGAGTCTTTGGGGTTGGTCGAACCGAGTACACGTGAGTCCATCGAACTGGATACACAAGTACCATTAGTGTCAATTGAATCGAGTACCCCAGAGTCTTTGGTTTTGGTAAAAACAAGCATGCACGAGTTAATTGAGCCGAGTGTACATGAGCCATTAGTGTCCCTTGATTTGATCACACATGAGTTGATAGTGGCCACAAAGTCGGTTGTGCATAAGTCGTTTAAGTTAGTAAAGTCAAGAGCAGTTGAGTCAGATACTTGTGAGTCATTATCATCACGTGCATATGAGAGTGTCGAGTCCCTAGGTGCACATACATGTCATAAACTCGAGTTGCATACGGACCTATTTTCCGAGTCATGTTGTGACTTAAGTCTTGAGTCACATTCCGCATTGCATGCCAAAATTACGCTTGAAATTAATTTGTACAATGAAAATCTCAAATTATTGATGAATTTACCTAAGATTTTAATGGAATTCCAATTAAGTAATCATGTGATGGTTCGAATTGGATCTGAACGATTCGCATCGAGGATCGCGAGGACGCTCCAAACCTGTCATGCCGAATCTTTTATTATTTTGGAAAGGGGTGGATGTAAAGTATATGCGCTTGAGCTACCTCAAGGTATGAGAGTTAGTTCTTGTGACGTCCCTAATTTCACACATCGGATCAATGCGCTCACTTGGAGACATCACACTACATCACATCTCTAGGATCTTATATAAATCAATTATTCCATATGGATCCGCATATAAACGCAACGGAAAAATAACTATTAAAAGTGCACGCATAAATTTTCTTTTTTTTATATCATCATGAGAACAATACTAAATTATAAGATAACAACCTATTATACCATGTTGTATGCTTGCTCCTTAAATTAAATAAAACTGAAATCAAGCATAATCCATTATTAACATGAACTTATTCATAAAAAATAATCTGAAATAAACATCTTAAGATCTTTCCTAATGCATGAAGAAAAACTTATAAACTAAACTTCAAATCCTTCTTCGCTCAAATCTGGATTTCTATCAATCATTGACACATCTACTTTATCCTCTCCATGTATAGTTGTACTCCCTGAAATCCCAAACAATGGGTCAGTTTACCAAGTAAACTGGTATGGACCAGACATGATGAGACAAATAGAAAAGGTCCATAACTCAAATCATCTCATAAAATCAAACAATAACAGAAATATAACATGTGACATAAAGAATAAGTAAAGCAATAGAATGAAACTGAAACATAGCATTAAATCAAAATAAATATTATGGCTTGGGTCTCTACCCTAATTTCATGTGTGGCTATTTTTAATTGTGTATTTAATACTTATGAATCGGCATACATAATGGACATGGTTATCTCTTTCTTAATTATTATCCTAATCTTCTCTGATCCTTCCATTAGTATCTACATTAACCTTCACATAACTTCTCTTCAGTTAAGTAGTAAGCTTAAAATTAAAGACCTTCTCCATCTCTTCAGTCTTATCATTAATGCATGAATGCATAACTTTTATTACTTCTCATTCTTATTCATGTTAATTCCTCTAGCATAAGCCTATAGGAATTTTATCATAATCATAGAAATATTTTATTTTCATGTGTCATGTCGTAAACATATCTTCACTTTTATGAATGCCATGAATGCACATGCATAGAAAAATTGGAAATCAATCGATCATGCAATAGCTTTTTCACTTGTTTAGGCTTAACACATCATAAATATGTAATCTCTATCGATTTCTACTTGTTTCATGTTGTGTAAATCAAACATCCTAGCTTGTATGGATTCTAAGCAATAAAATAATGACAAACATAAATAAACATTTAAGCATGATGATTAAACATAGACAATATTTGAATAGAAATTCATTGCTTGCATCCTAGACAAATTCTGAAATTTCTAATAAATTTTGGATTTTTGACAGATTCTGGATTCCAAACAGATTCTAGATTTTGGACAGATTCTGGATTACGGCGATTACGGATTCTAAGCATGATTTTGGATTCTAGCAGATTACGGATTACGAATGATTTGACAGATTTTGGATTACGAGATTCTAGATTCTGCATAGAATTTTGTGATCAATCACGAAATCCCGTGTACCATCGAAAACCCGCGATTAAGCATAAAAATTTAACAATCTAATATGGAGAATATTCATTAAATGAAATAAACCCTAATTCCTATTTTATTGTGTTATCTATATTTCCGGTTAATCTCAACATGATTTCTCCATACCTCTAGTCTTCGCATAAAAATTGACGAAATTCCTCTCCTTGATTCAATCCGAAGCTTTAATCCGAAATTCAGTCGCGTCGTAAACTCCTCTCACGTTCTTCTTAAGCCTTCAAATCGAAAACTCTAGGGTTCCTCTTCTAATTCTCCTTCTCTAGAATTTTCTCTCTCTCTCTCTCTCTCTAAGGTTATTAGGTAATAAGAGTTACATAAAATTCTGTAATTTAATCTCTATATTTATAATACTTTATGATTTCCTATTTTATTTTTAATTCTATTTAGAATGCTTTAAGGTTTCCTATTTAATATCTAACTCTATTTAGAATGCTTTAAGGTTTCCTATTTAATATCAAATTCTATTTAGAGTATTTTAAAGTTTCCTATTTAAGGCCTAACTCTATTTAGAATTTCCTACATGGGTCTTAAGTGATTCTATGGGCCTTTAATTACTTAATGGGTCTTTAATTACTTAATGGGTCTTTAATTAGTTATTGGGTCTTTAATTACTTAATGGGTCTTTAGTTAATTTACTAACACATTTTAAAAGTCCATTAAACATTAATAAATGCACCCCAATTATTACCAACACATATTTAAGGGCTTTTTGGGTATGTTAATTAGATTAATTAATTATCATGAGTCATTATGAAACAAAGTACGCATTACATTCATGTGTAACAATTAATCACATCCATCAAATTAATCAAACTACTCATAATTACAAATCTAGCAAATAATTAAGGATTAAATAACGAAAAATTTCAGCCGTTACAGTTCTACACTCAATGTGGAAGACCTAGTTTTTTCTCTAGGCTCAACCTTACTTCCTAGAACTCCTTTTCAAACGTCATTTCCTTGTGCACCAATCCTGATCTCACAACCCTTATCTTTTCCTCCTCCGAGCAAACTAAAAAGCAAGGTTATTGAGAAGATCTTGGATGATCTTGTGGCATTCTCCCACGGTGGAGAGTTGCCGATTTGTAAGTTGAAGAGGGTTATTAAGAAGACTTTCGAGATTGCACGAGATAATCATAAGAGAGTTCGCCACTTGAGTTCCTATATTTTCGATACATATCATGATCACACTTCTTTGGTGTTGAAGTCCTTCAAATTCGGGAGAGTTGTTGAGAAGCTTCTAAAGTATTTGGTAGAGCGGGTTAGCGAGCCAGGTTATTTGATTCGTCGGGGAGAGGTTTACTGTGTGTGCCCTGATACAATCGATCGAGATATAATCATACGTTACCAAATACCGAGATTGTTTGGGTTAGTTGCAAGGAATTCCACCAATCGGGCGCCGATGCACTTGATTAGCACTACAAGCGTGTTTCATCAATAAGGCAATGTTTCGAGTCTGAGAGAATAGATGGGGACGTCAACTTTACCGATCGACGCCGTGAGCTGAAATTTTCAGGTTTGAGAGAATTAATGGGGACATCAAGATCGAGAGCATTGGATTTGAGCCAAAATAGATTTCCAACGTATGAAGAAACGACGTAAGAAGAAGAGACGGAAAAGTGGCCTTAAGAATACTTGAGGCATGCTTTAGTCGATCGATCGATCCAAGATATCCGATCGATCGATTGAGGACAGGGGCTTTGGCTTCTAGCGAACTTATTCTTCTCAGTCGATCGATCAATTAAAAATTTTCCATCAATTGTGGACAGACTTCGAGCGATTTTATTTTTTATAAATCGATCGATCGATTCTAGAATCGATTGATCGATTAACCGCGTAAATCAAGTCCACCAGAAGACAAAATTTTAGTTTTTTTTGCAAAACGTGCCATTTTAGTGTTTTAGGGTTTTCTTCTTTTAAGGCCTACTATATAAGGTACTTATAAGCATTGTAACAGGGAATTGATGAATATGAATGAAAAGAGTTATTTGCTTTAGAGCTTGAGATGAGCTTGCATGAAGAGTGATTCTTCTTCCCCGTGATGGGTTTGGTGTGAGGCCAAGGGTGTGATGCCCAAGTTATTTTAATCTTCTCTTTTATTATTTTGTTATTTACTTAATAGTTATTCATCTATCCCCTTCCTTTATTTGTTTGCATACTCAAAACCTTAGATCTAGAATAACCATGATGTCCATCCTTGCTCTGTTTCTCTGTTTTCCTATAGATCCCATAAACCTATTTCAGCCGATTTCTATTTGATCATTCTGAAAACCCAAAGCCTAGATTTCATCTAAGCCATTAAATAGATCTGATTCAAAAAACCCTAGTGAGATTTGGTGATTCCACATTGCATTTACGAATGGCTGCCCTAATCTAGAAAAGCTAGAGTTCTATATCTAGGATCGCACCTTCCGCAAATCTAAACAGATCTTGAGCGTCAGATTGGACCCTAGCCAAAACAAGCATGATCACTTAAGCATAAATCCACGAAACCCTAAGGTATCGCTTTAATTAGGATTTTATTGTTGAACTAATTAGTTTAATTTTGGCACATCTTCAATTCATTATCATTCATGCGTTTTAGGGTGGTTGTCCCGCGTCAGTTTTGGTGTCAGAGACAGAGATTCTAGGTTAGGGCATATTTGCATGCCATTTCAATCTTATGGCATTTTATTTCATTTGTGTTCATTAATGTGCACGTCTAGTGTTTGACAAAACTCCTGATTCATTTTGGTTCACATGTGTATGTCCTTTCGATGTCAATTGATTTTATGTCATTTGTGTCGTCATTTGTGTGCACATCTTTGGCTTGTTAAAATTACTTGTTATGTGGGTTAAAATCATTCGTTTAATTTTATTTTCATTAGCTTGTTCATTTGCGTACTCATCTTGTGCTTGTTAAAACTCCTCAATTGTTGTGTGGTCTATAGTGTGTCTATTATAGTTTTGTGTCAGAGTTGTGTTTATTATAGTATTGTGTCTGAGTTGTGTTTGTGTCAAGCATCATGTTTGAGTCACTTACACGCCACTGTGAATTCCTTACCCATCATGAAAGGGTACAAACCGATCAAGAAAATAGTTACACTCCAAATCCTAGGCAAAGCCCTGAAAGTCGCGATGTGATTAGAGTTAGGGGATACTCCCATCATTGTGAACTTGAATATGATCTTGATAGAAAATCTCTAAGGTCTATTCAAGTCAAAGTCCCGGATTTGAGGGTATGGCGAACCCTAAACCTTCGTGGGATAGTTATCTAGCATAAAGGAGTATTTTGACTCGTATGACATGTCAGTAGAGTGTAGGGTGAGACTCGCCAAAACGAGGTTGGTGCACCCCGAATACTCCTACGAGTCCCCAAACTGATCACGGTAAAGGAATTGTCCACGAAAGATATAATTTCAGGGTTTAACCATCGAAACCCATGATTACTCCTCCGAATCCCCAAATCGATAATGAGAAAGGAGCGATTATGGACATCCCCAAAACTAGTGGTCACATAAAATGCTATAAGTTCCAAGGACATGAGTACTTTGCTTACCAATGTCTCACAAAATTTTCCACTCCGAATTTATTGACTAAAAGAGAGTTCTAAGGAGCCGAAAAATATGAAAGTGGAAGAAATTGTGTACGACCCTAGTACCGTGATGAGTGAAGGGAGATAGAAGAAGTTGAAGAAAGTCTAGTTCGTGTTAAAGAAACTTCTATTTCCCTTGTGAGTAGTGATGTTGAGCCGCCCACACGTGAGTCAACCCAGTCACCCACGCGCGATTCGACCGAGCCACATAAGCACGATTTGTTAGTGTCCGTAGAGTCAGTTGTGCACGAGTCCTTGTTGTTGGTAGAGTCGAGTGCACTTGAGTCTTTGAAGTTTGTCAAACCGAGTACACGTGAGTCCATCGAACTAGGTACAAAAGAACCATTAGGGTTAATTGAATCGAGTACCCTAGAGTCTTTGGTTTTGGTAGAAGCGAGCACTCATGAGTTAATCGAGCTGAGTGTACATGAGCCATTAGTGTCTCTTGATTCGATCACACATGAATTGATAGTACCCACAGAGTTGGTTGTGCATCAATCGTTAATGTTAGTAAAGTCACGAGCACTTGAGTCGGTTACATGTGAGTCGTTATCATCGCATGCATATGAGAGTGTCAAGTCCCTAGGTACACATACACATCATAAACTCGAGTTGCATACGGACCTACTTTCCGAGTCATGTTGTGAGTTAAGCCTTGAGTCACATTTCGCATTACATGCCAAAATTACTCTTGAAATTAATTTGTGCAATGAAAATCTCAAATTATTGATGAATTTACCTGAGACTTTTATGGAATTCCAATTAAGTAATCATGTGATGGTTCAGATTGAATCTGAATGATTCCCATCGAGGATCATGAGGATGCTCCAAACTTGTCATGCCGAATCTTTTAGGATTTAGGAAAGGGGTGAACCTAAAGTATATGTGCTTGAGCTTACCTCAAGGTATGAAGGTTAGTTCGACACTCAATGTGGAAGACCTAATTTCTTGTCTAGGCTCAACCTTACTTCCTAGAACTCATTTTCAAACGTCATTTCCTTGTGCACCAATCCCGATCTCACAACCCTTATTTTTTCCTCCTCCAAGCAAGCTGAAAAGCGAGGTTATTGAGAAGATCTTGGATGATCTTGTGGCATTTACACGCGGCGGAGAGTTGCCGATTTATGAGTTGAAGAGGATTACTAAGAATACTCCCGAGATTGCACGGGCAAATAATGAGAGAGTTCGCCACTTGAGTTCCTATATTTCTGACATATATCACGATCACACTTCTTTGGTAATGAAGTCCTTTGGATCCGGGAGAGTTGCTGAGAAGGTTCAAAAATATTTGGTAGAGTGGGTTAGCGAGCGGGGTTATTTTGTTCGTCGGGGAGAGGTTTACTGTGTGCGCTCTGATACAATCAACCGAGATGATAATCATACGCTACCGGATGTCGAGATTGTTTGGGTTAGTTGCAAGGAGTTCCACCGATCGAGCCCCAATACACTTGATCAGTACGACATGCATGTTTCATTGGTAAGGAAACGTTTCAGATCAAAGAGAATTGATGGGGACGTCAACTTTACCAACCGATGTCGAGAGCTAGTTTCATCGGTTATGAAATATTTCGGGTCCGAGAGAATTGATGGGACATCAAGATCGAGAACATTGGATTTGGGCCGCAACAAATTTTCCAGCGTAAGAAGAAATGACGTAAGAAGCGAGAGAAAAGCGGCCTTAAAAAGACTTGAGGCGTGCTGTAGTCGATCGATCAATCAAAGATATTTGATCGATCGATTAAGGACAGGGGCTTTTGGCTTTTGGCTTCTGGCAAACTTATTCTTCTCAGTCGATCGATTGATTCCAAAATTTCGATTGATCGATTGTAGACAGAGACTTTGAGCGATTTTATTATTTATAAATCGATCAATTGACCGCGTAAGTCAAGTCCGTCAAAAGACGGAATTTTAGTTTTTTTTGGCAAAACGTGTCATTTTAGTGTTTATTGTTTTAAGGTTTTTCTTCTTTCGAAGCCTACCATATAAGGTCCTTATAAGCATTGTAATAGGGAGTTAATGAATATGAATGAAAAAAGCTATTTGCTTTAGAGCTTGAGATGAGCTTGCATGAAGAGTGATTCTTCTTCCGCGCGATGGGTTTGGTGTGAGGCCAAGGGTGTGATGCCCACAAGTTATTTTGATCTTCTCTTTTATATTTTGTTATTTACTTAATAGTTATTTATCTATCCCTGTGAAGACCCAAACCAGGCTAACCCGACCCATCTCTTGGCCCGACTTAGGCCCAGACCAGACCCAACCTAAAACCCTTATAACCCTTCTCTCCTATTGCTGCTTAACACCCAAACCTTCTCCCACCTACCCCCATCGGTCGACCCAGAAATGAAGGCAAGGAATTCGCTGAATCGGCATGGTCTGCTGTCCGGCACCGTCCGACGGGAAGCCCTGTGCACGGCAACACCATTCCCTTCACGTCACACCCCCTCCCCCTTCTGGCTATAAATAGGGTCGACCCCCTCTTCTCCAACCCACCATCCGATTACCTGGTAAGCTGCTGCTTCTTCTTATTCTTCTTCTTCTTCTTCTTTTCATCTCTCCCTCTGCTCTTCTCCATCCTCTGTTTTCTTTTTCCCTTTTATGGCCGGCTGCGATCCCGACCGTTCATTTCGACGCCCGCGTGATCAGCATTACTGGGCACGCTCTCGCGACCACTGTTCGCCATCGCAGTCGCGATTGGCGTTACTCTTACCAGTGGCGGTGCCGAACCGTCGGCGAAACCCACCTTCTCCACCCGTTTATTTTTCACCACCACCAACCTTCTTTCCCTGCCAAACTTCTTCTCCTTCCTCCCATTTTCCATCAGCCGACAACCACCCCGATCTCGCTCCTTGTCACAGATCGGTGACATTAAAATACCCTTTATTTTTGCAATTAATACATGAATTGAAAAAGCCACGCCTCATCCTTCTCTATTTTGACTCAGAACTGTAGCCTTAAAAACCTTCTTATTTTATTGTATTTTCTATTCTTGTATATACACTTATATACATATAAATCTGTATATATTTATTTATATATATATATATATATATATATGTATTACCTCCTCTATATTTTTACAGACCTACCCTTTTATTTATTTATTTATTTTTCTATAAATGATATAGGGGCGTATAGCCACATACCATTAAGAACTTTTGGAGCCTTAACCAATTATAAAATAGGTTAGAAAAATATGTATACGTTAGGTGTCGTATCAGCCATGGCATTATAAAATGCATTTTATTGACCCATCCCGTCGATACCTATCGCTAACCCTTCCGTGAACCGACTCAACCCCTAACTCATAATCCCCATGTAGTCATCCAACGTTTTCATCTAGTCATCGCGTAGTGCTAACACACCATCGTTATCGTGCAGGCAGCACGTCGAGCGACACGAACTTCAACCACCCCCACCTCAATCACCAAGGAGGCGCGCATCAAGGCAAGTGGCCTACCCTTATCACATGATTTTGATTAAGTAAATTAGTACTAAGTAGATAGTATATATATATACGCGATTACGCGCAACCCTATAATTATGAACTGAAACCCTTAGGTAGTGTGATACATCTGTGAAACATTATTTGGTGATGATATTATAAGTATGCTAGAATAACCATGTAAGGATTTGATCATTTATCTCTACATAATTGTGATTGTTAATTCAAGTTCTGACATAAAGTAAATCGTAGTTGATTCTTGATGGCATGTCATGTATTTGAACATATGGGTAAGCATGGTTATTGCATGAATTATCATGAACTGGTAGGAAGAGGAAATGATTAGGAAAATGGATGGACGATAGTATTCACATCTTTTCGAAAAGCATCATGAATACCATTTGGATTACGAAAGGCATCAATTATTGAACACATGATTTTCCATCGCATACGTTGTGCATTGATATAAATATATGATATTTCTTGTGTGGATCCCCCCATCGGGCAGGCATGGGTTTCGGACGAATGTCCGTGTTATTGCTTTCATTTATGAAGTACGTATTGCCTACCTACCTGCCATGGTAAGGCGTAAAAGTTAGACATGTAATGTGATGTGGTAAGGACCACCTGGACGGAGGTGAAGTCCAAAAGGGGTCACATGTGGCTGTACCATGGATCCGATACTATAGTAGTAGAACCTACACTTATAAATGTGTAGCCGTTGATGTTAAGTTATTTTCTTTGTTTTCCTTTTTAAAGAAAAACTTCATGTTTTTGACATACATACCTCATTCATACTTGATGATAGTGCACATGCAATGTATTGAGAACAATCGGTGAAACTGTTTACACATATACAACTCTTGCTGAAATCGATAGAATGATCAACTATGAATTGTCTTCATCTTGTTATTAAGACGTAGCCTACTAGATATTATCAGGGGGTCACTTGTTGAATTTATCTCACTCCCGTTGTTAACATTGCAGCGGCGAAGCAAGTTGGTAACCAGACTTCTCAAGAGGAGACGTTAGAGGACCTCCTGAATTAGAGCCAGGGAGTTAGTCAAGTCTTGCGTTGGTTGTAAGGGTTTTTGGAATTGTAACTCTATTCACGATAAACAATGAATTGTAACAATGATGTACCCTTTATATTTTTGTGATCTTGAATGGAAATCTTGGATGATGCTTTTTGGTTAACCTCTAGATCTGTTTTGATTATTGAATTTGCTCACGCTCCGAAGTTCGCGGTGTATAGAATTTTGGGGCGTGACAATCCCCTTCCTTTATTTGTTTGCATTCTCAAAACCCTAGATCTAGAATAACCATGATGCCCATCCTTGCTCTATTTCTCTGTTTTCCTACCAATCCCAAAAACCTATTTCAGCCAATTTCTATTTGATTATTCTGAAAACCCAAACCCTAGATTTCATTTGAGCCATTAAATCGATCTGATTCAACAAACCCTAGTGAGATTTAGTGATTCCACATTGGATTTATGAGTGAGCGCCCTAATATGGAAAAGCTAGAGTTCTATCTCTAAGATTGCACCTTCCGCAAATCTAAACGGATCTCGCACGTTGGATTGGACTCTAGCCAAAACAAGCATGATGACTTAAGCGAAAATCAACGAAACCCTAAGGTATTGCTTTAATTTGGATTTTATTGCTTAATTACTTAGTTTAATTTTGGCACATTTTCATTTCATTATCATTCACGCGTTTTAAGGTCGTCCCGCGTCATCTTGAATTTGATGAGGCAACACATGAATGGAAGATATTTGATGAGGCATGATGCCCATCCTTGCTCTATTTCTCTGTTTTCCTACCAATCCCATAAACCTATTTCAGCCAATTTCTATTTGATCATTCTGAAAACCCAAACCCTAAATTTCATTTGAGCCATTAAATCGATCTGATTCAACAAACCCTAGTGAGATTTAGTGATTCCACATTGGATTTATGAGTGAGCGCCCTAATATGGAAAAGCTAGAGTTCTATCTCTAGGATTGCACCTTCCGCAAATCTAAACGGATCTTGCGCGTCGGATTGGACTCTAGCCGAAACAAGCATGATGACTTAAGCGAAAATCCACGAAACCCTAAGGTATCGCTTTAATTTGGATTTTATTGCTTAACTAATTAGTTTAATTTCAGCACATTTTCATTTGATTATCATTCACGCGTTTTAAGGTCGTTGTCCTACGTCATCTTGAATTTGATGAGGCAACACATGAATGGAAGATATTTGATGAGGCATAGTGACACAGTTTGCCATATTTTACTTGACATTAAAGAGTATAAGCGAACAACATGTGTGCCTAAGAAAGATATTTAAATCCACTGAATGGGAAACAAGCCCATAATCGAGGAAGCCAAAGGGATTAATGGATAGAGACATCATTTTAGTAAATTTTTCTTTTAAAAATTAGATTAAGTATTGTGTGAAATCTAATGCTCCTTTAGTGAAAGTTCTTCAATTAGTGGATGGAAATGCTAAGCCCACCACAGGCTACATATATGAAGTCATTGACCGGCCAAAGAGAATATTATTAAATGTTTTGGAAATGTCAAGATGAGACATGAACGTAATTGTGAATTTATTGACCAGAGATGGAATTTACAACACCATAGACACCTTCATGCAGCAGCCTATTTTTTGAATCCATGTTATCGATATCATGAGAAATTTCAAGACACCTTAGAAACAAAGAAATTGTATGACATCTACAAAGAATGTGTTCAACAAGCAAAAGAAAAATGTTGGATATGTTTTCTTTAGTGCAGGGTATGTTTGGAATAGAGATGGCTATCGATGCACGCAAAAACAAACAGCAAGGTAATCTATTGTATTGTGTTTTATGAATTTATGAATCTCATTCTACGCATCTATTTATTTTATTATTATTTGTCATTATGCGATATATATATGTGCTAAGTGAAATTTGTTTGCTTAACCTCTATGGTGAGACAAGGTATGGTAATGGTACCCCAGAACTCGAAAAGCTTTGTCATCCGTATCTTAAGCTTGACATGCAATGCTACCGGTTGTGAATGCAACTTGAGCACTTTTGACCATGTAATATGGTTAATTTTTCTTGATTAGGGCTGTCAAACAAACAGCTAGGTAAACTATTGAATTGTGGTTTATGAATTTATGCATCTCGTCCTATGCATCTATTTATTTTATTATTATTTGTCACTATGCGATATATATGTGCTAAGTGAAATTCTTTTGCTTAAACTCTATGATGAGATAGGTATGGTAATGGTACCCCAGAACTCCAAAGGCTTTGTCATCCTTTATCTTAAGCTTGACACGCAATTTTACTGGTTGCGAATGCAACTTGAGCACTTTTGACCATGTAATATGGTCAACTTTTCTATATTGCTTACTATTCATTACCTTGATTAGGGCTATCAACAGGCTGGGTTAGGGCCAGCCCTCCTAAAATCTAGCCCAACCCTAGGGGCCAAGGTTAGGCCCTAGCCCAGCCCTAACTTAGGCGGGATTTGATATGCCCAGCTCTAGCCCAAACCTAGGGGGTTGGGTGGGCTCGTGTCTGGGCTTTGGGTTTTATTGGTTTTTTTTTTCTCTCTAAAGTTCTTGTAAAAAACAAATAAATAAATAAAAATGTTAAAGATAGATAAAATATTTAGAATGAGGGAAAAGAAAATCGTAAGACCTCTCTTTATAGATATTCAAATTAGTAAAATATCTTTATAACTAACCAATTGATAAATCTAACGGTAACATTGAGGGTTATTTTGTAATTTGGCTGTAAATACTATAACATGTCTCTTTTATATCCATATTAATATATTTAGTCCTTACTACTATTAAAAGCACGAATGACATCTCCTATTTCTGTCAATTTTGGTGTTTCCACACTTTAGGAACAAAATAACCTTCTTAACCAGCCCAATCTGCCCCTATATACTCCTAAGCCGTACAACCTGTACGCTGCCTTTATAAAATTAAAACGGATACCATTATTTACCATCCATAAAACTGTGACCTCATCCCACCTCCTTCAGCCGGAATGCATTGATCGCTTTGAATCATACGATGGAAAATTCTTTTTCGTCCCAATCTTGAGATCCTGGTCGTATCATCAGACGGTAAAAATTTTATTTCACTTGGTACACAATCCAAAAAGTGACTCTAAAATCACATGGCCCGCATCACTATCAAACATATTTTAGTATCATTGTTTAGACATGCGCCATGTAAAGTAAAAACTCGACAGTCTAATGATACTCTCATGATCCCAAGATCATTTGTGTAAAAGATGAGGGTTAAACAATGATCTCCATCTTCTGATTCAAAGCGGTCATTTCATACCTACTAGAGGATATTTGTGAGGCCACAATTTTAAGGGGTGTAAGTAAGAGTACCCAAATAGAATCCCTTTTCCAACGAGAACAAGTAAATAATGGTACCCAAATAAGTTCTCTTTCCTTCCTTATTTTTAGCACCTTCAAATAAACCCACAAAGTTAAGGGAATTAACAATTTTGCCATAAACTATTTGACTGCTTTGAATTAGAAGATGCAGATTGTTTTTCACCCAATGAATATTGAGACAATGAGCTTACATTAGACGGTCAAGTTTTTATTCCATGTGGCATAGATTCCATAAAAATGGCCCCAAAATTAAATTTGACCATGATGTATGCCTTGTAATTTTAGGGCTATATTTTGGGACTTGTGGTGAATGAAATAAAAAATTGATCTTCTAATGGTAAGCCCATGATATCAAGATTCCTTATGTGGATGAATGGGCCGAAAAACGATCTCAATCAACTAATACAAAGAAGTCGATGGTTTTTGGCATAGGTGCCCTCCAAGATTCCGCGGGTGTTATAAAGCTACCTAAATAATAATTTACTTGAAAGTTGAAACCCTTTGAACCACGATTAATGGACCCCTGATAAAAAAATTTATCCTACCTAATCAGTTTTTGGCTTTTGCCACCCAAAACCAAAATCAGACAGGTTCGATCTGAATCGATTTTCAGGTCGATTGGGGCTAGTTCAATTCGTTAGGTTTTTGGGTCGGGTTTGGATTTCGGTTCAAAACTTGCACCCCTACGTATGAATAGTCGTAGGACTTAGGCAAGCACTTAACTTTATTTGAGTTAGACAAACATATGATACTTCCACTTAGGGCTCTCAACAGATCCGGTAGACTTGATAGTCGACCTGCTCGGGATTGTTTTTTTATTGGGCTAGGCACTAAACTTGACCTATTGGGCTAAGTCAGGCATGAAGTGTCGGACACAATCTTTAGGTATCGGGTTAGGGAATTTGGTTGACTGAGCTCGAGTTATATGATATTATATAATAATTGTAATAAAAATAATAACAACAACAACAACAATAATAATAATAAATAGAGTGTTTTTAGCCTGGTCAGGTCAGGCGTTAGGTCAAGTGTCAGGTCGGGTTGAGCATATACGCTTGACCCTTCGGGAATTAGGTTGAGTCGGGGTGCACCATCTGGCCAGGTCAGGTCAGCATATGCCATTTACTAATCAGGCAGTCAAGACTTTAAGACGACCTATTGACAACCCTACTTTTAGGTTCTTAACTATATGTTCATTTTTATTTTTTAATGTTATTTTGACATAAATATGATTTATATGATGATCATGTGAATCATGTGGCTTTAAAATGATGACATGAGTATAAGGTTAGAGATTTTATATATAGGGTACCATTTTGACACCATGTATTATTACGTGGTGCATGTGATTATTATACAACTCCTGCTACATTTTTCAGTCGAAAATTTTATTTTGGCAGCATGTGCAATGAACATGCAATTTTATGAGATTTACAGTTCATGATTCTAAATTTTTAACCATCTAATCAATAAACTGATTGAATGCCAAATGGCAAGAGGTGGTCTGCCAATTGCATGAACCAAATTTTGGGTACATGTTCCAAAAATTAGTAAGATACATGGCTCTTTGGCCTTTATTGTTTGTAAAAATTATAGCTGATATAAAGTTAGTCCATCTAAATAGTCCAAACCCCAAAATAAAATTGTAGTTGACAAACTATATTAATATATATAGTATAGGAATCACATTACTATTTATTTTTTTAATAATAATTAATAAAAAATGAGGGTTTAAAATTTCAAAGCCTAATGGTTTAGTTACATTAATCTTTTACTGATTGACTTTCAATAAACGATATGATTAATACGACTACTTAATTTTAATCCATAATTAAAATCACCTTTGATCAAATTAATTTATTTTACAGTGTGCACATGCAACGCCCATGCATTTTTACTAGTAAATACCTAAAAGAGATGAATGGGTCAGGCCGAGCTTACGGGCTTTAACTTATTAAGCCATTACCCGGCCCAACACACAATGGGCTTTTGGTTTTAAGGCCCTAGCCCAGCCCGACTACCCCATTTTTTATTGCTAGCCCTCATATTTTGGGTCAAGCCAAGCAGGTTAATGGGAAAGCCCAGTCCTATTGATAACCTTAACTTTGCTTGTATTAAAATTGCTCTATCTCTGTTCTAATTTTAAGTGTGTAATTTCACCAACTTGAACTATTGTATTTTATGTTCAAAATATAGCTGCACTCAAACAGATGCAACAATTTAGAATAAAAAGGCTTAATGTACTAGTTTTGGCAAATACAACCTATAGCTTGAGATTTGACATGCAAAAGGCACGAAAGGGAGGGCTACAATCCTATTTTTCTACCAAACATGGAGTTTGATGATGAATAGAATATGGATAAGGAAGATACAAGTCTACCAACTGATATCAGCATCAGTTGGATGGACAGTGATGAGTATTTTCTTACTCAAGATCCCAAACATATGCAAGGAATTCAAAGCCAACAACAGAGGAAGAAACGTGGCTACTTAAACATAAATTTTAACTCGTAAAAATATTTAAATTAAATATATAACGTGATGATGGTCTACGGATTTGTTAATGTGATGTAATCATGTTCATTTATATGCTCCACCAGAGACAGGAGAAGGCAAAGCCAAAGCCATCAAAGGGGAGGAAGATGAATATATGTCCACAAATGAAGAAGTGAAGGAAATCGAATGAGCAGCAACATAGATGATGGGGAAGATGGCGACCAAGAGGGAAAAGGTGAGGACAATGAAGAAGAATGAAGACTCTGTTGCATTTTCTGTTTATATGGTAACATTATGGCAATTGACATTAAAATACTTTACCTTTTGTTTTGTTATACAATCATACAAATACGCACATGAGCATACAGTTATAGACTTATAGATACATATAAAACAATCACTCTAAACTCTACCATTCATGCAAAAATTTTTTTTTGAAGTGGATGATTTTTTTCTTTTTCTATTTTTCCTTTCTTTTGTGAAGTTGATGTGAATATATAGACAAATACTCAAATGTGAACAAGGAAATGTTTTCATATAGAAATAAAGATATGTCAGTATCACATTTTATGATCAGATGAATATACTTTTTGGCTTTTTGAAATTTATACGTGTTGGAAATGGTTGAAATTTTATATATATTGGATTCTTCTTATTTTTCTATTTTTTGAATATTTTTATATTTTATAGTATTTTTCGGAAAACCCAATTGAATCTAACGGCTTATGATACAATTCAAACTTTGAACCAACACAATTCACGATCGATACACGATTTGACAACCTTGCTGGTTAGGTCATTAACCAATGGAACACTCAGGTTTAAATCTAGGAGCGGCGGCCTGGGGAAAGGGCAACCTCTGGACCAACAAAACTGGTAGAGTGAGAGCCACCACAGAGTGAGTCACCACAAACTTCGGCTACGGAGCATGGTGAGTGTTAAGACCAATATATAAAATCTTAGCTCCGGTAGAGGTACCAGTCACAGTTGGTACCAGTGTATCTTGGAAATACTGCCTGGTATTTTCTAGAATATACTGGTAATTTCGATCTTTTTTAAAAAATTGAAAAAAAAAAAAACTTAAGGAGTTTTTTTATCAATAATAAAGCATTATATTAAAAAGCATAAAAAAAGGAAAGAAAGGCTACATACCTGGGCCATAGCAAGCTGTTAGACTGAAGGCAGAAAAAATACTTAGATGTTGTTAATACTTGCCAGCAATTTCAATCTCTCTAAGGGTATAAAAATTAAAAACCTATTTCCAAGAGTTTTAAAATTAATACCCCTTGTCGGATTTCATTCTAATCCATAGCTGAATGTTTCAAAATACATACCATGGATCTTATTAATTAAAACCCTTTAAGGATAATTAAGGACTTAAGAATTTAACTTTCAAACACGTGTAAGAGTTTGAAAATTAAAACCCATGTATAAGGGTTTTTAAATCTTTACTCATTTCAAATTTAAATCCTTTATCCACCTAAATCTTTTTCAGGTGAGAATTGAGAGATTTAGAACCATAATTTATAGCTGATACACAATTCACAACTTTCTCAAATTAGGATTCTTCAACTACGAATATATAGGCAAAATATTTGGTATCTCACAACTTATTTATATTTGCGAGAGTTGAGATTTATACAATATACATGCTAAATTCATCGTGCTAGGATTTTTTTTTAAAATATCTTGTAAATACTGGAAATTCCAGTGTATAACGGCCAGTAAATCCGCATTTTCCTGCATTTTGAACCATCGTTACGACCTGAAAGTAATAAAGGCCCAACTTTTAGCCCCATTAAACCATAGGTGCTTTTGAAGTATTGGTTAGGTTCTTAACATCCCTGATAGAAAAAATATCGATGTCCAGATTCTACACTACATGGTTCATTTAGCGACAAAGAGGACATGTTGATTCTAATTAAAGGAACTAACAATGGATCTGTAAATATGAACAGAAACAGTTTACTAAGATTTAGGTCTACAACATTAATTAAAAAATTAAAATAAAATAATAAAAAAATCTGAAATTACCTCAGATTCATGAGCGAGAGGGGTCGATCGGGGAGCCATGGATCGAGCGAGGAATGAATAAGTTTGCATGAAGGCGATTTAAGAGAAGTATAAGAAACAGAAATGGGTATCGAGGATTGAAGAACATAATCTCGTACGGCGATAACGACGGGTTTACTAGAAACCCTAGTTGAATCCATGTTTGATCTTTGGTTTAACCGCCACCAACGGAATGTGTAGTTGTGACCATTGAAAGAAACTGGCAGTTTATATAGTTTGTTTTATTTGAAATGACGAAAAAACCCACACTCGATTTTTTGGACGTAACATAACTGATAACGGAAACGCGGGTAATAAGCTTGTATTGGGTACCCGACCCGAGTGTTGTGGTGGTAATCGGGTCAATCTCCTCCTCTTCACTTGGTCTAAGACTCAGGAGGTGGCACGGTTATTTATGACAACAGTAATTAGTGAAAGCTCACTTTTACTTAATTCGCTTGCTCAGCCAGCGAATCACAAATCACGAATCGATAATCGAATTAGTCATAACAAGCAAATTATCGAAGTTAATTATCGAATTAATCCTTGTGAATTGGATTTATTTAAAGTTTTAAAAGCATAAAGGGATGATTTGAACTTAAGGTTTTAAGCAATTAATTAATAATTTTAAAACTCATGCGAATTAAATTTATTTAAAAATGGTCGGGACGAGAAGAATCAATCCCCCTCACCTATCGATGAAAAGTTTGAAATTCCTAAAAAGTCAAGTGAAGCGATGACGGAATCAAGTCTTTTTAACACTTTTTTAAAGCTAACGGAAACCACCGGGACTAAAATTTCGGAAGAAGAATCATCAAAGGGGCAAAAGCATATTTCTCTTAATTTTTTGATGCATAAATATAAGTGCGACTTATATTTAGTGGAGGAAGATTGACCCATAGATATAATACCAAATGGTAATAAGGTGTGATAGGGGGATTCTAGGCATAGCTTAATGATGTTTTCGCCTACTTTAATAAGTCAAGGGAGAGACTCTGATCCCAATTTCAAATGAATCTGAGACCATCCAATTTATGATCCTGATTTGTTCAGATGGTTCTACCATCTTTTAGACAACTCTTGGCACACATGCTTGTGAATCTAGGGGGCCCAAGTCTTTTTAGTTTGTTGTTGTGTCGCACTTAATCACATGATCGGTTGCCACATAAAAGAGTGGCTCCATGATCATAGTTATTGAAACAAACAAACAAAAAATCTATAACCATGGTGTCCATTGAGTGAATTGTATGAGAAATGAATGATAAAATCACACTTAATTTCATCATTCATTTTTCACATGATTGATATCATTGACTGTCCAATTTTATATATTTTATTGTATTATAGTTACTTTTTTCACAGTAGTTATAATTGTCGAGCCGCTCTCTTATGATTGAGTGTCATATGACAACAAACAAATGTGAGGCCACATAAATTACCTAGTCCTTGCCAAGCGACCTTTATCCTTTTGTGAAATGGTTTCCCACTTTATTAATTCTCTTAATTATAAGATATATAATGATGTGAAATGGTTTCCTTTTGTCATAAGATCATTTTGAACACCATTTTGTTGTTTAAATGACGTTTAGGAACCATTATCCCATTAAAAAGAAGGCATGTGCCATTATATAACAATTTAAAACTCATGTACTTATAAGCTTAAGGTGGACTTGATCGGATAAAATCATATTTTTTTGGATGGGTAATGATCAGGTCCAACTGGTTGAACCAGATTTTATGTTCAACTAGATTTGCAAACATTGGTTAGAAGAGAATTTCGACTACATGTGCTCCTATAAATATCCGTGAAAGCCAAGATTCTTCCCTATCCCATGCCTGCAAAACTCGTTGAACACCAAATCCCCTTCAACCAGTTGTACCTGACCATTGTCCTTTTTGGTCCCTCTCTACATAAATGTCTATAATCATCCAAAGAAAGAAAAGATGCCAGCTAACAAATAATATTCCAAGGTAACATTTTAGAGTCATCTTCGTCACACCTCAAATGGTTACTTAGTTCACTCACCCCGCGAATCACAAATTGAATAAGCGAATCGAATTCAGCATAATAAGCAAAATGTTGAATTAATCCCAACAAATTACATTCATTTAAAGTTTTCAGAGCATACAGAGATGATATGAACTTAAGATTTTATGTAATTAATAAATAATTTTAAAACTTATCCTACTCCAGCGATTTGGATTCATTTCCTTGGCACCATAAGCTTGTCACGGAGAGCCTTTTACTCATCATGGACTCCAAAAATTTGTGAAAATCAGGCTTTGAGACCGTTGTCACTAATCCTTTATTATATCTTCGCCATCTAAAATAAGAATCGCCATTTCTTTGGCCACGCTTGGGAACACTGTAACTGGAACAATTCTTACTAATTATTATTTATAGCACCTTGTTTGGACAACCGCCCCGGATGCCTGCTTCTAGATTCCCCTAATGCCGTTCATTAAAAATGGCTGGAATTTGGAAGCAGCTCCAACCCTCTTCCAGATTATGCGGTGGCGAGAATCAGGTTGGAATCTGTTTTAAGTGGAAACGGATTCCATGGAACATTCTGGCCTTCAGTTTCAACATTTTCGAGTCCGTTTTTAATAGCTACTGCTCTACTAACGCTAATCCACTCCTTTAACATTCAGGCTTCAGATTAGAATATGCAACACAAAACAGATGCTATTTATTCAACTCTTTCATTTCCACAAAAAGGAAGAAGAAAACCTAAGATAGGGAAATGATCACCAAGTTTAGCACTCTAAGATGACTTCAGCCTCAAGCACAATGGAAAGTTGACAATATTACAACCTCACCCATCAAAGAATAAAGAAAAAAAACAAAAGTTAGCAATCAAATCTGCGCCAAAACATATCCAAGCACCTGTCGCGCACAGCAAGTTATCAGGGTCTCACTTTACAGCAATCACACAAGGGTGGGGTGCCACTCTATAACAGATAGCTACTTTTGACCAACTCTCAAACAAAATCACCGCAAACCATTTATATTTCAACCCAATATCAACACCTATTTACAAATGCAGCAGTTAGAGGAGTTCCATTTGAATTCCCAATACAAACATAACTATAAACATTTATGCTCATGCTCTAAGAAAAGTAAAACCATAAGTTGTTAACTCACACTCAGATAGCTCCCGAGTTGGCGTTCCAAGGCTGATATATCGGAGACCGGAGTCCTGAACCTCCTCTTATCCCTCTTGATGTGAATCAACTTGTCATAAATGCACCACGGAAAACTAATGAAATGTGCCCCATCGGTTCCATCTTTGTAGGATCCCCAGTAGTCCGGATGATATGTCACATGATACCATGCAGATGCTTTTGCGTATACGTCATCTGCAAACAAATCGGATTCACCATTCTTCTCGTTGAACCAGCCCCTTGCTTCGCTCTTCAAAGATTTTATGGCCAAACTAACAGCCTCTGCATCCCTATTCTTTGTGAAGGATTTTGACATCTTCATTATACTTCCACTCATGATCTCCGCCTCAGTCTTGATCCCATAATGCTCCATCAGGTTCCCTAACTTGAAATCATACTGACTCTTGTACCAATAAGCATCGCTGACATAGTGATCAAAGCCATCGATTTCCATGTCGGCATCATAATATCGTACTGCCATATCCTTAGTGAAGGACTTGACAGAGCTGGCATGAGATGAGATGTCCTTGATCTCTCTGAAGAGCTTACCGATGACACCTTTTGATTCGTAGGTGGGCTTATCAAGCTTTTCCATGAAGTCTGGATAATCTTTGACATAGAGCTCTTGGGGAATTACAGCCGGCACACCTGTCTTGTTGAAGTCTACAGCAATAGAGAATAGTTGTGCAAGCTTCAGGCAGGGAGCACTTTCAGCCTTGTTCCACTCCTTATCAGCAAAAACAGTGTGGGCATTTGCGATGATTCCTAAACTGTCGTTGACCATATAGTTTGTGAAGTACTCCTCGACATCCTAGGTCACAAAAAACAAATATCTTATTCTTACTCTTTAGCAAGGTATCTAACTCGATTTCGGTATCAGATATCAGTCCAATCTTTGGACCGATACGGTATCGTCCACAGACACTTTTTTTTCTTTTTTGGAAAAAACAAAAGACCATATCAGTCGATACAAGTACAGTATTGGTCAATATCGATATAATATCAGCTGATACCACTACTAATACCAGTCTGATACAAGTAACGGGCTGGTATAGGTATTGGTTTCCAGGAAAACTGTCACGTATCGGTGTCGGCTGATACTTGATACCACGCTCTTTAGCCTCCTCTTCCAGAAGCACCTTCAGTCCTTGCACCATTGGAAAGGGTTTTCTAACCAACAATTTACATTTTTCTAACACCCATATATACAGTTGGAAAGGCAACCCTTTTTTATATACAGATATTAGTGTTTAGGAAATACTTCCATATAGACATGTGTAAAAGTCAGTGTTACATAGACACATGGCACATGTGTCAAGATGTCATAGGTGTTTGCCACTACAATTTCTGAGAATTTCAATACAACCGTATAGCAGCATGGCCATACAAAAATGCTATAGTTATGTCGGAAAGCTAGACAACCAACACAGATACGACTCTAGTTGTCACATAGCAATTGAAGAGAGTTCAGGTGGTAGATATGTACAGTTATGTCGGAAATGATCTAGTTTGGAACATTTGTACCCCAAGAAATTAGATGATGAAGTCATTTTAATGGGGGAAATTCTTGACTTAATGGACACGATCACAAGAAATCAGCAGGGGAAAGATATTCGGGTATGGATTTTAGAATCAGGAAACCACTGATCAGGCATGTGTGGACTCGACTATGGAGCTTCCATTCAACAAGTGTCCCAAAACAATATTTCGAAAATGGAGTTTCCTCTTCTGACATAGTGTCAAGATCTTCCACGGAAAAAGGCCTCTTTTCACGTATTGCTCGAACTGTTTTAAATTCTTTGGTACAATTGTAATAAATGAATACTGAGTGAAAGACCAAGAACTACAAATAACAAAAAAATGATTAGCATATTTTCTAGGAAATGTCTCAAAAGCTTAGGATTAATACCTCAATTGATACGTCGTGATCCAGGATCTCACTTGGAGCTGGAATATACTCCATAGGTGGGATTTGACGAGGTGGAATAAGTGTATGGTCCCAACTCACGAAGTAGATGTCCCCATCCAAATCGCTCCCTGAACACTCGTTTGGATGGGGTCTAAAACCACAATACAAACTCATTAAAATTTTGGGATGAAATAAATAAACAAAACGAAATAGAGAATGTGCTTCCATATGCCAGTGCAGAAAAGGAGAAATAAAAAAAATATCAAATCAAAACAATAAGGTTTGAAGAAGAAAGAAACTGCCAAATATAATGATAAGAGATTGGCTCTGGTCACCTAAATCTTCGCTGATCACAAACCCTACATCAATGAATGGCACCAGCACACTTTTAGGCCATGTGGTGCCATGTAGGTCACATTCTTGGCTAATCCACTTAGTCCAAATGGTTAGACATCATGAACTTCAGTAGCCCCAAAAATGTGCAGCAGATCAGTACCATCCAATCCAAGCAACTCAAGATGGACCTACGTTAGATGTGAACAACAGTATATATTAACTTAAAGAGCCAGGATTGAATGGCTAGTATCTCTAGATGGGCACCAATTTTAGGCTAAAAGTAGTTCTCCTTGATGATTTGCAACTTGGATGACTTGGACTGGTCAAGGATGTGTACCATGCAGCAAAAAAAAGTGCACCTGTGAACATTCCATCTATTAAGGTAGGTGATGCCCCATTAATCCTTATGATAATGAATATCGACTATAGAATGTGAACAGTGCATCCAAGGAAAGAATTAGCCACTCTAGTCTTACAGCAGTGTTACCTTGGCACTTTTACTTTTGTGATTTTTGCCGTGCCAACAATTGGTGGCACTTGGCACAGGTGTTGACACTTGGACACTCCTCAAACAGTACAAATCTTCTAGACATATATGAAAAATCACATATTACAATTAACATGTTCATCGTTTTGACAACTATAAAATGAATTTTGTTTAAAAAAAAATGTGTAAAGTAAGGTTTGGGTCGTTGAAAATAATTTTATACTGTAATATACTTTTATTTAGGTTCACAACATATACTATGAATCTTTTCATTACATATCAAAATTGATTCTCTAAGATTTCCCTTAAATTTTTCTTTATATATGTTCTATTTATTTATTACATTTTTCTTTAGGCCGTGCCACCATATTGGAATTTTTAGAAATTGGCATGTCAAACATCTATTGACTCCTTGACACTTGGCACCCGTGCCGCGTGTCCAGGTAGCACTGCTTACGACTGTGGAAGTTATAGAGCAATATTCAGCCTTCACACCAGCAAATGAATTTTATTTTATTTTTATTGTTTTTCGCACAAGAGGTATTAAGATCTCCATACTTGCAGAAGCCAAGGATGGAGCACTGATTGTGGGCATTCCAATCGATACCGATTGTATGCTTGTAAAAAACCATAGTCATTGGGAAACTGGTTTTTCTAACAAATGCCATGTCACTCTTCTTACTACACATATTTTGGTTTACTAAATAATATTATAAAACCTATATTCAGCCTTCACACTAGAGTGAAATTGTAGATTGTTCTTTGTGCTGTAGAGGTTATCAAAGTAGGATCCATAAATACATAAAATCCACTAACGGAGAATTGACTTCTTGAACATCCAGTACATCCTATCGGCGTCACTGTATGCTCATAAGATGATATCATAGTTAGTGGAAACTGATATCTCCTACCAGATGCTTACACTAGACGCTTCTCACTCCAAGCATATGGGTAACTGCTAGTGTATATTTATCAATCATGTAATCAAGGTATCAAACTCGGTTTCGGTGTCAGGTATCGGCTCGATCTTGGGACTGATATGGTATCGCTGATACCGATACCTTCCCTTTGAAAAAATAAAATAAATATAAAAAAACGACCATATCATTTGATACCGATACAATATTGAAAGATACCGAGACAGTAATGGCCAATACTGATACTGTGTCGCTGCTACCAATATCAATATGAATGAGTACCAGTCTGATAGGTTTCTGGAAAAACCGATATGGATCGCCAATACGTCTCGGTCTCCATTGATTCTTGATACCATGTCTGGAATATATGTCATAAAAGAGGATGTAAGTTACAGCCATTTCTTGCATTCTCTCCTGCCAAAAACTATGAATGGAACAGCTTATAACTGGGATAAAGGAGAAGGCTGAGCGATGAAGTCTCTTCGAGATACTGTAAGGTACATTTGCAGCCATAAGATGAGTAACGGCGGTTGGTGCATGAACTGAAACACCAGATTAACAGTGAGTGAATCTGGGATATTTTCGTGAATGAATTTTGAGTTGTTTTATTAATTGTTGGTCTTTTATTCTCTCTGTTTATGTTGAAGATTTTTGTGTCTTTTGCTCACTTGTTCTATCGTTGTGTGCATTGGTGATTCTATACATATATCAAACTTAATCAAGATTATAAATATTTATCCCCCCATTAAATCAAGTTAGCCAATGGTTTGCATTCGTGAGCCCACACTAAAGTTTCAATCAATTCCTGCTAATATCCATGCCAGGAAATTGAGAACATAAGCCAGTAGCTCAAAAGGGGCCATTGCTTGCTGCGATGGCAAAAGGATTGGGCTGTCAAGCGAGAGAACAAGGGTTCAGGTCCAGAGAGCAGCCACTACGTGCGTAAAAACCAAAGGTTAGGTCTGTATCCCGTCCACTCCTCGCAGCACAGAGGCACCCTGTAATTACAGGACCAGCACTGGATAATGGTCTCTTTTTTAATCCAGTAGTCCAAACAAAAATGCCCAAATAGGAACATCTCCATTGCCCCTCTTCCTTGTTTGAGAAAAAAAGGGAGGCCCAAGAGGCAACATATTCAAGCAAATTGGGTCTTTCAAAATTTCATACGAGTATATTACGATGGTCAATTGTACATTACAATGCTTGGATGCAGTTTACTAAGCTTACGTTAAGCTAAGATTTGGCATAACCACAAAAACATCCAACAGACAGATATAGATATAGTTCAAGCAAAGAAACATGCTAGACTGAATGATATGTGGATGAGCAAGGCCAACATAAACATAACTACAGTATTAATGATCCGAAAGCTAATCTACAAAGTTGAGTTTTGAGGACATCTCACCTCTTTCCTTTCTGCGGGAAAACAACACAGTCAACCATATGGTGCAAAGCTGGGACATCAACAGCGAACAAGACACGCAGGTCACCAGGGTGGAGGCAGGGGTTTTTAGCAACAATAACTCTCCCTTCAACTACAAGATTACGTTGTTCTGATTCAATTACACCTGATGTAAAGGAGCCACTATCAAAATACTTTCTTTGCCCAGCACCAGATACTTGAACAAATACCTGCCCGTATTCCAAGGTTCTAGTTTCATCTAGGCATCCCATCATTGATCTCCCCTTTGGAACAAATATTCTAGTTTTAGTCCTCAATTCTAACAGCTTTGATGCTCGAAATGTTTGCAGCATCATCGAAAGGAAAGGCTCAGCATCAGGTTTATAACCACACATTAGCATCTCTTTAAGAATCTTGGTGTTTTCTCCTGGAGACATCATCTCGAGTGCTTCCTGTGCCCTTATCGGATCTGTTAGAATTGTGTTCAGTTGAGTTACAGCTTCACTTTGCTTCATTTCAAATACTTCATCCTTAACTCCAAGGGTTGATAAAAGAGTTATCAATTGGCGATTGAGGAAGCAAGGCTGATATTTGCTCCATGCCAAAACATCCAGTTTTGTGTTTTCTGACTGATACTTACACATGCTTTTTCTTAAAGATAACTTGAATGCTGAACTTGGGTCCATGGCCACAACACCCTTGTAACCACCATATCTAATTTGGTATGCAGAGGGTGTTGAAAAGTTAAAGTCGCACTTTCGTGCTACTCTTCTTGCAAAGTCGGCAGAAATTTTCCCAATTCCATCAGAGAAAACATATTTGATTTCATTCCTTGTAATCTCTACATCAGGAATAACTTCAATTTCATGCTTATAAACGCTCAAAGCTTCTCTAGATGAACCAAAAGATTGACCCAACCTCGCAGCATATTTAGCCACGTTTTTAATATCACGAAAGTCACCCATCCACTTTCTGATAGCCTCTGCATTAAGTCGACCGCTTGGAGCAAAAAACCATGCACAATTATCTCGTAATTGACTTGAAGAGAATGCTAGAAAATCAAACCTCTTACCACCAAAGACTATGCCATTTCTCAGAATAGAAAGTATCCTTCTATAAATAGTCGTGTATTTTTCATCAGCTGATACTGAACGCGGTACTAAATCCGTTGATCGAATTTTCTCGCTGTCCTCATCAACAAAGGAAACACGGATAAAATTATTGATATCGTCAGGATAATTGCGTAGGACACGATTGGACATATTGACCTCTGGTCCATTAAAATATACTTTAGAAGGCGTTACTTGAACCCTGTGAACATAAACCAAGCCAGGCTCCAGCAAAATGGAAGGAGAATTAAGATAACGTTTTGAAGTTTGATATTCACTGTACTGCTGAAGAAGCAACTTTGTCGGTTCAAAGCAAGAGTCTTTTAAATGAGAAAAATTTTCCAGGGCATGATTTATATAAGTAATCGGTATAACGCTCGGATTAACCAACCTGAAGAAGTCATCATCAAGTGTCGGCCCCACGAGGAACCCAGTCTGAACCAAATAATTTATCTTAAATAAAATTTTGTATGGAAGCACAATATAGCGGGGCTCAACAATGGGAACCAGGTCCAAACTGTGGGAATAAGAAGAGCCTCTCTCCAATATGAATCGACCCTCTTCTTCCTTATAATAGACAAAATTTTCACGGATATCTGTAAGTTTGCAGCCGTATGGAACCTCCAAACACAATGCAGAAGATTGCCCTATACAAGATGATGGAGTGAAATCAGTTGTCCTAATCCACTGATCATCGGGAGTATCCCTAAAGTAATTCAAAGGATCTTCACGTGGAAGCTTCTTATAAATCCGAGGAGCAGCTTGTAGCTAACAGAAACATAAATGTCAAAAAATGTGTATTATGTTTCTGCGTCAAGCAAGAAAACAACCAAAAGAAGGCCCATCTTTCATGAAATAATTTTAAGAAGTTAATTGCATGCTGTGCTGTCAGAGCTTTAAGTATCAGGGAGAAAAATAAATAATAGGCCTCCAGTTACACGTTAGAATGAATTTTGTAGTCTTGCCTATTAAGTATTAATTCATGCAATTCAAAAGTAACAAATGGCTGAAAACAGGAAAACTTGAACCGGCTAGGTTTGCAGCCAATATTTTGATCAGAACATAAGTTTTACATTTCATAAATCTACTAATTGATAGGCAATTCACATGGCAAGAGGAAGATAAGATACTTAACCAAGAATTGCCTTAGATTACAGTTCTCAGGTGTGCATGACAGTTATCTTGGCAATTCACATGGCAAGAGGAAGATAAGATACTTAACCAGTAATTGCCTTAGATTACTGTTCTCAGGTGTGCAAGACACTTATCCTGACTCTTTTTTAAAATAAAAATTAAAAAACATATCTCACTTAATCAATGTTTACGAATTTGGACTGTCAGATTTCCTAGTCTACTTAGCCAAGGTTTAAGTTTGGTATAAACTCGGTCAAGTCGACCCTCAATATAGGACTCAGCACTTGGTCCTAACAAAAATTAGTACACTGAGCATGGATCAAAATTTCGGCTGAAACGCATCGGTTTCAGTCATGCCCAAAACGAAATCCTCAAAAAATCGGCGAAAATATCGAGGTAGCAAATTATCGGCCAATATTTTGTTACCTCGATATTTTGGGTTAAAAAAAAAAGGGCTCCGAAATTTCGGTCAAATTTTCGGTTTCAGTCGTGCCTGAAACCGAAAATGAAACTGATATTTTGATCCTTGACACTGAGTACTAGTCCAGGTACTGAAGTGAATCTACTGTGCTTTATCTAGAGGATCAACCCAATATAAAGGCTTAAGAGTCCATGTGAACTCCTCACATATCATCAGTGGGGTATACACCAATATGTGTAATTGATGTTCTGGCTTTCTACTTCTAATAAATTTTATTTTAGAAGTTAAACAATACTTTTGTCTTATAATGCTCATGCTTTCTAAGATACATAGGATCTTTTATATAGAGTAATAGCAAAGTATGGAAATGACTTACAACCAATGTTGGACAAAGATCAGCTTACGACACACAGATCACATTGGATGAAAAACATAAAATGCATACATAAGATTGATGATATGTTTTGTTTGTATTCCAAATAGTACCAACCACCATGTGCATGTTTTTAAAGAAATATTTCCTCTAAAAACAGTGAATAAGAAAAAGAGAAAAAAGAACTAAGCCATTTATAAAGGACTAAAGAAGAAAACCTGAATCAGGAGAAATTTTGTATGTTGGTCCCTGGGACGACGTAGCTGGATTTGCCAAATGTTCTCATATGAAAGTTCAATCTTGTATGAAACACCACAATGGGATAGAAAGAAGTATAATTTTTTCAGACCAAATCCAAAGTTGGCATCGACACTCGACCCAGTCCAGAGAATGGAGAACCTGTCTCTCGAGACCTGACAACCAAAATACAGAATTGTCTCCTCTAAATTAAACATCGAGGCCCTAGGCCTCGGCACAATATCACGCTCCATGTCCCGAACATTCAGGCGATAATTTCCATATCTGAGACGGCCGTTCCGCGCCAGAAAGGTTATGTCACTTGCATTGGTACCCGATTCAAATTGAACAATTGCAAATAATGTTGAATTTGGCCTTATGACCTTATGATTTCTGATCTTAAGTGCATAAACAGTCCCCTTACCCGTGTGTCTTTCAAGAAACCCCTTAACCTCTTCCCAAGACACAAGTAGAGGGAAACCAGAAACCTGAACCGTCCTAGCTACCATGCTCTCCAAGTTAATTTAGCGTTGAGAAGGGCCAGTAACTCAATTGGTGATGCTTTGTGCCACAACTAATCACTGATTCAGTCCCAACTTACCAACCAAAAAACATGAAATTTTTCAGGAAAAAAAGTAGTCACAAACCAGTGGAGCAACACAAACAATTAATCATTATAAGGGAGAGCTGGGGCACTAAAACATGAGAGCTCCCAGGTACATAAAACATTACATCATGGCTCTTCTGAGATGCCAAGCTGAGAAATCTAAGCTCCTTTATATATAGGAGCACTCACGTTAAAAATTTACCCACAATTCACAGCCAATTGAACTAAAGCCACAAAATCACATTTTACATTAAACATAGAATGGAACTAAAAGATTACAGAAAATTTAGTTAGTGTTCTCAACAAAAATTTAACAGCAGGTACAGAGCTACACAACAAGTCAAAGACTGCTACGATCTTAGTTTCCACTTACAGTATTGCTATAAAATAGTCTCGATCAGACACAGAGAGTAACAGTATTTAAGCTAGCAAAATAAAGCAAACCAAAAACAGAGTTCAGATTGAACCTGAAAAATGCTCACAGTTAGTATCAGTTTAATACACTATATCAAGTCTCAACTACAATAAATAATTAATCAGTTCTGCCCAAATTTTGGAAAGCGCAATCTTCTAGAAGCTAAGTTCTCAATTTTCATTATGTTCAATGTAATTATGGACGAATTCAAGATGTAAAACCCCCTGATTAAATTATTTAATAATCATACCTTATAGACAAAACATTTTCAGTAAAAATTAATAAATAATATATCAACAACAGAGTCCATTGGAGTGGCCACTTGCTGCGACTTACAGATACGTCAAAAGAACATGAAAGAGTACATTCCAAACATATAATTGAAGAAACTTGGCATAGCTCGCTGTAAAATCACTATAATTTTGTTTACTCTTTTGCCAAATATCTATGGTAAAATCGATCCCAAGAGTACATTAAAAGCATATATTGATAACTCATGATCATCAAACATAAAATTGAAGAAACTTGGCATAGCTCGCTGTAAAATCACTATAATTTTGTTTCCTCTTTCGCGTAATATCTAGGGTAAGATCGATCACATTAAAAGCGTATAGCGATAACTCAAGATCATCAAACAGAAACAAATTCGCATCGATCACATTAAAAGCGTATAGTGATAACTCAAGATCATCAAACAGAAACAAATTCGCAATCTTAAAATCAGAAACATGTGTTACTAATAAACTAAACATAATCCGGAAATCTTCTTCATTCAATCAAATCAAACAACAACAAATATGCTAACAAACTTACAAGCGATGGCACTTAAATCCTCAAAAAATAACTCCTCAAACTTTAGAGACTTAAATTGATCGTAGTTCTGGTATCTGCATGATCAAATAAATTCGACGAAGAAGAGAGTAGGCGAGGAAGGAAAACGAAGCAAAAACCTAGAAAAGTGAGCTCTCTCTTCTACTCTCCATAAATCGAATTTCCCTCGCTTTATTTATTTTCCGAGCACCACGGAATCCCAGACTTTGCTCACGCGGATCAAAACGACGACGAACCCGAATTTAATTTCCATTCTAGTCACTTAACTTTAAATCTGTTGGGTTGTTCGTTTTCCATTTTCAGCCGTTGGATCAGAATATAGCGTTAGCGTTATAGCTTCTGTTTTTTTTTCATAAGGAATATATCGTTATAGCTTATACATAATAAAACGTACACTGAAATTAGAAAGTGTTCTATAATATTTGCTTTAGATCACATGCTGCCCTCCTTCCTGTCAACTACTCCTCGTACGTCAGTCAATTTAAATTATGGTTTTTTGTGCAAATACACCTCAGTTACGTTGATATTATAAATAACCCTCAGTCACAGTTATTTGCTTTAAACTCTAGCACACCACTTTAAACTGCACACCACGGATGCTACTTTAAATGCTTAATCAGCCATTAAAGAATAGTCATGTGGTAAGAGTAATTTTAAATCCATCCCTCCACTTACAAAAAAGAATAGTTTTAAATTCACCCATCAAATATTTGAGTTCACCCACATTGAAAAACATTGACAGCATTAAATCGGATGATGGAGATCGTTTATCGTCCCAACCTTTCACACGATGCCCTCCTTCCTTTCAACTTCTCCTTGTATGTCAGTCAATTTCAATGGGCCGGGCTGGGTCGGGCCCTTAATCCGGCTGATTATATCAGGCTTCTTGAAGCTAACTTATACCCGGCTTGATTACTGTTGGGCATGCCCATTTATTAAGTGGGCCTACCTTACCTTTGCCCATGGCAGGTCAAGCCGGGCCGGGCCACAGGCTGCCCGATAATTTTTATATAAAATAACTCATTTGATAGAGTCAGCCAGAGTTTGGGCCAGGGTCAATTTTTAATCAGGCTCTTGAGACTAGCCCATACCCAACCCGGTTCACTAATCCGGCCGGGCCAGGCCAACCTATTTATTAATCGGGCCTTGCTAACTACCTTAACCCATACTCTGCGTCGGGCTCAAGCCTAGCCGTTGACACCCCTAATTGGCGCCTTTGGCTGTATCTTTGGGTTGCCTCTATTTGTTACACCCACTAGAACTCTAGAGGAAGGATTTACTATCCAATACAATGATACATATCAGCATATGCAGGCCGATACATGTCGGATATATAGGTATGTATCGGCTAAAAGACCCAATATACAAGTGCATTTTAAAATAATAATAATAATAATATTTAAATAATTTATAACAAAATTAAAATGGCCAGAGGTATTTCTCGTGTTTTATCCAATTAATTTCTGATAAATATTTGCCAATATGACCACGTATATTTGACCTGTCTAACCCGATATTTGACACCATATTCATGAGAGAGTCTATATCATATCGAATTGTTGGGGCGGTGGTGTTCGAATCTCGTACTCTATGCTAGTCTTCCCTCTTTTGTCTTTACCAGGTGTGTGATTTGTCCTCATCTATCTCATTGGTACATTTTCACAATTGTCACCCATATATGCGTACACTCATCTTCGATTGTAAAGGTCACTTCGGCCGTATGACCGTATAACAAAAATAAAGTACCAAGCCTCACACTTGGGTTGGGTACCTAATACTAACTCACTCTTCTTTATTTTTAATAGGGTACTGTTATTCTCACCCATTTAATAGTAAGTACCATACAAATTTTTTCGGGACAAAAATCATTACTTGACTTGAATCAGATGATGGAGATTATTGTTTGTTCCAATCTTCCTCGCGATAGATCTTAAGATTATATGTATCTATCAAACGGTCAAATATTAATTCCACATAGCGCACATCTCCAAAAGTGACCTATGGGGGATCCCTTTTAGGAAGAGAGAGAGAGTGTGTGTATCGTTTTAGATTAGAGAGAGAGAGAAAGAGATTTTAGGAAGAGAGAGAGAGAGAGAGAGTGTCTTAGGAAGAGAGAGCGTGTCGTTTAGGAAGAGAGAGAGAGAGAGAGTTTGGGATTCTAATTTCTAAGAAGAGAGATTTTAGGAAGAGAGAGATAGTCGTTTGGGATTTTAGGAAGAGAGAGAGAGAGAGAGTGTGTGTGTGTGTGTGTTGTTTGGGATTCTAGGAAGAGAGAGAGATAGTCATTTGGGAATTGGGATTTTACTATTTTAGGAATAGAGAGAGAGAGAGAGAGAATTTTGGGAGTCAGTTGATAATTAATAAATTTTGCGGACAAAAAAAAAAGTTTCTAAAATATCTTAAGAAGTTTCGGGATTTGGGAGGTCACTCTTAAAAATTCTTGTAGCAAAAAAGATGCACATTAAAAGATTTTAAAAGAAAAAAAATTAGCTATAGAGGATCTCGGGACCCCCATTGAAAAACATGGCTCCGCCACTGCCTAGATCACCGGGAAAAGGAGTTGACCTTCACTTTTTGGGACTTGTGCAATGTGGAAATAGTCTAGTAGCTACTTATAAAGTATATAAAGTATAAACAGTGTTAAGGGCATAACAGATTTTATGTAGGCAAAGTGTAGGCGGTTAATTGGTTGTATGGGAGGTGGGGCTCCATTAATGTAGGTCAATGCAGTCAGTCACGTCCGGCCACATCAGCCGTATACACTTTGTCTATATCAAATCTGTCCTCCATTTATAATTTTTCATACTGTATATACAGTTTATGCACGGTGGGTCCCATGGCCGTAGCACCGTCTGATCATATAACGGGTGCACAACAGTTTATCCACACAAAGCAATGGAAGTCATTGTCATTGTCATTGCATCTCTTTACCTGTCGATTAAAGTTGAGATGAATGGACAGTGGGTCCTTTTCACACTGCACACATATGGAGACTGAAACTTGCTCACCAAGTAACGAAGACGGGTTGGGGCCTCGTTTAGCCTAAGGTACAAAAGAAGGGGACCACCTGGTTAAAGCTTCTTCTATCAGGTGGCATGTATCCTCTCATATTCGATTTGATATTTCACCCCTATCTTGTAAGTATGCTTATCGGGGGATTTAAACCATCCGATCAAAGAATTTTGTTTAATTGATCGGGATAATTGTCCATGCTTGCTTAACTGTCCACTTGAATGATCATATCTTGATCAGATGGCCCGGATTGTTTAATGACACAAGTTTTTGACAGGATGGCAAGTGTACTCCCACAGCTTTATAAGCAGTGTCATCAGAGCAATTAACTTGGCCCATGCTGACTTTATATAGATTGGAGTCAACATATGTTTCCCTCTAAAAATTCTGTTATGTGATTAAAATGATTATAAACTTTATTTTATTATGCGATTAAAAGGCTACAAATTCTTTAAAAAGTATGGCAGAAAGAGACTTTGAACAATTATCTCCGAGCAGCTGCTCATTTTATGACTCTTTTTAAAAAAAAATATTATCTCTTAATTCCAATGTGATTAAGAGAAAGCCTTATATAGGTAAAATATTTGCATTGGATGACATGCTGTCCTCCTTCCTGTCAACTTTTAGTCGTACGGCAATCAATTTAAATTATTTCAGAGGTCGTCGCCCTCGTCTTATTCTCACTAGTCTGCTCAATGGGCAGTGCTGGGTGGGGCTTTAAAGCAGGAGCTTATAATCGGGCTTCTTGAAGTTAACCCATACCGGGCTCGATTAGAAATCGGGTAGGTTCGGGCTTGCCCATTTATTAATGGGGCCTACCTTACCTTAGCCCATACCAGGTCCATGGCAGGTCGGGCTGGGCAGCAAGCTACCTGAGATGGCATGAGTTTGGGCCAGGTTCAGACCGGTCAATTTTTAATTGGGCATTTGAGACTAGCGCATACCCTGCCCAGCTCACTAATCGGGCTGGGCCAGGCCAAGCCATTTATTAATTGAACCTTGCTACCTACCTTAACCCATACTCTGGGTCGGGCTCAAGCCTGCCGTAGACACTCCTAATTGGTACCTTGGCTTTTTCTTTCGGTTGCCTCTATTTTTTACACCCACTAGAACTCTAGATGAAGGATTTAATAACCAACACATATCAGCCTATGCCGGGTTTTAAGCCGATACATTTCGGATTTTTTGGTAGGTATCAGCTAAAAGGCCCAATATACAAGTGCCTTTTCAAAAAAAAAAAAAAAAAAAATTAAATAATTTATAAAGAATAAAATGGCCAAATTTTTCGTATTTTATCCAATTAACTTCTAATACATATTTGCTGATATGATCTGACATGGGCGGATATTTGACCTGTCTAACCCAATATTTGACACCATATTCATTTGAGAGTCTATATTGTATTAAATGTGGCCTATTCTGGTACATATCGGCCACTATGTGTCAAAAGTGGCCCATATTTAATATCATGCTCTAGAGCACCTTAGCCAAAAATCATTGACGGCATAGAATGAAATGATGGAGTTAATTTTTCATCCCAATCTTACAGATAATTTTCTTAAGATCATGGGCATACCATCAAATGGCTTAGATGTTGATTCAACCTGGCAACATTCCAAAACGTGACCCATGAACTAAGTGCATATATGGCATTTTTTTTTTGTAAGTGCATATATGGCATTTGAGTGCTTTCAGTCATACCATGAAAATCATTTTTGGTCCTAGTCTTCCATACGAGAGATCTTGACATCATATGTGCATCATTAGATGGCTTGAGGCACACATTCGAAAAAGTGACTTAAAAATCAAGTACATCCAAAAAAGTGACTTAAGAATAGGGCCTTCAATGGGCCGGATTAGGGCCAGACTGGGTTCAACCCGGCCCTAACTTATCCGGGTCGAGTTCCCAAACTTTTCAGCCCACAAGTCCGGCCCTACTGGGCTAGCACGTGCTTAGGCATTTTTTTCGGGGGTTATTTTTGCTTTTTTTTTAAAATAAAATTTGGTTGGGCTTGAACTGTTTTTTTTTTTTCTAATAAAAGTTTGAAGAGGGTTAAATTTTTAATTAAATAATTATATTAACATTATACTGGCTCAAGTACATGCTTTTATTCATATATTTCATTTTAGTTTGTTGCACAGTGGTTATAACGGACAACGGTTAATCTCAGGTCATTTAAGTAACTTATGTTTAATTTAAATATATTATAACTTTAAAAGGATAAGTATATATATATAGATAGATATCCAGGCCGGGTGTTGGATCACTCAACCGAAGCTCACCCCGGATTGATCCAGGTTGCAACATGTTTAGCCCAGTCCAGATATCGGACCCGATTTGCTTGATAGAAAGTACACTTTTTTTTAGCCGGGTGCAGGCCAAAATCTAAGCTAGCCTGACTCATTGAGAGCCCTACTTAAGAACAAAGTGAGAGAGATAACTTTTGATATACTATTGCACATGATAGATTTTGAAATCACAGGTGTATCATTAGATGATATAAATAATATAAATTTAATATGTCACACATTCAGTTTTGAAATCACTAATATATCTTTTTGGATTCTATTATCTTTACATGTATTTCGTTTTTATTTTATTTTAAAGTAATAAAATTTAATATCTAAGTTTTTTTGTATGTAAAGTGTCATGTTACTGATTAATTGAATAATTTTAAGATGATTGACAAAGATATTTGTCTAATAGATAATTGTACAATCCATACAATTCGTAAAGATAAGAAATATTTTTAATATTTGACATTAAACAAAGCTAATATCAATACCATATCGAGTTCATAAAACTTAATTGAAGGTTTTAGAAGAGCAATTATTATATTACCAAGAGGCACAAAATTTCAGAAAAATAATTATCATGTTTCAAATTTCGAAAAAATTTACTAAGTTTTAAGGATATTCGTCGTAATGGTTATTATGTTGAGACCACAAATAAAGATATTAAGAAATATCTTTATTTTACTTCAACAAATTCAGGCTAGAAGCTTATATTAGAAAATTTGTTTGTTTTCTCTTCTGTGCTATATTATATGACTATGAGAACAATTGAATCAAACGTTGTGATGTACCAGAAGTGCTCTGATCCAAAGGTCTTTATGTTTTGGCATGATCGTCTTAGACATCCGAGATCAATTATGATGCATTGAATCATTGATAACTCCCATGGACATCCTTTAAAGAATTAGAAGATTCTTTTATCAAATGATTATTTATGTGCCGCTTGTTCACAAGGTAAACTAATTGTGAAATCATCTCATTCTAAAGTAATTATTGAATCTCTATCATTTTTATAAAGAATTCATGAGAATATATGTGAACCAATACATCCACCATGTAGATCATTTAGAGATTTTATGGTCTTAATAGATGCATCAAAAAGGTGGTCACATGTTTATCTCCTTTCTACTCTTAATGTTATATTTTCTTGACTTCTCGCCCAAATAATTAGGTTACTAATACAATTTCCTGATTATCTAATTAAGTCTTCATTTGGATAATGCTAATAAATTTTCATCTCAAGGCTTTAATGAATATTATATGTCAATCGAGATTAAGGTTGAACATTCAGTTGCACATACTTATACTCAGAAGGGTTTAGTTGAGTCATTTATTAAACGACTTCAACTTCTTGTCAAACCTTTACTTATGAGAACAAAACTGTCTATTTCTGTTTGGGGAAATGCGATATTACATGTTGCATCATTAGTTCGGATCAGACCAACTGCTTGTCATAAATACTCTCAATTGCAACTTGCATTTAGTCAACCTTCAAATATTGTTCATCTTCGCATACTTGCTTGTGTTGTTTATGTTTCTATCGCGCCTCCTCAACGCACTAAGACGGGTTCTCAACATAGACTTGGTATTTATGTTATTTTTTATTCTCCCTCTATCATTAAATACATTGAGTTTTTAACTAGTGATATTTTTAAGGTACATTTTGAAGATTGTCATTTTAATGAAATAATATTTCCACCATTAGGGGGAGAAAAGTTGTTGCCTGAAGCACAACGAGAACTCACTTGAAATATATTGACGTTATCTCATCCTGATCATCGAAGAGACCAATGTGAATTAGAAATTCAGAAGATAATTCATTTGCAGAGTATTGTAGATCAATTACCGAATACATTTGCTGACAATAAGAAAATAGTAAAGTCTCGTATCTCAGCTATTAATACTCTAGCAAAGATTTAAGTCCATGTAGGAGACAACCAGTCAATATAATAGTAATAAATCAAAGACATGCTTGAAGCGTGAAAGACCTATTGGTACAAATGATAAGGCCCCCCGAAAGAGAAAAACATAAGAAAATGAAATTGATATTCCTGAAAAGGCCGTACCCACAGAACATGCAACAAAAATATTAGATTTATCCAAACATTCTTCACAATATTCTTTTGAAAAAAAATCCTCTTAAGATAAATTTTTATAAGAGAAACATGTACCTGAAAATAATAAGATCTCAATAAATTATATAAGTACAGGAGAAGTATTAGAAAGAAATAAAATTATTGTCGACGATATTTCTTCATTTAAAGTTGCTCTTGATATTATCGGGAGTAATAATGAAATTAAATCACGAACCATCGAAAAATATCGATGTAGAAATGATTGACAAATGTGAAAAGAGACAATTCAGACATAATTGAACTCCTTAACAAAGAATGAAGTATTTTGACCTGCAGTTCAAACATTTGAAGGTGTAGCGCTTTTGGTTATAAGTGGGTATATATTTGTATAAAAACGTAAGAGAAAGATGAAATTGTGAGATATAAAGCATGACTTGTTACACAAGGTTTCTCGTAGAAACGTGGTATTGATTATGATGAAATATATTTCTCAGTAATGGATGCAACTATATTCAAATTTTTTATTAGTTTGGTAGTTACAGAAAGTTTAGATATGTGTTTAATAGATGTGATTATCACATATTTATATGAATCACTAGATAATGATATAAACATGAAAATTTCTGAAGGACACAAAACACCTGAAGTATATAATTCAAAATTCTGAAGTATTTATTCTATCAAGCTTCAAAGATATTTATATGGGTTAAAGCAATCTGGGCGCATGTGGTACAATCGTCTCAGTAAATATTTATTGAAAGAAAGATTTGAAAATAACTCAATTTGTCCATGTGTTTTCATTAAAAAGTCTGAATCCGAATTTGCTATTTTTACAGTATATCTTGATGAATTAAATCGTATTGGAACTCCAAATAAGCTTTTAAAAACTGCTATTTATTTAAAGAATGAATTTGAGATGAAAGATCTTAGGAAAACTAAATTTTACTTGAGTTTACAAATTGATCATTTTTCAAATGAAATTTGTATTCATTAATCAATATATACATAAAAGGTCCTGAAGTACTTTATATGGATAAAGCTCATCCTTTAAGTACTCCAATAATTGTACATTCACTTGATGTGAAAAAATATCATTTTCACCCTTAAGAAAATAATGAAGAAATTATTGGTCCTAAAGTATCATATCTTAGTGCAATCGGTGCTCTAATATATCTTGTAAATTATACCTGATTTGATATACCATTTTCAATCAACTTACCAGCAAGATATAATTCTGCACCAACTTGAAGGCATTGACATGGGTCAAATATGTTCTACGCTACCTTCGCGAAACAATTGATATGATATTATTTTATCCAAGTTGATCAAATTCATAATTAGTTGGATATACAGACACAAGTTATCTCTCTGATTCACATAAAGGTAGATCACAAACGAGATATATATTTATATGCAGTGATATAATTATCTCATGAAAATATGTTAAGCAAACACGAATTACTACATCAAATCATTGAGAGATCATTGCAATCCATAAAATAAGTCGAGAATGTATTTAGCTACGATCGGTCATTCAATACATTTGAGAAAAAATATGATATATCTGCAATCAAAGATAGTATGATAATATTATATGAAGATAATGATACTTGTATCACATAAATTAGAGGATATTATATCAAAGGTGACATAACCAAACACATTTAACCAAAATTCTTTTATATACATAAGCTCCGGAAGAACGGAAATATTAAGGTTAAGCAGATACGACCATATGATAATTTGACAGATTTGTTCACTAAAGCATTACCAACTACAATATTCAAGAAGATTGTGCATAACATTTGAATGCATCGACTCAAATTTTTTATATCATAAATAGTTAAGATTTACGTTCTTTGAGGGTGAGTAACTGATTATGCAGATTGTACTCTTTTTCTTTCACTAAGGTTTTTTTTTCTTACAAGATTTTTCCTTGGCAATGTTTTAACGAGACAATCGTAAAGTTTTCTATGATAAAAGAATAATGTATTCTTTTTCCTTCACCACATATTTTGCTCACTGAAATTTCTTTTGTAAGATTTCAACGAGGCATGTATTCTTTGTATATAATCATCCAAGGGGGATTGTTATAAGTATATTATTTATGATAGATGTCTATTTAATTTTCATCTCTTAGAATTTTTGGCAACATTTATTTAGTCCCTTAAAATTCTTATCTATTATTATTTAACTCTTCTGGAGTTATGAAAATGTGTATGTATCCTCCTAACTTTTAATATTCTTCCAACCTTTTATATTCCTACATTGAAATTCTATATAAATGAGTCTCATGAAAAAATATGAGGACAACTCAAGAAAAGTAAATGATATAGAGTTCTTGAGTAACTTGATTCATTTATTACCGTCTCTTTATTTTATTTTAATTTTTTTATCATTTCACAACAGATATAAAAATCTTGCATAAATATGATTATCGGCTTATTTTAGTAGAGGCTAGTAGCTACCTATAAAGTCTATATAGTTTATGCAAGGTAGGTTCTAATCAACTAACGGGTACCGTTTACCCGCACGAAGCAATGGATGATTGTCATTCTTTACTAACCCATTAAATTTAGATGATTGGTCAATTGGATCCTTTTCACACGGCACACATATGGAGACTGAAACTTGCTCACCAAAGAAAACGGGTTGGGGCCTCGTTTAGACTCAGGTACAAGAAGCTTCACTTATTCAATTTGATATTTCAGCCCTATCGTTTAAGTATGCTTATCGGGGGATTCAAACCATCCGATCAAAGAATTTTGTTTAATTGATCGGGATGATTGTCCATGCTTGCCTAACTGTCCACTTGAATGCTCTTATCTTGATCAGATGGCCGAGATTGTTTAATGACGCAATATTTTTAAAGGATGGCAAGTGTACTCCCCGAGCTTTATAAGTAGAGTATCAGACCAATTCACGTGGCCCATGCTGACTTTATATAGATTGGAGTCAACAAATGATTCCGTCTAAAAATACCATCTTAGTGATTAAAATGGCTATAAACTTTATTCTATCATGTGATTAAAAAGGCTACAAGTTTCGTAAAAATAACAGCAGATAGACTTTGGAAAATCTGGGAGTTACAGTGTAGCTACTCATTTTAGGGCATTGTAACTACTCTTAATCACATTATGCATATTTTTTTTTGTGGGATAGACTTGACCAACGGTTAAAAACTATTTTGGTGTTTAAATAATCTTGCACCCTTAAAATTAGACTTTTTATTTCACACCATTGAAGTGTGATTTATTGGTGTACATCTATGATCTATCTAAATTATCCAAGTGACAATCTATCATTGGAACATGTCTCAATCCAAATAGATATGCCTATAAGTGGATGTGAACTATCTAATTCTTGAACTTTGATATCATCTGTTAAACTAAAAACAATGGTTGATATTATAGTCCATAGATTGGATGATTTAAAGCTCCCTAAAACATTATTTTTAGACATGTTACACTTCAATCTATGATCTATCACTTTAATGGTATGGATCACCCTCATCTTAAACCTTTAACGGTGTAAAATCATTTTAACACCATTTTGGTGTTTAAATGACAGGCAGTAGAATTGGGTCCAATTTTTTTTTATGCAATCTTAAGTTGAATCCTATCTATATGATAGCATAGCATTAAAATGGTCACATGAACAACATCAATGGCCCGGACATGTTTACATTTAAAGAGTGAACAGGTCGGTCAGTTACTTTACGGCTTTTAAAAAAAAATATTACAAAGTGAAACTTGATGTACATATCATATATGAGAGCCCTACGAGCTTATGCCCAAGCCCATCCGATTTAAATTCGGGGTTTAAAGTGCAAGCACAAGCCCAGCCCACATGCTTTATGTCGAGCTCGAACCCTCCTTAAATCTAGCCGACCCTTAGCGCGCAGGGCCAGGCTACCCAGCCCATTGCCACCCGTATCCATAAGGCTTGGCTTGAATGGAATATGAGTATTGTTTGAAGGCCAATACCTTAACCAAATTATGATGTGAGCCCTGGAGACATGCACTTGAAAGCACTGATGAACAGTAAATTCTAACTAGCTGGTCTCCATGTGGCACTTATCTAGGGGATCGGCTGCCACAACAATTAGGGGTAGTAATGGGTCAGGCTTGGACTTGGATTTTTAGCATTTTTTAATAAAGCCCAGACCAAGCCCAACCCATCTGTAATATAATTTGATGCCCGAGCCCGCCCATTGTCAACCCTAACCAGAACTTGCTCAAGAGCAATCAAGGTTCATTTAGAAAGAGAGAAAAATTGACCTAAGTTTTAAATGGAAAAATGATCTGAATTTTCTTTATCAAAAAACACTTACGTGGATGAGTGACACCTTAGAGGATGAGGTCACTCCCGTTCACATACTACATGGAACGTGATATAATATTTGAACCAGACACCACTCGTATAGCATTTAATCGACATTGCTGGTCGATGGCAAGAGTCTCATTTCTCTTATCATATTAAATTTGTACCAAGGTGGATGTAAAATTAATAAATAAATAAACTGGTGTTACTATAGCAACACTTTATGTTACAGCCACGTCACTTAAATAAAAGAAAATTTCATTGATTGTTTTAAATGAGGCGATAGAGATCGTTTTTCATACCAATCTTCGCACAATAGATCTTGAGTTCATGGGTCTGCCATCAGACAATCAAATGTTGATTTCAAGGGGCACACATCCCAAAAAATGAACGTGAACACATTTGATGGTACACTATAATCACGCTCACTTTTTAAGATGTGTGCCACGTGGAATCAACATATAATCGTCTAATGGTAGGCCTATGATCTCAGGATTTATTGTGTGAAAAATTGAGATAAAAAATGCTCATCATCGTTTGATTTAAAGCAATCAACTGATTTTTCCTTTGCTTAAGTGAGGTGGCTGTAACATAAAGTGGTGTGGTAGTAACAACGGCCATAAAAAAATAATAGCCTTGGGCCTTAAGAAATATTAAATGTAATGGTTGCGTATGGCATGACTCTTGGGTAGCCCCTGCCATAGCAGAGCTCCCCTGCTTTCGCAGGTTCTCATCCTCTTTGTTAACATCCCGCTACCTGTTTTAGCAGGTGCCCTTTTTCCTTGATAACTCCTTGCATAGCAAGATTTTATACATGATTTACATGTTTAGCAGTTCTATCCTCCTCTCTACTCACTCTTTGTCAGAGCTGATTTTATTTACATTGATAGGGAGCTAGTAGAGAGAAGGGAGGTTACTGTTAGTGCAGGTAAATTCTTCTTTGCAGGGAGTTAGAAAAGAGAATGAGAATCAACTAAAGCGGCTGAACTCTACCGCGGCATGGGCTATCAAAGAGCTGTGCCATACGCAGCCTCTCTCATCAGGACCATGGATACGTTATGAGACACCTTCTTGCCACCGAATCCCATCAAAAGCTGACTTCCAATGGGTTTTAAGGCACCTGATATTTATGAAATTCAGCTTTGACAAGTTCAGTGGCTTAAGGTGCTTCATTAGTAATGATGCCTTTGGCGCCGGTTATATTCAATACATCATCATATCCTCATTTTGGCCCATATAATCCAGATAATATATACATTTCCACCCAATACAAAAAGCTAATCCATATATATATATATATATATAAAGGGTGAGGGGAGAATGCCCTCGGGGGTAGAGATTTGTCAATGCCTCTGTTCTATGAATGAGATGTGACATGGGGATCACTTTACTAACTAGGGTTAAGACTTTTAAAATATTTTAAAAATTATATTTCATTTTAGCTATTATATTTGACTTTTTTAGAGGTCTCTTTTTTTTTCTCTTAACTTTTCAAGAAACTGTCAGACTTACTTTATAAGGTATATTTTACTAAAAAATATGAGCCTCCGGTAGTAAAACGTTGGCATTTCGATAGCGAAGTGCTGACACATTGGGAGAGAAGTGTTGATACCTTGATAAAGAGGTGCTGGCACCCCGAGAGAGAAGCATTGGCACCATAGTGAGGCACTGGCATTGGCACCTCGTTAGTGAAGAGCTGACATCTCGGAAACGAGGTGAAGCACTGACACCCCGAAAGAGAAGCGTTGGCACCCAGAGAGAGAAGCGCTAGCACCTCGAATAGCAAGGCATTGACACTCTGGTAGCGAAGTGTTGACACCGCTTTAGTGGAAAAGAAATGGGTTGGTAAGATTCTAACACCCACGTGGTCAGGCGTATGGTATTTCAAAAAGATTATCTATTTTTTTTGAAAAAAAATGTAACCCTAGTTAAAATGTGATTAAATGATTATAAAGTAATACCAGTCACTTCCCAAAAATGTGCTAAGTATCACGCTCATATCAATAGGCACAAAGATATCTCAACGCTAGGGCATATAGTCATGGGCCTTATATATATATATATATATATATATATATATATATATATATATATATATACACACACACACATATAGACTATGCGCCCGGGTGTAGAGAAAACCTCTACACCCATCAGTTGGCCATCATGCGGCATCCATCATGGCTCAAGACTATCGGGTGCCACAGAAACTTAGGCAAGGTCGATCAGATCCCATTCAAAAAAAATAAATTTGTTTCTATGACTTTTCCACCATTAAAAATGTGGTCAAAGTTAAGAAAAATCAATGCACCAAAGTATTGGGGCGTTACTTTATTTTTGACTCATCAAATGGAGGGCAAAAAAGTAAAAAATATATTTTTATTTTTTTCAATCACACGTCCCATGGCTGATCAACCAAAATGGGATTTGTTTTGGGTTGATCATTCCAAATGGCATGTGATCTGGCCACTAAGCGCACAGGTCATCCTGTGCCCAAGCATATTCTCCCCAACGCTATATATATATATAGGGCAGCGATTTCGGCCTCCGTGAGAGACGCTCAAGCGTCATCCAAGATGTCATGGGGCACCCAAAATACTATTTTGGTGTCACATAGAGCACATGGGGATGAGTTAGATCAATTTCAAAAAAAATAATTTTAAGGTTGCCGTCAAAGGGTGATTGATTTCAACGGTTCAAATTTAAAGGGTCAAAAATTACTTGGTGGAAATGTGTTCTCAAATTTTAGTTTTTTAAAATATAATCTAAGCAATGCATCCATGCTCTGTATGTTATCAATTTGGTGTCTCAATGCCAATTGAATGTTTTCTCCAATCTTGGAGGGCGTTTGGGCGTATTGTTTTTAAATATAATCTAAGCAATGCATCTGTGTTCTGTGTGTTATCAATTTGGTGTCTCAATGCCAATTGGATGTTTTCTCCAATCTTGGAGGACGTTTGAGCGTCCTCCAATGTAGGACAGAACCCTTTTCCACATAGGAAGCTGGTTTCGACCTCCATGGGAGGACACTCAAGGATCCTCCAAGATGTTGTGGAGCTATGTAGCACCCAAAACATTGTTTTGGTGCTACATGGAGTACGTGGGGATGAATTAAATCAATTTCAAAAAATAATTTTAAGGCTTCCGTCAAAATTTGACTGATTTCAACGGTTCAAATTTAATGGTTTAAAAAGTACATGGTGGAAATAAGTTTTCAAACTTTATTTTTAAAAAAATATAATCTAAGAAATGCACATTTGCTATGTGTGTCATCAGTTTGACGTCTCAATGTCAATTGGAGGTTTTTAAACGGAGGACATAACCTTTTTCCATGTAGGGAGACACTGTCAGTCTCCATGGGAGGACGCTCAAGCGTCCTGCAAGATGTCGTGGAGCTCTACGCGACACCCAAAACATTGTTTTAGTGCCACATAGAGCACGTGGGGATGAGTTAGATCAATTTTTTAAAAAATATCTAATTGTTTTTTAAGGTTTCCATCAAAGTTTGACTAATTTCAACGGTTCGCATTAAAAGGATAAAAAATTACATGGTGGAAATGAGGTTTCAAATTTTATTTTTTAAAAAATATAATCTAAGCAATGCACATGTGCCCTGTGTGTCATCACTTTGGTATCTCAATGCCAATTGGAGGTTTTCTCCAATCTTGGAAGACGCTTGAGCGTTCTCTAATGGAGGACAAAACCTTTTCCATATAGGAGCTAGTTTCAGCCTCCATGGGAGGACGCTTAAGCATCCTCCAAGATGTCGTGGAGCTCTACGTGGCACCCAAAAAACTATTTTGGTGCCATATGGAGCACGTGGGGATGGATTAGATCAATTTCAAAAAAATAAAACTCAAAAAAAAAAAAATACAATATATATGTATATATATATATATATATATATATATATATATATATATATATATATATATATATATATATATATATAAAGGCTTCTATCAAAGTTTGACTGATTTCAACAAGTCAGATTTAAAGGTTCAACAAATGCATGGTGGAAATGAGTTTTCAAATGTTATTTTTCTTAACTATAATCTAAGCTATGTACTCGTGCTCTATTTATCATCAATTTGGTGTCTCAAAGGCAATTGGAGGTTTTCTCATATCTTGGAGGACTCTTAAGCGTTCTCCAATGGAGCATAGAACCATTTTCCATATATGGAGACGGTTTCGGCCTCCATAGGAGGATAGTCTGTTGGTAAAAGTGGTATTGAAAATAACTCTGAGGCACGTAGTTCACTACGATGTCTTAAAGACAATAGATGCTCTCACTCCGTCGGATAAACGAAGATGCAAATGGGTTCCCAGGGAATCTGCCTTCAGGATACAGCAGAGCTTGGTTTTGCTAAGAATCGTATGTTCTTTTTTAAATTGCACTTTTTAGAAAAAGAGCCTGTCATACGAATTTTCTAATACATAAAAAAATTCTTAAATAAAGAAAATAAGAACGTAAGAGAAAAGGAGAAAAAGATATTATTATTTCTTTTGTGTATTTCTAACGAAAATCTTATATCTATTTATAGAGAAAATTCGAAGTCATTGAATCTTTTTATATGACAGTGAAGAAATTTAATTTTGTGTCTTTCCATATAACAGTTAGGAGATAAATTGATTCACTTGTGTCTTTTCAGATTTACAGTGAAGAGATTTTAGATTTGTGTCTTTTCAGATTTACGGCAAAGAGATGTCAGACTTCTATCTTTTCAACTAACGGTAAATAGATAAATCAAAAATCTGAAAAGACAGTTCTTCGGAGATAAATTTTTTTTTTAAGTTTGCAATCAAATTATTATTAATATATAATGATAATTATAGACTTAATTTTGAAATAATAAAATATATATTATTACACTAATAAAAAAATATACAAAAATGTGTATAAGAATGATCATACTAAACATCATCAAAGGTACCGTTCGATTTGAACCTTTGACTAATACAGATAACTCAAAGTTTGTAGGGACTTTAAGTAGTCTATAGTTTTGAACTTAAAACCTGTCTAACAAACAAGAATTACATATACACTTACTATAACCTAAATCATTAGTGACATAAGGTTTGCGCTTCACAGCCAAAACACTGTGTTGGTGCCATGCAGAGCACGTAGAAATGGGTTAGATCAATTTCAAAAAATAAAATTCCGAAAAAATAATTTTAAAGCTTTCATTAGAGTTTGACTTATTTCAACAGTTCAAATTTAAAGGTTCAACAAATACATGGTGGAAATGAGTTTCAAATTTTATTTTTTTTAAATATAATCTAAGCAACGCACCCGTGCTCTATATGTCATCAATTTGGTGTCTCAATGCCAATTGGAGGTTTTCTCCAATCTTGGAGGATGCTTGAGCGAGCCAGTTTCAGCCTCCATGGGAGGATTCTCAAGTGTCCTCCAAGATGTTGTAAAGCTCTATGTGGCACCAAAACACTTTTTTGGTGCCACGCGAGGATGGGTTAAATCAATTTAAAAAAAAATAATTTTAAGGCTTCCATCAAAGTTTGACTGATTTCAACAATTCATATTTAAAGGTTCAACAAATACGTGGCCGCAATGAGTTTTCAAATTTTATTTATTTTTTAAATATAATCTATGTTTCATCAATTTGGAGTCTCAATGCCAATTGTAGGTTTTCTCCAATCTTGGAGGATAGAACCCTTTTCCATTATATATATATATATATATATAGCAAAAATAGGCCCATTTAATCTAACATAAGTAGGGCTGTGCATTTTTTGGGCCGAACTGACCAAACCGGACCGAACCGCCAATTTTGGTTTGGTTTGGCAAAAAGAAAAACCGAAAAGTTCCATTTGGTTTCAGTTTCGGACCTTCCCAAGCTGAAACCGATTGAACCGAACCAATTGTAAGTAATTATATATATATATATATATATATATATATATATATATATATATATATATATATATATATATATATATATATATATAGTCAACTTGAGTCACGACGCAGACGATTGGGCCTCATACTGTCGGTCCAAAATTTAGACCCAAATTCAGTGTTTCTCAATCTTACTTAAGGCTCGAATCTCACATGACATTGAACTACGGAGTAGAGAGTCTTTTGAGAAGGGTGAAAAGATTATAAAAGTATAATGACTCTGGAAAAAATGAAAATAGTAAAAGTGTTAAAACACGTTGAGAAATTGGGAAAATTTTGATGTGCAAGTAGAACTTCTAGGAAACCTGAAACTGACCAAACCAAACCGAAACCGAATCAAATCGGGCTGGTTTGGTTCAACAGTTGGACAGTTTGGTTTGGTTTGAACATTTAAAAACCGATTAGAACCAGTTTGGTTTGTGATTTTGATCCAAAACCGACCAAACCGAACTGAATACACCCCTATATATAAGATGTACATTTTTAGCAAAAATAAAAACACAATCACTATTATATATACATTTTCTAGAAAATATCAAATATAATCCATATAGCACATACATTTCTAGCAAATATCAAAATCTACATATAAAGCAGCTAGAGATGTTCCTACTGATCCCAACACACAATATATAGTTGTTTACGCACAAACTTTAAAAACTAAAGTCCATAAACTCTGTCTACAACGAGCAGTCTGCCCATTGTGGACAATGAGCTGTGCATGTGTGAGCTGCACACCATGTGATTCATGCTCGCACCGCTCATTGTCTTGAATGAGCAGTCCGCTCATTAAAGACAAGTTCAAGCTACATCTCACTCAACCTCAGATTCAGCCTGAGCCTAAGCTCCAATCTCGATGTCTCTCCCGCAGCCTTCCTGAGTCTTATCTTCTCCTTCTTGATGTGAATCAACTTGTCGTAAATGCACCATGGAAAACTAATGAAATGTGCTCTATCCATTCCCTCTCTGTAGGATCCCCAGTAATCCTTATGATAAGTAACATGGTACCAGGCCGACGCCTTCGCATAAGCATCATATACATGAAAATCGGACTCCCCACCCTTTTCGTCGAACCACCCCCTCACTTTCTTCTTTAAAGACTTCACAGCCAGCCCAATCGCCTCCGCATCCCAATTCTTTGTATACGTTTTTGATGTCTTCAGTTTACATCCACTAATGATCTCAGCTTCGGTTTTGATCTTGTAGTGCCTCATCAAGCTGCCTAGCTTGTTATCATACTGGCTTTTGTACCAGTAGGCATCACTAATGTAGTGCTCAAAGCCATTGACTTCCATATCAGCATCATAGGATTGTGCGGCCACGTCCCGAGTGAAGGACTTGATAGAGGAGGCATTGGGCCCTATGTCCTTGATCTCCCTAAAGAGCTTTCCGACCACACCTTTCGACTCGTAGGTGGGCTTGTCAAGCTTCTCCATGAAGTCGGGATATTCTTTGACATGTAGATGGGGGGGAATTGCAGCTGGCACACCGGTCTTGTTGAAGTCAACAGCGATGGAGAATAGATGTGCAAGCTCCAAGCAGGTGCGACTCTCTGCCTTGAGAAACTCCTTATCAGCGAAGGCGGTGTGGGCATTTGCAATGACTCCTAAGCTGTCGTTGACCATATAGTTTGTGAAATACTCCTCCACATCCTTATGTTGCAGAAGAAACAAACAATCATTTGTAGAACAAGCTACCACTTTCTAGAGCAACTTTAGTCTTTGCTCTAATGAAATTTTGCTTTTTTCCAAGCATAGGCCATATTTACACTAATAAAAAGGCATTCTTTTTGTTTGAGAAAGGTTGTATATTAATGAAAAACTTGAAAAAAGATGAAAGAAAACAGCCATCCAAGAGGGCACTTGCGAGAGGTGAGGCCCCCAAGACACCAATAAAAGGGACACTAGCATCACTGTTTCACCATTTTCAAACTCATCTATCACAGGAGGAGCTGCTAAGATGGAAGTCTTTGAGAGTAACTAGTAGGCGATTAATTTTGCCGGCTTCACTGACTACAGTGCCTCTTCTCAACATCAGATACCACTGGCCCCCATTGGAATTGTCCCAGTAATAGCTTCTTTGTTTCTTGCTAGAGAGTACATCAAAGGTAAAGCCGTTGCTAAACTCTCTTCACATGCCCAAGTATCATGCCAGAAATGAATCAAAGAACCATCCCTAATCTCAATTTTCATCCTTTTACAAACTGATCATGGGCCTTTAGAAGTCCATTTCATCAATCTGATGGGTTAGAGAAATTAGGATTGGTACATGCCAATCATTTCTTTTCACATGATATTTAGGACAAGCAATGTTGACCCATTTGGCATTCATTTCTTGATCGGGAAATTTAAATGCATAGGAGTTACATGTAGGGACCATGGGTTAAAAATTCAAAAAACCGATACGTATCGGTTCCGGACGATACATTGGAATGTATCATTCGGAATTTTGAGTTTTTGTATGGGAAGCACCAATACGGTACCTTGAATGTACAGTATCGGTGAGGTCCAAAACCAATACGTATCAGACGATACGTATCGGTATCAGACGATATTTTGACCCATGGTAGGGACCTAGTGTAACAAGAGGAGCTGATGTGTCTGCAAAATAATATAATGAAGTGGATAGATATATTTTTACATCTATTAACCCATGCCTACAGCAGAAGTGAGTTTTCACTATAATAGATGGCTAAAGTAGTATTTTTGTCTTAAGACTTAAAACACAAAGTTAAGTATATGGAAGCATAAAAATAGATGGACATGTCATATTCCAGCATTAATTCATATACATGTATAACACGTAAATTTTTTTTCAGATAAATAGAAACATGCTAAAGCTAACTAGAAAATAAGAGAAAAATAACAAAATTTAGCATTTAGCCTAATAGATGTGTTAAAAATGTTCCAACATGCAAGTTGGACAGAGCAATATTTTGAAAATTGAAGTGTCCTTGTTGCGTAGCATCAAGGTCTTTTATATCAAATGCCATTTTGGGCAACACTGAGCAGTTTGATAAATGGTTTCAGGTACATCTTACAACATTGATACTCTTATTAATGACAAGTGTAAGACCAAGAAACTATGAATGGTCAATTGGTCTTTTTAACAATTAATGAGTGTAAGACAAATAAAGTTGAATTATTTGCACATTTCTTAAAAAATGCCATAAAGTGGAAGCAGAATACCTCAACTGAAACCTCATGATCGAGGATCTTCATTGGTGCTTTGATGTAGTGCATAGGGTCCACATGACGAGGTGGAATCAATGCAGCATCCCAACTCACAAAGTATATATCCCCGTCCAAATCACTTCCCGAACACTCATCTGGATGGGGTCTGAAATCACAGTACAAATAACATTAACAATAAGTTTTGATTTCAAGTGAGGACTAGAGGAAATTTATTTGGAAAAATAAGAAAATACACAACATTAATACTGCTTTTGAATTAGAGAGAGAGAGAGTTATTACTATATGGAGATGCAAAAAAGAAGCAAACGGATTCGAGTCAAAGAAAGCAATAAAGAAAATAATGAACACAAACAAATTTATGTGTTCCGGCAATATGCCCTACGTCCAAAGACTATGATGAGATCCTTTCACTATTTTCTAGTAAAAACTAGTAAAACTAGGCTTGCAAGCTCTCAGCCTCACCTACCTTTAATGAATTAAGTCTTTCAGTATGGAACCCTAACCAGAAACAAGGTCATATATTCTGTATGAAAGAACTAAAAGTCCAAAGGGGCTAAATTATAAAATTACCTTTGGTAACCCTAAAAAAAATAAAAAATCAGGGGTGCAGTCCAAACTATCGATCAATACCATCAATAGAATACAAGCTGCAATCCCAACAGTCCGGCTAAATCAACTTGGTTTCACCTGTGTAACATGGATCCCAGCCTATAGCCTGCAGTCCCACAGATCAGTAACTTCCATGATCGAACTCTTTGTTCACATATAGTATATGTAATTATGTAGCATGTCCCTTCCCATAACAAGGAATATATGGGCATGTGATTATAGTTTTTTACCAGATTAAAAATGTGCAAAACTTGAGATCTGAGTTTTCTCAGGTGAGAAAATAGCTTTAGCGTAATTCCCAGAGATGTGAGTGATCATAGTATTGAATCAACATTTGAGAACTTTCTTCTCTCGTCTATAGATATTGAAATGCACACTTTTTTATTAGTTGCTCACTTTTGCCGACAAGTTATACACTTCCAATTTGATGATCAAAGGTTTTACATTGGCTACATGGGGAAACTTAAAATAGAATAAAAGAAAAGTTGGTTTTAGAGGTACTGGATCAGCACCAGCAGTGCTCAGGTCAATTTCCCTCCGTCAAACTTTGTAAGGTGGAAAGATGTTTTTGAGCGCCAAAAGCAGTGAAAGGTCAACAGTGTACTTTCACTGATTTGCATGCTCATAATTGACTGTGCACCTCCCGAGGAAGAAGAAGAAGAAGAGAGTACACAATAAAAGAATACATTTTGGCTTATTAAGGCGATTTGTGTTACAAGAGAGAGGCCCTTTATATAGAGGGCTACAAAGAGACCTATAACCTGTTACATTTCTACCCTATGTGTGACTAAAACCCACTATGCACATCTCTCATACTATGTGTATCTAGTGTTATTCACTAACACATATTTCTCAATACATTAAATCTTTAACCCTCCCTTTCAAGTTGAGTGTCATTGATGCTCAACTTGCCAATGATTTAAAAAAGAGCTCCTGAACCATCTCCCCTTACTGGGAGATGATTGGATCATTTGGCAAGGTCTAGCATTTGAACCAAAGTGACTCTCTTCCTCATTGTTTCGAGGATGCCAGTTTCTTCCCCGACGGATTATAAGACATACTGGCAGTTGTTTTATAATATGAAAAGATGATGAATGTACTCTATCAGCATGTGTTGTTTGATATTTTTGAACCTCAAAACTCTATTATCTTAAAAGAATGCTGATATATTTATTAAGAAGAAATTGGTTTATTTTCTAGTTTAGGTATTTTTAGAAGAGGGAAGGCATCTAGATAAGTTCTAAAACAAAATTCCAATTTGTCACCAACTAATATTAGAAAATTTCATAGTTGTAAAAGCTTTTGTTAAGAGTTTTAGGATCAATTTTGGCTCATTTTTCTGGGATAACAAGCATGCTTATTGTCATGTTATGCACTAAATTAAAAGTGAACTAACCTTCTAGAACTTAACTCATTTAGTATGGACAAAATTCATCAACATTGCTTTCTTCCCAGTTTGACAAATAAAATTGAACCAAGATGAAAGGAATTATGGGCATTTGATCCGTAAAAATTCTTGTAAGTTATTATGGCGGTTGGGTGTACAGGACACTATTTGCATGAAATTTAATTTACTACAGCTCTTATAAATACATTTTCACCAAACTGAGAATGAGAAACGATGTGGAAAACAGAATGTGAGAACTGTCTCCAATTACAACATTGATAAAACAAATGCAGGAACAGTAACCAAGAAACAGACATTTTTATGGTAAATACGCCTTCCTAATAAATTGAAATGGTGTCTGGCCGAGAAGCATTTAGCTATAACAGTAGATTCAAAGTTTCAAACAGTAAAATACAAGAGTGGGGTAAAAAGGATATCTGACCTTTTTCCTTTCTGTGGAAAAACAACACAATCGACCATATGGTGTAAAGCTGGTACATCAACAGCGGTCAAAATACGCACATCGCCCGGATGGAGGCACGGGTTTTTCGCAACAATAACTGTCCCCTCCACCACATGAGTACGCATATCTGGCTCACTTCTACCGAAATTAAAGAGGCCATTTTCTAAGGATTTTCTGCGTTCAATACGAGAAATCTGCACAAAGACCTGCCCATATTCCAAGGTTCCAGTTTCATCGAGGCATCCCATCAACGATCTTCCATTCTGAATAAAAATTCTAGTTCTAGTTCTTAATTCCAATAGCTTTGATGCCCGAAAGGTCTGCAGCATTATCGAAAGGAATGGCTCAGCATCAGGCTTATAACCACACATCAGCATTTCTTTAAGAACTTTGGTGTTCTCCCCAGGAGACATCATCTCAAGGGCTTCCTGTGCCCTCACTGGATCTGTTAAAATTGTGTCCAGTTGATCTACAGCTTCTTTTTGCTTCATTTCAAAGGCATCATCTCCAACTCCAAGTGTTGACAAAAGAGTAATTATCTGGCGATTAAGGAAACAAGGTTGATATTTGCTCCATGCCAAGACATCAAGTTTCATGTTCTCAGATGGAAACTTACACATGCTGTTTCTTAAAGATAATTTCAATTCCTCCAATGTTGGATCCACCGCCACAACACCTTTGTATCCACCGTATCTAATTTGGAAAGCAGATGGTGTTGGACCTCTAACGGCCAATTTCCTTGCCACTTTTCTTGCAAGATTAGCAGAAATTTTCCCGATTCCATCCGAGAAAACATACTTTATGCCATTCTCTATGTTTTCTATATCGGGAATAATTTCAATATCGTGCCTACCGATGCTCAAAGTTTCTTTGGATGAACCAAAAGATTGACCCAGTCTAGCTGCGTATTTAGCCACGTTTTTTATCTCACGGAAGTCACCCATCCACTCTCTGATATCAGCTGCATTAAGTCCACTTCTTGAAGCAAAAAACCACGCAGAATTATCCCGTAATTGACTTGAAGAGAATGCTAGGAAATCAAACTTTTTATCTCCGAAGACTATGCCACTTCTCAAAGTAGAAAGTATTCTTGTGTAAATATCAGTATACTTTTCATCATCAGTAGAACCTGTACGTGGTACTAAATCCGTTGATCGGATTTTGTCACAGTCTTCGTCGACAAAGGAAACCCGGATAAAATTATCAATATCTTCAGGATAATTACGTAAGACACGATTGGACATGTTGACCTCTGGTCCATAGAAGTATATTTTAGAAGGCGTCACTTGAGCCCTGTGAACATAAACCAAGCTAGGCTCCAACGAAATAGTGGGAGACTTAAGAAGATGTTTCGATGTTTGGTATTCACTGTACTGCTCACGAAGCCACTTGGCAGGCTCAAAGCAGCAGTCTTTTAAACGAGAAAGGCCTTCCAGGGCATGTTCTATATGAGCAATTGGTTTCGTACTGGGATCAACCAAGCTAAAAAATTCATCATCGAGCGTTGGCCCGACAAGGAACCCATTTTGAACCAAATAATTTATCTTGAACAAGATTTTATATGGCAGCTCAATACGACGAGGCTCAACAATGGGGACCAGATGCAAGTTGTGTGAATAAGAATAACCACTCTCCAATACAAATCGACCTGCATCTTCTAGAAAGTGAAAAAAGTTTTCCTGGATATCGGGAAGATCACAGTTGAAGGGAACCTCCAAACACAAGGTAGAAGATTGCCCTATAGAACATGATGGAGTGAAATCTGTTGTTCTCACCCACTGATCATCTGGGGTATCCATAAAGTAGTTTAAAAGAGGATCTTCATATACATTTATTGAACTGCGTAGAGGCCTCTTATAAATCCGAGGAGCAGCTTGCACCTATAATGTAAAAAATATGTTATGATGCTTATTATTAAATTCAAAAATAAAAATTGGTTAACGACAAGGGTAATGATCATTTGACTTAAGTCACGAGACTCAGCTGTGGTTGCATCTCTAGCATGCAGCAGGTGGATGCCCGATTCCCTCCATGACTCGAGTTATATGATCATTTTCCTGACGACAATTATATTTGAAAAACTTGTAGTAGGAACCCAAGCATACGTACAGTCGGTTATACATGGACCAATCTCAGTCTGTTTGCATGATCAAAAGTGTACCACCGTAGATTTTGGAAACCTGTGCATATCCCAAGGTACACGGCTCATGTACCCAATACAATTCATATTTGAATTATGTTCTTTTTCAACTAATATTTATGAGATATTTCGATTTTTTGCCGCTCAATTTACTAGTTCATAATCATGCTTTCACATGGAAATAGATAAACGATATTATCCTAATTCCTAAGAGCATTGATTTGTTCAGAATATCCACACATAAAACCTTTCCTTACAAAATTTATTTTCTATGACACAGGAAAAAAAAACAAAGAGGGAACAATATAAAATAAAGTAATTCGAAAAACCAATATAAAGAAGTTAACCTGAATCAGGAGAAACCGTGTAGCTTCATTGCGTGGACAACGTAGCTGGATTTGCCAAATATCTTCATAAGAAAGTTCAAGCTTATATGAAACACCGGAACATGATAGAAAGAAGTACATTTTCCGTAGACCAAACCCGAAGTTGGCTTTGACCACCCACCCATCCCAGAGTACGTAAAACCTTTCTTTCGAGACCAAACAACCAAAATGCATAAATGTACGTTCCAAACTAAACATCGAGGTCCTTGGCTTTGGCACGATGTCACGCTCCACTTCATAAACCTTCAGACTATAGATCCCATATTTTAGATTTCCCTGCTGCCCCAGAGAGGTTATATCATTAGCATGAGACTTTGTTGTGAATTGGACAACTGCAAAAGCTTTTGATCTTGGCTTCTTGACCTTTGGCTGTCTGATCTTAAGTGCATAAACAGTCCCCTCACCGATACGTTCCTCGATAAACTCTTTAACTCCTTCGGCCGATACATGTGAAGGGAAACCCGAAACCTGAACCGTTCTACTACCTCCCATGTTCTCTAAGTTAAAACAGTTTTGTGACAGAGCTTGTTCTCAATTGAATGATCCTCAGTATTGCAACTTTGAGAACAAAGGCTCAATCCAAGATAAGCTACAGAACAAGAAGTGTAAATTTTGTCATAAACTACCAAATTTTTTTTTTAAATGCATAAACAACACGAATATCTGGTAGGGTAGCTTTGTTAACACCCACAGAATCTTGGAGGGCACCTACGCTAAAAACCGTTGATTTCTTTAGATCGGACGATAATGATCATTTTTTCTCCCCAATCTTCCACGGAAGGGATCTGGAGACCATGAGTGTATCATCAAACGGTCAGTTTTTTATTCCACATGGTACATATCCCAAAAAATGGCCCTAAAATCACAAGGCACACATCACGCTCAAATGTGATTTTAGGGCCATTTTTGTGATTTGTACCACGTGGAATAAACAACTGACCATCTGATGGTATGCCCATGATCTCAAGATCCCTTCTGTGGAATATTGGGGCGAAAAGCGATCTCCATCGTCTGATTCAAAGCAACCAATGGTTTTTGGGGTAGGTGCCCTCCAAGATTCCGTGAGAGTTAATAAAGCTACCCCATCTGGCATTGGCTAGACAAGACACAACATCTTGACTACTCCATAGATGCCAAACCAAGAGACTTATGCTTCTATATACACAGGAGCAACCGATTATAAAATTGACTCACAACCAATGCGGAACTAACCTACAAAATAAAAAAGGCACACTAAACACAAAACACAAAATGGAAACATGAAACTTAGGAAATGTTATGTATTTAGTTCTCAACAAAAACTTAGCTGCAGTTATATTATATGCTACTAAGTATATGAATGCTAAAAAATAAGTTCCCAGTTTAACTACTCGATAGACATAATTATCTGCGCTACGGCACTAGACACAAACAACATTAAGCATCAAGCAGCATCATAGTCTTTTTAAGCTAGTGAGAAAAGTAAATCCAAAGCAATGATTAACTCAATAAAATCTCATATGATTATTAACCATTCAACATCTGGTTGATATAAAACTCTTTGTAACACGTATTACAATTTTTTTATTAATCGATTGTCCAAATGGCATGCCATCATTTAAATTTAAACACAACCCAAAAATCATGACCATCAAAAAATTCGAATCAAAGATGATAGTACTTTAATATGGATTGTTGTTCATTTTACCGCTGGGTCCTTGTTAAAATTCTATGAGCGGATGGTATAAATCTTCTGATGGTCACGATTTCTGGGCTGATTTCAGTTCAAGATGCTCGTCATTTGGATAATTGGTCAGAAATGTGTGCCATGTGGCACATGGGCTAAGTTCAACAGTCAGTATTATACCGGTATCTCAACCAGACAGTGAGGTCATACAAACTACATATTATCAAATATTATGAACATGTAACATCAGACTCAGTCAACAAACACTTAAAAATATCCGTGCTTTTTATTTTCCTCAACATTTTATTTAATTTTTCAGTAAAATTAAAAATGAGTTGAGATTAATAAGCGCTCAACACCGTATCATTCTCACTTCTAGATAACTATCCACTTACCCATGTTCATTCCCACTTCTACATAACTATCCACTTACCCATGTTTATTCCCACTTCTAGATAACTATCCACTTACCCATGTATGCACTAACCCACATTGCCACTACTTAGTGTATTATAAAAAGAGAACTCTAGCTCTTTTGTATTCATCAAGGAAAATATAATAAAGTTTATTTTTTTCTATTTTGTCACCTTCTTATCTCTTTCTTTATGGTATCAAAGCCTCTCCATTAAAGCTCCCGCGAGCTCTCTTTGATCCAACTGTGATTATATATCCATGGCTTCTTTAACTTCTAACCTTCAATTTTTGTTGTCTAATATTCACTCTTTAGTTACTGTGAAATTAGATGCCTCTAGCCACAGAACCTGGAAATCACAAACTATAAATATCCTTGAGGCTACTAGCTTTCTTCAATACATAGGTGATCCAGATTCTTGTCCTTCATCATCTATTATTGATTTAGATAGCAAACATATTTTTAATCCAAAACACACTGAATGGAAACAAGTTAACTAGTTACTAGCTTCTGCCATCCATGCCACCATCACACCCTTTGTTCTTCCATATGTTATTTCCATTAAAAGTTCTCATGAACTGTTTGTTGCCCCTGATACCAGACTTAACAATCCCTCCAGATCCCATATTATGCAAAAAAAATCTCAACTCCAGTAGCTTCAAAAAGGAAAACTAATAATGTAAGAGTATGCTGATTCGATTCAAAAAATCGTTAGCGATCTCGCCGCTGCATCGTCACCATTAGATGACGAAGATGTTATTCTCTACACTTTAAATGGTCTTCCTCAGACTTACAGCGCAGTCAAGACGTCAATCCACACACGTCCTATTCCCATGACTCTTGATGAGTTTTTCTCTCTACTATCCAGTGAAGATCTGATTCTGAAGCTCAAAGCTGATGATGATGGAAAGTCCGACACAACGACAGCCATGGCTGCTACTCAAACTCTAACCTCTGAATCTCGATCATTCTTTCGTGGTGGTCGTAATGGCGGGCGACGAGGCCACGCCAATGGCGGATTTCGCAGCCGTTCTGGAGGAAATCGCTCGGGCGGTCGAATTCCCTGGCATTACTATCAAACATCTAACCCACCATATCAATCCTCAGTACCTCGATTCTTTTGTCACATTTGTGGCCGATCCAACCATAATGCCGACCGTTGTTGGTACCGCAATGACCAGAGTCAACCGCCCCTTCTTCCCACACCAACTCAAGCTTTTGTTACTACCCAACACAATCCACCTTATTCTAATGGGTATGTTAATAGTGGGGCTTTTAACCATATCACATCAGATCTATCACAACTCTCTGTTCACAACCCATACCATGGGTTTAATCGTGTAACCATCGGTAATAGTAAAGTGCTTTCTATCTCTAATACAAGTTCTGATATCATCTCTACTTCCAATAATAAATTTACTCTCACCAATGTCTTACATGTGCCTCATATGTCCACTAATTTATTATCTGTAAACAAATTTGCAAAGGATAATAATTGTGTTCTTTCCTTTGATTCATTTGGGTTTGTGGTTCAGGACAAAGAAACGGGGAGGATTCTCACTAAGGGCAGTAGCCAACATGGACTTTATCCCATCCGATCCTCATCAGCATTCCCAAACTCCACTACAGCCTTTATTTCCTCTCGGCAGCCTGCAACAATATGGCATAATCGGCTCGATCATCCCTCATCAAATACTCTTCGATTTTTAACTGCTAAATTTCATCTTCCCCTTTCTACTAAAATTCATTTATGTTGTGAGCATTGTAACATTGGGAAAGCCTATAAACTTCCCTTTGAATTGTCTTCATCTCAAAATCAAGCACCTTTAGAACTTATCCATGCAGATGTTTGGGGTCCATCCTCCTTGACTTCTTTTCGAGGATATGAATATTATGTTATCTACATTGATGATTTTTCTCGATATTGTTGGTTATATCCTCTCATACAAAAATCAGATGTTTATCGTTCTTTTGTTCATTTTAAAAACTTAGTTGAAAATTAATTTTCTCGTAAAATAAAAGTTTTTCGGAGTGATAATGGGGGAAAATTTGTTAATAAACAAATACTCTATCTATGCACCACTAATGGCATCATCCATAAAAAATCATGCCCACATACGCCCGAGCAAAATGGGCTTGCAGAGAGGAAACACCGACACCTCATAAAAACCACCATTACTCTAATGCACACCGCATCTATGCCTCCCACATATTGGTTGGATGCCCTGTGCACCGTCGTGTTCCTCATTAACCAATTGCCCAGCAACACCATTAGCAATAAAACTCCTTATGAAAAACTTTACAACGCTGCTCCAGAGTTTTCAATTCTAAGGACATTTGGTTGTTGTTGTTATCCTTGGTTGAAACCCTACTCTGTTCATAAATTAGAACCCTGGTCTACTCAATATTGCTTTCTTGGTTACTCCTCTGAACACAAAGGCTACCGGTGTCTCGATATTAATACAGGTAAAGTATACATTTCGAGACATGTTAACTTCCTTGAAAAATCCATTCCTTTCAAAGACCTATACCCATCCTCTTCAGGCTCCACAAGTTGTCCCATTGCTGTAAATACGCCACTTACTTCAACACCCATCCAAACAATCTCCCTGCTAGCCACTTCCACTCCTAACCATTTATCAATTTCTCACTCCACATCACCTACTACCATCAACCCCTATACTACACCGGTCCACATCATTCCACCAATTTCCCCACAAACCACTAATCAATTACCTCCTACTCCCATCCCGTCCTCTATTAGTACATTCCCTGATCAACACTCTCATTCTACCCTTACAACCAATAATACCCATCCAATGCAAACCCGGTCCAAATCAGGGGTGTTTAAGAAGAAACAGATACTTTCTCTCCATACCCGATCCTCTCCCACTCTTCATGGACTGCAAACTTACCTTCAGGCTTTTAAACTTCCCGAATGGAGATCCGCCATGTTTGATGAATTCAATGCCCTCTTTCAACAGGGCATGTGGACCCTAGTCCCAATGCCTCACAATAGAAAAATTATTTGGTGCAAATGGATTTTTAAAATCAAAACTCATGCAGATGGTACAATAGCGCGACACAAAGCCCGACTCGTCGCCAAAGGCTATGATAAAAAATATGGCCTTGATTACACAAAAATTTAGCCCTGCCGCCAAACATCCAACAATTCGTGTTGTAAGTTCAATGGCTATTCATTACAATTGGGCAATTAGACAATTAGATGTGTCTAATGCTTTTCTCCATGGACATTTAGAAGATGACATTTACATGTGTCAACCACCTGGATTTGAAGATCCTTCCTTTTCGAAACACATTTGCAAGCTTCGCAAAGCCATTTACGGCTTGAAACAAGCTCCACGCGCTTGGTTTTCAATGTTGTCAAAATGTTTAGTCGGCCAAGGCTTCCAATCTAGTACTGTCGATAGCTCTTTATTCGTGCAACACAGTACATGTCGCATAACTATTGTACTTATTTATGTGGATGATATTTTAGTCACCGACAGCGACAACACTTACATCACGGAATTTGTACGCACTCTTGGTCAATAATTTTATATCAAAGATTTGAGGCTTCTCAACTATTTTCTCGGTGTTGAGGTTACAAAAACTGCAACATCGGTCAACCTTACCCAAACCAAATATGCTCATGAAATCCTAGCTCGTGCCTCCATGATTGATTGCAAGCCATACAAAAGCCCACTCTCCACAAAACCATCCACCTACCCGAATGGAGACAAAGAATTCTCTTATGTCACCTTGTATCGCAGCTTGAATGGAGCTCTACAATACCTCATGATTACTCGCTCGGATATATCATTTGCGGTAAATAAAGTGTGTCAACATATGCATAAGCCTCTTAATAAGCATCTTTGTGAGGTCAAAAGGATTCTACGGTTTATCAAAGGTACAATCAATCATGACTTAACTTTCACACATGGTTCTTTGGATATCCTAACCTACTCAGATGTCGATTGGGCTGACAACATTATAGATCGACGATCTACCACCGGATTTTGTCTCTTCTTAGGGCAAAACATTATTTCGTGGTATGCAAATAAGCAACCTACCGTTGCTCGCTCATCAACCGAAGCCGAATACCGTGCATTGGCCCATACTGCAGCTGAGGTGCCATGGCTAAAACAGTTACTTCAGGACATACACATTCCTAAACGATCGAAGTCATCCATCTGGTGTGACAACATCTCTGCAATAGCTTTGGCCTCAAATCCCGTATTTCACGCCCGCACCAAACATATTGAGGTTGATCATCACTTCATTCGTGAAAAGGTAATCAACAATGGGCTTCAAGTCTTCCACATATCCTCCGTTGATCAGATTGCTGATATATTCACTAAGCCTCTGTCATCTCCTCGGTTTGCTTATCTCCAAGACAAGCTAATGATCAAAGAATGCCCATCATCTTGAGGGGGGGTAATAAACGCTCAACACCGTATCATTCTCACTTCTAGATAACTATCCACTTACCCATATTCATTCTCACTTCTACATAACTATCCACTTACCCATGTTTAGATAACTGTCCACTTACCCATGTTCATTCCCACTTCTAGATAACTGTCCACTTACCCATGTTCATTCCCACTTCTAGATAACTATCCACTTACCCTTGTATGCACTAACCCACATTGCCACTATTTAGTGTATTATAAAAAGAGAACTCTAGCTTTTTTGTATTCATCAAGGAAAATATAATAAAGTTTATTTTTTTCTATTTTGTCACCTTCTTATCTCTTTCTTTAGAGATCTCTTTTCTTCTCTGATTTTTAAGAATATTGAGACAAATTTAGGCTCATAAATTTTTATCATGATTAAAGAAACGGTTGGATGCTTGGCTACCTTATATAAGAATTCTTGCACATTCTATGCAACCCAATCGTATCGTTGCGAAGTTTCATCTTACTAGTTTTTAGAATTAGACAATAGCATGCAGTAATGCAGATGAATTCGAGCTAGAGCCTAGAAGGCATATTGTGAGAAGCACTTTTTAAAAATGGCAAGAGCAAATCACAAAGTAAAAGGGATTAGGCAACGATATTACCAGAATTAAACCAAATTTCGACGTAATTAGAGTCTCCGTTTGATTTGCATGACCAGATTGAGATGGACAAAAATCTTCCTAACAGATGCCTTGAATCTGATTAAAGATGGTGATCATAATACTAGGTTAAAAATGCATCAAAACTATAAGAAGATGTTGAGAGAAAAATGGAAAAAAAAAAAAAAAAAAATCATTCTAGGGAAGATGCTAACCTCCTTTACATGAAGCAGATGGACTATTTTTAGGAGCATTTTAGTCTGTTATAAATAGAACAAAGGGAAAGAGGGGAGCATGTGAAGTGCCGAGTAAGCTTCTTTTCTCTATTTTTATTGGCTGGACGTACGTCCGTTATTCTCCATGATAGAGAAATACGAAGACTAGAAGTCGTCTCCTTTTCCACTTTTAAATAAAGAGGAAAATAGAACCAGTGATTGAATAACCGGGTGATCATCATCGGATGTTCTCAAACAGCTGGAGCACCTTCATTCAGTGTTCAAGAGAAGCACTGTATCATCGCCCTTTCCAATCACGGAACAATTTCTTTGTTTTTGATCATCAGTGGACTACAGAGGCGCGATACCATTATATTATGTTAGTGACCCAACGCATAGAATCACTTCTGCAGTGTTAATGTGGACTCCATGTTCTACCAAAAAAAAAAAAAAAACAGTCGTTAATTCGCTATTTTACTCGATTGTTTTAAGGTGGCTTTATTTGCCGTTGCAGTCGATAAAACTTCAGGTGCAACCCCCAAATCGGGTAAATGGGTTGGGTTTGAGATGGGATTAGGGTCAAACAAACTCAAGCTTAAAAAGGCCCTCACTTGGGCCTAACTTGTACTCAACCTACTATTGGACTCAGACCTAAACGACTAAACCCTACACACCCAACCTGCTAGTATGGCAAGCAGGTTTTGTGTAGGCAGAGTGCATATGGTTGACATGGCACGAGACAATTGGCTGCAAGTGCAATTCAACATAAGCAATACAAGTGGGAGCAGCTAATCATGTCACACCAAGTCAGCCAACTACACTTTGCCTGTAAAGAACTTGCATGATGTTTGCAATTTTCCTTTAAAGCCAGACTTATAATAGCTTGGGCCTAAAGAACCTATCAGGTTTGTAATTTAACTCAGATGGGTGGCAAGAGATGATTAGTGGGTTGCCGACGAAGTGGCCTTTTTCTTTTGTTTTAAGGGCACTTTAGAAAAAAGGGATTCAAAACGGAAAGTATATGGGTCATATACTGGTTCACAAAGTTTCAAGTAATCAGGACGATACTGATTTTTTGGGTCCAAATATTTGAAAAAATTAAAATTTTTTGCATATGTGAACTGTCTCTTACATCTGAAAGTACAACAATGCCCTCGTATTTAAGGGGCAATCTAACTCAAAACCCTAAAACCAGCAGAGTTTTCTTCATCTCTCTGAATGAAAAATTGGTGGATTGCCGTTGAGATGGAAAGAACTAACTTGTGGGAGTGTTTTGGTGATTAGAGATGCCATGCTTGAAACAACACCCGCTTCCTCCATGAACGTCCTATTATTATTGTTCTCTTGGATTGATGATTTGATCTTTATGAGAGAAGTTTTTTAGGGTAGATTTCGAGTTTTATAATGAATTCAAGCACACCCATCATTTTTATGTCTTGCGTTGATCTTGTAGAAAGACAAATGTTTATTTCTATAATGAATTCAAGCAAGCCATCATTTTTTTTTTTTTTTTTCAAATCATCCCTTTTGCTTCATTTGAATCTTTGCCATCAAACCATAGCTCTCTTGAAACTCATTCATCATCTTAACATAAACTTTATAACACAGGGTTTAGAATAAAGACAACTTATCTACATGTTTTGAAATGGGTTTCTGCTCCTGATTAATCATTGGATGGAATGGTAGAGAACTAGTTTTCTATAATAAGTGAATGACATAAATGTATAATGGCTCTGTTTTGAACATGCGATCTCGAGGTTGAAGACGACTTGAGCAAGTTATAAATTTTGATTTTTTTATAATTTGGAGTGCAATTATCAAAGATGGTGTTCTTGAATAAAGTTTCGGAGATTTTCCTTCAAGCGAAATGTGAAAAATAAACAATAGCCCTAAAATCAGGGGTTTATAGGAGGGTATTATGGGAATTACACAATATTTGACTAACATTTGAAAACTTAATTCACGTTTTCTGAGACACTCGAAAAATACAAAATCTCAATTTGCTTGAAACATTTTTGGTAGAATATATTGAGCCGAAACTTTCTATTCCGCATCCTGTTTTACAAGTAGTCCATTATGGGCTTTTTAATACACAGATGGGTGGCAAGAGATGATTAGTGGTTGCTGATGATGTGACCTTTTTTTTTTATTGTTTTAATATTCCCTCATAAATCTGGAGTCAAAAGCTTGCTGGTTAAGTAAGGAGAGGGGATTGGAGGATTGAGCGTTTCGTACGAAAAGGCCCTCTCCACCGTTAAATCTTAAATCAACGGTTGTCCAATACGGGTTTCATTATGTCATAAGAGTGACGTCCACTAAGAATCTTTGCCTGTCTCCTGCCCGAGTGTGGTAGCCTGGCAAGTTCCTTCTGACACGAGAGCGACCCGACCACATGTTTGGTCAACCGAGTTTGTCTCGTGTTGATCCTCATTAAAGCACCAAAATAGTATTTAAATGATCTTACACCAATAATGATTTAAGATGTAAGCGATCTGAATCGTTATTGTTATAGATCATAGATAAAAGTGCAACAAGCCTTAAGAATATATATATATATTTTGGAAATTTAAACTATCTGATTTATGGACTATAATATCAACCGTTGTTTTTAGTTTTAATGGATGATATTAAAGTTGGTCAATTGGATGGTAGAAATGGAACAAGAGTTTTTGAATAACTAAGAGGTCCGTTCAAAAGTTTCAAAGGTCAAAAAAATTTTCTCTCACAAAGATGGCTAAACAATAAAATGGGGAGAACTAAAAAAATATAGAAGTCCTTAAGAGATTATTTATACTAGTTGTAATCCTTAAAAGAGATTTTAAAAAATCCTTTACGGAATCAATCTCATGATTGACCGTCACTTTAGTTGTAGTCAATCACGAAATCAAAGGTAGTTAATCATGAAAAGAAATGTGATCAATCATCAATACTTTGGTGATTAACTACAAAAAGAAACGTGATCAATCATCAAAAAGATTATAATTCTTATAAATGATTCTTCTTAGAATTAAAATACTTGTAAAGAAGTATAATCAAATCAAACACCATAAAATTTACAAATGAGTAATTATACTTGACAATAGATATAAGAGTAAACTACTAAATTATCCTAGATAATGATACTAAGATCTGACAACTTTTTATAACATACATTCAAATAATAGAGTAGAAATTTATTTTATTTTATTTTTTGTGTAAGGAGGTTGGGAGGGGGCTGCTGCCCTCCTAAACTTTTGACATTATATATATAAAAAATAGCCTAGAGGCTTTAACATGGGCTACTTGGTTAAAGTCAGTTCCCCCTCCCCTTATAATTTTCTATTGGTATTCGATTCTTGCCTTGAGGATCTATGTTATTGCTATTCAAGTTACTTTTTGTGATGAATCTATGTTATTGCTATTGAAGTCACTTTTTGTAATGTGTGTCATGTAAAATTATTATGTGTTCCATGTGATTTGATATATATGATCTCAAAATTTATTTCAAACATCATACGAAATTAGCGTATGTTGGACTTACAAGGTAGCCATTAATTTTATGTCATTTAACGATTTCAAATCAAACGATGGAGATCATTTTTCATCCCAGTCTTTTAATTAAATGATCTTTTGATTATGACACACCTACTAAATGATAATATAATATACATTTTAGTTTCACAAGGCTCACATCCCAAAATGTGACCGCAATACCAAATCATCGGGCACTCATGACCTTGCTTAATACTATCGCATTTTTTCTGTGGACTATAACTTGTCCCCTAGTAAGAAAATCCCAATTCCACTTTTTGTCCCTTTTATAATTACAAATTTTACAATCTATTATGATCTCATTACTTTGCTCCTGATATATTCATCTTATTGTATTTTGCACTCTCAAATCAAGAAGTACACATTACAAAAAATAAAAGGTCCGACCATGGTAAAAAAAATGTGACTTATATAAAAATATAAGCATTTTTAACACGCTTTTCTAAATAAAAGTATAAAACAGTATTTTTCAGGTAACAACGTATAACATCTTTTGATTGTTTAAAACATATTTTATACGTTTTTAAAGAAAATCGTGTTTGAAGTTTCGAGTGTCTAGGCTGACAGAATTGAGTGTTCTTGGTAGAATCTGGAGTATTGTTGTGGCTCGTGTGAATATGAGTGGACCATCATACGACTCGCTTTGTTGAAGGCGGCAAATCGAAAAATCAAGGGGACGCGTAGTGGATTTTAGCGTTGCAGTTTGAAAATGTTTGATATGACTAGAGTCTGTATTCATTCGGTACTTTCTGTAACCATTTAAACTATAGTGTATTTGTTGCCTTAAATCTGGTATAGATCCTATGGTTTATTCTCTTTTGGGTTCCCATGTAAAAATCTCTTGTGCAGTGGTAATTGATTTGTTTTATATTATTTAATTTTAATATCATCGGTAAGCAAATCTAGAATACTAAAATTTCAATTAGTATCAAAGCTAGGTTCACTCGATTTGTTCTAACGAACTGAGTGTCTATGATTCATTCTAGTGTCCTAGATCTGCCAAGAGAATGAGCCTCTACAACGCTACATCCGTTATTTGATAGGTCAAATTACTCGTATTGGAAGGCTAAGATGAGAGCCTTCTTGAAATCCTTAGATCCTAAGATTTGATTTATTATGGAAGATGGATGGTGTCTTCCGATAATCTCTTATGCAACAAATAGAGTGACTAAGGTGTCTCTAAAACCTATAACTATGTGTGGTCCTGATGATTATAATTCTTTTGAGTACAACTCCAAAGCCCTTAATACATTGTTTAGTGTTGTTATGGCATCCGAGTTTTATATGATCAGTACTTGTGAGATATCAAAGGATGCTTGAAAGATCCTTGAGACTACCTACGAAGGAACTCAACCAATGAAGTTGGCTAAGCTTCAGATGCTCACCTCGCAATTTGAAGATCTCTCCATGAAAGAGGATGAGAATTTATTTGATTTTTACATCAGAGTTAATGATATTGTCAATAGTTCCTTCAATCTTGGAGAACCTATCTCTAACTTCAAGATTATTCGTCAAATCCTACTATCGCTTCGTAAGCGGTTTAGGTCGAAAGTCAACGCTATAGTTGAAATCAAGGACATTAACACTATTAACTTAGATGAACTTGTTGGGCCTTCCAGACTTATGAATACGAAATTAAAGATATTCAAAAGACCAGAAGCGTTGCCTTTAGATCGTCCAAGATTGAAACTAAAACTGATAATGGCAATGACGATTTTGAAGATTTTGCTTACCTTGTTAAAAAATTTAAGAAATTATACACTGGCAAGAAGAACTTTCCTAAAAAGTTTGATAAAGGAAAGTCCTATGAAAAAAAAAGGCCTTGAAAGTGGCTCTTAAAAGCACTCAGTATTTTAAGTGCCACGATTTTGGACATGTTGCGGCGGATTGTACTAATAGGAAGAAATTTAAAGGTAAATCTAAAGAAATTGTGGGCACTCGAGTCTGATGATCATGAGAACTTATCCAATGATAAATTCTTTCAGAATGAGTATATATTAAGGGCTTTTGTTGCCACTATTCAACATCCTAATTCCCCCTCCTCTAATTTAGTTGAGGAATATAATATTGTTACTATGATGAAGGCATCTGATTTTGAAGAAGAGGCTTGTGATATTAATGAAGCCCATGGTGAGTTATACCTCGAGTACCTAAGGTTGGTCCAAGAGAAGAGTAAACTGTTAAAAGAGAATGAAGAATTGAAAAGAGTTAACACTTCCCTTAACACCAAGCAAGATGATCTTATTCTTGAGAATAAGAATCTTAAAAAGTTCATAAAATCTCTTCAAGATAAAGTTAAGTTCCTTGAGAATGAGTGCCAAGGACATAATTCTACCTTCAAAGCTTTCACTTTCGATAATGAAAAGTTGACACATGAACCTCTTTACCATTTAAGTTCATAAAATTCTGTGATGAGAGTGAAAAGTTTGAAAGGATGTTGGGTGAAACTAAATCTATAATGGATAAGGGCAATCTTGGATATGATAAATTTGAGATTTCTTCTTCTAAGCCCAAGACCAATAGTGCATCTAAGTTTGTTAAGGCCACACAAGATACCTATGTTGGATTTAAATTCAATCAAGTTACTAAGAAGTCTGTTATTCCTAAAGGTATTAGTAAGAAAGTCTCTAGGTGCTACTATGGTAGATGAACACATTATGTCTCATTGTACAATCATAGAATGGGACATGTCTCAACCATCCAAGGATAAAAGGAATCACATGGATAGGGAGAATAATCGGTCTCATGGTAAACATATTTTAAATAGGTACCCGCATAATCATAATGATAGAAAGAGAAATATGGACTTTAATAGACCTATCTTTAATAGATACATAAAAATTTCTCAATATCATAATTTGATGTCAAATTTAAGGAATGTAGAGAGAAGCGATTTTTGTATTGGTATTGCAATTCTTAGATACACTCTCAAGTGGATCAGGAAGAGCAATTTGATTAGAGCTTCTTTATTTTTTGTATCTAAGTAGGTTTTTGTGTTCTCCTTATTTTTATTTTATTTTACAAAAAATCAAAATAACATAAATAATATTTTTTGAAAAGATTTGAAAAAAAAACGTTTATGAGTGTGTTATATTTACAATCATATGATCAGTTTTATTGTCTTGCATGCATATTACGTTTCTCCTTATATTCATAAAATTTCAAGTGCATGGGCGGTTTTCATCACATTGTGTACATATATGTATCTTAGTCAATTAACATTTAAAATCATGCATATGTGACTTTTCAATTCATCACTTTATAGTTAAGAAATTCTTTGAAGGTGATGTTCTAACTTTGGATGATTTTATTCATATTGAGTCACTTTTAGCTTTTTTGAACCTTATTTTTTTTCATGAGAAATGATTACACGGACGACTTGTGTGAAAGTCATTACTAAGTGGACAGTGAAAATGGCTATAGAGTCAGTTGTAGAGTGAAAACCGTCGTTCTCAAATTTCACTCATTCGTTATTTTTATATATAGAATTTTTTTAAAAAATACTCAAAAATTTTATTCTCCACAACTTATAAGTTATGAGAAAGAGACAAAAATAGCTAACTACACCAGTCTAGTGAGAAAACTACCATCTTCTTGGGTAGAACGATCGGGAAGTCTACTTGAATATTTGGGTTTAAACAATTTTATAAACTTCCCTTTGTTATTTAATAAAAATTTACATGATTCGAAGATGTAGTTGGATTAAAAATATTTCTCACCTTATATCTCTTATTTTTTCTTATACTCTTCATGAGACAATTATTTTTTACTATTGCATGATTATATTCATCTCATTATCAAACTATTTGAACCATTTACATCATCCTACTAATTCACTGTGTATTCTAATTGAAGCACTTAAATATGGACCTTATGTTAGATGTGAAGAATTATTTTTATTAACTGTCGTAATAGAATGGCTTGAATCTTCTTATGAGCAATATTAAAAGAAACCTTGCGGGTATATATGATCTGATAAACTGTGTTTAAAATAGCAATTTTTATGACATGCCTTGGATGGATAGGGTAGAGGAAGTATGTTCCCAAATGCCTTTAACCAGGTAGTTTGTGCTATAGCCTATTGTTTCATTTGATTTCATATGTATAATTACACGCTCAATTCAAAATTTCAGAAATGTGTATATATAATTGCAAAAGTGAGTAATGTGCTCAATTTAACTTTGGGTACCTCTCTTGGGGCACAAGCGTTCTTCGAAAGTGCCCATGTCCCAGACCTCTTGAAAATCATTGATTGCTTCAGATCAGATGATGAAGATTGTTTTTCATCTCAATCACATTTGAACGTGATGTGTGTCATATGATTGAAGAGCCATTTTTTGGGAATATCTTATACATGAAATAAAAAACTGACCGTTTGATAGGTACGCCATGTTCTCAAGATCAATTGTGTGTAAGATCGGGGTGAGACACAATCTCTAACACCAAATCCGAAGCAATCAACAATTTTCAAGAGGTTTGGGACGTGGGCGCTTTCACAGAGCACGAACAAGTTATATGGTGGTGAGATTGGACACCAAAGCAACTCAAGAATCAAAGACGACATTTATACGAGAACATCTTGTTCAAAGTCAAAGATGGATTTGAATGGAGGTGGTTGATCTATAGAGAGGTCAGATTTATATATATTGATTATATTCACAGGTTCAAACCAGGGTTATCCAATTTGGTAGGGACTCGAGCAACCCACAAACCGGTTCATCATTCAGCTTGGTCCAGTTCGAGTGATGGTCACAATAATTGCCGAATTTTTGAAATTTTTGTGAATAATTTACTAATTTAAGGTCCCCTAAATTATTCGCAAATTCACCTAATCACACAAACTCCCAACTTTTTTGGAAATTCACTTTCTATTTTATTTTTATTTTTTAATTATAGTTTTAAATCTTTTATTCTTATTTTTTGACATTTTCTCACCGAATTTTCTTCCGAATATTTCCTTGATCTTTCTAGATTTGCCGGATTTCTCCGAATGTTAACTTCACCAAATTATTGCCGATCACCCATTTGGTGACTATGGTTCGAGCAGATTGGTTCCGTCTGATTCACTTGCACTAGTTTAGAGATTTAGAATTAGTCTTAAAACAAGTAAACTATGGTTGAGTGATTTGGAACCCAGCTTTCTATGTTTTATGAGGAAAGACCACCAAAGTAAAATAGAATTTGTTGGTTCAAAAGCACATCAAATAATCTTATGAAAAAAAAAAAGCATATCAAATATGATATATTTTACTTAAAACTCATCCCTACCCCAACCAAACCCAGCTAACTGAGGTCCCGAGTCCGAAAGATCAAATTTGTATGACAGGAGCTTACAAGTGTACAGAAGTTGTGCACAATCTGGTTTTTTCTAGTCACAAGTGGATCAACAATCAGCATCCTATTGTCACTAACCATCCATTTGCATGACTAGTCACCAAAAGGAAACGGCAAGGGAAATTTTTGGCGGAAAAAATGGAATGTACGGATGAAATAAGCAGTAATTAAACATATGAAAAAACATTTAATTGATTTTTTTTCGTTTAAAACATGTTTTATATGAAAAAGAAATGTTTTATATGCTTTTGCGTATAAAACGCCTTTTGATACGTTTCCTCAAAAGAAACACATTTCTTTTCAGTAAAAAACTGTCCTTCTGACTAGATTTGCATCTTCTTGGTCGGAACAGTTGAGATGTTCCGAATTTTCTGGTGAGCAAAAAGGCTCAAAATCTGCACATGGAGTTGATGCTCAAGTTTGTGAAATGACGTATACCCATGCAATTCATATTAATATAATAATAATAATAATAATAAATTATGATTACATTAAATTTCTTTCTCGCATCGCCGATAATATATATATATATACCGACTAAATACAAAATTACCACCGCATACATACATGCCATTCAGATGCAAGTGACTCGCCGTCGTTTTATCATCTTCTCCAAATTCTCAGAGACCAACGCAGTTAAGTTCCGATCCTCTAATCCAAGGTCTGCGCTTGCTCTGAAAGATAAATCATGTCTCCAATAATGTTAGTATCTTAATAATCAACAATTCTCATCAATAAAAATAAAAAATAAAATGGAAAATGAACAATATAGCCCAAGCACAACCCATAATAATTTGTCTAATGCAGAGTGACACCTCCGTATGGAACAGATCAATCTCCTTATGCTAAAATTGTCAAACCTTGGATAGTCCACTGCTATTTATGAGCATGCAACTCAGTGAAAGTACACATTTGACCATTCTAGCATAAGGAGATTCGCCTGTTCACAATTGAGAGTGACTGGGTCAGTTACCCTGTATGGCTATATCCTCTATTAATGTGTGAGATATTCATCCTGCAGCCCCATCTAAAATTTCGTAAAATATGTTGGCGATCCAGAAACATTCATCCTGCTGCCAACACATCAAAAATTTCATAACAAAAATGATACTCCCGAAACCCATCTAAAAATTCCCAAAGAAACACGTGAATTATAGTACTAAAAAGATGCAGTAGTATAAGGTACCCAACCCGAGTGTAAGTGATGAAACACCAAACCTCAATACTGTAGATTTTGTTTAAGTAGATGAGATTAAGAAAATTATATAAGTGTCGAACAGTATCAACAACCTCTGATCTACCACACTTAGATTCAATTTTTCTGCTGAGTCTTGCGATAACTGATAGTCCTACATATTTCTGTAATAAATCTGAACTTTCAATAGGTAAGATAGCAGAAATTAATATGTTTTTTTTTCCTTGGTAGCAATAAATATACTAGTTAGCAACAATGTCAGACTTCAGTCGCAAATCATATAATGGTCAGATTCACAGTAATTCTCTATCAGTAATAGCAGTCAGTAAACATATGCAATCACACACTGATAGATTTACAGATATAACACAAGTAGATGTTCGGAAAAGAGTAAATTGATTCCAGCAAATCCTTGATATTACGAGTTTTAAAAAAGCACCCAAAGATCTCAGGAATCAGTCCTAAAAACTTCGTTCCCGCAGCCAATAATATGTAGAGGAATCCCACAAATGCAGGACCAGCAATAGCTGAGTCTGAAAAGACAACAGTCTGCAGGCTCAAAAGCATTAATTTTTAGCAGAGATTATAAAGATGAAGACCTTTAATAAATCTCAGATCTGTGACTCAATAGTCACACTCACACAAGAGAGATCGAGGGTAAAGTCCCCTGAAAATATCTGCTTTGTGATTAAGGAATCATGGCAGCAGACTGAAGAGCCTCGAGCACATAAATAGCAGTCTCTGCCCTCTCCTTTTCTCTCTTGCTTTCTCGTTTCTCATTTTCCATAAAATTACTTCACGATCATCATTCTCGATCATGTGCAATTACAATATATAAAGGAGAGTCCTACTTAATTTCTAATTAAAGACTCCACTCTAGACTCCAATATAGTAACTTTACTTATACTCCGCCCCCCATGATCACTTAAGTGACCTCGTGAGGGTCAGTTTATTGATATTTATTATCTCAGTAAAACTTCGTCTCCTGTGGTCACTTAAATGATCACGTGAAACAGTTCAGAGTCTCCTTTGGAATTCCTTCGAGAAACAGCTTCTCACTAAAACTTCTCCATGGCTGCTCCACAAAAGCTCCAAATCCAGCCTGTTTGTGATGCAGCACAAACCCTAAGCTACGTGTATGCGATGAATTTGTCGAAATTAATTTAAATTAAATTGAATAATAAATTTGAAAATAAAGCGAATACCTTATGGCTTCTTTGTTTCCCATGAGAGAGATCGCATTCGGGTTCAGGAAAGGTCCAGTCCATGTGCTAAATCCGTTAGGTCTGCAGTGTAGATCGGTTCTAGAGGTAGAACTCTATATTTCCTAGATTAGGGCGCTCACAATTCAATGATGGGGTCACTGGTTTTCTCCGGGTATTTGATGCGGAAAGGTTTAATAGCTCTAATGGGATCTACGGTTGTTGAATTGGATCGGTTCAATGATTTAGGAAAAAACTAGGGTTTATGATTTCGGGTTTATGAAAATATTTAGAAGCAGAGAAAGAAAATAAAGTAAGAGATAAATATAAGATAGATGGGGGGGGGGCTTCACACCAAACCCTTCTCGGGAAGCGACGAATCACTCTTTGTGGAGGCTCATCTCAAGTATACAAGCAAAAACTCTTTTCATTAATAAAAAACTAATTACATTATTTTCTTAATGACCTTATATAGGAGGTCTTAAAATAAAAGAAAATCCTAAAACAATTAAATAATAAAAGACAACTTTAACCCTGATATTTCAAATTCGAATTCGAGAGAATTCAATCTGCGAAATTTTGATCGATCGAAATAAGTATTCGATCGAACGAAAATTTCGTCTTTGCCCTCTACGCCTGATTCTGAAATTTTCGCTTTTTACGCCTGATTCTGATTTCCATTCCGTTTCTTCCTATGTCGGTACACGCCAAACGATCCGTATCCGATGTCTACTATGTCGGCGTCCCCGTCAATTCTCCCAAGCCGAAAAGGCTTCATCACCGATGAAGCGGCATCGTGATAGCGATAGAGTATGTCGGAGTCCAGGCGTCGCACCTCATCTTCAGTTAACCATGTGTGTCTCGGAGTTTGGCTTTCCCAACCACTTAATCAGGTATTTCTGAAATCCTCCACCATGGGTGGATACCGCAAAATCATCAAGTATCCCATCGATCTCATCTTCCCTCTGCATACGTGGGGAAGGGAATGGTAGGGGTTACAGGGTGGGGCTGGAATTTGGACCCGAGGCTGCTTGAAAAGGGTTGGTGGAGGGTGGGGCTGAGGCCGAAAAAGGAACTAAGTCCTCCACATTGAACGTAGAGCTGACCCCTATATCCGGTGGAAGTTCGAGAACATACGCATTAGGCCCGCTTCTTGCCACAACTCTAAAAGGCCCAGCACCGCGGGCTTGGAGTTTCTTTGCCATTCCTGATGGGGATCGTTCAGGCCTAATCTGAACCATCACATAATCCCCCACTTTGAATTCTTTGAAGCGCCTATGAGCATCCACAATTATCTTGTAATGTTCATTGCTCGCATTACTTTTTCTTCTAATTTCGGCATGCAATCATGGATGTGTTGTGCGAATGCATTGGCTGACTCGAAAACTCGATGGGATGCAAACATGGGGATTAAATCAATGGGTGTTCTAGGCCTATGACCAAGTACGACCTCAAAAGGACTCATGGCTAGGGACCTATTGACTGAATTATTGTATGCAGACTCTGCTATAGGCAATGTAGAATCCCAAGTCCTAGGATGATCACCAACAAGACAACGGAGAAGATTACCTAAGCTCCTATTAGTGGTTTCCGTTTGGCCATCGGTTTGAAGATGATAGGCTGAAGAAAATTAGAGCATAGTACCCATCATGTGCCATAAAGTTTTCGTAAGTAACTAGTAAACTTCACGTCTCGATCCGACACAATCATTTTGGGTAACCTATGGAGATGCACAACCTCCTCGAAAAATAATTTGACTATGTGAGCTGCATCGGAGGTTTTTGAACAAGGTATGAAGTGGACCATTTTGAAAAAGCGGTCCACTACCACAAAAATGGAATCGTGCTTCCGTTGAGTCTTAGAAAGTCCGAGCACGAAATCCATAGAGATGTCTTGCCATAGAGTGTGTGGCACGGGTAATGAGGTGTACAAGCCGGTATTCTGCTTAATCTGCTTCGTCACTTAGCATGTACGGCAGTGTTTCACGACCCTAGAGACATCTCTCATAAGGCCAGGCCAATGAAACCTATCCTCAATGAGCGCATTGGTCTTATCTCGCTCAAAATGCCCGACAATTCCTCCGGCAATTAACTCCCAGATGAGGAAGTCACGCAATGAAGTGCGAGGGATACACAAACGATTTCCTTTAAACAAATACTCATCCACAGGGTATACTCAGAGTTGATGTTGTTCGAATTTTCAAGGATAGCAGTGTATTCCGCCCTGAAATTCACTCAGGATAATCTTGTTTTAACTGCTCAAATCCGATGACCTCGGTGCTCATAGACGGTAAAGTCGTCACTCGACGACTAAGCGCATCAGCTGCCTTGTTTTCGGCACCGACCTTATGCTTCAACACGAATGTGAACCCTTGAAAGTACTCGACCCACTTCGCATGCCTCGAGTTCAACTTTTTCTGGGAAGCAAGGAAACGTAAGGCTTCGTGGTCAAAAAACAACACAAATTCCTGCGGTCTCAGGTAATGTTTCCAATACCAAAGAGATCGGATGATTGCATAAAACTCCTTGTCATAGGTGGAATATTTCTACTTTGCCTCATTAAGTTTCTCACTAAAATAGGCCACAGGGTGGCCCTCTTGGCTCAACACTCCGCCTATGCCTACACCCAACGCATCACATGCTACTTCAAAGACTTTAAAAAAGTCTGGTAGGAACATGACAGGTGCAGTAACCATTTTCTCTTTTATCTCGGTAAAGGCTCTCGTCGCGGCTTTCCTCCACAGGAACTCCCCTTTTTTCATGCAATCGGTAATAGGAGTCATGATGGTGCTAAAGTTTCGAATGAAACGACGATAAAATGTGGTCAAGCCATGGAAGCTACGGACTTCATGAATATTCTTAGGTTCGGGTCACTCCACAATACTACAGAGTGCTGCATGATGGTGCACTTCTTGAGATTCGCGTATAACCTTTCTCCCTCAAGGTTTCGCAAACCAACCTTAGGTGGATAATGTGTTGTTCTTTGTCTGGGCTGTAAATTAAGATGTCATCAAAATATACGACAAGGAATTTGCCAAGAAATAGCCTCAACACTTGGGTCATAAGCCTCATGAATGTGCTCAGAGCATTCGATAGCCCAAAAGGCATGACCATCCACTCATAAAGACCGTCTTTGGTCTTGAAGGCAGTTTTCCATTCATCGTTAAAGCGAATGCAAACCTGATGGTAGCCACTTTTAAGGTCTATCTTGGAAAAGATAGTGGCACCAACCATCATATCAAGCACATCATCGAGCATCAGTATAGGAAACCGATATTTAACCATAATCTTATTAATTGCACGGTTATCCACACACATGCGCCATGTACCATCTTTCTTAGTAGTGAGTAATGCGGGTACAACACATGGGCTCAGACTCTCTTGGATGAACCCCTTCTGAAGGAGCTCATTGACTTGTCGAGTCAACTCGGAGTGCTCAACCAGATTCAACCTGTAGTGGGGCAGGTTCGGTAATGTAGATTTGGGAACCAAGTCGATTGCGTGTTGAATGTCACGCATTGGAAGGAGCTCATTAGGCAAGTCTTCGGGGAAGACATCCGCAAATTCATTCATGATTGGCTCGACCTCATTGGGGAACTCACTTGCCGACTCAGGAGTACCTTCAATGGTGATAACGACATACATTGTGCTCTCATCTATCGATGCCCTCTCGAACTCTTAAGGGCTCACAATATTGATGGCCTTGGATTGGCCTCCCTTCTTTTCAACTTTGTTGACTGATGGTGCTTTGGGAGCCAAAGGGTTAAGAGTGATTTTCTTGCCCTTATAATTGAACGTGCAAATATTAGATCGACCAAAAATGGTCACGTTCAAGTCATAAAGCCATGGCCTCCCTAAGATGATGTGGCCCACATCCATCGGCACCACATCGCACCACAAGGTGACGGGGATGCTGACATCGTAGACATTGGATATGGACCATTTCGCATGTACCGATGTCGAAAGAAGCGGAATGGAAATCAGAAATAGGCAAAAGAGGCGAAAATTAGCGAAAGATAGAAAATTTGGAGGAATCAGCAATTCATTTCGATCGATCGAACGACATCGACAGAATTATATAGTTCTGGAGTGATATTTCGACCGATCGAATGGAATATTCGATCGAAATTTAATTCGTTCGATCGAATGTCGATGGCGATATTTTATATGTATAAATTTCGATCGATCGATCGAATTCCAATTTCGATCGATCGAAATCGCGCCGGGTTGTTTAGTTAATTTTGAAGTCAAAAATCGAACTTTTGTTTTGAGGGCTTATTTGTCTTTTGTTTATTATTTGTTTTAGGGTTTTCTTTATTGAAAGGACTCCTATATAAGGTCCTTAAGTGAACAATGTAATTAATTATTGATTATTGAATGAATGAGCGTTTTGCTTTGAGACTTGAGATGAGTTTCTTCGAAGAGTGATTCTTCTTCCCGAGAAAGGTTTGGTGCGAAGCCAAGGGTGTGAAGCCTGCAAATCTATCTATCTATCTCTTATTATCTTTGCTTACGTGATCCTACAACCTAAATCGACCATCAGCCTTTGGAGATCCTAAACCCTAGTTTTTTCCATAAACCATTGAATCGATCCGATTCATCCACCGTAACCTCCATCAGACTGCTAAGCCCAAACCATATCAAAATAACCCAAAATCAGAGATTCCATCATTGCATTGTGAGTGCCTTAATCTGGAAATCTAGAGTTCTATCTCTAGGAACGATCCATGCTGTAACCTAACGGATCTAACGCCCGGACTGAACCCTGCCTAAATTATACGTGATCCTCCCACGGAATACTACGAAAACCTAAGGTATTCGTTATATTTTGAAGGTTTTATTGTTTAATTTAATTCCATTTAATTTCAGCAAAGTCAATCATTGCATTCACGTAGTTTAGGGCACCGTCCTGCGTCAGTTTTGGTATCAGAGCCCTAGGTTCTAGGTTAGGGCATACTGTGTGGCATTGCATTCATTGCACCTTAATTTCATCGCATATTATTTCTGTTTTGGTCAAAGTGTTCATCTTGCATTCTATTCTAGAACCCGTCAATAGTGACCCGTATCACCATGGACATGAGTGAGATTGCCGAGGCTCTTAACAGCATGAGGGCTGATCTCAAATCAATCAATGATCGAATGACTGCCTTGGAGACAGCCCAAAGGACTCTCGAAACATCCAATGAGAGGTTGTTAGACCGAGTCAATCGGTTGGACGAGGGTGATGACTACTTTGAACCGCACCGTGAGCGTAATGGTCCTCGATTCGAACGAAATGGCTACCAACATAATCGGAACCGAAACCATAGGTTTGATCATCATGGAGATGACTACAACCCGAAAGGGAGACTCCTCAAAAATATCCGAGTTAAGTTCTCAACTTTCGATGGACGACTAGACCCTTAGGTCTTCCTTGATTGGTTATCCGATATGGACCAGCACTTCGAGTGGTCTGGCATGAGCGATGAAAGATATGTTAGACTTGCTAAAATGAAGCTCATAGGCCAAGCCTGACTCTTTTAAGTCAACGTTGAACGCATCAGAACGAATGCGGGTTGTACTCCCATTTACCCGTTGAGAGGACATGAAGGAACGACTTACAGAGAAGTACGTTCCTTCTTCATACTATCGTCTCCTTGACCAATGGCAAAATTTGCGCCAAGGTAGTATGCCCGCATCGGATTACATTGGCAAATTTGAAGAATTCATGATGAAAGCCAAGGTATCCGAAGACCCTCAAGTCACTGTATCCAGATTTCGCACTGGATTGAGACTTGACTTGCAAAAAGAGTTAGTCTCCCACCCTGTGGAGACTCTCGCCGAGTGTTACACCGTCGTTTAAGACCTTGAACGATATTTAAAAATGACGGTGACGAGGTGATCTGATTTCTACCCCGGTCAATTCCGTACCGGTGAAGTGAAATCTAGTGTTGGGAACCCGCCTGCCAAACCCACGCAACCCACATCTACCAATGTGAGGTTTGACAAAGGTAAGGGTGTAGCCAGAGAATCCTCGAAGAGTGGGTCTCATGTCAAGTGTTATAAATGTCAAGGATTGAGACACTTTGCCGCCTAATGCCCCACAAGGGACCCACAAAGGAATCTCTTCATCGACAGAGAAAGAGAAGAAAGTGAAGGAGTTTATGAGGAAGAGGTCTTTGAGCCGAATGCCACGCCTAGTGGCGAGGAAGGTGATGGCATGAGTCGCGCTCTAGTTGTGAGGTGTGCCTTTGCACAGGTTCAACGGGATGAAAAGGAGGATTGGCGAAGGGAGAACATTTTTCACACCTTTGTCACATGTGGGACAAAGAGTTGTATGGTAATCATGGATAGCGGGAGCTGCACCAATGTGGTGTCAAAACATACAATCACCCGCTTAGGGCCTACACCTGAAGCCCACCCGAGACCTTACAAAGTCGCATGGGTTGACTCCTCATCCATTCCCGTATCTCATAGGTGTCGTGTGCCATACAGTTGGGTTCATATTCGGACACCTAGTGGTGAGATGTGGTGCCGATGGATGTGAGCCTCATTATCTTAGGGAGGCCATGGCTCTATGAACGTGACCATTTTTGGTCGATCTAACATTTGCACGTTCAATTACGAGGGCAAGAAAACCACTCTTAACCCTTTGGCTCCCAAAACACCATCGGTCAATAGAGTTGAGAAGAAGGGAGGCCAATCCAAGGCCAACAATATTGTGAGCCCTTCAAAGTTCGAGAGAGCATCATTAGATGAGAGTGTCGTGTATGTCGTTGTCACCGTTGAGAGTACTTCTGAGTCAGTATGTGAGTACCCCAAGGAGGTAGAGCCCATCCTGAATAAATTTGCAGATGTCTTCCCCGAAGACTTACCTAATGAGCTCCCCCCATGCGTGACATTCAACACGCAATTGACTTAGTTCCCAGATCTACATTATCGAACCTGCCCCACTACAGGTTGAATCCGGTTGAGCACGCTGAGTTGACTCGGCAAGTCAGTGAGCTCCTTCAAAAGGGGTTCATACAAGAGAGTTTGAGCCCGTGTGCCATACCAGCATTACGCACGCCTAAGAAAGATGGTACATGGCGCATGTGTGTGGATAGCTGTGCGATTAATAAAATCACTGTTAAATATCGGTTTCCCAAACCGCGGCTTGATGACATGCTAGACATAATGGTTGGAGCTACTATCTTTTCTAAGATAGACCTTAAAAGTGGCTACCATCAGGTTTGAATTCGTCCTGGTGATGAATGGAAAACCGCCTTCAAGACCAAAAACGGTCTTTATGAGTGGATGGTCATGCCTTTTGGGCTTTCCAATGCCCCGAGCACATTTATGAGGCTCATGACCCAAGTGTTGAGGTCATTCCTTATCGTATACTTTGATGACATCTTAATTTATAGCCCAAACAAGGATCAACACATTGTCCACTTAAGGTTGGTTTGCGAAACCTTGAGGGGAGAAAGGTTATACGCAAATCTCAATAAGTGCACCATCATGCAGCACTCTGTAATATTCTTGGGATTCGTTGTCTCAGTAGACAAGATGGTTGCGGACCCTGCGAAGGTTAACGCCATTATGGAGTGGCCCGAACCTCGGAATATTCATGAAGTCCATAGCTTCCACCGTTTGGCCACGTTTTATCGTCGCTTCATCCGGAACTTTAACACCATCATGGCTCTCATTACCGATTGCATGAAAAAAGGGGAGTTCCTGTGGAGCAAAGCCACGACGAGGGCCTTTGCCGAGATAAAAGAGAAAATGGTTACTGCACCCGTCCTGCGCCTACCAGACTTTTCTAAAGTCTTTGAAGTAGCATGTGATGCGTCAGGTGTAGGCATAAGCGGAGTGCTGAGCCAAGAAGGCCACACTATGGCCTATTTTAGTATGAAACTCAATGAGGCAAAGCAAAAATACTCCACCTATGACAAGGAGTTTTATGCGGTCGTCCGATCTTTGTGGTATTGGAAACATTACCTGAGAGCACAGGAATTTGTGTTGTTTTCTGACCACGAGGCCTTACGTTTCCTTGCTTCCAAGAAAAAGTTGAACCCGAGGCAGGCGAAGTGGGTCGAGTACCTTCAGGGTTCACATTTGTCTTGAAGCATAAGGCTGATGCTGAGAACAAGGCTGCTGATGCACTTAGTCGTCGAGTAGCGACTTTGCAGTCTATGAGCACCGAGATCGTCGAATTTGAGCAGTTGAAGCAAGATTATCCTAATTGCCCATATTTCGGGGCAGAATACACTACTTTCCTTGAAAATTCGAACAACATTAACTCTGAGTATACTCTGCTGGATGGGTATTTGTTCAAAGGGAAGCGTTTGTGCATCCCTCGTACTTATTGCGTGATTTCCTCATCTCAGAGTTACATGCTGGAGGGATTGCCGGACATTTTGGGCGCAATAAAATCAGTGCGTTCGTTGAGGATAGGTTCTATTGGCCTAGCCTTGTGAGAGATGTCTCTAGGGTCGTAAAACAATGTCGTACATGCCAAGTTGCGAAGCATATCAAACAGAATACTGGCTTGTACACCCCTTTACCCGTGCCGCACACCCTATGGCAAGACATCTCTATGGATTTCTTGCTTGGACTTCCAAAGACCCAACGGAAGCAAGATTCCATTTTTGTGGTAGTGGACCGCTTTTCCAAGATGGCCCACTTCATACCATACTCTAAAACCTCTCATGCAGCTCACATAGCCAAATTATTTTTCGGGGAGGTTGTGCGTCTACATGGGTTACCCCAAACGATTGTGTCGGATCGAGATGTGAAGTTTACCAGTTATTTCTGAAAAACTTTGACACATGATGGGTACCATGCTCCAATTTTCTCTGGCCTATCATCCTCAAACAGATGGCCAAACGGAGTCCACCAATAGGAGCTTAGGTAATCTTCTATGTTGTCTTGTTTGTGACCCTAGGACTTGGGATTCTATTTTGCCTTTGGCCGAGTTTGCATACAACAATTCAGTCAATAGGTCCCTAGGTATGAGTCCCTTTGAAGTTGTCCTTGGTCAGAGGCCTAGAACACCCATTGATCTAATTCCCATGTCTGCATCCCATCGAGTCTCTGAGTCAGCCGATTCATTTGCATAGCATATACATGAATTGCATGCCGAAATTCGAAAAAAAATTAATGCAAGCAATGAACAGTACAAAATATATGTGGATGCGTATAGGCGCTTCAAGGAATTCCAAGTTGGAGATTACGTCATAGTTCGGGTTAGGCCTGAGCGGTTCCCATTGGGAGCCGCAAAGAAACTTCAAGCCTGTGGCATCAGACCTTTTAGAATTGTGGCAAGGAGCGGCCCTAATGCATATGTTCTCGAGCTTTCACCGGATATAGGGGTCAGCTCTACATTCCATGTGGAGGACCTGGTTCCTTCTTTGACCCCAAGCCCCACCCCCTCACAACACCCTCCAAGCAACCCCGAGCCCGAATACCAGCCCCACCCTACAACCCCTGCCCTTCCCTTCCCCATGCAAGCGGCGCAGAGATGAGATCGAAGGGATATTAGATGATTTGGTGATACCCACCCATGGGGGTGGAATTCAAAAGTACTTGGTCAAGTGGTTAGGAAAGTCGGACTCCGAGAACTCATGATTAGCTGAAGACGAAGTGCGACGCCTGGACCCCGACATGCTCGAGCGCTATCATGACGTCGCTTCATCGATGATAAAGCATTTTCTGCCCGGGAGAATTGACGGGGACGCCGACATTGTAGACATTGGATATGGACCATTTCGCGTGTACCGACGTCGGAAGAAGTGGAATGGAAATCAGAAATAGGCAAAAGAGGCGAAAATTGACGAAAGATGGAAAATTTAGAGGAATCAAGTAATTCGATCGATCGAATTAAAATTTTGATCGATCGAAAATTTTGATTTGTCGAAGTCCCATTTCGATCAATCGAACGGCATCGACTGAATTATATAGTTCTGGAGTGATATTTCGACCGATCGAATGGAATATTCGATCGATCGAAATTTTAATACAATCGATCGAATGTCGACGGCGATATTTTATATGTATAAATTTCGATCGATTGATTTTCACTTTCGATCAATCGAAATCGCGCTGGGTTGTTTAGTTAATTTTGAAGTCAAAAATCGAACTTTTGTTTTGAGTGTTTATTTGTCTTTTATTTATTATTTGTTTTAGGGTTTTCTTTATTGAAAGGACTCCTATATAAGGTCCTTAAGTGAACAATGTAATTAATTATTGATTATTGAATGAATGAGCGTTTTGCTTTGAAACTTGAGATGAGTTTCTTCGAAGAGTGATTCTTCTTCCCGAGAAGGGTTTGGTACGAAGCCAAGGGTGTGAAGCTTGCAAATCTATCTATCTATCTATCTCTTATTATCTTTACTTACGTGATCCTACAACCTAAATCAGCCATCAGCCTTAACCCTAGTTTTTCCCTAAACCATTGAATCATGGATCAAAATGCCGGAAAACCGGTATGTATCGTCCGAGCCGAAAACCGGTACGTATCGTCCTGATACGTACCGGAACAGTAACATACCGGACGATACATTGAATGTATCGTCCGGTATTAGCAATATAAAAGGGCGATACGGTACATTTAATGTACCGTATCGTCCACCTCCGATACCGATACATATCGTCCGATACGTATCGGTATCGGACGATATTTTGATCCATGCATTGAATCGATCCGATTCATCCATGGTAGCCTCCATCAGACTGCTAAGCCCAAACCATATCAAAATAACCCAAAACCAGAGATTCCATCATTTCATTTTGAGCGCCTTAATCTGGAAATCTAGAGTTCTATCTCAATGAGCAATCCACGCTGCAACCTAACATATCTAACGCCCGAACTGAACCCTGCATAAATTATACGTGATCCTCCCATGGAATACTACGAAAACCTGAGGTATTCGTTATATTTTGAAGGTTTTATTGTTTAATTTAATTCCATTTAATTTCAGCAAAATCAATCATTGCATTCACGTAGTTTAGGGCACGGTCCTGCGTCACAAGGTGTCTGAGTATGAACCCAATTGTATGGGTACACGACAGCTCTATTACACGGGAATGAATGAGGAGTCAACCCATGCGACTTTGTAATAACACCACATTAGTGCGACTTAGCTATCCACAATAACCCTATAACTCTTTGTCCCACATGTGGCAAAGGTGTAGAAGATGTTCTCCCTCTGCCAATCCTACTTTTCATCTTGTTGAAGTTGTGCAAAGGCACACCTCACAACTAGAGCACGACCCATGTCATCACCTTCCTCATCATTAGGTGTGACATTCGGCTCAAAGACCTCTTCTTCATAAACTCCCTCACTCTCTTCTCCTTCTCCTTCGATGAAGAGATTCCTTTGTGGGTCTCTCGTGGGGCATTGGGCAGCAAAGTGTCCAAAACCTTGACATTTATAACACTTGACATGAGACTCACTTTTCGAGGACTCTCCTACTACACCCTTGCCTTTGTCAAACCGCACATTGGCAGATGTGGATTATGTGGGTTTGGGAGACGGGTTTCTAGCACTAAGTCTAACATCGCCGGTACGGGGTTGACCAGTGTGAAAATCAGATCGCCTAACCACCGTCATCTTCAAATATCGTTCAAGGTCCTGAACAATTGTGTAACATTCGGCGAGAGTCTCGACAGGGTGAGAGATTAACTCTTTTTGCAAGTCAAGCCTCAATCCGGTGCAAAATCTGGATAGAGTGACTTGAGGGTCTTTGGACACTTTGGCTCTCATCATGAATTTTTCAAATTTGCCAATATAGTTCGCTACGGGCATACTACCTTGGCGTAGATTTTGCCATTGATCGAGGAGACGATGGTAGTATGAGAAAGACACGTACTTCTCTGTAAGTCGCTCTTTCATGTCCTCCCAACGGGTAATGGGAGTACAACCCGCATTCGTTCTGATGCACTCAACGTTGACCCAAAAGAGTCGGGCTTGGCCAATGAGCTTCATTTTTGCAAGTCTGACACATCTCTCGTTGCTCATGCCAAACCACTCAAAGTGCTAGTCCATATCGAATAACCAATCGAGGAAGACTTGAAGGTCCAATCTTCCATCGAAAGTTGAGAACTCAACTCGGACATTCTTGAGGAGTTTCCCTTCCGGGTCATAGTCATCTCCATGATGATCCATCCTATGATTCCGGTTCCGATTATGTTGGTAGCCATTTCGTTCAAAACGTGAACCATTACGCTCACGGTGTGGTTCGAGGTACTCATCACCCTCGTCTAACCGATTGACTCGGTCCAACCTCTAATTGGAGGTTTCAAGGTTCCTTTGGGTTGTTTTTATGGCAGTCATTCGATCATTGATCGATTTTAGATCAGCCCTCATGCCATTAAGAGTCTCGGCAATCTCATTCATGTCCATGGTGATACGGTTCACTAATGACGGGTTCTAGAATGGCATGCAAAATGAACTGACAATAAAGGGGACTTTTGACAAACACGAAATGTGCACACTTTGGCCAAAACGGAAATAAGACGCAATGAAAATAAAGTGCAATGAATTTAATACCACACAAATATGCCCTAACCTAGAACTTAGGCTCTGATACCAAAACTGACGCAGGACAAACCCTAAACTACGTGCGTGCGATGAATTAATTACTTGCCGAAATTAATTTAAATTAAATTGAACAATGAATTTGAAAATAAAGCGAATACCTTAGGGCTTCTTTGTTTCCTATGTGAGAGATCGCGTTCGGGTTCAGAAAAGGTCCAATCCATGTGCTAGATCCGTTAGGTCTGCGGTGTAGATCGGTTCTAGAGGTAGAACTCTAGATTCCCAGATTAGGGCGCTCACAATTCAATGATGGGGTCACTAGTTTTCTCCGGGTATTTGATTCGGAAGAGTTTAATAGCTCTGATAGGATCTACGGTTGTTGAATCAGATCGGTTCAATGATTTAGGAAAAAACTAGGGTTTATGAAAATATTTAGAAACAGAAAAAGAAAAAGAAAATAACGTAAGAAATAAATATAAGATAGATTGGGGCTTCACACCCTTGGCTTCACACCAAACCCTTCTCAGGAAGCGAAAAATCACTCTTCGTGGAGGCTCATCTCAAGCACACAAGCAAAAGCTCTTTTCATTAATCAAAAACTAATTACATTGTTTTTCTTAATGACCTTATATAAGAGGTCTTAAAATAAAAGAAAACCCTAAAACAATTAAATAATAAAAGACAACTTTAACTCTGATATTTCAAATTCAAATTCGAGAGAATTCAATTTGAGGAATTTTATTCGATCGAAATAAGTATTCGATCGAACAAAAATTTCGTCTTCACCCTTTACGCCTAGTTCTGAAATTTTTGTCCTTTACGCCTGGTTCTGATTTCCATTCCTCTTCTTCCGACGTCGGTACGCGCGAAACGGTTTGTATCCAATGTCTACTATGTCAGCGTCCCCGTCAATTTGTCTCTATACCTGAACCTCCAACAGAACTGCAACAGCCCCTTTTTTATGACCATTTAGTATGGACACCTCCTGTTTTGAACCTCCAGTTAGCCTCCGTTCTGTCCGCATTAAATCCCTAAACCTGGACCTCAACAGCCTCGGAAATCAGAGCCGATAACAGCCTTAAGCCTTCGCCTTTACAATCATCCTCTCCAAGTTGGATAAGGCTCATCTTTCGCATACTTGGATGAGACTTTATTCCACGTCTTTTAATTTCTCATTGTCGCATCCTTTTCTTCAAACTTCATCATTCTTTTCCAAGCTCTTTCTTTCTACTTCCTTCTTGTTTTTGGTTGTTCCTCGAAAATATCATATTCCCATGGTGGAGAATAATCCAAATCCAGCGAATGTTCCTTTCACGACCTTTGCAAGTTCATTGAGATAGCTTCGATTCACTCCATTCATTGCATAGACACTATTATCTGACCATTGATATTTGACGGTTACTTGATCGAGCAAAATCCTGTGATGAAGTTATTCATCGGGCCATTGGATGTGGTCGAGATGGGAGTCTGTCACTTCTTCGCCATCGTGATCTTCATCAGATGGTTGCCCTTCATTACGATGAAGATCAAAAGCCCTTTCACCATTAGAAATTTCTTTGATCATTTGATCTATCACATTCCCCAGTTGAAATTTCCATCGGATACATGATTTTTAATATGATGATAATCTGAGATCTTTTCGCCGTTGGATTCTCATCGGATGGCAGACCAACGGTTGGATTTGTCAGCTTATCCACTTTTGGATTGAAATTTGACCGTTAACTTTCGATCAAATAAAATATCCAAATGTTGATCTTCACCCAGACCTATATCTAATCGTTTATCTGCTGGAATATCTTGATTTAGTACCCTTTCTTCAATTGAATCGTCGTTATCAAACTCCGCAGGAAGAATGTCAGAGTCAACTGAATACTCGTCACTTTTGTGCGTCACTTCTTCATGGATCAAGGTTTATCTGCTTCGTTCAGTGTCTTCAGCAAGCTTCTACGCTACATAATCATTCGATCTATCATTTGGAAAACTCTCTGGGCCTCAAGCTCCAGTCGATCTAACAACGAGAGTGATGATAGCTTGATCCTTGGTGATGAATCATTACCCATGGCACTAACTATTGGCTTTCCCATGGGAAACACATTTGATGGAAACATCAAACATCAATACGGTAGATAGGGTTAGTAGATAAGAACCTATTAGGAAAGTTTTCTCACAATGTCAAACACTATGAACAACCCCTTTCTGGTGACATTTAGGATAATAGTCATGCGAATTTCTGTAATAAATCTAAACTTTCCATAGGTAAGATAGCAGCAATAGCAACGATGTCGGTCTTCAGTCGCAGATCATATAACGGCCAGATTCACAGTAGTTTCCATCAGTAATAGCAGTCACTAAACATACCCAATCACACACTGATACATGTACAGATGGAAAGCAAGTAGATGTACTGATACACTGATAAATTGATTCAAGCAAAACCACGATAAGAGGTGTTTAAGAAGACCACCAAAAGATCTGATTCTCCAAAAGATCTCCAGAATCAGTCCTAACGACTTTGTTTCCGCAGCCAATAATATGATGGTATCCCATGACTGAAGGATCAGCAACAGCTGAGTCTGAAAAGACACCAGCAGCAACAGTCAGCAGGCTCAAAAGCTTTACTTTTCAGCAAAGCTTATGAGGATGAGATTCTCGATAAATCTCAGATCTGTGACTCTGTAGTCGTACTCACAGCAGAGAGATTCAGGGTAAAGACCACTCTCCACTTCATGATTCGGGAATCATGGCAGCAGGCTGAAGAGCCTTGAGTACAGAAATAGGGGTCTCGGCCCTCTCTTTTCTCTCTCGTTCTCATTTCTCAAAAGAAATCTTTTTTCATAAAATTAATTCACGATCATCATTCTTAATCTCGTGCAATTAAAATATATAAAGGAGAATCTCACTTAGTTTCAAATTAAGACTTCTAATGCAAACAAGACTCTAGGCTCCAATATAGTAACTTTACTTTTACTGTAACTCTATACTAAATTGTAGGACTCGAAGACAGCAAAGAAATTAATAAATTTCAGCTAACTTAATCTAATCCCTGCTACTAAATCTCGATTCCCCCCTCCCTTTCCTTCTCACGTGATCATTTAAGCAATCACATGAGGGTCAGTTTGTCTATATCTCGATAACATTTGGTCTCACGTGGTCACTTCAGTGATCACGTGAGACAGCCTCCTTTGGAATTCCTCCGAGAAACAGCTCTAACAGCTCCTCACTGAATCTGCTCCAATGCTTGCTTCAGATCTGCTCAAATACAGCTCCAGATCCAGCCCTGTTTGACTCTATTTCTCAATCTCCAACAGATCTGAAACAGCCCCCTTTGTTCATGATTATTCAGCAGGGCGGGGGCATACACTGTTCTAAACCATCCAGTTAGCCTCGGTTCTGTCCCCAATTAGAACCCTAAACCTGAACCTCAACAGCCTCGGATATCAGTACCGATAACAGCCTTAAACCTTCCCTTTTACGATGCATTGCATCATCAAGCGGCAGCACTCGGGCCAATCTCAAACCCAAAGCCCTCACAAATACGCTGATACTTTTGAGGGCTAAATCGGTGAAAGATCAAAGTGCACTTTCAACTCAAAAATAACAGTGCGGCTCCTACTGCTGGACCTTTTGGACAAAAGGAAATTGACCTGAATGCCATCAATGGCACTCGGTTAAAAGACCTAATACAAGCTCCACTGCAAATTGGAAACGACGAGCACCAGAATGCAATAAGACTCAATTTTCTCATATTTGCTGAGAAGCCATCTTTGTCAGTTGTAGAAAGGGCTCCCTAACTGTGAGTCAATCTCCTGGGCCTACTCCCCTTTGGATGTAAGGGTAGAAACATTAATCCTCAGGGATCCGGCTCCAAGTTATCACTAGCGTTTATGCTTTGAACAAAGAGTGACAAAAAGTAGCCAGATACAATATATATACCAGCTCATTTTAAAAGATAAAAAGTTGTCAGATAAAATTCAGATATTCAATATGGCAATGCAGAAAGACCACATCCATATCATTTATTTCTCATCTGATCATTCAATGCAAGCATGTACAGGTAAGCTGGAAACAATCACAGTATAATTTGCATATATGTGAAAAACATAGCGAAGGAGAATAATAGGTTGTGAAAACTTATATACAATCTGGATATAAGCGATTTAACACTGCCGAAATCTGGGACTAGACTGTTGGAGTTGATACCAAGCACTTGACATCTCTTGCTTAAAACCAAATGATGGGATATACTAAGCCCATGTGTGTGTGTGTGTGTGTGCGTGCGTGTATATATATATGGGTAAAGGTAGCCTGGTACTAAGGACCGGGTAACTTACATGGTCACACATTAGTTTGCTGCCACGTGGCACCCAATTACATGATCAGGTGCCACGTAAAGGAGCGGCTCCATGATCATAAACTATTGTGAGAAATGAAAAATCAAAATAAGCAATATAAAATCGTGCGGTCAATAGAGTCAATTACACGGAAAATAAATGGTAAAACCAAATTTGACTTCACCATTCATTTTTTACATGGTTGACACCATTGACCATCCGATTTTATATATTTTATTATTATTAACCATTTTCACAGTACTTATGATAATTGAGCTGCTCCTTCACATGGCACCCGATCATGTGATTGAGTGCCAGGTCGCAGCAAGCTAATGTGGAACCAGGTAAGTTACCTGGTACCAGGTTACCTTTACTCTCTCTCTCTCTCTCTCTCTCTCTCTATATATATATATATATATATATATATAGATATACACACACATACTAGTATTTATTATTTATTATTTATCATTATCTAATATTTTTCTCCTCTGCCCCAAATAGATGGGATAAGGCTATGATGATGATGATGATGATCGAATATTTTTCTTATTTTCTCTAGCTTTTTCATTGTTTTGAACAAAAAAACACAAAAATCAGTGTACCAAATAAGCGCAAAAATCAGTGTACAAAATAAGTAATCATTTATTCTAATGGACTAGTAGACACACGATACCAATAACTTTATCTTTAATCCAATTCATTGCTTCTTAAATGTACTTCTTTTAGCAATTAAAAAAGGAACATCTTGGAACCCGGGGGGGTAAGAGAGAGAGAGAGAGAGAGATAAATGAGTCTGTTTCAGCTTTCTTGGTGCCAAGCACTAAAAGAAATAAATAAATGAGCCCATTTCAGCTTTCTTACTTGGTGTCAAGCACTAATTTTTCAACTTCTCTGATTGCCGAACTTGCTGAGTATAAAGATATCTTCCCAACCTGTAGCAAATTTTTAGAGAATAATCCAAAGATTATGAGACAACAGCAAGGCAGAAGTCATTATGGGAAAGAAAAGTACATATTGCCAGACCTCTAAAATCTGAAGTTTTGCTTCATGGTCATTATGAAGGCGGCGGATCTCTCGAGCCAAACGAGCAGCTTCAGCCAAGCTCTCAGGGGATAAGAAATCAAGGCTCAACTGAACTGAAGACTGATAAAAAAACAGGTAAAAGAACAATTAATACTAATATCAGTGCAAAGGTTTCAGATACAATGAAGTCTGAAGGCCAATGCTAACCATGTTTTCAAATGACAACAATATCCTCAAATTAACTTGATAAGTTTCCAGGGTAGATTATCTTAATTCCTATTGGGTTAAAAATATATATAAATATATAAATAGTCTTTTGGGATGTGAATTTCATGGTAAATTATCTCAATTCCAATTGGGTTAAAAAATAAATAAATGAATTTTTTAGGGTTGGAATTTATAATCAAATATCCTATGATGAGTTCAATTTTTTTTTTTATAAATGACAAAAAAAAGACATGAAATTATTATGTCAAAAACCAAATTGAAAGCACAAGGGCAATCTCATTACTCATGACCAAGGCTTACCTATATATGACTAATCTACTAGGTCAGAAACTAGAGATATCTGATAGATTCTTTACAATGGATGCCATAGAAATTCCTCAACAGGCTTGAAATTAGAGGTCGAGATTCAGTGAGCAGCTTATATTTAGAATCCACAAGAGAGATTATGAGAAAGAAAATTCCTGACAAATGTGAACTTTATATATACCCTTGCCCACCCAATAGGCAACAATGGCATATTTTCATACATAGATTCAAAACACAAAGAAAAGCAAAATTGCTAAAGGAAGCAAGCTCCATCTATGCTTCATACAAGGCTGTTTACATGTCTCTAAAGTTCAAGAATTCCCTATCTACGGGGTCAGAAATCAGTGATATTTAGAGATTCTTCACAATGGTGAATAGGCGTAGTGGAGATTCTTACAGGCAGCTAGAAATTACAGGTCGAAAGATTTGGTGAGAGGCTTATACAAAGAATCCACCTGGGAGATTATGAGAAAAAATAATTCCTGGCAAAGGTGAACTCTATATATACAATGTTACCTGGACACGTGGCATAGGTGCCAAGTGTCAAGGTTCCAATAGATGTTTGGCAAGCCAATCTCTAAAAATTCGAATACGGTGGCACGGCCATAAGAAAAATAAAATAAATAAATAAAACACATATAGAGAAAAATTAAAGGGATATCATAGAGAACCGATTTAGATATGTAATGAAAAGATTCATAATATATGTCGTTAACTTAAATAAACATATATTATAGTATAAAATCGTTTTCAACAACCCAAACCTTTGTTTCAGTTGTTACAAAACTTTACACATTTTTCTTTTAAAACAAAGTTCATTATATCGTTGTCAAAATGATGAGCATTTTAATAGTAATATGAGGTTTTTCATATATGTCCAAAAGTGTCGTGTTGTTTGAGGAGTGTCCAAGTGTCAGCACGGGTGCCAAGTGCCACCAAATGTTGGCACGGCAAAAATCCCAAAAGTAGAAGTGCCAAGGTAACACTGTATATATACCTTTTCCCAGTAGGTAACAACAGCATATTTTCATGCATAGATTCAAAACGCAAAGCAAAGAAAAATTGCTAGAGGAACAAGCTCCATCCATGCTTCATACAGGCTGTCGACAAGTCTCTAAAGTCTAGGAACTCCCAACATTCCCTTTTTGTTCATAGCTCATTTCAAGTTTTAGTTAATGGGAGGTTTCTTGCACTACCATTCTGCACACAACAAATTTGCATAGGAAATAAATAGATTTTCATTCACAAATGAATTGCATCAAATTTCCCCTCTCGCTAGGAGAAGGGTTTTATTAAGAATTTCACTTCCAGGAATCGCTCTTGATGCCCCGTTAATTACATCAAAAAATAAAATACCTCTGATTAAAAGCCACGAAATTTACAATGTACATCTCTAAACATAAATGCAACCCTAGACTCTAAATCTCTAACAGCATCACCATCATCGTCTTCGTCTGAGTCTTCATCGTTGCAACCTGTGAAAGCGAACACTCAGAATGCTTCATTCATCGAAATTTGCCTAATGTGGAACACAGGTAGGTGGATGTATGGACCTTCACGCAAGAAATCGTATCTATTCAATAGGTAACCGTGAAGGATTAGAGATACATTCTCGAAGAACATGAATTCTTAGACGAGCCTTAGTATCACGTCTTGATGTCGAGTATCGAATGTGAAATTGAACACTGGGCCCATGGTCTTCTTTCGATAGCTAGCCATCGAAATCATTAGTATTTTGTTATTGAGGAGTCTTAACCTTAGTCAAAACCATCGAATTCCTTGTAATTCAGGTTTTAACTTCAATGAGTCAAACTGAATCCTCTGGGGATTGGGTTTTAACTTTAGTGATTGGAATCTAGGTTTGGGCATCACGTGAAGTTTGATCCAGAATAACTGGTCATTATTTACGTAGTTTGGCCTTAGTCCATTATAGCCCATTAAAGTCGTTGCGAAATTAAGCTCTTCATCGATCAAGGTGGGGCGTTTTACTTGGGTAATCTTCGACCTTGCACATTATCGGATCAGACCTGGCCTCTTTTTAAAGGAATTTCTTATCTCGAGGTAAAGGTTTGAACCCTTAATTTAAGGATCAATGGTCTGAATCGCGAGGGAAACTCCAATATTAAGATGGGTTGATCGCGATTACGTGGATGGATGTTCATCCCGTAAGTGTACTGACGGGACATCAACATAGTAGACATCGGATACAGACCGTTTCGCATGTACCTATATTGGAAGAAGTGAAATGGAAATCAGAACCAGGCGTAAAGGACAAAAATTTTCAGAACCAGGCGTAAAGGGCGAAGACGAAATTTTCGTTCGATCGAACACTTATTTCAATCGAACGAAATTTCGCAGATTGAATTCTCTCGAATTCGAATTTGAAATATCATGGTTAAAGTTGTCTTTTATTATTTAATTGTTTTAGGGTTTTTTTTTTATTTTAAGACCTCCTATATAAAGTCATCAAGAAAAACAATGTAATTAGTTTTTTATTAATGAAAAGAGGTTTTTGCTTCCTTGCTTGAGATGAGCATCTTCGGAGAGTGAATCTTCGTTTCCTAAGAAGGGTTTGGTGTGAAGCCAAGGGTGTGAAGCCCACAATATTTATCCTCTATCTACCTCTTTAATTTTTTATTTTCTTTTTCTACTTTGTGTAATCCCACAAACCTTAAATCCATCTGTCACCTTTTCTAAATCCCCAAAATCAGAAATCCTAAATAACACTCATCGGAACCATTGATTCGAACCCATCTCACAAATCCCTATTTCAACCATTAAATCTCCAAACGCCCGATCCCATAAACCATAGAAGAACTTGAGATCCCACCATTGAACCACAAGTAAGCGCCCTAATCTGGAAAACCTAGAGTTCTACCTTTAGGAACGATCTGCACTGCAACTCTAACGGATCTAACGCAAAGACTGGACCCTTTCCTGAGCCCGGACTGATTTTTCGTATGGAAAACAATGGAGCCCTAAGATAACCGCATTATTTTCAGGTTTATTGTTCAAGTTAATTTAAATTAATTTTGGTAAGTAATTAATTCATCGCACGCATGTAGTTTAGGGTCTTGTCCTGCGTCATGTACCCTCGTCATCATCGCCCCCTCGTAGGAAGAATTGATAAACTATTATATTTTGAACCCTTTAGAAAAGGGGGCTATATTCATGATGATTTCGTGACCTGGATCAGACCCATGAGGCATTCGAGGAAATTTCCTAGCTCAGGGTTAAGGTCAGAATCCTTAATATAAGTGATCGATGGCCTGAACCATGAGGGTAACTCCTCCTTATGGTCATGTGGAGTTATGGTCCTCTTGTTTTCCCTATTATTAAGTTATACCCTCCCGTGAGAGGACAAAACCCATAAGAATTTAAGTCCCTTTTCTTTAAGAGAAGGGTTTCGAACATAAAATATAAAGGCTTGGGGTCAAGTGCACAAATACAACATGACTATATAAGGGTTTTAGACATGGATGTTAAAGCCCAAAGCCGTAATTGCAACCCAAATATGTAAGGGGAGATAGGTATGTGTGTTGAGACTTGAGACCACATATCCTAAATGCAACCCCAAATATAAGACTTTAGCATGGGTGTTAAGACCCATATAACCTAAGTGCAACCCAAATATTAACACCAAGGCATGGGTGTTAAGACCTGCATAACCTAAGTGCAACCCAAGAGAGATATATACCTTGAGAAACTTATCTTGCAGAGAATCTTCGCACTGGAGAGGTGGAGCTTTTGTATAAGAATGTTTTCGATCCGTAAGAATGAGCAAGGACCTACTACTTATAGAGTTACCGCGATGGTTACTGGAAGTTACCAATCGACGGTCCACAAAACCTGCAGTGGAATCAACGGCAAAAGGAGACCGCATATGTCTCATAAGTCACGCGGATCAAGAGAGAAGACAGTCACGTAGGCGGTGAAAATAACCACCTACGTAGACTCACGTGACGGGATCCCGCGTGGGTCTCATTTACAGAGAAAGAAGAGAAAGTGAAAAGGGGACCCACATACGGTGGCCTGTGTGGGTTTGGAAGAGGAGGCAAGAGAAAGAGAGAGTGGGATAGGACCCACGTGGGTGACCCTACATGGGTCTCACTTGGAGAGAGAGAGAGAGAGAGAGAGAGAGAGAGAGAGAAAGAAAGAGAAAAAGAAGGAATAAAGAGAGAAGGAGGGTTTACAGTGGGAGCCACACAGGTGGCCCTGCATGGGTCTCACTTAAAGAGAGAGAAAGGAGGACAGAGAGATAGAGAGAGAGAGAGAGAGTGGGAACCATACAGGTGACCCTATGTGGATTTCACTAAGAGAGACAATGGGATGGGACCCACACAAGTGAGAGAGAGAGAGAGAGAGAGTAGAAAGAGTGAGAAAGATGGGACCCACACAGGTGACCCTGTGTGGGTCTCAGGGAGAAAGAGGGAGAAAGAAAGAGAAAAGGAAGAGAGAGAGAGAGAGACAGAGAGAGAAAGATTGAGACCCGCGCAGGTGATCCTACATGGGTCTTAGAGAGAATGTGAAGGAGACCCACGCAAGGGTCAACCTGCGTGGGTCTCACTTCTCCTACTTTAAGTAGGAGAAGTCTCTTTAATTATAAATAAGGGGCCACTCTATTTTTTTATCTTAACAATTTTTCTTCAAGCTCTGGAACTAGAAGAAGTTCTCAGAGTTTCGAGTTCTAAAAAGTCGTCTCAACACATTCCTAGTTGTCCAAATAGAAAATAGATCCTCCTGCTACATAAGTCATTAATTTTCTTAGATAGGGGGGTAAAATGGAGAGAAGGAAGAGAATGGTCATAAATATGTTGATCATCTGTTATCGCATTGCTGGGTTGCTAGAGCCCTTTGGTCTATTGTCTTGAATATGCTTGATGTGCGTTGTGTGTTTCCTAATAGTTGTGGTGACCACTTGGCCGCTTGGGAGGGAACCAATTTTAATGGTATAAAAGGAGATTTCTCATTTCTGGCACATTATGGCAAGGTAGTTAAGGCGGTGTGGCGAGGTCATGGTGAAGAGCCTAGCGAGGCCATTTACTATTTATTTCATTTTATTTTTTAATTAACAATTAGATAATTAAGAATCAATAATTTTATATATTTATATCATTACATGAGAACTACAACTGACACATGTGATTTGAAAGCCATGGTGTAAAGATTTCAAGGTGTGGTCCATCTGGAATTTCTTTCATTCTAGATGTGCTCTACAATGAAAACCAGGGATGGCAAGGATCTAAGTCTTGGTGGAGAAAGTTGAAGAGACATTATTTGTTAGGTATTAAGCACAAAGAAAGGCAAGTCATAACAACTTGATTGAGCCATAAGATTCAAGTTGTAACCAATATTCAACTATAGTTGGAAACAAACGCGAGTTGAGTTGGCAAAATGAAAAACATAGTATTCGAGTTGACAAGTAGATTAAAATTCCGGCAATCGCCATTTTTAAATATAGTTCAAAACACCCCTCATAATCAGGGGCACGCCTCTAATGAAATCTTGTCTCTAACTTGAAAATTAAATGGCATTTTAATCATGGAGCACCTCTGTAATTAATTTTTTGAATTATGGCAACATTTTCTAGAAGATAGATTCGGACAGGTGAATCCATTGTCTATTACTAAAGCATTACATTAGATAATATTATATAGATGAACAAGCTTCATGGATGAATCTAAGAAACATGAATATACTTTGTAAGACATGGATGTACATATGCAGTCCTATTTGGGCATCTAGAAGGTGTAACAATATTAAAGATGCATTTGTAAACAAGCACCAAATCAGAAGTACGCCAGCTCTCATAGCAGCCAGGCTTGATGATTTAGTGATGTGTTCTATTAGGGTCTCGGGCCTAACCACCTGCCATGGTGCTTGGGTCATCTGTTACACTTACACAGAAGTGGTTTAATGTATACACAAATCCTAAACTTCATAAAGGAATGCCACCATGCGAAACTCAAAAGTTGGATCAATCTAACAACATTAGCCATGTTACAGAAAACCAGAAAAAGACTGAAAATGAAAAGTTGACCTAAGTATAGGCAATGCTCAATATTTAATATGAAAATTCAAATTTATAATCATCATAACCCCACCTGAAGATTCCTGACTTGGAAAGGGCATCCAGCAGGGATGAAAACAGCCTGGCCAACATGTTGTTCAAACGTCCACGGCTCTATTTCTGGTACAGTAGAGCAGAGTGATTATTTTTTACAGTCATCATTATGTAATAGAGGTTTTCACAAACACCGCCAAGGACCATCAATAGTTCGATAGTCTTTCACTCAGAGCTTAAATTACCCCAAATTTCACCAGCCAAATGAATACTTAAGAAAGAAGAAACATTTTATGGTTCTTTATTTATTTTTAGTTAGTTCCTTACCGAACTCCTCCTTCAATTTCCTTTTATGCTCTTTATTTAGAAAAGCCGATTGATCGTAAACAGGATGAATGACCTGAGAACCAAATAACATTCGTAGGTTACATACTTATACAAGCAATTATGTGAAGCCAATCAGAAGGCAGATGACCATGAAGGAAGAAACAAACTTACTAAATTGACAGAACTGCCAGGATTTCTAAACTCCTCCCAATGAACCCTCAAATACTCATTCAGCTTTGAGACATCCTGCCTTCGAAAAACATCCCAAAGAGCTCCAGCAGGAGCATGTTCTGACACAACCTTTCCACTCTCTCTACTTGGGTAAGTAGAACCAACATCTTCCCTTGCAATGTAGGTTGTTTCAACACCGTCACATACGTGGTCCTCCATGATCTTCTCACAGTTAGCACCTAACACCGTTCCACATTCATTCTGTTGACAAGGTTCACTTGGGTCCACACTAGGAGACTTCTCCCTCTCATCTAAACTTGTTTCAGATTCAACTGTAGGTGCATCTCTTAGCAATTCTTCTGCGTCGGAGTCCCTAAAATTTTCCTGTATCTTCTTAATCTTTGCATGCTGCCAGCCTTGGAACTTCACGTCAGATGTGTGCATCAATAAGTAGACCTATCATACAGTGAAAGATATCAAACTGCATTAGCCAATTGGTTTCGCAAGTTTATTCGCATATCAAAGTTAAGCACAGAATCTTGAAGGCGGAAGCAAATGACTCAAGCACATTTAAAAAAAACAGTTTATTTATAGGTATCTAGTTCTAAAAGACCTTTAGAAACCTCTTGGGGGCAAAAAGTTATATATATATATATATATTCCCATGACTCGAGTCCCTATTGGCTGCACGTCATATCAGTTGACTTTTCAAATGAATCATGGGTTTATTTCCCATGACTCGAGTCATATGATCATTTCTCATATATATATATATATATATATATATATATATATATATATATATATATATATATTCCCATGACTCGAGTCCCTATTGGCTGCACGTCATATCAGTTGACTTTTCAAATGAATCATGGGTTTATTTCCCATGACTCGAGTCATATGATCATTTCTCATATATATATATATATATATATATATATATATATGTGCGCGCGTGCGTGTGTGTGTGTGTTTGGCAAGTTGCATATGCCCCCAAAAGCCAAATACAGAATTCCATCAATCATTGCAGAAGCAAATTAGGAAAGAGAAAAAAGGACCAAGAGATCCTGATGTTAATTTTTCATGCACAATTGCAGATGTCACCTTAAAGGTTGAAGTCATCTAATGTTCCATTGTTAGATTTAGATCTAACTATGTTATTTCAAGAGCAGCCAAATGTAACCCACATTTACCTACAAGAACTTGATCAGGTGGAATTGAAAGACCAATCAGATACCTACCTCATCACCCATATTGATATGGAGTTTTGTCACCGAATCACCTCTACCAAGTTCTTCTGATGTCCCATAAGTAATAAAAATTTTGGGTCCTATATCAGTCTGCAGGGAATCATGGGGCAGCTTTGCAGTAAGATTTAAAAGACCCCACTTGGAATGAATATACTCAAGCAATGGCAATTTGCTGATAAATTCAGGTCTCTGGTATAATAAGAGCTCTTCCAAGGCACTAGCTGATGGCCAACTCTTCAATTTCAACATTTGCGGCCAACCATTTTCATGAAGACACCCTTCTGAGTATCCTTTGATAAACTGACTGAGTTCAATATCAACCTGCAACATGTGAAAAATTATTATCAGACCATTAAGAGGATCAAAACATCAGGCGATGGATAGGATTAAGTTGGCAAAAATTAAAAAAGTTCTATTAAGAACAAGCATCATGTTTAAGGATTCATCAAAATGTATAAATATGCATCAATATACGAAATAACATTGAAGACAAAAGAACTACAGTGCATCAATTCGGTTTCGGGCTTTGAAACGGTGAGCAATGCAAATAGAATAAACTTCAAGAAAGGACTTGCAATTTTTCTTTCACATGAGTATGTGAGTCACTTGCACACTATATTTTCTCCGTCTAATTTTTGGATGAGAAAACGGATCTCATTGGGCAATTTAAATAGCCCTTATTGAACCCCTTCATCGTTCATCGAGATGTACCTTGGCCAATCTAACAACCAAGATCTGAAGCTTGAAATTATCAAGGGAAAAGATGTTTCCTTTGTTAGTATGTACATTCTTTGGCATGAGAGAAGAATTTCCATAATATGAAGTCGTTGTTGTGTTTTTGAAAGATTTGGAGTGCTGTCTCAGAGCAGCTTGAATATGAAATTCTGCTGCATTGAGGGAAAAGTATATGCAGGAGTTGAGTCATTAGCTAAAAAATCAAAAAAAGAAAAGAAAAGAAAATAGTAATAATAATAATAATAATAAGCCAACCATATGAGCAGAATCGTGATTGATGGGGTCATATACTCTGAGATGGAGCAAGCCAGACTCAAAGTGGTGAAGTATTACTCTAATTTATATACGGATGACGGTATGGTCCGGCCGGAGTTGGATGGGCTTCCTTTCAAGTCCATTTCTGAGGTAGAGTGCGCTGAGATGGAGAAACCATTCAGTGAATAAGTATGGAGGGCAATCAGGTTTGGAGGGAAAAATAAATCCCCGGATCCAGATGGCTTCACGCTGGAATTCTATCGAGCTTTCTGCCCGATTCTGAAATCTGAAATGATGGATATTTTCAGCGAATTCCATGCCAATGGCAATATTGGCCAGTGTTTGAATTCTACATTCATCATGTTGATTCCGAAAAAAAATGGAGCTGAGGACATTTCGGACTTCAGGCCCATCAGCCTCCTCAATTGTCTGTATAAAATAATTTCTAAAGTGCTTGCCAACAGACTCAAACCGGTTATGGGTAAGATCATTTCACCAAGGGGCATTTGTTCAGGGAAGGCAATTGATCGATCTGGTCGCGATTGCTCACAGGTGATTCATTTTCCCCATCTTTCACGTCGTCCTACCACGTTATGGAAGGTGAATATGGAGAAAGCTTACAATCGAGTTAACTGGGACTGTCTTGACTATATGCTTGACAGATTCGAGTTCGAAATGACCTGGAGGAGATGGATGTGCGCCTATTTCTCTTCGGTTTGGTTTTCGATTCTAATAAATGGCACACTTGTTGGATACTTTAATAGCTCTAGAGGCCTCCGTCAGGGAGACCCGATGCCCCCTTTCCTATTCAACATGGTGGGTGAGGCCTTAGCTGGCCTTATTGCTCGAGCAAAGCAGATTCAACGGATCTCAGGAGTTTTGGCGGGACCTCGGGATCGGGCTATCTCGCACCTGCAATATGCAGATGACACAATTCTATTTGGTCATGCTGATGTTGAAGACTTTAGAAATCTGACCGATATCATCGTTGTTTATGAGGCTGTTTCTGGGCAACATGTCAACCTTCATAAATCTGCCATAGCGGGAATTGGTACAAGGGACCAACAGATGGAAGAATTATTGGCTACAGTCAATTGTTACATTGAGATGCTCCCCATAAAGTATCTGGGGATGCCTCTGGGCATCAAAAAATTATCAGCATGGGCGTGAGATCCTGTCACGACCCCAAATCCACGCACCGGGATTTCGAGTCGTGATCCAGACAGATCCGAAGAAAACACTAAATCTGAATAAAAATTTCTAACTCAAGAATTAAAACCAAATAATCAAGTAACCAGATTTAGGATTAACATGTACATTAACTAAACACTAAGTACCAGTCACAGAGATCTGTACTAGATAATACTACTAAATTTTCGCCAATTGATCTTTTGCCAATCCCTTTCCTTCAACTACAGGGTAGTTAAACCACCGTAAGAGCTAATCCACATGCTCCGCAAGTAACCATTCTAATACATTTGACAAAACCACTAACAAGCCGAGAGTTTTGAATTATCAAAATGTCAATCTAATGTCTTCTTTTCTTTGTCAAACTAATCAAATAATTCAGTTACAATCATGACTATATATGGTTCAAAACAAATCTCGTACACAAGTAAATATCACCTACAAATATGAATCTAGTATCGACTACAGGGTGCTTTTCTCAAAGAACAGATATCAAATTTAGAGTAGATAACGGAATTATCAGATAACAGATAACAGATAACAAATTCAAATCAGAGAATTCTCAGACCATACAGATGCATCAGACAGATATGCCCAGACCGGACAGATAAATCAAACAAATCAAATAGATATTCCCTGCATATAGATAAATCAGCTAGATATACCCAGACCAGACAAATATGCTCAGACCATACAGATAAATCAGACAGTCATTTCCAGACCAAACCGATAACTTTGAAGCTTACACTTAAATTAGCACAACAGACTTATCTCTGTTGTGGGTGGTTATTTTATAGCTAATAGTACGAATACCAAGTGTTTTCCTCAACTAAGCTTCTAATAGTTGAGATCAGATGTCAAATGTCAGAACAGAGATCAGATGTCAGAACAGATATCAGATAACAAAGCAGATAACAAATTTACGACCTGGCCAAGGTTTTCAAATTGTCCCATTCGGACTTATAGCCACCATCTCATTGCCTTTCAGATATTATGGTATTCAATTCTAGTGCAGAAAATATCATAAAACATGACGTGATAGTGCATACCTACTTCGATCTCGGAAATGGTCAGGTAGAACAGGTATAACAGATTCAGGTCACACTTGTTTACACATTCCGACATAACAGGTCTACTAGATTCTCAAGTGTAACTGATTCATGTAACAAATATTGACACTTTCCGATGTAATAAATTCAGGTGACAAATATTTACACTTTCAGGTGTAACAGACTCATATAACAAATATTTATATTTTCAGGTATAACCAATGCAGATAACAAATATATACACGTTCAGATGTAACCGATTCAGGTAACATATTTCTACGCATTCCGGTATAACAGGTATCATAGAGTCAAATAACAAATTCCAACACATGCATGTATCACAGGTATAACAAACATATCAGATCACATGAATCCCTTCATATTACTAACACTAACATATCAGACCAAGGGTACAACACCAACACATCAATCCAGCTATCAATACATAAATCCAGCATTAATACGTATAACAGGCAACACATAGATGTACAATTCAAAATACACACGACATAACAAAATTCGATTTCTAAAAAATATCGATTTCTAACCAATAAATCAATATAGGTACAATCTAAATCAGGATTTAAACAAAATGTGTGAGAATAGGTACTTGCCTCCAAAGAAACCACGCAGTTATAGGGTCCGCCTTCGTCGGGACCGACCACTCTCTCTCTCTCTTTCTTTCTCTCTCTCTTCCTCTCTCTCTTTCTCTTTCTCTTCTTTTCTTTCTTTCTGGCTCTCTAGCTCTCTTTCTATTTCTTTTCTCTTTCTTTTTGTTTCTTTTACTGTTTTGGCTACTAGCTTGTACCAACCCCACAATCCCACAACACCTATTAGCTGTGAGCGTATACAGACTCCACAACCCCCCAATATTCTCGCCTAATCTCGAAACCTCCAGAAACACCTCCTAAGTTAATATAATATATTATTATTATATTAATTAACTCAGATTAGTATAGTATATGATTCTCATATATTCTATTTATATTAGCTCAAGATCAAAACCGTCCCTGGTATATCTTAATGCACCTTCATATTCAATGGATGAGGTTCCTCTATTGGTACCAACCAAACTACTGGTTGGAATCCAGGTCTAAAATATTGTAACTACCTTGAATCACATGATGGTGATCTAATTTCAATCTGATCCTGCGGACAATACAGATCCTGAGACCATCGCCTTATCATCAGACGGATAGTTTGTGCTTACTGATCCGATCACATGGTACAGAGCCCATCAAATGGGTAGTAGTGTCACGTAGCACACATCTCCAAAACTGATTTCAATGGTCAGATCTAACAAAGTTAATGGGTTTAACACATTTTTGTGCCCTGTAAAAACGTCACGCTTATCAGTGGACGTGAACCACCCGTTTAATGTACTTTAATATCGGCGATTAAATAAACATAGAAACAAATGATCTCATGCAGAATCGGGTCAGGTCAGGTCGGATTCGCACAAATCGGATCCTTATAAATCAGGTCGGGTCCATACAAAATCAGGTCGGGTCCTTACAGATCCAATGGTTCATCGGTTTGAACAATGGTTGTCTTCATGGAAAGGTAAACTGTTAAGCAATGGGGGTCGACTCCTGTTGGTTAAATCTGTGTTGTCCAGCATCTCTATTTTCTTCATGTCTATGTTCCATTGCCCGGCCGGGGTTATCCACAACCTAGAGTAGATTCAACGCAATTTTTTTTGGGAAAGTTCGGGTCTTGGCAAACGCTACCATCTGGTGAACTGGGAGACCTGCTAGCTCCCTTTGTCTTGCAGAGGCCTGCGTATTCGGAGCTTGAAGGGATCCAACGTTGCTCTTTTGGGGAAATGGTTTTGGCGCGCTGGTCTGGAGAGTGAAAGAGGAAGTCTGTGGAGAGTTGTGTTGGCCGAGAAGTATGGGCTTTTAAAAGGGGATTGGGGAATCAATACCACCATTCATAGAGGCTCTTCGGCTTTGGTGGAAGGCTATTTGTGGAACGTGGCCTTCGTATGCTAAATGGATCAGGTTCATGTGGGGCTACGGATCTCAGATCAGGTTTTGGGAAGATATTTGGGTCGAAGAGGTCCGTCTTAAAACGTTATTTCCGGACATCTACACCATTTCCACTAATCAGGGGGGGAGGATCAGCGATTTTGTCATGGAAACCAGTGGGGGTAGGATATGGGAGGTCTCCACCCGCCGGTTTCTAAGGTGCGAGGAGATAGTTTCCTTTACCAGCCTGGTGTCTCTGATCTATTCTACCCTCCCTAATGTGCACTGTTAAGACCAACAGATATGGGCGGCTAGCAAAGATGGCAGTTTCAACGTGAAGACCTATTATCGGATGCTAACATGCCGTCCTCTTATCAAATTCCAAGAAGCTTTTTTGTAGAAAACGGGGATCCCACCTAAGGTTAGATTCTTTGCTTGGGCGTTAATCAAAGGGAAGGTCCTTACCATTGATTGGCTCATCCTTCGGGAAAAGGAGATGAACAATTTGTGTAATGTGTCACCAACATGAAGAGACTGTTGCGCACCTGTTTCTCCACTGTCAGTTGGCCTACAAGGTCTGGGTGCGATTCTTAGTTTCTTCGGCATTGTCTGCGATTCTTAGATTCTTAGGTTCAGCGATTTGAACAGTAATTGTCTTCATAGAAAGGTAAAGTGTTAAGCAGTGGGGGTCGACTCCTGTTGGTTAAATCTGTGTTGTCCAGCATCTCTATTTTCTTCATGTCTATGTTCCATTGCCCGGCAGGGGTTATCCACCACCTGGAGCATATTCAACGCAACTTTCTTTGAGAAGGTTCGAGCCTTGGCAAAAGCTACCATCTGGTGAACTAGGAGACCTGCCAGCTCCCTTTGTCTTGCGAAGGCCTGCGTATTCGGAGCTTGAAGGGATCCAACGTTGCTTTTCTGGGGAAATGGTTCTAGCGCGCTGGTTTGGAGAGTGAAAGAGGAAGTCTGTGGAGAGTTGTGTTGGCTGAGAAGTATGGGCTTTTAAGAGGGGATTGGGGAATCAATACCACCATTCATAGAGGCTCTTCGGCTTGGTGGAAGGCTATTTGTGGAACGTGGCCTTCGTATGCTAAATGGATGAGGTTCATGTGGGGCTGTGGATCTCATATCAGGTTTTGGGAAGATATTTGGTTCGAAGGGGTCCATCTTAAAACGTTATTTCCGGACATCTACGCCATTTCCACTAATCAGGATGGGAGGATCAGCGATTTTGTCATGGAAACCAGTGGGGGTAGGATATGGGAGGTCTCCACCCGCCGGTCTCTAAGGTGTGAGGAGATAGTCTCCTTTACCAGCCTGGTATCTTTGATCTATTCTACCCTCCCTAATGTGCAACGTCAAGATCAGCGGATATGGGCTGCTAGCAAAGATGGCAGTTTCAGCGTGAAGACCTATTATCGGATGCTCACATGCCGTCCTCTTATCAAATTCCAAGGAGCTTTTTTGTGGAAAACGGGGATCCCACCTAAGGTTAGATTCTTTGCTTGGGCGCTAATCAAAGGGAAGGTTCTTACCATTGATCAGCTCATCTGTCGGGGAAAGGAGGTGAACAATTTATGTGTAATGTGTCACCAACATGAAGAGACTGCTGCGTACCTGTTTCTCCACTGTCAGTTGGCCTACAAGGTCTGGGTGCGATTCTTAGGTTCTTCGGCATCGTCTGGGTTACTACTCCAACTACTGCCCAACAACTCTTGCCTTGGACTACGGTCAGTTTTGAGGATCAGCTTCGGGACTACTGGAAGGTAGCGTTCCTCGCGGTCTGTTGGAATTTATGGCTTGAAAGGAATGAAAGAGCCTTCGCTAATAAACCGCGTCTAGTGGGGATGGTCATCAAGACTGTTAGGGACTGTATGCCTATGTGAGGTTCTAGCCGTCGGGATGTCGATGGGGAGCAGTCTGCGCCCTGGGATCCAAATTAGATTTTGGTAGTTCTATCCCTGGCTTAATGGCTACGCCGGGGTCTTTGGAGTGGTTTGTCTTTTAGCATTCCTGTTTGCTTTTTTTGTGTCGGTGTAAGCTATTCAGCATCTTGCTAGTTTTTAATACAATTACTATTACCGATAAAAAAAAATAGTAATAAAAACCTATGATAAGATAGACCTAAAAGAATACGCAATCAAGTCCTAAGACGACTTGTACGCTTTACCACCGTGTAACGAAAAAAAAATGTAATAGAATGGCAAGGGTCTAATATAATTAAAAGGGAAGGTCAAAGCAAGGAGAGCCTATGTCAGAAAAAAAAAAAAAAGAATATTCAAACAACTGCAACCTGCAAAATTAAATATTTCTAAACACAAGAGCACACAGCATCAAACAAATCATATACAGTACACTCTTTTAGACAAGAAATAGAAAGATGTCAACGCCACTTTATCTAGTTATTCATATTCGTCCAACAACGATTTATCATTAAACCCAGCAGCTGAAAATAATCTCACCAATCATCACAATTGCACATTGATGCTTATCCAAAGCTTAAAAATTATATCAATGAACCCAACAAGCATTGGATGCATTTATTCTAAGTTAGAAACTGTAAAAGGAAAAATGCTACATAAAGAAGATGTAGGCAATTATGAAGTCCCGAATTAGGTACGGGGGCATAATCTATAGAAGCCATAAAAGCAAAACACTCACTGAAACACAATTCATTTCCATTTTTTTAATATCACCGTAGAAGTCCTTAACCTATGCTTAAAATAAACAAGTGAACAAGTATAATAGCCAGTAAACATGTCAATAAAGAAAATTGCGAGGTTCAAGAGCATTTCGTAGAGGCATACCTCAGACCAGTCTAAGTAATCTATAGCCTTTACAATTTTGTTATCATCATCCATGTTCTCATCTGAAGTTTCCTGTATACCTCTCCATATATCGATAGGACCCCAGCTAGACGCTGACGTGCAATCAAATACATGCTTGACAACAACTGGTTCACCTCTAACCCAATGCTTTTGAAAATGGCCAATGCCTTCTAGATTGATATTTTGAGAATCTGGGCAATATAGAAAATTGTCATTGCTACCCTCCCTCTGAGCGGTTTGGCAGAGGATAGGGTCAATATTCCCACTAGATTGAGAGGCTGTTCTCTCTAGGCAAGAAAGACATGTCTGCAAAGTGTCCGCATCCGACACTTCACAATTATTAACCATTTCCTCTGTATCTTTCACCAGTTTTGCAACCCAGTTTGTTTTGAAAATGCGCCTTAGAGCTAATGATAGGTGGCCACATCCACCATATTCCTTTGGGGGGCATGGGAGACTGCCATCACTATTGGCTTTCCAATCAGGAAATTGATGTACAAAATTGGTAATACCCATATCCTTAAATCTTGTTTCAAATGATTCTGGTTCTTCTGTCATAGCAGATTCACCCTGGCTTATCTCAACAACTTGACTTTCTGCTGGTTGTTCTTTGACTCCAACCAAAGACACTTGTCGTAGATCACGGCAACAGGTGAGGCATAAATCATACAAACAATTTGCACAATGTCGATGATAATCAATAATAGGTATTTTACAGCAATCACTGCACATATATAGATTGTGAGATTAGCTGCAGCCAAAACATGGAATGTTCACACTTTTTATCGTAGATAATAATATGAAATGTTCATGGGTAAGTTTTAAAAGGATACCAGCACATCTGCTCGTCCGCATGTAACTTTGCCCTGGGAACATCTCCTTTGGTTCCTGGTAAAAAGCCACATATTAGACCCCTCGCAGTACCCAACACTTTACAAACAATTTCTCAAATAATTTGCAAAGAGACAAGCAGATTCTTCCTACCATTGAGCCTGGTTTCGACTTCCAGTTCAAAGCTCTGCTCAGAATGTATCTGCCTGATTACTGGAAGGACTAAAGACAAGAGAGAATGGAGATGTTGTAACTTATCTAGGCTTGTCATCTCCCGTATCCTGACCTGCATGCAACTACTTTTCTCAACAACAAAGGGGAAAAAAAAAACCATCTCGTGTCGTGACTAGTAACAGCAATCTCAATAGAACTAAATTCTGACCAAACATAAAATTGCCATATTTTATATATATACACACACACACACACATAAATATTACAGAAGATTGACACCATGGACAAATTGGAAGTTAAATTCCCAAGATATGGACCCATTTCAATTGGAATACCTTTATCAAATTATCTCTACGTAAGCACACTTTGCAATTACAAGTCCCACAGCATACTGGGCAAACTCTTCGAATGTCCTCCACTGGGAGATCAGGGTACCTAAAAATGAAGCTCACAAACAGATTTAGCAATTGATACAACACTTACATACAAACCAATCACATTTCAACGGCAAAATATTCAGGTTCCTTCAACTCCATAAAAGAGGGAAAAAATAAAAGATAAAACCTTACCATTTAGCAATGCAATTCTCACAGTAACCTTTCCTATCACACGTAAGGCACCAGACAACCCTCCCTCTATCATTCCTCCGACATTGATGACAAATTTGCCCACCAGCCTCCTCAGAAGTATCAGAGCTTTTAGCAGAGTGATCCTGGAGTGACACAGCACATTAAGTTCGGTGAATCAAAAAGAAAAATGTTTCAAACGAGATGACGAGTATCAGGTTAGGACCCCTCCGATACGATATAGACCCCCAAAATGATATAGAGTCAAATATCGGGTCAAAGTGTTCAAATATCAGTCAATATCAGGTCATATTGGCTGATATGTATCTGATATGAATCGAATATAATTCCAAAAAAGCCCTTTGGACAAATTTTTTTATTGTAAATTTTTATGTATTTTTTAGATATTTTAAAATATAAAAAAGACACTTGAATTTCGGCCGGTTTAGCCGATACATATCTAATATGTCCACTACGTATCGGCTTGAAACCAGGACAATATGCCGATATGAATCGGTTATTAAATCCTTGATGACGACACCACTCACCCCACTCACCCCTAGACCACTGCCGTTAAAGTTCTTCTGACTTTTATTTCTCGAGGAATCTGCAGTATGGGGTGTTGTACGAACAAACATGTTTTGATTCTCATCAAACTGCGTAATATCTCTTTGTGTTTCATCATTTGATTTCTGTGGATTACGAGTGGAGGAACTTCTCACAGCCTGAGTCTCAGGAGAATACAAAATGTGGCTTTTGGGCGCCTTCTCCTTGAATTTTTTGGGAGGGGCAGAAAATTCGTCGCCCTTTGTGTTCATGTGAGACAACTCTACTTCATCATGCTCACTCTCATCAATTGGTTTTCTCTTGGCCTTCCTTATGCTGGCTCTCATCGCGGAATTTGCCGCTCTCTTTTTTGCTTGAATGTAATGTTTCTCGCATACAGTTTTATCGGGCATTGATAACGCAGTGCACCTCCACTGCTTCCCATCTGATCTCTTACAACGTAAATCCTCCGGAATCCCCCCATTGTCGTCCATGCTACCAAACGCTGATCTCGAAAGATCCATTAATCTAGCAAGTAAAAGACGAGCAATAATCTAAGAAAACATAAACACAATCAATCAAGTTGGGGGTAATTCTATAGTAACCAAGTTCCGATTCTGCAATCATTCTGTAGGGTGTCAGTTCGGTATAATTTGGATAAATGCGTGAAAGATCCGGGAAAAATTTTGAAAAAATTCGAGGTATATAAAAATAATAATAAACTATTAAAATTTAAAACATACAAAAAATATATGTTAACCTATTTAAAGTTAAAAAACGATATTTTTAAATAATAAACATAAAATAAGTGCATTAGATAGTTCACATGCATTAACAGTTTATAATCATAAAAATAATACGAAATATAATTAAAGCATGTATCTCAATGATAAAAAAAATTGGAAAAAATCAAGAAAAATTGAAGAATCGATGAATCAAGCGAATATTCTGTAAAAAGTTTGGCGGACTACCTATTCGGAAAAAAAATTTCAAAATTTTGATTAATTCAGAGAATTTTGTGACAATGGGTAATTGAAGCCCTGACGTGTCCTAATTTTTAAAATTGCCTTTCGGCTATTTTAGCGAGATCTCAGTAGAATTAACCAAACGATTTGCAATAAATTTAATTCTGAATCCAAAAACTAGTAAAACCTAAAAATAAATCTGTATATATTTATAGATAGAGATGGTTTACTAACCTCTACAATCCCATGTATCTTCTTTCTCCGTTGAAGAATAGAACTTGTGTCAAAAGAACAGAAAAAATAAATAAATAGAAAGAAAATTTTTAAAAAAAAATTACATGATAAAAATACAAGCTAGAAGAATGGAGAAATCCTAAACGACTCCATTAAAATATAAATGAAGGATTAAAAAAAATCTATATATGAAGAGGAGGGTTGAAATTTGACGAAATAAAAATGAAATCTCACAACGTACCTTTGGAATCGGAAGATTTAGGGCTTCGCAGAGTTTCGACATTAAAAAGCTTCTGTGCGTGCAGGTAGCTTAGGAGAAGAGATGGGAATTAGGAAGTCATACTCCGTTTAGGAAACAGGGTAAGCAGTTATTCGCCTCAAAATCTGAGAAAGTCAAAATATTTTATGGAATCTTGGCATCCTGCAACTACTAAGCGTTCACGGTTTGTAAAATGGAGTCCAACCTTAAGACCCGGTTTGACTGGCACACTCTGTGAGTGCCTCCACCGCTGCAAGAGCATAAAAAATCCGTGATGGTCACCTGTTGACACTTCTCGTCATCCTAAATCAGTTGGCCGACACGATGGCAGTCAAACACACGATCATATGCCACATAAAGCAGCTGGCTGCTGGATCAGATTTATTGGAAAAAGAAATTTAAAAAAAATAACATGACACCCAAAGGAGTTTATGGCATTTGAATTTGAGGACAAACATAGTTTCCCAGATTAGGTTAAACATAGGACAGATTTTATGGACACTAAATATAGGCGGCTGATGTGATATAATGCAATTGGCTACGTGAATAGTAGGACTCAATTAATGCAAGTCGGTACAGTCAATCATATTGTGCCACATCAGCCGCTTGCACTTTATCTACATCAAATTTGTCCACTATTTATAATTTTCCCGATTTCACCATTTAGTTTTTAGTATGATTGACCGTGGTAATTGTACATATATAAATACTTGTTTTAGGAAAAAAGTTGGGAGCTGTTACTTGCGCTCGGAGACTTGGCCCTTACACTGAATTTAAAATAAAGACCTATAAGTTTAACAACCTTTGCTATATGAAAACACCATCTAAACCATTTGATTTGGAGCCCGTCATTTAAAGATATTAAGTGCAAAAGATGAGTACGAAATATAATCTTAACCATGTGATTCAATGTAGTCAAAGGCTATTATTTGATTCAACGGTTGACAATAATAGATCATATAATAAATATCGTGTTTTGCTTCAATCTTATCCACTAAGGATCTATAGATCATAAACTTTAAATTAGACAGCACGGTAGGGGTGTATTCGGTTCGGTTTGGTCGGTTTTGGACCAAAACCACAAACCAAACTAGTCATAATCGGTTTCTAGATTTTCAAACCAAACCGCCCAACTCTTAAACCAAACCAATCCGATTAGATTCGGTTCGGTTTGGTTCGGTCGGTTTCGATTTTCCTATAAGTTCTACTTGCACATCAAAATTTTCTCAACTCCTCAATCGATTTTCCTATAAGTTCTACTTTACAGCTTTAGGATTTAGGAATAAGCTAAAGACAAAGGTAGGGTTTTATATAAAAATATGCATTTTACTTAAATGCCTTTTAAAATTAATCAAAACTCACGCCTATATATATATATATATATATATATATATAGGCGTGAGTTTTCCTTTTTTCCAAACTTTTCAGTTTTCCTTTTTTCCAAACCAAACCCAGCGGTTCGGTCCAAAAAATGCACAACCCTACGTCCCAGCTTGCGTTGTCATGTCCCATGTCCCTAAAATGCAAAGTCTTTTTTTAACTTCGATGTAAGGGCCACATTTTCGAGTGCAAGTAATAACTCCTAAAAAGTTTTAATGGTTTCATAATTGGTGCATCTTTTTCATGTAATCATGCGTCGCATGATAGAGAACATGGTCTAGGTAAGTTATCTAGTCCATCAGACTAGAGAACCTTTATCCATGTTTTAATTAGAGAAACAAATGTTTCAAGTTGGGTCTAGCCGTCTGGGTGTGGGTAAATTCAAACCTAGCCTATTTAATATCTATAATAATAAATTATTTGTTCTGTAATATTTCTTTTTTGGATAATGGCTCCGACCGGAATCTAAACACTAGAATGGTGTTTCGACACCCGTGTTTTGTCGCTGCCCTTTTGAAAGCGAAGGTTGCTTCGTTGCATTATTCAATGACTCGCGAAAGCAACTGCTATTGCATTGAAAGATACAACCATTTTTTATTTAAATCTTTATGAGTTACATTTGAAATTTTTATTGTAGGACATTTTTTTAGTTTTTGGAGAAAAATGCATCGTTACCGGCAGAAACTATTGTTGCTAGCAGAAAGTAGATATTGAAGTGCAAAATCGAGTTTTGAAGTGCATTTTCTATGCATATTGGACTGGATTACTAGATGTTGTATTTTTTGTTGTACTGTGAATACGATGCAATAAATTACACTAGATTATAGCGCATTTTGTTGTATTGTAATAATTGTTGGGTATATTTTTATGCACTATAAGAGTTCTGGTGCATTACAATACATTTCACTAAATGTAGTGCATTTTAATGCACTGTTAACGGTCTCAGGTTCATTATCGTCACACTAGATGCATTGTTGTTTGCAAGAAATTTGCTTAAGAAGAGAAAAAATATAAATAAATTTCTCCTTGATTTACAAGAGTTTTATTAATTTTATGGAGACTTTACACTTTCGGGTATCACCAACGATGTCCAATTAATTACATTTATATAGAAAACCTCTTATTAAAAGTACAAAGTATGTTCACAACATGTATCAGATCATCATGTGATCTTTACAAGTCTTCGGTGAGTCTTAGTATTTTGAGAATTATGCTAACGCTTTTATGGGGCATCTAAGTGAACGATCACATGGCATACGTTCTTGAATGAGGATGATTGCGTAGTGTGAGTCTTTGAATGAGGATGGTTGCATTATTTATCCCTTGAGTGAGTATGGTTTCTAATGTCCTTGGGTGAGGATGATTGCATAATATGCCTCTTGAGTGAGGATGATAGGATAATATATATTTAAATGAGGATGAATGCATCATGTTTGCCTTAGTCAAAGCAAGTGCAACATATGTATCCTTTATGTATGTAAACATGTGATTGCTTTACATGTGCATTTATTTTGAAGGCGGAAGTGTCGCTTGGTTATGGTCTCAAAGATCATAGATGTAGAAGAATAACTCATAATTTATTTCAATCTCTTGGCGGTGATCATGACCTTCCAAGATTATATTTCCTATTCTAGAGTTTAGATATAATTTAATCTCTTGGCGGTGATCATGACCTTCCAAGATTATATTTCCTATTCTAGAGTTTAGATATAATTTAAGTCCTTCGATGAATATAATCAAACGAATGAATTGTGAATACTCAATTTCGTAACGCATTTGACAAATAAAACATTCGTATTCACGAGTGGACATCGAAATGGGACGTATTTACGCTTTATCTGTGTCAACAAGTGTCGTGAAGATGCGAGTTTTGTTTATTATGAGAGAAATTTTGAAGTAATTAAATCCGAAATTCGATCAAATTTCTCAACCTCTTTCGAGACGAATTTTAATGGCGAGCATTAAAGTGTAGCACTACAAAAAATACGGTTATTGGAGACGGCCAAAAGTCATCTCCAAAGATGTCTAAGTCATCTCCAATAATACTCGAGACAGCTCCCAAGTAGTCTCAAATAGTCCCGTCTCTTTTGTCTTTGGAGACCAACTAGGGAGACGACTTTTGGTTGTCCCTAATAGTTAAGGTTATTGGAGACAACCAAGTCATCTCTAAAGATAAACACACGCTCGAAACGGCTTACAGTCGTCCCCAATAACAATATTCTATTATTTGAGATGACTTAATGCCGTCTCCAATAACATCGTCTCTATTATCGGAGACGGCTTAAAGTCGTCTCCAATAAGTGATCTCCTGTTATTGGAGACGGCTTTTGGCCGTCTCCAATATATATATAATGCTTCTTCTTTTTTTTGCCCCAGAGACCATATTACCCAGTAGTACACAGCCATAACCTACAAATAAAAATAAATAATAAGCAAACAAAAAAAAGGGTTAAAATCTCAAATAGCATGCCAAGCTTCAACCGTACTTTTCATTATTGATCATTACATAAAAATCGATTTACATAAAAGTAGCTTATAATCTCATTTCAGCTTTAATTTTTACTGCAGGATCCCTAGATTGGGTAGCCTCTACCACATTCCTCTTAGAATTAGCCTTAGTTGCCTTTGTACCATCCTATAGACACCTCATTTTTTATCTTTCGGGAATTGTGACAGCCCGGATTTTGGCATCCTAAAACTCGTGCCATTAGCACGATCCTCCAGACCGTGCCCCAAGGCTATGTACGGAACATTGGTATAGCAAGCAAAACCAATCAAGTAACATGCATTAATAATATATTATTCTCTATAATGAAGAGCTCAAAAGCAGTTCTCATTCCATGCCAAAGTATGGACAAAAGAATCAGCCCGAACCATCGGTGATAGAACCAGGTCACCCCAGATGGTTCGCTAAAAAGAATATCGAAGTATAATTACATTGTTCATCAAAATAAAGGTTTGACATGCCAAGACGCACAATCTGCTCTCAAAACTGACACTCTATCAAAGTACACAGCAGAGTCTCCTAGAAGAAGTCCTTGGGAGGAGGCTCCAACTCGTCCCCAGCCACGTAATTCGAATCACCCGAATCTACGTCTCCTAAAGCCCCGGCCGCTGCTAATAATGGACCTGCGACGTATAGTCTAAAGGTTGAGCTACATCCTAGCTCAATAGGGAACAACACAATGAACATATAAGTCAAAATCTCACATATATTCCATGATATTGTAAGCATGATGTATTTATGCACTTGCTGGAAAAATAGTTTAAAAGATGACAATTTGCATTTAAATTTACTGGTAGTTTGCATGTTTCACTTTACTGTTAATTTATCATGAATGACACTGAACATGCCTAAAGCAAAACTTAAATCTACAACTTAAGTAATCCCCGAGCAATATAGCATTGAGCCCCGATGGGATATCCTCCATCGTCGTCTAAATAGACAGTAGTTATATATATTCCCTGGGAATACGACCCAAGCCCCTTTCTCAATAGGCGGCGGGGTTAAATCTCATCTCAACATCCCTGGGATGTGCTTGCTGTGTACGGATAGACTTCCGCACTGGTGTACGGATTGGCCGCCGTACCGATCACGGATATCCTGCCGAGTCAGTCATGGGTATCCCGTCACGTCAGTGGGGTATCCTAAACAAACCTCAAATAACAAAAATAACATGTGCTTTACATATAGTTGTTCACCATGTAAATGTGCTATCTTATATCAGTTCGGCCTTAACAGTAGTTATTCAATCTTACATCCATGGAATGTCTATATTACTCGCATCACACTGATGCCTTTTGTTACTTTCTCATCCCCTGGGGATGTCTCATTCTCATTTGATTACTTAGTCTCAGTTACTTGCATCACACGGATGCCTTTATCACTTTCTTGGTGTCACACACATACCCTTTTTACAAAGATTTACACAGTTAAAATATTTTTAGTTTGAGTTCTATATCACTACATACATGCTCTTGCAATTAAAATACATGTTCAAGGTGTTCCCTACCTTAGGTCACAGAAAGTCCAAGCATCAATGTCTCACGCGACTTTTTATGCTTGCTTTCCCACGTACCACCTATGATACATCATAACACACGCAACACATCACCAAAGATACAATAGAGAAGGTCCTAAACCCTCCATGAACCTCAAGGTCAAATTAGAAAGTCAAAATGAAACTGCCAAAATCGATTAATCGATTCCCAAAATCGATTAATCGAAATCTAAAATCGATTAATCGATCCCAAATCGATTAATCGAATTCCCCAAAATGGTAAAATCGATTCTCAAATCGAGTAGTTGAAAATCCGAAATCGATTAGTCGATCCCAAATCGATTAATCGAAATCCAAAATCGATTAATCGATTTCCCAAATCGATTAGTCGATTTCCCCAAGTCTTAATTCTACAGCCACAGGAGGTACCCAGTCGATTAGTCGATTTCCAAATCGATTAATCGACCTTCAAAATCGATTAATCGATTTCCAGATCGATTAATCGAAATCGGGCATCCTTAACTTTTCAACTTCTAGACCAAAATCGATTAATCAATTCTCAAACTCGATTAATTGATTTGGCCAGATTCAGCCCCTTTTCGAGCTGATCTTCCAAATCCTTTTCTTTTCTATTTTCTTTCTTTTCTAGGTCTTTTGATCTATCTTTTAACTACATTTGACTAATTTTAATCATCTACAATCTATGCATTTACTTCAATTAGGAACTCACCTCCAAGAAATCTCAAATTGATCAAATATCTAGGTTGGAATGGCTAGGGCTCTAGCTTTGTTCCGACGATCCCAATTGCGTTGAATCTGGCAATAAATGCTCAATCTTCCTTCCAATCCAACCACAATAACTCCTTGGTATTAATTTCCTTCTCTCTCTCTCTCTCTCTCTCTCTCTCTTCTTAACTCTCTCTTCAACAACCAAACAAAAGAATTCTAGGGTTATTAAACCCTTATATCCTCTCTCCGATTTCGGTATTAAGCGCATACACCAGAGAGAGTTGTATGTGACTCTAAACTAACACCATACTCTACACTTAGGTCACACTAATTTCACATTAGTACATAACTTCATGAGTCCATTGTTTGACCATCACTTGGTCAAACTCACGACCAGTCGGGCATGGATCTCGAGGTCACTGTTTAATGCTGAAATTTGAGATATTATAGGAATACACACGATATTTAGAACCACATAAATGCATCTGCCCAAATTCCTGAACAATTCGTGACTTGGCAATTATACGCATAAGTCCATCTGTATAATTGAATTATACACACGGTTCCATGCGTATAATTCAAGCCGACTTGGACCCGGATCTAGCTGAGTTATGAATTATACGCTAGAACTCCAACGTATAATTCAATTATAAGCATGATTCCATGCGTATAATTAGTCCGACTTGGACTAGGAATGCCACTTAGAGACTAATAAGGACGGCTCTTCGAGCCGAGTTCCTAGCCGTGCGTTGAATTATACGTTGGAATCCCAACGTATAATTAAGATTATACGCTGGAACTCCAACGTATAATTTCAATTATACACGGGACTTTCAATGTATAATTAGCCCTAGTACTATAAATAGGTCTATATCCCCCTCTTTCGAAAGATATTCATTCACTTAATCTCTTTAGAATTTTCGAGTTTGGCTCTAAAATTTTGAATTAGAAAAAGTTGAACTCTAAACATTTGGGTTTTAGAACTTCGGCTTATTCTAGGAATTTCGCTAAGTAGGCGTTTTAGTTGGGGTTGGCCCATTATACTTCGCTTCTCGCACCTTCCAAACAGAGATAAGGCTAACCTTAGAGTCTTTCCCTTAGGATACACTTTCTAAATTTTTAACCCTAGATCCAATTAAGTCCACACCACTCTTGCATATTTCAAAACAGCATAACCTTTAAATTGATTTGCATAAGGGAGCCAATAGAGGGAACTCGGGAACAGGTTCGATCCTCTCGCGCATAACGGGCCAACACACACCTTTTAGTTTAGAAAATTGAGGTTAGATTTTCAAATTAGCTAAAATTAGATAACCCTAGCTGCTAAAATCGACAAGCCGGTGTTTAGTATAGGAGTCCAATCCACAAACCTCCACCTAAAACCTCGCGATCAATGACATTCTACAGTGTCGATAAAACTTCATAGGTGGTGATCACATATTTATTACTAGGTATGTTTGCTACTAACACATTTTTTTGCAAGTTACTTTATTCGTTAGTGAGTCCGTTTGTCACTACGTCTTTTTTGCAGGCTTGTTTGTTGCATGATCATTAATATTTTATCAAGTGAGTTTGTTTGTCATTGATATTGGTTTTACAAGTTTGTGTGCTGCATAACCCCTTATTTGAACGTTAATAAGTTTGTTTGTTATTAACATTCGGTTTGGCAAGTTTGTTTGTTGCCTTACTTTTAAACTAAGTCTGTTTGCCGCTAGTTTACTTTCACCCTCTTACAAACTGAGTCTCGAGTGATCAATTTGGACAATTTTCTCGAATCCGATAGGATTCTTGAAAATCGCGTTCCAACACATCCCAGGCCTGAGGAGTTGGTCTTCTATGCACTGCCAGAAAGGAGAGGTGCCACAGGATATCTTGCTTTAAAGATCATACAATTTGATATATTATGGTGACAAACCAATTATATGAGAATCACAAATGATTTTTTTTAACTCACTGGCCAAATTTTATAACTCAAGTGGGCCAAAAAATAATACCCATCAGGTAATTTGACACTAATATGTATGGTTGTGTGCTTATTTTTTTAAGTTTAATAGTAACCTTGATTGAAGAAACTCATTAGTTAAAACACACCTCAAACTGTCACAATTTTACATGCTAGGACCTGCTTCTTTAAAAGTTTGTCCTCAATGACTTCTTTGAGCTAAACAGATAGGATTATACATGCTAGGACCTGCTTGATGGAAATAACTCAAAGCACGCAATGGAAGCCATAGCCATCAAGCGTAGACCAATAAAGAGGAATATGCTTCCCAACAAAAAATTTATTACTTTAAGATATTTAAATATAATTCTACATTCAGCTTTTGAGTTTGTTCCAGCTCCAAAGAAGAGTCCACAGGCCAAAATCATTCTACACTAATTCCTAAGGCTTAGACTGAACGCCCACAAAACAAACGAGGTAAAAAATTTATGCAGTGGTAGTTCAGTGGATTGGTTGGTAGTCACTGGGGTTATTCGATTAGTAATCTCATCATTTGTCATGGAAGCTAGCAGTGTAACAAATCATATATAACCACCAGCGTTGAGGATAGGGAACTAAGAGGGGATAAAAATACATTTTACCATAATAATCTCATCCATTTCCATTTAGTTCGATTTAACACAAAATCAAACAACAAAGAAGATCTACGTATAACTGAGATCAAACAAGCACAAGCTGAGTTCATCAATAGACATTTTGTTTTTAATTTTAAATAAGCAATCAGTTCATATATATATATATATATATATATATATATATATGGCACTATTTTCCCACCTTAGGGTGCCATGTGCAGGGAGCGTTGCCGAATACAACTATCTCTATTTCACTTGGGTCATGGTGAGAGCTTAACTCACTACAAAAAGCAAGACTATTAGCGGCAGTTTTTGGCTGTCGCTCATAGTCTTGTTTTTTGTAGTGACTTTCACCCTCGGTGAAAAATCAGAAAAGCACAATAATGCCGTGACCTTGAAAATTATTTTGACACATTTGTTCTACAAAATCAAAGAGTTAAAAAAAAGATATCTAAAACCCCAAAAAACTAGAACTTCCACTTAAATTTTGATTTAATGACTAAATCTATATTTTTCAGTTGGAAACTATCTAAAAGGCAAAGACTAGTACGTGATCTCCCATTTATGAAATAAGAGAACTCGATTCCCTGCAAAACCGAATCCACATAAGAAAGTTAGTGCTTTGATCAAGAGAGAGAAGACCCATTTCAATAATAGTGCTTTGATCTAGAGAGAGAAAAGTCATTTCAATAACCACTAATATAAATTGAGTAGTTCAACAAATCCATCCAAAACTATTCTACAATCCATTAAACAACAACCCAAAAGGCTCCTCTCTAGATTCCTCAAGTGCATTCAAAGACATGAGACATGAAAAGACTTAACAACAAAGTCAACAATTTCGTAAAATTCTTATGTTCCATGTGGGATGATAAAAAAGGACTTACGATCCAAAAAATCTGGTAGACAAATTAGAAGGAGACAAGCAAAGTACACTCACTCTATGTGGTCATGTCTTCATTAGAAGGAGACAAGCAAAGTACACTCACTCTATGTGGTCATGTCTTCATGGACTGATGAGAGAAAAATTTGTTGAAACGTCACCTCCTAATCCCTTCAATTCTTTTTCAACATCTATAACTTGGTCCCTATCTATTAGTTTTAAAAAACAACAAAACAAAAGGCAGAAAAATATAGAATTATAAATTTATAAAGAATTGAGAAATGAGAATTACTTTCGTGCTTTTGAAATGTCGCAAAAAACTCTTCTAGGTCTTGCAACTCAGCACTGCTCAAACTTGGATCCACATTTCAAAGAGGTTGATTGTCAAAGTAGAAAATATATAAAACTTTGACTTGCAAAGTCTAAAACAATGTCTATTATTTTCATCTTACCACAATCACTTCACTACCGATCATTAAGAACAGCCCAAGCACTCGTTTAGCATGTATACCTGGCCTTTAGAACTTGACGAGATAAAAGTGGCACTAGAAGCTAAAAATATGTTAGCTCTTTGGATTTTGAGTCAAATTCGTAACTTAATATTGTGAGTAGTTAAATAATTCTAGATTAAATACGAGTAATTCATTTTTAATCTACGTCTCTAATATTCGTACCCAAAAGTATTCATCGGTAATTAGCTAGTAATAGAAGTTCCATATGTTAATTTCTTATATCACGTAGAAATATCTAGGTTATCCAAAGCAGAATTCCAATTTCTAAAAATCGTCTATTGATGAAAAAGAAATGCAAGAATATTTATGTAGCCTAAAGATCTCATGAATTCAGTTTAGAGAAGCAAATTAAACAAAAAGGCACCTGAAATAGGAAATCACCTAAATAACTTGAGGAAAGAGAGAGAGAGAGAGAGGTGCATAAGTTAAAACATGAGAGTTGAACGCTACGAGCGTGAAGATGGCAAGCAAAATTAATTTTTCAAACCGTGAAGATCTTTGATGAAGTTCCTGCATTGACAACAACTAAAACTATATAAATAAAAAATTGAAAATGATAAATCAGACTAAGAAATATAAAATTAGAAGGATTGGGAAGAGAAGATGATGAGATGACCTTCAATGTTGTCGAATTTGGGTCCCATCACTGGATTTGATCCCCAACATGGCTCCAAATAGTAAAATTAGGGCTCTCCCAGTGGCTCTTTACAATATTATTATTTGATTAAAGACTATAATCTCGATTTCGATCTCCATTACACTTCACCTCAAACCTGATCGATTCAGCTCAAACAGATTTTGATCGTCTCCCTAGCTCAAACTGATTTCGATTGTCTCAAACCATATCGATTTAGCTCAAACCGATTTGGATCTTCTCAAACCCAATAGATTCAAAAATTGATTTTGATCGTCTCAAAGCCTAGCTCAAATCGATTTCGATTTTCTCAAACCCAATCGATTCAGCTCAAACCCTAGCTTTCCATCCTCTCAAACCCGACCATCGTCTCAAACTGATGGTTTTCAAATTTTGAAGTCTTCATACTACATTGTGAATAAATAGATTTTTCAAATATAAGTTTATCCCCGATATTGGTGCATGAGGGTTGCCTTTCCGATCCTTTAGAGACGACTTCAGGCCATCTCTATTGCTTTGGATAGACTTTTAGAGACAGCTTTCTGTGTGGTCTCTAAAGGTTGCACCTACTAACACATATAGTAAAACTTATGGAGACGGCTATAGTCGTCCCGATATATCATTATACATGGGGAGATGGCTTTGGCCGTCTCCAATAATAGCAATGGAGACGACTTTTAGAAAGGTCGTCTCTAAATTTGGGACGACATTCAAAGCCGTCTCTAATATCGATACCCAAAAGTCTTTTTTTTAGTAGAGTAGTCCTTACCTTTTCGAGTTCTATGGTTTCAAAACTGAAGGAAATGAATAATGGAATCCACCAAAGATTCACCCTTTCTTGTTCATGGTGAGAAAAATATAAAATGTTATACAGATTGAGGGATCTTTCTTAGGATCCTTTGATTTTTCTTCTCCTTTTGGATACATTCTTCTTCAAGTATTCTGACTTTCTATCTTTCTCTCTGTTAAAAGTTCCCTTTTAGAACCTTAATGCTCGAGAATTGCTCATGATCTGGCCAGTTTTAAAACTATAAGGAACTCCTCTAGGGCCACAAGCAACCTTTAAACTTCGAGTTATAAGCATAGAAACAAAGTTCGGATTCAACAATTATTTGGGCAGGGGTCTCTTCGAGCCAGTTTGGAGAAGTTTGCGAATTGATTCGGAAGAAGTCGGTATACATTTTTATAAAATAAATATATGCAAATATTATTAAATAAAATAAATATATACAAATATCATTAATCACAAAAATTATGTTTGAAGTAGTAGTTGATTGAATACATGACACTACTTTTTGTTAAAATATACTAATTTTATTACCAAAGAGGCCTTATCCCAGGGAGTAGATTGTGTGGCTCTATTCTCATCCTCCACATTGTTTCCCACCCTCCAATGTGAGGGAGTAGGTTGAGGGGTTCTATATTCGTCTTTATCAGGTATCGGTTGGGTTCTGTTAGTTAACCATCACCACTATAGTTGGTGCTCCCTCACGCTGCTCCACAATTGTCACATGTGTATGCATGCCTGCTCCTCGGCTCATGAGGCTGTCTCAGCCGAATGGCCGTATAAAAAAAAATCAGAAAAATAGTAAATGAATTGAGTTAGCACTACAAAAAATAAACCATTAGCGGCAGTTTTCTGCAAAAAATTGCCGCTATTAACAAAAAAACTATTAAGGGTTATTAAGACTATTAGAGGCAGTTTTTTTGTTAATAGCGGCAGTTTTTGGCTGCTACTAATAGTCTTATTTTTTGTAGTGTAGTGTTTCCTAAAGCAGCTGACGTGGATGTTAAGTCATCACTTCGGCTTACTTTATTTTATTTTTATTTTTAAATTTTTTTTTTATGGGAACCACTTCAACCTACTTATAGAAAAGCTGAAAAGACGCCCTCTTCTTTTGATAAACGAAAAACAAAAATGTAAACTACTTTTTCGCAAATCATTTAATGTCCTCGCTTTCGGCGAATAACCATTAATCTCTGATTAATTGGACTATCCGCCAAACTTTCGTTTGTTTAATTGTTTATAAGATAAAGGGTCAATTTGACAAATTTTACCGAATATTCGATAAAACTCGCCGATTTTTGGGACAATGGTCATAAGTGCTTGCAAGCAAATTTGGGCTTAATAGCAAAGGAAACCGTGAGTAGACCAAGGCCCGCGAGTGGATTGGGGTTAGGGCCATATGAGACCGCAGGTTGATTGAGGTTTGGACCCATAAGAGACCGCAAGTAGATTCTGGCTTGGAATCATTGAAGACCGCCAATGGGCTAAGGCTTGAAACCATTAGGGACCAGCGGTGGATAGAGGTTGAGGCTGCGATAAATAGCGAGTGAATTTGAGCTTTAAGCCCCAAGTAAGTGGACTTGGGCTTGGGTTTATGAGTTACCAGCGATAGCTTTGGACCCTTGTAAACCACCACCGCGACTTCTTTTTGATGGCTAGTATGGGACTGTCACGTGGCACTCTTGTTGCATATTCTTTTGAAATGTAGGGGCCAACAAGTGCATAAATGAGCTTTGAAGTGCAAAATCTTCAGGTGTATTACCATCACACTAAATACACTGCATAATCGAGCTTTGAAGTACAAAATCTTTAGGTGCATTACCATCGCACTAGATGTAACGCATAATCGAGCTTTGAAGTGCATACAAGGATTACCCTAAGGCCTCGTTTAGGTGTTTCCTGGCTTTTCCTAGAAAAGCTCTGAATTCTGATAACTCAGAATCCTGCTGATTCTTAGCAGACTCTGATTCCTGCCTTTTCCTATAATTGTTCTTAAGTTGTCCTGATTCCTGATTTTTCTCAGAAAAGCTAATATTTCATTTGTTCTTAAATTTTTCTCCGAAAAGCTCAAAATCGGATGAATGCGTGGTTGTGCTGCCATCATACAAATGTTAATCATCGGATTACTTGTAGTACTCGTATTTGACTAAAAAATTTCGAGTGACCAATCCATGCGAGGTTGGAGTTATGTGACGGATTTATTTTTTAATATAATTTCTCGACACTATTCTTATAACACCAAAAACGTTATATATATATATATATATATATATATATATATATATATATATATATATATATATATATCAAATAAAAATTATAAACTCATGAAAGTGTCTGGACCGATATCATTAATGGAAAATGATGAGGTTCATTAGCCCAATACATTCAAAATCGGCTTTATCGAAAAGCCAAAATAAAAAAATACAAAATAAAAAAGAACCATGTAAAGGCGATATATAAAAGTGTTTAGGCCTTCCACCACACTTTTGTTCCCACACACTCTATGTCCACCACACCACATTTACATTACCTATAAGCCCCAACAACTAATAAAATTACATATTTGTGTAAATCGACAAGTCCTTCTCCTGATGGGGTTCATCTTACCTGCTTATACGAATTTGAGAGTTGGAGGCTTGTGAAACTGCGTGCACCCATAAATGAAAATGGTCAATCAAATATCATAGATCACTACAAAAAATTGAGCCTACGCCGACGGCTGGCAGCCGTCGGCGTAAGGTTGCCCAGCCGTCGATGTAGGTTACACCGATGGCTAGAGAACTTATCACCGACGGATGACAGCTGTCAGCGATAATTCCATCAGTGTAAGAATACGCCGACCATTGAAGCCATCGGCATAGTGTCAAGGTCCAACGTCGACGACTATTTTATTTTATTTTTTAAATGTTTTTCCCCTACACCGACGACTGCAGCCGTTGGTGTAGGTATTTTATTCTAATTTTTTTCAAAAAAAATTTCCTACGCCGATTGCTGTAAATATTTTATTTTAATTTTTTTCAAAAAAAATTTCCTACGCCTCGACGTAGGTATTTTTGTTTTCTTAATTATTTTTTTAATTATTTTTTATTTTTTAAATTTCCCCACCCCACGATTGCTATAGGCATGCAATTTCATCTTATATATAGTGGTGCTGTGGGGCAATGATCAATTGGTCCATTGCACCACTATCCTGATATCAATAGAAAAAAAAGATGAGTGTCCACATGCTGATATCAATAAAATAAAATAAATAAATAAATAAAGGAAAGGCCCTACACAAATTTCATAAAAGTTTCAATTGAAGAATGAATTAAATCACTAAAATTTGAATTTGACATGAACGCCATTGACAAAGTGGTAACGGATATGGGGACCCATTATCCCTATTCCTTATAATTCTGTAATATTCTTGATGCAGCCAACATGACTTCTGCCAAATGAGACTTGATCATATAATTTGCTCATAATTGAACAGGGAAAAAGGTGAGAAACCAAAATCCATAAGTTCCGAGATCGAAAGATCAATGCCATGGCGTGGAGCCTTTTTATTGAGCTTCGAACATCGTACAGTGCACTTCTCCCTGTATAAAATCCGGGCACTTTAGGCTGCGACAGTATAGCACTTCCACTGCCCAACATCAAAACCACAGATGACATAGTTGGCCTCTCTTCTGCAAGTTCCTGCACGCACAAGAGGCCCACATGTATACATCTCAAAACTTCTATCACGGAATACGAAGCACTCTCCATCTTTCCATAGTTTTCATGCCTGAAATAATGTGCGAAGAAAAATGTAGGTAGATCCAAAGTTCATACTAAAACAAACAAATGGGTACCTCTTATACACTTACATGCCCTAGAAGCTTAAGATTGTGGGCAGAATTTTTAAATCCTCTGTTCTTAAGGCCACTAACGATTTAAAGTATTAAAACACCAAAGCTGAACGCATCAGATTTCACCGAAAAGAGATTGTCTATTGTATATTCCGGAGACATAGCCACTGCATGCCATCATCAAAGAAAATATTAAGTGATGGAATGAAATATTTAGTGGGTGCGTGCTTATGTGTGTGGTCCTCACTAGGTGCCAACGATCCTTCTTGTATTTGCTTCAGTCTGATCACCTCCAAAAACTCTGGCCATTCCGAAGTCTGAAATCTTGGGGTTCATTTCATTGTCCAATATAACGTTGTTAGCTTTGAGATCTCTATGAATTATTCTAAATCTTGAATCTTGGTGAAGAGATAGAAGTCCTTGAGCAATTCCCGAAATAATTTGGACGCGCTTTGGCCAGTCAAGCATTGCTCTTTTGATTTTATCTGTTCAAGTTTTCGGTTAAAGCAAGGTAACTCTTGATTCATAGTATATTAAGATTATAGAATCTTGGAACAAAAGAAAAAAAAAAGATTACAAAATCACAAATTACAACAAGTTAATTTAAATTTGAGCAGGGCGCAGTACCGAATATAAAAGAGTCCACGCTTCCATTTTTCATGTACTCATAGATCAACATCTTCTCACCTACCTCAATGTAGCAACCCAAAAGTCGAACGAGATTCCGATGCTGCAGTTTGGCAATCAATATAACCTCATTCTTAAAACTCATCCAAGCCTTGCTCTGAAGTCTTAGAGAGCCTCTTAGCTGCTATTTCGTGACCAGATTAGGCTACCCTGGAAATTGGTCGATGAAAAATGATATTAACTTTCGAACATTCATATTGCAAACAAATAAATGATCTTTCTTCCCAACTGTAAATTCAAAATTATGGACTTTAGAACTTTACCAAGCCATGTCAACGACAAGACAAAATGTCTGATTAGGGATAACTATGGTGCTTAGATCTATATTCATAGACTACCAACAATGTAGGAAAAAAACAAAATGAAAAAATTAACTAAAGCCTATAACTCATACAATCGAAATCTCATAACTTAATAAGACAAAAAACAAATAAAAAAGGAATTATAGACGGACACTAATTTTCCAAAGAAATCAAGTCAGAAAACACAACAAAATAAAGCTTCCAATGCTAAAAAGTAGATAAACGGAATAACAGAAAATGAAAAAGATAGAGCTCTCACTACCAAATCCCTCAAAGCCACATAACTTAATGAAACAATAATAAATTACAATAATATTATGGACGGACACTGATTTTTCAGTGAAATCAAGTAGAAATCACAACGAAATCAAGATGCCAATGCTAAAAGGTAGATAAAAGGTTCATAATAAAATGAAAAGGAGATATCTTTCAGTACCAAAAGCATCCTAAAATTTAGGAAATCAATTGAAAAAACATATTCTTCTCATTAAACTGGAAGAAACAAAAACAGAAAACAAATACAACCTTGCTTTTTTCTTTGCTTATGTGTCAGTGGGCCTTTTTTCTCATGACACTAAATTTCCAACACAAAATATCCGGAAACTATACCACTATCCAAATAATTGGTACTGCATATTTGAAAATCAGTGGCTGAAGGATAAAAATGTCATGAATATGACAAAATCCTTGACTTGTATGTGTGAAAGAGGAGAACAATGAATGCCTTTTTTAGGAGTAAGTGGCACCAGTGGTATTAGGGTTCTTTGTGGCTTTTGAACTCATAATCTTTCATTACTTGGAATATGTATGCATTCCAAGCAATCTAAATCTCCTAAATGTAATGCTATTGACAACTTAATTGGTTAGGCTGGTTTTAGTACTTTCAATGTTGTACTTTCCAACTCAAACTTGTTCGTAGCTCACCTAAAGTAACTAATTATTAGTTAAAACTCCTCACTTACATTAATTTGGACACTTTCGATCATATCTACTCCCAGTTCTTAAATTATATGTTCATTGCAATATCTGAAAATACAACAGTTTTTACTGACATAAACCTGGTAAGCTCCTTTTTTTGCCATAACTTCAAAGGTTACTGGCGTAAACCTGGTAGATCATGTAAAAAACATAGAAAAACTATGGCTAAGGTTGTTGAAATCTCATATCCTGCCAAAGTGATTTACACCACAGACCAGTGAAAAACACACCAGAGATGGTAATAATAGTATTGTTTTGTCACAACCCAGATTTTTGAGATCTGTGCACGACACACTTTTTTTCTTGCACATAGGTATATGTGTTTCACAAGGAGACCAAAACACCCAAATACTTTAAGTGCGTACATGGGAAACACACTAGTATATCCTAATTCTGATAAATATAAAAGTGAAGAAGAGAGAGAGGAGTCCTTACGTAAAACTATTTTAACCTAAATAGAGAGGAGGAGATTATAGAGAAAAAGAAGAAAGGAGCCTGGGAGAACTAGGGTTTGCAGAGACTTAGGTCGGCAAGGGAGATCAGAGGTAATGACGGGAGGACGAACCAGGGAGGCCGGATAGCCTAGTTGGTATGCAAATCTTAAATCGAACCTGTGCGTGATTCATCGTCAGAGGTACGTTAAAAACGCGATAGATGCATAGAAATGTTTGGAATAGTAGGAAGGATGTTGGTTAAATGCTGTTTGTATAAGATTAAGGTTTAAAGAAGGGTAAACAGATGTAAACATGGCTCTGGGCTCGCTCGAGCGGTCCCTGAAACTAAAGGGAAGCTCGCTCGAGCGAGGGTCCACGGTCATATTGTGAAACCTCGATTTAACCGCTCGAGCGAGGTCAAGAGACCGCTCGAGCGAGGTCAAGTGACCGCTCGAGCGAGAATAGCTAACCGCGCGAGCGAGGTCTGGTGACCACTCAGATATTGGTTTTCTAATATAAGAAACTCGGGTGTCTTACACCCCAAAGACCTTAGATCATTCTAAAGTAAAATTCTTTAAATGTAGGTTGATGCATTATAACTCTCTGAGGACAAGCGTGCTTGAGATTCGTCGAGGTAGGGAAGATTCTCGAAACATGTGCATTATTCTGTGAATTCATATGCGTAGTATAGTCTTTTTAAATAATTGTATATCCCATAAACTCTCATGATAAGTGTGTGTGTGTGTGTGTTACAATGAGAAAAATCCTGAGGTCCCCAGGGGACGAAAGATAATGTGGTTCAATCAAAGAAAGGTGAAATAGAAGTATGGGGCATCCCAGGGATGCGTAAGAAAACAAATAGAGAAACAAAAATAATGTGATAAGGCCTAATGTAATATATCTAGCACAATCACAGTGAATAACTATATGTAAAGTACATTGATATTTTTATTATTTAAGGTTGATCAGAATACCCCACCGACGTGGCGGGATACCCACGACTGACTCGGCAGGATATCCGTGACCGGAACGGCGGCCAATCCGTATAATTATAACACATCCCAGGGATGTAGATTGAGAATAGACCCCGCCGCCTATGAGAAAGGGGCTTGGGCAGTATTCCCAGGGAATACACATAATAACTGTCTAGTTAGACGACGATGGCGGGTATTCCATCGGGGCTCGATGCTATATTGCTCGAGGATTACTTAAGTTAAGATTTAAGTGATTAGGCCAAGTTCACAAACAAATTCATAAAGGGATTAAACAGAAACTATGCTAAGATGTGGTTGGGAATCATTGAATTATTTTTATCCTTCAAATTGTTGTACATAAATGTTTTCTTGAGAATTTATGTTGTTGAGTTACTAACATATGTGTGGGAAATAATCTATATGTTCTTTTGTTTTTCCTACGGAGCTAGGATGTAGCTCACCCTTTAGACTATACGTCGCAGGTCAAGGATTAGCGGCAGCAAGGACTTCGGGTGAAGTTAATCCAAGGGCATCGGTGTCCGTACCCACAGGAGAGTCAGAACCTCCTCCTGAGGAATTCTTCTAGGAAACCCGCTGCATACCTTGATAGTGAGTTGAGAGAGTACTGTGTATGGCTTGGTATATCGAGCCTCTTTATTTTGAATGTTTTAAATACTGTCTCTTGGTAAACCATCTAGGAGGAATAAGTATCATTAAACTTTCGGGTATGTTCTTTTGTCCATGAATTGGCATGGGACAAGGACAGCCTTGCAAGGCCAAATATATTGTTTTTGAGATGTTGATTTAGAGTAGCTACGTGTGCTTAAATCACAATTATGGCTTGTATATGTTAATGTTTTGTAAGGAACCCAGGGCACGGTCTTGAAGGTCGTGCTGATGGCACGAATTTCGGGATGCCGAAATTTGGGTTGTCACATGTTTTCTCTTAACCGTGTGTAAAGGAATAGAAAGAGCAGAAGCATGGACCCTACACCAAGGTTTAAAATCTTGACGAGTACTGGTATATACTAGTTGAGACCAGTGCAGTTAACAAGTAATTGACTAATGAATTGAAGCCAACAAAAAATAGATAAACAAAAGTTATGTTGAAAGAGGGCTGAAAAGAGGTTAGATATTTCAAAGAGAGAGAGCATGACACAACCATCACATTTATGGGACCACTAGATGAGAATTTTCTATTCAGGCAAAAGCTTTGGATATCTCAGTACTTGGTCTGGAGCAGCATAGGAACAAAGAAAACCAAATGATTCAAATAGGGACTAATCAATAGCGTAAGATAGGGTCTTCACCTGAAATTGGAAGGAGAAGATCGGAATTATAGGTCCCTTTAACCAAGTTTGTAATTAGTTAGGAGTCGCAGCAATCAACCAATCATCCTTATAATCATTGTAATTAGTTGGGACTTGCAACAATCACCCATCATGATCATTATATGTTCCTACTCAAAAAATTACATCAAAGCCAAACTGATCTAGAGCAAATGACAACAGTTTTCTCCAGCACAAATCACTCCAATTTGTTAGCAAAGTAACATTAAGTACAACAAATAGATAAAGCAAGTGGACAAAGTAGATCAATCACTCTCACCGTTCATGAAACTCAAATGTCTCCAATAACTTTAGCCATTATATCTACTATAAAAGCAACAAACATAACTAAAAATTTTCCTATAAAAAAATAAAATAAAATAACTGGAATTTACATTTTGGCAAATGGGAGTCACTTGCTTCATGGTTTGGTGAGTGATAGGGCTTCATGTGCCTTATATAGATGAGAATGGAAGAAGGTAAGGTCGAATCAAATATACCTTAGGTCAAAACCTTTGGTCAAATATCTCCACGCCTATTCTCTTCCCTGAACCCTAAATATGGAGAAAAAGAATCAAATTAGATGATAATCCCTAAACCCGATAGACGTTAGGGTTTCTTACACAAAAACGTTCAAAAACTTGTACAAACGCAACTGGAGTCTTTGCATACCTTCATAGCCGTTGGAAAGAGTCTCACTCTGGTATATATAACCAGGAGAAGTATACATCCAACAGCTCAGATTCGGAGCTTTTCTGTGCAAAATGCAAAGAAATGGATACGTCACTTTCGCTCTGAAAGTGACAGATTTTGTGTGGGGCCCATCGAAACTCGCGAACAGCGGAAATACTCATAAACACTCTATTTTGGCTTCCTTTCTGAGACAAAACGACGATTCCTGGGCTTTCTTCGCAAACGAACGAGGCCTAAGTTCTTAAAAAAAAAAAAAAAAAAGTGCATAGAAGGATAACTTTGGTATTTTTGAGGGTTTAAAATCACTACACCCCTCTACCTGAAATAAATTATTTCTATGCTTATGGGAGTATAAAACATGGTAAGAGATTTTTTTGAGGAATTTCTAGTGATAAAATAAGTTTGAAATACCAATATTAAAAAAATGTAAATTAAATGAAGGAATGATGAGATCCTTTCAAAACAATAATCATAGTACAACGAAAATTTGCGATACTTATTTTTCATGCTACTATGTAAAATAAATGCATGACAAAAACTATCAAATCATTTCAATGATTGATTGTACTACCATAAAAGTCCATGCTACAAAAACATATTAATTTTTCTCTATAAAAACTAAAGCTAACTCATATGAGCGTTCCTCCATAAATTCTCATAACAATTCTAAAAGAAGTTTTAAATAAGAATATACAAATAAATGCATGAAAAAGACAAATTATTTCAATCCTTGTTGGGATCTAGCGATCTGATAACCCAATTTATTTTCTCTAGGATCTAGGCATATGATTAATTAAAATAATAAATCAATAATCCATAAATTTAAATATATGTGCATACCTTATCGAGAAGATTGTGACCATTATTTTAATTAGCGCGATACATGCAATCCAAATCTTTTCCTTGAGAAGATGACCTTTATTAATTAGGGGGATGTCCACCTATACATATAGCATAAAAAATTATACCATTTCAATATAGCCCATCAAAATATTCTAATAAGTATAAGAATCACATGTAAATTAAGAAACTTAAAAGTTTCATTTAATTCTCAATAATACCCTTTATTATTTTAAGTAATTTTAATCCAGAGTTTTATAAACTCTTAGTGTGCGTCTGAGTTATACATAACAACACATATTTTGAGTTTTCAAATAAAAAATTCCAACTTGATCATGCAACCATGAAAAAAGTTCATGACCTTATACATAGTTAAATCTATGGACAAGAAAATAAATAATGTCACATAGAACACAAGTGATTTGAGTGAGGAGCTGATAAAAAAACCGGTCATCTTTGCAATTTTTCATGAAGTGTGACATATATATGAAAATTGATGAGTCTACCACAGGTTGTACATGGCCCATCTACCACCTTTGATGCAGAGGTCAACCATATTGGTGCATTGCGATCACCTAGTGTAATATCCCTGATATTTTGACCTAATTTCATTTACCTCGATAAGTGTGTCCAGAAAATTTTACGGGATTTGTTGAACTTTTGGTTAGCTTTGTATTTGATGAGAATGATGGTAAAATAGTATTGTCAATAGATGTGTGTAAGTCATGAAAACGATAACTTACACAATAGGATAGGTGTATGTGTTCAACATGAAATATTTTGCAAATTTAGAGGATAAGTTATAAACAAAAATATCTAGATTTTTGTTAGGAATTGTTTTATCTTATAAGAAAGAGAGTGCAAGGGAAGTTAACTTCTCCCTCTCGTTGGAAATCAAACCTCTAAGGCTTTGCCTCCTTGTTAATCTTAGATCTTGTAATGTCCCGGAAAATTTTGTGCTTTTATTGTGCACCTCGAGAAGCGGACCGCCTGGTCAAGCGTTTGACCGAGTCAACATTGACCCGGTTGACGTAATCGGACGGGTAAAAGCGATGTAGTCAAGGCAATGATGAATGGTGGGTTGTATGTATACGTACACTTAATCAGTGTATGTGCTTTACACCCGATTATAAAGGCTATAATATAAGATAATAGAAAAAAAAAAAGAAGCAGAAAATGGGTATTTATTGCTTGATTTAGGGTTGTTGAGAGAAGTAAAGAGAGAGAGAGAGAGAGAGAGAGAGGGAGTAAATGCTAAGAAATCGGGTGATTGAATCAAAGGAGGAGGATATTAAATGTAGATCGTCGATTTTGGCTCACGAGGTCCAACGGATCGAGCTCGGGATCAAGAAGAAGTTTGGTTTGGGGTTTGTGGAACCCTAAGGAGTTAAAGACTAGGATCAAAAGAATCGGATCGAAAGAGGTATGCTTGAAGCTTTGCACATCAAATTATAGCAAAACGTGGTATTTATTGTTTTAGAAAATGAGAAATGAAGTTGATGAGGATGGTAATGGAGTAGATGAGTTCATGGAGAGATGAACTCGATCCACGCTTTGAGATGAGATCAATTCGTTCGAGCGAAATAAGTTTTCGCTTTGAACGTTGGCCGGTGAAGGTAAAGAGAAATAAGGAGATTTCAGATGAACGAAATAAATTGCTCAACGAAATTGAATTTCGTTCATTAAATGGGTCAAGCTTTAGGCTTGGGGCCTATTTGGGCATGGAATAAAGTGTGTTTGAGCCTAAACTTGTTGGCCCAAGGTTTATTCATGGTGATGATGATCTTCATGCGTTGATCATGCCTAGGTGGTCGCGGATCATCGAATCTCTTGGTCGGAACGAGTAATGGATCAAAAGGTTTTAGGCATAAATGAGGTAGGGGAACATCTAAACTAGTACACTGTATTACGAGCACATACGTAGTGATAGTTTATAATGCATGTCGCTTTAAAAGTTGTTTGATCTATGGCTACAGGTAAAGAATAGTGTTGATGCATGTCACTTTAAAAGATAATGGTGTATGGTCACGGAAATCATAAGGAAATTCTTAAGTAAGCGATCATCCCAGGGATGTAAGAAATACAAAGGCATCGCAGAGGTGCCACAGAAAAAGTGACATCCCAGGGATGTGTTGTGGATGTAAGGATCCATGTTAAGAAACAAGAAATTAAGAATGCACGGGCTGGTTTTAATATCTATTAGCACAAATTCACGGTGAACAACTATATGTATTGCAGTTGATTTAAGGTTCAAAGAACCCAACGGCGGTATACCCGTGATCGACGCAGCAGATATCCGTGACCGATGCACGGCGAACCCAGACACTAGCGACATCCTGTGGATGTATAGTAGCGATAGTAAATCGTCACCTACGAGATAGGGACGTGGACAGTGAAATGAAAAATAGTCTGATTAGACGACGATGGAGGGTATTCCATCGGGGCTCGATGCTATATTGCTCGAGGATTATTTAAGTTAAGATTTAAGTGTAGTCTCAGCCTGGTTGCAACTAAAAGGAGGTGAACCTCATCTTGAAATTAAATGAGTAAAGTAATAATTGTAGTCAAGTGTTTTATCGCATTTTTTACATTTCAAGAAAAGATTATTGTTGGTTCATGTTTTATTTCTGTCATTAAATGTATGTTTGTAAGATGGATATACTCGTTGTGATATTGCCCTACTGAGCTAGGATGTAGCTCACCCTTGACTATATGTCACAGATGATGATTTAGGCGTGGCGACCGACGTGTTGGACCCCGAGGACCCGAGATGCATCGGGGAGGAGTCTGAGCCCCCTTCAGAGAAATTCTTCTAGAAGATTTGCTGCGTATTTTGAGAGTTTTTGGTGAGAAAGTGCTTTCGGCTTGGTGCATCCAGCCACAAATTTTTGTAAAAATTAAAGATACATGTAATAGCATTTTGTCGAACCGTTGAGGTGTCCGTAGTTACGGCACTAATGGTTCGGGTTGGTTCTCTTGTTCATGTTGCGGCATGAGTTGAGAACTATCTTTTGGATTTTGTGTTGTGAGTTAACAAATAGTAGAAATGGAGTTTTGCTTTCGCATTTTATCTTTCTATGGTTTCTTTTGGGATGGTTGTACCAAGTGTTCCACATTAAATCTTGGGGCACGGCCTCAAGGGCTATGCCGATGGCACGGGTTTCGAGGTAGCGAAACCCGGGCTGTCACAGTTGGTATCAAAGCAGGTTTCTTTTGAATGTCTGACATGTCTTGGATTTTGTCAGAGTGAAGGGACCTTCTGCTAATGAGACTTTGATTTCACGTGCAGAACGCGATGTCTTCTGGAAGAAGGGGTCGACCTAGGGGTAGTCAGAGTAGAAGTCAAAGGGGTGAAGAAGAGATTCGTCCAGAGTCCAGTAGAGACAGAGAAGACCTTAATGAAAAAGATGGAAGAAGGGGTGATGCGACTGATCGCATTAGAGCTATGGAGGCTATGGTCATGCTATGGCCCAACAATGATAACATCGCAATTTTGGCCGAGCAAACGACGTTGATGGCGACTAACAATCCCAATAGTCATCAGCCGCCACCACCACCCCCTCCAGCACTGTTACCCTCGTCGTTTGTCGACTTTAGGAGACTGAGGCCTCCTAGCTTCTATGGGCAGACTGACCCGTTGGAAGCGGAGAGATGGTTGAATCAAATCAAGAAGCTCCTAGACCGATTACAGTGAGAAAATGAGAAGGTCGGATGGGCCTCCTTCGCTAGAGGGAGATGCCGATCCTTGGTGGAAGTCCTAAGAAAAAGGAAGTTGAGGACCTCACCGTCCGTGGACTTGGGCGGAGTTTGTGAGTGAGTTTAATCGGAGTATTTTCCAAAGCGTATGCGAGTCCAAATGAGAAGGATTTTGCAAACTTACAACAAAGGGGCATGTCGGTGCGAGAATACGGTGTGGAATTTACACGATTATCTCGTCGCACGAGTTGGTGGCTACTGAGATCATGAAGGCAGATAAGTTTGAAGAAGGGTTGAGACCAAACATCCGCGAACGAGTATCAATCTTTGAACTTGAACGTTATGCGGACGTAATGGGAAAAGCATTAGTGGCCGAAAGAGATATTTATGGAGTTTATAAAAGACGGGATCAACATGATGGAAACCGAACAGTTCAAGGGGGGACAAATGAGTATGACTCGGGAAACAAAAAGCTGAGGTTTACTACGCCAGCCCCCCTAGACAAATCACGATTCAAATACCTCGAGGCCACCTACATCCACAATGGCAAAACCGATACGGTATGAGAACTCCACCGCAGCTGCGGGGGTGTCCGCTAGTCAAGCCTCCTCACGAGCACCCTCTGTTACACCAAGGGAAACTCAGGCAAAATCGGCAAGCCTCACGAACGATTGATTGTAGGCGGGAATGCAAGGCGCTATCGATGTGGAAAGTTGGGACACGTCATCAAAGACCGTAGGAAGCGAACAAGGACGGGCTGACTTTCTTTCTACACCAAGGCCGTTTCAAGCTAAGAAGGATTGTACAAGGAAGGGTTTATGCCAGGCGGAGGATGCTCATAATTCCTCCGATATCATACGAGGTGAGTCTTCATTAAGATTGAAATTGCTTATAATATTGACTAGAATATTTTGAAATGCATTTAGTAGAGAGGTTGCATCTGTGTAGGTTAAATAATTGCTTTGATTTTTGTTGAATTGTATGAAATCATGAATAAGTTCGAGACACTAGTGGAATACTAAATGTGCATCCACTATAGGTACTGTACACGTGTATGGGAACGAGAGTCATGAGGCGTGTGAGGCTAGGGCACTAATAGACCTGGTGGTCTACGATTCATTTGTTACACCTCGGTTCAGAAGAGAATGAAAGTCAAGCCAAATGCATTAGATTTCGTTCTAGTGGTGACTATCCCAACGGACGGCAGCGATTAATGAGATTGGTCGTAAGCGGTGACTATAGCCATTGAAGATGGGGAGGTGTATGAATTGTCCGCGAATTTAATTCTTTTTGGACATGCAGGATTCGACGTGATCCTTGGCATGGGTGGTTGTCACAACACTGTGCAACGGTCGATTGCAAAAACAAAATCGTCATCTTTAGGCCGACTTCAAGCAGATCATTCCGATTCAAGGGAGTGAGGACAAAGTTTCTACCACATGTGTCCGCCATCAAGGCCGAACGCCTAATTCGAAATGGATGCAGTGGTTACTTGGCCTTCCTGAAGGATGACAAGAAAGAAAAGAATGTTATTACTGAGATTGCAGTGGTATGTGAGTTTGACGATGTTTTTCCAGAGGAGTTGCCAGGATTACCTCCGGATCGAGAAGTGGAGTTTGCTATCGATTTGGCACCTGGGACGGAGCCGATCTCTAAAGCACCATATAGGATGGCTCGTTGAAAGAGTTAAAAGAGCAACTGCAAGAACTCCTCGACAAGGGCTTTGTGAGACCGAAAGTGTATCTCCTTGGGTGCGCCGATTTTATTTGTTAAGAAAAGGACGGGTCATCGAGGGTCGTGCATTGACTACCGTCAACTAAACAAACTCACTATAAAGAACAAGTACCTGCCAAGAATAGATGACTTGTTTGACCAATTACAAGGCAGATACTTTTCTAAGATCGAACTACGACCTGGATATCACCAACTCAGGGTTAAAGCAGAAGATATTCAGAAGACTGCTTTTCGGACGAGATACGGACACTATGAGATGTTAGTGATGCCGTTCGGGTTGTCGAATGCTCCGGCGTCGTTTATGGATCTCATGAATCGGGTATTTACGGACTCTTTTGTCGTTGTATTTGTCGATGATATCCTCATTTATTCTAAGTCAAAGCAAGCGCATGAAGAACATTTGAGAATAGCCTTACAAACGTTGCGTGAACACCAACTATACGCCAAGCTCAATAAATGCGAGTTCTGGTTAGAAGAAGCTAGCTGTTTGGGACATGTCGTCTCAAAGGATGGTGTCACAGTAGATCCTACTAAGATTAAGGCTGTCGTGCAATGGGAACAACCAAAGACGGTCACCGAAGTACGCAGTTTCCTTGGGTTAGCTGGGTATTACAGACGTTTTGTGGAAGGGTTTTCCAAATTATCGGGGCCACTGACTAGACTTACACGCAAAGATGTGCGATTCGAATGGACCGATGCATGTGAAGCAAGCTTTCAAGAACTTAAGACTTGCAAATTCCTTCAGCAAAGGAGGTTTTACGATGTATAGCGACGCTTCTCATAATGGTTTAGGCTGTGTGCTAAACCAACATAAAAAGGTCATTGCTTATGGGTCAAGACAATTGAAGGACCACGAGAAAAATTACCCAACGCATGACCTCGAGCTCGCAGCGGTTATCTTCGCATTGAAGATATGGAGACATTATTTATATGGGGAGACCTTTGAGATCTTCATCGACCATAAAAGCCTCGATACTTATTTACGTATGAATCGAACATGAGGCGTGAAGGTGGATGGAGTTTCTCAAAGATTATGACTGCTCCATTCAATACCACCTGTGCAAGGCCAATGTTGTTGCAGATGCTTTAAGTCGTAAGAACCCTACCGCTTAGGCGAACCTTGTGATGGGAATGTACAGTGGAAATTGTTTGAAGACCTACAATGTATGATGCTAGGATCAAGTACAAGCTTCGGGGCTCATTAATATCTCGATGAGGCCGATCATTTTCGAACACATACATGAGTCAGATGAAAGACCCGAACTGGTAAAGATTCGGAAAGAGGTAGTGGAAGGTACTAGACCGGATTTTTCGATAAGGGAGGATGGTTCCTTGCTATTCCGGGGACGTCTTTGTATTCCTGTCGATGCCGGTCTGCGGCAAACTATTTTAGATGAATCGCACAAATCTATGTACGCAATCCATCCAGGTAGCACTAAGATGTATCAAGATATGCGTAAGCGCTACTGGTGGAGAGGTCTCAAACACGACGTAGCTGAGTATGTGTCAAAATGTTTAACATGTCAACAAGTGAAGGTGGACCATCGACACCCTGCTGGCTTACTACAACCTCTACCTATACCGGAATGGAAATGGGACTCTATCTCCATGGATTTCGTTGTCGGGTTGCCGCGAACGGCGAAGAGGCACAACGCTATCTGGGTAGTTGTGGATAGACTGACGAAGTCTGCTCACTTCTTGCCCTACAACTCTATGTATAGCGCAGGCAAACTCGCGGAGCTCTATATGAAAGAGATAGTGCGCTTGCATGGCATTCCAAGCGATATTATGTCGATCGCGACCCATTGTACACTTCAAAGTTTGGCGAAATTTCAAGAGGGTATGGGTACTCGATTAGATTTCGATTCATGCGTTCCATCCACAAACCGATGGAATGCGAGCAGGTGAACCAAGTAATTGAAGATATGCTCGTATGCAGTATGCTCGAACTACGAGGATCATGGGATCAAGACCTTCCTTTGATTGAATTTGCATACAACAATAGTTTTCAGGCAAGCATCGGAATGGCGCCGTATGAAGCTCTCTACCGTAGGCGATGTAGATCGCCCATCAACTGGGAAGAAACAGGAGAAAAATTTGTGCTTGGTCCGAAAGTTCTTGAAGAAAATGCCAAGTTGGTACGTATGATAAGGGAACGACTCCCAAGACAAAGCGCAAAAAGAGCTATGCCGATGTCAGCGTTTAACGAGTTTAGATTTGCGTTGGCGATCATGTGTTTGTGAAAGTGTCACCCATGAAGGGTGTGATGCGGTTCGGAAGGAAGGGAAAGTTAAGTCCTCGTTATATCGGACCCTTCGAAGTCTTGGGTCGAGTTGGCGAGGTAGCCTATCGCATCGGGTTGCCTCCGTTGTTTGATAGGATACACGATGTTTTCCATATTTCTATGCTCCGAAAATACGTGAGGGACCCTACTCATATTTTGACTGATCAACCGGTGCAACTTCAAGAGGACTTGACTATGATTGAAGACGCCACTCAAATTCTCGACCGAAAGGAGCAAATCCTACGCACTAGGGTCATCCCATTGGTGCTAGTCAAGTGGGGAAACCACCCTGTTGAAGAAGCAACTTGGGAGAGAGAAACGGAAATTCGAGACTTGTATCCCCATTTGTTTGAGTGATTGACTTGGTTAAAATGGAACTAATTGTGGAATTTTTATTTTGTGCCGAGTTTTACGTTTCCACCGTATCCCTATGAAATGGGTACACAAGGTTAGTATTGGGAAAGCGCGAATGATCCTTGTAAAATTTTTATATACTATGCGAAATTACAACTTTGGAACTCTTTCATCTATATTTTATAATTTTTTTTATTATTTTTATTTTATTTTATTTTATTTTTATTACACCTAGCACACACACTTCGTTAAGGTTTGCGTGTGCGATTCGAGTTTTTGTGGGGTATGAACAGATTGTTAAATTGAATGCACCGATCTATGTGATCGATCTACACGTAAGTGGACGCTGATCGTTCACGTTGTAAGGGAGCACGTGATTGAGGTGATGGATGGCTACTCCATGGAGGGGCCGAATGGTTGGCTTCTGGTGTAGCCAGAAATCGTTCAAACGAAATAATTTCGTTCGAACGATTTCTGCTTGGCAGTGGGCACAAATGTGTGCCAAGGAGATTCGAACGAACGAAAATCGGTTCGTTCGAACGATTTTTGAACCCGACGCCCCGGCCACACTTTTCGTTCGAACGAATTCCCCTATTTATGCTATAGAGGGTTGGTTCCAACCCATTTCGTGCGAACGAAACTCTTCCCCTTCCTCCATTCTCCTCCTTCCTAGCTTGCAAGGGTTCAACGGATTCGCCGGTTTTCGCCGATTCCGGTCATCTTCAACCTTAGAACCACTTGAAATCTACCATTTGGGTCGTCTAGAGGTAATCTCCAACCTCTATTTTGTATTACATCACCACTCGCTTAGATCTTCTTCCTTTTGGGGGCAAACCCTTAATCCCCAAATTGAAAATTTCTCATCATGCCACCTAAGACCTGGCTGTTACGGCTTAGCGCGCATCGAAGAAACCCACCGGGTTCTTCTCCTCAACAAACACCGAAGAAACCGCCCACGGGCTCTTCATCGGCACCACGAGCACAGGCGCCACCCCCACCATCCGTACGTGAGCGCCCAAATGAGTGGTGGTCAGATAAAGATTTTGAACCCGAATGGATCATCGATCCTAAAACTTTTGCCGATCGTGAAGAAACACATTGGGCCTTTGAGTACGTCTCTACCGCGGGCTTGACCAGTATCCTTCGCCCATGCAAGGACGATTACTTACCCTCGAATAGTGCGTCCTATTCTATCAAAATATGGAACTCATTGGACGACCGACAATTTTAAAAACAAAGATTGATGGTCGGCCATACACATTCACTTTGATGATGTGGCCGACGCTTTGAGTGTTTTCATACCTACAACCACGAGGATATCGCCACGAGCCTTTTCCAAACACATTGGACTACAAATATGTGGCGCTCAAATGACCCATGGCGAACTGGTTCGGGTCGCTCAATTAGTCGCCCATTTACCCGTGAACTTTGGATGCTCGATTCAATCATCCAATGCAACCTCTATCCCTTACGCCATCGAACCGAGCGGGTCGGTGAAGTTCAAATGGCATTGTTTATGCATTTAAGGGCCGATGGTTTAATGCCCCAAGATGGTCTTGGAAGGATTAAAATATGCACGAAGAAGATGTTGCCCAACGTGAAAAGATCTACCGACGACATGCCGTATGTCAGACTTATTTCCCTAATGGTCGAGGACTATGCGTGATCACATATATACCCTCTCCCAAGTGAATTTAAATTAACGGGAACGCCCTTCCATTCACCATGGTCGATTGAATAGGACCTATGTTAAATTGGTTAAGACACCGATAGGCGAAGAACCCACCACATGGAACCCCGGCCAGACCACCCAAAGACAGAGACCCGGTATATATGATAACCCTATCGGGCTCCACCGCAATACCACTGGCCATGCTCGGATTACGACCGCCACATGGGGACATGCCTACCCCAACTCGACCGATATCTATGCCCTATTGGAGGCCAAGGCGTCAAATGGCCGAGAATAACCGCCTCTGCACACCGCCGGTTAGACTATCATGACGCACTCCATGCGCGGTCGTTTTATGTATCCCGATGATTATCTTCGCGATGGCGATGCGGTGCTTGGTCTTGGTGCATCTACTTGGTGCGGTAAGGGCATGGTGATGAGAGCATTCCGTAAGGAGCATCTTGATTGTTTTTATATGGTCTTTTAGTTGATGGTGGATGTTTTGGTTTATTTACTTTTGGCATTGTAAATTTTGGGACAAATGTAAATTTTAAAACAGGTACATGAGGACGCGTTTCCTCCGAACGATTGTGGCATGGCTGCCACCCTAGGCTTCGTCACTGTTTTGTTTTCTTTTATCGTATCTATGTATGGGTGTGGATATTTCATTAGTAAGTGTGCCAGTTCTTGATACGTGTACTCTTGCTTCTCTTTGATGTCTCTGTATGTGAATGATTTCAATATCTTTGTGCCGCTGGTCGCGGGTGCTCGTGCACCCACTTGTGTGTGCGGCCCCATGCTGTGGTGTGGGGGAGAACTTGGGAATAATTTTCGAGGACGAAAATTCCCAAGGAGGGGAGAATGTAATGTCCCGGAAAATTTTGTGCTTTTATTGTGCACCTCGAGAAGCGGACCGCCTGGTCAAGCGTTGCTTGACCAGTCAACATTGACCCGTTGATGTAATCGACGGTAAAAGCGATGTAGTCAAGGCAATGATGAATGGTGGGTTGTATGTATACGTACACTTAATCAGTGTATGTGCTTTACACCCGATTATAAAGGCTATAATATAAGATAATAGAAAAAAAAAAAAAAACAGAAAATGGGTATTTATTGCTTGATTTAGGGTTGTTGAGAGAAGTAAAGAGAGAGAGAGAGAGGGAGTAAATGCTAAGAAATCGGGTGATTGAATCAAAGGAGGAGGATATTAAATGTAGATCGTCGATTTTGGCTCACGAGGTCCAACGGATCGAGCTCGGGATCAAGAAGAAGTTTGGTTTGGGGTTTGTGGAACCCTAAGGAGTTAAAGACTAGGATCAAAAGAATCGGATCGAAAGAGGTATGCTTGAAGCTTTGCACACTGAAATTATAGCAAAAACGTGGTATTTATTGTTTTAGAAAAATGAGAAATGAAGTTGATGAGGATGGTAATGGAGTAGATGAGTTCATGGAGAGATGAACTCGATCCACGCCTGAGATGAGATCAATTCGTTCGAACGAAATAAGTTTTCGTTTGAACGAAGTTGGCTGGTGAAGGTAAAGAGAAATAAGGGAGATTTCGTATGAACGAAATAAATTCGTTCGAACGAAATTGAATTTCGTTCATTCGAAATGGGCTGGCTTTAGGCTTGGGGCCTATTTGGGCATGGAATAAAGTGTGTTTGAGCCTAAACTTGTTGGCCCAAGGTTTATTCATGGTGATGATGATCTTCATGCGTTGATCATGCCTAGGTGGTCGCGGATCATCGAATCTCTTGGTCGGAACGAGTAATGGATCAAAAGGTTTTTAGACGCAAATGAGGTAGGGGAACATCTAAACTAGTACACTGTATTACGAGCACATACGTAGTGATAGTTTATAATGCATGTCTCTTTAAAAGTTGTTTGATCTATGGCTACAGGTAAAGAATAGTGTTGATGCATGTCTCTTTAAAAGTTAATGGTGTATGGTCACGCAAATCATAAGGAAATTCTTAAGTAAGAAGCGATCATCCCAGGGATGTAAGAAATACAAAGGCATCGCAGAGGTGCCACAGAAAAAGTGACATCCCAGGGATGTGTTGTGGATGTAAGGATCCATGTTAAGAAACAAACAGAAATTAAGAATGCACGGGCTGGGTTTTAATATCTATTAGCACAAATTCACGGTGAACAACTATATGTATTGCACAGTTGATTTAAGGTTCAAAGAATACCCAACCGACGCGGCGGTATACCCGTGACTGACGCGGCAGGATATCCGTGACCCGACGGCGAACCCAGACACACTAGGCACATCCTGTGGATGTATAGTAGCGATAGTCGCCACTACCTACGAGATAGGGACGTGGACAGTGAAATGAAAAATAGTCTGATTAGACGACGATGGAGGGTATTCCATCGGGGCTCGATGCTATATTGCTCGAGGATTATTTAAGTTAAGATTTAAGTGTAGTCTCAGCCTGGTTGCAACTAAAAGGAGGTGAACCTCATCTTGAAATTAAATGAGTAAAGTAATAATTGTAGTCAAGTGTTTTATCGCATTTTCAGTTTACATTTCAAGAAAAGATTATTGTTGGTTCATGTTTTATTTCTGTCATTAAATGTATGTTTGTAAGATGGATATACTCGTTGTGATATTGCCCTACTGAGCTAGGATGTAGCTCACCCTTGACTATATGTCACAGATGATGATTTAGGCGTGGCGACCGACGTGTTGGACCCCGAGGACCCGGAGTACGTACCGGGGGAGGAGTCTGAGCCCCCTTCAGAGAAATTCTTCTAGAAGATTTGCTGCGTATTTTGAGAGTTTTTGGTGAGAAAGTGCTTTCGGCTTGGTGCATCCAGCCACAATTTTTTGTAAAAATTAAAGATACATGTAATAGCATTTTGTCGAACCGTTGAGGTGTCCGTAGTTACGGCACTAATGGTTCGGGTTGGTTCTCTTGTTCATGTTGCGGCATGAGTTGAGAACTATCTTTTGGATTTTGTGTTGTGAGTTAACAAATAGTAGAAATGGAGTTTTGCTTTCGCATTTTATCTTTCTATGGTTTCTTTTGGGATGGTTGTACCAAGTGTTCCACATTAAATCTTGGGGCACGGCCTCAAGGGCTATGCCGATGGCACGGGTTTCGAGGTAGCGAAACCCGGGCTGTCACAGATCTAGTGAGCTTGAGAACCCCTCTTTCCATCTCAACCATTAATTAGCCTTGTGCTTGAATTTGGATCAGTTTAAACTATTGAAAGAGAAGAGAGATGTGGAGAGTGAGCAGTTCCTTATAATTTTGTTGTGGCTGAGGCAATGACAACCTCATTTGGATGATGAATTGTTTTGGAGATTTAAGCCGTTGAACTTCGAAGATTGGTTCCGGTGCGTGCTTTGGTACAACGGAGGCAACGGCTTAAACTACAAGAGGTAGACCTTTAAACATCCTTTTATCTTTTGAATTCAATTTAGGTTTAGAATAGTATGTGGTATGTTTAAAGGAGATCTAAGGCTGTGTTTGGAAATGAAGAAAAAGAATCCGGGCATGTTGAGTTAACAGCCACAGAGCCTGGAGAATTCGACTGTCGATTTGAAAATCGACTGTCGAAATTGGAAATCGACTGTCGAATTGGAAATCGACTGTCGAATTGGAAATCGACAGTCGAAATGAGAATTTTTGGCCCGAGACAAAATTCTGAAATTCGATGGTCGAATTTAAAATCGACCATCGAATTTCAAATTCGACCAACGAATTTGAATTCGATGGTCAAATTTTGTCTTGTTTTTTTTTGCTTTTAAAAGTTGGTTGGATTTTTCTTCTATGAGCTTTTGGGTTGATTTTTAGGCTCTATATTAACACAGAGAGTGTTAATATATGTAGATTTTGACAATTGGGAGTCCTTGGAGAGGACTGCTTGTTCATGCTTTTGAAACTTCTTGGTTAAGGTAGGGGAACCCTAATTATTATTTGCATAAATTTATAAGCACAAACTGTTATAGACAATTTCTTTCAGAAGTACAAAATTTGGAAATTTGGGTGCACACAGTATAATTAGAACTTTGAACGTATGATACAATCTGGAAATTTGTAAACCTTGTCATAAATAAGAATCTTTGGAAATCAGAACCTCAGCTAAATTTTGAATCAGAACCTCAGCTAAATTTTGAATCAGAACATCAGTTAAATTTTGAATCAGAATTTCGAATCAGAACCTTGAAAAATCAGAATTATGTTATGAATAATAAGCTTTGATATGTATTAGCATTTGCATTTGATTTAGGGTTCATAAGTACGATGCCCTAGATTCTACCAACCGTGTTGACGGTAAAACTTTGGCGCAAGTTTCCCTCATAACGTAGGGGCTTGTTGCATTTTCGAAATGAGTTCATGAACGACGATGGTCAGTAGGGTCTTCCCATCGGTCACGTAGTCCGCTCTCATGCTATAGGAAATTTGGGAGATAAAATTAAGTTATAAATTTAAGACAAGAAGCATGCTAAATCAGAATATTTTGAACACTTTAGATTATATTATTAGTTTTGACTTAGGATTAGAACTGGAGATTTAATTTGAAAAGCATCATTGAAAAACCATATTTGATCTGATTCCGTCTTTTGAAAACCTTTACTTATAAAAAAATGCAAATAGATCTGTCTTCCTCTATTGAGCTTGGCTGTTAGCTCACCCTCGATTATACGTCACAGGTGCTGAGACTGACCTTCGGTCAGAGGATCCGGAGGACTCCGATTATATTCCTGAGGAGGATTTGGACATACCAGCTGAGGAGTTCTTCCCGTGATCTTAGATTCTGTATTTTTGGTATTTTGTCTGGATATTATTTTGTAATGTTGAGCCTTAGGCTATTAATTTTGTACTTTTGATATCACTTGAGGAACCATTATGGTGAACCTCTATTTTAGGTGATCGGATTGGCCATCACCGGTGGTTCTTTTTGGTTCCTCACAGTGATATATCTAATTTTGTTATATGAAGCTTTTGTTTTTGGATTAACAATGTTGCCTTTGTCTTTTAGACCTTTGTTTATGTTGCCGGCTTCTGTTTGTTATGGCTTATTGAGAAATCAATAAGTTGATGAACCGGCCTTTCCTATATCTTAGGGATTGGAAAAGTCGGGTCGTCACAGTTGGTATCAGAGCACGGCTCTAGGTTCAGAGTCTTAGGACTAGGGGTTAGATTATTTCTAAAAATTTATTACTGATCAATTGTTATTGTTTGTTTAACAATGACAGATCAGCATGCCTCCACGGTTTAGAGGCAGAGGCCGAGGTATAGAGGGACCTCGTACAGCTCGCATTGAAGAGATAGATGAGGGCGTAGGCACCTCATATGGCAGAGGGCGAGTTGCGTCTGGCCCTAATGCAGAGCCTTTGGGAGCTGCTAGGTAAGACAGAGCGAATGTGGACGAGGTGTTGGCAGCCTTGGCTACTAACATGGCCCAACAGAGCAGACTATTGCGAGATGTCGTGACGGACATCAGCCAGGAGGATTCGCATAGTTTAGGAGGATGAGACCTCCTACATTCTCAGGGCAGACGGATCCTATGGAAGCCGAGGCATGGCTGGGTGAGATAGAGAAAATATTTCGATGTCGAGAAAGTACGCTGGGCATCTTTCAAACTTTTGGGCGAAGCCAGCCCGTGGTGGAAGTCTGTTTCCAAGATGAGAGAGCAGGACTACCCCAATACTCCATGGACTTGGGCAAAGTTCGTGGAAACATTCAACGATCAGTACTTCCCGAAGATCATACGTAATCAGTGGGAGGTCCAATTTATCGAATTGAAACAGAATGAGATGTCAGTGCGCGAGTATGGCGCATAATTTGATAGACTTTCCCGATTTGCACCCCTACATGTGGCCACTGAGCTGATGAGAGCTCAGAAATTTCAGAGAGGTTTGAGGCCGAACATTCAGGAGAGGGTGTCTATGTGGGAAATGGAGACGTATGCTGGCGTGATGTCCAAGGCCCTCATTGCAGAGGAAGATATTCAAAAGCAGTACTTGAGCCGAGAGCAGGGTAATAAAAATAGGTTTGGTCAGGACGAGAGTGCTTGAGCGGTGAACAAAAGCCGAGGTTCTCTAAACCTCCTCCCTACCCTAGTCACCATCATATTCTAGACCGTTGCTTCAGACCGTGACGTCTTCCTATCGGAGACCTCGAGTTCGTCACGGGGCGACCTTTTCAGAGCCGGAGCACTCATGAGTGGAGCTGTGGCTCGTGGTTCACGAGAGGATCACCGTTACTCTGCTTTCTACCCTGCAGGTGCAAGATGTGGGAAACCACATAAGACAGAGGATTGCAGACGGAACACTGGAGGATGCTTCAGGTGTGGACAGGTTGGTCACATGATCAAGGACTGTCCTGTTGTTGAGAAAGGACGGACTACGACGGTCTCTACGCAGAAGTCGATACGACCTACAGTTCAAGGTCGGGCTTATGCGGTGACTGCACAGGATGCCCAAACGTCGAATGACGTCATTCAAGGTATCATTAAAGTTGAGACGTCAATTATGCATTGATTCAATAATTATTGTTTAAATCAAAATACAAGTCAATTATGTTAAACCACATAGGAATCATTGCATATAATTAAAAAAAATTTTAACTAAAGGTACACTTATGATGAGTAGTCGAGACGACATGGATAAAATTGAAGCGCGAGTACTTATAGACCCTGGGTCTACACACTCATTTATTACTCCTTCCTTCTCAGAGAAGTTAGGTATTACTCCCGAACCCCTTGCTTTCATTCTAGATGTCAAGATTCCTACGGGGAGTTCGGTATGCACTGATACAGCATGTCAGTCAGTCATCGTGATGATTGATGAGCACGAGACATTGACCGACATGATTACGTTGAGCATGGAAGGGTTCGACGTCATTCTCGGAATGGATTGGTTGGCAGCTTATCACGCGAGCGTGGACTGTCTGCGGAAGATAGTGACCTTCCGACCGCCAAAGCGAAAATCCTTTCGATTCTGTGGAGTCAAATCCAAGGTTGCGCCGTTGGTTTCAGCCATTAAAGCTGAGCGTATGATGAAGAATGGTTGTAGTGGGTATCTGGCCTATTTGCAAGATTCTACCGAGAAGAAGAACGACTTGGCTCTTATCAAGGTGGTCTGCGATTATCCTGATGTCTTTCCAGAGGACTTACCTGGATTACCACCTGACCGAGAGATTGAGTTCGCGATTGAGCTAGCACCGGGTACAGAACCGTTATCTAAAGCTCCATATCGGATGGCGCCTGCTGAGTTGAAGGAACTCAAGGAACAGCTTCAGGAGCTGTTAGACAAAGGCTTTATACGACCGAGTGTCTCTCCTTGGGGTGCACCGGTTCTATTTGTGAAAAAGAAGGATGGATCGATGCGTCTGTGTATCGATTATAGGCAGCTCAACAAGATGACGATTAAGAATCGTTATCCTCTTCCGCGGATAGACGACTTGTTTGATCAATTGCAGGGTGCAAGGTTCTTTTCGAAGATTGATCTGAGGTCAGGCTATCACCAGCTCAAGATCAAGGCGGAAGATATATCCAAGACTGCGTTTCGGACGCGTTATGGCCACTATGAGTTTCTAGTGATGCCATTTGGATTGACGAATCTTTGATCTTTCATGGACCCGATGAATGGTGTTCAAACCACATCTTGATAAATCTGGTAGTTTTCAGAGATGACATCCTCATCTATTCGAAACCAGAGGAGCATGTGCAAGATCTCAAGATGGCTCTTCAAACACTCAGGGACCATCAGTTGTATGCCAAACTCAATAAGTGTGAATTTTGGCTTGAGCAGGTCAGTTTCTTGGGCCACGTAGTCTCTGAAGCGGGTATCTCAGTGGATCCTACAAAGATAGATTCTGTGGTGACATGGGAACAGCCTACGACAGTTACAGAGGTCCGAAGTTTCCTTGGTTTGGCAGGGTACTATCAGCGATTTGTCGAGGGTTTCTCAAAGATATCTGGTCCACTTACACTGACTCACAAGAAAGAATGGGACCGAGAACAATGTGAGAGCTTCGGAGTTAAAGCGTCGCTTGACTCTGACACCGATGCTTGCTATACCTTCCGGCGATGGAGGTTTCGCGAAGATATAGTGATGCTTCCTATGGCGGATTAGTGCTTAATCAACACGAGCGGGTCATTGCGTATGGTTCTAGGCAGTTGAAGGACCATGAAAGAAACTATCCGACGCATGACTTAGAGCTAGCAGCAGTTATATTCGCCTTAAAAATCTGGCGACATTACCTCTACGGTGAAATCTTTGATATATTCACCGATCACAAGAGTCTCAAGTATCTCTTCACTCAAAAGGACTTGAATATGCGGCAGCGACGATGGATGGAGTTCTTGAAGGACTACGATTGCTCGATTCAATACCATCCGGGAAAGGCAAATATCGTTGCTGATGCACTTAGTAGGAGGTCTTCAGCACAGTTGTCACATCTTGTTAGTCGGATTCAGAGATGGAAGCTTTTGGAGGATATGGCTTTGGGCAGCTCAAGGTTCGATGTAAAAGGCTCGGGAGCATTGATGGCTACACTTGTATTACGTCCTACGCTCTTCGAGAACATTCGGAAGCTTCAGATGACCGATGATGAGCTAATGGCAATCAGACGAGATGTCGAGAATGGCAGCAAGAAGGATTTCTCCATTCGAGCAGATGGGACCTTGCTATTTCACGACCGGGTATGCGTACCGTCGAGTACCGAGCTTCGGGACACCATTCTGGAAGAGGCTCACAAATCCATGTATGCCATACATCCTGGTAGCACCAAGATGTATCAGGACTTGATGAAGAGTTTCTGGTGGCGAGGTTTGAAGCGCGACGTCGCTGAGTACGTATCGCGGTGCTTGGTTTGTCAACAGGTTAAGGTTGATCATCAGAATCCTGCAGGCCTATTGCAGCCTTTACCTGTGCCTGAGTGGAAATGGGAAGCCATTTCGATGGATTTTATACTCGGGTTGCCGAAGACATTGAGGAAGAACAATGCCATCTGGGTTATTGTGGATCGGCTAACCAAGTCTGCTCATTTCTTGCCATATAATACCACCTATACAGCCAGTAGACTAGCAGAGTTATACCTGAAGGAGATTGTTAGACTACATGGGATACCGGCTAGTATTGTGTCTGATCGGGACCCGTTGTTTACTTCACATTTTTGGCAAAGATTTCAGGAAGGCATGGGTTCTCGTCTTGACTTTAGTTCGGCATTTCACCCACAGACGGATGGCCAGACCGAGCGCGTGAACCAGATCATTGAGGACATGTTGAGAGCATGTATGATGGATTTTCACGGGTCATGGGACCAACACTTGCCTCTGATAGAGTTCGCCTACAATAATAGCTTTCAGGCTAGCATTGGTATGGCTCCGTTCGAGGCTTTATATGGACGGCGGTGTCGATCACCGTTGAATTGGGAAGAAGTGGGTGAGAAGCTCATTATTGGACCTGAGATAGTTGAGCGCACTACCGAGACGGTTCGGTTGATACGCGAGCGACTACGAGTAGCTCAGAGTCGTCAGAAGAGCTACGCCGATCTCAAACGGAGACACGTGGATTTTCAGGTAGCTTTTGATATGTCAATGGGTATTTTCTTCACTTGGTATAAATTCCATGTGAAATTGGCACTAATACTTGATTTTTCAGGTCGGCGAGAATGTCTTTGTTCGGATTTCGCCTACCAAGGGCATTATGCGGTTCGAAAAATGAGGGAAACTGAGTCCTCGATACGTTGGGCCTTTTGAGATATTAGGCCGAGTCGGCGAGGTTGCATATCGTGTGGCGTTACCGCCGCAATTATCTAGCATGCACAACGTTTTTCATGTGTCGATGCTGCGTCGATACATCCGTGACCCGACTCACGTACTTGATTACCAACCCATCGAGCTTCAGGATGGTTTGAAGGTGGTCGAAGACCCGATTCGTATTTTGGATCGCAAGGAGCAGATCCTACGCACTAAAAGCATTCCTTTGGTTCTCGTGCAATGGCGGAATCATACACCGGAGGAAGCCACTTGGGAGCGTGAAGCTGAGCTCCGAGACCAATTTCCGAACCTTTTTGATTGAATTTTGAGACATTATGTGTTGAATGTATGATTTCTTGAATTTTTATGTAATTACTGATTTTATACAGATGATTTGGCGAGAAAATTTTGTCGGTCCAATATACAGATTAATTGGTGCATGTTTGGAAGACTCTACATTATGGAAACTTCGATAATTTTGGGCCTAAACCTGGTATGTTCCACACTACTGGCCATGTGAAATAAAATTGGCCCTATAGTTAGCTACTTCCTTAAATTTCACTGAGCCGTTTGTCCTTGATACTGATGTCATGGCCCTATATATATATATATATTATTTTGTAAATTTTTAACAGTTTTTGTTTTTGTGTTACGTTGTGGAATTCCTGAACATTTTGCGAGCCCGACCAGACCCGGACTTGTTATTTTTCCGAATAGTTATATGAAATAGTTTGGCCAAAATTGCTTAGCCTATTCTTTAATTTTCTACGTCAATTTCAGCTGTGATAATGCAGTCATAGTCCGATAAGGTGATGGGAATGAAATGGGATCAAAGAAGGTCCATTTATACCCAATGGCATAGTTTGAATTCCAAAAATTTTGAAAAAATTTAAAGACCACAGTGTGACAAAATTCGACTATCGAAAATGAAATTCGATGGTCGAATTTTTATAAAGGACACAAGCAATTTTCAGCCAAAAACAAGACCTGAGATGTCCTGAGAAAATCGACTATCGATTTCAAAATCGACCATCGATTTGGAAAATCGACCATCGAATTTGAAATCGATGGTCGAATTTATCGATTTAAGTTAGGGGTCTAAAATTCTTTTGGCATTTCGGGTTCCAAATTTGGGGGTTTTGAGCTTAGGGTTTTGAAGGGTTTTTGGAGATTTTGGGGTGTATCATCCATTTCGGCCGAATTCCGGGGAGAGATCCATTGCAAATTGAAAAAGGGGCTTCGATTTTACCTTGTGGAAACCGGATTTGGGCTTTTTACAAGTAAACTCCTCCCACATCTACATTATTTGGGGATTTTTCATCCTCTTTGTCTGTTGTTCTTTTTTTGTGTATTATTGTTGTTCAATGGGGCCTAAAAAGCAGACCCCCATTCGAAATCCCACCTCAAAGAGGCCAGCCTCTCGAGCTGCATCTACAAGCCGATCAAAACAGCCCACAGAACCACCACAGTCGGTTCCACCACCCACTGTTTCTCCAATGCCTGAGCAGCCCAATGAATTTTGGAGCATTAAAGGCTTCACCACTGAATATCTGTTTCACCCAGAGTTGTTTGACCAACAAACAACCACACAATGGGCGGGTGAATACCTTGAAAAGGCCAAATTAACCTCCCTGTGCACATCTTTTGGTGACCATTTCTATCCCCGACTCGTGCGCCTATTTTATCAGCACATGAGCCGCGAAGACGGGAAGAGAATATATACGGAAATTGATGGCCAAGATTATACGTTCGATCTAGAAGACATGGTTGTGGCATTGCGATGCCCTTTAAATCACTCCCAAACCATGGGTTTAGGTCCTCCCTTCCCCAAACCGGTTCGTTTTGAGGATGTGATTACACAAATGACGCAAGGCCGTCATGGGTCCGGTAAATCCATCGTCATGGTCCATATGCCGGAGACCATGTGGATATTGGATAAAATTTTAAAGGCCACCCTTTACCCTTTTGGTCATCAATTTAAGCGCACCGGTCCCCTCCAACAAATTCTATTTGCGGCCTATAAGGAGCGATGGTTTAGTGCACCTGACGTCCTTTTCAAAGGGATTATCAAAGCCCGAGAGAAAATGGGTAAACATGTGAAGAAACCGCTGAAGACTATGCCCTATGCTAAGCAATTTCGGTGATGATTGAGAACTACCGGCGGGCCACGCTTAATTTCGGTGATGATTGAGAACTACCGGCGGGCCACCTTATGATATCCCTCCTCACGAACCCAACTCCACAGCGGGTCAAAAAATTTATAACTTGGTCAATTGGGGCCAAACCTACAGTAGGCTGGTAAAGACTCCAAAGGATGCAGAGGCACCTGATACAGCTAGCGAGGATGATGATGACCCTAATCATTCATCACGACACTACTACCCTGCACCTCCTCACACAGTGACATCCTTACACTCTCGAGTTCACCCGACGGATAGCGACCATGAGCCACAGTTCAGAGCTCACCCACCATACCGCTCTGTCGTCGAGTTGGATGTCCATGGCGGCGCTCTCTCTTATCGATGCACGAGTTTCGAGGATTACACATATATGGCGATATCGGTGCTTGATATATAAGCCCTTCGACATCGGGCGCTGGTACTAGCATGCCTCCTGCGGCCAGAGCGGATACGGGTGATGATGATGCTGCTGAGGGCGATGGTGCTTCGGATCGGGCGGGTCCATCTACTGCCGGGGGTTTTTAGCATGCTTGGGGGAGGGGGTCCTGGTTTATTTGTGGTTGTTATGGGTCTGTATTTATTATACAACCTGGATTATTTAGGACCTGGTGGTCCTTCTTTTGTTATCTTTTATCTTTCTGTCTTTACTTTGCTTCAGATACTATGTTATTTTTGTTTGTATATGGTTCAGTTCGATACTTGTTCTGATCTTCTCTATATGCGTTTTCGATCTCCGTGTGAGTTGATTTTGCTGTTATTTTTGGTATATGATTCATTTAGATGCTTGTGTGGGTTTGCTCTCTATGTCACTTTTGTCCTTTCCGTTTCTTTGGTGGATTTTTGTTATCATGATGGCTTTCCTGCGTCACTGTGCGTCGGTCTCCCGGCACGTGACACTTGGGGTGTGGGCATCCATGTACGGATGCAATCCATTATGGCCTTTTGATGCCACATGCAGTACATCCATGTTACTACGGATCCCATCCCTTGGCTTGCGTGCCCTGTGGGATCGAAACACGGTGATCCATGTTTTCTTTTCTTTTATTATCTGGTGTCTGTTATATTCAATTTTCGCGGACGAAAATTCCTAAGGAGGGGTGAATGTAATATCCCTGATATTTTGACCTAATTTCATTTACCTCGATAAGCGTGTCCGGAAAATTTTACGGGATTTGTTGGACTTTTAGTTAGCTTTATATTTGATGAGAATGATGGTAAAATAGTATTATCAATAGATGTGTGTAAGTCATGAAAACGATAACTTACACAATAGGATAGGTGTATGTGTTCAACATGAAATATTTTGCAAATTTAGAGGATAAGTTATAAACAAAAATATCTAGATTTTTGTTAGGAATTGTTTTATCTTATAAGAGAGAGAGTGCAATGGAAGTTAACTTCTCCCTCTCGTTGGAAATCAAACCTCTAAGGCTTTGCCTCCTTGTTAATCTTAGATCTAGTGAGCTTGAGAACCCCTCTTTCCATCTCAACCATTAATTAGCCTTGTGCTTGAATTTGGATCAGTTTAAACTATTGAAAGAGAAGAGAGATGTGGAGAGTGAGCAGTTCCTTATAATTTTGTTGTGGCTGAGGCAATGACAACCTCATTTGGATGATGAATTGTTTTGGAGATTTAAGCCGTTGAACTTCGAAGATTGGTTCCGGTGCGTGCTTTGGTACAACGGAGGCAACGGCTTAAACTACAAGAGGTAGACCTTTAAACATCCTTTTATCTTTTGAATTCAATTTAGGTTTAGAATAGTATGTGGTATGTTTAAAGGAGATCTAAGGCTGTGTTTGGAAATGAAGAAAAAGAATCCGGGCATGTTGAGTTAACAGCCACAGAGCCTGGAGAATTCGACTGTCGATTTGAAAATCGACTGTCGAAATTGGAAATCGACTGTCGAATTGGAAATCGACAGTCGAAATGAGAATTTTTGGCCTGAGACAAAATTCTGAAATTCGATGGTCGAATTTAAAATCGACCATCGAATTTCAAATTCGACCAACGAATTTGAATTCGATGGTCGAATTCTGTCCTGTTTTTTTTTGCTTTTAAAAGTTGGTTGGATTTTTCTTCTATGAGCTTTTGGGTTGATTTTTAGGTTCTATATTAACACGTAGTGTTAATATATGGTTTGACAATTAAGTCCTTGGAGAGGATTACTTGTTTATGCTTTTGAAACTTCGTTGGTTGTAGTAGGGAACCCTATTATTATTGCATAAATTTATAAGCACAAAGCTCATATGTAACAATTTTTCGTAAGTACAAAATTTGGAAATTGGCACACAGTATAATTAGAACTTTGAACGATGATACAATCACGGAAATTGTGAAACCTTGTCATAAATAAGAATCTTTAATCGTAACCTCAAATCGAAATCCAGTTCAATTTGAATCAGAATATCGCTAAATTTTTGAATCAGATTCTCGAATCTGAAAAATCAGAATTATGTTATGAATAATAAGCTTTGATATGTATTAGCATTTGCATTTGATTTAGGGTTTATAAGTATGATGCCCTAGATTCTACCAACCGTGTGTTGATGAAACTTTGGCAAGTTTCCCTCATAGCGTAGGGGCTTGTTGCATTTTCGAAATGAGTTCATGAACGACGATGGTCAGTAGGGTCTTCCCATCGGTCACGTAGTCCGCTCTCATTCTATAGGAAATTTGGGAGATAAAATTAAGTTATAAATTTAAGACAAGAAGCATGCTAAATCAGAACATTTTGAACACTTTAGATTATATTATTAGTTTTGACTCAGGATTTGAACTGGAGATTTAATTTGAAAAGCATCATTGAAAAACCATATTTGATCCGATTCCGTCTTTTGAAAACCTTTACTTATAAAGAAATGCAAATAGATCTGTCTTCCTCTATTGAGCTTGGCTGTTAGCTCACCCTCGACTATACGTCACAGGTGCTGAGGCTGACCTTGGGTCAGAGGATCCGGAGGACTCCGATTATATTCCCGAGGAGGACTTGGACATACCAGCTGAGGAGTTCTTCCCGTGATCTTAGATTCTGTATTTTTGGTATTTTGTCTGGATATTATTTTGTAATGTTGAGCCTTAGGCTATTAATTTTGTACTTTTGATATCACTTGAGGAACCATTATGGTGAACCTCTATTTTAGGTGATCAGATTGGCCATCACCGGTGGTTCTTTTTGGTTCCTCACAGTGATATATCTAATTTTGTTATATGAAGCTTTTGTTTTTGGATTAACAATGTTGCCTCTGTCTTTTAGACCTTTGTTTATGTTGCCGGCTTCTGTTTGTTACGGCTTATTGAGAAATCAATAAGTTGATGAACCGACCTTTCCTATACCTTAGGGATTGGAAAAGTCGGGTCGTCACACCCAGTCATTAAGTCATATGCCCTAATTATTAGCTTTTACCTATAAACGAAAAAAAAACGACTGCCCTGGTGACGGGCCGACAAGTGGATTAGTCTAGGTCCAAAATTATTGGTATCATCTTTAAGGCATGTTTGGATAAAAACACGGGAAATATAGGAAAGTAAAATAATATTTCTATATTTTCCCATGAATACCCGAATTATAGAAAATCATGAGATTCCTTTGTTTCTCTTAGTTTTTCTTTGTTGGAATAACTACATTGCTAGCCAAAAAAACATAGGATTAAGGAAATCCTGTGTTTGAATACATATACGGGAAATTTTAGGAAAATAACATATTTCAACAAAAAAAGTCATAATACTACAAAGATCATCCAAACTAAAAAACAACTGTAATATCATAAAAATGATCATCCATAAGAATGATCCACAAAAATGACCATCCACATAAATGATTAATCATGGGCATGGGCCTATCGTCAGACGATCAAATTTTGATTCCGCGTGGAGATCATGGGTGTATCATAAGAAGGGTTATTGGGGCACTTTTGGGATGTGTTCCACTTGAAATTAACATTTGACTGTTTAATAGGTGGGCTATGATCTAAAGATCAATTCAATGAAATATTGGAAAAAAAATGATTTTCATGTGTCTTTTCAAGGCAATCAGTAGTATTAAAGGTGGAAACTACAAGTTGCAAACATTAATTTTCGATTACTAATACTAGTAAACAAATAACATAAAATAATTGAACGCCACGATGTTGCCGCAAATATCATTTCAAACCCCCAAATCTTTGAGACAATAGATCTTGAGATTATGGTCCAATCATAAAATGGACAAATGTTGATTTCATGTGACACACCTCTCGAATAAATTATCCGAGAAATTTATTCGATATATGCTCATAATCACTTTCATTTTTTGGAATGTATACATGTGAAATCAAAATCTGATTGCCTGATGGAAGTCTCATGATTTGAAGATCTAATGTGTCGTAGATTGAGTTGAAAAATTATAATAACCCGACTTTTCTAACATTATTTAAGTGGAATAAATATTTTTTTTCCGTTACTTTGATTTCCATTAATATATAATTGTTTGTTAACAATTTCATAAGTTATAGATTGGCCTAGTGGTGGTTGAGAGCTTTGGCTTCTTTGAGGTTGAGGTATAAAACTTTTATAAACTCAAATGTTACTTTTACATTTACCTATTTAGAATATATTATTGAGAAAAATTGTTTGTGCCCACAAATTTTAGAGGTCCTAATATTTCCTCTCCAAATCTTATCTCACTCATTAGAAACTTCATTTTCTCATGAGAAATTAGAATAAATATAAAAATAACAAGAGAATTTTGATATAATCTAAATAAGCTTAAATTCTTTCCAAATCTCATTCCATTTATAACCAAGTCAACATTTGACCTTACCTTGTGTGGTTATCTCAACCGAAACAACCCCTAAAAACATTGCTTATCCTTATCTTTTTCTTTTTCACTCATTCTGTCTTCTTTTTAATGTCTTGACAAATTGAAATGCCAAAGGGTACCCTCGAACTCTCGTACATGAAGGGAAAACTTGTATTTTGTATTCCGACTTTTAAGTCACTTTCAAACAGCAGAAAATCACAGAAAATAGAATCCAAGTATAAGTATTCCTCTATTTTTCTCATATCCAAACATGCCCTTAAAGGCTTGTTAGGTAAGAGGTGTAAATTGAAATTTTAAAGGAAAAAATTAAATTTCACTTAAACTTTTTATTTTTCACTGTTTGTTAGAGAAAGTGTGGCCCAACCTATTTTTCACGGTGTTGTACTCAAATGTTTTTTACATAAAAATCACTGAAAACTCCTTTTTCCCACAACCCCAACTAAAATATGACCCGCGATTCTGCATGCTTCCTTTTAGCTTCGCGAGTTCGACTCGGCGCTCTAATCAATGCATTGACAGTTTGACGCCGATGGGTGGCGGGCCTCGCGGGCCAAGTAGAGGCTTCGGTAGGCGTCCCCTAAAAGTCTTCGAAAAGATCTATTAGGTCTCATAGGCCTCGTCAACATTTGGCATGGGCTACTGAGCTCAGGGATCCTTTAAGTTTGAGCCTGTATTAGGCATGGGACAAAGACCAAAAACTTGGATTTCGTTTCAATTTTGGGTGGACAGAAACTAAAATTTTAAACCGAAATTTCGGCCCAAAACTATCTAAGGGATCAAAATTTACTGAAATCATGAGTTTTCACTTCGGTTTCGGTCCCACCTGCATGGGCCCAATTGCCGAAGCTTTTAGTAGGTTTAAATTAGTTTTTGGGATTTGTGCCGCCTGTCATGTGAACAAATGTGATTTAATATCATGATCTCAAGAATTATTATATAGAATATTGGAACGAAATCAATTTCCAGCATTTGATTAAATGCTACCAAATGCCATATAAGAATAACAATGTTTCTTTTTCTCAAAAAAAATTAAAAAAAAAAGTTTCTGATTTACATGACAGCCATTAATTTTAGATGATGTTTGACAATTATGAAATAAATGATAAAAATTATTTCCTTGAGCCAATCCTTTATAATCATGATATTTAGATCATAGCGCACCTATCAAATGATAAATAACAAGGCGCATGGGGTGCAAATAAAAGCCGAAACTCAAAAATCAACTGAAAACCGATATCCAACCAATTCGGCCCGGCTCGATTTCTATTTTGGTAACTAAAAACCAAAAATCGGTCAGGTAAAAATCATTTTTTTTTTTTTTTTTATAAATATGAAGACAAACCAAAAACCAAGCCGACCAAAACCGAAATCGGTTCGATTAGGAGTTTCGATTTGGGAGTCTGAAAAGTTCGGTTAATCGAAACCGAAATATTTCGATTTTATAGAAACCGACCCAAAAACCAAAATTATTTAGTTCTGTTTGATTAACTAAATTTGCACCCGTAAATAGGGCCAAGTACCCAATACAAATTACTATGGCTAAACCCAATCTAGACATATCTAATATATGGTAACCGAATGTTAAAAATGAAAATTTGGAATGGGTGATTGCGGACATCAAATGTGTCCTTTGATTCAAAGGACCCGATAAAAGATATGGTATAAGTCAAAGCATCAGTTATTTCTCGCGCATTCTTTGACTTTTTTTTTGGGATAACCTTGGTATCTGGGCTTCTTAGAGCACCCGCCTAATCCCAGGGGTACATGCGCACTTCAAATTCAGCACCCAACATGTGCTGAATTTAGGGTGTGCATGTGCCCGCCTTGGGATTAGGTAGGTGCTCTAAGAGGCCCGGATACTCAAGTTATCAAAAAACAAAAACAAAAAAAGTCAAAGAATGCATGGGAAATAACTCATGAAGGGCAGAGCCAATATTTTTTTCTTAAGGGGTAAGGTATGATCATTAGCAAAAGATTAAGGGCCTCTACACAAGTTGTAGAGTTGCAACTCTACACTTGAGTGTAAAGTATGGAGAAATATGCATTTTCAGTCCTACAAGTTTGCTTATTTGCAAAAATAGCCATATAGTTTGAAGCTGTGCATAATAGGTCAGCTCTAAGGCAAACCGTTTCCACTTCAGCGTCCACCTTTTTTTTTCATTATATATATGTTTATTTTCATTTTTTTTTAATACCCATTTTTCAGTTCCGACTATAGTAGCGCTCGCCCTCTTATAATTGTGGATGATATTTTATAATAGCGCTCACTAATATAAATAATAAAAAAGAAAAAAAAATTCAAAAAATCTACTAACATACCGTTATCTCAAGATAGCGATCCCTAAGATACCACTATCTTAAAATAGTGACCGCCATTTTAAGATAGCGACCGCTATCTTAAGTTGGCGGTCGCTATTTTAAGATAGCATAAAGTTCGGAACCGCTATTTTTTTTAAAAATTTAAAATTTTAAATAATATATTTTTTTTAAGATAGTGGTATGTTAGCGGTCGCAAACTTAAAATAGCGGTATGTTAGCGAGTTTTTTTTTTAACAGTGGCTTCATATTATATAGATTATTATTATTTATTAATTATTTTTTATTTTTATTTTTTTAATAGCGATCTATTAGTGGGCTTCTTTTTTTTTTCCAGTGATTTCATACCACATAGATTACCATATTTTCTTTTAATTTTTTAATTTTTTTTAAGATAGCGAATATGTTAGCCGTAAGATAGAGTGATTAGGATTGAATTATGTCAAGCAATCGTTGGGACCAGACACCCCTTTTATTTATAGCCAAAGAGTCCTTTCCCATTAAGGACTTTTATTTCTAATTATAGTGTGATTAGAAATCACAATCATACCTTAACTGAAAGACTCAACAATCAGTTGCCTATTCTCTTCAAACTCACCAGAATAGCAACTGTACATCTCAAGACTGATCTTATACCATAGTGATGGCCACCAAATTAGGAACTTCTAACGGTCTCCCACTTGGCCAAACTATCTCAATAAACTCCGATTACCCAATGTTAGCTAACTTTCTTTGAATGGTAAGTCACAATCAATCTCAATCAAAGTCTTTATTATCAGTCCGGTCCAGTGAGAATTTTAACACATAATCAATGTAGTCAATATATCATATCATCGATATATGACCATTCATTAGTTACCGTATTGGAATTCATCACCGACATGGAGTCCAACTAGTATGATGTCACATAGATTGCAAGTTTATAAACTGAATGGTGATTACATGTAAACTCAATCTAATATTGGTCCTACTTTATTGTCATCTACTGGCACCATATGTTCCAAAATGCTATTTGCATAAAAACGGAAAAGCAAATAAATAAGTTTTATTTATGAATCAATTAAACAAATGTATTCACTCGCATATATCCACTCTCAAAGGCTATCAAAATTATCCGTCAACCTCATGCGCGCAACATGCTCCAAAAAGAGCTTGGGAGGTAAACCTTTAGTGAGAGGGTCAGCCAACATGAGTGTCGTACTTATCTTTTCAACAGATACAATTTGATTCTGAACTTTCTCCCTTACAACAAGATATTTCAGATCAATATATTTGGAACCCCCACTAGTCTTGTTGTTATTGGAGATAACTATCGCAACGGAATTGTCACAAAAGATTCTCAGTGGCCTTGAAATTGTATCAACAACTCGAAGCCCTGAGATAAAATTTCTCAACCATACCGCCTCACATGTGGCCTCAAAACATGCAACAAATTCGACTTCCATAGTAGATGAAGTAATCATCGTTTGTTTAACGCTCTTCCAAGATATAGGCCCACCTGCAAGCATAAAAATATAATCCGATGTGGACCTACGGGTGTCCTGACACCCAGCATAGTCAGCATCTGAATAACCAACAACTTCAAGGTTATTCGTTCTTTTGTATGTAAGCATGTGTCCTTTAGTCCCTTGTAAATAGCGAAAAACTTTCTTGGCTACTTTCCAATGAGCCAAATCAGGATTACATTGGCACCTGCCAAGCATGCCAACTATATACGCTATGTCTGGACGAGCACAGACTTGTGCATACATGAGACTCCCAACTGCCGATGCATAGGGAATTATCTCCATCTGCTTTCTCTCCAGATCGATTCTGGGACTCTCAAGTAGACTAAATTTATCACCCTTAATGACAGGGGCAACAGTAGCTGAACAATTATGCATGTTAAACCTTTTAAGAACTTTATCAATATAAGCTCTTTAAGACAATCCCAATATACCACGGGTTCTATCTCGATGAATCTCAATTCCTATCACGTAGGAAGCTTCACCAAGGTCTTTCATATCAAAACGTTTTGATAAAAAGTTCTTTGTCTCATGTAACAAGCTCAAATTGTTACTCGCAAGCAATATATCATCAACATATAAAACAAGGATGATAAATTTTCTCCCACTAATTTTAAGATATATGCATTGATCCACAGTATTTTCTTTAAAATCAAAATTTGAAATGACTTCGTGAAATTTTAAGTACTATTGTCGAGATGCCTGCTTTAAATCATATATAGACCTTTTGAGTCTACAAACTAAATGACTCTCCCCATCAACCTGAAAACCTTCAGGTTGTGTCATAAAGACATCTTCATGTAAGTCGCCATTCAGAAAATCAATTTTAACATCCATTTGATGCAATTCTAAGTCAAAAAGAGCTACTAATGTCATGACTATCCGAAAAGATTCCTTTCTAGAGATAGGAGAAAATGTCTTTTTATAGTCTATTCCCTCTTTTTGAGTGAAACCTTTAGCGACTAACCTGGTCTTGTATCTTTCTATATTACCTTTGGAGTCTTGCTTGATTTTAAATACCCATCTACAGCCTACAGGCTTAACTCAGCCAAGTAACTCACAAAGATCCCAGACCGAGTTATGTTTCATTGATTCCAACTCATCTTTCATGGCTTCGTGCCATTGAGTGGATTTGTCGCTCTTCATGGCTTGATTAAAGGAAACATGATCTGATTCCTTTCCAAAATCAAACTCACTCTCATTGAGGTAAACTATATAGTCATCAGAAATAGCTAACTTCTTTGCTCTCTCTGATCTACGCAATGATTGATCATCGGCAGTCGCCATGAGAGCAAAAGCCTCCTCAATGTGGGGTATTGCAATAGGGATAGCTACAGGTGCATCAACACTTGCTTGAAGGACTGGTGTTGGTGCCACTTTTTTTTGGATAAAAGGGATAGGAATTATAACCCGATTCTCCTCAAAAGTGATTTTCCTAGGCTTAATACTCCCACTGATCTCACGATCCTCAAAGAATTTTGCATATTTAGTCTCAACAATCCGGATACTATGAGTGGGGCAATAAAATCGGTAGCCTTTTGATCTATCAGGGTAACTAATGAAATGACAACTTATAGTTTTAGGGTCCAATTTTCCTAATTGTGGGTTGTACACCTTTGCTTCAACTAAACAGCCCCAAATGTGTAAATATCCTAAAGTCGGTTTTCTTCCTACCCATAGCTCATAAGGAGTTTTGGGAACTGCCTTACTAGGAACTCGATTTAGGATATGCACCGCTGTTTTTAAGGCTTCTCCCCACAAGAACATAGGCAACTTAGAGTTGCATAGCATGCTTCTCACCATATCCATAAGAGTACGATTTCGTCGCTCAGCTACACTGTTCTGTTCAGGTGTTCCCGGCATGGTGTATTGAGCGACAATGCCATGCTCTTGTAGATACAGGGCGAAGGGATTTAGGTTGATCTTTTTGCTCGTGCATGAACATGCACACGTTAGACTATCCGAAGAGGGTCACGTCTATGCCATAGAGCTAATGCCTTTCTAAGATAATGTGGCCTACATCCATCGGCACCACAAGGTGTCTGAATATGAAGCCAATTGTATCAGTACGCGACATCTTTGGGACATGAGAATTGACGATGAGTCAACCCATGCAACTTTATAAGTCCTCGGATAGGCTTCGAGTGTAAGCCTCTTGTGAGTGATAGTGTGCGTAGATACTACATTGGTGCAACTCCCACTATCCACGATGACCTTGCAGCTTTTCTCTCTCATTTGGCGTAAGTGTAGAAAATATTATCTCTATGCGAATCGTCGTGCTCATCTCGTTTAGGTTGTGTAAGGGAACGCATAACCACTAGACTCTCCTTGGTGCACATTAAGGCTCATCCACCGTCGCCACCCTCTTCATCACTAGGTGTGAAATGTCCGACTCATAAACTTCCTCTTCAACATCTCCTTGCTCATCCTCAATCTCTCTTTTAATCAAGAGATTTTTCTAAGGTCTCTTGTGTCTAAACTCATGACACTTGTAGCACTTGGTTTGAGCACCACCCTTGGAAGATTCTTCAACCACATTCTTCCCTTTGTCAAACCTCACATCCATAGGAGTGGATTGTGGAGTTTTGGGTGGTTGGTTGTCGATACTAGACCTCCTCGGCCCTATGGCCTATGGTGTTGGGTTTCAAACGTCCCATCACCATCATCTTCAAGTATCTTTCAAGGTCTTGTACAACGATGTAACACTCTTCAAGAGTGTGAACGGGGCGAGACACTAAGTCCTTTTGCAACTCAAGGCGCAACCCGATGCATAATCTAGAGAGAGTGACTTGGGGATTCTTCGATACATTGGCTCCCATCATAAACTCTTCAAATTTGCCAATGTACTCGGTAACATGTATACTACCTTGGCACAAGTTTTGCCATTGATCAAAGTAATCAACGATAGTATGACAAATGAACGTACTTCTCCTTAAATCCCTTATTTATGTCCTCCCATTGGGTAATGGAGACATGACCTGCATTCTCTCTCATGCGCTCAACATTGATCCAAAACAATCTAGCTTGACCGATAACACTACAAAAAATAAGACTATTGGAGACGGCTTTTGGCTGTTTCCAAAGATGTCTAAGTCGTCTCCAATACTATTGGAGATGGCTTCCATATAGTCTCCAATAGCTCCATCTCCAATGTCTTTAGAGACTAAACATTAGAAACGGCTTTTGACCGCCCCTAATATTTGAGCTTATTGGAGACCGCTATAAGCCGTCTCCATTGCCATATCAACGCATGTTAGAGACAGCTTTCAGTCGTCTCCAATAACAATCTTCTACTATTGGAGACGGTTTAAAGCTGCCTCCAATAAGTTTTACTCTATTATTAGAGACGACTGTTAGTCGTCTCCAATGAAATTTTTTATTTTTTTAATGCTATTTTTTTTCTTAGGCATCATATTGTCCAACAGTACACATCCATAACCTGTAAATAATATAAAAGAAATAATTACTCTATTTTATATTTAGCACAAGAAGAATGATACGGTGATTTTAGTATTGGAAGGAATATTCCTATAAATAATATAAAAAATTAATTATTCATGCACGGATATACATGCTCTTTAAAGTACAAACAAATTATATAATACTTGACAACAACAAAGAAAGAATTGAAATTCCAACAAAAAATAAATTATGAATAAACTACGAAACTGTTGAGGCCAATTTGACCAATCTCTATCTATAGGTTTGGTAGGTAGGGCTGTACATGCAGCTTTTCGCATATTTCACAAGATCTTTCGACTGAGGAAGACGCGTCGCTAGACTTATATGAGGCAAATAAGATCATATAGCTATTAGAATTTAATGATTCACCAATTAACATTGGGTAAATGAAGACATGAAAATAAATAAATGATTCACCAAGCTCATATGCTCTAGCGGCAACATCAACAAATATTTTAGCAGATATTTTTCTTATATTTGTGAAAGGCGGATAGATTAGCCCCTTATCAAAGTTCTCCTTGTTAACCTATCGAGCCAAAGCTTTCGCTGTTTCAATAAAGAAAGCAGGATCATTATGGCATGTGAACTTCAAATATATAATAAATTACTAGATGAAAAAGCTGGCTGCTTATTTCAGAATTAAAGTGAAAAAATTAGAACTACCTATTCTCAAATCCTAGTTCAGTGTTAAAGAACAAAAACATGAAAATTAGAATCCCCTTTGATTTAATATGTACACTTACAGGCTGCCAAAAGCATGTCATTGTGGATGCGGATTGCTCCCGAGATCACTAAACCCAAACCAAGTCCCGAAAAAATATAAGCATTATTTGCCTGCACGATTAACAAAAGATAAAAGAAAATAAAAGACCAACCAAAGAGATGTTATACGTCTCATCTAAATTTGCAAATTTATCTATTCAAAATAATCCATTAAAAATGAAAGAAATAAATAAAGTTTTACTTGGTCAGGAATATGAAGTTTCCCATTGTATTCAACAGGATCAAATGGGCTGTCACTTGCAAAGACCGCTCTACCCTGCAAATTAGGAAGAAGGAACAAAATGAGTTTTATTTATTACATATATTCAATTGTCCGTATCTTGTGTATGACATTGAACTGAACTAGTAAGGATATGCTAAAGATGTGAATTGTATTCAATCATTAGTCATTATGAGATCCCCTTTTTTCCAAAAGACAAATTAAATCACTAACATCTATAAAAGCCAAAGTTATGCGATCCCATTTGCCCAAAAAAAAGAGAGTCTAAAATATCATGATGATATAAAAGGAGGCAGGGGTTATAGAGCAAAGAATCACTCTCTATGTATGGAACACTGCATAAATATGGTCATAAGGAGGTTGATTCGAATTGCTATCGTAATTAGGACCTAATCTTTCTCAGTCACACATAAAATTCAAACTAAAACAGAGGTCAAAAGAATGCTCAGAATCTGCACCTAGTACCAACTCTCTCAATTACAAATTAGCAGAGATGCAAAAAATTTATCAAACAAGGTTTATAAGAATCACCTACTTCAATGACCAATAAGAGTATCATCTTGTCCTTTTCACAAAACCATTGTAGATTTAATAAAATATGCAAGATGAAATTAACGAAGTGGAAATACGAATCTGCCAAATGGTTTTAGAATTAAGATGTAACTGAAGTTTAAAATACTTGCAATGAAAAATTAGGAGTGTCTAAAAACCCTTACTATTGAGAAAATTACAGAACATGACGAGGTACATGAGAGATATTTAGGCCTCATTGGAATAGAATGTGTAATAGTGTCAAATATGAAAAGTATACTAACCTCTATAGAGACAGTAGGTGAGTAACCAAGATGCTTTTGAGCTTGAGAACAAAAACTCCTTGTGGCTGAGAGTAGGTGAATGACAGTAGGAGTTATTCTTTGAATGCTACCATTTCTATGTGAATCCACCTTTTCATGCACCCATTCGACAAGCACAAAAACCAATAAAACCAGCCATGTAGGAATAAAAAAATTTAGCCTGAAAGTAGTAAATAAAGTCACTAGTGGCAGATTTTCTAGACAATTTTTGCTTCTACGAAACATCTTCAATTATCTGCTTGGCTTTTGGTTTTGAGTCTAAATTGCTAAAAGAAGTCGACTTTGAAAGAGCACCTATATAAAACATTATGAAATTTGGGAGTTTATAATAATTTATAAAATTAAACACTTTAATACTACTCACAATCACCACACAACAAAAAATAACAACGCAAGTCGTTTTTAACGTGGAAAACCCATCACAGGTAAAAACAACGGGATCTATCTCAGATCTAAGAAAAAATTCACTATGAATTAATAATCTTACAGTGCCTCTTTGGAATGATATGCCCTATCACTCCTATCATCAACAATGACAGCCTCTCACCATCATTCTATCCACAGTGAACAATTCCGACAACCGTCGTCTCTCACGAAGGTCCACTTGTCTCTCACAAGCCGTACACTTTCAAACAAGGATTAGAGAAAACACACTCATTGAGATTTATGATTGAAATGAACAAATGGTAAGTAATCTCAGGTAAGTAATCTCAAGGATAAATTTTGGACCAGAAACTTGAAAAAAGAGGATTTTCAGATCAGTCATCAAACTGTCCGAACTTCTTAGAATTTATAAGATTTCGGGTCACGGACGTCCGTGAGTGTCTTACGGACGACCGTGGGTCCAAAATGACAAAACAATTTGTCATACAGATTTACTTAGCAAGACCATTTTTCTAAGGAACAACACTAATTTTTTAAGTCATGATGATGACAAAAATTCTCACAATCTCCCCGTTTGTCACAATCATAATAAAAATTAGTTTACAAAGACTCAAAAATTAAAAATTACAATATATTCATGTTTCATATAAGTCATATACGTCATTTTAGAATGAACATGCTGAAATTACAACTCTATTTGTTCCCCCTAACTATTTGCCAAGTAAAATAATAAAAACATCCTAAACACTATTTTAGGATTTGATCTTTCACTTGTTGAAAGAAACATAAAATTTTAATATCTCAGGTATAATATAATTGTAACAATTTATGGTATGAAGTATGAAGTTTATCTCCCCCTTTTTGTCATAATGTGACAAAGGATCAGGTGAATTAAAAAGCAACAGAAAATATCTCAATTTAATCATAATGTAAAATAATTTTGCACATGCATTTAAGATTTGAAAAGATTTGTACATACTATACAAGTAGTTAAAAATGTCACCTATCTTCTTCAAATGCACCATAAAGAAAATATAACAACAAATAAAATATAAAGATCATTATCATATTTAAACATGTCAGAGATTACATCACAGAAAATACACAATCACTCAGGCGACGGAAACTGTGCTCCAGGAGGAGGGAAGACACTGTAAAAGCGATTCATCATCGCTTCAAAATCGTCAATCAGAGTCATTTGTAAAGAAGAAATCTGCTCCCCATATATATTAAAACCAATTTCTATTCTATCAGATAGGTTTTGAATATCTGAATTCATGTGTTGCATATTAGCGTGCATCCTATCAAAACGATGGTCATAGTAATGACCCTCTGGAGCTTGAAAAGGAGGAACTGGTGGAGGTACAGGAGCTTGATGACCAATGTCTTCTTGAGCAGGAATGTCTTCTGCTTCATCCTCGTCAGAACTTTCATCAATGAATTCAACATCATCCAAATCTATTCTAACCATTTTCCCAATTTTTTAAAGCTTACCTAATGGTACCATGACCCGAGAAGTAGCCAGATTAGGCGGAAGAGTCATTTGAGACTACAATCTTACTAATGATTATTGGGAAAGGAAGAAATATTTTGAAAGAATTGTCCTTCATTCGACGAACAATAATTTTAAAAATAATAGTTGACACACAAAGGACGATTTTTTTCTAAAAGAAACATGCGATAAATAATGTCCCAACGCACCTGATCCTTATTACCCGCTCTTGGTGTAAGAGTGGCAAAAAGGACATGACGAAGCCACTGAAATTTAGTTTTCAGAGAAGTGTAATGCTTTGCAGTTCCAGTTAGTTGACCTGGATCATTACACACAAAGTCGTACACAGTAGAAGGATGAAACAGTTAATGGATGAAACAGTGAATGAATCTGGCTTTCATCTACAGGGTAGCTATACCCATCAAGATTTAAAGGTATACTCAAAATTTTATAAATAAGCAAAGGAGAAATTTTTATTTGCTTACCAAAAACATATGACACAGCGTAACATTCCAATCTGCTCTCAATAATATTGGAGTTTAGAAGATTTGCATAAAAGCACCGAACCACATCGGTGTAAGCAGAGCTAGATAGAGAGAGTAGAGAAATCCAACCCCGAAAAGCAAACATCTGAAATAAATCATGATCTCTAAGAAACTTTTCAAGTACCACTGGTTCAACTATAAGGTTTCGAGTTGAAAAAAGATGAAAAAAATGATCTTCATGACTCTGAGATGAAAATCTTTGAAGTGCAGGCGAAGAAGAAAATGAGGAACCTTTAGATTTCTTTGAGTTTTTCTGATTTAGTGACATTTTCACGTAAAATCTAAGAGGAAATCGGGTTTTCGAAAGTAAAAATGAAGTATAAAATGAAAGAAATTTTGAAATTTTCGTTTTTATAAAACTTGTCGACGGACGTCCATAGGGCATGTTATGGACGTTCGTGGGTATTTGAATTAATACCCTATTTTTCCTCTCAACCACACAATTTTCTTGAATTAATACATTTTGATCTTGTAGGTCCCATGAGAATAAGTAGTTTAGGAGGTAAGAAATATGTGCTTGTATTTGTTGATGATTTTTCTGGATATACTTGGGTTGCTTTTCTTAGAGATAAATCTCAAGCTTTTGATGAATTTATTATAATTTCTAAAAGAACTCAAATTAAAAAAAATCTTTCTATTGTTCGAATTCGTAGTGATCATGGTAAAGAATTTGGAAATTCATCTTTTGCTAAATACTGTGCATCAAATGGAATAAAGCATGAATTTTCTGCTCCGCACACATCTCAACAAAATGGTGTGGTTGAGAGGAAAAATAGGGTACTCCAAAAAATGGCTAGGGTTATATTAAATGCTAATAATATGGCTAGAAATCTGTGGGCTGAGGCCATTAGTACTGCTTGTTACATATCCAATCGTGTGTACCTTAGACCCAACACTACTAAAACTCCATATGAAATATGGAATGATAGAAAACCTCAAGTTAGTTATTTTCGTGTCTTTGGTAGTACGTGTCACATTTTAAGGGATCGTTAATCTCTTAGTAAATTTGATGCTAAAACTGACAATAGAATCTTTCTTGGTTACTTTTTGAATAGTAGAACTTATAGGATTTTTAACCTAAGAACTCTTATTGTCATTGAATCTGTAAATGTTGTTGTAGAAGATCAAAAATCAGATTCTTCTACTGTTTTAAAGAGAGATATTGATGATGAAATTCTTATTGTTCCTGTTAATCATGAAAAATATAGACTTGATAATACTAATTTTTCATCTAACAATAAAAATTCTACACGCCCTACATCAAATATCACCGAAGATATGAATGTGGAAAATACATATAATAATATCTCTGAAAATAAGTCTCGACATAGACCCTCCTATGCTCGTGACATGAGAAGTCACCCTCCTAGTGCAATCATTGGTGATGTTTCCACCAAACTGATGACTAGAAGAAAATTTAAAAATCATTCAAATCTTCTATGTCATGTATGTTACACATCAAATCTTAAACCCAAAAATGTTAAAGAAGCCCTTCTTGATGAACATTGGATTATTGTCATGCAAGAAAAACTCACTCAATTTAAAAGAAATGATGTGTGGGAACTTGTTTCTAGACCTTCAAACATCAGAATCATTGGTACAAAATGGATTTTCAAAAATAAAACTAATGAAGAAGGTAAAATCATTAGAAACAAAGCAAGATTGGTGGCTCAATGCTACACACAGGTTGAAGGCATTGACTTTCATGAAACATTTGCACCTGTGGCTAGACTTGAATCCATTCGTATAATTTTGGCTATGGCATGTCATTTAAAGTTTAAATTATATCAAATGAATGTAAAGAGTACCTTTTTGAATGATTTTCTAACTGAGGAAGTGTATGTAGAACAACCTAAAGGGTTTGAAGATCCACATCATCCTCTTGATATTTTTCGACTTAAAAAAGCGTTATATGGTTTGAAACAAGCACCTTGTGCTTGGTATGATAGACTTACGAAATATTTAATCAATAACGATTTTAAACATGGAAGTGTGTATAAAATTTTATTTCTAAAAGAAGAATCATCTCATTTAACTGTTGCTCAAATTTACGTTGATCATATTATCTTTGGATCCACACTTGATTTAAATGCACATAAGTTTTAAACTCTAATGAGCAATGAATTTGAAATAAATTTATTTTGTGAATTAAACTGTTTTTTAGGTCTTCAAATTAAATAGTGTTCTTCTGACATTTTTATTACCCAATCCAAATATGCAAAAGAATTTGTTGAAAAATTTGGTTTAGAATTAAGTAAACTAGCCCGTACTCCAATGAGTACATCTGTGAAATTGACAAAAGATATAAATGATAAATCTATTGGAGAAACTCTACATAGAAGCATGATAGGTAGTCTTCTTTATCTAACTGCTAGTCGACTTGATATTGCTTATAGTGTTAGTATGTGCGCTAGATTCCAGGCAGCCCCTAAAGAATCTCATCTAACTGTACTTAAACGTGTCATCCGTTTTGTTAATGGAACATTAGAGTTAGGTCTCTGGTATCCCTTCAATACCACATCTCATATCATCGGATTTTCAGACTCTGATTGGGCTGGTAATTCTGATGATTATAAAAGCACTAGCGATAGTTATTTTTATATTGGTAATTATCTTGTGGCTTGGCTCAGCAAGAAACAAGCTTCTGTTTCGTTATCCACTGCTGAAGTAGAATCTATTTCTGCTGAAAATGGGCGTACTCAACTCTTATGAATGAAGCAAATATTGTCTGACTATGAGATTTCTCAAGGTGTAATGACCTTATTTTGTGATAACACCAGTGTTATTTGTATTTCTGAAAATCCTGTATAACACTCTAAGACTAAACACATCGATATTCGCCACCACTTCATACATGATTTGGTGGAAGATAAAATTATTCTCCTTGAGCACATTGACACTCAATTACAATTTGCTGATATTTTTACAAAATCGTTGGATTTTGTTCGATTTGAATTTCTTCGCAAATCCATTGGTTTATGCTTCATTGATTAATCATTTCTTCAAAACTTGTATATATGTTTTGTTTTGAATTTGCACATATTTTTTTAAATCATTATTTCTTTGTTGTTTCAGGATTCTATATGATACATTTTAAAATTTCAAATGTGAACATTCGATCAAATTTCCTGAGATTGCATTTCTCTAATCTTGAGTTACTCTTAATTGGCTTTAATTCAATCTTATCATGGTAAATCTTTTATTAATTGTTAGTATATAAAGGAATTTTTTTTAATGGTCATTGCAACAAACTTGTGTCTTGAATATACGTTGATAAATGATTAATATATCCTAAACAAAACTTCTTCTGAATACCTCTTACATTTTTGCCTTTTCAACTCGAGTTAATAAGTCCATTGGAGTATTTTATACTCAATGCCCTGAGTCAATTGAATTGGGAGTCATTGGCCTAACCTTCGTTAAATGAGTTGAATAGAAAGCAAGTACGTTTAGGTTTGCACTTTCATGTAAGCTCTTGCTTTACCTTGTTGCCTAATTGACTCGAGCAAGTAAAATCGTTGAGATTTTTTAAGATCCATTGTCCTAAACTAACTAGTTGGGAGTCAATGTTCTAAAGCTCGTTAAAAGGGTCTTTTAGAAAGCTTAAATAAGTGTGAATGAAAAACATTTTATTCGGTGAAATTTTTAAATAAAATTTGTCACTCGTCTTTATCAATATGACTGCAAATTCTTTTTGTTGTAAATGACCTTATTTTTTTTTCAAATTATCCTTTATTACTTATCTGAAGATTGTTAATTTCGATCAACTCTAATTCTTCCAAAATTACATTTTCAGGATATTTAACTTATTCGCATGTAACTTTATTGTGTGGATTATTGAAAGTTTTGAAATTTTAAGAAAATACATTAACTTCTTAACATTTTAGAAAATATTAAAATTTTGAAAATTTTTAAAATTTTTCTAAAGTACCACGGACGTCCGTTTTCCCTATCATGGACGTCCGTCATTAATACGCTACACTGGAATTTTTCTTCCGGTCGTCCGTAATTCACCACGGACATCCGCGTTTCGAACAGCTTTCTACCAAATTATAACCAGTCGTCCGTTCATATCACATCGGACGTCCGAAAAAAGTCAACATTTTTTTTGAGAAACGAAACAATCCTTTTGCAGTTACTGTAATTGCATGCTTTCAAATTACCTACGGACGTCCGTGCATGTCATAATGGAGGCCCATCGTTTAGAAACCCAGCGCCTTTTGTGTTTCCTTTCAACGATTGCAGATGGGTTTCACGGATCTCAAATACCCTACGGACGTCCGTGACATGTCCTACGGACGTCCGTCGACAAGTTTTATAAAAACGAAAAATTTAAAATTTCTTTCATTTTACACTTTATTTTTACTTCCGAAAACCCGATTTCCTCTTAGATTTTACGTGAAAATGTCACTAAATCGAAAAAACTCGAAGAAATCTAAAGGTCCCTCATCTTCTTCTTCACCTGCACTTCAAAGATTTCCATCTCAGAGTCATGAAGATCGTTTTCTTTGTCTTTTTTCAACTCGAAACCTTATAGTTGAACGAGTGGTACTTGAAAAGTTTCTTAGAGATCATGATTTATTTCAGATGTTTGCTTTTCGGGGTTGGATTTCTCTACTCTCTCTATCTGGCTCTGCTTACACCGATGTGGTTCGGTGCTTTTATGCAAATCTTCTAAACTCCAACATTGTTGAGAGCAGATTGGAGTGTTACGCTGTGTCATATGTTTTTGGTAAGCAAATAAAATTTTCTCCTTTGCTTATTTCTGAAATTTTGGGTATACCTTTAAATCTTGATGGGTATAGCTACCATGTGGATGAAAGTCAGATTCATTCACTCTTTCATCCTTCCACTGTGTACGACTTTGTGTATAATGATCCAGGTCAACTAACTGGAACTGCAAAGCATTACACTTCTCTGAAAATTAAAATTCAGTGGCTTTGTCATGTCCTTTTTGCCACTTTTATACCAAGAGCGGGTAATAAGGATCAAGTGCGTTGGGACATTATTTATCTCATGTTTCTTTTAGAAAAAAATCGTCATTTGTGTGTCAACTATTATTTTTAAAATTATTGTTCGCCAAATAAAGAACGATTCTTCCAAAATGTCTCTTCCTTTTTCAATAATCATTAGTAAGATTGTAGAGTCTCAAATAACTCTTCCGCCTAATCTGGCTACTTCTCGGGCCATGGTACCATTAGGTAAGCTTAAAAAAATTGAGAAAAGGGTTAGAATAGATTTGGATGATGTTGAATTCATTGATCAAAGTTCTGACGAGGATGAGACAGAAGGCATTCCTGCTCAAGAAGACATTGGTCACCAAGTACCTGTACCTCCACCAGTTCCTCCTTTTCAAGCTCCAGAAGGTTATTACTATGACCATCATTTTGATAGGATGCACGCTGATATACAACACATGAATTCAGATATTCAAAACCTATCTGATAGAATAGAAACTGATTTTAATATATATGGGGAGCAGATTTCTTCTTTACAAATGACTATGATTAACGATTTTGAAGCGATGATGAATCGCTTTAATAGTGTCTCCCCACCTCCCGCAGCACATTTTCCACCGCCTGAGTGATTGTGTATTTTCTATGATGTGATCTCTGACATGTTTAAATATGATAATGATCTTTATATTTTGTTTGTTGTTATATTTTCTTTATGGTGCATTTGAAGAAGATAGGTGAAATTTTTAACTACTTGCATGGTATGTACAAATCTTTTCAAATCTTAAATGCATGTGCAAAATTATCTTATGTTATGATTAATTGAGATATTTTCTGTTGCTTTTTAATTCATCTGATCCTTTGTCATATTATGACAAAAAGGGGGAGATAAACTTCATACTTCATACCATAAATTGTTCCAATTATATTATACCTGTGCTATTAAAATTTTATGTTTCTTTCAATAGGTGAAAATCAACAAGTGAAAAATCAAATCCTAAAATAGTGTTTAGGATGTTATTATTATTTTATTTGGTAAATAGTTAGGGGGAGCAAATAGAGTTGTAATTTCAGCATTTTCATTCTAGATTGATGTATAGGACTTATATGAAAAATGAATATATTGTAATTTTTAATTTTTGAGTCTTTATAAACTGATTTTTGTCATGATTGTGACAAAGGGGGAGATTGTGAGAATTTTTGTCATCATCATGACTTAAAAAATTAGTGTTGCTCCTTAGGAAAATGGCCTTGCCAAGTAAATTTGTATGACAAATTGTTGCCATTTTTGGACCCACGGTCGTCCGTAAGACACTCATGGACGTTCGTGATCACGGACGACCGTGAGTGATTCACGGACGTCCGTGACTCGAAATCTTATAAATTCTAGGAAGTTCGGACAGTTTGATAACTGATCCAAAAATCCTCTTTTTTCAAGTTTCTGGTCCAAAATTTATCCTTGAGATTACTTACCATTTGTTCATTTCAATCATAAATCTCAATTATGAGTGTGTTTTCTCTAATCCTTGTTTGAGAGTGTACGGCTTGTGAGAGACAAATAGACCTTCGTGAGAGACGACGGTTGTCAGAAATGTTCACTGTGGATAGAATGATGGTGAGAGGCTGTCAATATTGGTGATAGGAGTGATAGGGCATATCATTCCAAAGAGGCACTGTAAGGTTATTAATTTATAGTAAATTTTTCTTGGATTTGAGATAGATCCCGTGATTTTCACCTGTGATGAGTTTTCCACGTTAAAAATGACTTGCGTTGTTATTTTTTGTTGTGTGGCGATTATGAGTAGTATTAAAGTACTTAATTTTATAGATTATTATAAACTCTCAAATTTCAATTGGTATTAGAACCTGGTCACTTGGTAAATTTTAACAAATTAAGTGTTATGTCAAATTTGGGATATCACGATCTTCCTAGAGAAGGTGTGTCTACTGCTAGACCTCCTCTGTTTGATGGCTCTAATTATCCTTATTGGAAGGCAAGGATGCGAGCATTTTTAAGTTCAATAGATCCTTATATATGATATTCTATTGAGGACGGATGGTCGCCACCAACTACGACTTCTGTTGTCGATAATATACCACATACCATTATCAAACCTAGATCTTTATGGACGGATCAGGAATATGATAATCTTGGTTTTAATTTCTAAGGCCCTTAATGTTTTATTTGGAGTAGTTACTGCTTCCGAGTTTCGTCGAATAAGTACTTGCACCATAGCCAAAGATGCATGAAAAATTCTTGAAACCCCTTATGAAGGAACTCCTCAAGTGAAGATTTTCAAACTTCAAATGCTCACACCTCAATTTCAAAATCTTAGCATGGATGAGGATGAAAAGTTTTTTGATTTCTATATTCGCTTAAATGATATTGTGAATGACTCGTTTAATTTAGGCGAACCTGTTTCTAATACTAAAATTGTGCGAAAAATTCTAAGATCACTACCTAAAATGTTCAGATCTAAAGTCAATGCCATTGTTGAATCTAAAGATGTTGACAATCTAAACTTAGATGAACTTGTCGGGTCTTTACAAACTTATGAATATGAAATTCAAGACAATCATGTTACTAAAAGTGTTGCTTTCAAATCATCTAAGGATGAGTCTGATTCAAGCAGTGATTCAATCAGTGATTCTGATCAATCAGATGAACTTGCTTTGTTTGTTAAAAAATTTATAAAATTTTATAAAAATAAGAAACCTTTTAAAAAATTTGAAAATTCTGAAAAATTTAAATCTTTTGAGAAGAAACCTAAAAAGGAATCTGCTAACACAAATCAATGCTTTAAGTGTCATGGTTATGGGCATTATGCTAATAAATGTCCTAATAAGAAAAATGATAAGGGAAAATCTAAAGTTCTGACTGCCACTCATGAGATTGATATATCAAATGAGCCATCTTCTGATGAATCTGAACCTGTTTCATATGGGTTTAGAGCTTTTTTGGCCTCAATTATTGAATCTAATAATTCTCAAACACCATCCCTTATTCAAACCGACTCTATTACATCACTATCTTCTGATACTAAAATTGATGGTGACGTATTGGATATGACAAATGCTTACAGTGAACTCTATTAAGAATCAATACATCTAACTAAAGAAAAAATTAAATTGACCAAAGAAGTGACTGAGTTAAAAAAACATTATCAGTAAACTTCAAGATGATGTGAATTGTTTCACTTCTAAATTTATAGAACATGAAAATAAAGTAAATTCCCTCATTTTAATAAATGAAAATTTAAAAAGGGAACTTGGTTCCATTTCTGAAAAATATTCAAACATTTACAAGACAAATGAGAAAATGAAAAAGTTATTCAATTATGGTAAAAAAACTACAGACAAATCAGGTATTGAATATCATCTTCCAGTAAATAAAAATCTTAAACCTGAGGTAACTTATGTTCCAAAATTTGTTAAAGAAACCAAATCACTGTTTACGAATTCTAAACAAAATTCAAGTAAATTCAGATTTATCAATTCTAGATCTTTTAGTAGAAGAGTTCCAATCTGCTATACTTGTGAATGGGAAGGACATACTTATGTGTATTGCTCATTTGCCTTTGAATACTGTTCGTACTACGTCCCTAACTATCAACTTTGAAAAAAAATAAAATCATCTCGTTGAGTAGTTCAAATAATAATATCAACAAACATGTGATTCAAAATAAATCAAACCTTAAATACAAACGTGCTTGGATTAGAAAATCTGATTTGACTGCTCAGGTTGCTCATATTTCACTAAAAGCTAGTGAATCATCTAAGTGGTTCTTCGAGAGTGATTGTTCTAGGCATATGACTGGTGAGAAATCATTTTTCTCTCACCTAAGTCCATGCTCGGAGGGAAATGTGACATTCGAAAATGGAGGTTCATATAAAATTACTGGAAAAGAAACTGTTGAAGCACCCGGATGTCCTAAATTAAATGAAGTCCTTTATGTTGAAGGACTTAAGGCTAATCTAATTAGTATTAGTCATTTATGTGATGATGGGATGAATATTAGTTTTACAAAAAATTTGTGCACTGTAGTTGATTCAAATGGTCAAATTGTTCTTGAAGGGATTAGATCTTCTGATAACTGTTACACCTTTAGTGATCCTCTAAAAAATAATTGCTTTATCACTAAAACAAATGAGATCAATATCTGGCATCAGAGGCTTGACCACATGAATAAAAATGATCTTTACAAATTAGCCTCTAATCAACTTGTTAAAGGTTTACCGAAATTAAGTAAACCAGATGGATCTATTTGTAGTGCATGTCAGATAGGTAAACAACTTATAAGTAAATTAATAGAATTATAATGCAAACTCAAAATAAATAAGCATAGCTTATGTGTGCTCAACGCCATCACTACATCTATTACAAATAGCATGCATCTCTTCCTGACTTGCATCTCCACAGCCTTTGGAGACAAAAAATTCAAACATTATTTATCCAAAATTGCAAATTACCACCACCTCTTCACAAACAACTTGGTTGACATTAAAATAGAACATTCACTAAGCAAAGGGGCATCATCCTTGAGCTTATCTTGAAATTTATGGCAGGGACACTTGCAAAACAGAAAAAAGAAAATACAAACTACAAACTAAACAATATTGGATAAAGATGAGAAAGTAAGAGAGAAGAAAGGAAAAATAGCAACTCATTATTCCACGAGTTGCATTATAAGGCTCTTTATAGAGTCACTACCTGAGACACAAAACCAAACTATTCGATGTGGGACTATTGTTTCAATTCTCGCAAACATCATACAAAATCCACTATTAAGCACTAGCATTCACATGTATCATACTAAGTATCCCTATTAAACACTAAGATAACTGATTCATGCATAGATCTATCATCAGACCTCTTACCAGGCATTCAATATATCCAACGCGAACGCTCTTGCTTACTAATGGTGTTATTGTGTATTTAGATGTGACAAAGTAGAGCTTCATGAGCTAAGGAATATTTTTAGGCATGTACAAAAATCACAAATCATGCAATCAATTAGTCCTATAATGAACCTTCTAAAAGAAATATCAAGAAAGAATTAGGACTCACATCATCCTCCACAATATGAAGATCTCTCCTCCCAAGATTTGGCATAAAGAAAAACTCTCTGGGGAGAATTGGGGAAGAACTCAATCACTGAAGCAACAAAGCCCTGGGTAATGGAATGAATTTCAACATCATCAAATTAGCTTTTTCTGCTACTACATAAGCATATGGTATGACAAAAATGTTACAATCTATGATGGTACTCACATACAATGAAGAGGTTATTGAAAAATATCGAGGATATTATTCTCCGCATAGAAGGAATTTTTGTTTTGAATCTTTTGATGATCCAATCATGGGCAACAATCAAATTTTCTTGACGTGGAACATTCAGCTTCCTATGGTCCCTAAGTTGAGTGTAAGTGGATGAAACCTGAAACGGGTCTTCCAAGCTGAATACGGATGGTTCATTTACTATACAAAGGCAGATAGGGGAGGTATCATCAGAAATTTCGAAGGCGAGCACATCCTTGTTTTTCATGGTCCTGCTCCTAGAACTGACAACTTGGAGATTAAATTCCTAGCGCCAAAATATGGACTGGAAGCTGCTCTTACACAAAACATCCATATAGCTTATTGACAAATCAGATTCTATGCTTGCAGTCAAAAGCATTACTGATCTGAGGACTCTTCCTTCAAGATTTATGCCATTGATACAAGGTATTCAAGCACTAATGAAGAAAATTCCATAAACACATGTGGAGAGTATAGGAATGAAGGAATCTACAGTTGTTCGAGGGCTCGAACATGTAAGCTTGACTCACTCTTTTAACTCTCCTATGAGAAAACATGTGCTCTACTTACAAACAATTATCATCTTCTTGTTTTCATTAATACATGGGTAAGGACCCTCCAAACTCATGTTCTAATTATTGAGAAAGAGACAGATCTAGTATATGTTTTCTCAACTAACCAGGTCGTTGATATTTTTAGCAAAGCTCGAATGTTGGAACCAATGTTGTGAATTATAGAACATGGAATGGTGATAACTATTTTAAAGGTTTTTTGGGTAAACTTTAGGGATTTCTGTCTCTTTATATCTCATCATAAGGTTTAATACAAAAATTTGTGAATTATAGAACATGGAATGGTACTAACTATGTGAATCTAAATGAGTCCAACATATGTATATTACTTAACCACATGACATACTGCTGGGAACCATGGATGCCCTTGACCTTCCACAAAACGTGAAGATGCAACCGTAGCAGTGAACCCTGTGGGTTTGGCTACCCTATCCTGGATAGAACCAATAGATGGCCTGCAAAAAAATTACATGTGGTAAGATAACTGGAATACAACATTAAATAAAAATTCATTCTGGTCAATACAGCAGCATCAGTGAGGATACAGATGAACGCAAACATGATAAATTCAGCCTAATGCTTAAGAAAGGGGAAATTATTGAATAAAATAATTTATTTTATTAAATAGAATTGTCATTGTTGTTGTTGTTATTGTTGGTGGTGGTGGTGGTGTGTGCTGTGCCTACACTTCAGATTAGATTCCGCACAAAACAATGTGTCATTGAGCTATTTTCTAATGTCCAATACAAAGCCTTCCAATGGGTAGCTAAACAAAATGGTCACATAAACTGCTCTAATCAGATGGTTAGTACACTCCAAGTCTTTAACAAGCATGAATTTTGCGCTGAGTACCTTCTACTGCCCGTCCACCAGCACATTTCAATTTATGAACCAGGTGTGTCACATGAACAAAAGTTGATGACCCATTCACCACAGTTGGTGCACGGCCATAAACCTTATATAAATCTAAAGTACATAGTGATGAATTGTCCAGCGTTATATAAACTGCTGGTTATCCAGCGAAATACGTTAGTGTTGGTATTTTTTAAGGAAAAAAAACTGCTTCGGGTAATTTATGTTAGATTACAATATTCTTCAACATATTTTTTAAGGAAAAAAAATTGCCCCATTTTTTCTAATAATAATACCTACTGGGCATATTAGCCTTTTGACTTTTATACTGCCTCTGGTCCGAGACCAGGTATTCTGGCCCCTATTTTCTGGTACAGACGGAGTTTTCACCTTTGGCCAGAAATGATATCGTATTCTGGAAAAAGAGGATGTCTGTGGTGTTTGTTATGCGAGGTATTAGAAATTGGGTGCTTAACTGAGCGAACGGGATGGCTTCTGGGTCAACTGAATCGTCCCTTGGTGCAAATGCACTTGCTACTGGTTTAGTTCTGTCCCAACCTTCTGATGCCCTGACTTCTCCGGGGTCAATAACTGGAACAGGGGGAAGGGTACATGCGATATAATGCTCTCTCCAAGGGCTTCCATTCAGAACTTTAGGAATGGGATACCTATTTAAAAAACTAGAAAGCGATGAGTCTCACCATTGAACGCTGGATAGGAGGAATGTGTTTGGTGATGAGCTGGGGCTACTTCAGGGTTGGGATGATATGAGTGCCATCTAACTGTTTCACTCAGTCTCGTTTGATTTCTCGGGCTGGGGGCTTGTTTTAATTTTTGGCTAAGCTTCCATTTTTATTTCTTGTTTGGCTTTTCTTGTTTCCATGTTGCTTTAATTTGCATTCATGTGTTTTCTGATGGTGTCCCATTTCGATGACAGTGTCTTCAATCTTCTTGAGTAAATCTTTAGGGGAATGATTAGAGGTGAATCTGATCTTCCACTCAGAGGCATCCTATAATTACTCAAGGTTAGGAAAATATACACTCCTAACAAAAAATGTACTTGTTAAGTCGCACTTATTACTCAAGAGTCAAGATGATACAATTCTACATGCATTAGCTCTTTATTTATTTATCAGTAAAGTTATAATTTCATTAAGCAACGAAAATTGCAACGAGAACAGCAGAGCAAGATGCTCAAGAAAAATAGGAAGGAAAGAAATAAAAAACAAGAAAAACAAAAAGGAATCTCCGGCCAAAGCCCAGGGGAATTAGTAAACATGCTTTAACATTTCATCATGAGGAAATGCTGATATAAGTAAATTTTATTATGATTTAAGAGGAATTAGAATAGTATCGAAACAGTTGCTGATTTTTTACACCTATATAACGAAGAGACTGATTCTCATCACCTCTATCATTTTGTCTGTACAGATTGAGCTACCAAAGGCCATAAAAAATGACTTTTTAAACTGTGATAACTCTATAGTTTTTATAGGAAACTTTTCATAGGATTCGGTGGCTTAAAAGCGACTCACTGGATGATGTAGGTGGCCCAATTAATCATATAATGAATAAACCAAGGCATCCAAATGTCATACGTTTATGAGGTAAAAGGAACTAAAAACCCAATTTATGTGTTTATAAGCAATAAATAAATGAATCTAGGACTGCAATCCATAATTGGATAGTGGTAAGATGTGAGGAGTGTATGATCATCTGTCATAAACATCAGATGATGGAACAAAAAGTCCATATATCCTGCCACCATACAAACATGGAATAAATGTTGTTAGATTGGCATATATCTAGTTCAGATATAAGTGATTACTGGTTACTAGTACTTTTTTCCAAAAGAAACGGAGACGAAAAGAAAAGAGTACATGAAAATGACGGTTAGAGCTCACCTCTTTCTCAAGGAAGCCAGAAAGATCAAGGCAAGAAGACATCCCAATCAGCTGAAATGCATTGATGAGGTTGGGTAAATTTCCCTGGTTTTCTGCCTCAGTTGGCTTCATTGAGAAATTGGTTCTATTCAGTTTTATATTGAAGTCTATATAGACTGGAATATAGATCAAGCAAGTTCTTACCTCTTTGATAGAGAACGCCTCATTATCGATGTATATGTCTTCTTCATCGTCAAGAATGGCAGGAGTATAATCTTTCCTGAACCACTCGTCTGCTTTGATTCCAGCCATATCTATCCGGGTTTTTGGGTTTGGATCTAGAATCCTACTAATCATGTTTCGAGCACTGGGGGAGATCCATTTGGGGATCGTAGCGTCTCCCTTGAATATCTGAACAAGGGCGTCTGAATCAAGAACTAGCCCACAAGCACATTGATTGGTAATCATATACAAAAGTTAAAAGAATAATTTTTTTTATAGAAATATTTAAACTCCTTCTCGCCTATGTTTCTAAGCTATTCACATAGAATCATTTTATAATCTAATTTTGAGAACTAAGAGGTGACCCTCTATACCTTCTGATAAAGAACTGCAAGATTTCTGTCGTCGCATGGGAGATAACCTGTAAGAATCATAAATAAGATTAACACCGCATGACCAAACATCTGATGTGGCGCCATCATATCCTCTGTTGGAAAGAATAAACATATAGCCCGAAGAAAATATAAAAAATTATTGAAGCCATTCAAAAGACAATTTTCAAAAATCTATTACTATGTAAGTTAGAACTACAAGAAAAGAATATGATGCTCACCTCAGGGGAAACATAGTTAGGGCTTCAGCAAGTTGTATGAAGTAACCCTTCATTCTAATACATTTGATATCATTCGTAAGGAACATGTATCAAAAGGAGTCAAAATGAACTATAATTATAAACAAGCATGTCCGAAGGGTAAAATTTATACACTATACCTTAAAATGTTGAGGCAGAGCACTTAGGCCAAAATCAGATATCTTTAAATTTTCTTTGGAATCAATAAGTACATTCTCCAGCTGCCAAAAGGAAATGTATGAGAATGACAAAAACTGTTGGATTGGCTCATTGGTGTCTCCTCAAGAATGACAAAAAATACGAAGAAGAATTGAGACTTGAGAGCGAAAGATTTAAAAATAATAATAATTTATCAAAATTTTGTACCTTGAGAGCTTTGAATGTAATATCCATGTCTGCGAGAGTTTGAAGCAGATTAACAGAAGAATCGTCGAACTGAAATAATAATCGAATTCGAGCCAATCAACAAAAATTAAATAAAAAAACTATTTTTTATAGAGAAAATTAGGATTGAGATCAATCAATTACCTAATCTGGATCTTCAAGACACTGTTTGAGCGAGAGAATTTGACTCTGTTCAAGATCAATTCCAATCGAACATCCACCACCGCCACTCTGATAGTGATCTTCTTCTCGATCGACTACGGAGTTAAAGGTGAAGCGCCTATCTCTTTCTCAATCGAAGCCTCTGATCTAGACTGGCTCTTCTCCTTCCCTTTGATTTCGTTACTGCTCAGCCTCGGAACAGGAAAGTGTAGAGGCGTTCGACGATCCCATCTCTTCGCACCTTCAATTCGTTTGCGTAATCGGAAGAAGCTATTGAAATCGCAGTGTCCATTAGAGTCCATAGATATACGCCTGAATTCCTCAAAATAGACCGGAAATCATCTAAATCCATTCAGATCTACAAACTGAAGAAATGAAACCCCTTGCTTTAGATCCCTCCAAATCAGATGAGATTTATTTTCAACTTTTAATCATCTACGTATCTGCGACCAGATCTGCAATCATCATGAGCTTGGGCCTGAGGAGAGAGAGAGAGAGAGGGGGGGGGGGGGGTTCGAACAAAATTAGAGTTAGGAAGAGCGATTGAGAGCTCAATAGAGATCTCTGGAAACCCCTGATTCCGATCGAGACCCTAGCTTCGTTAATTTTTTAAGAGAGTGGGAGATTGGAGAAAGAGATTAGAGAGAAAATTGGGAGATCAATTAGGGTTCCACGATTTCAAAGACCAGAGAGAACGAAGGAGAAAGGGGAGATTTCACCTCGCGACGAGTTGCCGACGTGAAGTAGATTTTACATCGTTGCCTATATATAAGACCAAGTTGAGTTAGGTTATTTGCAGCCGCATGACACCCAATTAGATCTCTTGGAGACGGCTGAAACCGTCTCTATTTGTGTTAATGAGACTTTTTGAGACCGCTTTTCAGGTAGTCTCTAAAGTTTCCACTGCCTATAGATGAGGTCAACAATATTGTATGCGTTAAATTTCATAAAAAAAAAAATACTGCATTATTTTATATAGGGAGACGGCTATAGCTGTCTCTAATAAAAGGATTCTAGAAGGCTTTTGAAATGGTTGTCTCTAATATATGGTTATTGGAGATGGCTTCGAAAAGCCGTCTCCAATAACTGTCTCCAAAAGTCCTTATTTTTATAGTGTGAATTTCATTTTTGCAAGTCTAACACATCGCTCATCGCTCATGCTATACCACTCTATGTTGTGATCTATATCAGATAGCCAATAGAGGAAGGCCTTAGGGTCCATTTTTCCATCGAAGGTCGGGAATTCAACCCTTAACATTTTTTAGGAGTCTCTCATCCCCCAATTTAAACCACACAAAACGTGGCATTGAAGAGAAAATTCTTGACATTGAGATTTTGTTAAAACACAATTGCAGTGAAAATCCTTTGGCTTTATATAAAGCTGACCATCCGAGATGTCATTTGGAACTTCTACCCGCAGAAGAACTAAAGACGCTCAAAATCACTATTCCTTGTAGATCAACACCTATTCCTGCTCAACCTCTAGATAGAATTGATTTTGACACTCAGATTAAGGAAATGCTTGAACTAAACCAAATACGGATTAGTAATAGCCCTTGGTCTAGCCCAGCTTTTATGGTACGCAACCATGCCAAGATGAAACGCAATAAAGCGCATATGGTAACTAACTATAAGAAAGTTAACCTCAGGGATTTAGGTGAGCTGGCCAGATACCTGCTTCCAAAAGCAGGAGACCTGAGTTCGAATCCCCTTCCCCCTAAGGCCACCCTAGGGATTTATATCCTATGCTGACCTGGCATGTGCTGAATTTGGGGTGCGCATGTGCCCCTGGGATTAGGCGGGTGCTCTAAGAGGCCCAGATACCTAGGTTATCAAAAAAAAAAAACTATAAAAAAGTTAATTCCTGTACTATGAAAGATGCATATCGCATTCCTCACAAAGATTTGCTATTACTCAAAATAAGAGATAGTAAATATTACCGCAAGTTTGGCTGCAAAAGCTATTTCTATTAGGTCAAAATGGGACTTAACTCAATCAAGTATACGGCCTTTAGTACACCTACTGGTTCATATGAATGGTTTGTTATGCCATTTGGGCTTGCCAATGGTTTATCTATTTTTCAAAGAAAAAAAACAACACACCGAGTGTTGCAGTGTTTATATTGATGACATAATTGTCTTCAGTAAAACACAAGATGAACACCTTGAGCATCTCAAGAGTGTTGCTAATAACATGGAAATGTAATTTCATAGTGGAAAAGAAATTTAGTTTCCAATTGTTATTGTTTGATAGCTATTTAAGGAGATGGAACTGAAATCAAGTTGCCCTGCATGTAAATTGAATTTCCATACACCAAATCATTTTAGGATGAAACCATTTCAACTTTTTAAGTGGCTGAAATTGAGTTTCCTACTAACAAAATAATAATTTTTTGTCACTACAAATCTAAAGTTATAAAAAACCTAAAAGCAAAAAAAATTATTTTTTGACTATTAAAAAGTAACTTCGATTTCTATGACCATCATACCAGCACGATCACTAGGACCACATTATTTACATCATACTCTTTTCAGCTAATATTTGACTTTGGTCGAAGTTGATTAAATTTAATCAAACCTTAATTGGATTTATATGCTATATAAAGTTGACTTTTGACTTTTGATCAAACTTTGACTACTGAAACATGATAATAAGTTGTAAGTTAGTAATATATTATCAAATTTTTAGGGGTCAAAGGTTGACGTAAAGGTCAAACATTGACTTTTTATTAAACATCGACTCCAATAATTTGATTGCGAAAAAAAGATATTGCCATATTAATGTATAATTTTATACTAGATTTTCAATTGTATTAGTCAATAATTTGACCTTTAGTCAAACTTTGGCTTTTGGTCAAACTTTGACTTTTATACAAATTTTACTTTTAGTCAAACTCGAAACCTGCTTATAGATAGTTTACTACTACATAAATTTATATTGTACTAGTATAATTTTTTGGGGGTCAAAGTTTGACTTTTGGTTCAAATTCGATTTTCTATCAAATGTTATAAATTTTTATTAGTGAAATATTATAATTAAAAATATCTATCATTATTTTAATTTATAACTTGAAAATACATTACCTCATTTTTATTGGTCAAAGTTTGATTTTTATTCAAATTTTGACTTTAGTCAAAAGTTGAGAACTGTATCTTGACAGTAGATAGTGATTATTACTGTTGTTATTTATATTTTGGTAATGTAAATTTTTGTCAGTCAAAGTTTGATATTTGGTCAAACTTTGACTTTTAAACACAATTTGATTTTTTTGAACTTTTATATCCCCAATGAGATTATCAATTTTTCAATTTATTATTCTAGTACATCACCAAATTTTATTTTACTTTTTTTTTACATTTGGTCAAAGTTTGACTTTTTAAAAAATTGATATTTAGTCAATTTTTTTACTAGTGTAACCTAGCAATGGATACGAATATTGTTATGTTAATTTGTAGGTAAGCGGTAGATTGTCGAATTGTTTATTAGTCAAAATTAAAAATTTTGGTCAAAGTTTGACTTTTTAAAAAATTAAATTTTCTTTCAAGTTTAAAAATTGAATTATGCTTCAACATATAACCTTATAGTACATACTAGCATTTACTATATAACTTTGTACTTTAGTCTTAAAATTTTTTATTAATAAAAGTTTTATGTTTGGTCAAAGTTTGATTGTTATTAAAAGTGGATACTTGATCAAATTTTAACTAGTGTAACCTAATGATATATATATATATGAATACTGTTATATTAATTTGCAGTTGGACTTTTGTAACTTGTTAGTACATTGCAAAATTTTCTCTTGGTCAAAGTTGAAATTTTGGTCAAAGTTTGACTTTTATAAAAGTTCAATTTCATTTCAACGAATAACCTTACACTAGATACTAGCATTTGCAACTTTGTTATTTAGCTTTATATATTTTTTATCAAAATTTTAAGTTTGGTCAAAGTTTGACTCTCTTTTTTAGTTTGACTTTTCAAACTCTGACTTATGTAACTTAGTAATAAATAGTGATTACTATGATATTAATTTGTAACGTAATAAAATATCATTAATTTGTAACGTAATAAAATATCATTAATTTGTAACGTAATAAATGATCAAAACTTAAAAACTCATTTTCAAATTCATTTTTGAAGATACTAAATGAAATTCATTTCTCAAACACTCTAATGAAACAGTGGAAAATCCATTTATAGAGGAAATCATTTATCAGGAAATCAACAAAGAAATTGATTTCATTTCCTCTTCAGAGTTTCATTGCTATCAATCAGGGCCTTAGAGACAATGAGATCATTGTATCTAAGAAGAAGGTTGAGTTAAATAAAACTCAAATTGAATTCCTTGGATGTGATACCCATGAAGGTAAAATTATCCTTCAACCACATGTTCTCAAGAAACTCAAAGATTTTCGTGAGGAAATTAAAAATAAAAAAGAAGTGCAATCTTTTTTAGGAATTATAAATTATGCAGCTCATTACCTTCGCACTATCCAGGAACTAAGAATTCCTTTGCAGAAGAAGCTTAAAGCAACTTCTCGTATGTCCTTGGGAATGGACTGTTGAAGATATCAACTTATTCGTAAGATCAAAGATCTATGTACGTATTTACCAGTTCTAAAATTACCAAAACACTGGTGCTAAGCTTTTTGTGAGCACTGGTGCTAGTGGAACACACTGGGCTGGCGTTCTTTAATTTCAAGTGGGCTATGGCCCAAGACTACATGGCGCAAGATATGTATCAGTTAATGCACATCTAGCATATATCCGGTGCTAAGAATTTTAATGGTGATACACTAACGAGATCTCTTGGCTCTTGCAGGAAAAGAGTCCAGTTCTCAGCAAATCTGATGGCATCATCATCTTCTTCAACCGTAAAAGATGATCTATCTCATCTCGAATTAACAAAACAGATTGCGCTCAACATTGAATTACAAATGATGAAAAAGAAAAGAAAAATAGAGCAATCACAAGACCCTTTACCTACCTTCTATCAAGAGATTGATGAAGAGAAAAAGAAAACGATGACAACAGCAGCTCTGTCTGATTTGTCTTTTAAAGAGTTTGTATCTAACCCACCGAAAACGGTATCTCGTTTTCCGAAGAATGTAGAGAGATCACTTGATCAAAGCATATTGCCATATCAGCCTTCCACTTCACAGGAAAAGCTTTCCATAGGGAAAGGCAAATCAACCCCCCACCAAAACCGAGCGGGTCAAACTTCTCTGCTAGCCCAAAAACACAAGCAGAAAATCCAGGTCCAAAACCCTTTGTTTTTCACACGTCAGCAGCCAAAAAGGCATTCTCTTGACTCCAAAGACATTCGTCAATGGAAGTCATCTCAAGAATCCTTAACCAATGAACAAAGAGATATCCTTAAGAATCTCTTTTCCCATATCCGCATTGGTACTAAAAGTCCCCATCCAGCGAAGGAGACGGAAGAAGAATTCGTCAAATTAAATTCTTCTATAATGGAAAGCGTTCGTCAATCGGAGAAAAGTACAGCTCACCACTTTTTTCCACGAATCTACGAAGCCGAAGTCGATCTAGCACCGTTAGATCCAGAAGCTACTCTACGAAGGGACTTCTTTATCAATAATGCATGCCCTTCCTTCTTTCAAGCAAAAGAAAGATGGTCAAGACTCTATGAAGCCTTGAAAACCGAGAATTGGGAAACCATCCTCCGATCATGCTACAGCACTATACAAACCGACAAATACAAGAAGATAGTAACGGTTTGTAAGTCCCAACCAGGATGTCCTCAACTTGTCGTATCTGGCGAGATTGATCCATGGATATTCGTGGAGCTCCTTGAAGGTGGATTCATCCACACCGTTCTTCTTGGAGACTACTGTAATAACATGTGTCGTATGGCACACCCTACCGTCATTAAGTTCTTCAGGTATCTCTGGACATTCCGTACATACCGAAATACGCCTGACACTACCACAAAATACGGTGTACGCGTCATTTCTGCACCGCCTTTATATGAGGGCGGTCCGTGGAAGAATCTCACAGATTTCAATAAAGAACCGCCTCGTATTTTTCCTAGTCTACATGTATTCCAAGAGACAACCGATGATACGACGCCAATCAACTACGCTTGCCAGCCGATTGAAGGCCACCTCTGCGATAACGTACGAGAACGTGCCTTACGTCTTCAACAAGTCGCCGAAGCTACTGTTGATCGTACCAACTGGTACGTCTGGAAGGAAAAAGGTAGATACATCTATCATGCTGAAGATCTCCATAATCGCGCGCAGCTGAGTATAGAACTCGAAAAGGGTAAAAATGGCATTTTCTTCGATCAACGGCATATTGTTGATCTCAATTTACCGTATATGTAGCTAGTGTGTGTAGCTAGTGTAAGCCTAAACCCGTGTATGTTGTAGCTGGTGTAAGTCTAAACCCGGTATGTAGCTAGTGTGTGTAGCTAGTGTCAGTCTAAACCCGTGTATGTAGCTAGTGTGTCGACTTTTAAACTTTTAATTATAGCCATCAAATCCTGATGCAATGCATTGATCTTTGGTGTCAGTTGCGGGGACGCGATAGCAGAGAGTAGAGAGTAAAGTATCAAAAATCAGCCAATATGGATAAGTATATGTTTTTGGCCAAACTAATACGAATCGGGTTTTAACCTATACATCTCGGTTGAAACCGAGACTTTTAGTTTCTTTAAAAAAAAAAAAAGAAGGCTAATATGTATCAGTATCGATCGATTCGTATCAGCCTCGGATAAATTGATACCCAATATTAATACCGCCTTTGATACCTTGCTAGAGAGTGCACTTTTAATCTTTCCCTGAAAAGGGGACCCATTGGAGGAGAGGCTCATGTTCGACAAGATAACAAAGCAAAATTAGCCAATCCCGGCAGGTCTCAACCCCGGAAAATAGGAAGATTAATTTTTGGGTACCATTATTTACGTCCTTGAAACTGTGAGCTCATCACCTAATCTCCTCCAACATCCCTTGACCTCTTCAAATTAGATGATGGACATCATTTATTTGTCTTAATCTTTAACACAATTGATCTTGAGATCATAGACATTCTATTAGATTGACAATTTTTATTCAATGTGGCACACAACCCAAATATTGGAATGAAAAGCTGGCCGTTTAATGTTACTCCTATTACTTCAAGATCATTTTAGTGGGAAAAATGATCTCTATGATCTAATTCAAGCGGTCCATGCTTGCCGACTGGAGAAGATGGGTGAGGTCCCTTCTAAATAATGGTTTCCTTAGGGTACGTTCGGTTGGGTGTAGTATTGGGCCCGTAATATCTATTTTACAGGTGATATTTTGCTGACTGGATTACCTGTAAAAGCAACATTGCATGTAATTTATTAATGTAAAAATGTTGTTCTTTTCATAGTAACACTAGCATCTAAAATCCACTTTTTGAGTTTACAATAAAAAGAACAATACTTGTAATATTTTTAAACAACTATAGAGAAGAAGCCCTTTCTGAGCTTTTAAGACCATCTCTTCCTCTCTATAGCTGAGAAAACCACCATTCTTAGTGGTGGTTGAAGATCTGGTCCATTTTTCTCGTCAGATCTTCAAAAATCAATAAAAAAAATACAAATAAAATACAAAAAACCCAAAATCAGGGAAAAATCAATTCATGCCTGCAGAGAAGAAGCCCATTCTGAGCTTTTAAGAGCATCTCCTCTTTATAGCTAAGAAACCCACCATTTTTTGTGGCGATTGAAGATCTAGTCCATTTTTCCAGTCAGATCTTCAAAAAAAAAAAAAAAAACAACACAAACAAAACACAAAAAACTCAAAATCAGGGAAAAATCAATTCATGCCTGCAGAGAAGAAGCCCTTTCTGAGCTTTTAAGACCATCTCCTTCTCTTTATAGCTAAGAAAACCACCATCTCGGTGGCAATTGAAGATCTGGTCCATTTTTCCCGTCAGATCTTCAAAAATCAGTAAATAAATAAATAAACACAAACAAAATACAAAAAACCCAAAATCAGGGAAAAATCAATTCATGCCTACAGAGAAGAACCATTTCTGAGCTTCTAAGGCCTTCTCCTTCTCTTTATAGCTAAGAAAACTACCATTATCAGTGACGATTGAAGATCTGGTCCATTTTTCCCGTCAAATCTTCAAAAATCTATATGCCCTCCCCACCGTGTCCGATCTAAGCAATTGACAACTCATCTTCAATGAAATCTTTCACACACCTTACCTGAAACACATGCAAGTTCATCCTACCTCCACTGCAAACATGGATCTCCTTCACATTCTGAACCAAATAGGGTATAAGAGACAAGTTGGAGCGGTTGAAGGACAATGAACGACTGTTTCTGCTGCTTAAAGTCTTAAAAGCCTTTTATTTGCTATAGTAAGAATGGGTGAGATGGTGTAATAAAAGTAGCCGTTAATGTCCATTGGAAATAACTCCTGTAAAAAATATTGCGCTACGAGGCAGGAGGCTCGTAAATCAAAATTAATACCTGTAAAATGAATAGTTATTTACACGGACGTAATACGCTGAACCGAACAAGTGGATCTGTAATAAATGCTACCGTTGGAGACAAAAAAAGGCATTTTACTCGTAAAATACATTGAATACGCCCAACCGAACGTGCCCTTAGTTTTTTCCAACATATTAATAGGTTGCGAGTGACATTACAAGGTTGTGGAGCTTATCATGATTTCTCAAAAACTGGCTTCCACGTATGTCAATAGCTCACCAATTTGCTTTTGACATAATTCTGCAGCTAAAAGGTCGTGGGTTCGATTCTGTCTTTCAAGTTATTTATCACTCTTATCCTTATTAGGTGTGGGTTGAGTTTTGTTAATTAATTCTCATCATTATAGTTGATGCTTTCATATTTTGTCACGCTGCTCTGCAATTGTCACATGTGTGTCCGTGTCTATTCCTCGATACTCAGACTGTGAAAAAAAGGGCTATTGAAGATTTTATATTATTGGTAGGGAGAGCAGAGATACTAGTCCCTATATATATAGTTTAAGTTTGTGTGCTTAAGCTTGGGGCCATTAAAGAGAAATGTCTTAATACCCACAATGAGCATTAGGTGGGGTGATCTTTTTATTGAAGGATATATGCTCTTTAATACATGTGTTGCTCGTTATCAACATAGTGACAAATTTTGTTTTTGGTAATTTTTCAGTGGGAGGTCCTTTCGGTACATTTCATATTAATTTCGATACATTTCGAATTAATTTTGGGAAAATTTTGGGGATCAAATATGCATAAAACACTATATTTAAGTATTTGTGCTAAGCATTGCAGCTTAAGCACAAAGCTACAAGGCATATAGAAAAGTGCCGTTTTTTGTTACGTAGCTTTAATCTCACATCGCTGGGGAGAGAATTCTACACACTTCAATCCCTTTATAAATTGCTTCAACTTTACTCTTAAGCAAACAACAGCTGGTGAGTAAAGAGTCAAACTTTTGTTTTTACCATTTATTAGTAAATTATTAATACTAAAATAAAACATTCAAAAAATTCAAAATTTTGCCCAAAAAATTGAAATTTTTGAAATTTCTTCGAAAGTTTCATTTGCCCCCATTTTGCCATTTTTTGTAAAATTTCGGCGAAATTTGTTATTATGGTTATCAAATAAAAATAAAACACGTGCAATTGATATGGAGACTTTTATTTGAATAGGATAAAAAATCACATGCTTTCCTTTCTTTTATTTCTTCCACAACCAAGGAGCAAGTCAACGTCTGCAACAAATGCTAAAATATTTATAATAAATAAAAGGGTACCTCTGTTTAAGCCCACCTTTTTATTGAAAGCTTATTAAAAGCTCTCACATCCCAAATCCCTTAAAAATCATTGATTGCGTCAGAACATATGGAGACCCTATTTCACCCCTATCTTTCACATAATAGATCTTGAGATCATACACTTATCAGATAGTCAATTTTTTATTTCACGTATTACAATCTCCAAAAAATGGCCTTTGAATCCTGTCACATCACGCTCAAACATGATTTTAGGGCATTTTTTGGGGATCTGTGACACATGAAATCATAAATTGACTGTTTGATAAGTGTGTCATGATCTATTTTGTAGAATGTCTGGATGAAACACGACCTACATCATATGATCTGATGCAATCAGTGATTTTCAAGGGGTCTAAAACGTGGGCGCGAACATCGGTACCCTAAATAAAAGATGAGTACTTTTAAATCCACCCTCCAAATCTTTGAGTTCACTCATGTTGAAACACATTGATTGCATTGAATTTGACGATGGAGATTATTTATCGTCTCAATCTTTCACACGATGGATCTTGAGATCATGGGTGTACCATAATACCATCAAACGATCAATTTTTTATTTTATGTGTTACACACCCAAAAAAGGATCTTAAAATTATTTTTGAGAGTGCACATGATGTTAAAGTCACTTTTCTGGAATGTGTGCCACGTGAAAAAAAAAATACTGATTGTCAGATGATATGCCCATGATCTCAAGATCCATCGTATAAAAGATTGGAAGGATAATTAAACAATCTCCATTGTATAATTCAATGCAGGCAATGTGTTTCGACATGAGTAAACTCAAAGATTTGGTGGGTAGATTTAAAGGTACTTATAAAAGATCTCCACCATTTATATAAAAGAGACGCCATAGCTTGCATACCGGTTTAAAAAATTTGTTATTGCAGATCTCGTGTTGATTCCCCCAACCCTAGTTAAGGGTATTGATGGTTATTTTATAAAATTAAAAGTAGAAATAAATTTTGAACTTGTGTGAAAGAACAAACATTGTGTGTACAAGTAATGGCTCTCCATAGATAAGCGAGCAAGTACTTGCTCATGAGATTTGTAATGTTGCACCAAAATAATATTAGCACAAAAAATAATATCTAATCATTTGATTCAGCACAATCAATGATTGAATCAGATGATGATCTGTGACTACCTTGAATAAGAAGATAGTGTTTCGTGCCATAGAATGGCACCAAAGATCTTTACATGGCCTTCAAATCATACGGCTAAGAAGATGTTCCACATGAAACATATCCCCAAAATAGCAATTCTTTCTTTTAAATCATGTATAACGGCACAAATCTTGTGTGCAAATAGTTGCTCTAATTAAAAAAATGGGTAGGCTTATGGTCACACCTATAGAATTGGCACCATGGACCAGATACCTTAGCTGGTTCTACGCTAATTTGTAGTTATGTGGCACCCAATCTCATAATTGAGTTTCATGAATAGGAGCGGCTCGATGATCATGACTATTTTATGAAAAAAATTAAAATAAAAAAATATGAAATTTGATAGTCAATAGTGTAAATTGTAGTGAGAAATGAACGGTAAAACCAAATGTAATTTTATTGTTTATTTTATGTGCAATTAATTTTTTGGACTGTATGATTTTATCTTTATTATTTTAATTTTTTTTTTAATAAAATAATTATGAACATCAAGCCAATCATATGATTGGGCGCGGTGTGGCTGCAAACAGGTAACTAAACTAGTATATAGTTCAAAGCCATCCTCTTCCTGCCTTTACCGTTTAGCAACAATGAATGAAGAGGTAGGCAACATTGTCCTCTTCCTGCCTTTTTCCTTTTTTTTTTTAAGGGCTTTTTACAAAACAGTACCTTATGCCATTTTTTATCTTAAAAAATTAAACACTATTTTTTTTTGCCAGAACGGTGCCCCCACTTACCTTAAATCGGCAGCCATACATATCAACCCACGCATGACATTGATCAATAAATAATGACAATGCTGCCTTTACCAACAAATTTTCATTTTTTAAAACAAAATTTTAGTTTTTTTCTCTTATGCATCCAATATGTGTATAGAGAATGCATACCAATACCGGCCCTAATGGGACTCACTTTCACAATTAAATTTTTTTTTGACCTTTTCTGTAATTAAAATATAGGGAAATTTGCACTTTCGGCCCTATATGTTTGCGTATTTACAGAAACGGCCCTATAGTTTCAATCCTTGCATAAATGGCCAGCTCCAAGCCTAGCCGGGTGCACGTCAGATATCTATATATATGCTTCTCTATCAAAGCATTGAATCTAGAATTTTTGTACCATCTTTTAACAATTTTTATCTCTCTTGGAAAGCGATTTCGAGATTCCACTAAAGGTCGTATAACATAGAGAATACAACAGGCTAGGTAAGATATCGAGTACAATATCTTTTAAGTTATTGTTTTCCCAATTTCTCGCAACATTGTAGGAAGTCCAAGATATATAAGTTATCGGTCGATATCTTAAGTTATCGGTCGATATCTTAATTTATCGACCGATATCTTAAGTTATCGACCGATATCTTAAAAGGTTTTTTTTTTAGTTTTTGGATTATGGTTTACGTTAAAAGTCCATCCATCGGCTATATATCTTAGGATATCGGCCCGATATCTTAGGATATCGAGCGATAACCTATGATTGACAAAAACTCTAAAGTTTTCATTCCTTTAATTTTTTTAATAATATTTTTAAACAATTGTAGCGCTAAGTCAAGTATAACTCTTTATAAACAACTAATTTTAATTTTAATTTTGTAAATATTGTAGGTTGAAATGGATGTTCCCCTTCTTTGCCATTTTGATTTCGTACGCGTGAGAGATAATACTTACAACGGAGGACATCGGAGGATTGTCACTGTCACGGAGAATATATCATTTGATGAGTTTATAGAGAAAATGTACAAAGTCGTGGACACTAATTTAAGAACATTCTATTACACTTACTGTTTCATTACGCATAGGGAATGAGCTTGTATTTGCCGAATTGTCTAACTCTGATGATCTTACAAACTTATTTAGAGCATATCGTATCGGTGATGGTGTTATAAATATTTATATCGAAAAATCATTAGTCACCATCAGAAAGCGTAAATTTTGCCGCCTTTAGAAACATTTCAACCTTTTAAGGAAACAAACGAAGATGATCATGGTGTTGGAAGCAACATTTGATTGAAAATCAAGGAATACGGTATGAAGAGGAGAACATTGTTGCACCGAGCAAGATATGATAGAAATATAAATATAGGATTCCGCCCCTACAGTAAACTTCCAGAGCAATCCTATTCAGACATTCCGATGAGTGAAGGCGATGAAGATCAAGGATATTCTCATCAAATGAATCCGATGCATGATACATCTCAGTTCAACTTCGATTCGGTAAATCAGTGGGAAACGTTTTTAGTCGGCCTTAGTCCATATCAATGGCCTTCCGAACAAATAGCTTCGGAGCCAACGATAATCGAGCATTCAACAGAACAACCTCTCATACATCAAACATTCTCGACGGCTAACATCAATCCAAACAACGCACATCAACCAAGCGTACATCGACGGGCTCAATCCCAATCACGTAATAACCATCCAAATGATGACGGTGATAGTGATCTGAAAATAATGAGGCCCCGCCGCCTCCCACTTGGCGTGTTTATACTAATAGGGGAATTGATCAACCTCTGGTGGACGAAGACTATCAGCTTAATGACTCGGAAGGGGAGTACATGGATTCAGACGATGAGGAACTGTATGAAGGGGGAACGATTACCATTGGTCAGGCGTTTAGAAATAAGAAATCATTTCAAAAAGTTCTTAAAGAATTTGCGATGACAAATAATTTTCAGATTAAACCAATAAAAATCAGTCCTCTTCGAGTAACTGCGAGGTGTGTTGAAGTAGGATGTGCTTGGCGAATACATGCCTCGAAATTAGTAGGCGTAGACACGTTTGCTGTGAAAACTTTCCACCCGGAACACACGTGCGGAATGCCAGCTTTTGGAAGCGGACATCGCCAATGTACGACATCGTGGATAGCTTCATTCGTTAGAGATAAACTATTAAAGGGTTTTGACGAGACTCCGACTTCAATAATTTTTGATATTGAAAAAATACGGTATAATGATGAGTTCTTTGGAAAGCATGGAGAGGAAAAGAAATGGCGTTGAATGACATCCGAGGTAGTTGGAAGGAGCAATTTAAGATGTTACCGTCATATGTTGCGAATTTAATGGTTGATCCGGACATGAGACGAATTGTGTCTCGAGCACGATAATGCATTTGAGAGATTCTTACGTGGCATTCGGACCTTGCATTGAAGCTTTCGTAATACTTTCGAAGAATAATTATGCGGTAGATGGAGCGCATTTGCGTGGGACGATATAAGGAGTATTGTTAATAGCTACGGGGATAGATGGGAATAGACATTTATTTTCTATAGCGTTCGGCGTTGTGCCGAAAGAAAATAAAGACCATTGGACATGGTTTCTTGATCTATTAGGGAGAGGTGTAATCGGTGAATTTGAAGAAGCGACTTGTTTTGATATCAGACAGACAGAAAGGTTTGATGGAAGCAGTAGAAAAAGTTTTTCCTAATGCCTTTCACAGCTACTGTATGCGACACCTGGCTCTAAATCTGTTTGATAAATATAAGGATACAATCTCTAGACCGCTTTTCTGGGTTGCTGCCCGTGCATTTTCAGAAGCAAAATTTAAAAGAATTATGCGAAAAATAGAAGACGACGCCCCGCCGGAATGTACAAAATGGATTAAAGAAATTGGTGATCATTTCTGGGCACGCGCTTATTTCCAAGGGAGGCGTTATGATATGTTGACAACTAATATAGCTGAAAGCATAAATAGTGTGTTGAAAATAGCCAGGGAGGAACCGATTGTGAGCATGTTAGAAACTATTCGCACAAAAGTAGCGAATTTTATCTTAAATGTCGGGAGGAAGGAAATAAAATGACACATGTGTTAACACCGATGGCAGAAAAATACATAAAAGAAATTCAGGATGGGCCCTTCGAAAAAACGTCATACCATATGGTCGTGATATATTTCAAGTTAAACGTGGTGATTACACTCACAGTGTCGATCTAGAATCGCGAACATATACATGTAGACGTTGGGCTATTCTTGGATTACCATGTTCACATCACGATTGCCGATTATCGCTCCGAAACAGAGAAAGAGATCCCCAATTTTGTGAACACCTTTGGTTTACCGGTGACTTATTTAGAAACTTATAAAGAACACTTTGTCACGACCGTTGACAAGCGCCAATGGACTTCGCCAAATAAAAGACATTCAAGTTTTGCCTCCCTACAAAATCGTCAATGGCCGTCAAGAAAAGGAGAACAAGATCTAAAGGGAAGTTCGACCACTACAATGTAAAAATTGTAACAAGTACGGTCATAATCGCCGCCGTAAATTTGTTAATATTTGAAATTAACTTATATTACATCAAAGGTTGAGATTGAAAACAGATTTAGATTAGATTAGACCTAGTGGCAATCGAGCTTCCAATGATTTCATTATAGAAGAGTTTTTTTTTTTTTCTCTTTTTCTTTCCTTCAATATAAACAGATTAAACCTCAATAGAAGAGCGATCAACATCTACCAATTAATTAATATATTTTTTTGAAATTGTGACTAAAATATATTGTTGTGCTTCTTAATAAATCATTCATTCATTCAAACAGGATTTGAAGTTTCCAAATTCGCCCCTAATTTACTAGTGATTGGCATAAAACCAAACCAAAGATATCAGGCTTCACAATTCAGAAAGGTATATCTTAAATCATCGGCCGATATCTTAAATCATCGGGCGATGATTTAAATTATCGGCCGATGTTTAAAAATATCGTCCGATGTTTTAAAATATCGGCCGATTTTTTAAAATATCGGCCGATGTTTTAAAATATCGGCCGATGTTTTAAAACATCGGCCGATAATGTAAAATACCGGCCGATGATTTAAGATATCGTCCGATAACTTAAAATATCGGACGATAATTTAAGATATCGGCCGATAATTTAAATCATCGGCCGATGATTTAAGCTATCGTCCGATTACTTAAAATATCGGCCGATAATTTGAATCATCGGCCGATAATTTAAGATATCGGACGATGATTTAGGATATCGGCCGATGATATAAGTCATCGGCCTATTGGAATTGCTTCAAGAGAGGAAGCCTCCATTGATACATCATGCAAGGTGATACAAATAAGATAAATAAATTGATAACAACGATAATGAAAATTATACAAGTTAATAAAAATTAATAAAATTAAATAATTTACAATTTCATCAAAAAATATCTTTACAAAACACTAAAATTTTTTACAGATATTAACTCTTCTTCCCAAACGTGCACATTCGATGTCCGATTTCGGCTCTAAATTGTTGCATATGTTTATCGTCGAAATCAATAGGCCGCTGTTGGGAGAAGTATTCTATATACTTCAAAATGTATACACCGCAATCCCAACCGTTCTTTTGGATCGGGAGAACGACACTGTTGAACGCCGATTCCTTCCACTGTTGATCGAAAGCTGACTTCAAACCGATAGTGTAAAGAAGGCGCGGAAGGTGATTCAATAGACATTCTTTATGCGCTTCAAACCTTTTTGAGCACTCTCGGTCTGCTGGATCAATTAGCTTAATTTCTCGATCAACTAATGAAATTATAGCCAACGCCCAATGGCTATGTTTTTGGCTATGCATCGGAAGATAAATCTACACATAAACGGAAGCGAAATTTTAAATAATAAATTTTATTTAAAAGTCGTTAACGTTAAATAAAGTGAAGTTTAGTATTCAAAAACGTACCGTTCCACAGTCGATCGCGTGAATTCCGCGGATATTATTTGTCAATAGTGGTTCCATCGGCTTTGAATTGTTACGAACATTCCATTCGTCACAATAGGCCTGCCACCTATCGAGGTCGCTGAGCGCAGCAATACCTTCATTATCGATATATTTTTCAAATTTTTTCTCGTCTGCCATAAACAAGGTCTGATTGGCCGTAAACAGTAGAAGAAGTTAATCAAGAGTCGTGATTGAAAAGACAAATAAAAGAAACAAACGAGCTTCCAATAAATATTTGAAACCTTACCAGGGCAGACGCAGAAGCGAACTAGCTTTTTTCGGCATTGGCCGTAAACATTGAATCGTTTATAACTTCAAGGACTCTCGAGTATGCGTCGATGACTTCATTGTCAAGCCACGGCGTCCTTTGAGAACCTTCAAAAGCAATCGTGATCTCAACACCACCGATAGTATTGACGATCACATTGTCCTCGTTCTATTCAAAAACTAAGCATATACTTTTGCTCCATTGATATTGCCTCATCCTCCTCCTCCTCTACAACCAATCTTCGTTTTTTTATTAATGCTTTAGTGGTCGGAGACTTTCTCTTCTTACGAGCACGCAAGTCATAACCTTCGACTTCATTTTTTGTAGATGGTAGTTTCACTATAATTGTTTTTAGTGATGCCAGTGACTCACGAGAAAAGGTGAAGAGGAGCACCATCATCACCCACATCAACCAAGGGTTGTTTAGTAGGAGGAGGTAGTAGGTTTTGGGGCGGGGTTTAATGGCGATGATTTATTTGTAAGTTGAGGGGCGGCGTGTTTTGGGGCTGTTGATTGTTGTCTAGGTGGATGAGCAGAGGGTTTTGGGGCACTTGACTGATGGCTTGGTTGAGGAGCAGTTGGTTTTGGGGCACTGGACTGATGGCTTTGTTGAGGAGCAGTGGGTTTTGGGGCGATTTGATGAGTGGTGGGTTGAGGGGATTGATTGAGGGTAAGTGGGTGAAGGAACGAAGGTGTCAAAGAGCACGGGTTAAAATATTATCCTGCATAATTGCAAAAAAATATACATTACAAAAAATAAAAAATAAAAAAAACTGCATTATCGACCGATAATTTAAATAATCGGTCGATAATTTAAATAGTCGATCGATAATCTACATTATCGGTCGATAATTTAAATTATCGAACGATAATGTAACATATCGTCCGGTAATGTACATTATCGATCGACTATTTAAATTATCGGTCGATAATGTATATCGTCCGGTAATGTATTAAGTTGTAAAGAAATGATTTTGTTCTAAATTTGAAAGGTCTTGGTTTGATACCTTTCTTAAATGAGAGATGACCGCATCAAGATCCTTACATATGGCTTTATTTTTTTCTTGTAAGGCCTTCTTATCTCTGCCTAGTTGTTCAATGGTGAGTGCTTGCCCTTTCAGCAGCGTAAATGCACGCCGGAATTCTTTTTTCATTTCTTTTACAGCCATGCGGAGAGTCTTGCATTCTTTTCTTAGCTCCGTTACTTCTTTGGTTAGGTGCGGTTGCCTAACTGGCTGCTCTCTTGTTGGCTCGGGCCTAATTTCTGGTTTGTCCTTTGGTTGACGTACAACGACTTCAAAATCATCGTTATCGTCGCTATAATCTTCGTCATCCTCATTGTCGTCATCTCAGCTAATCGGCTCTTCGGCTCTTTCTTCCGGACGTGTTGGATGACTTGGGATATCATCATATTCATCTACATTTTCTTCGGAGTAAGGCTCTTCTCTTTCTTCGGTCTCTTCCTTCTTATTTTCCATTTCTCTTCGAATCAAAAAGTATCGAACCCATTTATACTGTAATTCGTGCTTCTCAACTTCAAGCTCTATAATCACTTTAGACTTAAGAAATTTTTCTCTATATAAATTAGGATTACAATTTGAATTTGCCTTCCCATTTCATTAGCCTTGGAAATGGTTCTTTAAGCCCAATAGGAGCGGTGGCGACTGCTGGAAAGTGCTCAAACGCCCAAATCTGTAAGGCGATAGTGCATCCATAGATATTGTATTGCCCATTTTCTGACCTTCTCGCCATTTCCCTCCTGCCACTCGCTTTTGATATACTATCTAATAAATTATTGTAAACTATCAGGCCCCACGGTAACTTGTTCAGCTCTTCAATGTTATCTACTAATTCTAAGTACAGTGTATCTACTTCCGGTATGTGTCCTAAGTAAAAAGAACATACTGAAAAATAATAATGACAGCTTCAAAAATCATCGTTGGATAAATCGATCTAATAATTTCTTCAATCGAGATCTTTTCACGGCTTTCCCGAAAGAATTTGTATCGAATAGTTGTTTCCTCTTTTACGGCAACCTTCCGCACTCAAACAAGATGTTGAGGCCTAAAATCAAGGCTATATCGATTTCGAGGAGTACATTGGTGTTCTTGACCTTGAAAATATTCTCTTCAACCCAAAAACTTAAAATAGCGTCAACCAAGTCTCCAACGAAACCTAATTTCTCATTCATCCTAAATAGATGACCGAATACTGAATCATCTAAAATTTTCTTTCTCTCTTCGTTACAGTGCATGTAAAATTTCCTAACACCAACTCCAGAACATTTTCCGATGGGCTTTAGAGTCATGGTCATTTTCAATAACTTAGTAGGAACTGCAATATAAATAAAAAGCAATTGATAAATAAAAGAAGTGATTTTGAAAAAACTACTAATCCCCTAACCTACCGATAACTTACCGATAATCTAAATTATCGGTCGATAATCTAAGTTTTCGATCGATAATCTAAGTTATCGGTCGATAATTTAGATTATCGGTAAGTTATCGGATTAGGTGGGAAACATTGGGGATGACTAAATGTGTTGAAATGTAAAAAAAATAAATTACCTGGAATTGTTATGTGACCTTTGTGACCTTTTACCGCTTTGTCGCCGCTAAGTCGCCGCTCTCTTGTTTTTTCAGAAAAGTTAAACTTAAAAGTAACAGTAACTAATGAAAGTAAAAGTAGCTTTTATAGTATATGTTAAAGGGCGGTGAATATTTTTTTTTATATTATTTAAAATAAGTCGTTGCTAACGTGGAGCAGGCGGAGGCGGCTAGGAGTGGAGCTGGTCATTAATGCAACGGTTGAAACTATAGGGCCGTTTCTGCAAATACGCAAACATATAGGGCCGAAAGTGCAAATTTCCCTAAAATATAAATGAAGTGTGTTTTCCTACTTTTCTCTTTTTGTAGTGGGTAACAGCTAGCTCAAGTTTTTTTGGAGTGTAAAACGGAAGAGTAGAGTGCTGCTCACCTCTTCATTCACTGTGGCTTGACCCACCTCATTTGGAATTTCCTCCAATGGTTCAATGTCTATTGGGCCATGCCATCCTCCTGCGATGCTCTGATGGGCATGTGGATTCATAGCAGTGAAGTTAAGAGAAGTAATCGCATTTGGAACATCATACCGTTTGTTGTTTTTTAGATGATCTGGAAAGAAACGGATCGCAGGATTTTTTATGGAAAAGAATTCAACCCGTCGTTGCAAGTGGAAAGAATTCAAATCAAAATTCTTCAATGGGCTCGGAGTCTCAAGCTCATTCAACCCTATTCTATTAAAGATTGCGGGCATTTTAAAGCACTCACCTAATCCAAGGAATACATGCGTACCCCAAATTCAGCACATGTCGTTGAATCAGCACAGGATATAAATCCCTAGAGTGGCCTCAAGGAGGGAGGGGATTCGAACTCAGGTCTCTTGCTTTTGAAAGCAGATACCTAGGCAACTCACCTAACCCCTTGAGGTTGTGGATTGTTCTCCTTGAGTGGGGTGATTAGGGCCCTCTCATATCAACTTCTTGTTCTCTGTCTTGCTCCCTTTGCCTAGGTCTTTAGTGTTTGAGAGTCCTTCCCGGTGGGGGTGATGGCATTCCCGAAGCTCTCTCTGTCATGGCTTAGGGTCTTGTGAGTTTTGTCTTGTTTCTTATCTTTTTAATGGAAGAATGAGGTCCCTTAACCTCAATGTTATCTATAAATAAAAAAAAAAAACCAAAAAACAACAAGCTCAAGCTACGCTCGACTTTGCTATGATTACATAATCGGAAACGACGGTTTTCAAGAACCAGTCAATCCAGACCGTCTAAAACTTTTTTTGGGCCACCCCTTCGAATGGCCGGAGTTCAAAATCGTTAAAATCAGGGATATCAAACAATTAAATCAATGGTTCTGTTTAGAGACTGTTTAAGGCGCCATCGAATCATAGGCAATCAATCCAAAAGTGGGCTATGTCACTCTAATAGGTAGCCAGTCTATTGGATGGTCTTGATTGATTGATATGTCTCCTGAAAGGTTGTAAGATTTTGTATGGTTGACATTTGAACGTGTCCCTTGATGCCATAAGGAAAATTTTGGCTACACCCCCTGGGATTTCAGTAACATAACACTAATTGATATAAATTATTTCCGGCTTTGTTTTATACCTTAGGAATTAATGTTTCTTATAATTTGAATATTTGATACTTGTGGATGTCATTTGCAGAGCTTTTCGTAAAAGAGAAGTGGGAAATAAGAAAATGATTGGCGTGCTCGATTTGCAGAAGATTGGATATAAGAACATTGATGCTCGTGCTTTAATTACTGGTTTTCAGTTTTTACAGGTAGTTTTGCCATTCAATTTAATCTCCAATCAGGCCGTGTTTCCATTCATACATCTAATTCTTAGCGTTTTAACCCACCAAAGGATTTCTGCAGTCGTCAGTTCGAGTAGCGACTCCTCTGCCGTAACAAGATGTCCATTAAGATGCGTAATTCGTGAAATACTAATACTTGGGGCATAGTCTGGGCGAGGGCATCCCTTAGGGATTAGTCCAAGCCTAAGCTTTAGATACCCTAAATTATAAAAATGTAATTAAAAAAAAATCTTTAGTTTAGTTTTTAATTTAAGATATCTCTTAAAAAATCCCAAATAATTCTCGAACTTAAAAAAAAAGAAGTAACTTTTAATATTTTTTTATTTTCTTTTCCTCTGAATATTTCCCTGAATTTGTCGGATTTTTCCAAGTTTTCACCTCACCAAATTATTGTTGAATCCCAACTTGGTGATTGTGTATGACTATTGACAACCATTTAAAATAATTGATCAATCGACACGATTATATCCGACTAGACTCAAGTTAAATGCAATTATCCTGATTGGTCAACATTTCAAACTTGATCAATGATGCACTTCTCACTAAAAATTTCCTAAATACATAATTTACAAGACCTACTACGGATGAGTCAGTAGCTCGACAGGGCCTTTGAGGAACTCAAACTTGATAAGTGGCGGCGGATGTCTCCCCCATAAAAACTTATCCCCTTGGGTTGCTTACTGGTTGCGATGGTAACTAGCCACTCTCTCTCTCTCTCTCTCTCTCTCTATATGTCATCTATGAAGCTAGTTCCCCAATTTGGCCCTTCGACTTCATGATGGATTAGGTAGGTGAGTGCAAAGCTTGAGAGAATTGAGCAAGCTGTGATAGATCTTTAGAATAGTGATGAGACTGTTGTTGCAGATCCCTAAGGATCTGAATAAGAGTGGCATCAGTTCTTCTGCCCTGTACTGTGGCTGCTCAGTAGACAATTGCGGCCTCATTGTTGGGGAGTATGGCTGGTTAAAATTCTGGTTATAAAGGTATCGTGGCTGCACAATAGATGGCCCTTGTTGACCCCACTTGTAGAGCCATAGTTGAAACGAGGATGATTTTTCCACTGCGGGTTATAGGAATTCCCGTAATCACTCCTTTGGAACGCACAAACTTATTCCTTTTCTACTACATCCGGATACAATGGGGCAACAGAGCACTCAGTTATGGCATGGGTCAGGCTCTGACAAATTGCACAAGCTGCAGTAAGCTTCTCCGTAGCACTAGGGCTGGGGGTCATCAAAGATGCAAGTTTTTGTTCTAGGACTACCACCTTAGCACTAATTTCATTCTCCGTCTTTATTTTGTCAGATTGACTTCGTAAAGACCACTCCTATCGAGAGGAGTGTGACAAATTACATTGGGATCAGACTTATGCAGAGCCTGTTCTGCAAGGAATAATCGACCACCATTTTAAAAAGATCCCAGGACTGCCGTCCATTCTGGGTGATAAAGGCCCCTCTACTCACAACATCTACTATTTGTTGGTTACCCTCAGTTAACCCTTGATAGAAACTCTAGGCTATCGACCAGTTCGACACTTCATGATGAGGGCATTTCCGTAAGAGATCTTACATACGTTCCCAACTCTCGTGAAACAGTTTTTCAGGCAATCGAAACGTTTGAATTGCTTAGCGAATTTGGTTAGTCTTACCAATCGGGAAATACTTGGTTAGAAATCTGGCCTGTTCTATCCCAAGAGGTAATACTCCCAACGGGATTTGTTAGTCGGAAACTCAATTACTTGAAAGGTTGAAATGGTTTCCTCCTAAAATGATTTAGTGTATGGAAATTCAATTTCCATGCGGGACGACTTAATTTCATTTCCATCTCCTTATATAACTATCAAACAACAACAATTGGAAACTAAATTTCATTTCCACCTTTGAAATTACATTTCCATGTTATCAAACAAGGCCTAAATTTTAAGTTTCCCAGATCTTAAGCGTTAATTAAAATCTAGAATTCTCTCGATAACCTAAGTACTGAAATTAAATTGCAGAAAATTAAATTACAGAAAATAAATCTAATCTTCAGCTTTTCAGATTCTAGTCATCAATAAAAATCTAGAAGTCTTAAGATACTTATGTGCAGAAAATTAAAGTGCTAGAAAATAAATTGTTGAAAGTAAAAGATAGAAAGTAAATTGCTTAATTAAATTATTGAAATAAAATTTACAATGCTTGAAAATAAAATCTATCCTAAGGTTGATCTTCCGGCCTCTTCCTCTTAGTTGTCAATTAAGGTCGAGAGTCCTTGGATACTCTAAATTAGAAAATTAAACTACACTACTTTGATCTTTTGGACTTCTCAATCTTAGTTGTCAACTATGACTGAGAATTCCTTGGATGATTATTCATGGACACAAGCCCTCTTATTTATAGACTCACAAGCATAGTGACAAATTTCGTTTCGGTAATTTTTCGGTGGGGGGTCCTTTCGGTACATTTCGAATTAATTTCGATATATTTCGGAAAAATTTCGGGAAAATTTCGGAGATTAAAAATATATAAAAAAAAATATTTAATATTAAAAAAAATAAAATAGCAATTGATCCGAGCACTACCCCCAAACTCAAGCATAGAACTATAGAAGAAAAATTGACAAAGGGTACCATTATACTTGATGTGATATTTTAATGTAATGTTTTACTCGCAAGTGCACGAATCGGTTTGTATATAGTGGGTGCGGAGTACGAGATCGTTCCCACGAGGACTAATTTTGAAATATCTAAAAGAGACAAGCAATTCTAGAAATCTATGAAGATCTAACAGTATTCTACCAGTTTTATGATTTAAGCGGTTGATGAGATGGTAATTAATGACTACAAACGAAAATTCAATTGATAATTCAAAAATAAAAGTGAAGATGATGATAAAGATGAAGATACTAAATCCTCTCATCTTTGGTCCGTTCTTCCTATAATATAAATCTAAGGATTAAATTATGAGATATTTCATTGGTAACAAACATATTTTATGAAAGATCAATGGTCAACACCCTAATAGGTTCCACGTTGTATCCCTGCAATCAGGACTTAGATGATTTTCATATATAGATCTGGGATCAAGGGCACGGCTAGGCACACATGATCTCAGGTTCAAATAAAAATCATCCCCAAGGTGGGTGAAAATTCCAATAAGAATACCACTTATAAATCTGAAATCAAGGGCATGACTCGGCACACTTTATTCAGATTAGGGATTATTTAAGATAAAATTACCATTACAGAACCAAGATCCAGGGCATGGCTTGACACACTCGATCCCAGAACATAATCGTAATTAGATCCACACGATGAAAACAAAAAGACCATAACAATGATTGGGTAAAATTACCGTCACAGATTTGAGATCCCGGGCATGGCTCGGCACACGCGATCCCAGTTAGTGGCGGGGATTTCATCCATTCATGATAGTACAACAACCATAAAGTTAAAATCTCATATTTTAATCCTAAATTTATATTATTAAAAGTACATCCCTTGGATGGGAATCATTAGATCCCCATCCCTATAAATTTAGCCACACATATCGTAAGTAAATGACATAAATAAATAAAGACGGGAAAATAACATTAATTAAAATTACCTCAAACTTCAAAATAAATTACGTTGATCCACAAGTATGATGATCTTCAGAAACGAAATTAATGCAGGAATAAACTTTGAACAAAATTTAGGAATGAGTACTGAAAAATTAAAGGGAACAAAGCTCTCAAAAGAATAATAAAATTTTCCTATTTCTATGTCTAACTATGAAAAATAATGGCTAAAAACTAAGAACACTAAAAACTAAAAATCTTTCCTAAAACTAATTCCTACGTAATTCTAATTCTAAAAAGATATATTTTTCCGAAGTGTTTGAGTCGCTTTAAATAGACCCGTCGCGCGGAAGTCTCCCAAGCCACTATTTTCGGGTCGATTAATCGACCAGGGAGGGTCGATGCATCGAGCCGCCAAAAAGTCCCAAAAATTAAGTTTCCAGTGTCAGTTTCGTGTCAGACTCTGACTCTGGCTCGATTAATCGACCTGTAGGGTCGATGCATCGACCCCAGAAATCCGTGAAATTCAGTACTTCTTCTTGGTTCAGACACTGCTTCGGTATTTCGACCATAACTTTCTATCTCGAACTCGGATTGAGACGATTCTTGCGCCGTTGGAAAGATGACGAAAAGATCTACAACGTTTATGTTTTGACAATTTCGTAATTAGGCCGTCATGAAGGTCCAAATTTAGCCTCAAGTCACACTAAGTTCTTGATTACCCGAAGTTGCAGTGTTTTGACATTATATTCAGAATTCTTGGACTGTTTTCTATACTTGGCTTGTATTTACCTGAAACACTACAAATCTAATCAATCTCATCAGATAGCCTTCATCGGACAGCTAAATATAGGTATTTAGGGGTGAAATATCCTCATTTTCAGTACTCATCAATACTCACCCATCAGGCTGCTTTCTCACCCTACCTTTTTCAGTTGGCATGCATTGATTGCCTTTGAATCAGATGGTAGATGTCGTTTTTCATCCTCATCTTCTGCACAATGGATCTAAGGATCGTGGGCGTACCATCAGACAGTCGATGCTTTTATTACACATGGCACACATCTCAAAAAGTCGACCTTAAATCATATGACCTCCATCACGCTCAAGCATATTTTAGCGTCACCTTTTGAGATGTGCGCTATGCATAATAAAAAACAGACCGTCTGATGGTACACTCACGATCCATAGGTCCAGTGTGCAAATAATGGGGATGAAAAATGACCTCCACCATCTGATTCAAAGCCAGTCAATGCATGCCGACTGAAGAAGGTGGGGTGAGAAAGCGGTGAGTATACATCCATTTTGGCAAATATTTAGTCCCACATCGATTGAGAAAAGAACGTTCACACTTTTTCCCTCCTATAAAAGAAACTTTTGCTAAAGCTATTCAACGAAAGGTTTGGTGCCTAGTGAGCAATCAATTGCCCACGTGTGGTGACTGGTGACTGGCTATATGTTACATTAAATAAAAATTGAATTTTAAAAGAAAATTATTGAAATTTTGACGAAAATATTGAAATTTCGACGAAAATATTGAAATTCTCGAAAATTTCAAAAAGCAATGAAATTTCGACGAAACTTTCGCTGAACCTTCAATTCGGCGAATTTCACGAAATTTCGCCGAATTTCGGCGAAATTTGTCACTATGCTCACAAGAGGCCTGTCACAAAAATTTAGGACTTTAAACAAAGTAAAATTCCCAAAACTCGACTACCTAATACGTACCCTCCTTGCTTTAGCTACAAGAGACGTGTAGGATTTCTTCTTCCTGATCTTCAACGGTAGAGATTCTCGCCAAGTCTCCTAGATCCACGGAATGCATGAATTCTTCTTTCAGATTTATGATTCTTTGCATAGTTGTGCACTTCCCATGTAGGCATTCAACAGTAAATTATAAGGCTTTAATATACAAAATCGTGTATACGATTTTATATTTTTATTTGTGGTTTCTGCTTATGATTTCTACTCGATCGCTCGTGATCTGCTTCATTCTCTCCCAGTCATCTATTTTTATCTTCATTTAGCTCTCATACACATATCAAACTCTCTTCTACATAATCGTGAGATTATGATTCTCTTCCTTCTCTGGTTCTCACTCTCGATTTGTATACTTCTTTACTTCAACTGGCTCGTGAGCTTCATGATTTCTTCTCGTCTTCTCAAGAATTTGTATTTCAATCACGATTTGGCTCTTACTTTCTTGCGATATTCTATTTACTGCTTTAGAGAGTCTTTTTGATACAAATTTACATTTTCTTCTTCTACTTACTGTTCTAAATATCCACTAACAAAACATTATTAGTAACAACTATAGACTAACAATACTTAGTTGAGGGTATTAAAATGGTAAAATATGTGCCTGATCAGGTGTATGATTAAAGTCTACATTCGTAAGATGAATCGGATGATAGCAGACCTTTGGAGTGTAGGGAGTAACTTGAGTGAAAACAAGAAAAAAAACACCATGCTAAGCTCCTTACCACCTTCTTGGAATCTTATTAAAAAGATTATCAATCACAATGAGTCTATGAAAACCGTCAGAGATCTATATCGTCACGTAGAGCACAAGATAGAAATGAATATAATTCTATCCAAAGCTCCTCTTATCCATTACACCGAGGATTGAAAACGCAAAACTCCCATATTTTTTTTTTAAAGAATCGGAAACATCGAAAGGATAAGAAGAAATGTAATACCGGTCCTCTCCATCTACTAAGGCAAAACCTAAGAATCGTCCTCACTGAAAGAAAAAGTCTCGTGATCATGTCAAGTATTTTATCTGCAGTGAGGCCAGCCATTATGCCAGAGAGTGCAAGATGATGAAAAATGTTGCAAAGGTTGACTCTATCCCCTGCCCTCCCATTTTTTCCTTTATTTGTCCCGAAGTTCTTATAACTGATACTTCATCTTTTCAATGGATTGTAAGCTCTGGCACAACCAAGCACATCCAAGGGACCGCGTAGGATTTTCTGACTTCTATCCTATTATTGTTGGTAGCTAAAGTCTATATGGGATATAATTCGTCCGAAAACATCATCAGAGTTGGTGCATATCACGTTCAAGCGCGTATTGGACAAACGTTGGTCCTTCAAAACACTATATATGCTTCAGGGATGAGAAAAAACTTAATATCCATTTCTTATTTAGTTAGAGATGGTTTTAATGTTAGATTTTAATATTCTAGAGTGTCTTTTTGTAAAAATAATATTTTATTTGATTTGGGTAATTTTATTACAGACTTTTTTATTTTAGCCATTATTGATTCATCTATTATTAATTCTTCATCTTCACTTCTTGTTGTTGCCTTATCTAATGCCTTTATTACTTTTGAATCCGTTAAATGACATACTAGATTATGTCACATCGGTAGAGATCGAATGGCCAGATTGGCCAGAGAAGGCCTTCTGGGTTCCTTAATTAAAATTGATTTACCCATTTATGAGTACTACATAATTGGCAAGGCCTCTAGAAAATCTTTTTCTAAGGCAATCAGATCTTAGGGTCTTCTTCAAAATGTGCATACAGATATATGTGAACCCTTCAATGTACGCCCCAGATATGGGTGCCAATATTTTCTAACTTTCATTAATGATTATTCTTGGTATGTGATGTGCTCTTTATGTTGTTCTAATTAAGTTTTAACCTATTCCAAGCGCACAATAAAAATTGTAATGCTAGTATAGGATTGTTCCCACAAGGAAGGATTAACTTTTGAAAGCTTCTATTTGTCTTTAAAGATTGCGAAGCATGAATGAAAGAATGGTTTTTATTTAAACTAAAGTGCAAGAAAATAAATCCTAATATGCGAACTTCTGGATTCTGGTTGTCAATCAGTCTCCTTCTGCTCTATATTTATGAAATTAAAAGTACCGTTACACCGTATATTAAGTTTCCTAGCGTTGGTCGTCAATCAAAACTAGAATCCTATCAATACAGATTTATACTAATCTGCAACCATTCAAAACTTGGGCATCAATCAAATCTAGAAGAATTGTAGATGGAAAATAAAATACCGTTACACTAAACTGCAAACCTCAACCTGAGTCGTCAATTCAAATCAAAATTTAGAGATGTTTACAAAGCAATAAAAGTGCATAAAAATAAATCTAAAATAAAAAGTAAAAGTAGAACCATCCAAAGGGTTGATCTTTTAGCTTCCTCTGCCTTGGTTGTCAGGCAAGACTTTAGAAAACTATGGATAATTTTACTTGATAAACTTAAACTACTTTGATTGGAAGAAAACCCAACCTCAGTCGTCAATTGATGATAAGAAATTCTTCGACAATTTTTTCCTATGTGTCGAGCCTCTTATTTATAGATCATAAGGGGCCGATTTACATTGATCTAATTCTAATAAAAGAAACTACTTAAACAAAAGTATCATAATATAACTTCAATTCCTAATTTTATCCTTCCTTGCTTTGGATAGTTAATGCGCTTTGGGATGTCTTTCTTTTCTCAGCAACAGAGTCATTTTAAGAGTTTTCTCCTCAATCTCCTTAGATTCGTGATTCACCAAACTTCTAATTCAAGAGATTTTCTAATTCTATGAATGGCAGTGTAACATTCATGTGATCAGCAGCAGCGACAAGCTTTCCTTTTAGGAAATTGTAAATCACGATTTTCTCTTTTCAGTGCAGCTCTCTCTCAGAACGATTCTTTGTCACAAACGATCGTGACTCCTTTTGTATCATACTTCAGCTTGGAACGTCTTTTGATGAATCGTATATTACGATTCCTCTTTTCTCTCTTTAGCTACGTTTATTCGTAAAGTACGATTTCTAGCTTTAAGCATATAATAGATCGCCTTTTTTGCTCAATCGTCTTTCTTATTACTTTATGAGTTCATTTTGACGAAGATTAATATTTTGATTCTATTTTACTACTTTTTCTTAATATTTGTACATCATTAACTTGTTAGTAACAAACTGGGGTATAACATCACTAAGTTAAGAGTGATAAATTGGTAAATTCTGTGACTAATTAGTATGGGCATGTATTTTTTATGTCATAAAAATCTGATGCACTTGATTATTTTCAAAAATATAAAACTGAAGTTGAAAATCAATTGGAGCGTAGAATCAAAGTGCTTAGATCAGATAGAGGTGATGAATACACTTCTGAAAATTTTAAACTATTTTGTGAAAGTGTTGGTATCCTTAGGCAGTTCACCATAGCCTGTACTCCATAGTAGAATGGAGTGACTAAGAGAAGGAATAAAACTCTTCTTGATATGGTTAGATCGATAAAGGAACATATTAATCTCTCTACGAGCTTTTGGGTGATGCACTGCTAACAACCGTCTATGTCTTGAATAGAGTCCCTTCTAAGTCATTTCTAAAATCTTCGTATGAACCTTGGACAAGAAGGCCGCCTTCCCTTGATAATCTGCACCCTTGGGGATCTCTAGGTCATATTTTGATTCATGCGCCCATGGGGATCTCTAGGTATTGATTCCGATACTCAATCAAAATACATTGGATAGTTGAACCGTCGAGTGTATTTTTGTACGCTATCCAGTTGATTCAAAGGGTTATATCCTAGCCTATGAAGAACGTGAAATTTTGATTGAGGTTGAACCTTGTGATGTAACCTTTATGGAGGATGTATATCCTAGCATGAAGTGCCCCAGAATCGATTCTGAGTTATATGAATTACTAAATGCAACTCAGGATAGTGGGAACTCATATGAAATTATTAAGAATGCCCATGTTGATCCTATAAACAGTGAGAGCATTCTTCAAGGTGATCATGATGTTCAAAGGAGTACACGTGGTAAAAATTTCTCGCAAATTTTTTAAGATTGAAGGAGAATTATTTTCATGTGTAGCCATGGATGATGATGAACCTGAGACATATTAGCATGCCATGACTTCTCCTAATTGCGACGATTGTATTACTACCATTAATGAAGAAATAAAATCTATGAGGAAGAACCTTCTGTGAGAACTTGTTGATTTACCTCCTGGTTGTAAAGCCATTGAGAATAAATGGGCCTTTAAAATTAAGAGGAATATAGATAGTCCTATTGACAAATTTAAGGCCCGTTTAGTCGGCAAAGGATTCACGTAGATTGAGAAAATTGATTATGATAAAACATTCTCCCATGTGTCTCGATTTTCCTTAATTCGAATGATCTTATCTTTGATTGTGTGCATAAACTTAAAACTTTATCAGATGGATGTTAAGACCGCTTTTGTAATAATATAAATTTTTTGAAAATGTTGAATCGTTGACTTCTGACGAGAATGCGACCTTTTGACTGATTTGACCCGAGTCAAATCATTTAACCTGTGTAACATGGCCTTAAACCCCATTTGTTATAATTGGGGGTACGCACCAAACACATTAAGGCTCAACCCGTACCCTGTGTAGAGTGTTTGTATGTTTGTGCATGTTGCACACGAACCCGAGCCTCTACCCGAATACGCCAACTATTTGAGTCGACTAATTAGGCCAACTATTGGTCCTACTGATTGTACCGACTAATTAGGCCGACTGTTTGGGCTGACTAATTGGGCCGACTTTGGGTCTTAATTAGGACCTTTAGATATGCAACAATCATCGACTTGGGTGTGTGGGCTTCACATCAACCCAAAACAAGTGGATAAGAACTGATGCACCGATGACGGTGTGATAACCTCACAACAAACCATATCACTTTAGATGTGAGAAAACATACTAACTTGGTGTGCGAGCTTCACGTTGAAGCAAACCCATGTGTATTTGGATAAGGACTAGCACACTAGTTGGTGTGCACGCTTCACACTGAAACAATTCCCATGTACCTAAGTGAAACTCCCTTTGGAAGTTTCATTTGCTAGAAACGTTGAGAGAGAGAGAGAAGAGAAAGGGTAAGCTTGAGAGAAAGACCCCTGGTTCCCTTCGCTTCCAAGATTCGAAGTCGTCGATCTCCCTCGCGAAGTTCTTCTTTGATTCTTTATTACACAAGCGCATCGAGTGTTTTGGTGTGGTTACGATCCAAATGATCCACGAGCGTGAGAAAGAATGAAAGAAAACTCTCAAACCCTCTTTTGCTTTGATTTCAAAATCCGAGTGTTCTTTGAGCTCGCAAGGTCCTTCTTCGTGCATGAGTGGTTAGTTGTCGCGGATATCGCATGCATCCAGAGGATTGGATTGTCGATTCCTTTTTCGTTTCTTTATGATCGCAATCACAAGGAAGGAAAGAGGGTTTTACGACAAATCCATAGGTTTTAATCGCCATGAAGTGTGCATGCACGTGATTAGAAGGTGAGATTCAATTTAAATTAGTTAGAATTAGTTTAGAATTGATTTATGAGTAATTGGAATGCGTGTGCGTGTATATAAGTTTTGGATGATTTGGATCAAAGAAGAAGAAACCCAAAGGGTTACTGAAACTGTCAAAACTGATCGATCGAATTAAAAATTGATCGATCTGATTTTATAGAGCAGAGAAGTGAAAATTTGCTGGAGAAATCGATCGATCAGTTTTGGAAATCGATCGATCGATTTTGACTGAGCTTGACGACACAACTTTGGTATTTTGGCCATAACTTTTTATTTTGAACTCCGATTGACGCGATTCTTATAGCGTTGAAAAGAAGACAATGAGCTCTACAACTTTTATTAACCAACTCATAAATCAAATGTTTTGAGGGTCAAAATTAAGCTGTAAGCCAGACCAATTTCTAAGTTAGCACGTTTTGATTGAAGTGCTGACACAGCTTTGGTATTTTGGCCGTAACGTTTTACTCTGAACTCCGATTGATGCGATTATTATAGTATTGGAAAGAGGAAAATGAGATATATAACTTTTATGAATTGATAAATTCATATATCAAATATTTTAAATGTCAAAATTGAGCAGGAAGTTTAGCCAAGTTTAAATTAGCACGAACTTGCCCATTTCCGCCTCGATGTTGAGAAAACACTTAAATATATCTAAGTTATTAGTAATCAAGGTTAATCTTTAATACATCGTATATTTATGATGTAAATTAAGGGCAGGAAGCCATCGATAAGACTTTATTTTGATTCGCGCAACTTCGAGGTTAAGGTAGGAGAAATTCATCATTTAATTGCATTTTTTATTTTTATTCATAGACAATGTGATATAAACAAATGATTTGTAACTATTTTAGAAAATATGAAAGCTTTGAATGAATTTGTAATTGAATGCATGTGTGTGTCTATTTCATTTATGTATCAATTTCCGTTCTGAATCCATTTGTGTTCCATTCCGAATCCGTTTATATCTCTGCTTAAGAAATTGAATTGAGAACTGTGTGAATCTGAAATCAAGTGGCAAAGAGGAGTTGAGCCCCCGAGGTTTTAGTTTGTTCCCGCTACGAGGTGCTTTAGTCTAAGATATGTTATATTTTATGATATGTTCTAACTCCGATATGTTTTGTTCTCCGCATACGGAACACCTATATGATTGTGCTTTGATTATGCGAGGTTTGCAAAGAGGGGTTAAGTCCTCGAGGTTACAACCTTGTTCCCGCTACGGGATGCTTTGGCCTTCTGATATATATGTGTTTATGTTTCCCGCTTACAGGATGAATTGGTTATACTTTGCATGCAAAGAGGGGTTGAGTCCTCAAGATTTTTACGTTGTTTCTGCTATGAGATGCTTTGGCTTTCAGATATATATGTTCTGTTCATTGATACGTTCTCGTTTCTTGTATGTTTCGATTTGATGATATATTGCTCCGTTTTATTATGTTCTCATCATCATATATCTCCGTTTCTAACTTGTTTATGTTTTGATATATTCTGCTTCTATATCCAATTACGTTTTATTTTTTATAAGTATCCTTGTTTTTCAAATATATTATGTTTCCGATATGCTCTGTTTTTCGCTTCGCTTTATTTTGAAAATGAAAATATAATATTTGCAACTCTGTTTGATACAAAATTATTTTGAAATTATATCATTGAACTTATGCATTTCAATGATAAGATGTGAATTGTGTGTGAATTTCTTCTACTGAGCTTAGTCTGTTAGCTCACCCAGACTATACGTCACAGGTACAGGTCAAGATCAGGCTTGAAGAGGATCCTATAAATCATTAATTTTTGGACTTGGCACCTTTTAGACTTGGTCTAGTGGTTTTTGGACTTTAGACTTCGTATATTCACAAAACTTAGTAGGATTAGAATTTGTACTATATATATATTTTGTGCGCCACTGTTTAGGTGATGGTCAGCCATCACCAGTGATTTTAAATTTGTTAGGCTACTGTTTAGTATATAAAAGAAATTTTTAGTTTTGTTATTTATGATATGATATCTGCTTTAATTCTCGTGCTTAATTATGAATGTGCCAAGTATTTCTGTATTCGGATCATGAAGTGCGACTCGACAGTCTAATTTTTCTCGAGTATTCGTGTTTTAAAGAAAAAAAAATGTGTTGGAAAAATTAAGTTGTCACAGGTTTCCTATATGATGATCTAGAGGAAGAGATTTAATGTAATAGCCTATTAGTTTTATCGAAAAGGGTAAGACCTCCAAAGTTTGTAGACTTTTAGAGTCTCGTTATAGGTTGAAGCAGTCCTCTAGACAATAGTAAATACGGTTTCATACGACTGTTATCTCTTTCGGCTTCCTTATGAGTGAGAAAGACAACCGTGTATATCTTAAACGGTCTGGTATACATTTAATCAATTTGTCATTATATGTTGATGACATTCTCTTAGCTAGTAATGCTAAGTGTTTATTTGCTTCGACCAAAGAATGATTGTCCTCTAATTGAGATGAAAGACTTACATGAGGCCAATTTCATTCTTGACATTAAAATCGTTAAGAATTGTTCTAAAAGATTCTTAGGTCTTTCTCAGACTCCTTACAAGAAAGGATCCTTGAGCGTTTTTACATGAGTAATTTTAAATCGATAGAGACTCAGATGGATAAAAATGCGAAGTTGAGGAAGGATATGCGTCCCAACATATATCTATTGTTTCTTATGCTAGCGATGTTGGTAGTCTTATGTAAGCCATGCGGTGCACACGTCTTTATATCTGCTATGTGATTGAATTTGTCAGTGATTACTAGAGTAATCCAGTCCAATTATATCTGTATGTTGTCAAATGGATCTTTCGATATCTTAGAGGCACTAAGGATTTTATGTTATGCGTTATGATTTTAATCTTATTTTAAACTCGCAAGTGCACGAATCATATTGTAATTAGTGGGTGCGAAGTACGAGATCATTCCCACGAGGATTGGTAAGAAAATTTAAAAGAGGAAATAATAATTAACTAAAAGAACTACCACAGATCTAGCACAGTATTCAAAGTAGTTTATAATTATGAGAGTTTGATAGAGAATAAAACTAATCAATAAAATAGAATTAAATTGAAAATGAAAGAAAGGATCGAGATGCTAACTCTTCCCATCCTTGGTTTATCATTTATAAAATACAGATCTAACGGTTGAGATACAATATCGTCACAAGATGCAACTCACGTAAATATTGAACTCAATCAATAATTTACGAAAAATAAATTATTAAATCTACAAAATCTGATCTAAAGTATGCTCTTCCTACTGTCGCAAAGGAAATGAAGCAAAACATTAATCATAAAAGGGACTTCTAATGACGATAAATCAATGCCGTAAAATAGGACAAAACATTTACCGTAAAAGAGAGACGCCTAATGACGATGAATTAATGTCGCAAATATTAGCAACAAAGAATCTGAAGTAGATTCCCTATTGCAGATTCGAGATTATGAGAGTGTGACTAGCACTCCTATCTTAGATAACAATAAATAATTTACTAATTCAGTAAGAGCAATTACACATTAAAACTTCAAACATCTAATAAACAACATAATTAAAAGACAAATAAAAATAAATATTAAAATATCATAAAATGGCTCCAATAAAATCCACAAAAGCTTTAATCAAATCGGTACAATCCTTCTTCAAATGCAGAAATTAAACTAATTTAAGCCCTAAAACTAGGAAATGAAAAGAAGAATGCTTGAAAAATAAAAGAGAAAAACTCAAAGAAACTAAAAATGCTAAGAAAAATAAAAGGCTCCCCAAAGGGAGAGACCCCTAGAACTAATTCCCAAGTTTGCTTAAATAGGTCATCGCTCCAGATTTGAAATTCTCAAAATTCAAATTTAGGGCCCAACAGTCCATTTGCTCCAATGCTCCAGTGTGAGTTAGTTTTGATGCTCTTCTATACTTCTAATTGCATGCAATGACCAGATTTTCTTGAAACACTAAAAACCTTATAAATCTATCAGCTAGCATTCATCAGATGATTAAATATAAGCTTTAGGGGGTAAAATATTATGATATTTCATCACTCATCATTATGCTATGGAGGCACTGATTTGAGAGAACATGCTTACTCTGATGCTGCTTATGGAGATGATGTTGTTAAGGGAAAGTCCACCTTTGACTTCATATTTTTAATGGGAGGTGGAGTTATTTTATAGAGTAGCAAGAAATAGGTGTGTAACATGCTCTCCACTATGGAAGCATAATATGTTGCTATTTGTGCTACGGTTTAAGAAGGATATTGGTTCCTAAGATTTTGCAAAGGTTTGGGTGTTATTCCTCACGCCCAAAACCCACTTTCTCTCAGGATGGACAACAAATTTGCTATCGATTTAGCGAAGGATTCTAAATTTCATAAAAAATCGAAGCACATCGAAGTCAAGTATCATTATATAAAAAACCTTATCAGGGACAAAAGAGATGTTGTCCGATCCCATGACAAAACTCATTGCGAGAGATGTCTATGAGATACATGTTAGGCATATGGGTTTATGTAGACTTTGAGTAAGTAGACTAAGAGTTGTGTAAGTGTTAGTGGGAGTTATGATTCCATTACTATTTCCTAGTTTTCTATTATACATTATTTTTATTTATTATTAGACACATACATCAATTTATGATTATTATTTTTATTATATATCCTTGACACTACATTTTAGTTAATTATGTTCAATGTGGATAATTCATTATCATTATCAGTATTTCTATATTCTTATGTTAATCATTGTGTGATTGCGCGAGTAGGTGTGATCACCTCCACGTGGGAGAAATTATCTTTCGTTAGCAGGCCACTTGCCCCACTCACTGGGCTAATCGCAAGTTTGGAATAGCAAAAAGTGATATGTTACATGAGTAGGTGATAACCACCTCCAAATGACTCTTTACGGGAGTAGCAGTTGTTAAACATCATTGCATATAGGTGTAGGTGCATTTGGGGATGAGACCTAGAGTCGAATGACGCATTCATTGGTGTGATCTAGTGATGACGTCATGGCCTGAATGGGAACCCCATTAGTATTGCCGATAGATGCTAGTTAGTCTGCGTATTGTAGAACTGACGAGCACTGATTGAGTTCGGTTTGTCTACTTTACAGCATGGATGAGTGACCACGTGTTCAGAGCATCAAGTGCTCCTAGACGTCCTTACCTACTGTTATCTGATTTGATCTAATCAATGCATAGCGCGAGTTGTTAGTCTTGTTGCTGACTCTCATGCCCTTAGCTACTCACTTTTATGTATATAAGGACTAGATTGAGTGTCGCTACTTTAGTGTGTAATGACTATGATCGTGACTGACCTAGTCGAAATCTGAATTACGTAGTTGCATGGTGAAGTTGTTTAACATCAACACCAAACTCCGATGGCCATTAATACACACTTGTAAAATTTATCTGCCGACATCATAAATTACAAAAGATTTAAATGACTTTTTTTTTTTAAAGTATATGTATTTATTAAATATTTTATTTTATTTTTAAAATAGAATCGAAGAAGTTGTTTCAAAATTCTTTTGATAAATTAAATAAGTGCGTATAGTGTGGGATTGCGATTTTAGATAAAAAGTTATTTATTCCGGTGTGGTCATGCAGACCATGGTATACATAGAAAGCTTGGGTGATGGCATACTAGAAAGATTAAAAATTAGTGCACGCACACTTGTGTGAGAGATATGCGATCTCGGTTGGTCTCACTCCACAGTTCTTTTGTTCAGTAACGACTATCACGATTCTAATTTTGAGCTCTAGAGAACTTGACACTAGTCCGTACGGGGTTGAGTGGGAGATGTTGGTTTTAATGGCTGAGATGCCACTTGTACAACCCCTAAGGTGTGCGTGATATACACGCTATAAGAGTCATATTAGAGTTACCCACAAGTTCTCCCTTCTTCTCTAAGCTTAAACCTTAGAGTTGTGATTGCCCTTCTACGATCTATCAATCATTGTCGGATCCACATGGTGTGAAGATAACACTGCTTTCTTTGGTAGTTGATGGCTCAAATCAACGAGTATCAAATTATCTCGGCTTTCTCGAAGTTGTAGCATCGATTGCGATCAATCCATTGCTTCCTCTCACTAAGGAATCTCAAATCCCAACCAATGGTGTAGCCATGTACAATCGCCTAGGGGCTCAAGCCCCCATTTAATCTTAAAAAAATCTTTTATATGCTGTAAATGGATATTCCTTTCTTAGGTGCAACTCTTGCAAGCCCCCAGATCTATGGTTATCAAGCCCTCAGATCTATGATTATTAACCCCCAAATCTATTATACATTTAGTTTTAGTGTAATATACAACACAATATTAGTTCCTTTAATATTTAAGTAATATCTTTCACTCAATCACTCCACAACACGTCACACCAAATCTTAGCAAATATCTCTCTCTTTCATCTTACCAAACCTCTCTCGTTCTCTCTCTCATCTTAAAAAATCTCTTTCACTCTCTATGGTTCAATTACTCCACCGCAAGTACAAACAAATCTTACTACCAAATCCCTCTCTCTCATCTTATGAAATACGAAATCTCTCTCTCATACTATTATCTAACCAAATCCCTCCCTCTCTCTCTTACAGTTATCAAATCACTCTTCAACTCTCCTCTCTCTCTCTCTCTAAGGGTTTATTTCGCAATAGGAAATCGGCAAGTCGTCGACATCGAACAAATTTGACTACTGTCTATCGGCGACCTCCAGCCACTCCCCCTAATCTCCGAGATTCTTTGCTAAACTCCAATAAATCTCTCTGGCAGAGGTATGCATGTTTTCAAATAAATAATCAAATTTGCAATTCGGGTTCTATAAATCTACGATTATAAATATTTTTTTTTTATTCCTTTATATTTTCTAATTTATTTATATGATGATTAGGGTTTAATTTGTAGAAATGTAAAACGATTGATATTGAGAATTGTCAGATTTGGGTTTCATTATTTACTTTTTAGTGTTATTACTTATTAGTGTTGTTATTTTGGGGCTAATAGTCATTTAAGCACCAAAATGATATTTAAATGATCAATACTAATTGATTTTGATTAGCCCAACTCGCTATCCAATTGGCTCAACTCACTACCAAGCTTTGGGTCGAGACTAGTTGTTACAATAATAAAAATCGGATCAGATTAGGTCGATTTGACCCAAGCGATGTTATCTATTTGAAATATATATATATATATATATATATATATATATATATAGGGATTTTAATTTATATATTATATGTTAGCCTGTCGTATTCTAATACACTTGTTATCTTACACTTGATAGGTCCCTATTTCCCCATTTTCCACTGTTGAGTAGTTATGGATAAATTTCTTAAAAGAAAGTCTGACCAACTACCTCCTATTGTACAAAATGATAATTTTTACCAAATACAATCTAGTTCAAAGAGAAGTCATACAGAGGTTAACTTAACAAATCTTCCAGCAGATCCTAGTTTACGTATTTGAATTTTAGATTACCATCCTAATGATCGAGATTTGATCTGAAGAGCATATCTGCAAAAGGGACTTTGTCAGCCTCGTAAACACATTTTCCCTCTGACGAAAAGTGGAAACCAGTAATGGCGATTCTATCTTGATTGGTTTGATACGTATGGTAACTGGTTAGAATATAACATTGAAAAGGATGTAGCATTTTGCTTGAATTGCTATCTTTTTAGGAAAGATAAAGAAGTGAAAGGGGGTTGTGACTCTTTTGGGGTTGAAGGATTTAAAAATTGGAAAGAGAAAGAAAGATTTGATATTCATGTTGGAGGGCCTAAGAGTGCTCAAAGATACGCCGTCAAGAAGTGTCATGATTTAATGAACCAAAATCAACATATTCAGATAAGCATTTTGACCAAACTCGTAAGGATTACAATATCTCTTTTAAATACATCAATTAATAACATTCGATTTCTTCTACGTCAAGGACTAGCTTTTCGTGGTCATGATGAATCAGAGGGTTCGAGCAATCAAGGGTAAATTTTGTGACCTTTTGCATTATAGTGTTGATCTTAATGAAAATATTAAAAGCATTTGTAATAAATGCTCTGAAAAATCTGAAATTAATTTCATCGGATATTCAGAAAGATATTGCAAGTGCTACTACAGCTAAAATCACTAAAATTATTATTAAAGATATTGGAGAATCTTTATTTGCTATTTTGGTTGATGAGTCATGTGATGTATATGTAAAAGAGCAAATGACAGTTGCTTTACGCTATGTGAATGAACAAGGATGTGTAATTTAACATTTTTTAGGAATAGTACATGTAAGTGAAACTATTGCTATATCACTAAAAAATGCAATCGAATCATTATTCTCTAAGCATAGATTGAGTATAATGAGATTACGTGGGCAAGGTTATGATGGTGCTAATAATATGCAGGGTGAATATGGTGGCCTCAAAGCACTCATCATGAAGGAGAATAAATGTGTATTTTATTTTCATTGTTTTGCACACAACTTCGGTTAGCCCCTGTAGATGTTGTAAGAAATCAAAATAAAATTACATTAGTCTTCAGCTTGGTTTCTGGTGTAGTGAATATTGTTGGAGCATCGTGTAAACGTAAAGAGAATCTTCAAAATATTCAAGCTACTAAAGTAATTGGAGCAATTAAGAACGGAAAAACTACGAGTGAGCATGACTTGAATCAGGAGACTAGCCTTAAACTAGCAGGTGAGACACATTGGGGCTCACACTTCGATACACTACTAAGCTCGATTGATATGTTTTCTTTTGCGATGAAACTACTTGAGATTATTGTGAAAGAGAGCTCATAATCGGAGCAAAAGTACGAAGCAGATGGCCTATTAGGTTCAATACGGTCTTTTGAGTTTGCATTTACCCTTCATTTAATGAAAAATATATTAGGAATCATTAATATTCTATCAAAGGCATTACAACGAAGAGATCAAGATATAGTAAATGACATGACGCTAATTGAGGTATCGAAGAAAAGACTGCAAAAGATGAGAGATAATGATTGGGATTCTCTCATCAATGAAGTGTCTTCATTTTGTGGCAAATACAATATCATTGCTCCTAACATGGATGATAAGTTTGTAGCCCAAGGACGATCACAAAACAAAATTGAAGAAATGACAAATCTACATCACTATCGTGCATAGTTGCTCTATGTTATAATTGACATACAACTTCAAGAGCTCAACAACCATTTTAGTGAAGTTAATACTGAACTACTCCTTTGTATATCATGTATGAATTCAAAAAAGTCATTCTCAACTTTCGATAAGAAAAAATTTGTTTGCCTTGCTCAATTTTATCTAGTTGAATTTTCGATAGTAGATTTGATGGCTCTTGACAATCAACTTGAAACTTATATTATTGTTATGAGCTCTAACATTGAATTTTTAAAAGTAAAAGGGATTAGCAAACTTGTCCAAAAGATGATTGAGACGAAAAAAATATTATATATCCACTGATTTACTTACTCATAACATTAGCGCTAATCCTACCAGTTGCTATTGCCACTGTTGAGAGGACACATTCTGCTATGCATATTGTGAAGAATCGGTTGCGTAATCGAATGAGAGATGAGTGGTTGAATGGTTGTTTAGTCACATATATTGAAAAAGTTATTTTTAATAACATCAGCTATGAGATAATCATGCATCACTTTTAGAACATAAAAGACCGTCGATGACAACTGTAATAGAAATTTTCATTTGATATTGTGAAGTCATTTTTTTTTGAGAAATTAAGAATCGAATATCAGTTGCCATTTTTTGTTGAAGCTTATTCAATTTCTTATATTTTATTGCTATTTAATCTACTTTAATATTATTATTGATTAAAGAATTATGACATATCAACTACTAAAATATGTTAACAATCATAGATAGCCCCCACCCTTATCCTAACAAGTGTGTAGGTACACTTTTAAAAAATGTGTATCGGTACACTTATAAATATGTAAATAGGTTGAGATTGATCTATATAGAGTTGGCAATACATAACCCAGTTACCTAATAAAAATTTCAGAGTAATACAGGTTTATTAACGTTGTTTTTTACATTAAGATGATATGAGGCGTTGGATTATATTTAGGTATGTTAGTAAACTAATTCAACTTGGGTCAGATAAACAAACAAATTCACAAAAATTATTTGTATTTTTCAGACAGTATGCTTCTTTTCTTGGTCCCGTGCATCACACAAGTTTCTTACTAGTTCTTAGTTGTGGGGTTACAAATCACGTTTAGAAATTTTTAAGGCCTTGTTTGATAACATGGAAATATAATTTTATAGGTAGAAATGAAATTTACTTTCCAATTATTGTTGTTTGATAGCTATGTAAGTAGATGGAAATGTAATTAAGTCGGCCCCGCATGAAAATTGAATTTTCATACACCAAATCATTTTAGGAGGAAACTATTCCAACATTTTAAGTGGCTAAAATTGAGTTTCTCATTAACAAAATAATAATTTTTTGTCATTTCAAATATAAAGTTGTTAAAAAAATAAAAGTAAAAAAAATAATATCTTTTGACTTCTAAAATGTAACTTCAATTTTTATAATTATCATACCAGTACGATCACTATGACTACCACATGATCTACGTCATACCCTTTTTAGCTAATATTTGACTTTGATCAAAGTTTGAATTTTAATCAAACTTTAACAAGATTTATAAGCTATTTAAAGTTTTGACTTTTGATCAGACTTTAACTATTGAAAAATGATAAGTTGTAAGTTAGTAATATATTATCAAATTTTTAGGGGTCAAAAGTTGACTTTAAGGTCAAACTTTGACTTTTAATTAAAATTTTACCTTTATTAGACTTTGACTCCAATAATTTGATGACGCAAAAAGGATACTGTCGTGTTGATGTATAATTTGATATTAGATTCTCAATTGTATTAGTTAATAGTTTGACCTTTAGTCAAACATTGACTTTTGGTTAATTATATTAGTAAATTATTTGACCTTTAGTCAAACTTTGACTTTTACACAGAATTTATTTTTAGTCAAACTCGAACCTGCTTATAGAGTCTACTACTAAATAAATTTATATCATATCAGTGCAATTTTTTCTTGGTCAAAGTTCAATTTTCTATAAAATATTATAAAATTTAATTAGTGGAATATTATAATTAAAAATATCTATCATTATTTTAATTTGTAACTTAAAAATATATTGCCTCATTTTTATTAGTCAAAGTTTGACTTTTATACAAATTTTGACTAACGTCAAAATTTGAAAAGTGTATCTTGACAGTAGATAGCTATTATTACTGTTGTTATTTATATTTTGGTAATGTAAATTTTTACCAGTCAAAGTTTGATATTTGTTCAAACTTTGACTTTTTAATACAATTTAATTTTTTAAAACTTCTGTATCCCCAATGAGGTTTTTTTTTTAAAATTTATTACTTTGTAGTACATTATCAAATTTTATTTTTCTATTTTTTACATTTGGTAAAAGTTTGACTTTTAAAAAAATTGATATTTAGTCAAATTTTTTAGTCTGTAACTTAGCGATGGATACGAATACTGTTATGTTAATTTGTAGGTTGGCGTTAGATTATCGAATTTTTTATTGGTCAAAGTTTGATTTTTTAAAAAAATTAATTTTTTTTTCAAGTTTAAAAATTGAATTTTCTTTCAACTTGAAACCTTACAGCACATACTAGCATTTACTACATAATTTTGTACTTTAGTCTTAAATTTCTTTATTAATTAAAATTTTACGTTTGATCAAAGTTTGACTTTTATTAAAAGTAGATATATTATGAAATTTTGACAAGTATAACCTAACTATGTATATGAATACTGTTATATTAATTTGCAGTTGGACTTTTGTAACTTGTTGATGTATTACAAAATTTTCTCTTGGTCAAAGTTAAAATTTTGATCAAAGTCTGACTTTTATAAAAATTTAATTTAATTTCAGCATCTAAACTTACATTAGATACTAGCATTTACAACTTTGCTATTTAGTTTTATATATTTTTATTGGTCAAAATTTGAAGTTTGATCAAAGTTTGACTTTTCATTTGAGTTTGACTTTTCAAACTCTGGCTTATGTAACTTGGTAATAAATAGTGATTACTATGGTATTAATTTGTAGCGTAATAGAATATCATTAAGAAAATTATTGGTTAATATTTCACTTTAATTATGATTTTAATAATAAATGATCAAAACTTAAAAACTCATTTTCAAAAATATTAATAAAATAAGAGAAATCAATTTCCAATGAAAGTCATTTGTCAAACACACTAATCAAACAGTGAAAAATTTATTTCTAGAGGAAATTATTTCCCAAGAAATAAACTAAGAAATTGATTTCATTTCCTTTTTTTAGAGTTTCATTGCTATCAATCAGGGCCTAAAAGAAAAGAGAATTTTCAAAAGATATAAGAAATTAAACACAAATAAAAAATCTCACTTTTTTTTGTAACATGGTCTTGGTCTGCTCTCCCCACGGACCACCACCTCTTTTTTATCTCCTCTGATATATGTGTTGGTATTACGTGTTTGGCAAAGGCATTGTTTTTCAGTTTTCACCTTATTGCTTAAATATGGATGCATCTCACGAATTCTTCCTTAATTTTATCAATGCCATGCATGGATCAGTACTCCCGTGCATCATCCTACGGATTCCCGACTTGTTACTTAATCCTAATATGAATTAATGGATTCAAATTCAACCCGCATCATGAGCTGATGAAGTTTATTAATAGCTTGTTAACAGTTTGGCATAGTGACAAATTTCGTTGAAATTCAGTGAAATTTCGCGAAAATAATCGAATTGGGGTTCAAACAAAAATTTCGAAAAAATTTCAACCCTTTTCGGTAATTTCGGTAGTTTCTATATTTTTCGACGAAATTTTTGCAATTTCGGTAAATTTTGACATTTTTTTCATTATTTATTTATTTATTTTTGAATAAAATAATAATTTAGCTAAAGAAGAACTCACCGGTCACCACCGGTTACCACCAAGCTGTGTGGTATTTACTTGGGCATGGAACCTCTTTTAGAGATGGGTAGAGTGTGAAGGGTTTTTCGGTTGAACGATGTGGGACTAAAGGAATTGTAAAAAAGCTACAAACCATCCCTTAGTTGCTTTCTCACCCTACCTTTTTCAACAGGTAATCATTGACTGACCTTGAATCTAATGGTGGAGGTTATTTTTCGTTCCCATTTTTTTACAATGGATCTATAGATCATGGGGATATCATCAGACGGTCGGTCTTTTATTATACACGACACACATCTCATAAAATCATAAGACCCCCATCACACTCAGGCATGATTTTAACGTCACTTTTTGAAATGTGTACCACGTGTAATAAAAACACGACCGTCTGATGGTACGCTTACGATCCATATATCCATTGTGCAAAAGATGGGACGAGAAATGACTTCCACCATTTGATCAAAGGTGGTCAATGCATGCCTAGTGGAGGAGATGGGGTGAAAAAGCGGCCTTTGGGTGAGTATAATTGTACCTTTTGTCAGTTTGTCTTCTATAATTCTATGCTTGAGTTCAGTGTCAGTGCTTGGCCACTTGGATCAATTGCTAATTTTTTTTTTTAAATATTAAATATATTATATATATATATATTTTTAATCCCCGAAATTTTTTCGAAATATATCAAAATTAATCCGAAATGTACCTAAAGGATCCCCCCACCGAAAAATTACCGAAAACGAAATTTGTCACTATACAATTTGGGAGTATTCTATTACAAGGCGCGCAAGCTATCCTCCGTAGAGAAGATGGGTTACCATTAGATTAGCAGCACCAGAATTAATTAGGGGATCCTTTTCTGGGATGTGAGTCGCATGAAATTAACACCTATCAATTGATCAGTGTGCATAATCTAATGATCTTTAGAGTAAAGGAATAGACAGTAAATTATCTACATCATTCCACATGAATGCGGTACATGTGAAATCATAATTTGACAAAATTTTTACTATTCCATGATAGGCTCGTGATCGCTAGATTCATTGAGTGAATGATTGGTTCAAGGGGGAAGAATCTTTGGTTGTAAATGTAGGTACCCACTAAAGAATTCGTTACCTATGTTTCTTTCAGTCGAGCCGAGTCACTTTAACACTAACGACATAGAGGTCAAGGTAGACATGCCACCATCAAATATCAACGTGGAAGGGGTCACTATTGATTCGGCATTAGGTACACGACCCGAGTACCCGCACAACTAGTACGAAACACCGACTATCCAATCCCCTCTCCTCACTTAGCGACCAAGGTTCAAATACTTAGCAACCAAGGTTTCCCCCTTCAAAAAGGACAGTAATCTGGGCCCCAATTTCACTTCAACGAACAACATGGAGCCCACACTACAGACAAAGAATGCTACAATGATTCCATGGTGCTAGTCACTAACATCGTCATATAATCCCACGTTTCCCACTGGTATTGACCACCGTTGATTTAAGATCAAACTTTGAAAAATTTCTTGCATGAGAAACGCAATGAACAACCGAGCTAAATTAGGACCCGAATCTCCACCGTCTGATAAGTGGCCATGATCTCAAAACGATGAAATGGGTACAGCTAGCTTTATAAAGTGCGACATGGAGCCCAACGAACAGTGTAGCAATGATTCTATGCTTCATGTAAGTAACCTATTATGATGGTTCAAGCTATTGGAGAACCTCCGACGTTGATCACCTGCTGCTTTAATGGCGGGACCCTCTGATGCAGAACGGTTTTTAGTTCACATATTATTCACTATTTAAAAAACAAGCCATGGTGCAAATGCGACAAAGGAGACGACTTCAAGTCTTCAATTTCTCTGTTGAATGCGGTAAGTTCAGCCAATTATAAATACACAAACACCAAGCTCACTCCCCACTTAACTCTCCTTCCTCTCTCTCTCTCTCTCTCTCTCTGTTCTTACAGAGTAATGCTCGTTAAAAATAGTCGTCTGCTACCTAAAAGGTTAGTAGCATCTCTAAATGGATGTGTTCGATCTCCTTTGTGTTTGTCTGTTTTTTTTTCCAATTTTCCTGTTACATTTTTTTTTAGCTTTGATGATTGAAGTTTCTGCATTTAGTAATTGTTTGGGAAAAAGTTTAAATGGGTTGTTGCCAAGATTTTTATTGTTGCTCTTCTTGGATTTGATGGAGTTTAACTTGAATATTATGAACTCTGTCACAATTCTCCGAATTGATGAACTTTTAGGAAAAATTCCCCGAATACATCGTCTGCTGAACTTTTCGCCGAATATTTGGTCCCCATATGTGGATTCTCCGAAACATTCTCAATTTTTTCAGAATTTAAGGAATTTTCTGAATTTTTATGATTGTGAATTTGTGATACATGCTTTGATCATATTTCGTACCCTTTTTTTTGACTTTTTTTTAATGGTTGTGAATTGTTGATGCATATGGGTTATGCATTGTCCTTATTTTATTGCTTAAAAATGCCAATGTTTAACTTTAAGTAAGTTTAGATATATTGTATATATACCAAAGAGGCATTAGCCCAGTTGGTAACCTCCCTCCATTGTGAGGGCGGAGGTCGTGGGTTCGATACTCATCCTCCATGCTGTTTCCACCCTCCCAACTGTCATATGTGTATGCGTGTCTGTTCCTCGGTTCTTGATCCGAATTAGACTGATCTGACCCTCCACCACCGAATGATAGCCAAATCCGAATTCGGTTACTATGATTATGAGGATGTTCACTTTTAAGTTCTTTTGAAGGACTTCTGCTATGTTCACCTCCTTCATATTGAGATTTGTTGTGTCTATCATTACCACCTTCTTGACATTACTTTGCTCTGATACGATACCATGTAAAAAAAATAGAAAACTTCGATGGATTTTATATGTTGGATGTGTTTTAAAAGTTAATTTACGTTTTTTTTTTTTTTCCTTTAAATTTTTTTTTTATGATGTCAACTTCTGTGATCGCCTTTAAATAGATTGTGGCATGACCGTCCACCTTCACGCTGATTGGCACATATGCTTGATCAACCCTAGTAAAACTAGCGATCCATCGTGGACATATTTCTCAGCCAAATAGAGGATTCTAACCATCCCAGTAGTACATTGTAATTTCAACCGGTAAAACTATAAGGGTAACTAAATTAGCACCTACCGAATCTCTGAAAAGTACCTATGCTCCCACATTCTTGGGTAAAGTACCCTCCAATTTCAATGAGGTGTAAACAAATTTACACCCTAGTGAATTCAACTAGGGCACCCACTTCTTCTACTTCTTCAACTTATTCCTATTTTTATTCTTCTTTGTCCTTAGCTCCGACGAGTCCTATAAACTCATGAAATTCACTTGAAATCCTCTTAAAAATCACCAGAAATTCCCTTTTGAAACACTCTTGAAGCCCACCTGAAATCGCCTCTTTAAACCGTCTTGAAACCCTCTTGAAATGAAAACTCTTTTGAGGGTGGTTGTCATCATCATTGTCGTCATTTCGACGTGCTGGAGTTAATGTCGAAGAAGAAGAAATCATGTTGTTGTCAACACGACTTGCCAGAGCTAAGGAAGGGGAATAAGAAGTTGTCGTCGCCATCGCCACAACTTTTCGGTGGATTTCGAGTGCATTTCAGGTGGATTTCTGATGCAGGAAAATGCATGCTAATCCTAAAATAGTATAAATCCCGCACAATAGGGGTTAGGGTTTTCATTCGTCAATTAAAACAAAAATAAAAAGGAAAATAGGGGTAGAAGAAGATCCAAGGAATCGCTCTAAGAAATAAAATTGGCCTCATACCAAACCGCACGCGGGAGAAGAATCACTCTTTTAATGAAAACTCATCTCAAGTTCTCTAGAATTAACACAGTGAAACTCATAAATTTTGTTAATCATTCATTCAATATTTTCATAAGAGATTACAATGTGTATTTATAAAGAAAAGAAACCCTAAGAATACTGTTAAAAATAAAACTGCTAATCAACCATTAAAACTTTCTAATCTAACGGTCATACTTAATTTCACTATAATCACTTTTTTTTTATTACGCGACGACTTTTAAAGGATCAAACAATGTCCGATTGATGTGAAATTGGTCTTATTTGAAAGCTTATCGAAGTACTTTTCCAACAAGAGAATAATTATGCAATTCCGACATGTTTTGATGGATTTATGACCACTTTTCCGATAGTTACGCTGAAAGTGACGAAATTAACAGTCTCATATGACATATATGTGCCTAACCCCTAAATAATTCAAATAAGGAAACTAATTCTAAAACAAACCACTTATTAAAAGAATCCTAATAAAAAGGAAACTAAACCTAGATAAAAATGCCTAAAATAACGTGCACACAGGTCTTTTAAAACTCATTCACAGGTCCACTTTCTCTTTCCATGTCTCCTCTTTATCCAGCCACTATCTCGGCGTGGCTTCGATTTCGCATCAATCTCAAGAGAGTTTCTGATTTAGGGTTTTTGTTCAGGACGGAGAAGAAGTTGGTACTTCGGATAAATTGGGTCAGTGCATATTTATGAAAAAATGAAAAACATAAGTGGAGGCCGTATAAATTTTGTAATAATAAGTGGGTGCTTTCAGTAAGAGTTTCTTTAGTTGCATCTACCGAATCTTGAAAAGCACCTACGTACACACGTGGGAGCAAAAAAGATGGTTTTTTTTTAAATGATAAAAAAACCCAATGGGGGGACACCCACAAAACTCTGGAGCAACTTTAGCATAAACCCTCTTGAAACCCACCTAGCATAAACTCTCTTGGAACCCTCCTCTTGAAATCCAACTCCACTTGAAACCCCACCTCTTAAACTTCGTCCTCAACAGACACTAAATCAGAAATTTTCTTGAAAATACCATAAACCCTCTTGAAACTCACCAGAAACTCTCTTGAAATCCTAAACTAGAAATTCATCCTTTTTCTTCTTCCCAAACTTCGGCGAGTTGTAACAACACAATGACATCACCTCCACTTGAAACCTTCTTGAAAACCACCTGAAACTAAGGAATAAGAAATCGTTGTGACTTGCCGGAGAGGGAAGAAGTCGTGGTCGTCATCCTTGCTTCAACTTATTGGGGCTAAGAAAGAAGAAGTCGCCGCCCTTGTCATCGAGGTCATTGTCATGGGTCAAAATCTCAGTTTTTTGTATCGTATAGTCCACCCTCAAAACCGATACGTGTCGTACCGGTATCGCAGATACATTGAATGTATCAGTGACACAATGAAAAAAAGGCACAGGCCAACGGTACAAACGATACGTATCGTGTACCGCTGACAACCGATACCGGTATGTACTGCCAATACGTGCCGGCATTTTGACCCATGGCCACCGTCGTCATCCGCATCGTAGCCGTTGTCATGGACGTCATTGCCGTCGTCATCGTCGTCATCAACGCCTAAGGAAGAAGAAGATGGAGCTTTTCAAAAAAAAAAAATTTGGTACCTTTCAAGATTGTGAATTCGTAAGTGGGTGCTTCACTTAAGTAGTGCATATTAAGATACTCTTCCAGTAATTCGATAGGTGCTAATAAAGGTACCTGAGTAATAATGTACTGTGTTTTTGCGCTTTTTTCTGCCACTTTGGCTTGCTCACTTGTTTTATGCTAAGAACATAATCCTACTAGCATATATGGTGGTTATTGCAATCTAGACAAAAACAAACACATTGAATGTGTGAACGCAAGAACAACCATTAAAATCCGGTCTAGTCCAGTCTAATATAGTGTCCTGGACCCAATTTATAATGGCGAAAATTTGGCCAATCTAACCCGTAAGATCCATCTAGTTTGGGTCATAAGTTGGGTTCGGAATGGTGAAGGTTTAAGGTCAAACTGAGATAAAATTTGACCTTGTTGATGTCAGCGATGATGTAGATCAATGGGCTTAGCTCTCATACCGAGGAGGTTTTAGGATTAGGTTTAGGGTTGTAGGTTTATATTTGGTTAGGAAAAGAAGATAAAAGAGGAGAAAGCGAAGAGAAAATAGACTTATAAGGAAAATATTCCTCACTAGCCTTTATATTAATTCCAACTATTGCATGCACACACAATATTATGTTCCATAGAAAGTAAATCTATCACAAATCAATCATAACAAATTTCCTCTCGCTAGGAGATAGTGTTTTTGAAATAGCGGACTTTACACTTTCGAGTATCGCAGTCGATGCCCCGTTAATTACATAAAAAAAATTAAATACCTTTGATTAAAAAATTACTGAAGAAAAGTAAAATAATTACATCTCTAAAATGAGTGAATTAAATCTAAGTCTTCATCATCATCGTCGTCTTTGAGATTAGTCTGTCACGAGATAGACTCATAACATACTAGCTTCATCGGAGACTCAGGAGATATGAAATAGAGGGCGACGAATAAAAGTACCCCTCCTCCGAAATTCGGATCCACCGACCTGTAGGCGTGAGTCATTAAGGGAGCAAGAAGCTCTGGATGAACCTCATAACGAAGTCTTAGTTTCTCGTTTCAAAAATGAATTGAAATATAGGATCCATGTCTTTAATGGCTGATCATCAAAAGTATTAGTAATTTTAGTTGTGGGGTATCTAGTCATTGGTAAGATGTCATCGAATTCCTTAGAATTTGATGATCATGAGTTTTATTTTAGGTTTACATCATTGGATTGAGCCACTTTACTATGATGCTGTCAATATATGAAAAATTCATTGTTGGATTGGAACACTCATGATTTGGCTCTTTTGTGACGATTTTACCGTTAGATTTAACCATAATCTTATGATTTGGTCAATTTGTGACAAATCTAGCATTGGATTTGACCAAAATTTACTGATTTTATTAATGTATGATAAATCCACCGTTGGATTGTGTTACGATATCGTAATATGCTCAACTTACGAAAAGTCAATAAATCAAACATTGGATTTGACCAAAATCTTGAGATTTGGTCAAATTATGATAAATCCACCGTTAGATCAGATTACGGTCTTGTAAAATGTTCAACTTATGAAAAGTCAACAACTTGACCATTGAATTTGAGCAAAATCCTTGAGATTTAGTTAAAATATGATAAATCCACTATTGGATCTTATTACAATCTCTTAATATGGTCAACTTACGAAAAGCCAACAAGTTAATCATTGGATTTGACCAAAATCCTGAGATTTGGTCAAAATATGATAAATCTACTGTTGGATCGGATTACAGTCTCGTAATATGGTCAACTTACGAAAAGTCAACAAGTTGACCATTGGATTTGACCAAAATCTCGAGATTTGGCCAAACTATGATAAATCAACCGTTGGATCGGTTTACAGTCTCGTAATATGGTCAACTTATGAAAGTCATCAAGTCAACCATTGGATTTAACCAAAATTGGTTCAAAATGATGATTTGAACCTCAAGGGAAACTCTAATTTCGGGATATGATCTAAATCTGGTAATCCGATAATTTTAATCATGCGAAGTATCAAATTTATGGTTGCAATCCAAACATACTAAGAATTAAGCAAGGGGTCGTAACCTGCATAACCTAGTTGTTTCAAGTATATAAGGGATTAGGTACGTGTCTAAATCGTAATCCACATTGTAAATCCCCAAATCAAACTTAGGTAAGGGTCGTAACCCTTATCCTAAGCGCCTCCTGAATCGGAAGCAATCCGAATTCCCGAATTAAGTCTGGAATTCCACTTCTCGAATTACTCTAAGTCAAAGAAGATCAAAGAGGAGAAAGGCTCGGAAGTGAATGGGGATAGATACCTTGAATGCACCTAAGCGGAGGGCATCTTTAGTCAAAATCTTCCTTGGCAAAGCTTACGCATCGTCAAAATTCGGATCTCGATTAACGAGAGGAGGCCGCTATTTATAGAGTTACAATTGCAGTTATCGGGAGTTACCATCCTACGGTCTCCGCAAACATTTCATAAAAATCAAGGGCCGAGAGGGCTGTGTGGGCCTTAGCCTTCACCCGGATTGAGCAAAGAATTCTCTCAAATAACCCATGTAACCAAATTTGTGACTTACGCGAGTAGATGGTGACCTATGCGGGCAAATATGAAAGAGAAATGAGAAAGAGGGAAGGAGAGAGAAGATGGCCCACGCAGACAGATGGTGACCTATGCGGGCAGATGGTGAAAGAAAATAAGAAAGATGGGAGAGAGATGGCCCACGCAGGACGGCCCACGCAGGCGAACGCCTGCGTGGGCCATGGGAAGAGAGAGAAAGACAGTTAAAGAGAGATAAGATGGAGAGACAAGAGAGAGAAAGTAGGGAGAAAGAGAGATTAAGGCTGCGTATGGCATAACTCTTTGCTAGCCCCAGCCACAGCAGAGTTCACCTGCTTTAGTTGGTTTCCATTCTCTTTTCTAACTCCCTGCAAATGGGGATTTACCTGCTCTAGTAGCAACCTTCCTGCTCTCTACTAACTCCCTACCATAGCAAATAAAATCTGCTCCGGCAAGGAGTGAGTAGAGAGGAGGGTAGAACTTGTGAACATGTAAATCTTGCTATGCAAGGAGTTATCAAGGAGAAGGGGTACCTGCTAAAGCAGGTAGTAGGATGCTATCAAAGAGGATGGGAACCTACTATAGCAGTGAACTCTGCTATGATAGGGGCTACCAAAGAGCTATGCCATACGCAGCCTAAGTGACATTGGGAGACCCACACAAGTGACCCTGCGGGGGTCATCTTTTCTTTCTTTTCTTTTTACATTTTACTTTATCCAAAAAAGACGCAAATCTTGCGTATTCTCTTATCTCTTTTTACATTTTACTTTATCCAAAAAAAAGACAAATCTTTTGTGTATTATCCTTTTTTTTGTTTTGGTACATTTTACTTTATCCAAAAAAAAGGCAAATAATTTATGTATACGATATAGATCTATATCTGTATATTTGTAGTTAAAAAAGGCTAAAAACCTGACATTAAAGTTTGTATTATTTATTCAAAAAAAAGAAACAAACTTTTTGTGTCTACAGTAACACACACCACTATCACTAATATATCAATACATGTAATACTAACACTGGTCAACCCAACTCATTTACAACCCTAATGGTAGATATTTGGCAACTTTGGAAAATGCAAGACTTTCGTTTTCAAGGGATAAACATGTGGCTCATACTACAAGTTTCATATGCTCGGGTTGGGCATGTGGTCAACTAGAGGGTGCGTGATGATGCAACCTTGAGGTCATAGGTTAAATCCTAGCTTACCTAACCAAAAAAGGAAAAAAGTCTCACATGCTAGGTAGTTCACAATGCCTTCAAAAATCGGCCGATACCAAGATGTTTCGGCGATACGTATTGGTTTCGTCGAGATTTGATGTTGGTATTGGCGTGAAGAATTGAAATCATTGTAAGTATGTAATGTAGAAATTATATTTTAGTTTTGATATATATGTTTTTCTGTTTGTATTATATATGATTATTCATATTTAGTTGATGACTCTTTTTCTTTATGTAACTAAGTCATGGCATAATAATAAATAAATAAATAAAAAAGAACTTTTTATTTTTACCAGATTAATTGGTATAAAACCCATATGCTTAGTATATGGTAAAGCCCATATCCCTTTAAAAAGACTTATTGGTTGTACTGTTTAACGACTTTTTGTCTATTTGGGAGGTTTAGGCACCAACCATATTCTAAGAGGATTTAGGTACTAGTATCATTTAAAATAGCAGAAACATAAAGTAAAATTAGAAATCCCTATAGATTGTATTAGTTCATGGTTGCATAAAAATCAAGAAGACTATAGACATAGTTTTCATATAGATAGACATTCAGAAAATAATATACAATGATAAGTGGATGTATAAATGGTTTATTAGATATAGCTGGTATATGGCTAAAGACAATATATAAAAAACAAGATGATATGGAAGTGCAAATAAATGCTATCCATAACGAAGTATTAAAAAATAATGAACAAATTTTTACTTTAAGAAAGTTAATAAATTTGGATCTAAAAGAAGAAACCAAATTAAAAATAGAAAATCTAATAATAAAATTAGATCAACTAAATTTAGATACAACTGATGAATATTCTAACACAAGATTATTCTATGGAAATACAGAAGATATATGTGATTTAAATGATGAAACCTATAATTATCAAGAATATTTAAATGTAAAAGAAGTTCTTGATTATTAGCAAAATTTATATTTGGATTAAACTCTTCCAATAGAAGATAGAAATCATATTTTATCCCAAATAAAATAAGTCTCATTAAAACATGAACCTCTATTATCATATTTCCAAAACCAGGAATTAGAAGAATCTGAATTTGATATAATGAATGCAAATTCTGATCAATCATAAACTTCTTCAATCCTTACTGAGTCACAAACCCCTTTCACTCCACTAAAAAGAAAAGCTGAAGAACTATTAGAAGAATTTGAAAATCTAGAACAATATTTACAAACTCTTATTGTTGAAGAACAAGAAGAATATCTTAAACATCATATTCATATGAATGATGGTAATTCGACATTAAGTGTAAAAGATGAAAATCTGATTCCTACAAATTCTAGAAGAGACGATTTGAATAAACAAAACGTAGCTCAAGGAGGAACTTATCTTGATTTAACAAATGTTCCTTTTAATGATCAAGAAAAAGGCATTGACGATTGCGCTCAATCTATGTCCATCGTTATTACTAACCAAAAATCAACTTGGTCAAAAGAAAGATTCCTTGATTATATTGCAGCAATACTTCAAGGTGATGTCCTGCAATGCTTAAAACAATGAGAAAAATCAAATGAAGGAAAAATACAAAAAAACTAGATTATTAGGAGATTTTTTAAATCTTGACGATATTTAAAAAAAATTTACTATAATCATTAAAGAACATCTTTGTGGTTATACAGGTGAACAAAACCTACAAGAAGATGCTATATATATTTTGTCAAAATTAGAATTATGCAATATTTATCAATTTCAAGAATATTGTAATACCTTTAAAAAATATTATTATCAATTGGAACCCCCAATTAATATTTCATGGTTAGAATAATTTTATTACAAATTACCTGCCCCTTGGGATGAATTAGCTATAAAAGGTTATCCTGATTTAATTACAAAACTTTCTAAACAAGATACTTTAGGATTACATCCTTTGTCCTAAGATTAATTTCCCAAAGATGTTTAGAAATAAAAGCGAAAAAACAAGTTAGAATCAAATTACAAATTCTAACTTTAGTCATAAATGTTGTAATAAAATTCCTCAAGAAAATTGAAAATTCGGATGTAGTGTTCCTAAATAAAAGGGATATAAGAAAGGTTTCAAGAAAAAATTTAAATGGAAATCATGAAATAAAAAGAAAGTTTTTTTTAAATATAAAAAATATATTAAGAAGAAAAAACATATAGATAAGACAGATAAAACTAACACGACTAAAAAGAAATGTCGATGTTTTATTTGTAATGAAGGATATTATGCTCCACAATGTCCAAAAAGAGGAAAAAATATAAATAAAATGATTAAACATTTAGATGAAGATCTAGACGTTTATTTTGGAGAAGAAATATTAAGTGATGATAGTATTATTTATAAATTAGAATCTGAAACCGATGATTCTGATATAGATTTGGATGACTTAATCTTCATTAGAAAATTATTTTGGATGACTTAATGATTTAGTTGATCTAATTTTGTTATTCGATTTTCTATTTTTAATTTGGTTTATTCTTTTATATCCAAATTTATTAACTTTCCTACAGTAGGAATTTGTTCATTATGTTTTAATACTTCGTTATGGGTAGCATTTATTTGCACTTTCTTATCATCTTATTTTTTATATATTTTCTTTAGCCATGTACCAGTTATATCTAATAAACCAGTTATACATCCACTTATAATATGTATATTATTTTATGAATGTCTCTATATGAAAACTATGTCTATAGTCTTCTTGATTTTTATGCATTCATGAACTAATACAATCTAAAGGGATTTCTAATTCTTGACTAGTTTTTCTTGATGTTTCTGCCATTTTAAATGATACTGGTACCTAAAACCTCTTAGAATATGGTTGGTGCCTAAACCTTTCCAAATAGACAAAAAGCCGTTAAACAGTACAACCAACAAGTCTTTTAAAAGGGATATGGGCTTTACCATATACTAAGCATAGGGGTTTTATACCAATTAATCTGGTAAAAATAAAAAGTTCTTTTTTTCGTTATTTATTTATTATTATGCCATGACTTAGTTACATAAAGAAAAAGAGCCATCAACCAAATATGAATAATCATATATAATACAAACAGAAAAACATATATATCAAAAGTAAAATATAATATCTACATTACATACTTGCAATGATTTCAATTATTCATGCCAATACCAATATCAAATCTTCACACCATACAAACACTCAAATACTTAACACCAGGCTCTGATACCATTATTATTATTTTCTCTTAAATTTTTATTTTATTTTATTTTATTTACAATACCTTGCATGCCATAAAAGGCATTATTGCCTCGTCATGTCTTATGTGGAACATTGTGTACTACAGTTTAAAATCTCACGACAACAAGATGAATGCTTGATACCGCTCGGTGTCAAAGTTAGCGGGACTATACACATTGGTTAGTATCGGACCATACAACAAACGGGAATTTTATTTTTAGATTGTAAGCCGATACAAAGTTTGAATCGTCGATATTGAGACGATATGTATAGTTCTTGGCATAGACCAATACTTAGATTAATATCAGGTTTTTTATTTATGATGTTGATGCAACAGTTTTCCATACTCGAGTCCTCCAATTTGACCAGCAATGAGGAGCAGGGGGTGGGGGGTCAAGCCTTGGTCGATATTGTTTTATTACACTTCTTTTATCAATAACAACGATAAAAAGAAATACCATTCTAACAAAAATGGCATGGGACTCTTAATTTGTTGAAATAAGTAATATTAAGAAGGTAAAAGAAACATATAAATACTGCAAACAAAAATCTTAGTCTAGCGAAAACAAGTAAAAGGCACACGACCAAACAATTTTTATTTTTTTTACAATCGTCCTCGATGGCTTTTCTTTTTGGGCTCTGGGCCTAGAGAGACAAAGAGAGATTTGAAAAGGAGAGAGTCTAGGGTATAAGTTACATACAAATAAAGATTTATTTATATATGTTTTACTAGATATTGGGAGGATCAACAAATTTTTGGACGGATAGCCTTAAGGCTTAGTAAAATAAACTAGAAAGTGAGGAGCATCTTTATGTTCCTCCTTGCTTTCACTCCACATGTGAACAAAGTGGTTGACAAGATTGTAATTTTAGTATGGAAGTTTGTGCAATTTTAGCATAGGAGTCATGGTATATTTATTTTGTGTGTAGAGTCTACGAGTTGGTTGTTAAAATTTATTCTACTTAGGTAGTGGTTGCCTTGAAAACTTACATAGGTTTAATGGGATCAAGTCTTGGTGCATTGTAAGTTGTATCTTGATCATATGCTATTGATAGGTTGTTGCATTGGAAATGTGACACGGGTCGTCGACTCCAAAATGCTTATGAAATGCTAATTGCTGAAATTAAGCTAATCAATTGAACAATAAAACCCAAATTATGGTGATACCTTAGGGTTTTTGCAGATTCCTTCTAGGTAGCCATGTTAGGTTCAATTAGGGTCGAATCCGGCGCACGAGATCCGTTAGATTTGCACAAGGTTGATCCTAGAGATAGAACTCTAGCATCCTCTAGGTCGGGCGTTCGCTCGGCATCCAATGGGAAATCACTTGATTCCTTGCTAGCGCTTGAAACAAGCACTCAAATCGGCCGCAAATCGAGAGCACAACAACAATTGTGGATCGATGGGTTGAGATTGGAATCAATCCACAAGGATGGACATCAAGATTAGCTCAAGAGTTAGGGTTTTGGGGAAAATTAATCAATCAAATTATACGGAATAGATGCAAGAAATTAAAAAAAGGATAAGAGAAAAGATCAAGGAAAATACATGGGCATCACACCCTTGGCCTCACACCAGGCCCACATGGGGAAGAAGAATCATTCTCCGTTAAAGCTCATCAAACTCAAAATGCATTGCACCTTTCATTAATAAATTTTTTCCCCCTCAAATGGCTTACATAAAGACCTTTTATAGTAGGTACCAAAAAGAACAACCCTAAAATAACAAAGTACAAGATTACCCCAAAATGGAAATACTAAATGCAAGAAATAGCAAAAGAAAGAATTAAAAAAACGAAAGAAAAAACAAAAGGGTTCCTTGCCAAAAGATCGCTTGAAATTTGCCTGGGCGAGAATGGACTCGCTTGGGCGAATTTTAAACTTTTGCCCAAGCGAGCTTCACGCTATCACTTGGGAGGGAAACCCCAATTAACACTTCCTTTGGTCCCCTGGGTGACCGATGCTTTCATCCAAATTCTTGTTTGGTTGCTTGGGTGACTCGCCTGGGCCGTTAGGCGACCGGCAATATTGACCATTTTCTTCTTGTTCCTTGGTCTTTCCTGTGGCTGCTAGTTGGGTCTTCCGTTTCTTCTTCCGCTGGTAGACTCAATGCGGTTTAAATCTAACATCCATGATATCGGTGTCCTCGCCAATTCTCCCAGACCAAAAAGCGTTCATCATCGATGAAGCATGCTCATGATAATGGTCGAGTATGTCTGGATCTAAGCGACGATCTGCTTCTTGACTACCCTAAGCATTCTCATAATCCGGCTTACCAACCCACTTCACCAAATATTTCTGAAACCATCCGACGTCGGTGGAAACCAAAAGATCATCCATGATCTTCTAAATTACCTATTTTTGGCTTGGTCGGAGGAGGAAGGGGTTTGGGTTGCAGGATTGGGATTGGTTCATGAAGAGTGGACATTTGAAATAAATTGCTAGGAGGTGGGGTTGAGCCTAGATAAGGAATTAGGTCCTCCACATTCAATGTTGAACTAACCCCCATCTCTTGAGATTGTTCAGAAACGTATGCATTAGGGCCACTCTTTGCCACAATCCTAAAAGGTCCACAACCGCGGGCTTAGAGCTACTTTGCGATCCCCGATGGGAATCGTTCAAGCCTAACCCGAACCATCACATGGTCACTTATTTGGAATTCTTGAAGCGCCTATGCGTCATTGCTCATATTAATTTTACGCCTAATTTTAGCATGCAAGTTATGTAAATGATGTGCCAATGCATCTGCGCGGACTCATACCTATGGACCTGTTGATGGAATTGTTATAAGCAAACTTGGCCATTGGTAAGATGGTATCCTAAGTTCTAATGTGATAACTGACAAGACGCCGAAGGAGATTCCCTAAACTCCTATTGGTTGCTTCGGTTTGGCCATCGGTTTGAGGATGATACACCGAAGAGAATCAGAGCATAGTGCCCATCATGTGCCATAGGGTTTTCCAAAAATAACTTGTAAATTTAACATCCCTATCCGACACAATGGTCTTGGTAACCCATGTAAATGCACCACATCTCCGAAAAATAATTTAGCAACGTGGGTTGTGTCGAAAGTTTTAGGGCATGATATGAAGTAGGCAATCTTGGAGAAGTCGTCCACTACCACAGAAATGGAGTATGCTTTCTAATAGTCTTGGGAAGCCCAAACATGAAATCCATAGAGGTGTCTTGCTATGGTGTGTGTGGCACCGACAAGGGAGTGTATAAGCCCGTGTTTTGCTTGCTTTGCTTTGACAATGGGCAAGTGCGACACTGCTTCACAATCCGGGCAATGTCTCTCATGAGACTAGGCTAAAAGAATTGGTCCTCTACTAGTGCAATTGTCTTGATGCGCCTAAAATGACTGGCAATCCCTTCGGCATGTAATAAGGAAATCACGCAGTGAAGTGCGAGAGATGAAAAGGCGGTTGCTTTTAAACATATACCCATTGTGTAGGGTATATGTGTGGCCAATGCTCACCAGATCACAAAGGAGTGTGGTGTACTCCTTCCCAAAATCTGGGCCTTTGGGATACTCTTCTTTTAATCACTCAAATTTGACAATTTCTACACTCATAGATTGCAAAGTCGCTACCCGATGACTAAGTGCATTCTTGGCCTTGTTCTTGCTCCCGACCTTATGCTTAAATACAAATGTGAACCCTTGGAGGTATTCGACCAATGCCTTATGCCTCGGGTTTAATTTCTTTTGTGAAGCAGAGAAGCATAAGATCTCGTGGTCGGAAAAGAGGACAAATTCTAGCGGTCGAAAGTAGAACTTTCAATACCAAAGGGATCGGATTACCGCATTGAACTCCTTATCGTAGGTGGAGTATTTTTGCTTCGCCTCATTCAATTTTTCGCTAAAACAGGTCACTGGGAGGCCTTCTTGGCTAAGCACTCCTATCTCCACACCCGTTGCATCACATGCAACCTCAAAGACCTTAGAAAAGTCCGGTAGGCGCATGATTGGTGCACTTGTTATTTTCTCCTTGATTTCGGCAAATGTCCTCGTCACAGCTTTGTTCCATTGAAACTCCCCTTTCTTCATGCAATTGGTGATGGTAGTCATAATGGTGCTAAAGCCTCGAACGAGGCGACGATAAGTTGTGACCAATCCATGGAAGCATCCCTTTACCTTAGGTCCGGGCCATTCCAAAATAGCCCTCACCTTTTCAGGGTTTGCAATCATCCCTTCCTCCGAAACAATGAAACCCCAAGAAGACAACTGAATGTTGCATAAACGTGCACTTCTTGAAGTTCATGTATAATTTCTCGCCCCTCAAGGTTTCGCAAACCAACCTAAGGTGGATCAAGTGGTGCTCCTTAACGTGGCTATAGATCAAGATGTCGTCGAAATACACTGCAAGGAACTTGCCTAGGAAAGGTTGCAACACTTGGGACATGAGCCTCATGAAGGTGCTCGGGGTATTGGAAAGCCTAAAAGGTATGACCATCTACTCATAAAGACCATCTTTGGTCTTGAAGGCGGTTTTTCATTCATCACCGGGGCGGATCTGGACTTGGTGGTACCCACTATTTAGATCAATCTTAGAGAAGATAGTGGCACCCACCATCATGTCTAACATATCATCGAGCCTCAGAATAGGAAACCGATACTTGATCGTAATCTTGTTGATCGCCCGACTATCTACACACATGTGCTAAGGTCATTCTTTCTTAGGTGTGTGTAGTGCGGTATGACACAAGGGCTCAAGCTCTCTTGGATGAAGCATTTATGAATGAGCTCATCGACTTGCCGCTTCAACTCGGCATGTTCGACCGGATTCATCCTATAGTGTGGTAAGGTTGGTAGTGTGGATCCGGGAACCAAGTCTATTGCTTGTTGGATGTCACGGATAGGGGGGAGTGAATCAGGCAAGTCTTTCGGGAAGTCATCCTCAAATTCTTTCAACACCGGCTCCACCTCCTTGGGATGGTCACCTATAGACTCAAGAGCACACTCAACGATGACTACAACGTAGACTACGCTCTCATCCTTAGAACGTAGTCTATGGATGAGAACGTTCCGGGAAGACATCCTCAAATTCTTTCAACATCGCTCCACCTCCTTGGGATGGTCATCAAGCTCAATGGTGACTACAACGTAGACTACGCTTTCAAATTCTGAAGGGCTTAGAATATTGATGGTCTTAGATTGACTCCGCTTCTTTTCCCTCTCAATCTTCTTGTCCGATGGTGCTTTACGAGGCAAGGGGTTTAGATTGATCTTCTTGCTCATGCATGAACATGCACACGTTAAACCGTTCGAAGAGGGTCACGTCCATGTCATAGTGCAAGGCCTTTCCAAGATGATGTGATCCACATCCATCGGCACCACAAGGTGTCTGAATATGAAGCCAATTGTATCGGTACGCGACATCTTTACGACATGGGAATAGACAATGAGTCGACCCACGCAACTCTATAAGGCCTCGGGTAGGCTTCGGGTGTAAGCCTTAAATGGGTGATAGTGTGCGTAGATACTACATTGGTGTAACTCTTACTATCCACGATGACCTTATAGCTTTTCTCTCCCATTTGGCGTAAGTGTAGAAAATATTATCTCTACGCCAATCGTTGTGCTCATCTCGTTTAGGTTGTGTAAGGGCACGCCCAACCACTAGCTCTCCTTGGTGCACTCCAAGGTTTGTCCACCGTCGTCACCCTCTTCATCACTAGGTATGACATCTGGCTCATACACTTCCTCTTCAACATCTCTTTGCTCATCCTCAATCTCTCCTTTAATCAAGAGATTTTTTTAAGGTCTCATGTCCAAACCCATGACACTTGTAACACTTGATTTGAGCACCACCCTTGGAAGACTCTCCAATCATGTTCTTCCCTTTGTCAAACCTCACATTCGTAGGAGTGGATTGTCGAGGTTTGGTTGGTTGATTGTCTGCACTAGGCCTCATCTCCCTGGCCCTATGGCCTATGGTGTTGGGTTCCAAACGTCCCATCACTGTCGTCTTCAAGTACCTTTCAAGGTCTTGCACAACGATGTAGCACTCTTCAAGAGTGTGAACGGGGTGAGACATCAAGTCCTTTTGCAACTTGGTGCGTAATCTAGAGAGAGTGACTTGGGGATCCTCCGATACATTGACTCTCATCATGAACTCTTCAAACTTGCCAGTGTACTCGGTAACAGGTATACTACCTTGGCGCAAGTTTTGGCATTGATCAAAGTAATCAATGGTAGTATGACAAATGAACGTACTTCTTCGTAAACCACTCCTTCATGTCCTCCCATTGGGTAATGGAGGCACGACTCGCATTCTCTCATGCGCTCAACATTGTTCCAAAACAATCTAGCTTGACCGATGAATTTCATTTTGGCAAGTCTAACACATCGCTCATTGCTCATGCTATACCACTCTAAGTTGTGATCCATATCAGATAGCCAATCGAGGAAGACCTTAGGGTCCATTTGTCCATCGAAGGTCGTGAACTCAACTCTTAACATTTTTAAGGAGTCTCTCATCCGGATCATAATCTTCTACGTGATTACCCACTTCTCTCCAGTTTCGATTTTGATCAACATATCGGCCATTGCGTTGAAAACGCGAACCTTCACGCTCGCAACGTCGGTCCTCGTGCTCAACTACTCCCTCTCATCTATCTATCGGTCGCATAACTTCCCCTTAAAAGCTTCGAGGGCCGTTTGGGTTTGCTTGATGACGTTCAAACGTTTATTCATCATGGCCAACTCGGCTTGGATACCTTTATGAGCATCGACAACTCCATTCATGTCCATGGTGATCACAACACGCTAAATACGAGTTCTAAAATGAGCACGCAACTATGAACCACACAACAAAATAAAGCAACTCAAGCAAAATGAACAAGCAAATGCCCTAACCTAGAACCTAGGGCTCTGATACCACAGCTGACGGGGGACGTTGACCCCAAAATGCTTGTGAAATGCTAATTACTGAAATTAAGCTAATCAATTGAACAATAAAACTCAAATTATGGCGATACCTTGGGGTTTTCACGGATTCCTTCTAGGTAGCCATGTTAGGTTCATTAGGGTCTAATCCGGTATGCGAGATCCGTTAGATTAACAGAAGGTGCAATCCTAGGGATAGAATTCTAACATCCTCTAGGTTGGACGTTCACTTGGGATTCAATAGGAAATCACTTGATTGCTTGCTAGGGCTTGAAACAAGCACTCAAATCGGCCGCAAATCGAACAAATCTCGAGCTCAACAATGGTTGTGGATTGATGGGTTGGGATTGGAATCAATCCACAAGGATGGACATCAAGATTAGCTCATGAGTTCGGGTTTTGGGAAAAATCAATCAATCAAATTATAAGGAATAGATGCAACAAATTAGGAACAAATTAGAAAAGAGGTAAGAGAGAAGATCAAGGAAAATACATGGGCATCACACCTTTCGTCTCACACCAAACCCATACGGGAAAGAAGAATCACTCTCCATTAACGCTCATCTCAAGCTCAAAATGCATTGCACCTTTCATTAATAAAATTTTTTCCCCTCAAATGGCTTAGATAAGGACCTTTTATAGTAGGTACCAAAAAGAACAACCCTAAAATAGCAAAGTACAAGATTACCCCAAAAAGGAAATACTAAATGCAAGAAATAACAAAAGAACCGAATGAAAAAAACTAAAGAAAAACAAAAGGGTTCCCTGCCAAAAGATTGCTCGAAATTCGCCTGGGCAAATTTTAAACTTTTGCCTGGGAAAAAATGAAATCGCCCCATCAAGCTTCACGCCAATTAACATTTCCGCTGGTTGCCCGGGTGACCGATGTTTTCATCCAAACTCTGTTCACTTGGGCGACTCGCCTGGGCGACCTGGGCTCAATATTGACCCCTTTCTTCTTGTTCCTTGGTCTTTCCGGTGACTGCTCGTTGGGTCTTCCGTTTTTTCTTCCGCCGGTAGACTCGATGCGGCCCAAATCCAACGTCTATGATGTTGGCATCCCCGCCAAAGTGTCTTTTAATGAGATTAAAGTCTTCATGCATTACGCATAGTTTCTGTTTGCATATCATTAGCTTGTCTAGTTTCTAGATTGCATGCAGTTACTTTAGCTTTTTTCTCTACATTGATACAAGAACATTTTGGGTAGGAAAACACATATATTTATTGTAACTTTGCTTATAAAAACAATGAGGCTGAGATAGGTTAAAGTCTCTTCCATTTAATGAAACGCTTGAATATTGTAAGCTCTTAAGCTTTTCTTTAACTTGAGGAATATGGTGAATGTTTAATGTTATTTCCATCATTATTATCTCAAGCAATGCTTTAATTGTTTCATTTTATAATATTATTTTCACTTGAATCCTTTCAACCCTATTCTCCTCGTTTTTCATCACCCAAGTTCTTTGTATCCAATTCGGATAACTGAGCTTACGTCGCCTATACTGCCCGTGTTCGTATGCTATTGCCTGGTGAATGCCTTTGATGTCTTTTCTTGTTTTTTTTTATCAACAATGACTGGTAGCTGTGAGAGACAATTAATGCATTGTGACTTTTGTTATGTTTATTTGTTTATTTTGACAATATAATAGATTTCTAATTAGTTTCAAAGATAAAAAAAAATGTTGTCTTTCCTTGATTTAAACTTTTGGATTTAATGTGTTTTTATGTAAATTAATGGATATTAACGTCTTTACACCTTGATAGACGTGTGTTGATTTGTTGACCCAATGGATCTAATGGTTGATTGACTAGTGGTCGATCCAGGTCCAATGGGTCGAACTGATTGGAAATTTTTTTTACCATACTAGCCATTATAGTATATGTCTAGTGAAGGTTTGAATGAAATGGTGCAACTGTTCATCTGGATGTTGAATCTTTCTGAGCGATCTGGACCGTCCAAACTATGTCTGTTGTAATAACTGTCATAGTGGCTGCTTGAACGATCACTTGAGATCTATAAACAGAGATCTGTGGGCACATATTACAACACATTGAATTCATACAAATTATCCTACTGGCATACAAGTCTAATTAATCCATTATCTTTTAAAATCAATTTTTTGGTACTTAGAGTCGTGTTATCCGGGCGATTCTATACTATTACAATGTTAACAAATTATAATAAAGAGGTTGGGGCTTATTATATCTTAGAAACGTCTTACTAGAGCCCTATTACAAACTTGAGTAGAGCAAATAATGTTTTAAAGATAGCGACTAGGGTTGTCAAACCGTGAATGTATCAGAAATCGTTTTGTTGAACTTTTGAATCGAATTGTGAATTGAATTGTAAATCGTAAGATGCAATTAGGTCATTTAAAAAAATCATAAACAATGAAAATATTAAAAAAATAAGAATAATACAATACATATAAATTTCAAACATTTTCAACACATGAATTCCAAATGGCCAAAAAAGTATATTCTTTTGACATATTGCCATTTGACTATTTGAGTGCATTTCCATGTTAAAAATTGAATAAATCCATAAAACTACTTTTATGAGAGTAAAACTGTGGAACTGTTAAACTTATTCGATTATATATATATATAAAACTACTTCTTACGTACCCTTCAATGACGAATTCCGATGAGATATGAATCTTTTGAAAAGTTATATGCACTTGCTTCTATTTTAATGTAGAAGACAAAAGCAAAAAAGGATTCAATTCCGTTGATCAAAATGATCAAGATATTGTAATTTTTGTATTAGCCCTTAAAAAACCTAGAGGACAAATATTCTCTCTAAACAAAATAAAAATGAGACTTCTGGTGTTTTAAAAGAACCTTTTACTCTTAAAATAGTGTTTAGGGGCATTTTAGGTTTTTCTCCTTAAAGTGAAAGAAGGATAAAAGGGTTCACAAATCACAAAGTCGTGACTTGCAAGACCTTGGTCAAATCATATGATTCAATTTGAATTGTATGATCCAACTGAAATCGCATTGATTCAAGTTAAATCAATGCGATTTTTGAATATTCCTGATTTGAATCATCGATTCAAATTGTAAATGATTCCGATTTGACAACATTGATGGCGAATATGTGCCTCGAGTTAGATTTCCCTTGTCTTTCTTTTCTTTATTTTCAAATTCCACATTTACCAACGTGTTTTAACATCATTTATAGTTGTTTTTTACTTCTGTGGTAAGCCCTACGATCAAACAGTTAATGACAAGGATCCCTCCACGGTTTCTCTACAGATATCCAACAGATTTGGTGAAGTCATAATGACTTCATTAAATGTGACACAATACTTGATTTTATAGTAAGAAACTAACCTATGCGGTTAGATCTTCACTTGGCAATTAGGGACATATCTATCGGCGGAAAGGTCTACAATAGTTCCCATGGTTCAAAATTCCGAAGAAACTGATAGGTATCATTTGATACATTCAATCATTTTATATCAGCCGATAGTTTATTGGCTGATAATTTCGATAATTTGATAATAAGCGCATTGTTTGACACTGTGCATTTATTTTCCCTATTCAACTTTTTGGCTATTTTAAGTTGTCCAATTCATTCTTTTTTCTGACCGTAAATTTATTTTCATAATCTTAACTCACATTATTTTTATGTTTCAAACATTATCTGGGAAAAAAAATGAGAAAAATAAGAAGCAAAATATTATTAATGTTTATCGACTGAATCTTATTTTATCTGTTCATAATGGGTTCATTACTTACGAATTGTGAATGACAATAATAACAAGACATTGATTCTCCTCGCTGTTTCGGTGAGATAACACTCACGGTCCCATGTTTAGCATACTTGACACATGGCATGGATATTATGACCCTCAGACGATTACAATATTCCATGATAGCACTAAAATATGGACCCTATGGTAGAATGGTAGATCGGAACACAATCCATATTAAAATAATATCATTGGATAGTCTGAATCTTTTGCTGGTTAGGATTTATGGATGAGTTCAGTTTAAATGATGGCCTACCATTTGGACGACTTCGATTGATAAAAAATTTGCTAACGACTTTCACACTACTATTGACTCTGCAACCCTTTTCACCGTCCATTGAGTGATGACTTTCACGTGAGTCATTTGGGTGACCCTTTTCCCTAGAAAGAACAAAGCAAGCTCAAAAGGCTGAAGACATGGGTTACGTTCTTCAAGAACAGACTATGGTTTACAACCCTACATCAGCCTTAACCATTGATTTTCAACCAGACGTTGGAACATGAATGATACATATGCATGCTCCAGACGTCCTAATGACTCAACAATCACTTATGCACTAGTATGTGATGATGAGAGCTCAACCTACATGTAGTACAATGCACACTAGGAGAGACCTAACCTACCCTACTGTGCATGCAAGGGACAACAAAAGAACATATAACCAAACATATGCACACCAGAAAAGCAAACACGATAAAAAGAGAAACTATATATGGGCCTTTTTCGAGATTTTTCATTTCTTTTGTTTAGAAATCAAATAGACACTCTACACCTAAAAAAAAAACAAGAAAGAAAAAAATAATACAAGGGATGACAATCCAATGGTTTGGTGAGAATGTCTGCCAACTGAGAGTTGGTGCTCACATGATCAAGCACAACGATTTTGTCTTCAACCAACTCTCAAACGAAATGATGGCAGATATCTATGTTCTTGGTTAGAGAATGCTGAACATGATTTTCAGAGATATTGGTAGCATTGGTGTTATCACAATATAATGACATAACACCTTGTGATATCCCAGTCACGAAGCGTCTGCTTCATCCAAAGAAGTTGAGCATAACAACTGCCAACAATAAGATATTCTGCTTCAGCAATTGAGAGAGATGGAAGCAGGCTTCTTGCTAAACCAAGACCAAACAATCCGATATAGAAGCAGCCACCATTGGTGCTCTTATGGTCATATGAATTTCCATCCCAGTCCCAGTCGGCATCAGAATTTCCATCCCAGTCCCTCTCAGAAACATTGTTTTGTTGTGGTGTGTGAGGAGCCAAAAACCCATGTTTTATTTCATAGGTGGTACAAACTCAATAAATTTAGAGTTATCAAACTCTTTTCCTCTATCACTACGGATTCCCACAACAAGTAGATCTTTCTCAATCCGAGTGCACTTAGTAATAACAACAACCTATTCAAAGGCATTTGACATCTTTCTTAGAAATGCAACCCAAGTAGATCTAGAGTAGTCATCAACCATAACGAGGATGCATTTTTTTTTCCAACAAGGTTACTTACCTTCATAGGACCCACAGGATCAAAATGAATGTGCAAGGATCCTAGAAGAGGTTGAGGTAGTAACCTTCTTGTGTGGAACCCTTGTCTGATTTCCCATCTAACAAGCTCCATAGACCATTTATGAGGGTTTTCCTAGTTTTGGTAAGTCTTTGACGAGTTCACTGGTGGGAAATTTCATCAAATCCTTTGTAGTCATATTCACAAGTCGTTAATACCACAAGTTAACCTCATCGGCTTTAGCTAACATTCAAGAGGAATCCGAACTTTGTTTGAAGGTGTAACAATTAAGGCTGTCAATTGGCCCGGTCGTCCTGCTACTCGGCCCAAAAAATCAGGCTTTTTTAGTGACTACACCCGACTCATATATATGGCTGGGCTTAGATAATGGAGGCCCGAAAAAAAGGGGCCGGGTTAGGGCCAGAAGATGTGAAGCCCGCTTAAGCCTGGCCCGGGTACCCATTCTAATTATAATTATATATATATATATATATATATATATATATATATTATATTTTAAAATTTATGCTTTATTAATAGAGTTACTAAAATACCCTCAGATTAAATTTTTTTGTACACATGAATATGAGGGTATTTTAGTAAATGCCCAACAAGTCAAAAGCACTCAGCCACCCACTATATATATATATATATATATATATATATATATATATATATTCTCTTTGAATAATCCTAACCCTACAACTCCTCTCTCTAATGCATCCCATTGGTCCTCTCTCTAACACATATTTTTAACAATAATTAATTTTTTTCAAAAAAAAGTATTTAAAAAAAAAGCATTTATGTATAAAATAAATAGGTATGTATAAAAAATTTTCAAAAGAAAAATATAATCTTAACAATTTGACAGTTGCTAATACGATGAAATTCAGAAGCCGTGACATAACCGTACAATGAATTCCATTCTTTGGAATTATAGTTGCAAGCATCAACTATAATTAGAAGGTTTCCATCCATTAGGAGGTCTCCATCCATCCTCCACGGCCATCCAAACCCTCTCATCCAAGGATTATTTATGAAGGCTTCCATACAAGCCTTCCAATATGGATAATTTGACCCTTCAAACAACGGAGGACGTTTGATCTAAGAACCTTCACGTGGTAAGTCACGATTACTAGGGAAAGCCATTTTACACTCAGTTCGTGTGAACTTAAACTAGTGAACATAGGCTTTGATGCCAAGTGAAATTTCCCTAATATTCTAGTTCACCATAGAGATAAATTAAAGATAACCACAAGTCACAAGTACACAATTTTTTTATGTGGCAAAACCCTTTGAAGGGAAACATCCACGGGATCAAGTCTAGGCAATTCAATCCACTATGAAAATAAGCAACTTACAGAAGGTATCGAATGAATGCAGACCTTAACACTGTTGAATCCACACCAGTAGTCCTATCAGACCCTTCAAACAACAACGAACTGAACCCACAACTCGTCCTTCACAGTCTACCGATTTTATTGCCTCCCAATCACCGAATCACTACGACGATCCTCCTGTATCTAACGAGCACGCTCAAATCCATGAGTAAAACTCCAGATCGATGGAAGAACCCTTTTGATACCCAAAATATCACATATGAACAAAAGATCTCAAAAAGGGATTTAGGGATTTTTCTCTTCTCAAGGAATGTGATGGCTAAAATATTTCCAAAGAGATAAACCTTAAAAAGACAATAATTGGCTTTATATAGGTAGCTTTAAGAAAAATATGAAACTTAATTCATGGTTGACCGTGACCAAGGTGACGGTCGACTGTCCATGTGACTATAGTCGACCGTAACATATGGGTTACAAATATAGAACCAACTATGCACTAACAGCAATGGATCATCAAAAAGAGAAGCTTTCACAACACAATTTTATGTATCCACATCAGATCTTCTTAGACACTTGGCAACAAAACACATTGGTTTTGACATTGATGTGACGACATAGGATCTAAGACTTATTTTTGGTTGTTCATGACAAAATTCACTAACTGTTCTGCAGGTTATCTTGGATTGAATCTTAGACGTCAAGCTTGTGACACTGAACACCATTCAATTGAGAACAAGCTGAATCACAAAATCAAATTAACTTGGAGAACATGGGAAGTAGGACGGTTCAGATCTGGGGTTTCCCTTCACATGTTTCTGCTGAAGAAGTTAAAAATTTTGTTGAGAAACGTACAGGTGAGGGGACTGTTTATGCGCTTAAGGTCAGACAGCCCAAGGTCAAGAAGTTTCACTCAAGAGCTTTTGCAATCATTCAATTCACAGCAAAGTCTCATGCCAATGTTATAACCTCTCTCTGGCAACATGGGAATCTAAGATACGGCTTTGATTGTCTGAAAGTTTACGACATGGACCGTGATATTGTGCCAAAGCCAAGGACCTCGATCTTCAGTTTGGAACATACTTTTCTGCATTTTGGCTGTCTGGTCTCCAAGGAGAGGTTTTATGGTCTCTGGAAGGGATGGGTGGTCAAAGCCGAGTTTGGGTTTGGTCTGCGGAAAATGTGCTTCTTTCTATCATGTTCTGGTGTTTCATATAAGCTTGAACTTTGTCATGAGAGCATTTGGCAAATCCAGCTACGTCGTCCACGTAATGAAGCTACACAATTTCTCCTGTTTCAGGTTAACTTCTTGATACTGGTTTTATGAATTAGTTTTTTTTCCCTTCTTGATTCATAGAAAACAATTTTTTTCTTAGGCAAGGTTGTACACATGGATATATTGAATAAGCCACTGCTCTTAGGAATTAATAATCATTGTTTATCTATTTCCATGTGAAACTAGCATGTCTCGTCAACTAGTAAATTAATAGACAAAAGATCTAAATATCTCATCAAATATTGGTTAAAAAGGAACCTAACTGAAATATGGTTTTGTATTAGGTACATGAGCCGTGTAGCGCTGGTGGTATACATGCCAATCTCTGTCTGTCTGCTAAATAAACCTTGGAACGCCCACAGATTTTCCTCTGTGAAATTTGTGATGGTACACTTTTGACATGCAAACAGACTGAGGTTGGTGCGTACTGCCAGCTGTACATGGCTCATGTAACTAATCAAATCTCTTTAAAAATTAGACTGCATGAATTTAATATTAACCACCATAAACTGACTCTTAGAATTGAGAGAAAAGCATTTCAATTATCATGTTTAAAGACATCTTAGTTATTCCAAGAACGGTATTCTGCTTTGGATTTTGTTCTTGCCTGATATAAACTTGTAATGGATCCTTGTTAACATAATTTTTACTTGTTAGATGCAAGCTGCTCCTCGGATATATAAGAAGCTTGTACGCAATTCCATGCATGTATATGAAGATCCTTCTTTAAACTACTTTATGGATACGCCAGATGATCAGTGGGTCAGAACAACAGACTTCACTCCGTCATGTTCTATAGGGCAATCTTCTACATTGTGTTTGGAGGTTTACAACAATTGCAATCTCCGAGTTATCCGTGAAAACTTTGTTCATTTTGAAGAAGATGGAGGTCGATTTTTATTGGAGGATGGTTCTTCTTATTCTCGCAATCTGGAGCTGGTCCCCATTGTTGAGCCTCATAGTATTAAGCTGCCATATAAAATCTTATTTAAGATAAACTCGTTGGTTCAGAATGGGTACCTTGTGGGGCCGACACTGGATGATGAATTTTTTAGTTTGGTTGATCCCAGTTCGATTCCAATTGCTCATATTGAACAAGCCCTGGAAAGTCTTTCTCGTTTGAAAGACTGCTGCTTTGAACCTGCAAAGTGGCTTCGTGAGCAGTACAGTGAGTACCGAACATCGAAACCTCTTCTGAAGTCCCCCACTATTTCGTTGGAGCCTGGCTTGGTTTATGTTCACAGGGTTCAAGTAACGCCTTCTAAAATATACTTCTCTGGACCAGAGGTCAACATGTCCAATCGCGTCTTACGCAATTATCCTGAAGATGTTGATAATTTTATCCGGGTTTCCTTTGTTGATGAGGAATGGGACAAAATCCGATCGACGGATTTAGTACCACGTACAGTTTCTGATGATGATGAAAGGGTTACTGGTATTTTCACAAGAATATTTTCTGCTTTGAGAAATTACATAATCTCCGATAATAAGTGGTTTGATTTTTTACCATTCTCTTCAGTTTCTGCCAATGATGAAAAGCATACTGGTATTTACACAAGAATACTTTCTACTTTGAGAAATGGCATAGTTTTTGGTGATAAGAAGTTTGATTTTCTAGCATTCTCTTCAAGTCAATTACGTGATAATTCTGCATGGTTTTTTGCTTCAAGAAATGGACTTAATGCAGCTGATATCAGAAAGTGGATGGGCGAGTTCCGTGATATTAAAAACGTGGCTAAATATGCAGCCAGACTGGGTCAATCTTTCGGTTCGTCCAAAGAGACTTTGAGCATTGGTAGGCAAAATGTTGAAATTATTCCAGATATAGAAAACATAGAGAATGGCATAAGATATGTTTTCTCGGATGGAATTGGGAAAATTTCTGCTGACCTGGCAAGAAAAGTGGCTAGGAAGTGTGACATTAAAGGTCCAACACCATCTGCTTTCCAAATTAGATATGGCGGATACAAAGGTGTTGTGGCTGTGGATCCAGCGTTGGAGGAATTGAAATTATCTTTACGAAAAAGCATGTGTAAGTTTCCATCTGAGAACATGAAACTTGATGTCTTGGCATGGAGCAAATATCAACCTTGTTACCTCAATCGCCAGATTATAACCCTTTTGTCAACACTTGGAATTAAAGATTGTGTCTTTGAAATGAAGCAAAAAGAAGCTGTAGATCTACTGGACACAATTTTAACAGATCCAGTGAGGGCACAAGAAGCGCTGGAGGTCATGCCTCCCGGAGAAAACACCAATGTTCTTAAAGAAATGCTGATGTGTGGTTATATGCCTGATGCTGAGCCATTCCTTTCGATGATGCTGCAGACATTTCGAGCATCAAAACTGTTAGAACTAAGGAATAGAAGTAGGATATTTGTTCCGAATGCAAGACAACTGATGGGATGCCTCGATGAAACTAGAACCTTGGAATATGGGCAGGTATTTGTGCAGATTTCTCGAGTTGGACACAAATGGCCTTTAGACAATTCCCGGTTTAAGTTTGATGGAAATGAATCGGATAAGCGTACTCACGTGGTGGAAGGGAGACTAGTTGTTGCTAAAAACCCTTGCCTCCATCCCGGTGACGTGCGCATTTTGACTGCTGTCGATGTGCCAGCTTTGTACCATATGGTTAACTGCGTTGTTTTCCCACAAAAAGGAAAAAGGTCAGATATCCTTACGGCTCATTATTGTATTTTACTTTTTGAAGCTTTGAATCTACTGTTATAGTTTAATGTTTCTTGGCTGCACATTTTATCTGTTTATTAGGGAGGCCCATTTATCCTAAAATGCTTATGTTTCTTACTTTTCTCTATTCGTATCATGAGGTTGAGTAGTAACTATTATCAATGTTGTAAAATGGAGACATGATGCAGGACGGACGCGCTAGAACCCTAACGTATCGTAAATCCTGCACGATAGGATTAGGGTTTTCGATCTCCTATATAAATTAAAAATAAATAATAAGGTAGAAGATAAGGGAATCTTTGGAATTACACCAAACGACAAGAATCACTCTTGCTCCAAACGAAAACATCTCACAAACTTTCATGGTTGAAAGAATCTCGCTCTCAAAATATGTACAAAGCAATTCTCAATATTCATTAACTAATCAATGAGGGGCTTTACATGTATATTTATAAAGTTCAAAGAACCTAACCTACCAAACATAAAGACTCCTAGCCAATAAGGCAACTAACCTTAAAGAGAATCACAATATTAAAAGAATCCTAATAAAAAAGGGAAACTAAAACCTAGACAAAATCGCAAAAAATCGACATATCGGCCTAGTCTCGCTCACGAGCTCGTGCACGCGAGACCTAAAGTCGTGTGCGCGAGACTGGAACTCTCGCGTGCGAGTGGTGATAGAGTGATCTTTTCTGTCTGTTTCTTCTTCCCATGTGTGCCTTCCTAGAATATGGTTTTCTTGTGTGGCGCAAACGTGCAAATGGGTCTTCAACTTTCAAAACTCATTGGCGGGTCCACTTTCTCTTGAATTTCCTTCTTCAAGTTGGGCCGCAATTCCAGCATGATTGGTTCAAATATGAACCTTGCAAGAGCACAATTTTGTAGAACTAGGGCAAATACTAGGGGTGTCTAACCTCAAGGATTGTTTGAATTAAATACTTAAATCTATGCAGTTATTTGAATTATAAGGTGAAGGGGTTTGGATTAAAACTAAATTAAAAAGGAAATTTAAATCAGAAAAGTGATCAATAATTGGAACGTTCATAGGTTACAACTTCACCGCTAGTTTCGTAATCTATTCTCTCTTCTTATTCTCAAGTTAATAATTTAATGGATCGATCGAATTGTTTGTAACTACAAGCCCAAACAATTCCAAAAAGATCCGTGCAGTCTTGTCATAGGATTCTATCTTCAAGCAAAATTCCATAGAATCCTCTTAGCATAAATCATCTAATCTCGAGATTACACAAATCAATTAAGCACCATCACACAATTACCACAATCTACACCATAGGTCCTAGGTGTGAAATTCTAATATCAAGCACACATCAATTAATCTTCCACATGACAAATATAATTAATTATACGTTCAAATAAATCGATAAGAATTCATATACCAATATTGTATGATCGTCGATTACATAAATAAAAAACTAGAAAATAAGAGAATAGTTTAGATCACTAGACTAGGGCTTCATCATAACTCGGAACCCAAGCTTTAGCCTTGCATGGATGAAGTTGAACAACATGTTGATGATGATCTCCATGATGGTCTTCTTCCACTCCTCTAGGGTTTTATGTTGCTTCTCTAGGCTCCAAAAATCGTGTTTAGTGTTTTACATAACATATATTTATAGCCCAGAAGAAAAATCGCACAAGGACTCAAATTGGAAGGTTTTGACTATTTTCGTGTGCGGGAGATTCCATTTCTGTGGCGTGAAAATTTTCTGCTTCGAATTCCTGCTCTCTGGTCTGTTTCGAGCGCGCAAACTCCAAATCTCGCTCTGGCGAAAAGCTTCCCGACTCCGGAGTTCTTTTTATTTTCATATATTTTTCACGCGCGAACTGGCATTCCTGCATATGCCAAAAGTGTTTGAGTTGCACTTCTCTTTAGTCTAAAATTGGAGAATTCTTCTCTTCTTGTCCTTATTTTCCTGAAACACTTAAACTTCACATATTATGCCCCAAATTACTTGCTTAATTCTAACAAAGTATATGATTTGGAGCTAATTATTACTGTATTTTGATGTATATCACAACGCCTGTTTATGGGTTTCAAAACTTAGGTTAGCTTTTGGGGTGGGGGAGGGTTGAATAGGCTTATGAAAAAAAATAAACAAGCAGCCACACAAAATAAAAACCAATCAATCACAGTGCACAAGATTTTTTACGTGGTAAAACCCTATCCAGTGAAACATGAAGGAGACTTCGTCCAGAGAAACAAATCCACTATGAAAGTCAATGAGGACTTGCAAAAGTACTCAATGATATGTAGACCTATCCACTGATGAATCCACGACAATAGTTGTATCAAAACTTTACGCATACCAACGAATTGATCTTGATCCTTCCCTTTATAGTGCTTGCTTCCAAAAATCGGCGATATTACCCAAGAAGATCAACACTCGAAACCACGAGCAACAATGCACTTGAGTCCACAAGCACTCCTGACAATTCCTGAACCCACAAGTGCCACCGCCAATTAAGAATTGGAGTAAAACCCTTGTTGATTAATAGATTCTAGATCCAAAGCTTTAAAGAGGCAATGGCTGAGGCTTTTTCTCTTCTAATAGATACCATTTTTGGATGAAAAATCAAAGCATAAAAACCATAAAGATTCAATGGGGATAAAAGAGGCTTAAGGTTCTTCTCTCTCAAAATGATAGAAAACTTAATTGAAGAAGAGGTGTGTAAAATAATTTTTGAAATTTACTTTTTATAGTAATTTTTGTCCATGAAATAGTTTGACTTAGAATAGAAGTTATACTTAAATTAGAACTCAATTGTAAAAAACAAAATTGAACTTTAAAGTCAAATTTGGAAACACAGTTTGACCACAAAGAGAATTTTTACCGAAATGAAGCTCTTAAAAAAATTTCAAAAAAAATGAGCCAAAGTGTCCAACCAGTCAACCAGTCGACCCCTTGTTTGGCCAACTGACCGGTTTGGCTAGTTCATGGAATTTTGAACCCCAAAAAACTGTGAAACTACTGATTTCTTATTGAATTGAACTTTTTCTGTGGGAAAATTTTCACCTTTGAAATCATTTGATTCTTTGACTTTTCCACGTGTAACACTTGGCCAAACACTCTTCTAGAGTACACGAATTTTGGCATGGATGTGGCAACAAAACCTAACAGTCTCCCCCTTTGTCACATGCCATGACAAAAACTGTGTTTACAAGGAATCAAAAAGAAAACGCTGCATCTTGCATCTCGTCCTACTACATCCAGTCTAAATGCAATGCAAAATTAAATGTTCCTGCAAATTTTCTTTTATTTTCCTATAAAACTAGGAATGTAAACATTAGGACCCCTCTTTTTCTTTTCTCTCCCGTTTTTTGTTATGTGACAGAAGATAGAACTAAAAGCTTAGATGACACATAAATAGAGCTACTGGTCGACCCCTTGTTGGACCAGTGGACTGGTTTGGCCGATTCACGAAATTCTGAACCCAGAAACTTGTGAAACTGTTGATTGCTTATGGGATCAAACCATTTCGTGTTGGTAATCATTCACTGTTGTAATTTTTTGATTCTTCGTACCTAACAGTTGGCCAAACACACTTTGGGAGTACATACGGATTGTTACTATAGAGAAATAGAAAGTTCCTTTACGGTATTAATTTCCTATTTTATCTTTTTGTGGCAAAACGGGGTTTTAGAGGTCCCACCCAATTCTATTAAGAGAAATAAAAAATACAACCCCTCACCAAGGGGGAGCAGGAAACTTCTCTATCAATTACTTGGTGACTAGTTGGGATTCTGTTGTAAAATTTAGCTGGATGCCTTCCCTCATGCGAAACTACCTAACAAAGAAATAAAACAACTTTCTTCTTAGGGAACATATCAGAATTATGAGATCCAAAAACCTCAAACCAAACAAATGTTGATACATATAGTACATATGTTGTTTTTTTTATAGCATATAACAACTGCCAGTATGTCCTGAAACTCTTTCTGTCAACTATGGGGATAGTGTGTCTTTGGCACAAATATATATATATATATATATATATATATATATATATATATATATATATATATATATATATATATATTGATTGGTAAGCATGGGAGTAGAACCCTTCACCTCAATGCTGCACGCTTGAGGGCATCACCATTGGGGCAAAGGTCTAATCAAGGTAGTTAAGGAGGTGTGGCGAGGTCATGGCGAAGAGGCTCGCTACTGCATAACGTGGCCATAGCGAAGCCACGGCGAGACTATTTATTATTATAATTTAAAAAAATATATATTTTATCTATTAATTAGTAGTATTCTTTATTTATTTATATATTTTTTATATAAGAAAAAAAATATAGGAAGAAAAAAATTAACTATTAAGACATTGTACTTTGATTCTAATATTGAGGATTTCATATTTTAGGAATAAACAAATATCAATATGCAAATCAAATATGGAACATCAACAAATATCAATATGGTAAGTATGAATAAATAAATATGAAATATCAACAAATATAGAATATTAAAAAATAACAAATTTTAAGTACACATGCGGTAGTGTCGCCGACGCTGAGGTTTTCGGGGATGCTGGTGTTGGTAGTTGCTGTGACGAGAGAGAGAGAGAGAGAGAGAGAGAGAGAGAGTTGAAGATTTTGTAACTTATAAGTTGAGGTTTTGTGAGTTGTAAGTTAACTTTTGTAACTTATATATTACAAAAATGCCATAACTTATATATATGGCGTTTCCTATCGCCATTCGCCATGGCGAGGCTATAGCAAGGCTACAGCGTGGCCTTAACAACCATGCGTCTAATCCCATTTTGGCACAAATATTAGAACTTGCCAATCTTTCGATCATCTCCGTGGAAGTTGCCCCTACCGAAAATGGGTTATTCCTTAGTTTCAGATCTTGACAGTTACTGTTTTAACAGTTATTGGATGTTGCCCCTACCAAACATTCTCTTGTTATCTTGTTTTTTCTGTTTTTTCTTAATTAATTTCTTCTAATTACGGAGAAGAAAAAGTAACTTTAGTGTATTTGAACTGTGATTTCAGACCCCATCCTGATGAGTGTTCCGGGAGTGATTTGGATGGGGATGTATACTTTGTGAGTTGGGATGCTGCATTGATTCCACATCGGCATGCTGAACCTATGGAATATATCAAAGCACCAATGCAGATCCTGGATCGTGAGGTTTCAGTTGAGGTATTTTTCTTACCCTTTGCGGCCTTGTCTAGCAAGTATGCAACAATTTCTTTTTATTATAGTTTATTTTATTTTTATAACCTGGGTGTCGGGGCCTCTTAGAGCACCTGACTAATCCCAGGGGCACGTGTGCGCCTTAAGTTAGCACATGTCGGGTCACTGCGGGATATAAATCCCTAGGATCTCAAGGGATGGATTCGAACTCATGTCTCCCACTTCCTGACGTGGGTACCTTTTTAACTCTTACAGTAATTAATCAAGTCTTAGAGGTTGTACGATATGCACCATATATAAAACACAGCTTGAATGTTGAGCACACATGTTGGAAAAATTGCTCTGTTGAACATGTGTGTTGGAAATTTTGGACACAACTATTTGGCTAAATTCTTACTTTTGTTATTTTCTCTTATGTTCTAGTTAGCTTTAGCATGTTTCTGTTTATCTGGATATATTCTTACATATTATATATGTATATGAAATCTTGAATTTGGTTATTATTTCCCCCTGTTTTTATGCTTCTGCACCCTTCATTTTTGGGTTAAGTTGACAAAAATACCACTTTTGTCATTCACTTTAGTGAAACCTCGCTTCTTTATCCCGACCTGTTGATTCTTACGCGTGAACGGGTCATTCTCCTTATGCTAAAACAGTCAAACCATATGCAATCAGTGAAAGTACAGGTTTGTTAATTTTAGCATAAGTAGATTGATCCACCAGACACCCTTGAAAGTAAACGGGTGGTTGGTTACCCTATACCAACTCATATAAATAGGACATATCCGCTTTCTAGTTGTGAAAGGTCCCTTTTTCTGACACCTCATACCTGTGTAAAGTTAAATAGCCTCCATGACATCAAGTGTTTCCTAACTTTGTTGGTAGACCAATCCCCAATACTCGTATTCGCTTTGGATTACAACGGATCAATGGAGACAGAAAAAATCCGGGTTATCCGAATCTAAGAACAAGTCTTCTAAGCACAATGGTGGATTGAGAATTAAATGTTTGTTTTTGCAAGTTGCTTTTACGATCAGTGTGGGAATATTTTAGGGCTTTTGTCGAAGCTTTCTGCCCATTGATCAATACGTGGATCTTCCCTTGGGGAGAAGCGAGCCCCTCATTTTGAATATGTGAGATATCGGGGGTTTTATGTTATCCAAAATCACTCAATAAAAAAAAAAACTCCTTTTTAAAAGTGCCCTGGCATCGTTTCAGCTAGTAGGTAGACAAATGACATGTTTGTTTTTTCAACATAGGATGTCGAGGAATATTTCACAAACTACATGGTCAACGACAGCTTAGGAGTCATTGCAAATGCCCACACCGTCTTCGCTGATAAGGAGACGCTCAAGGCTGGGAGTGACTCTTGCTTGGAGCTTGCACGTCTATTCTCCATCGCTGTAGACTTCAACAAGACTGGTGTGCCGGCTGCAATCCCCCCTCATCTACACGTCAAAGAATATCCAGACTTCATGCAAAAGCTTGACAAGCCCACCTACGAATCGAAAGGTGCGATTGGGAAGCTCTTTAGAGAGATCAGCGACATTGCCCCTAATGCCTGCTCTATCAAGTCCTTCACTAGGTACGTGGCGGCACAATCATACGACTCCGACATGGAAGTTGATGGCTTTGAGCACTACCTTAGTGATGCCTACCGGTACAAAAGCCAGTACGATAACAAGCTAGGGAACCTGATGAGGCACTACAAGATCAAAACCGAGGCAGAAATCATTAGTGGATGTAAATTGAAGACATCGAAAACGTTCACAAAGATTGGGAAGGGGAGGCCATTGGGTTGGCTGTGAAGTCTTTAAAGAAGAAAGTGAGGGGGTGGTTTGACGAAAAGGGTGGGGAGTCCACTTCTCATGTGGATGATGTACATGCGAAGGCGTCAGCCTGGTACCATGTTACTTATCATCCTGATTACTGGGGATCCTACAAACAAGCAACGGACAGAACACATTTCATTAGTTTTCCGTGGTGCATTTTCGACAAGTTGATTCACATCAAGAATGAGAAGGCAAGACTCCGGAAGTCTGCGGGAGAGATATCGAAATTGGAGTGTAGGATCGGGCCGAATGAACGTTGAGTTGAGATGTTGTGGGCCCGTAGCTCAACTAGAAGGTTGCCAATATTGCAACCTTCAAGTCGCAGGTTTGATCCCAGCTTACCCATAAAAAAAAGACTTTATTGAGATGTGTGGTTTATGGATTTTTTTCTTGTTAGGTTTGTGAACATGAAAACAGAAATATTATGTGAAGAGAGCGGTAGGAGCACCTACAGCTGCTTTATATGTAGGTTTTGATATTTGCTAGTAACATATGTTGTTACATGGATTAGATTTTGATATTTGCTAGGAATATATATATGTAAAATGGATTACGTTTTGATATTTGCTAGAAATGTAACCATGTTAAATGAAAGCCCTTTTAGCCACTGAAATCTGACAGCTGAATTTCACAGATATCAGGTGCCTTGAAATACATTGGAAGTCATCTTTTGATGGAATTCAGTGGCTAAAATGTGCCCCATAACGTTACGTTTCGATGGTTCTGAATGGTAATTGCATCTTACATTTAGCATTCTTCAGGCCCAGATGCTAGAGGCCATTATTGCTGGCTGCACTGAAGGATCACACAATGGCTTGAGTACCGAACTTTGTTTTTGTTTGTTTTTTAGGATATTTGATTCCCCAATCTTGTATAGGGCTACTTTTTAATACGGCTAAGATTCAGATTTAATACAAACTCCTTCCCATATGGCTCATCAGAATTCACGTCTTCATAATCTTCCCGTATGACTCATCAGAATTCATGTCTTCATAATCTCCTCACCGACATCAACTGATAGGAATGCCCATGGTTGGTATCAGTTAAGCGACAGGAGTGTTGGGTGATTTGGTACTGGGGTTACCTTTTGGAATGAGGGTCACTTTTTTGCGATGTGTTTCATGTGAAATTAACATGTGTATCATCTGGTACTGCTTGAAAGCTGCTGAATCTGGTCTAAAGCTAACTTTCACAGGTTTCAGGGAACCTAACACACGTTAAAGCCAGCTCTATGTGGGATTAATGGATAGAAGACATCTCATAAAATTAAGAATCATATGATGCTGATGAGATACTATTGGGAACTATATCATCAAAAGTAGGCATGACAGGATCCATCACCTCCATAAACACAAACAATTGAATTCTAAAAATTCTTGGTCTCATACTATGGAAGCTAATTGATCCATAAAAATTCTGATTCTTCTTCTGGAAGAAAAAGAATTTTAGCCATTGAATCCTATCAATAGTAGACTTTAAAAAACATTCAAGTCCCACCATCCTACCTTTTAGGCCATGTGGGAGCATGTTCCACCAATCCGAGTAGTTCAAATTGTTGGTATATTGCCATAGAGGCCTCTTCTAACGGCTTCTCATTATATCTTGAGTAATGATCAATGAAATGCAATGAACAATAATACGGTTAACATAGTGTGATTAGGAGGGGGATTAAGGCCTCTTAATAGAAAATTGTTGGTTTATGGCCATAAAGCACTCTTCCAACGGTTTTAATTATATCTTGATTGATGATCAATGAAATGCAATGAACACTAAAACTATTAAATATAATGTGATTAGAAGGGAGATTAGGGCCTCTTAATGAAAAATCCATCCGTTATAAGTCGGTCTGCCTGCGCTCTAATCTTAACCTAATAACCCTCTCTCATGCTCCATAATAACTCCGTCGATCTCTAGCGATGTCCAAGCTTTATGGAAGAAGATTTATCTGTCGAATATCGCTTGCTTCTCATAAAAGAAGATTTATTACTTGATAGATAAGCATGGGATTTGTACCTTTGACCTCAATGCTACACGCTTGAGGGTATCATCACCGGGGCAGAGGTCCAATCCGAGAGCTGGGGTATAGTTACCAATTCCTTCTTTGAAAAGAAGTTTGCCATTGTTTTAGACACATGACATTATTTTCTTTATATCGCTTGATGCAAAAATCACAATGTTTAGATCTAATAGGCGCAAAAAATTGGATAAACAAATATTTTTAATATAAAGCTGACTATTAGATTTGAAAGGTGTTTGACTACCCTTCACTGTAATAGAGATAATTTTCAATAAATCTTGAACACTAGAGATCTAAATATCGTGGTCTTTACATCAAGTGGTAAACTGATAAAATAATGTCTGTGTATCCAAAAAATAATTATAGTAACCTTTCCTAGAAAAAGTAGGGCCTTTTATAGTAACCTTTCATAGAAAATGGACGGAAAGGTTGATCGATTTTCCCCTTTGCCTATTTGCCTTTATTATCTCCATGTCATATGAGGAACACCATTTTCTTAACAATGTCATTTTATGAAGTGTGAATATGCGGAACACTGGAACATTTTTGATCTTTTAACGGCCAATGATTAAGCTTCACATCTTGGACGTCCACAAGTTTGGCTCGCCCACCATACTCCTCTGGCAGGCTATCCTCCCCAATTTCCTCCATCAGAGCCGTTTGATCATCTTCACTAGTTACAATTACTACCTGCAATCATCATCACATGTCAAGAATTTTGTGATTAACATCACATAATTTAAGGACTCAAAAAACTGTGAGTTAGAGCAGTAATGGGCAGGGCCTTGCATGAATGGCTGGACCTCGTACGCCCAAAGCATAAAAAGCCTTGCTAGCACACTATACATGGAGGACCGAAACAGCATACCATTCAATGATTTGTTGTTTTCCGTCCGTTCATTGTAATTTTCTGTGTCACTATATTATTAGATCATCAAGCTTATGAACAACCACTTAATCCTGTCAATACAGAACAACTCACTTAATCGAGTCAAAGGCTGACTTTTACGAATTTTCATGAGCAAGCTATTGCCAGATCGATGACACATACGGCCCTTTAGAAGCTTGATAATCTTAAATTTTTTTATTTTTTTTTCCTGACAAAATATTTACCTATATATCATGTTTTAAAAATATTTACCTACTATTTTGAGATCTCACAAGACAAGCAGATCGACCGGTCTCAGGGATCTTTCATAAATATTTGAATTTATTGAAAAATATGGCAAATAGTTTCAACTATTGACAGGGTAGTACATGGTTCTAACATGTTTATAAAATTAGAAAGCTTTACCTCATTAACCGACTTAGGTAATGAATTCTGTTTAGCTACCAAAGCAGGGAATAAAAATAATCTATGTTGGTAACCTATGAGGTAAGAGATGACCTGTTTTGTAAATATTTTTCTTAAACCTTGAGGATAGTTGAAACTCTGTGCCCTGTTAGGCAAAAATTCCTAAATAATTTTAAAACGTTAAAGAGGGTCTAGACCCTGTTAAGTAAATATTTAACAGGGCAAAAAGTTTGTCTCTCTTTAAGTAATTTTCTCTTGATTTCAGTAGGCACATAATTAATGTGAGAAATAAGTATATGTGGATGGTAGACATAGCCCCTATGTGGAGGCTTTCAGATTGGTAGTTCTCATCTTTGCCACAAAATTAATGAATTTTTTTGGTAAATATATCTCAATAGGTGTAGTCTGTTGAACTTTTCGTCAAACTCCGTATTGTTTTTAATGATTGAAAATTGTTAATGGATGCAAATTATATAATATTACAGTTTCCTTATTATTTAAACACATTGTTTTAACTTTAAATAGATTAATTTTTGTATATTTTAATAATTTAATATTATTTATAATTGCTGAATTTTTTCTAAATTTTCCCTGAATTTTTCTCGAATTGATCCATATTAAACTGAACTTAAACGCACCGAATGATTGCCGAATACAAACTTGGTTTCTATGGGACCATCTTCATATTTTCACTCTTTGGCACATTTGGATATCTCGGAACAACATCAAATTGAACAACTCCTCATTCAATGCAAAGAGGCTCATTCAAGGTAGTATCATCCCCGTTTGCAATTGGGTGATTGCAGATGACAAAGGCGACTCTTCTCTATTTAACATTAGAAGCTTCGAAGCGGAACATCTGTTATCTATTTTTCACTCTTTGTAGGAAGGTCTCTTTACTATAGGGGTGAGGGGGTTTTTATTCTTTGATTTTTGGAGGTTTTTTTGTGAATATTCTGATTTCCTCCATATGTAGGTTTTTTCTCATTTCTCTCATGTTTCCTATGCCACCCAAGTACCTATTTTGATTTTCTCCAGGAAGTCCGATTTTCCATATAGCAATGCCTGGGTTCTTTCCTAGTGTATTACTCGAACCCTGTGAAGCATTATGCTAGTTTTTATACATTTTAATAAAACAAAACAACTTTCAAAAAAAAAAAAAAATTAATGATGACCCGTGTGTCATGTGACAGGTCTTAGATCAGCCCATATAAACTTGCATTCATTCGATCATACTAGTATCTCAAAGGAAAAATTATAAACGGTGGATAATTTTTTACAGACAATGTTGTAAACAGCTTTATGTGGACCGATATGACTGACTATAGTGTTTGGGCCCATATAAATTGCTTGTAAAATTGTTTATAAAAATTGTCTACCGTATAACACTAGCCTTTCTCAAATATACACGTAATAATACAAATGAGTTTGAATTATGTACACAAGCCGACATCATTCTAGATGCACCAATGAGTGCACAAATTTTTAATATACGTGAAGTCTATGAAAGTACACTTTTGACTTTGTAGATGGATTGAGATCCGTCTGCTAGCGGCCAGGGTTGTAGCCAAGATTTCCTAGTGGTTGGGGCTAACAATGATCAATAGATGTTAATATATATTTTACCGTCGATTTTGAGAGGTTGAAATACAAATTGATTACGAAGTGCCAATAATGTGGACGCACACTAGTGTGTCCACTGGTCAGGTCCAAACCAATTGAACTCCAAATGTGGCTCAACTAATTTTAAAACCATTGGAAAAAGGATAATGACTTACTTTATCGAGTGTTGCCTGCTCGAGGAAGCGAGAAACCACCTTCCACACACTCACGAAGATCCATGGCATATTTAAAATGTATAACTTTGCTAAGCGCTCTGGATAATAAGCCTGCATTAATCAAAATAAATAAATAAATTGTTAAATGGTAGTGCATTTTTGGGACAATTGATGATTCCAATCTCTCTGTTGTTGATCCATCTTCTCTCTTATAGATGAGCTCATATATGGTACGGGGTTTGAAAGGGGTCACTCTTTTAACATGTGGCATCATTTTTTATATTATGTTAGATGATTTGATTTAAAGATTTATGGTGTAAAAAATTGGGACGAAAAGAAAAAAAAATTCTACCATATGACTCAAATCCGTCAAATGTGAAAGACAAAAACTGATTCTTGGATGATCGCATAATAGCCGTTCATATTAAGAGCACTTAAGCTCTTCAAACCACATAATACATAATTTTTTAATGCAATCTTTGACTCACCATATTTTTATATTAATTCCTTTGTACTACATGGTACAATTGATGAATCATGCGCCACGTTTCCCAATTCATTGGCCCGTTACAAATCACCAATCACCATTTGGGAACGGATCGGTCATCATGTATAATTGTTCGAGAAAATTCAGTGGAAAAGCCTAATCAGTCATAGAATCTGTAGAAAGTTGACTTTCACACATATGACTGCATATCTTTTGATCCCCATGTATTTTTCTTAGCGTAATGAAATTTATATCTTCATTGGTTAAAAAGGAAAATAAAAGAAAAACGTATATATATGTGATGCAACGTATTGTTCACTTAGCATACATTGTTTTTTACACACACACATATATATATATCATCATCATCATCATCATTATCATCATAAAAAATAATTTGAAATGTTTAAGCAATCAGGACAATTGCATTTAACTTGGGTCCAGTCGGATACAATATTTGATTAATCATTTCAAATGATTGTTAATGATCATACACATAGTCACCAAGTCGGGATTAGACAATAATTTGGGGAGATAAAAATTTGGAAAAATGGGAAAATTTTGGGAAAATATTTGGAGGAAAAATCGGAGACAAATTTTTTTAAGTAACAAAAGAAAATTGAAAAATATTAAAACTCACTTCTTCTTTTTTGAGTTCGGGATTTTTTAAGAGGTATCTTAAATTAAAAACTAAAGATTTTTTTAAATTATATTTTTATAATTTAGGGTATCCCAAACTTAGGCTCGGACTAATTCCTAAGGGATGCCCTCGCCCAGACTATGCCACAAGTATTTCACGAATTACGCATCTTAATGGACATCATGTTATCACATAAGAGGAGTCACTACTCGAACTCACCACTGAGTGGGTTAAAACGCTAAGAAATAGATGTATGAATGGAAACACGGCCTGATTGGAGATTAAATTGAATGGAAAAACTGAAAATCAGGAGATTAAATTGAATGGAAAAGCTACCTGTAAAAACTGAAAACCAGTAATTAAAGCACGAGCATCAATGTTCTTATATCCAATCTTCTGCAAATCGAGCACGCCAATCATTTTCTCATTTCCCACTTCTCTTTCACGAAAAGCGCTGCAAATAACATCCACAAGTATCAAAGATTCAAATTATAAGAAACATTAATTCCTGAGGTACAAAACAAAGCCGGAAATAATTTATATCAATTAGTGTTTTTTATTTTTATTTTTATTTATTTATTTATTATTTATTTTTGATAATCTGGGTATTCGGGCCTCTTAGAGCACCCTCCTAATTTCAGGGGCACATGCGCACCCATACCGGGTCAACACAGGATATAAATCCTTAGGGTGACCTCAAGGGAGGGACAAGATTCCAACTCGAGTCTCTTACTTTTAAAAGCAGGTATCTGGCCAACTCACCTAACCCCTTGTGGTTTATATCAATTACTGTTATGTTACTGAAATCCGAGGAGGTATAGTCAAAATTTTCTACTGGTAGGGGAAAAACGAAGGAAAGACCACGATTTGTGAGGCTATTATACTGTAGATTTGGACGCTTACACATGAGTTGTGTAAAAAGTATTATAAGAAAAATTCAAAATTAAATGGGGGTATTCCCCGGGAAATCCCCTTCCCTTGCTTGTAAGATTCATTGAAAATTTTCCTTATAGCATCAAGGGACACGTTCAAATGTCAACCATACAAAATCTTACAACCTTCCAGGAGACCTATCAATCAATCAAGACCATCCAATAGACTGGCCACCCATTAGAGTGACATAGCCCACTCTTGGATTGATTGCCTATGATTCGATGGCGCCTTAAGCAGTCTCTAAACAGAACCATTGATTTAATTGTTTGATATCCCTGATTTTAACGATTTTGAAATCTGGCCATTCGAAGGGGTGGCCCAAAAAAGTTTGAGACGGTCTGGATTGACCGGTATCTTGAAAACTGTCGTTTCCAACTACGTAATCGAGTTGTTTTTTGGTTTTTTATAGATAACACTGAGGTTATGGGACCTTACCCTTCCATTAAAAAGATCAACCAGATTACAGCCACAAGACCTTGAGCCTACCACTGGGAGAGCTTAGGATGCCATCACCCCCACGGCCCCACCCCGAAAGACCCGCAAACACTAAACTCACGAAGACACAAAACAAAGGGAGCAAGACAGAGAACAAGCAGTTCATCTGAGAGGGCCCTAATCACCCCACCCAAGGATAACAATCCACGCGAGAAAGCCAAACTACATCTGCACCCCCCATCTAGATTTAGAACGTTAGAGATGCAATCTTGAATAGAATAGGGTTGAGTGGGCTTGAGACTCCGAACCCATTGAAGAATTTTGATTTGAATTTTTTCCACTAGCAACGACGGGTTGGATTCTTTTCCATCAAAACTCCTGTGATCCCTTTCTTTTCAAATCATTAAAAAAAACAGCAAACGATACGATCTTCCAAATGTTAGGAATTCAATTCACACTATCGAATTTCCTATCGCGATGAATACGGCAAAATAAGATGTAAAAAAAAAAAAAATCACATATGACACAAAATTTACGTGATTCATTTAATCTACGGCTACGTCCAAGAGAGTGTATGCACTATTTATGAACGTTTACAGCATACATACTCTCTCTTCTCTCTAGTGGACTCTTAATCAAACACTATCTTTTATAGCTAACACGTTGTATAAAATAAAAGAACAGAGTAGAAATCTGCCGGAATATGGTAACGATTTCGGTACAAGAACGGCTTCAATCGGATCTTTAATCTCCAAACCTTTCTTTAATACCTTGTCTCTTAAAGTTTTCTCTAGTTTTCTCACACCAAAAAACTCTCTTGAAACTTTGGAATAAACTTCTGTTAATAGGCTCCAACACACATAAGGAAACTTGACCCATAAAATCTACTATTTTAGCTAAGCATTCAAAATCACGGAATTAATCCGCTCAGAATCGATCAATCGACTCCACTTACTGGATCGATTGATTTCAGTCCGTGAGAAATCCAACAATATGTTCTTAGATAGATTGATCGACTTCTTAAGCTTGATCGATTGACTTCCCAAGCTCGACCGATCGATTTTCACCTATGAGCAACCTATTTAATTATGTCCAAAATTGATCGATCGCTCCCAGAGCTCGATCGATCAATTTAGGACCCGAAACAACTCCTCAGAATGTCTCCAATTGCGCGTTGGGATTAAACATAAACCAACACCAAATGCGATTACTTCTCTGACCTCTACTTCTATGAATCCACATACCCATCAGAACATCACACAAGGATGGCATGATCATTAGACATTAAACCATTGGAAGAGGAAACTCCAAATGAGGTGGGCCAAGCAGCAATGAATGAAGAGGTGGGCAGTACTTTCCTCCTCCTGATTACACTCTAGATGAGCTTGAGATAGTTGTTATCCATTAAAAAAAAGGGTAAAGGCAGCCTCGAAATATGGACCAAGTAAGTTACCTGTCTCAAACTAATTTGCAGCCACATCGCACCCAATCATATGATCGGCTTGATGATCATAATTATTTTATAAAATAAAAATTAAAATATAAAATTATATGGTTAAAAGAGTTAATTGCACGTAAAATGAATAATAAAATTACATTTGGTTTTATCGTTCATTTCTCACTACAGTTGGCACCATTGACTATCAAGTTTCATATTTTTTTATTTTAACTTTTTTTTTCATAAAATAATTATGATCATCGAGCCACTCCTATCATGACACTCAATTATGATATTGTGTGTCACATGACTGCAAGTTAGTGTGGAACCAAGTAAGTTACCTAGTCCATCATACCCTTAAAAGAAAAACATTATTTAATTGACTACAGATGTGACCAGAAGCATACCCATTTTTTAATTAGAGCAACTATTTCCACACGAGATTTGTGCCATTATACATGGTTTAAAAGAAAGAGTTGCTATTTTGGGGATCTGTTTCATGTGGAACATCATCTTAATCGTCTCATTTGAAGGCCGTGTAAAGATCCTTGGTGCCAAAGAATGGAATGAAACACTATCTTTTGATTCAAGGCAGTCAAAGATCATCATCTGATTCAATTGTTGATTGTGTTGAATTAGATGATTGGATATCATTTTTCGTGATGATATTCTTTTTAAACTATGTGCAATATTACAAATTTCATGAGCAAATAGTTGCTCCCTTTTTATAGAGAGCCATTACTTGCACACACAATGTTTGTCCTTGCACACAAGTTCAAAATTTTTTTTTTTATATTTTTTATTTTATTAAACAACCATCAATACCCTTAAGTAGGGTTGGGGGAATCAACAGGAGATCTGCAATAACAAATTTTTTAAAACGCTAACCAAGCTATGCCACCTCTTTTATATAAATGGTGCATATCTTTAATTAGGGTACCTCTCTCTGCTCTGCCCACCAGTTTACTGAAAACGCTTATGTTTCAGACTCATTGACAATTATTAATTGCATCGGATTAAATGATGGAGGTCGTGTTTCATCTAGATATTACACAAAATAGATTTTGAGATCATGGCACACCTATCAGACGGTCAGTTTATGCTTTCACGTATCATAGATTTCCAAAAAATGTCATAAAATCATGTTTGAGATAGATGTGTGACATATGACTTCAGGGCCATTTTTTGGGGATTGTAACACATTTTTTGGGAATTGACGGTCTGCTAGGTGCACTATTATCTCAAGATCTATTGAACGGAAGATAGGGGTTGAAACACGGCCTCTATCATCTAATGTGACGCAATCAATGATTTTTAAGGGATTTGGGATGTGGGCGCTTTCAGCAAACAGGCAAGCGTGAACAGAGGTACCCTTTTATTTATTATATATTATATAAAAATAGAAAAACTATTAAAATTACCTGGCAATAGTCTTGTCCAGCAAATGAACTACGAATTCTGCAGCAGATGGAGAAAAAATTACAAAATTAATCGAACGTTGACCGGAAAAAATAAAATAAGGGAAAGCACGCGATTATTTAAATAAAGTCTACATTTCGATCGCTTAGGCAACACATGTCTCAGAGAGCATATGCCCTTCAATAAAAAGGTCACCCCACCTAATACTCATGGCCCACGCCATAATATTAAGACATTTCTCTTTAACGGGCCCTCAAGCTTAAGCACAAAAACCTGCTTTATATATATATATATATATATATATATATATATATATATATAAAGGGTCTAATAACTGTACTCTCCCTACCAATAATGTAAAATCATCAAGCTTACGAATACCATTTTTTTAATTTGATACCGTAATTTGGTTGAAGACAGCCTCGAAAATTGAGGAGCAGGCACGCATACACATATAACAATTATGTAACAGCATGAGAGAACACAAGAGCACCAACTATAGTAGTGAGGCTAACTAAGAGAACCCAACCCATTCCTTATGAAAACAAGAGTGAAAAGTACTGTGGAGGACAAGAATCGAACCTATGACTTTTTAGCTGCACAATTATTTCAAAAGCTGTCTTTCACATATTGCTGAGCTATTGACATCTGTGGAAGTCAGTTTATGAGAAATCATAAGCTCCACAATCTTGTAATGTCGTTGGCAACCTTTTGATATGTTGAAAAAAATTAAGGACACCATTGTTTACTTGCGGCCTCTCCCCGTCTTCTCCAGTAGGCATGCATTGACCGTTTGAATTAGCCGATAGAGATCAATTTTTGTCTCAATCTTCTACTCAAATGATCTTGAGGTCATAGGAGTAGCATCAAACGAACAGTTTTTCATTTCAATCTTTGGGTTGTGTGCCACGTTGAATAAAAATTGACCGTCTATGAAATGCCCTTGATCTCAAGATCAATTGTGTGAAAGATTAGGGCAAAAAAAAATCTTCATCAACTAATTCAAAGCAGTCAAAGGATGCCGTGTGAAAGATTAGGACAAAAAAAATTCTTCATCATCTAATTCAAAGCAGTCAATCTGCCGGTATTGGCGAATTTTGTTTTGTAATCTTGCCGGGTGGTGGGTTGCATGAGCCCCTTTCTCCACCAATCGTTCCTCTTTTGAGGGAAAGATTAAAAGTGCACTCTCTGTTCCCTGCTATTGCACCGGCAACGAACACCAAAGATCAATGCATTGCATCAGGATCTGATGGCTATAATTAACATTCGACACACTAGCATGGGTTGCAAATATTAAGACTTACTATTGGTATAAGCATGGTTTTCACATTAAATCCCTTGTACCTAAGGTTGAAATCCCCACCAAAGCCAAGTACCCCGCCCAGCCCTCATTTCCATGGGCCTATAAGCTATGTCCAAGCCAACTCTTGGACCCTAACCCGGCCAAACATATACATGAGTAATGACCTCAAAGAGGCCATTAGAATTTCTCTAGGGGCTAATTGCAGACTCGTGGTCCACAATGAGCTACCCTCTTGTCAACTGTGCATTTGTTTGGCTTTAAAATGTGCAGCGATTTTATGCCCTCGTAAATCAGTGTGCGCCTCAAGGTCCGAACATTGGCCAGCTGACAACAAAAGGGCTCATTGGCTTTGGAGCCTTCGGTTCATTGTAGGTAAATACCGTTATGACTACCCACATATTATTATCCACAAAATATATATTTTTATAATAAAATAATAAATAAAGGATAGTATTAATGGAGAACAGATTTTATCATAGTGAGAAATTTTTCTGAAATTCTCATAAATTTCTTCAAAATTTATCGGGTCCGGCGATACTTTCAGCGAAATTTTGATGATTTCTCCGAAATCGCTGAAATTTCATTAATTTCGGCAAAATAAACCAAATTTCACCAAAATTAATAAATCCTTTCTAATTTTTGTCATTGTTTAAATAATAAATAAAATAGTTATGAAATTTAAATATAATTTATATTTAATATTTTTTGTACTCCCAAAAATTTTCCTGAAACTTTTTGAATTTTTTTCAAAATTTATCCGAAATGAACCGAAATGACCCCCTATTGAAATGTTACCGAAAAACAAAATTTGTCACTATGGATTTTAAGTAGAAGAAGTGCAGGCAACTGATGTGGGGTTGGTATAATGCAGGTTGGTATAACCAATCACGTGGTACTTTGTCCTCAACAAATTTGTGCTCCATTTATAATTATCCATAAATAAATAAAACAGGAAGAGATGGACTGTCGATATAGTAAAATCATAGGCACCCAATCATGTCAGAATCACACTTAAACGGATTCTGTGGCCTGCTTTTGAAAAGTATTTGAAAAGGGAGGCCTTAATTTTGATTAAAAAACAAGGCCTTAATGAGTTTACAGGCTTTTCATAAGCTTCTCACAATCTTATGATAGGCGTGAGGCCGTTTAATAATGATAATAATAATAATAAAAAATATAAATTAAAAGCTAATTTAGATGTTCTTACTCTTTAATTGAAGGTGATCTTTAGATGGAAAGTGCTTGCTGGCCAGAATAATTAAAACTGCATGACCATCTCTAGAAGGTTTCTGCAAACAGATCTTTCTAGACTCTAATTCGTCAGAGACCTCGTGATCAGGGATATAACCCAAGGGAACAAACCCAGCCCTCCATTTCTCCCACTGAAGAAACATCTTAGCTGCTTTGTCAGTGTCCATGGATCTGGCCACCAAGAACCTCAACAGAGTGGCATCTCCATGCTTCTGCACAAAAACAATCACAATTTACGAGGATCAATAAAATGGATCTAAATTTACAAAAGGGCGTAGGTAATTGGTATGCGCACAACGCACCATGCGCATCCTAACACTAACCTCTGTTGATAAGCCCAACCTCTCCATTGATTTTCTCATCTGGCTTATTGCAGTTTCATGAATTTTCTCCATTTCGATTTCGATTGGAGAGAGAGAGAGAGAGACTTATGGGGAAGGTTTGGAAGTCCGAGGCTTCCATTGACTAAAATCAAATGTGACTATCAGAAGATTATATATGTGAGCAAAAGCAGGCCACAATAACAATATAATATAACAAAGGATAATAACAATAGATTTGAAACTACTCCAAAGGCATCGTACGGTATGAGTTCCTTGTAGCTCATGTGATAAATTGACTTGCTCAAATTCGGAGTCCCATATATCCGTTAAGATCAGCTTTTGCTAAGAATTGGTGACTAAGGTTGTACATCATGTGATAAATTGACTCTTAGAGCCAGCAGCTGCACTTCTTTTGTCTAAAGGGCAAACCTATGTGGGCCACACAGCTATTTATGAGCACCCAATCCGTGAAAGTTTAAATTTAAGTTCAAACCTTGCCACTGATTAGGCGCTCCAAATATCTACCCATTTATTAAGATTGGTGCACATTTACTCAGGTTGGTTAGTATTAAGTAGCCAGAAGGCCCAGAACGAAGGATAGGTGAGTTGACAATCCAGTTCATGGTTTGAAATCTGGGATTTCAGAGTTGTCCCGGGCTGCCTTGAGACCAATCCGTCCCGAGTCGGGCAATGGTCAGGTCCAACCTTGGACCAGATTTCGAGTTCAACCCCATCTGTTGCCCTTAGATATGTGCAGTCAAACTTCCCTTATTTTCAAGGGCCGCAGATAGGTTGAACTAAATCTGGTTCAACCTAGTTGGAGTTGACCATTGTCCGGCTCCAATCTTGGCAATATGGCGTGAAATGAAAATAGTCTTTTAAAATAAGTAGCTAGTACAAAGGATAGGTGTTTGATCTTGCACCATAGATTTTATTTTATTATTTATTTATTTATTTATTTATTTACAACCCGGGTGTCCAGGTCACTTAGAGCACCTAACTAATCCTAGGGGCACATACGCACCCCAAGTTAGCACATGCCTAGTCCGAACATGATAAAATTTCTAGGGTGGTTTCAAGGAGGAGGGGAGGAGGTTCGAACTCAGGTCTCCACTTCCTGAGGTAGGTACCTGGCCATCATGCCAAACACATAAATTATCTTCAACCCTTTTTTTCTTCCGAGTTCTTTTAGTGTTTTGGTGATAGCCTCCTATGCTCTTTGATTCCACGTGGCACAGATCCCAAAATCTAAATGTGATTTTAGGACTACATTTTGAGATATGCGTACACGTAATCAAAATCTGAATTGCCTCGATGTGAAAAATGATCTCCGTCGTCTGAATTCAAGCAGTTCTAAAACAGAGGTACCTAATCATTATCTTTAACTTGAAATATATTACGAGATATACTTAAAAAATTTATATTTTTGAATTTTTTTATTTTCCTCGATTTTTTTCTGACTTTGAATATTTTTCCGGACTTAGACCATTATTTCCGACTCCGGACTTTGTGACTATGACCATATCGCAAAAGCCATTATTGATGGCTGCACCGAAGAGATCACAAAATGGCTTGAGTACCAAACTTTGCTGATTTTTTTTTCTTTTTCCGGATTTTTTATTCTCCAATCATATATAGTTAGCCCTTCTTTTTTGTGAAGGCTCATCTCTCGGGCTTCCTCGCAGGTGATCCTGTTCGATCATTAATTGCTTGATTTGGGTCAATCTGTTTTCATCCGGGCGGGATCTTCGTCTTCTTCTACAGGACTCTCACAGCAAATTTAGTGAGAGCTTATCACCTCGCCTTAGAGCTATAATTAAAAGCGCATTCCAGGTTGAGTGGCATTCACAAACGGGGCAGATGGCTCCCATTTTGATCTGAAGTCTTTTTTGAGAGTTTGAGGTAGCGAGATCAAAGAAAGGCGAATGTCTATCTCAGTGCAAGCATGCCATGGATCTTCTCACAAGGTTTGGGCTGTTGGGATGCAAACCCGAAGATTTCCCTATGGATCGAAACTTTAAATGAAAGAGGGATGTTGGAGTATCCTCCATTTAACATTGTTGAGCTCGCTAGTTGAAAGGGAACTCTTCTTCCTTAACAATGAATCTGTACTAAAAGAATCTAGGAAGACCTCGCTTGAAAATAGATTTTGGTATGGTTGCTAAGACACACATAGCATTGGGCCTTGTGCCCCTTGTCTTTCTCTATACCGGAAGAAAACGCCAGGTGAGCAATCCTCACAATTATTCTTGTGCAAGGAATAAACCAACCAGAGAAGTGCCTTAGGATGGATCATGTTTACTCGATCAAGTTTCCTCTTTCTGGTCTCCGAGTCATTCAAGAGTTCCAAGTGTAAGATTTAATTAATACAAACTCCTTCCCACATTACTCATCAGAATTCACGTTTTCATAATTTCCGTACCGACATCAAAAGATAGTGATACCATGATTTTTCCATGATGTGGGTGCCGCCCCATTAACCCAAAGGCAATGATCAGGTTCAACTGGTTGAACAAGACCAGTTTTACAAGCATTGTCTTACTTCAACCTGCATCAAGAGATTATATATGAAGTTTTATGAATTGCCTGTTAGCACAGCTGTAGAGCCAGGATTTTGTTATAAGGGGGAGCAAGTTATCTCCCACAGGAAAATAGATTAGCATTAGTGTTAAAAATAGTCCCACATAAATAAATAAATAAAATAAATATTCCTACAGCGGTTGTGGGCTTGGAGGTCTTGGGCTATACATAACTTGGGCAAACTTCACCTTACAAGCCGGTTTTGTGAGATTAAATTAAGCCCGTTGTAGTTTTATTATGACGGTATCAAAGCCACATGGGTGTTAAAAATGGTCCCACATCAATTGTGAGCTTGGAGATCTTGAGTGATGTATAACTTGGGCAAACGTCACCTTACAAGCCGGTTTTATTTTGTGAGGTTGAGTTAGGCCCGTTGGAATTTTATCAATTAAGTAAATGACACGAGTGCTAGAGTTTTGTGTTTGGGCAAACTTCACCTTACAAGCCGATTTTGTGAGATTGAGTTAAGCCTGTTGTAATTTTATTATGACAGTATCAAAGCCAGATGGGTGTTAAAAATAGTCCCACGTCAGTTGTGGGCTTGGAGATCTTGAGTTATATATAACTTGGGCAAACGCCACCTTACAAGTCGGTTTTGCGAGATTGAGTTAGGTCTGTTGAAATTTTATCAATTAGGTAAACGACATGAGTGCTAGGTGATTTGGTACTCGGGTCACTTTTTTGAATGTGAGTCACTTTTTGAGATGTATGTCATGTGAAGTTAACATGTATACATCAAATACTACTTTTAGCTGTCGAATCCAGTCTCAAGCTGACTTTCACAGGTTTTCAGGGATCGTAACACACATTAAAGTCAGCTCTATATGAGATTGATGGATAGAAGGCATTTCATAAAATTAAGTATCATATGATGCCTAAAAAGATACTATTGGGAACTCATCTATAAGTAGTCATGACAGAATCCATCACCTCCATAGACACAAACAATTGAAGTCTAAAAGTTTTTTTTTTTTTTGATAGTAGTCTAAAATTGATCCATAAAACTAAAATCCCTTAAATTTATTAAAATATTTAACCTTTCTTCTTCTTCTCACTACAAAAATAAAGTGTTTCGGCGACATTTGCTGTTAAGGCAATTTTTGGTAGGAACTGAAGTACTAGCGGCAATTTTTGGTAGCGACCATTACAAAAAATAAGTTTATTGGAGACAGCTTCCATGTAGTCTCGAATAGTCCCATCTCCATTATCTTTGGAGACCAAATAGGGGGCTCTCTCCAAAGATATGTTAGTGATTGCTTAAAGTCGTCTCTAATAAGTCATCTCTTATTATTAGAGACGGCTTTTGACCGCCTCCAATAAGTGATCTGATGTTATTGGAGACGGCTTTAAGCCGTCTCCAATAAGTGCTAACCTGTTATTGGAGACGGCTTTTGGCCATCTCCAATAATTTTTTTTATTTAATGCTATTTAATTTTTTTTTCTCCAATAACCATATTACCTAGCAGTACAATTTATAACCCGCATTAAATATTTTTTTTTTTTATGAAAATCTATAACCTGCATTTACATACTCACATTAGCATAAACACATTAACATGCTCAAAGTTCATTCAAAAAAGTAAATTTTAATTTACAACACCGTTATTTCATTCACAACAAATTTATGTGTACAAGTAACGACTCCTATTTTTTCTTGCTACAGTATTACAAAAGAAACATGCATAGCATGAAGATCTCAAGCTGTTGAGCCAACTTACATGCATCTTCAAATCTCTGATCATCAATGGCGTTTACCAACTCTGCCCCTAGACGTGATGGGTCTTTAGCTTCTTCGTGATTCAGCCATCGTGGAGAAGAAAAGGTAAGTCGAAAGGGTAAACCCATTACGAAGCTTCTTCGTGATTCTGTAAATATCTAAGTCATGGAAAGAGGGGCCTGTGAGCTCAACGACAGATTTGCAGTTCAAATATGCCAGAGTTTGGTCGCCAAAGATCTTATATTGCCCACCATGGAGTAAATGATAAAGCAAAACAGAAGATGTTGGATTGAACTGATGACCAAGTCTTCTAATGCTTAGCACTTTTTCCATCACAGCATATACGACATATGAAATACAAGGAATTATCAGGATTAACCATTATCTCCATTACTGCAACAACAGAAAGGCAAAACAAAATTAGCAATAAACCATATATATATATATATATATATATATATATAAGAGAGAGAGAGAGAGAGAGAGAGAGAGAGAGAGAGAGAACACTGGTTATATGGACCATGAGTCCATATAAGTGCATGGACCAAGCCTCCAAAATGGTCCACGTGACACCCAAAAAAAATGGGTTGGGTGTCAAGTAGAGCTACAGCAGGTTGTATAGACCAATTTTTTAGGGGAAAAAAATACTGTATGTTAAAATTGAAAGTCGATTTTTGACTGTGATTTAACGTTCCAGATTTCAAGCATAAAAAGCATAGTGGAGAGAAGTTGATTTGAATTTATTTTTTTAAATGAGTTGAACAATGTGGCCTTGCTCCATGTGAAGTTCAGTGTATGGTGAAGGTACTTCTAAAGAATACCATCTCGAGTGTGAGTGTGAGTGTGTGTGTGTGTGTGTGTGCAGCAAGGAGTAAATAATTGACTCTGGGACAAACACATAGCATTTGCAAGTTTCATCAGAATTCCAAGACAGAATGAGTATGGGCATTATATATGCAGTGAACGGTTCAAAAATAGTCTAAATGGTCTAGGTGTGAATGTGATGCAAAGAAGCTATGGAGAATACTAAAAATAGTTAAATTGCTATAAAATGCTCATATATCCAGGACAGATGATTTCAAAGTAGATAACATTCAATGTTACAACTCGGGTTTATGTACAGAAGATACTTGAAGACTGTCACGCCCCGAATTCGAAGATCTCAAATCTCGAGTTGTGAACACAGAAGTCAAAAGGCAAACATCCAAAGAAAAAAATCAAAATATTCATAGGATGTCCGATATAGACCACCACTTGTCGAAAGTCAAAATGATCATACTCAAATATCAAATATCCACAATTCGATATTCAAAGGTCAAATAGTCAGTCAACAACATATGTCAAAGGCTCAATATTCAATGCTAAATATCTAACGATTCACTAATCCAAAAACTCATCAGGTTTAATAATATCCCGAAAATATTCAAAGAAAGTTCTAATAATATTCAAAGAATCAAAATATTTTAATATTATACCGAATATTCAAATTTCCCAAAAATATTTAGAGGAGTTCAAAGATGTCCAGTATACATGTGATAATCAAATGATTCAATAGTCAAATGTATTGACCAATATGGGTTGGGTGCAATTTAATGTTTCTAAGTGCTCCTCTTAGCCGGCTGATCCTGTGGAGCCACAGATCTCAAGCTGTTGTGACCCTTTATAAGGCAAAATCAACCAGCTAAGATGTGTGGGTTATATGGAATCACTCTAAAAAAGGATAAAGAGGAACAATCTGGATATGCCTCATAAAGAATACGACCAAAAGAGAATGCATCAACACTTCTGTCAAATATTTCATCTCTACAAGCCTCAGGTGCTATGCATAAACCTAGCGTAAGGAAGAAACAATCATTATCTGGTTCCAAGTATAATTGTTGCACCAGTAACTCAAATAATGACAAAAAAAAAAGAACATTTTAATTTATTCCCCAATGAAGTATAAAAAAAATAACTATTGCAAAAGATTTTCAATTTTTAGGGCGAAGAGTAGAGATCATCAGACGGTACTTTGTTGCTTCAAACTCAAAACTCCTAAAAATTAAACATGACTAGAGCCAGAACAAGAGAACAAGAAAATCAAATAAAGATTCAAGAAGGTGCCAAAATAAACTATGAAATGATTTCTTCAGGTCTTTCTGTGGGTCGTACCTGGGTTCACGTGTACAAGAGTTGTGCTCCTCCCAGACTGTCCTTGTTTGGCTGGAGCTTGGCTTGGGGCAATATTCTTACTATGGATCAGTTTATTAGGAAATGGAAAAGAATGCGACATAGATGTGTCATACTGTCATGCATCTCCAAGAGGAGGAGACAGCTAACCATCCTTTCATTCGCTGCTGCATTGCGACGGATATTTGGAACTTGGTCCTGAACACATTCAGTGCCATTTGGGTTTTCCATTATTCTTGTGGGGACCTGATGGTCTAAAGTGTCATGGAGGAGAGCCTATTGTTGAGGCGGCGGCGGTGGAGGAGGCTATAGAAAGAAAATGAATGTTTATCAACATGACAAATTATAAAAAACTACAAAAGAAAAATTGTATAAAAGTTTTAAAGTAATGTTTACCATTGTTCCGATCAATTGAGTGATCAACCTCTTCATTGCTTCAAGCTCTTCTCTCAAACATAGCCTTTGCAGAACAGGTGCCCACAGCTCAAAGCGTAAGGATTGAAAACTGTATCCTAAGAATGACCAAACAAATAAACTAAGCACTAAAAAATACCACTGAATTTCCAACCATATAAAGAACTGAAAGGCAAAGGCAAAATACACATGGCAGCAAAGGGAGCAAAATCCCTCAAAGAATTGATTTTGTCATAAGAAATATGCATGGTAAGACGCAAGCCTGTAGGGTTATATTTATTTAGTTTGATGTAATAATATATGTAAAAATTGGTTTTAGAGAAAAATAGAGGGAAACTTCAAATTTAATTCTAATGTTGCTTTTCATACCATACTAAGTAAGATACTCCCACATTAGAAAGTATACGAATGGTTCTCTAGCATGTATAGAACTTCTTACATTCTATTCTTGGTTATGAAAATTAAATATAGGCCAACCGGCCAATTTTTTTAATTAGAACACTGTATTGAGTACAATTCATAAAATAGAATTCTTGAAACTTACAAAATACTTCATCTTTAGACTTCATGAGATGAAAACAACATAATATCGAAATCCCTCAAGAGATGTAATGGGGAAGAACCCCAAATATCAGAATGGACCAACTCAAAAGGGGCAGTGCTCCTATGCATATGAGAGGAATAAATATTCCGCCCTTGTTTTGAGAGAGCACAGATATGAGGAACAAATATCAGACTGAATTACCAAAAAAGAAAAGAAAAAAGACATTGAAACTTAGCAGACTTAACAAATATTTGCAAAAGATTGAATCTGTAACAACCCGAAAAATCAGACTCGAACTCGACTGACCTCGAGTGTGAGGTCGACATGAAAATCGATGTCATCATAGATATTTATATAATAATAAATATTTAAATAATATTAGAATAACTGTGTGCGGACGGATTAAGGTTTAAATGTGTGTTTGGGCATTTAGTGTGAAAGCCGTGCACCGACGCATCGTGTGCCGCTCAACACCAAAACCAAACTCTATTTCAAGTGGATAAGCCTAACACACTTTTGCAGTGTTATCGCTTCGCACCGAAACCAAGCCCTTTTAGCTAATTAAAAGGCAAAGCTTCTCAAAGAAGCTTCACCCGGTTGCAAGCCTTAGAGTTGGGAGTTCTAGAGAGAGAGAGAGAGAGAGATAGAGAGAGAGAGAGAGAGCTTCTTCCCCATGGAACCCTCATGAGAAACCGTGAGATTTCGATTGCAACCGCGCCGCAATCTCCGCAACCTTTGCAAAGCACATGACGACGGCCTCGCTTGAGTGTCCGCCGTTGGTAAATTTCAACCGTTAGAGATCTGGGAACAACAAGCCATTCAAACCCCTTTTTCCTTAGAAGCCCGTTTTTCAAGAAACGCTCCACCTCGTGATCGCTAACCAAGCGTTGAAGAGGTTAAGATCGATGCGTGGATCATGGACGACTTCATCTTGAATTCGTGGTGATCAATCAAGGTGAAATCGCCGTAGAAATTCGGAAAATTCGTTTCGAAACCCCTTTGGACAACGATCCTTAAAGGCGCGAAATCGATCGAAGAAAGGTTAGTTTTTCTTTGATTTTAATAGTTTAGATAGTAGAATAAATCCTTGTTTTAGTTTAGTGTGGATTTGTGTGTGATACGATGAAGATCGTAGAAGATTTGGATGAAAATAGATCAAAAATGGATGGGAGGTGAACTCCATTAATGACAGCTTTTCTGTCATTGGTGATCGATCACCATGGGGTGGTGATCGATCACTGAGGGTTGGTGATCGATCACTGAGGGTTGGTGATCGATCACCAAGGACTGGTGATCGATCAATCTGTATAAGCCTTATGGGGAACAGAGACCCCAGAAGCTAGGAAGTTCTTGCCCGAGTTGTAGATCGATCACTAAGGTGGTGATCGATCTACAAGGGAGTTGGTGATCGATCTACAATGAGGTTGGTGATCGATCACCAAGGTGGTGATCGATCAATCTGTATAAGAAATTGATGTGGACAGAAGGGGGGAGTTTTTGAAATTGCATTGGTGATCGATCACCAAGGTGGTGATCGATCTACAGGAGGATTGGTGATCGATCACCAAGGTGGTGATCGATCAACCTTGACTGTGTTGAGAGAGAGATAAGCAGGTTGGTGATCGATCACCAAGGTGGTGATCGATCTGATGGGTGGTGATCGATCAATGAGGTTGGTGATCGATCACTTACCCTTACGGTTTTGTCTGTCTTGGCTTTATACGTAGACACCGGATGTGGCGCCCGGGTAATTCTCGACACTCTAACACTTAATGTAATGCGTCTGTGGTATGGTATAGGATAAACCGACACGTCGAAAAAGCTTTGGATTTGCTTAGAAGATAAAGCGATCCGAGGTAGGAGAAAACCAACTTAAAGCGCTTTTGAGTATGATTTTATGTTCATTTCATGTTCATGCCCGATTTACATTTTTTACCAAGCATATATGCATAGCATGAATCTCGTCATCTTGATTTACATTTACGATCCGAATAATGCGATACATTTACGAATTTCGCTTATCGATCCGTGAGGTATATAAGTATGTGATTTAATGATTTAATCAGATGATCCCCACCGTGGTATATCCAGTCCAAGCACACTTGTGCAATTGCTTTCAAATCCTCGACACAATAGCGCTCCATAGATGAGGCATTGTTGCACTTTCAAAATTGTTCATGTGAACGACGATTTGGTTGGGGTTTCCTATCGGTCATTCCTGTTTACTCCGTATGTCTGATCGGAGTTTCTTAAGTTAAATAGACACACTTTAAGTACTCGATAATATATCATGACATCGACATCTTGCATAAAGTTCCCGACTTTTAACCGATTTGTTTTGAGTACATGACCCGGATTTGTCTTACGTTATGAGATAGCATGATCGCATATTCAATTCATTTAGATGGTTTTCTTCTATTGAGCTATGATGTAGCTCACCACCGCTTTCTAAATCACTTTTAGGTTCAAGCGGTACTTCTAAGACCGAGAGTGACCCGGATTTTCAACGATCCGGTGAGGCCGAGAGGAGACGAGAGGCCCGGCGTCGAGTGGACTTTTATCCTTAGTGCAGGTATACTGAGTCCGCTATTTTTGGGATTTTGTGTAAACCTTTGGATTATTGTGCGCCTGGTGGCCACTTCTGTATTTACTTTCTGTAGATATTTTCTTCCTTTTATAGTATTACTATACATTCTATTGGAACCATTATTAGGAACCATTGTTTTGGGTGATGGATGTCTATCACCATTGGTTCTTCTTGGTTCCTTTTTGGGAATGTATATTTTTATATATTTAGATACATGTTTGTTTTATTGCTTCTTTCTATTTTAAATGCCTGGTGATAACTCGATCTACCACTGCTGGACAGTGTCTGCTTGGTTTTCGCTATATTGAGCAGACACTTCGTGATTTGTCCTGGGGATCATCCGGTATGATCTCGATGGCACAGTTTCTAGGTGCGTAAATCCGGTACTATTGGTATCAAAGCCTAGGCTTTAGGTTGTGTTAAGACTTCAGACTAGGCTATGGATGTAGGTATGATTGGGAAGTGAGTTTTCTATAACTCAATTAGGACTTTAGCAAAGTTAGTGGAGTTTTGGTTTTAGCTTCTATAGGGAACTCGCAGCTATGGCTGGAGATTTAGAACTTGAGATTCGATTTAAGACTTAAATGGTGGATCTCATAATCACTTTTAAGGGAAATATTAGATGATTTGATAAATGTACGGCTATTAGATAAAATATGTTTTAAGATGTTGGAACTTTGGGCCATTGTGACTATGACAATTATTGAAGGAATTTTGTGTCATGCTAATGCATCAAAATGGCACCACGAAGAAGAAGGCTAAGATTGTACACCGGAGGAGGTGAGCCGAATAGGCGTTGCTTGAAGCGATGCTTAGCACTATGACATTACTTACAATGTTGAGAAGGACGACTCACCTCTCCATCGACATTAAATGAATTATGTTCTAGGTGTGACAGGCGACACCTAGCGAGAGACCTAGAAGATCTCATGGGGCTTGTTTTAGGTGTGGACGAATGGGACACTTGGTAAGACATTGTCACGCTTTGAAAAGGAAGCAATGACCTCGACAACCACTCAAAATAGTTCTCGCTCTTTACATCCGGCTGACGACTAGAGTTACTTGATGCAGCCTGCCTTACTGCTTTATACCATTTGTAACATGTGGTGTGGGAAATCTCATAGAGCGGAGGCTTGTAGGTTGCCCTCGGGTGCTTGTTGTAGATGTGGTCGACAGGACAAAGTCAAGAACCCAGATATAAGCTGTAAGCGGAGACCTCGACGTCTACTTCTAAGCCGATTCTTCCTGCGACTCAAGATGCCCAAGGTATAAGTTCAATATCAATTGTCAAGATTCTGTTTTAATGTTCAGATGATTTAGGAATTTTATTGGTTTTGACACGTGCGAAATGTCATAGCATTATCACTTGTGTATCGACTTAAATCACTTGCATGACATAAACGAATTCTAAATTCAGAAGATTAATTATGTAAGTGATAGTTATATTGGCAGACTTAATAAATCTTGATAGTTACAATAAATATTTTTTTAGGAGAATTGTTTAGTGAATTTGAAATTTCCTTAATACTTATGAGAAATGAAGTTGAATTAGCAAACTTAATCCTAGTATTCTTCTTCCAAACTAATGAGTCATGATTATGGTGTATTTAAATACGTTCCTTCTAAACGTGAGTTCGGTTGTTAATCGTCAGAAGTTTACTCGAAGTTTTCCAAGAATTGGAAAAGTCTAAGACAATCATGTCGGTAATTGATAGAGGATAGGAAAATTTTAATTATGGATATCATGAGAGAGCATAATTGGATGTCGCTATGGTGGATTCCATTTGTTTTCACCTAAGCCATGATGAATGACTGTAGATTTTTAAGGAATATATGGAGATTTAGTTAGTATAGGGAGTGTGTTGAGAGTTGTGCACATGAAGAGTCGATTAATCATGCCTAAGTATTTATGTATGACATTGAGAGCAATCATTTGCAATCATCTCCTTGATTTGAAAGGCTAGATGTGTCACACTCTTTTGCCCTTCCTGTATGATCGAAATTCTATTCGCGTATCATAAGATTGGTTAAGGGCATAAAGTTTGAAGATTTTACGATCGTTGTGGTAAATTTTAGAGGTTCTCATATTGGTGATAGCTTTATCTCATTTTGCTGATGGCTTTATCTCATGTTGGCGATGGCTTTATCTCATTTTGCTGATGGCTTTACCTCATTTTGGTAATGGCTTTATCTCATTTTGCTGATGGCTTTACCTCATTTTGGTAATGGCTTTATCTCATTTTGGTGATGGCTGTACCTCATGTTGGTGATGGCTTTATCTCATCTTGGTGATGGCTTTATATCATTTTGGTGATATCTCTTACCACCGCTATGCGTGTCGAGAAAGTGGGTGAGTGTGAACATTTGTTCGTAGACAGATGAGACCTATTTCAAGTCATGAGTTGATTTATTCTGATAACGATAGCATCAATGTGGTGAATCGGATTTTCAGATGAATGGTATGTTTCAAAATTGGTCTACTGTGCTCCATGAGTATTTTTACAATCGTAAGGGGTCACTGTGATTAGTACAATGGAAATGATACATGATCACTAATGATCAACATCGTTGAAGTGAAGATCTGCTGAATGGACAACACATTATATTTCTTTCAAGGTTTGGTTGATCCCATTTATAGATACATTACGTTAAGTAGTCTTAATCTCATGATCAATATACAATTCTTTGTGGAATGAACACCAGTCAAGTAAATAAGGGGGACATCCTTAATAAAAAGCCCAACAACTAGTTTTTGCCTATGTATGAATTTTGTGGGTATTATGGTCATTTTCTTTTGACTAATGGTTAACGTGATGGTGACATACTACTGTATGTAATTGCTTATGGAGGTGTGATATGAGATACCTGGTGCATGAGAAAACTGTCACACTTTTTCAGTAGATTTGGGATGAGTCTAGCGACTAGTACATTAACTTGACAATTTCACCTATAGGGGTCGTGTGGATACACTGATTTTGGGGGAAACTATTTCGACTCTGGATGCGTGTGAGTCCATTGTGGATGTGTGGACTCAGAGAGAGGGGTTGTGCATATATGACTGGCGACTGTATGGTTGTGACTATTTCACACATAATACCTCTGCGTGTGTGCATTGACCCTACGAACAATTGAGTTTTACACGGGATGTCTTTAGGGTATTTTCGAGGACAAAAAAAAAAAATTCCTTCCAGATGGGGAGATTATGATAACCCTAATTTGGAGGACGTTGAATTTATGATGGGGACTTCTAAATTATATGGCTTCCTGTAGGTAGATTGCTAATCTACGGATTATAGATGTGCGTACGTGTGGATGGTGGAAGGACTCTTTATGCATCTTCTTTACCCACATGTTACTACTTAGGGAGACGTGTTCGTCTGGTAACTGGTTCGGCTATGTGGAAGTCAAATGTAATGAGGTGCGTTAGATTACGTATGGGTGTACGGTACACATGTGTGTACGGTGTGGACAATTGATGTGATCTTGCACACCTATGGGGGGTGTGTATGCTTTACATACTAGCGGTTAGAAGTATAAAGGCTTGACTAGGAATGGAGATTATTCCTTTTGCTTTAACTCTTGCAATTATGTTAAGTGGTGGAATTTACGACGAAGAGAGAGATTTGGTGAGGGCGTTATTGCTCATGAATGTGGAGCATGGACGCCATGCGATTGTGTCGAAGCTAGCAAGGATCGCCACTAGTTTTTTTGAGATTGTTAAACCATTGGAACCCTAGAGCTTGTCGAGCTGGTGGGCTGCGAAATCGGCCGACCCAAGGTACGATACTTTAGCAGTATGTTCTTTATGTTATTGGTGTTCAATGGTGTGAAAGTCATGGGGCGGAATGGAGGATAGAACCCTAAACCATTGAATTCGCCAGTAAATCAAATCCTCACCATCGAGAGGCAAAATGGAGCGTGAAACCAAAATTAAGTGAGTCATACCTGCTTTTGTTCACCTAATGCGAGAGGAAATTTTTTGCGATTTTTAATTCTAACCCATTATTGCTTTATGTACGTGGCAATTACAATTCCATACAGTTGGAGTTGTCTAGATAGCATATACTGATACCCTATATGTAGTGAAATAGCGACTGGATAATGCCTCAATTAATGAGGTGTGTTTAAAGAAATAGTTTGACTGTAGTGATTGATCAATCAATTTGGTGAATTGATCGATCAACTGCGCATTTGATCGATCAAAATAAGTGATTGATCGATCAAACCAGTTTATACTATGTCCTGTGACAAAAAGGACTGTCTGATCGATCAAATTGAGCATTAATCGGTCAATTTTATCGATGTAAGTTATATTGTGGGTTTTATTTTCACTGCCATCTCAGACTTCTTACTTTGATTCATTGGATCGCATTTTGCTCGGCTATTATGATAAACTCTAATCTTTTCCTTGTTTAAGGGGTTTTTTGTGCAATTTTGTACATTTTAAACTCTGGGACCGCGAATGACGAATCTGTCATGTAAAATCCCTACATCTCGGGCTCGTACATCGATGCTAACCGTGAAACCGGTCGCACAACCCTTTGTGCAACCCGTGACACCAATCGAACAAGATGTGCCACCCGTTCAAAACCCACAGCCACCACTAATTCAACAAGAACTTCCAAAAGAGTGGTGGGCTTCTAAAACATTGTTGCCTGAATGTGCTTTCGACTCTAAACTATTCGAGGATTGGCTCGAAATGGAATGGGCGATCGACTATGTTGCTAAGCTAGGGTTGAGAACATTGCATGAGTGATGAGTAGTGAAATATGATGATATTTCACCCCTAAATACCTATATTTAGCCGTCCGATGAAGGCTATCTGATGAGATTTGCTAGATTTGAAGTGTTTCAGGTAAATACAGTCCAAGTTTCTAAAACAGCCCAAGAATCCCGAAAATAATGTCAAAACACTGCTATTTTGGGTCATTGAGAACTTAGTGCGACTTGCAGCTCAATTTGGACCTTCAAGACGTCAGATTCAGGAAATTGCTAAAACATAAAAGTTGTAGAGCTCGTCGTCAGCTTTCCAACGCTTCAAGAATCACCTCAATCCGAGTTCGGTACAGAAAATTATGAGCAAAATACCGAGGCAGTATCTGATGCAAAGCTAGGCGGGAATTCACGAAAATTACTCTTAGATGTCAATCGAGAGAGGTATTAGGGTTAGGCTATTATAAAAAGGGAAGCCACGAGTTTCTTAGGGGGATTATTATTTTTTGCAATTAGAATATTATTCATTCTTTCTTTTTAGTTTTTAGGGCTCTTCACTTTGGGGGAATATTTTCTTCATCTTTTCAAGTCTTCTCTCCTTCTTCTAGGGTTTATTCTGTAGATTGTACAGGGATTTGCATTATTTTTCTCCGAGAAATTCATAGATTGTATTTAGGAAAACAATTGCAAATATCTTTTGGAAGAAATAAAAGAGGAATGACTTTGAAAGAAAAGGAGATCAAACACCAAAGATGAGCTGCTAAATCAAGAGATCGGGGAAGATGCGATCCCCGTGATAAGTACCTATGTTTATGATTAATACCACTATTATTGTTATCATGGAATCGTTTTGCTCAAAGTTTGTGTGATTGAAAATATTTTAAATGCTTTGTTATGACCGTTGATTGCGCGTATCAGCAGTAATCGCTAGATCCGGACCGCAGTGATCTAAAACAGAGAGCGATTATGTCGATTGTCGTGATCTAAATATCATGAGATACGCTTATGCTTTTTACATGACTCATACCGCAATGTTAAATGAGTCATTGTTTTTAGATAGGGTATGCTTGGGATTGATGATCATATTTTATTTCAAGTCATTTTTCTAGATGAATGATGGTGTGAATGATGATTTAATGAAACTGTGGGTTTAATGATAGAAAAGTGAATCAGGGTAGCATATTCCTTGATCTCATTTTAATATTGTTCGTAGATTTATCAGTAGTTAATTGTTTAGATTAATTTATTTTTCTGCATTTAGGAAAAGTGTGTTAAGTTTTTGGTAAAATTGAATCTGCCCTTTGGTATTTCCTTAGGGACGTTTTTAAAATCTCTAAAAGAATTAATTAAAAATTCACGTTTCCCTGTGGGTTCGACACCCCTGTTCTTGCCATACTGCAATAGATCTTGTGCACTTGCAAGGGTTACATTCTAAATCGATCAAGTTTTTGGCGCCGCTGCCGGGAAAATCGGTGAAATTTTGATTAATTCGGATAGGGATTTTTCTGTTTTGAGTGTTTGAAAAAAAAAAAAAAAAAAAAAAAAAATTTATTTCCCTTATTTTTCTCTCTTTGATAAGATTTTGTGGAGTCTTTTTAGGAAGTTTAGATTTTTAGGATACCTTCCTTAGGAAATTTAGGAAGTAGAGATTTTTAGGACTTCTTATTTTAGATTTGGTAGGACTCTTTTTCCTTATTTTCCTCTTTTAGATATTTTTAGGATTTTCTAAATTTAGTCATTAACTTTTATGGGACTTTTGTTTTAGGATTTTTAGGAATCTTTCATTCTTCTCCTTATTTTTCTCTTTTAGGAAAGATTTTATAGGATTTTCAATTTTAATTTTAATTTTCGAATTTAATTTAAAAAAAAAAAAAAAAAATTTAATTAATTTAAATTCGAATTTTAATTTTAATTTGAATTTAAAAAAAAAAAAAAAAAAAAAAAAAAAAAATTATTTCCCTTATTTTTCTCTCTTTGATAAGATTTTGTGGAGTCTTTTTAGGAAGTTTAGATTTTTAGGATACCTTCCTTAGGAAATTTAGGAAGTAGAGATTTTTAGGACTTCTTATTTTAGATTTGGTATGACTCTTTTTCCTTATTTTCCTCTTTTAGATATTTTTAGGATTTTCTAAATTTAGTCATTAACTTTTGTGGGACTTTTGTTTTAGGATTTTTAGGAATCTTTCATTCTTCTCCTTATTTTTCTCTTTTTGGAAAGATTTTATAGGATTTTCAATTTTAATTTTTAATTTTCGAATTTAATTTTAAAAAAAAAAAAAAAAAAAAATTAAAAAAAAATTTTAATTTGAATTTAAAAAAAAAAAAAAAAAAAAAAAATTAATTAATTAATTAATTTAAATTCGAATTTTAATTTTAATTTGAATTTAAAAATAAAAAAATAAAAAAAATTAATTAATTTAAATTCGAATTTTAATTAAAAAAAAAAAAAAGAAGAAATCTTTCCTGCTGATATTGGCTACTGTTTATCATCTTTGTTTAAATCGTTTGAAGCAGAATTTTGTGGGTTTGTTGTGGATTCTTCAACCCTGTTTGTGAGTGTTGGTGTATGAGCTTTACTCGTTCTCATCACCCACATCTCTCTGGATTTAATCTTGAGATCGAAAGAGCTTGTAGAGAGAATCGAAGAGTCAGGAGGAATCAATATCAACAAACGAGACCATGGCGGACAAAGGCAAGAGAGAGAGATGAGAATAACAACAATGAGAATGTCAATAATGGAAATAATAGGAACAATAATTTTGATGAGGCCCAGAACCTTTGGAGTATTATAACGATCCTGGTTTTACGAGGATCGAGAATGTATATGCATGCTCCCATTCCAGGGAACCACTATGAATTCAAATCGAGAATGATTCAAATGCTACCAATTTTCCATGGGTTAGCAAATGAAAATCCGACGCTCACTTAAATGAATTCACTGGGTATGCAAAATGTTCAGAGTCCACAATGTCACCGATGAGATAGCGAAGTTCACTCTTTCCGTTCTCTTTAAGAGATATAAAACATGGTTCTATTCCTTAGAACCACAATGATTTTTAAAAAATATTTTCCCATGACTAAGGCCATTGAATTGCGTCAAGATCCGTTCTTTTCCCCAACAACTCTGAAACATTCCATGAATGTTGGGAACGTTTTAAGGAATTGATCGAAGTTGCCCAAATCATCAAGTTCCAAGGTGGCAACAAGTCCAAAGTTTTACAATGGGTGATTCACGAAGAGAGACGCATGGTTGATGCATCTTGTGGTGGATCTTGTGCCACGAAAGAAGTCGATTTAATTGTGGGCATTGTTTGAAAAGTTATATCAAACTTCGATACAAAGTGAGACATCAAGAACCAACTTGAACCGGCACCTAAATCTCATGTGTTGACAAAAGACGGATTTGCGATGTCAACAATAATGCCTCAGATCTCTCAACAAAGGTTGACATGTCATTCAAACAGATGAACATGTTGTTAGTCGCTACCAAGCAAGCTAAAGCTCCTCACCCCCACGTGTGTTCAATTTGTGACCACCGGGTCATATGGCTAATGAGTGCCCTACTACCTTGTCATTCTTCTCGATGAACCTAATCCTCAAGAGCGGTAAATGTGACTCAATCTTATCACGGTGGTAGAAACATGTACTCCAATACCTACAATCCGGAATGGAAAAATCACCCCAACTTAGGATGGGGTGAATCGAACCAAACCGCCAGTAAACCAAAGAACATAGAGCCAACACAATGGGTGGACAACAACCTTTTCAACCAAATTTAAATTTCCAAAGCAGAATTCTAATTTCCAAGCGAATTCCAATTTCCAATGTATCGTCTCAGATTATCATCCAAATTCGACTAGAAAAATCGAATTTCAATCGTAATCTTAATCAATCTCATGCCAAGATTGAAAGATTCGATCCGGAAGAAAAGCTTATCTGAAGCATGCAATTTTCAAAGAGATGATAATGGACCAAGTCATCAATTGGCCAATCAATCGAGTCAGAGAGGAAGGTAGGCTCCCAAACCCATCAATAATCTCGAGGCCAAGCACCATCTCAAGCAGACCATCGAATAGTCAACAGCTTGAAAGTCACATTACGGTCCGAGAAGTGACGAGAGGTTGATAATCAAGTGAAAATGCTGAGAAGCGATGAAGAAAGAGAAGCGATGAGAGAAAAGAATCGAGAAAAGAAAGGAGAAAGGAAAAGGAAAAGAGAAAGGAAAAGGAAAAGAGAAAGAAAGAGACAAAGAGCGAGATAAGAAAAGTGCAAGAGCAAGGAAGAGAGAAAGGAAAAGAAAAGTAATAGAGGAAGAGTTTCTTCAACCGTCCAACAAGGACGTGAAAAGAATCGAAATGGAATCGCACCTTATGTCCCAAAGGCACCATTCCTCAATGCCTAACTCCTCCATCTAGAATGGGAAAGGGACCACAAAAATGGAAGAAATTTTCGAAACATTCAAGCAAGTACTGATAAGTCTTGCATTACTTGAAACAATCAGACAAGTCCCTGAGTACGCCAAGTTTTTCAAAGATTTGAGCACTCGGAAGAGTAAGGCGTACTCACGTTTCAAAGAAAGTGTTCCTAACAAATCAAGTCGATTCGATATTCGATTGGAAACCCCATGTAAACCGAAAGACCTGAGTCCCAATCGTTCCATGTGTCATTGGTGGGCAACCAATTGGAAAGGCGTTATTGGATTTGGGAGCAAGTGTTAATCGATCCCATACTCAATGTACGAAACTTCGGATTGGGTGAATTGAAACCCAGACGGTCACACTCCAACCTGGCGATAGATCGGAAAGAAGACCGAGGGTGTTATCGAGGATGTTTTGGTTGGAATAGACAAGTTTGTCTTTCCAAAGGACTTCGTTGTCTTAGACATGGAACCACCGCGAAATCAATCAATCAAGTCCCAATTATTCTTGACGTCCGCTTTCGCCACCGCCAACGCTTGCATTAATTGTCGACAGAGTCATGGACGCTTTCTTTTGGAAACATGAAAGTCGAGCTTAACATATTCCATGCGATGAACCATTTCCCTAATGAGGATGAGGTCGAATGTTTTACATCGATCGATGGATGGTGGATGAAGCATTACCATCAATGCTCACCAAAGAGGAATTTGAAACTGCTTTGTTAGCCATCTATGAGGACAAAGGGCTTGAAAGGAAGCAGTCAGAAGAGAAAAAGTCAAATTCATCATGTCAAGATGATAACTTATGTGAAGTTGTGACTAAGGTAGAACCACTACCTACTGAGGTAAAGGATGTGCTGACTCCATCAATTGAGCAGCCACCAACTGTGGAATTGAAACAATTGCCTGAGTCCCTCAAATATGCTTTTCTGGGACCTCGAGAAACACTTCCAGTGATAATTTCATCCACATTATCGGAAGAACAAGAGAATGATTTGTTGAAGGTGCTGAAAGAGCACAAGGAGGCCATCGGATGGACCTTAGCTGATCTCAAGGGGATTGACCCATCAGTATGTATGCATAAAATACATCTGGAGGATGAGAGTAAACCATCGAGGGAACCACAGAGGCGACTTAATCCGAACATGCAAGAAGTCGTTTTAAAGGAAATCATTAAACTCCTCGATGCTGGAATCATCTATCCGATCTCTGATAGTGAATGGGTTAGTCCAGTACAAATCGTTCCGAAAAAGTCTGGAATTACAGTGAAAGAAACTACGGAGGGAGAATTGGTGCCCACTCGTGAAACTACTGGATGGCGTGTGTGCATTGATTATCGAAAATTGAACACCAGAAAGATCATTTTCCCTTCCGCTCATTGATCAAATTCTTGAGAAGTTAGGGCAAGAGTTTTATTGCTTTCTTGATGGTTATTAGGGATACAATCAAGTGCCCATTTTCGGTGATCAAGAGAAGACAACATTCACGTGTCCATATGGTACGTTTGCATATCGAAGGATGCCATTCGGCTTATGTAATGCTCCGGCCACGTTTCAACGATGTATGTTGGCCATATTCTCGGACATGATCGACAAATTCATCGAAGTCTTCATGGACGACTTCTCGGTTTTTGGAAAAACATTTAATTCTTGTTTGAATCATCTTTCACAGGTGTTGCAACGTTGTGTAGATTCCAAACTTGTTCTCAGCTGGGAAAAGAGCCATTTTATGGTTCAACAAGGAATTGTGTTGGGGCATATTGTTTCAACGAAAGGAATTGAAGTTGATAAGGCGAAGGTCGACTTAATTGCAAATTTACCACCTCCTAAAAGTGTTCGACAAATTCGATCATTTTTGGGGCATGCTGGATTTTATAAAAGATTCATTAAAGATTTTAGCAAGGTGGCTAAACCATTGTGCACTTCGCTTGGCAAAGATGTTCCTTTTGATTTTGATGAGGATTGCATAAAGGCATTCCTAAAATTGCGTGAACTCTTATCAAATGCACCAATAATCCAACCACCGGATTATTCTTTACCATTCGAACTCATGTGTGATGCATCTGATTATGCGATCGGAGCTGTCTTAGGGCAAAGGGTGAATAAATTACCTCACGTAATTTATTATGCTAGCAAGACATTAATTGATGCCCAACTGAATTACACCACCACCGAGAAGGAATTATTAGCTGTGGTGTATGCTCTGGACAAATTCCGTTCCTATTTGCTTGGATCGAAAATAGTGGTCTTTTCAGACCACTCTGCTTTGAAATATCTTTTAGCAAAGAAGGATGCGAAACCAAGGTCGATCCGTTGGATCCTCGCTTCTCGAATTCAACTTTGAGATTAAAGATAAAAGGGGTTGAGAACGTTGTGGTGATCATCATCGCCCAGAATTACCAAGAATCATCTATACCGAGACCATCCGTGACACATTTCCGGATGAACATTTGATGGCAATTGATGTAGCCAAAGTGCAAAAGTTCCGTGGTTTGCTAACATCGTGAATTATCTCATCGGCGTAATTCCCGAGTGGGGGGTAAGAATGATAAGAATCTTTTTCTCCCAAATAAAATACTATTTCGGATGAACCATATTTGTTTAAATTTCGCCGGATCGGATCATTAGGAGATGCGTGCTTAAGACGAGCAACTAAGGCCCCTAAATTTTTGCCATCTTTGGGGCTGTGGAGGCCATTTGAGGACGAAGACCGCATGAAAATCCTTCAAAGCGGATTCTGGCCCTCAATCTTCGTGTTGCTCAATCGCAAGGAATGCCAGCAGTGTCCTTGACTTGGCAATATTTCATGACGAAATATGATGCCCTTAATCCAAGATTGTTGAAATTTTCGATGTTTGGGGATTGACTTTATGGGTCCTTTTCCACCATCCTTTGGGTATTCATATATTCCGGTGGTCGTTGACTATGTCTCCAAATGGATTGAAGTCAGGCAACCCGATCAAATGATCACAAGGTTGTGGTCAAATTTTCGAGAGAACATGTGTTTAACCGATTCGGATCCCAAGAGCAATCATCGCTGATGGCGGTTCGCATTTTGCAATAGCCATTTTGCCACTTTAATGAAGAATGCGACGTCCACTCACAAAGTCGCTACGCATACCATCCACAGACTAGTGGTCAGGTGGAAGTGTCTATCCGGGAAATCAAGCGAATTCTAGAAGAGACCGTACGACCGGATAGAAGAGAATGGTCAAACCGCCTATCTGATGCGTTGAGGGCCTATCGATCGCATTCAAGACACCGATCGGAATGTCTCCTTGAATTGTCTACGGGATGGCATGTCATCTTCCTGTCGAATTGGAGCATAAGGCATTCTGGGCGATCAAACGATTTAATTTCGATATGCAAGCAGCAGGGTCGAATCGAAGGTTACTGTTGAGTGAATTAGAAGAGTTACGCTACGATGCGTATGAAAATTCAAAGATGTACAAGGAAAGGTACAAAAAGTTGCACGATCAATTAATTTCTCGGAAGGAGTTTCATGTTGGCCAAAAAGTTTGGTTATTCAATTCCCGACTTAAGCTTCATCCTGGGAAATTGAAATCTAGATGGGAAGGCCCGTTTCAGGTTGTTTCCATTAGTGAGCACGGTGCAATTGAAATTCAAAGCCTTCAGGACAATCGAGTTTTCAAAGTGAATGGGCAAAGACTCAAACCAATGTTTGAGCCGATGACCCAGTTTAAGATTGAGGCGATGCACCTTAGTGATCCAGATTCTTGATCAATGAAGAGGTCGAGCTGTCGACACTTAAACTCAGCGCTTCCTGGGAGGCAACCCAGTGTGTTTTATTTAGGAGTTGGACACAGGTTTAGTTTAGGATTTAGGATTTATCTTTCTTTTCGTATGTTTAGTTCTAGAATATTAGTTTTTAGTTTAGTTTAGGTTATTTTTAATTTCCAAATTAGTGTAGCCACATTACCTTCAATCTATTTTGGTCATGTTCTAATTTGATGCCCATATTCTCTACTGATCTTTGTGTTGAGGTACTTTTCAACGTGTTTGGGGTACCTACTTATTTCAAACAATGAGGACATTGTCATTTTAGGTTTGGGGTATGTATGATTATCTATCTTTCATCACTTATTTTGATTTTCTTTGAAAAAAAAAAAAAAATTTTTGGGACCATTATACATGATTTTCTTTGCAATAGTTTTCAAACTTTAGTTGGTGATGCATGTGAATTTAATTTTGGGAATATTGGTGTCATATTTTGAATACTTGTATCAGGATGATGAAGCTTAATGTGATAATTTGTGGATGACTCTGAAATTCGTGCTTAGAATTTTTGCACTTATACCAAGCTAAGACTTAGAAATCGATGAACTATTTTGAACGTTGAATCTTAGGTTCTTAGTGGAGACTAAACCCAGTAAGCTTTAGAGCTAATTTCCCGTCATTGATGAGTGAATATATAAACTCGGAGTTTTCTTTGAATACGAATTATTTTGCATAATCTCATACATTTTATTGACTTTGCATGATATCAAATTCATATTATTGTGTTAGAACGCATCTTGTATATCTACTCAAGACAAATAGGCAAGGTTACCATCTTTTAAGGAAATGATTGAAGGCCATCTTTGGCTCGTTTTGTGCTTTAAATGCGTCACCTCATATAAATTTATCCTTCTTTGAGCCTATAGAAAAATTTACCCTTATACATTCTTTGATAAGCCACGTTAACTTTAACCCTTCACAATTTCTGAAAATTTAGCTTTACCCTTCTTATTTCTGAGAAATTAGGAACGAGGGATGAAAATGAGCGAAAAGAGAGTAAGTGGAGAGATAATGAGTTATGGTGTTTACTGAGAGTGTATGGCAAAGATATAAAGAAAAAAAGAGGAGAGAAAAGAAAAAAAAAAAGGAATGAAAATGAGGTGCTTCAAGAAAAGGAAATTCAAAAGAGAAGAAAGAATGAGAAAAGAAAATATTGAAAAGAAAAAAATGGTGAGAAATTAGAAGAAAAAAAAAGAAAAGAAGAGAAATAAAAAAAAAAAAAAAAAAAAATCAGAAGTTAGTTCCTTTTCCAATTTCTCAGAAATTTTGAATCACAATTCCCTTTCTTTCTTACCCTTACCTGAGCCCCATTACAACCCTACAAAAGACCTTCATGATCCGATCTTGCATTGGTAACTGTCTTGTGGAGAGTCAATATATAATACTTATGACACTTGATATGACATGCTTAGGATATACAAGATTCCGTTCTTATGAGATTTATTTTTGTTCATTGATTGCATCGTGTTTCATTTATCATGTGAGACCTTTTTATTTGCTTTGTATTGATCTCTCACATGTGTGCGAAAACTTACCAATCATCGGAGTGATTTTATTTTGAGAGTATACCTAAAGTGAGGATTGAGTCAAGACAATGATCCGATGATTTCCGCTTGGACTAGTTCGAGATGGATGAATCTTGGTTTTGGTATGGGCACACTACACGGTTAGGGATGAAAGGATGAGTTATCTAACGATTTGGAGCATTAGACTAATTTGAATGGATATTGGTATGATTAGTGTAACATTGTTATTTAAAATTGAGAATTTGCATGTTGAATTGATTATTGATTTTGAGCTTTGAAGTTAAATATATGTTATAAAAATCAGATTTTGAAAACTCAATTTTACCGATGGTTTGAAATTTTGGAAGTTTGTGGGTAACTTCACTTGCAAACCCTCAGGAGACACAACTCCTCCACTAGGGATCACCTAGGGGTTTAAAGGCTTTTTGCACATGCTAAGTGCAATCGTGTTCCCTACGAAAGTGGCATTTAAATTTTAGGATGTTAGTTTGATTTGCTTTATATTTCTATCATTCTCTTTGCTCGAGGACTAGCAAAGTGTAGGTTTGGGGGTGTGATGAGTAGTGAAATATGATGATATTTCACCCCTAAATACCTATATTTAGCCGTCCGATGAAGGCTATCTGATGAGATTTGCTAGATTTGAAGTGTTTAAATCTGGTCCAAGTTTCTAAAACAGCCCAAGAATCCCGAAAATAATGTCAAAACACTGCTATTTTGGGTCATTGAGAACTTAGTGCGACTTGCAGCTCAATTTGGACCTTCAAGACGTCAGATTCAGGAAATTGCTAAAACATAAAAGTTGTAGAGCTCGTCGTCAGCTTTCCAACGCTTCAAGAATCACCTCAATCCGAGTTCGGTACAGAAAATTATGAGCAAAATACCGAGGCAGTATCTGATGCAAAGCTAGGCGGGAATTCACGAAAATTACTCTTAGATGTCAATCGAGAGAGGTATTAGGGTTAGGCTATTATAAAAAGGGAAGCCACGAGTTTCTTAGGGGGATTATTATTTTTTTGCAATTAGAATATTATTCATTCTTTCTTTAGTTTTAGGGCTCTTCACTTTGGGGAATATTTTCTTCATCTTTCAAGTCTTCTTCTCTCCTTCTTCTAGGGTTTATTCAGTGTAGATTGTACCTAGGATTTGCATTATTTTCTCTCGAGAAATTCATAGATTGTATTTAGGAAAACAATTGCAAATATCTTTGGAAGAAATAAAAGAGGAATGACTTTGAAAAAAAGGAGATCAAACACCAAAGATGAGCGCTAAATCGAGATCGGGAAGATGCGATCCCAGATAAGTACCCATGTTTATGATTAATACATGATCTATTATTGTTATCATGGAATCGTTTTGCTCAAAGTTTGTGTGATTGAAAATATTTTAAATGCTTTGTTATGACCGTTGATTGCGGCGTATCAACGGCCGTAATCGCTAGATCTGGACTGCAGGTGATCTAAGTGCAGAGAGCGATTATGTGCCGATTGTCGTGATCTAAATATCATGAGATACGCTTATGCTTTTTACATGACTCATACCGCAATGTTAGGTCAGTCATTGTTTTTAGATAGGGTATGCCGGATTGATGATCATATTTTATTTCAAGTCATTTTCTAGATGAATGATGGTGTGAATGATGATTTAATGAAACCGGGGGTTTTAATGATAGAAAAGTACGAATCAGGGTAGCATATTCCTTGATCTCATTTTAATATTGTTCGTAGATTTATCAGTAATTAATTGTTTAGATTAATTTATTTTTCTGCATTTAGGAAAAGTGCGTTAAGTTTTTGGTAAAATTGAATCTGCCCTTTGGTACTTCCTTAGGGATGTTTTTAAAATCTCTAAAAGAATTAATTAAAAATTCACGTTTCCCTGTGGGTTCGACACCCCTGTTCTTGCCATACTGCAATAGATCTTGTGCACTTGCAAGGGTTACATTCTAAATCGATCAACCGACGCATCGTGTGCCGCTCAACACCAAAACCAAACTCTATTTCAAGTGGATAAACCTAACACACTTTTGCAGTGTTATCGCTTCGCACCGAAACCAAGCCCTTTTAGCTAATTAAAAGGCAAAGCTTCTCAAAGAAGCTTCACCCGGTTGCAAGTCTTAGAGTTGGGAGTTCTAGAGAGAGAGAGAGAGAGAGAGAGATAGAGAGAGAGAGAGAGAGCTTCTTCCCCATGGAACCCTCATGAGAAACCGTGAGATTTCGATTGCAACCGCGCCGCAACCTTTGCAAAGCACATGACGACGGCCTCGCTTGAGTGTCCGCCGTTGGTAAATTTCAACCGTTAGAGATCTGGGAACAACAAGCCATTCAAAGCCCTTGGTCCTTAGAAGGCCGTTCTTCAAGAAACGCACCACCTCGTGATCGGTAACCAAGCCTGGAAGAGGTTAAGATGGATGCGTGGATCATGGACGACTTCATCTTGAATTCGTGGTGATCAATCAAGATGAAATCGCCATAGAAATTCGGAAAATTCGTTTCGAAACCCCTTTGGACAACGATCCTTAAAGGCGAAATCGATCAAGAAGAGGTTAGTTTTTCTTTGATTTTAATAGTTTAGATAGTAGAATAAATCCTTGTTTTAGTTTAGTGGATTTGTGTGTGATACGATGAAGATCGTAGAAGATTTGGATGAAAATAGATCAAAATGGATGGGAGGTGAACTCCATTGGTGATCGATCACCATGGGGTGGTGATCGATCACTGAGGGTTGGTGATCGATCACTGAGGGTTGGTGATCGATCACCAAGGACTGGTGATCGATCAATCTGTATAAGCCTTATGGGGAACAGAGACCCCAGAAGCTAGGAAGTTCTTGCCCGAGTTGTAGATCGATCACTAAGGTGGTGATCGATCTACAAGGGAGTTGGTGATCGATCACCAAGGTGGTGATCGATCTACAATGAGGTTGGTGATCGATCACCAAGGTGGTGATCGATCAATCTGTATAAGAAATTGATGTGGACAGAAGGGGGGAGTTTTTGAAATTGCATTGGTGATCGATCACCAAGGTGGTGATCGATCTACAGGAGGATTGGTGATCGATCACCAAGGTGGGGATCGATCAACCTTGACTGTGTTGAGAGAGATAAGCGAGTTGGTGATCGATCACCAAGGTGGTGATCGATCTCGATGAGTGGTGATCGATCAATGAGGTTGGTGCACTTAATTTTTGTCATCTTGGCTTTATAACGTAGACACCCGGATGTGGCCGGGTAATTCTCGACACTCCTAACACTTAATGTAATCGTGCCTATGGTATAGGATAAACCACGCCGAAAAAGCTTTGGATTTGCTTAGAAGATAAACGACCGAGGTAGGAGAAACCAACTTAAACGCTGAGTATGATTTTATGTTCATTTCATGTTCATGCCACGATTGTTTTTTTACCAAGCATATATGCATAGCATGAATCTACATCTTGATTTACTTCGATCCGAATAATCGACATCTGTTTCTGAATTTCTGCTATCTGATCTGTGAGGTATATAAGTATGTGATTTAATGATTTAATCCAGATGATCCCCACCGGCCCGGCGGTATATCCGGAGTCCAAGCACACTTGTGCAATTGCTTTCAAATCCTCGGCACAATAGCGCTCCATAGATGAGGCATTGTTGCACTTTCAAAATTGTTCATGTGAACGACGATTTGGTTGGGGTTTCCTATCGGTCATTCCTGTTTACTCCGTGCTATACAGTCACGGGAGTTTCTTAAGTTAAATAGACACACTTTAAGTACTCTGATAATATATCTGCATGACATCTGACATCTTGCATAAAGTTCCCAGCTTTTAACTGATTTGTTTTGAGTACATGATCTGGATTTGTCTTCTGTTATGAGATAGCATGATCTGCATATTCAATTCATTTAGATGGTTTTTCTTCTATTGAGCTATGATGTAGCTCACCCTGCTTTCTAAATCACTTTTAGGTTCTGAAGCGGTACTTCTCGGCACTGAGAGTGACCCAGATTTTCAGCCTGATCCAGAGGCTGAGGCCGAGGACGAGGAGACTGACGTCCAGGCGGACGACTTTTATCCTTAGTCTGGGTATACGAGTCTGCTATTTTTGGGATTTTGTGTAAACCTTTGGATTATTGTGCGCCTGGTGGCCACTTCTGTATTTACTTTCTGTAGATATTTTCTTCCTTTTATAGTATTACTATACATTCTATTGGAACCATTATTAGGAACCATTGTTTTGGGTGATGGATGTCTATCACCATTGGTTCTTCTTGGTTCCTTTTTGGGAATGTATATTTTTATATATTTAGATACATGTTTGTTTTATTGCTTCTTTCTATTTTAAATGCCTGGTGATAACTCGATCTACCACTGCTGGACAGTGTCTGCTTGGTTTTCGCTATATTGAGCAGACACTTCGTGATTTGTCCTGGGGATCATCCAGAGTATGATCCTGATGGCATGGATTTCTAGGTGCAGAAATCCGGGCTGTTACAGAATCAAGCCGCACAAATGATGAAAACCCACATGCCAAACTTGGCATTGCTATAAAGAAAAAGTATCAATACTAACAACAACGGGAAAGCACCGGAGGAAAACACCAATGAAGGCTTAGCAACAACTGTAGCAACAGAAGGGCGATCATGATTCACATCCAAATATTAGAGTCCACCTCTCTCAATACCTTTACCCATAGTCTTTTTTGTGATGAGATACTGAAAAACACAATAAGAATGATAAAACGAGACAGAACAATGCAATTTTTAATGAGACAATTAACAGAAAGAGACTTGGTTGATAAATGAGGAACATGCAATATATCAGATAAGGAGAGAGTGGACGATACAAGAATAGTCTACATTCCAACAAAAAATGTAGCGAAACCATCGACTAAGTGAGCCTGTCTAGAGGTGGAAGGAGGAGAATATAGAGAATTACTGTGAGTGCCTTTGTCATATGGTCGGTAGAACCATAATCAATAACCCAACATGAGGGGCGTTCAGTGGAAGTTTGAACAGATGGGTGTCCCTGAGAGCCCTCCTGATACTCGTGAGAACTAGACAAATGATCATATACAATAAAATAATTTTAATACTGATGGTAGAAAATAGGGATAAAAACAGAGGCCTCTGTTATCAAAAAAAAAAAAAACAGAGGCCTCTAAAAAAATAATCCCCTCTATTGCAAATCAAACATCATCACCAAATTCACACCTTTGGTCCAAATTTCGGCACATAAACCAATCAACTATATCTTCAAACAAGTTTGATGAGACACTCAGCAAACCAAAGAAAAATCTACTAGATTGACATAGGTATGTTGTTGCAGCCAAATCATAAAAAAAGAATTAAAGAATCAAAGCTGAGTCACATCTGATGGTACAATAAACATATCATAACAACTTCAATACTTGTCCAAATCATGTGAAAGGACAAATGATGTCACAACAAATTCAGTCAACCCTTTCCATAGACAAGCAAGGAAAGATGTTGCAGACACACCAAGTTGTACCAGATCTGGAACAGATGCAGTCCACAAGTAGAAAGAGATCACAAAACAATTAACCACTACACTTCTCATCCAGCTCACATGCGAGCACAAAAAATGCAATAATACCAATACCACTAACTATGTACACACTACACACCATCTACACTAACACCATACACACCAACAAAAAAATTCAAAACTACAATGGGCTCCTCAAAGTTCCTCACAACTAGGGTATCGTATATATATATATATATATATATATATATATATATATATATATATATATATTTATATATTTATTTATTTATTTATTTATTTTTAAAGCTGGGCTCGAACCTGCAACCTCGAGGTTGCAGTATTGTCAACCTTCCATTGTCCTACAGGCCCAAGCCCTTTTGATTTCTATATTGCCAAATTTAATTAATAGGTAGCCCACATGCATTGTTGATGTTAACTTGCTTTCACTAAGATCAAATTAGCCGAGGGATGAATCATGCTTGATGGTAATCAATTGTGCTCAAAACTTGGTAAAAGCCTTTGAGTTGACCCAAACCGCCTAATACTCTTAAGTCGATTTTTCGGATTTAACAACTGTTAGATGAACTACTAGCTTCATTAAACCTTCTTAGTAGTATAAACAGATATAAACATACAGTTCATGCATCTAAACTATACTTGTAAATGTCATTAACTATTAAAGCACATGCCTGCCATGTGTATTTTGGCTTTGTTTAAAGTCACTTATAAAGCACATGCCTGCCATGTGTATTTTGGTCTTGTTTAAAGTCACTTATAAAGCACATGCCTGCCATGTGAAAACACCATCTAAGCCATATGCCATTTGATTTGAAAGCTATTGTATAAAGATTTTAAATGAAAAAAATTGGTATAAAACATAATTTATTATGGATACCTATGTCAAGTGAAAACTTCATCTAAGCCGCTTATTATGGCACAGTCTCCAAACTACCATCATTCTTTTAAACTATTTACAACGGCAAACTTCTCGTGTGCAAGAAACAACTCCGAAACCTTACGGAAGGATTATTTATCACAACTTTACAGAAGGATTATTTATCACAACTCCGAAACCTCACAAAGGCTGCTTTGGTGTAGAATATTTATCAACAACTTTACACGGAGGTGGGCTATATCAGTAATCAGTATGCCCCTCTTACCAGAAAGTGCTAGCTGAGCATGGCGCTCAAATTTAAGTCGAAGTGGGCAAAATAAATGAAGGTGGTGTGGCTCAAAGACAAAATTTTCATTGTTTTGAGTCGTATAGCATTCACAGTTAAGGGTTGTGTCATGCTTTGACCACAACTCCACATTATGCAGCGAGGCCACAATAGACAACCAACAAAATCGAAGCTACGGTGAAAAAGGAATTGTGGATTATAAATAGAAAATTGCATAGGGTGAGACACTGAAAATCTGATGGCACTTATTCCACTTCAGATAGGGATGGGAATCTGAATAATCTCATCAAACATAGTACAAGAGATATTAAACAAGCAGATAAACACAAACATATAAACATATTTTCAGTCAAAATCTATTTCTAATTGTCCATAAGTCCGGAGAAAAGCTAGTCACATGGATAAGGCCAACTACTACTCATTAAGTAGAGTTGCCTAACAAATGGATGGTTCAATAGTACTTCAAACTGATTTACAGGTTTAGTTCTTCGAAAAAAAATCTATGTCAGAATCTTCCCAAAAAGAGTCCCAGAATTCAAGAGATAGGATAGAAGCTTATAATCTTTGAATCATCACACCCAAATGTATATATATTAAGAAAAATGTTCTCCAATACAAGAACTGAAAAAAGGAATGAAATCTGAAGATTCGTGTTCGTGCAAGAAAAATTATAAAAATGAAATCTGAAGACTATGTTTTTGTGTAAGATAAGAAGAAGTTTCTCAAGTGATAGAACACTACCTTTGATTGAATAACAAAGACGATGAAGATCGCCTGATCGATGATGAAGCTCCTGCATTGACAACAACTAAAACTCTATAAATCGAAAATCCTAAATAATTCAAAACATGTAAATTGTGTCTTTGCAAAATCAAACCCTAAATAATCGAGAATGTATGAATCGTTCACTTAGCAAATCAATAAAATTCAGATCTCACCTATGTTTTGACAACATTCATTTTCGGTGCCCCGTATATCAAATGAAATCCTCGATTCTCCTCAAATCTTAGATTCGGAATCCCCTAATTTCTCCTCAAATCTTAGATTCGGAATCCCCTAATTTCTCCTCAAATCTCAGATTCGGAATCCCCTAATTTCTCCTCAAATCTCATATCTCACCTATGTTTTGACAACATTCATTTGCTCAAATTCCATTCCGCATTCCTGAAATCAGACCTTATCAGATCAAACAAATTCCAGACCACACCTTGAGTACTCAACGCCAAAAAAGCTCCAAAATTTTACAAAACCCTAAGAAAATGCATAGGAAAGGCTGAAATCTCTGTCGAAGCACGGATCAAGGTGAAAACTTCTGAAATCTGTGTCGGAGCACAGATCGAAGTGAAAAGGCTCTGATCTGAGTTGAGTATAGAAGTAAAATCTAAGAACTTTCGAGTTTTTTCAGTTCCTGGGAAAGAGGAAAGGAGAAACTAGCATAGAAGACGAAATGGCTGAGTTTTTTCTGATATGATATTTATAGAGAGAGAGAGACGGTATTTTGAGAGAGAGAGAGAGAGAGACAACGCTCATCGAGAGGCTATCGTCGAGTGACAAATAAAAACAAGGGGTGGCGTTATATATGCAATTATGCACCATTTGTTTTGTTAAGAAGACATGCTTTTCCACCATAAAATTTGTTGAGAGATTTGAATCAAACGATCACGATCATTTTTCATCCAAGTCTCTCACACAATAGATCTTGTGATCATGACACACCTATTATACAGTCACATATTGGGTATAGAATTCACGTGGCACACATTTCGAGAAGTGATGGTGATCAATGCGTCCTATGAGGAAAATGTATCAAGTCACCTTATTGGGGATGTGTTGGAGGTGAAATCATAATCTGACCATCTGATAGATTTAACCTGATCTCAAGATCTATTGTGTAGGAGATTGGGATGAAATATAGTTTCCATCTTCTGAGTCAAGAAGCGGTCAATAATTATTTATGGTGAGAAAAGATGTGTACTCCACAAGAAAATAAGTGCATATAACACTACCCATATGGTATTTTGGTATGCATTTATGAGACGGATTTAGCAGTCTCTATTGATCTCAGGGAGACTTTTTATAGACGGTTTTTGAAGTCGTCTCTAAAGGTTTTACCCATATGAAACTTTTGGAGACGGTTAAAGCCGTCTCTATGCATCATTCTATATAGAAAGCCGGCTACATCCATCTCAAATGCAATCATTGGAGACAGGTTTTGGAAAGGCTGTCTCTAATAAAAAGTTATAGGAGACGATTTCTAAAAGTTGTCTCCAACATCCGTCTTCAATAAAAGGTTTTTTTTGTAGTAGACATGACTAATAGCAGCAATTTTTTATTAATAGCTGCAGTTTTTGTTACAGTTAATAATTTTTATTTGTGTAGTGTCATATTATTATTATTATTATTACATTCTTTCTCATCCAAATAAGAATGTTTAGCCATTGAATCCTCTCAATAGCATAATTTTAAAAGCATTCAAAGGTGCCCAAATTAATCCTCTTCTTCTACTTCTATTCTGTATTGGTTTAACCTGTTTTTTGAAAGTACTTTAATATATAGCTCGGAAATGCATGATTGATAGGAGATTACCCTAGTGTTGATGTAAGCTCCCACCATCTCACTTTTTAGGCCATGTGGTCGCAAGTTCCACCAATCAAAGTGATTCAAATCGTTGGTATATGTCTTCCAACGGTTTTGATTATATCTTGATTAATGATTAGTGATCAATGAAATGCAATGAACAATAAACCCTAAAACATAATGTGATTAGGAGGGGATGAAGGCCTCTTAATACCAAATTCACCCATTACAAGTCATGACTATATAAGAATGGCATTGTGTGAGGTGAAATACAACCGAGAAGATAAGCTTGGTGGATGTTGGATGAACTGCGAAGTGACAATCAGTCTAGCGACACCGTCTCTCTCTTGCATTGTTGTGTGACACGAATCTCAAAATCATTCAAAAAGTTGCAAACAATCATTTGAATTGAGGTCAGCCAAAAAATACAACCATGGGAGGAGTCGGGCGTATCAGGGCTGCCAATGGATGCTCATGTAATTGGGTTACTTTTTAGGGTGTGTGCCATGTGAAATTATCATGTGATCCATGTGATTAACTCCCATGATCTCAAGATCTATAAAAAACTTCATCATTTGATTCAATGCGGTTAAATGCCATATAAGGCTGTGTTTGGGATTGCTCTTTGGAGGCAAAGAGGAGCTATCTGCTCTGACAAAGAGCACTTTAGTATACGAGACTGTGTTTGGTTGTTAGTGTTCTTAGCTCTTTCAGTGAATGAAAGAATTGAACTTAGGCCTCTTTAAAAGAGCAATTTAAACCTAATCTTTTTAGTGGGCTGCTCTTTGCCTCCACAGAGCAATCCCAAACACAACCTAAATTTAGCAATATATTAGATTTTTATCCTAGCCGTCAATTTTAGATGATGGAGTTTTTCATCCCACTCTTTCAAATAATAGATATTTAGATCATCATGTTGCATCTATTATATGATACACATATTGTTTACATATGGCACACATCTCAAAAAGTGATCTGAATACCAAGTCACAGGGCGTTTGGGCTGCTAATTTAATACTAACTCATACTTAACACTAGCCATTTTCTATTCTGTGTCTCTCTAAAAATTGGTCTACCTGCGCTCTAACCTAACCTAATAACCCTCTCTTATGCTCCATAATAACTCCGTTAATCTCTGGCAATGTCAAAACTCTGTGTAAGAAAATTTATCTGTCAAACATCACTTGCTCCTCGGAAAAGAAAAACTTGGCTCTACAACCATTAGAGGATCTAAACATCAAATCATAGGACTTTAATATGGATTTTGTTCTTGTCTACTACCATAAGTTCCATATTGAATCCTATTACTATGAGCATCAAAACCAATAATGACACCCAAAAACGTACATCTCCTAGTAATTAGTGACCACATGCATGGCTAATGTTTTTGGAGATGGTGTATACGTTTTTATTGTTTTTAATTTTTTTAATTTTTTATAAATAGGCATAAGATTTGAACCTTTGAACTCAATGCTACACGCCTAAGGGCATCATAGGAGGGGCAAAGGGCCAATCTCGGTGCTGTTATATGGCTATCAATCCCTTCTTTGAAAAGAAACTTGTCACTATTTTTCGACAAGTGGCACTATTTTCTTTATTGTCACTCGGAGCAAATATCACAATGTTTAGATCTAATAGGTGCCAAAAATTGGATCGAAAAATATTTTTAACATAAAGCTGACTATTAGATATGGATTGACTTATGACTAATACCAAATCAGATCAGACAGAAAGGAAGCGAAAGCTGGCTCAACGATAGGGATAAGAAGTGAAAGCTGGATCTCAAGATAATTGACCTCCTTCAACGTGGTGGTGGTGGTTGAGGGAGCCTCAATGACCAAACACGAGTAGGCACCTTATATTAATCGTGCACATGCATGTGCAAGTGCATGCTCTAGTATTATTTTCAGCTGATCGAACGCTACTTTTAAAATGTATGGTTACCATGTAAATCTTCAAAAACTGATCATTTTAAAGGCAACTGCCCTGAGACCACCATAGAGATGGTTTTCAATCAATCCTCAACACCGCAGATCTAAATATCATGTTCTTCCCATTAAGTGATACTCTGATAAAATAGTGCCATGCATCCAATAAACAGTAACTAGGATCCTTTCATAGAAAATGAAAAAAAAAAAAAAAAAGGATAGTTTACCTTACATAAAATCAATATTTTTCTCTAATTCGTTTGTAGGCCATAAGGCAATCAATCTTGGCCATCATCTCCTCCACGGGCTATAGCCCAAGTGCCCAAGAATCCAATCTAATCGTTAACTTCAGTGCTTACGAATGAGTCATCTAGAATTGTCAACAAATGACCATAAAAAAACGAGCATTTTAGAGAAAGAGGATTTCAAATGAAAAGTTTTCGAACATTATATCATTTCAAAATGTTTTCAAAAATAAGATTTGCACATTTTTTAGGTTTTTGTGAACACAGATTTTTACGATTTTCTAGGTTCTTGGGATTTGTCATAAAAAAAATTAATGACATAAGTTTTTATAATTTTCTGCTCCATAGGGTGTGTACGCGGTGGTGGCGAGGGCATCCTTTAGGGATTAGTCCAAGCTTACGCTTGGGATTACCCTAAGTTATCACGATATATATAGATATAATTTTCACCAATTTCTAAGTTTTATACGTTCCTAGAGGGTATGCTGATAATTTCATGTATATGGTGTTATATTTATTATTAATATAATAAATATTTTAATAATTTAAAAGAAAATAAAACTCCATTTGATTTTTTAGTTTTTGGTTGGATTTTAGGCAATAGAAATTCTCAAGTTTTATATACAAATTAATAGTCTCACATTGGTAAAAATAAAAAGTGCTTAGCCTATATATAGAACCTTTCACCTTTTATTATTATTTGACAATAAGAAGAGAAGAGTGTGTCTAGCGGCGAGCCGCCGCGTTCGCGCGCGTACGTGTGCATGGCGATTGGCGTTTAGGCGCATTGACACTTTAGGCACACACTTTGCACTTTGCACTTCGCACGTGTGCATCGTCGCAAGGAGAGGTTTGATTTTTTGACCAGGGAGTAAATGCATGTTAGAGGTACACGTGTATTGATACAAACTGAAAACGAAGTGTCGTAATGTGAATGCAAAGGTATCAAAATCGGTATTGGTTTCGATACCGATACGTATCGGCCTATTTTTTTTTTATATAAAAAAAGGGAAAAGTCTATGTCTCGTCCGATACCCGATACATATCGACCGATATGGTATCAAATACCCGAGTTGGGATACCAATACGTATCGATTTGCCGAAAAACTGATACGTATTGGTACCGGCTGAATTTTGATACCTTGGTGGATGCCCACTAGTGTGTACATTACTAGCATATATCTTTATTATTATAAAACGAGAAAAGGAAATTGAGATGAAAGCGACGAAAATATTAGATGTCCGTTTTGTTGCGTGTAGGGGTGGAACTTCGGTTACAGACCAAAACCTAATTTTCGATTTAGGTATCATTTCACCCAAAACCTATACCGAACCGAAATGGATAGGTTTTGGTAAACCGATAACCAAAATCTGAAAACAGATACAGAATTGATCCGTATCGGTTTTGATCGATTCAATTTAGTTTGGTTCTAATTTCCATTTTTTTATCATTTTTATTAAATTTTTAAAAGGATTTTTAGTTTTTATGTTTTTTTTTGGTTTTTCATCAGCTTTTTCAAATCTTTATTGGTTTTCTCTTCCTACTATATCATTTTTTGGTTTTCAGCACCCATAATCGAAACCAAACCGAACCCAAATCAGTTTCAATTTATCGATTTTCGGTTCAGTTCGATTGTGTCGGATTTTGGTTTTTCGATTTTTTTCCACCCTTAGTAGCGTGGGTCATTTATAAAAGGGTATTTATAAAATCATTATTTGCAACCATTACAATAAGCAGAAAATCTTTAATTGTGAATAAATAAGCGACTTCAACTTATTGTTAGACTTTTGCTTATGAGAACAAAACTACCTATTTTTGCTTGGAGATATGCGATATTACATGTTGCATCGTTAGTTCAAATCAAACCAACTGTTTATCATAAATACTCTCTATTGCAACTTGCATTTGGTCAACCTCCAAATATTATTCATGTTCACATATTTGGTTGTGTTGTTTATCTTCCTATTGTACCTTCCCAACGCACTATGATAGGTCCTCAACGTAAACTTAGTATTTACGTTGGTTTTGATTCTCCCTCTATTATTAGATACCTTGAGTCTTTAACTAGTGATATTTTTAAAGCACATTTTGAAGATTATCATTTTAATGAAATAATCTTTCCACTATTAGGGGGAGAAAAGTTGTTGCTTGAAGCACGACAAGAAATTACTTGGAATACATCGACGTTATCTCATCTTAATTTTCGAACAAACCAATGGAAATTAGAAATTCAAAGGATAATTTACTTGGAATTGCAAATTAATTACTCGGTGCAGTTAATGACAATAAGAAAATAGTAAAGGCCAAGTATTCATACTCCAGCAAAGATTGAAGTCTCTGTAGGACAACCAGTCAGTATAACAGTAAATGAATCAAAAGCACGCCTGAAATGTGGAAGACATATTAGTGAAAGGATAAGGTTGCATAAAAGAGAAAAATACAAACAAATAAAATCGATGCTCCTAAAGAGGTGCTACCTATATAACAGGCAATAGAAATATTTGACTCATCCAAACTTTTTGCATAATATTCTCCTGAAAAAGAGACTCCTGAAGAAAAATCTCCTGAAGACTTATCCCCTGAAGATGAACATGTACCTGAAAATAATGAGATCTCAATAAATTATGTAAGTATAGGAAATATATTAATTAGAAAGAAATAAAATTGTTGTTGATGACTTTTTTATATTTAAAGTTACTCTTGACATTACAGGACGTAATGATAAAATTGAACCACGAACCGTCGAAGAATGTCGATGTAGATATGATTGGCAAATGTGGAAAGAGGTAATTTAGACAGAATTAAACTCCTTACCAAAGCATGAAGTATTTGAACTCGTAGTTCAAACACGTGAAGGTGTATGGCGTGTTGGGTACAAGTAGGTATTTGTACAAAAATATAATAAAAAAAATAAAATTGTGAGATATAAAGTACGATATGTTGAATAAGGTTTCTCGCAGAAACTTGGTATTGATTATGAAGAAACATATTCCCCAATAATGAATGCAATTATATTTAGATTTTGATTAGTTTAGTAGTTACAGAAAGTTTAGATATGTGTCTAATGGATGTAGTTACCACATATTTATACAATTCACTAGATAATGATATATACATGAAAATCCCTGAATGATACAAAATATCTGAAACATATAATTCAAAATCCAAAAATATTTATTCTATTAAACTTCAAAAACCTTTATACGGATTAAAGCAATTTGGGCGCATCTGGTACAATTGTCTCAGTGAATATTTACTGAAAGAAGGATTTGAGAATCATCCAATTTGTCCATGTGTTTTTGTTAAAAAGTCTGAATTTGGATTTGTTATTATTACAGTATTTGTTGATGATTTAAATCTTATTAGAACTTCATAAGAGCTTTTAAAAACTGTTACCTTTTTAAAGAATGAATTTGATATGAAAAATCTTGAGAAAACTAAATTTCGCTTAGGTTTGCAAACTAAACATTTTTCAAATAGAATTTTTGTTCATCAATCAACATATACAGAAAAAGTCCTAGAGCACTTTTATATGGATAAAGTTCATCATTTGAGCACTCCAATAGTTGTATGTTCACTTGATGTAAAAAAGGATCATATTTGCCCTCAAGAGAATGACGAAGAAATTTTTGGTCCTAAAGTACCATATCTTAATGCAATCGGTGTTCTAATGCATCTTACAAATTGTACCCGACCTAATATAATATTTTCGGTTAACTTACTAGCAAAATACATTTCTACACCAACTCGAAGGAATTGAAATGAGATCAAACATGTTTTATGTTACATTTGCGGAACATCTGATATGAGATTATTTTACAATTAATTAGATATGCAAAAGCAGGTTATATCTCTGATGAACATAAATGTAGCTCACAAATGGGATATATATTTATATGCGGTGATACAATTATCTAATGAAAATCTGTCAAACAAATACTAGTTGCTACTTTTTCAAATCATTCAAAGATCATTGCAATTCATGAAGCAATTCGGGAATGTATTTGACTAAGATCTGTCATTTAACACATTCGAGAAAAATGTAATTTATTTGCAGTAGTCAAAGATAGTCCAACAATATTATATAAAAATAATGATGTTTATATCACACAAATTAGACGATGCTATATTAAAGGTGACCGAACCAAGCACATTTCACCAAAATTCTTTTATACAGGAGCTTTGGAAGAGTGAGGATATTAATGTTAAGTAGATACGATCATGTGATACTTTGGCGGATTTATTCACTAAAGCATTACCAACTACAACATTCAAAAAGATAGGGCATAACATTGGAATGCGTCGACTCAAAGATCTTTTTCGTAAATAGTAGAGATTTGCGTTTTTTGAGGAAAAGTAAATGATTAAGTGGATGATACTTTTTTTCCCTCACTAAGATTTTATCCTACAAGGTTTTCCTTTGCAAGATTTTAATGAGGCAATCTTAAAAATTTTTATGACACAAGAATAATGTACTCTTTTTCTTTCGTCACGGATTTTTTTTCCACTGGATTTTTCTCGACAAGGATTTAACGAGACATGTATTATTTGTGTATGGTCATCCAAGGGGGGTGTTATAAATATATTTATTATGATGGATGACTATTTAGTTTTTCATCCCTTAGAATTTTTAACCACATTTATGTAATCTCTTAGAATTCTTACTCATTTTTATGTAACTCTTTTGAAATTATGGCAATGCGTATGTATCCTTCTAACCTTTCATATTCCCCTCAACCTTTCATATTCTCACACTCTAATTCTATATAAGGGAGTCTTATGAAAGTATGAGGATAACTTATGAGAAGTGAATGATATAGAGTTCTTGAAGAACTAGTTTCATATATTACAGTCTCTTTATTTTGTTTTCATTTTCTTTTGATTTTACAACAACCATCACTATAATACTAAAAAAGTTTGATTTAGCAAAAAAATAGGTTTCTCCACACGTGCTTTATCGAGTGTTGGAAGCGAGAAACCACCTTCCACACACTCACTGGTGGAACCACTAAGGGACCAGTGCGGGCATGCATCGGCCCACACTGAGTTTCTAAAAGGTAAATAAAAAATAAAAAATCATATAAGAAGATAGGTGAATTTAGGTAGTTTTTTAAATCTGTAAGCGAATCATTACCTACACCTATTTATAAAGAGTAAATCTATAATTGCAAATAATAAAACACATCATTACTCAACTAAGTACCTATTTTTGCTTCCTAAATCTCTCATGGGTACCCTCGTTTGTGCCCACACATTCTCTAAAAGTGCCCACGCCTCAAATCCCTTGAAAGCCATTGATTTCTTTAGATCAGATGATGGAGATTATTTTTCACTCCGATCTTCCACAAAATAGATCTTAAGGTCATGTCTCACCTATCAGACAGTCCGTTTTCATTCCATGTGTCACAAATTTTCAAAAAATTCATGAATTATTTGGCATTTTTCTGGCATCATATGACACATCACACTCAAACGTGAAATATGGGGTCATTTTTTGGGATTTGTAACAAATGGAATAAGAAACGGACCGTCGGATAAGTGAGACATAATCTCAGGATCTATTGTGTGGAAGATCGGGGTGATGAAAAACGATCTCCATCATTAAATCTGAAGCAATCACTGGTTTTCAAGGAGTCTGAGACGTGATCGCTTTCAAAGAATGCGTGGGCACAAATAGAGGTACCCATCTCTCATCTCCAAAATTAGATATCTTCACACATGCATTTAAGTGCTAATTCTGTTGACTTTCTAATCAAATAATGGAAATTATTTCGAAACCACAAATCTTAAGATCATGGCCCCACAATTTTAACGAAATTTTGTTAAATTCGTTGAAATTAATGAATTTTTTGTAATTTCGGAGAAATCACCAAAATTTCGTTAAAAGTTTCGTCCGACTGTTGTTTCACCGAATTTCGGAGAATATCGTCAAAATTTCTCACCATGATTTGCACCCTTGGCTAGATGAAAATCCTAGTTCCGCCACTGCACACGCTCTCGAAGATCCATGGCATATTTAAAAGGTACAACTCAGCTAAGCGCTGTGGGTAATAAACCTGTATTATTCCAAAAGAAAAATAAAAAATGGCAGTCCACAACTCCAAGCATCAGAGCCGGCACACAAGACTTTTTATATCTTGATCCTAATACATTTTTCTTAGCTTAATAAAATTTATATTTTAATTGATTAAAAATAAAAGAAAAAAATACATATATATGAGGCAACATATTCTACACATAGTGTACATTGCTATATACCAAGGTATCAAATCGGGAATCGGTATCGGTTTCCCAATGACCTATACGTATCGGTATCGGCCGATATGGCCAATCAGACTGATTTTTTGAAAAATAAATTAAAACTGAAAACTATCAATTTGTTTCCTTGCGCGTGCAATCAACTTCACTCCCCGATGAAGATGAGTCGCGTAGGAGTAGGACAGTTTTGACAGGTTGGATGGCACGAATGAACCTTTTGTTGTCTTATGCCACGTCACCACATCCACATCCACATCCACATCCACATCCACATCCACATCCGTAAGTAGAGAAAAATATGAAGAGTACCTTTGTTCCCACACAACTATTTATTGAAAGCACCCATGTCCCAAAGCCTTATTGAATGCGTCGAATCAGATGACGGAGGTCATGTTTCACCCTTATGTTTCACAGAATATATCTTGAGATCAGATGGTTAGTATTACGTATCACAGATTCCCAAAATATGGCCTTAAAATCATGTTTGAGCGTGATGTGTGTCATATGAGTTATGGGCCATATTTTTCGGATTTGTGACACATGGAATTGAAAACTGATCGTCTGATAGGTGAGTAATGATCTTAAGATCCATTGTGTGGAAGATCGGCTCGAAATACGACCTCCATCATGTGATCCGATGAAATCGATGATTTTCAAGGGGTCTAAGACGTGGGCATTTTCAGTGACTAAAGTGCCTGATGAGTGGGGGCTGTTGCAATAAAGTGTCTGGGGATTGTTGCCTCCACATCCGCTCTGAAAAAGTAGATAAAAAGAAATTAAAAAGCAGCACAGAAGCGAAGAAGACCAATAGAGCGAAGACCCTAAACCCCAAAGGCACCATACGCCGATACCTGATATGTATCGGCACTGATAAGTATCAGTTTGCCGAGAAATCCATACGTATCGGTATCAGCTAATTTTTTATACACTATATACACATAAATCTATCATCATAAAAAATCATTTAAAATGATTGACTAATTGAGGCATCTCCATTTAGCTTGGGTAGGGAACACTTGTGTTCATTAATCAACCATTTCAAATGATTGTGAAGGATAGGAGATGTATGTGTACACCAGCAGCTCTAGCATGCTGCTTTCACATATATTTATGAAAGATTTTGTATTAGGGCAGGAGACACTTTTCAAATCTAGATTTTGATCGGATCACTTTTTTGAAAATGTGGCACTATTTTTCATCATGCGGTAGCGATCTAAGGATTGGAAAGATTGAATATTGCATCCAAAAAACATCTCCATCGAGAGATTCAAAGTTGTCATATGCCTTCAAAATGAATGATTAACTGCATGTTCATTTTAACGGTGTTTAACCACGTTGAATCACAATGTAGAGACGTTTTTTCGATGTAATTTTTTAACACTACAAATCTTTACATCGTCCTCTGCGCATTCACTTACGAAAAATAGTATCAGTGTAATAGCCCGAAAAATCACGCTAAACTATGACCTCGGGATCCGTGCCCGATCGGTCACAGGTTTGACCAATTAGGAGTTCGATAGTTAGTGTAGAGTGTGATGAGTGAATGTGATGTGATGAGTTGTGTAGCCATGTGGTGTGTGTTGAAAATCTAAAGTCACATACACCTACTGAGGTGCATGTGCTCAACACACAAGCTAGGGGGGGAGATAAAAGGGTTTAATAGCCCAAAAATCAAGAGTTTGGTGGTTGAGAGAGAAGTAAAGAAGAGAGAGAGAAGAGTAAAGAGAGTGATTAATATAAGGAGTAAATGCTAGTTGAAGAAGGGAGATTCGAGCAATAAACGTCGGATTCGACGCGAGGGATCCGCTAGAAGCAAAGCTGGAACCCTAGCCTTCCAACCACTTGATTTGAAATCAATTTGAGATTGATTCAAGGTAAATTTTTGTGAATAAAATGCATAGATCGTAGAGGCTAAATTGTAGTTGAAAATGGTTTAAATCATAGGATAATGGTTTAGAAAAATAGAGGAAAAAGTGTGGAAAAAGATTGGGAAAAACAGCTCGAAAAGGGCTGAATCTGACAATTTCGATTAATCGAAATTGGGTTTCGATTAATCGAAATTGGCCAGGAAGTTGAAAAGTCAGAGGACCCCAATTTCGATTAATCGAATTGGAGTTCGATTAATCGACTTTGGATTTCGATTAATCGATTAATCGACTGGGAACCTCCAGTGGACCCAAGGGGGGCTGGAGGAAATGATTGGGAAAATCGACTAATCGAAATGGGATTTCGATTAATCGATTTTCGATTAATCGATTTGGGATCGATTAATCGATTTTAGGAACTCGATTACTCGAATTGAGAATCGACTTGGCTGAACAGAGAATTTCGATTAATCGAATTAGAATTCGATTAATCGAATGAGAATCTCGATTAATCGATTTGAAAATCGATTAATCGATATGGACTTTCGATTAATCGATTTTGGAGTTCGATTAATCGACTGAGATAATTTATGTTGACCTTTGAGTTTAACTTTAAGATTCTTGGAGGGTTTTAGACCTTCTTTGTTGCACCCTTTGTGATGTTTCACCTGTTATGTGGTACCATAGGTGGTACGTATGAACTAGTGCACAAGGAGCCACGTGGGACCTTGGTGCAATGATCAAATGAAGACTTGAGGTAGGGAACACCTTGAACATGTACTTTATTTTATAAGAGCATGTATGTAGTGATATATAATTCAAATTCAAATGTTTTATTGCTTAAGAATTGTGAAAAGTGTGTGTGTGTGACATCCATAAGAGTAAGTATAATGAGCCATCCCCAGGGGATGATGAAGTAAAGATATAAGAGCATCAGGTGTGATGCAAGTAAATGGATACATCCCAGGGATGTATCCAAGATTGAATCATGTTTGATAGGGCCTAACTGATATAAGATAGCGCACTTACACGGTGAATAACTATATGTAAGGCACCAATATTTTTGTTATTTGAGGTTTGATAGGTTACCCCACCGACGTGGCGGGATATCCACGACTGACACGGCAGGATATCCGTGACCGATACGGCGGCGAAATCGTAGGCCAGTGCGGAGGCTTATCCGTACACAGTAAGCACACCCCAGGGGTGTTGAATTGAGATAAGTGAAACCCCGCCACCAATCTCCAGGGGAAAGGGGCTTGGGTACTATATTTGTATTCCCATGAAATACGTTAAAAGTGTCTATATAGATGACGATGAAGGGTATCTCATTGGGGCTCGATGCTATATTGCTCGGGGATTACTTAAGTTGAAAGTTTAAGTTTTGCTTTAGGCCTTTTCAGCATCATTCATGAGTAAATGAAAACATAAGTAATCAACAGTAATGAAATGCTTGTTAACTGTTTTCATCAATAACTGCATAGACACATCATGCATAGCATATCATGGAATATATGTGAGTAATAATTTATATGTTCAACTGTGTTTGTTCCCTATTGAGCTAGGATGTAGCTCACCCTATAGACTATACGTCGCAGGTCCACTACTAGCAGCTGCCAAGGCTTTAGGAGACGCTGACCCCGGTGAGTCGGACCTTGCGGCCGGTGAAGAGTTGGAGCCACCTCCTGAGGACTTCTTCTAGAGGACTCACAGCCACTTTGAGGGCTTTTTGAGAGAGTTTTGTACGGCTTGGTATGTCAAGCTTTGATTTTGTTTAAACCATGTATATAAGGAGTTGGGATTATTCTTTTGGGACGAACCATCCGTGATGATTGCTATCATCGATGGTTCGGATCGGTTCTCCATTCATGCAGAGGCATGAGGGTAGAACTGTCTTTTGGGGAGTTGCTCAGTATAGATTTAAATTCTGAAATTTCGTTTATTATTCTATTGCATGCTTGATATACCAGTGTTCCGTGCTTAGCTAAGGGGCACGCTCAAGATGATCGTGCTGATGGCACGGTTTCGAAGTCAAAATCAGTCGTCATGATCGGTCCAAAAACCGACAAAGATTCTCAATATAGATCAGGAGCTTTAACCATCTATGCCAAAAATAAAAAGGAAGCCATCACTTGCACACATTGTTCAAGTGACTGCATTGAACTTAAAGAAAGACTTGATATTTTAAAGACATGTGATATGTAAAAATGCAATATAGGTCGTCTGATTTGAAGTTTATGATCAATAGATCTCTGCTACATAAAATTGGAGCAAAACATGATACTTGTCATATGATCTATTATAGTCAATTGTTGAATTCTATAATAGCCTTTGACTCCATTTAATCAAATGATGAAAATAATATTTTGTTCTAATATTTTGCAATTAATATCTTTAAATCATGACCTTCAAATCAAACGGCTTAGATGATATTTTCACATAGTAGAGGTTGCCAAACTTGCAAGTCTTTCTTTTAAATTCGGTGCAATCCGTTGCAATTACTTGAAAAGTGTGTGCAAATAATGGCTCCTAAATAAAAAATAAGACTTTTTGTTGGCAAAGTTGCTCCTGAAAAACACTTTTCAAGATAAAATATACATGAACAATTGAAGAGTAGAGAAAAGCCTACTATGATATTATGATAAATTTGGGGATCCATCTCAAAACTAATTGGCTATAAGTTGAGGGACCCGGGATATTATGAGGGGAGAGTCGTGACTATAATTTGTCCAATGTGAGACTAAACTTCAGCACAACTAGAGGTGGCCAAGTTTCTAGTCGAAAGTGCCTTTTACCTAATATTTTACCTTAAAAGAGGTGGTTTTTTTGGAAGGAATTTTGTCAAACCGGGGGCCTAAATAAAGATTAAAATGTATGAATAGAAAAGTGGCCCTTTGGAGATTAAATTGAAAGGGAAAAACTAGTGCAAAAACTGAAAACCAGTAATTAAACCACGAGCATCAATATTCTTATATTTAATCTTCTGCAAATCGAGCACGCCAATCATTTTCTCGTTTCCAACTTCTCTTTCACCGAAAGCACTGGAAATAACCTCTAAATGTATTAAATTATAAGAAACTTTAATTCCTAAGGTATAGAACGAAGAGGGAAATAATTTATATCAGTTTGTTGGAGAGATGAAATGTCCAAAAAAAATGGAGAGAAATGTTATGTTATGTTACTGAAAATCAGAATTTTCTATTAGAAGTGTCTAACGATGGTCAATAGATGTTAGTAGTTATTTTATCACTAACGATGACAAAATAGAAGAACGTTCACACTTTGAGGAGCTATTAATTATACATATACGAAGGTTGTATAAAAGATATTATAAAAAAATTTCAAAATTAAAGGGGAGTGGATATTTATAGTTGAGGGGAATTTAGATAACCAAGTTTTAAGTATATAGGTTTATTAGATAGTTAAAAATATATAGGAAGAATTTAGAAAAGTAATTTTAGAGGGGTGATTTTAAAAATTTTCTCAAAATTTTTTATCTCATAGCTCATCAATCCAAAATGGGATTTGTTTTGAATTGATTATGTCAAGTAGCATGTGAAAATGGGGTCGAGCGCACAGGTCATCCTGTGCTTCCCTTTGACTGAAAGAAAAGCTATTATGATTACCTGGCAATCGTCTTGTCCAATGACTGAAAGAAAAGCTATTATTTTATTACCCACAAAATAATATTTTCTTTCTAAAAATAATAATAATAATTAAATAAATAAAATATTAAGAGATCGATATCATAAAATTATCAAGCTTATGACTGGACATTTAGGCTGTGTTTAGGATTGCTCATGGGAGGCAAAGAGCAGCCTTCTTAAAAGAGCAACTTTAAATTGTTCTTTTAAAGAGAACCAAATTTTGCTCTTTCAGTCACTGAAAAAGCTAAGAGCACGTACAACCAAACACAATACCATACTAAAGTGTTCTGCCCCATAAGTGAGAGTTGCTCTTTGCCTCTATAGATCAATCCCCAACATAGCCTTAGGCACCCAATCATGTCAGAAGCCAAGCTTAAAGGATTTTCAGGCACCCTGACTTCCATAGAAGCCAGCTTTTGATTCTCTTAGGGCTTGTTTAGCAACTTTTTTTCAAAAAGCACTTTTCAAGAGGTAAGTGTGGGTGAAAAACACATTTCACCCAAGAACTTGGTCACCCCAAATCCAAAATTAGTATTGCGTTGAGAAGCTCTTCTCAGAATCTCATAAAGCCGGTGAGATCGACCACTTATTAATAATAATATTACGGGTTTTTTGCATATAACCCCCGTGTTATGCTACTATTATAAGAAACCTCCTGAGTTATGAGTATTTATTATGGAGCCCCTACTTTTGTGTTTTTGTTTCAATAATCACCTGCCATTAACTAGCCGTAAGTTATGGACAGAAAGTCTATTTTGCCCTTAATGAAATCAATATTTTAAAAATATCACCATTCTAAAAGGCCTTTCATTCATTTATATTTACAAGTCATTGCCATTAAAGTTTATCACCATTCTAAAAGACCATTTATTCACCTTTATTTATAAGTCATGCCATTATAATTTACCACTATTTAAAAAGGAGTACCTTTAAATCCACCCACAAAATCTTTTAGATCACCCACGCTCAAACATATCGATTGCATTGAATCAAACAATGGAGATTGTTTATCATTCCAATCTTTTATGAGATCGATCTTTAGATCATGGGTGCACTATCAGACGGTTGATTTTTTATTTCATGTGGTACACACCCATAAAAGTGACCTTCATTTCAATTTTAAGTATGCATGTGATGTTAAGGTCACTTTTCTGAGATATGTGCCACGTGAAATAAAACACTGACCGTCTGATTGTACGATCATGATCTCAAGATCCATCGTGTGAAAGATTGGGAGGATAAATGATCTCCATCGTTCGATTCAATTCAATCAACGTGTTTCAGTGTGGGTGAACTTAAAGATTCAGTGGGTGGATTTAAAGGTACTCTTCTAAAAGGCCCTTTATTCACCCATCAGATTTAAGACTCATCAGATGGGTGATTCCCCATTAAAGTATGCCAACGTTTGGACGAATACTCAACCAATAGAGGATTTGTGGCAAACGATGTAATTATTCTTTAAAAGAAAACCTTCAATCTACATGTTCCACTCAAAATACCCGTCCCTCCAATTTCCTATATGATTCAAGATCCATCAAATGAAAGACCAATTGGTATTGGCCGATACTTACCGATACAACTTTTTTTCTCGGTATTGGTCGATCCTTAGAACCTGGGTTGCCAAACAAGACCGATTTTATCGGTTTATCCTCCAGCTTTGTTGTATCCAAGTGGAGTTTACTAAAAGTGACGTCATAACTCATAATGCAGATTGAGTATTTTCAATGTTAGGCTATCATCGGCATCATCGACATCAAGAGAATATCAAGCTTGTGAAAAGCCTATTGTGTCGAAAACTTGCTCCTTCAACTATCAAGACCCTAAAAATCAATGAAGACTAGGTTGTCAATGGGTCCGGGCAGGCCAAAATTTTGATAGCCGACCGGACTCGAACCCCTACTTCATCTGACCTGATCCGGTTTAAAACCCCCTTATTTTCTAGATTGTATATAAAATATCGTGTCCATCCAACTTTTTAGTCTATCCCACAGAATCCGAGCTTTAAGGCCCAGTTATGGATTAGAAAATTTTCAAATTCGATTGATTGCTACAATTTGATGAATCACTGGTTATACAATTGATCGGATTCACTATCATATCATCGTTAGTATAATGGTAACCATTATATAATAATTGTGTTGTGCTTCATATTATCATTCTGTTAAAAAAAATAATCTTTTTATTTTATTTTAGGAATTGAATTGTCTAATCGCGTCTGCTTCCATCCACCGAATTTTTGAGTTCACCCATGCTAAAACACATTGATTGCATTGAATCAGACAATGGAGGTCATTTAGGCATACCATTAGACGATCAGTGTTTTATTTTGTGGCACACATCTTAGAAAAGTGACCTTAACATTATGTACACAGTTAAAATTAATTTTAAGGTCATTTTTTTGGGTGTGTACCACATGAAATAAAAAATCAACCGTCTGATGGTGCCACCATGATCTCAAGATCCATCGTGTGAAAGGTTGGGACGATAAACGATCTCCATCGTCCGATTCAATGCAGTCAACCGTCTGATGGTGACACCATGATCTCAAGATCCATTGTGTGAAAGGTTGGGACGATAAACGACCTCCATCGTCCAATTCAATGCAGTCAACTGTCTGATGGTGCCACTATAATCTCAAGATACATCGTGTGAAAGGTTGTGACGATAAATGATCTCTATCGTTCGATTCAATACAGTCAACCATCTAATAGTGCCTCCGTGATTACAAGATCCATCGTGTGAAAGGTTGGGACGATAAACGATCTCTATCGTCCGATTCAATGCAGTCAATGTTTTTCAGTGTGGGTGAACTCAAAGATTTGGTGGGTGGATTTAAAACTACTCTTTTTTGTAAGTGGAGGGCCGCCAACTCTAATGACGTGTAGAGGGTGGCAATTTAGTAATTTAATTTAAAAAAGGATAGATATGGTATTTAGGCTATTCTTTAACTGCTGATTAACCATTTAAAGTTGCATCCGTTTAAAGATGATATTTTATAAACACCAAAATGCTAACTAGGGGGTTTAGAGCAAATAATTATAATTGGGGGGTTATTTGTAATATCTGCATAACTCAGGAGGGTATTTGCAAAATATCCTAATATTATTATTAACAATAGATTATAAGTCAATTTAAATGTTTTTTTCTTTTTAAGGATGTCATACGGTATAGATAGCTCAGATGTAATGCCTTAGCAAATTACACATAGAGAAGAGTTGATTCGGCACAGTACATTAAGAGGAGACCCGCACAAAGGGCGGGAGCAGAAAGGGGGTTAGAAACCTGTTGCTTCCCAAGGGAAGAAGTTGCAATTGAGCTATCACTGAACCAGTCTAATTTAAATATTCTTACTTCTTACTCTTTGAATTGAAGGTGATCTTTAGATGGAAAGTGCTTGTTGGCTAGAATGATAAAACGTTACTTGCACACTAAGATGTTGACACTCGGGTGAGGTACCAAACACTAAAAGTTAAAACAGGGCAACTCAATAGGCCCAGCCAAGTTGAATTCGGAATGGGCCTTAAACGGGCCACGTATAATCGGGCCTCTCGTAGCTAGCCATACTCCGCTCTATCATAAGCCTACTTACCGTAGTCCATATGCAGCCGATGGTGGGCCGTCCTGAAAATTTCTATATAAAAGAACTCATTTGACTGAGTTGAGCAAGGTCCGGGATCAAACTTAAATGAGCCAATTTCTAATTGGGCCGTTGAAACTAGCTTATACCTGACCCAACTTCCTAATCAAGCCCATTGATATATATATATATATATATATATATATATATATATATATATATATATATATAGGGAGCCGGTTAGGTCCTCCATGGGAGAACGAAGGCCTTTTCCATATATATATATATATATATATATATATATATATATATATATATATATATATATATATATATATATATATGGTCTCTTATCTTAGCCTATACCAGCCCATTGCAGGCGGACTCAAGCTCGGCCTCTTGAGACCCCTAGGGCAACCACTGATATCGAAGCTAAAATGTAAATGATAGCTTTTACCCCGTGCCAGTGTCTGGGATTTGTTTGGGATTTAATGTATATTACTCTTTTTGAAAAATTATAAATCCCAGACAATAGGCTTGGGGTTTAGGGCCATTTTTTGAGATCCCTGAGATATTTAATATAAAGCTTCGTCCGAGTGGAAGATCATAGTCTCAATATCCATTGTGTGGAAGATTAGGAGAAAAATAATCATCATCGTCTAATCCGATGCAATTCAAGGGGTTTTCGAGGTGTTGGCGTTTTCACTAAGCCTGTTAGTGCGAATAGCCAAAATTCAATCGTACCAGCTTGTGGGCCCAACATCTGCTCTAGCTTAGCGTGTAGAGGTGCAGCTTGGTGGCCTGCCTCCTTGGCTCATCGACAACCATAGATACTATTAGGGCTGTCAATGGGCCATGCTTTTACATTGCTCTGGCCGTAGTCCTAGGCGGGCCTTAATATGGTCGTCTCTGGCCATAGCCCTAATGGGTTCTAACATGGTTGGCCCTAGCCCACTAGAGCTAGGGCCGGGCTTTGAGCTTTCGAAAATTTCCATTTTCATATTTTTGTTGTTGCTCTTATTCAATAAAAAATTATATGTGAGACCTATTATTAGATAATTTTAAATATAAATTATTATATAAAAGAAGGATACCAGAATTTTTAAAATTATCACATTAACTTTCTAATCTAGCTATCAATGAAGAATGATCTAAATGTTAAAAAGAATGATATATTATATATATATATATATATATATATATATATATATATATATATATATATATATATATATATATACGGCCGGGCCTTGTCATATCTTACTCCAACCCTAAATTTCAGGGCTTTTATTTTAATCGCCCATTCCTTGACTTAGGGCCCTCAAAACTTAGCCTTAGCGCCAACATTTAGGGTCGGGCTGCCCTAAATGTTAGCGTTAGCCCTAACATCTATGGCACGAAAATATTGATGATTGATCACGTTTCTTTTCGTGATTAACCACCTTTAGTTTCATGATTGACCACAACTCACGGTCAACCATGAGATTGGTTTCATAAAAGCTTTTTCTACATCTCTTTTTGGGGTTACAACTACTATAAATACTCTTTTAATGATTTCTAGGTTTTTTGAGCTCTCTCCACTTTATTGCTGAATCATCTTTATGAGAGAAAAATTTTTTGGTCTTTGAAACTTTTGATCGGATCTTTTGGTTATTCAAAGGCTCTTGTTTCGTTTCTATAGTCTAAAGAAAATCACGCTTGAAATTTTGAGCATGTCCAGGCTCATGGAATTAAGTGGCCTTAGTAGAATTCAGGGTGTTGTTGTGGCTCGTTTAAACATGAGTGGGCTATCGTGCGACTCGGTGGTCGAAGGCAATAAATTGATGAACTATAGGGTCGCGTAGTTGATTTTAGTATTGCGATTTGGAAAAGTTTGATAGGACTAAAGAGTACATTCATTCGGTACTTTCTATAACCATTTAACTCATAGCGTAGATCTCGTGGATTTTTCCCTTTTGGGTTTTCACGTAAAAATCTCGTGTGCAGTGGTGATTGATTTATTTTATATTATTTATTTTCAATATCATCGCTAGGAAAAAAAAAATTATGCTCAGAGTGCCGACGCCTCATTTTAGAGGTGTCGGCGCTTTGATAATAATTATTTATTTATTTATTTATTTTTATCAAAGCGTAAAGGCCCCTAAAATAAGGCGCTAGCGCTCAGTTTTTTTTTTTGCAAAGCGTCGACACCTCGGCGCCAGGGTGCCAGTTCCTTGCTATCGAGGTGCCGGCAATTCGCTACCGAGGTGCTAGCGCTTTGTTAATGTACGTTCATATTTTTTGAGTAAAATATACCTGAAAAAATAAGTCTGACACATTCTTAGAAAAAGAGAGAAGAGAGAGAAAAGAAAGAGGCTTTAAAAAGACTTTTAAAAAAATCTATAATGACGGCTGAAAAAGAATATAACTTTTTAAATATTTTAAAAGTTTAACCCTAATAAATAAAGTGGGCCCCATGCCACCCATCACTTCACAAAAGAGGCGTTGCTTGTGACACATAACGCCTCTTTTGTGATGTGATGGGTGGCATGGGGCCCACTTTATTAACTATGGGTTAAACTTTTAAAACATTTAAAAAGTTATATTTTTTTTCAGCCGTCATTCTTGACTTTTTTAGAAGTCTCTTTCTTTTCTCTCTCTTCTCTCCATTTTTTCAAGAAAGCGTCAGACTTATTTTTTCAAATATATTTTACTCAGAAAATATGGGCACCCGGTAGCGAAGTGTTGACACTCCGATAGCGATGCGTTGACACTCCGATAACGATGCGTTAACACCCCGGAGTCGAGGAGCTAACACCGGGGTGTCGACACCTTGTTTTAAGGGCGTTAGCGCCTCTATATCGAGGTGCTAGTGCTTTGGTAAAAAAAAGGGGGCAGGGTGTCGACCTCTTGTTTTAAGGACACCGACGCCTCTATATCGAGGTGCCGGTGCTTTGCTATATATATATAATTTTATCAAAACACCGACTCATCGTTTTAGAGGCACCAGCGCCAAAGACCCTGTTTTATTTTTTTTAGCGAAGCGTAGACACCTCGATACAGAGGTGTCGGCGCCCTTAAAATGACACACTGACACTGTTTTTTTTTTAGTGAAGCGCTAACACCTTGAGATAGAGGCACCAACGCCCCTAAAACGAGGCTCTGACACCCCAATGCCGCGGTGTCAGCACTTCACTACCGAGGTGTCAACGCTTCGCTATCGGAGTATCGGCGCTTCACTTTACTATTGGGCACCACATTTTTGGAGTAAATACCTGAAAAAGTACGTGAGACCTTTTTGGAAAAAGGAAGAGAAGAGAGAGAGAGAGAGAAAAGACACTTTTAAAAAATCAAGAATGCCTGCTGAAAAAGTATATAACTATTAAAATATTTTAAAATTAGATAGATGGCAAACATGATAAGGTAGAGAAACAAACGATTACAAATATAGATAGATGGCATGAATGATAAGATAGAGAAACAAACGATGACAACTCCTCCAATTACAAGATAAATTAATTAGTTGATGGTCAGACCCGAACCACCAAGCTTTTGTTCGACGATCAGATCTAACCGTTCGATCATCTCGGGTGACAGATAATTTGACCATTCGCCAACCTCACCTCTCCTGAAGTATGAACTACATTTGACGCCCCCTCGCACGGTTCCCGTCTTATTCACCTCTAAACTGCTTAAATTTTCAAAACTACACAACTTTGATATCTCTTCCACTACCCCTTCACTCTCTTCCTCTAAAGAGAAAGGGTACCCCAAGAACTCTGCCAACTTTTTCAAATAGACAATGGGTTCCTTCTTCATCTCCTCATACTTCAAAAATAATACCTTCTGAGGTCTCTCCAAACTTGCCTTCCAATACTCCAATACATGGTCCAAAAAGGGACCACACGCAGAATCACCTTTACAAAACCGATCAAAGGTCTCTTCAAGGGTAGGGGGCTCTAGTGAGTTCTTACTAACAAATTGCCAGTAGGAAATAATATTATCTCTAGGATTCCTACATAGATAAACTACATGGCAATCCGAGCCGTCGACCAATAGTTGAAGTAACGAAAAGGGTTGATGAGCGGCGAAGATGGTGTGTAAGAGAAGATGATTGAGATCAGGAATCAGCTTCTGATCGTTTGCGCCAAAATCATCTAAAAAGGGTACAAGTTCGATCGTGGGGGTTTTTATCGAGCAAAGGGTGTTGACTGAAAGTGTAACGACTCCGGTGGGCTATATTAAAAGCCAGTGCCTTTAACCAAGTGGTGCCCGATTTAGGTGCGGTTGCGAGCACCAAATCGCCATCCCGGGCTTTGAAGTGTTGATGGCATGCTAGCAGACTCTGTAGCTGCTGTGGGTGGTACCAAAATCCTTGATATTGGCAGAAATGAGGCCATTCTTCCTGTCTTGGAAGAGATGAGAGGATTTCTTTGAATTCATCGTTTAAACTTGATAGATCAAAATGGGAAATTTGGGATGTAGTCATATGGATGATGGCCGGGGTTCTTCTTTGACAGTAGTATTGATCTTCTGGGGTATAGCCCACACGTAGATATAGATATAGATATAGATAAGAGAGAGAGAGAGAGAGAGAGAGAGAGAGAGAGAGAGAGAGAGAAACTCTATTCGGACCTACCAGTTTAGTGGTGGGCGACTACGCTGAGAACCAATGACCATGTTAAATCAGACGATAGAGATATATCGTTTTTCTTCGCAATCCTCCACAGATTTGACCATGTTAAATCAGAGCCATGTGGAATACGTTGGAAGGTGCAGTTAGAAAAAGCTTCTCTTTTCAAGTAAGAGCAATTAATGAAGAGTATTCTAATCCTACATACTCTTTTCAAGAAGTGGCAATTAATGAAGAGTATTCTATTCCTACATATTTCTCTTTTTTCTGATATCCTCATTACTAATTTCGGATAATAAAAAGGTCTTCAACACGAAATATAGAGCAATTAACAAAGTTTTGTAACAAATAGAGCAATTAACAATATCGATAATGGCTATAACCAACATTTAAATACGTGATTTTTAAATGATCGTATACGATTAAAGTTAGACTTTCAATCTCATACAATTGAAGTGTGTTTATTATTATGCCACGTGGTGAGCATTGTTGAAGTTTCATCCCACATTGGGTAAATTACAGCCTTGTCTTGGGATTATAATATTTTAAGGGGAGAGACAGGACTCTAACTGTGACAGCCTGAATTTTTGCACCTGAAAACCCGTGCCATCAGGATCATAACTCTGGATGATCCCCGAAATAAATCAAAGAGTGTTTGCTCGTCTAGCGGAAGTTAGAGCAGACACTATAAAAAATGACAGATTGAGTCATCATATAAGGCTTTAAAAGAAAGAAAAGAATAAAACAGTAAATGCATATATAACAAAAGAATATACATCTTCAAAAAGGAACCAAGAAGAATCACTGGTGATGGACATCTATCACCCAAAATAATGGTTCCTATAGAATATATAAGACTATAAATAAACATCTACAGTAAATAATTAAATACAGAAAGGTGACCATTAGGCACACAGATAATCCAAAAATACGAGTACAAATCTCAAAATAAAACTAATACCCAAACTACTGATAGAACTCGTCAGCAGGGGTGTCCGTGTCCTCCTCATCAGCCCCAACCTCCGCCTCGGGCTGATAATTGGGATCACTCTCCGTGTCGGAGCCTCAGAACCTATTATATAGAAACAAGGTGAGCTAACTATCTAAGCTCAATAGAAGAAACTCAAGTAAATTATACCACTGCGTGAAAATCGACAAAAAATAACAGTCCAAAACCATTATAAATGTCATAAGCAATGATTTTGAGCCGTTGCAAGGGCCGTTGTTTATAGAGCAGTGATTTTTATACACAATGGTCTGAAACCGTTGTTTATTTAAGAGATAAACTACGGTCCATGTCCGTTGCACAAGAACAATGGTTTTAAGCCGTTGTTTTAATGGATAAAAGGATTGTAACTTTTCTTCCGAAACCACGGTCTAAATCAGTGGTATATGTAAACAACGGTGACAAATCGTTGTTAAATTCCTACAAGAAACAACGGTTATGGGCCGTTGTTTGTGGCTGTTGCAAAATAACAACAATGTTAGGCTGTTGCTCTTAATGGGGAAAGGGTTTTTTTTATTTTATTTTGAAACCATGGCCTAAATCAGTAGTATATGAAAACAACTGGTATGGACTGTTGTTTTTTTTTTTTTTTTTTTTTTTAAATTGAAAAACTTTAATTTTTTTTCCTGTAACGAGAGTCATTTTTTCTATTACAAATATTGTATCAACCACATATCACTCTACAAGGGACAAAATTTATAATCCATTCAACTAAATGAAAAAATAATAAGCCAAAAATAAAATTAACATCGTATTAATAAATTCAACACCATCTCATTAAAATATTCAAAGATATTATATTAATATCCTATAAATACATTCAACAGCGCCTTAGAGCATGACTCGAATTGCTAATAAGCCCAATGACAGAATTTTAATGTCTCATTGCTTGACACCTTTGATTGAGCACATTTCAACTCGTTGTCGAGATGACTTTTCTTTTATGATTTGTCCAGCCACTTCTTGTGTGTTTTCAGCTTGCGCCCAGCTCCCATACCACGAGTTTTCCTGCCATAAAAATAAACTCAGTCACATTAATAAATTTCATAATGCGGTCGCGTATCAGCCGATACTGATACCGCAGACAGATACCACCCCGAAACTTGTATCCGAATGGAATTAATACTAATTCTCGGCGAAACTAATATATAGGTATCGGCCGAGATTTGATACCATGGTCAGGCCTCAATGGCCTTACAGATAAAGAGACAAATACCAATTACATCATTTAAAAATAATTTGACTAAAGATGCCATGATCAGATTCTGCTGATAGTTTCCATTACCTTATCCCAAGAATGCCCAAGAAACTCATTTATAGAAATTGCATTCTGAGCATTCATCAAAGGAGAAAACCAGTAACTCCATATCCACCAGCTCGGGATGCTTTCTGTTATAGATGCACAATTAAAAGGTGAAAATGAATTAACATGCAAAAAATCAAACTAACATATTAAAAGAGAAGCTTAGGTTTGACCTCTGGAAAGGATAAATCCACCAAGGGACATGACAACCAACATCGCAAACGACCCAAACATGTTGGCCACTATCATATTTTGACCCAAGGATGCCATTAGACGAAAAAGAGCTAAAGACATCTGGTGCAAAATGAACAGTAAAAGAAAATGCGGAAGGAATCTGCAGATAAATATGCTTCATTAATATAATGAAATCCACTACAAGTTAATCCTCAAGAATACAAATATAAAGCAAAATTACATCAGGGAATTAGCTACCTAGCAATTTGTGGATCAAAGCCAATGACATAGTATGTAACCACCACCCATATACCAGACTCGACAAATGAAGTTGGAATACTTAAGACCCACGAAGGAATTGTGTAAACCCAGCATGGATAGAAGTGCAAATTTCGATGTTTGTAAAGCACTGGAAGCTTGGCTATCAACATAGAAACCTCAGTAAACCCATTAAATAAAATCATTATAAGTGCAAAGTACAGTGCCCCGAGAAAGATAAATCCATCATCTATTGTTTTATGGTGCATTGTTGTCCGAAAAAATACTGTCATTGTGATCAGCGACACAAACAAGATCTGCAAAATAGCAACCAGTATTTTGCATTACAATATTTATCAACATCTTATGATCTGTGTAATTATAATCACAGAAGACAGCAGTCTTTTGAAGAAACAGAACAGCAAAAGCAAAAAAACTCGGAATTAAGGGTATGCCGAATAAATCACGGAATGGTTGGCTGATTCACCAAGTTGTCGATTAATTGGAGATTTTGTCAGCTTTTATCAAACTTTACCAAATTTTTTGGAAGTTCACCATGTTAACTGAGACAAATCATGCGCATTTATATGGTTACATTGATTATGTAATTAAAGATGTGCCATTAATCGAAAGCCTTATAGCTTATTTTATTTATTTAACACATTATTTCTTACTTGAAATCTACAATGATATACTTTTTATATTTATTATTAACTATTATAATTTATTCCAGAATTTTACCGAATTTGTCAAAAAATTCCTGAAGTGACCCTTGCCGAGTTATTGCTGCTTCCCAACTTTGTGACTATGTTCTGTTTTCAGAAGAGGTCCTCTCTTCAAATTTTGAGCTCTCAAAATAAGCATGCTTATATGATATTAGAATGTCATAACGAGCAAATAAAATAAGTCTATTAATTTTCTGGTATTTTATCCCATACAATCAGTTCCAACTTCTATGATTCGTAACTCCAGTTGACTAGACCAAGCATTCAAAATTTCAGATAACTTGTTATTTAGAAGTGAGCTTTATTTATTTGTAATTTGAGAGCTTATAAAAGGTATTTTGGCTCTGAATAGGGTATAGACTTGTTAACTATACTACAAAAGTTAGTTAAAATTTTAACATGACATGTCAAAGCATTACCTGTGTTAATTTGAAGACGTAAATAAATGAATTCCGTTTCATCAATAGCAACTGCCAGGAAAAGCCGACCTTGAGAAGCTCGGCTCTCTTCACACCATAGCTAGAAGTTGACAAGGCTGCAGGATGACTATACCTTCTATCATATGGAATGGCCAGTTCCTCAGACAAACCCTTGCCAACATGAAACGAACGGAAAGCCTCCACAAACTTCACCACAGGTATATATCGGTAAGGGCAGTCAGGTGCAGACCAATATTGTTGCTGATCCTTCTTAGATGTGACCTAGAGTAACATAAAAGAGATAAAAATATTAAAAATATAACATACTCAATAAACCAAATAAGTGTTCAAAAACTTCTACTCGACTAGGAAACCAGCCTATTCTATGAATCATAGGCCAAATTAACCATTGACAAGCAGACTTCTAATAAATTTGGCACTTTTGCCAGGTACATAGATCCCTGCCATACCAAGTTGTTTACCAAATATTAACAGGAAGAATTCTCAGAATAATTACTTCTTGTAGAAAGTCGGCCACATTTTTGATGGGCTTACCCTGAATGCATTTAGAAGGAATAGAGAGACAAATTTAAAAATAAATAGGTTACAAGTAAACTAGGCAACTAGATGCAAATGTTGCCCCACTACAAACCTTATCAGTAAGGATCCAAGTACCACACCACTACAGTTGAGAGCAGCAATTGCAATTTCAGCCTGCAAAACAAAATCCATATGACAGAATTCTGAGTACAACAATCTGGTTGTTTTCATTTCTGATAATAAATAGCCAAAAATTAAGTCTTTGCTTTGAGTTACAGAGCAATTTTCAACTTTGGATGGATTCATGCCCTTTCTTGATCGGTATCTCAATAAATACTTAAGACCTTGTAATTTCAAGAACCCCACCTATGCCACGTCAAGAGCCATTTTCCAAGTCACTGGCTACTCCACCGGTGTTACTTGAGAAATCCCAACAAGAATGGTGGGCACATGTGATTGGCCGAAGGAGAATATGAAGATGTTACTTATCAACATTGTTTTTGGCATAAGCAAGCCACACTACTAAGGCATTCTTGCATGGCCTGTTGTAACCATAGTCGTAAATTTCGGCGAAATAAACCGAAATTCTACGAACTGGGCTACCATGGTTGTAACCAAGTGAACGAGTCTTTGATCTGTGTTATTTGGCAAGCCAATTTTTTAATGAACTAATATTTTTTGAACACCAAGAGTCAATAAATAATTATGATAATACATATATATATATATATATATATATATATATATATATATATATATATATATATATATATATATATATATATATAAAGGAAATCTGCAACAAAGAAAAACAGTAAGAAAGATTTATACTGTTGTTACCTGCACATCCATCTCTCCCACGCTCAACGTGTCAGCTCCCCTTGAGTCAAAGCTTTGCAATCTGTGCACTTACTCATGAGAAGTAATACTAAACACCTGAAAAAGGAATACCCACTACAAAAAAGATGTTAAGAGTTTTGCGAAGCCTACGAAGAAAATATTTTGGGTGCTCCTCGAAAAATTATTTAAATATTTAGCACAATACTACAAAAATTTCATTCATTGTAATAGATCATTTACCAAACTAAAATATTCACCAAAATTGAAAGTATAATTTAAATTCCCTTCAATAAAATATTCACCAAAATTGAAAGTATAATTTAGATCCCCTTCAATAAAATATTCACCAATCTAAACCAAACATTCAAAATTTATCTTGTACTAAAGTATAAATTGCCATCAGCAATTGAGTGTATAGCATTATCTGTCGGTCCAAGGAAGATGCTCATTGTAGACCAACAACAAAACCCTGTAGAGAGAAACTTAAATAATTTAGATATTCCGTTAGAGAAAAGTAATTTTAACGAAATAGTAAAGTAGTGGATCTTGTGTTACCCATAAAAAAGGAATTAGCCAAATACCTCTAAGAACAATCAACTAAAATGGACAAGACTTTTGGGCCATGTAATTATATCACCCGGTGTAATATCTCCCAAGGTTCCATCACGAGCATACAACTCTGCAGTGATGTCATATATGCCATCTACTATGATTGTATATGATAAGTTTGATTGACTTGCATTTCTATCAATACGTCCCATGGCAACATTCTTATTCTTGAAGTTCTTTAATATGCAGTGAGAGGGTGGTTGTTCTATGTGACCGTCTAGATGAACCGATGATTGTCTCACTTCCTACAGAAATTTAGGAAAAATAAATGAATTGATCGATATTCAATAATGATATGAGGTAAAATAGAAATTTTGATTGGATATTTAAATTTTTACCTGATAAGAAGAACTCAACTGATCACTCAAACGAGTCATAGGTGCTCCATGAGAACTATCTTGTCTTGGTAATGCATTGAATTTCTTCTCAAGTACCTTGCGTGCCCTAGACTCCTCATCAAGTCGTCGCATAATTGTTTCATAATTTGACTCCACACTTTCACGTGCTCTCTTCTCTCGTGAAGCAATTTCTCTAGAAGGAGCTGATGAAGAAAAAGTGGTCTTCGATATACCTCTACCCATACCTCGTACATAGCCTCTTTTATCACGACCAAAAACCTATGATACAATTTTATTTATAATTACGATATTGATTAAAAGAGCAATAATTTCATCATCTAATTTGAGAGGAAATTTACATGTGTAACAGGATCATCATCCAAATTTGCTTCTCCTTCAACCGGATTATTTTCAACCATTTTCCTAATTTCATCCTGCAAGAAATAAATAATGATAAAATATTATAATGATAAAGTCTCACACTCCTTTGTAATTATTGAAGTTTATTAAATGAACTAGAACATATAGAAGTTCACCAATTTTTCATTCATCAATTGAGAAGGGGATGTCCCATCCTTCTTGGTATGTGTGGCTATAAATAATTGTGTCCTGGTAACTATACCAGTGGGATTCTGCATTTTCTGTATAATACGATGATCATAAGTAAACATTATTTATTAGAGAATTATGCTAAATAAATATTTTAGTGATATTACCAACTCGTCAGCCCTCTTAGCTGCTCCCCGTCGACCAGTGGTGTGTGGGTTTATCATCTTTTCCCTAGAACTCCTCGCCTTTTCTCGTAATGCAGCATATTCTTTCGTCGAACACATACGAATAAACGCCTTCCAATCTTCCAACTTCACACATTTCGGTGGATGTTTTTCCCGCTCTGCATTCGTCTCATATTCATCATATTTTTTCCGAAGCTCATGCTTCCATTGCGTCCAACATCCGTTAGCTTTCGATAAGACTAAAACTTTGTATTGAATTTCAATATCATACTCATCCTGTAATAATATAAAGACAAGATAAAATCATAGGGTATATCGATCAGAAAATATTATAAGTAAATAATATATGTACTCACCAAGATAGTGCTCCATATCTTATCCTTCACATTTTTTAGCACATCATGCCATATCATATATGTAGGTGGACAATGTGTCCTTGCCACGTGACTTATTAACGTCGACAAACATGATGAATTTGTTCCAATTGGCTGCCCATGTTCATTAAATTAAACTTTTTTCCGTATGCCTGGACAAAATATATGTTATTAGCAATATATCTAAATAGCGATTATTAAATAAAAGAATAGATTAAAAAAAAAGATTGAACAAACCCGTCTCGGCAGTCCTGCTTTGTTCTAAACTACTTGATTGAGGTTCAGTTCTTTCCATGCTCAATCCTTTGTTGAAAATAAGTAAATAGTATTTGCCAAAACCATATAACTTATTGAGTCATGTCAAAACTATTTTTAGTAGTAAAAATAGTATACATCTTCTAATGATAATTACAAAAACATGTAGAGGGAACATGGAGTGAACCACATGAGTTTTTCAAAAGCATGTAGAGGGAACAAAATTGTACAAAAAGAGAATTGTATTTTAGTATTCATCATCTTCCAATGATAATTACAAAAAAAATGAGAAATGTATTTTAGTATTCATCATCTTTCACAACATCAGCGACCAATGGTAATGCTAAAGTATCTGCATTAGTTCTTGCCTCAAATACTAATGGATCTTCATAAGCATCTACGTCCCGAGTCAATCTCTTTGGAGCATCTAAGACCACATACCAATCAGCTCTGGTTTGATCTTTGCAATAGAAGACTTGGGTGGCTTGGGAGGCAAGAATAAACGGCTTGTCATCTTCATGTAAACTCCTCATAAGCCTCCCAAGATTAACAAAAATTAAACCTGTTTCTGGATCAACAACACATCCATTCGTTTTATCTTCTATACGTACTCAATCACAATAAAAGACTGTTTCTGTAAAGTTACCATAATTTAGTTCAAGTATTTGTTTAAGGATGCGATAATAAGTGACTTCTTCTTCCACAAGGTTCTTATCTTTGACACTAGCTCTGAAATTAGTTAAAGCCTTCATGGAGACTCCACTATTTTGCGTGCTTGTACTCGTTTCTGACTCCATCGTACAAAAAAGATATCCATTGACTATGTAAGAATTATACGATATGGCCTTGAAGTCTGGACCATCAGCAAGACTCTTCAAGGTAGAAGACTCTTGTTTTTCTAATTGTTGTCTTAACCAAGGAATGTAGTTGCCCCTTAGATGTTTATCATATGACTTGTAGCCTTGGAGATTAGATTGGTACTTCCTATAAATGTTAAGTGTTAATTAGATCAAGTATTTTAATATTAATTGAGGAAGAATAATGACGATATTTAGAAATATTACTTACATCTCCCATTCAACATTTTCTGGAGAATGTTTGAGAACCCATTTACGCGCTTGCTGGTATTGCAAGTTTTGAAGGTAATAGACTTTTCCTTTTTTATCGAGAGGGTAGCCATGTGTAACATCATAATCCATGAATATTGTATCTCCTCGCTTATGCCCTCCTTCATTATCATTTGGCATATACGCCATACAGTACCTCATGCATTCTTCCATTAGATATTGCTCTGTAATAGACCCCTCTGGATAAGTCAGATTTTTTACATATTGTTTGTAAGTCTTCATCATCCTACACAATTTTCTTTAATTAGAAATCAATAATACTAGTAAAAAGAAATACTTTAAAAGTCCTATTATGAAGGTTTACCTTTCGAATGGATACATCCATCGAAATCGAACAGGACCACATGTTAGCACCTCATCCGCCAAGTGAACAACAAGGTGTATCATAGAAACAAAAAATGAAGGTGGGAAGTACTTTTCAAACACGCATAGTGTTTCGACGATGCGTCTCCTCATATTTATAAGCTCAGCCCGATCTATAACTTTGAAACATAGGACATTAAAAAATATTGACATTTGTCGAATAGCTACTCTCAATGGCTTTTCTTTCTTGAATGCATATATCAACAACACAGGTAGTAGTTGTTGCATGAGGATATGATAGTCATGTGACTTCAGGCCTTTCAGTTGAAAATCCTCCAAACTTACATTATACTTCCAATTTGCACTGCATCCAATGGAAACTTTCAAATTATACAAGGTTTCATAAATTATTTTTTTTTCATCTCGAGATAAGGCAAACGGAGCTTTAGGGCAATACATCTTGTCATTTTTCTACACAATCCACAAATTTTTCTTTATCTTCATATCTTTAAGATCATATCGGGCCTCAATTCCATCCTTACTTTTACCCTTTGTATCCATAATCGTTGCAATTAAATTTTCCGCAACATTTTTTTCACGTGTATTACATCCAAATTATGACGAACGGGGAGATCCTACATTTATAAAGTTAAAAATTACTATTCAAACAAAGTTTATTGAAGATCACATAATAAAATGAAAGGAAAATTTTATCACCTTCCAATATGGTAAGTCAAATAGGATTGATCGCTTTGACCAAGCACACCTCTCTTCATTCGTGGGCTTTTTCCTCTTCTTTCCTGCTGCTTTTCCGAACATGGTCTGAATTGTGACGACCCGACTTTTCCAATCCTTAAGGTATAGGAAAGGCCGGTTCATCATCTTATTGATTTCTCAATAAGCCGTATTTCAAACAAAGCCGGCAGCATAAGCATAGATCTAAATAGAAGCAAAGCTAATAAAACAAGAACAAAAGCTTAAAAGTTTTAACAAAAAAATCACCAAGAGGAACCAGAAAGAACCACCAGTGTTGGCCAATCCAAACACCTAAACAATGGTTCCTATTGATGGTTCCTCAAGTGATATCCAAAAGATAAAACAATGGCCTAGGGCCCAATATTCAAAAAAATTCTAATCCAAAAGTACCAAAATGACCTATCTCGATCAAGGAAGGAACTCCTCTGCTGGGGTCTCCAACTCCTCCTCAAAGAATGTAGTCGAGTTCTCCAAATCACGATCGTCGATCCTAAGGCAAAGGTCGACCTGTGACGTATAGTCGGGGTATGAGCTTCATCCAAGCTCAGTAGGAAAAAAACTAATAACATGCTTATCATAACATCAAACACATATCTTATGGCATAACGTACACAAAGTTGTTTTGAACACATGCAGAGAGGTGATTTCATAACCTTAACATACATATGCAATGCCAATGGAATCATGAGCATGCTCACATTTCTATTCTGACATAAGAAAGAAAAAAAACTTAAAAGTGTTTACTTAAAGTACTAGAATGAGGAACTATAGCCTCAAGCCCCCGATGGAATACCCACCATCGTCACTCACATGAGTCATTTGCACATAAATCCAAGGCCCCGTAGAGTTGGACACTTGGCCGAACATAATTACCGTTATACGGTAGGAATCACAAAGCACATATCACAAAGGGTGTACGGATTGGCTGCCGTACCGGTCACGGATATCCTGCCGCGTCAGTCACGGTTATACCGCCGCGTCGGTCGGGTATTCACATAACCTTAAATCCAAAAGTACATACATATAGCTTATCGCCATGTGAAGTGATAATTATAATTTATATCAGAAGTCGGAACAAAGTGTGAAAGTCTCTTATACACATATCAAATGAATCTCGAGGATTCCATAAGTCTCACATGTTTTTAAGTCATACATAAACACATGCCTCATTTCTTCAAAATCATAAATGGAAATCACAAAATAGGATCGAAGAACGTATCATAACATAACACACATGTTTATGAAATAATGCACATGATATCAAGTTTTCCCTACCTTAGTTTAGAGTCGAGCATATCAGAGGCAAAGTAAAAGCTCACTCGACGATCTCCAATCTTTAATCTACATTACAAACATTCATGTTTACACATGTTACCGACTAATTATCATATAAGCCAAAGTTTCTAAAATTTTCTCACAGTTAGGCGAAACAGGCAAGTTTAAGGTAACATTGACTCATGTAACAACTTATCCCTACTTCACCCTAATTTTTGACCTTTATAACATTCGATTCATAAATTGGTCAATTCATGAAAGTTATAGGTCTCGTTGTCTTCTTTCCAATGCCTCACATATCGCATTAATCCGAGTTCGAGATAAAAAGTTATGACCGAAATACCAAAGCAGTGTCGGACCAAATTCGACCATCGAATTCAAACTCGACCATCGAATTTTCCAAAAATGCATCAGGCTTAAAAACCCAAATTTGACCATCGAATTGAAATTCGACCCTCGAATTTCTCCAGATCTGTGTGTTCCAGATTTGTTCTTCCGACTTGATTTTTCATTCCAAAACACCAATCCATCCATCTTTTTCAGACGTACCCTTTATCTAAACTATTCTAAGCATAAATAATTTTAATCAAAGGTGTTTAAAGAGCCTACCTTTCAAGGTCTACACCTAGCTTCCGCGGATCTATTCTTAAGCACCGAATTAAGCCGCAAGTTCCAATTTGGACCCCAAAATCAGTCCATCTTCACCTTGCTACCAGGGCAAAGTTTAGCCCAGATCCTTCACCAAACCGTCCACTCTCCCCTAGTCTTCCTTCCCAATATCTTAATCAAATCAGAAGCATGATACAAGGCTTAACAATGGTTGAGATGGTGAGAGGAATTCTAAATCTCTAAAGATCTAAGCAAGAAGAACAAGGGTTGCAAAGCTTAGTTCATACGTGAGGAAGAAGAGATCAACTTCTCTCTTAATCCTCTCCCTTTATAACCAAACCTCTCTCCTCAAAATATCATGATTTTTCATATAAATATCATGATATTTATGTTTGAATTTCCATCCACTTAACATGCATTTATTTTCGGTGCTAAGCACATATACCATTCTTAGCGTATATGTCATCAAATACATGACATCCACAAGTCCAGATCAAAAATCCTTTGACCACATCTCTCATCATACCTTAACCTACCTAAATACTCCTGGTTCGTCCCATAAATTTTCTAGGCACGCTTACCAAGGTAAACAAATTCTGGTCCAAAATATCTGGGATATTACATGAATTGTTTCCATTTTGCTTAAAACTTCTGAACTGCTCATACGACGTGGATGTTTCTCATGTTCTTCCTTACCATTAAATTGGGATTTCTGAGTTCTGAAAGGATGATTTAAATCTGTAAGGAACGTTCGGTGGCCCATGTAAGCAAATTTCTTTCCATGATGTAACCATATGGAGTCAACCTCTTCACTACAAATAGGACAACTATATCTTCCTGCTGTCCTACAACTCGAAAGATGACCATATGCCGGAAAATCATGCATAGCCCATAATAAAATTTCTTTCATGTTAAACCTAGTTTTTGTATAGGAATCATGCGTTATTGCTCCAGTGGACCACAATTCATTTAATTCAACAAGCAATGGTTGCAAGTAAACATCAATGTCATGTCCAGGGCCATTGGCCCCGGAAATCAATATAGTCACCATTGTAAACTCCTTGCGCATGCACAATGATGGAGGGAGATTGTAGGGAACAATCATAGCAGGCCAACAACTATAAGAGTTATTCTTATTGCCAAAAGGATTGAATCCATCTGTGGTAAGTCCTAGACGAACATTACGTTTCTCCAATGCAAACACTTTCCACTGAACATTAATTGATTTTTAACAAGAAGAATCTACGGGATGGCGCATGTGACTGTCATTTGCAACTGAGCTTGCATGCCAAGTCATTTTCTCTGCAATCCACGGTACACTGTACATTCTTTGTAGCCTGGGAGTTAATGGAAAGTATCTTAACTTCTTCCATGGTAACGGCTTAGCCCTCGGCTTTGAAGCATCTGTTGGTTTCCATCTGCTCGTACCACACATAGGACAAGTATCCTTATTTGCATGATCTCTCCAATATAATATGCAATCATTGGGGCATGCATGAATAATCTCATATTTCATTCGTAAAGACTTGATCAACTTCTTCGCATTGTATGTGGTATCTGGCAAAGTATTTTCTTCAAGTAGTATTTTTTTTATCATTTTCAATAGTTCTGTGAAGCTTTTATCAGACCACTGATGCCTAGCTTTCATGCTCAACAACTCAATAGTGACTGACAATTTTCTATGCTCATTTTTACATGACGGATATAAAGGTTCTACTATATATTCCATCAATTTATTGTACCCTGCATCATCATGTAAATCATGTGGAAGTTGCTCGTCATCTTCATCATAAACATCATTTAAGCAAGCATCTAAATCTTCAGTACGAACACCTCCGAATGTGTTATTCAACATATTTTCCATTCTTGGAAACCTATCATTGTTTGGGTTAGAAGTCGATGTAGTACTAGTCCCCAAATTGGCATGACTATTAGAAAACGATTCTCCATGGTGCTTCCATATCGTGTAAGATTTATCTATACCATCACAAAATAAATGTTCCATAATAATCACGAGGCTATGCTTTTTAAGATTTCGACAGTTGACACAAGGACAACAACACCAATCAGGATCTTCTACATTTTCTTTTGCGAATTTGATAAATGAATGAAGACCTTCGATATATTCCACAGTTGCATGATTTGCCGTCATCCACTCTTTACTTGGGATTGTTGAAGACATATTCTACAAAAATAAATGAATAGAAAAATAAAGAAAAATAATAATAATATAGCTAAAGATCAATGAAAAAGAACTTTAGTATACTACGTGAAAATCGACAAAAAACAACGAGCAAGTTGGTAATGCAGGAACCGATATTCTTCATAAACCACACATAACAACGTTTGCCTGAAGAGACCTTTGTTCTCAATCTGAATTGATCATGAGTAGTACGAGTTGAATGTCAGAATCTTACACAATCATAGTGGCAAACACAAACAACCTCTACAATTTTTTTTTCCTTCTATTTTAGTGGTTAATCCCAAGTTTGCATCATTTAAGGATTAGCATTTGTCCCAGATTAATTACCATGCCTTTTTTTGAGTTTAAGGTTATTGACCATCCCTTTGAAAGTGTGAATTGTATTTTCTTTTACTAAATCCTCAATGAAGTTGATTGTAATAAGGGTATTCAATTGCGTATTGCGTAGCTGTGACAGGTTCTAGAAATATTTCTTTTCCCTGAGAAGTTTCTAAGACCTTACTAACACTAGTCTTCAACTCTACTCTACCAAGACCATGGCGCCAGGGTTTATAAATTTAAGTTTTGGTTCATCATGAATGGGACTTTTGAATTATTTTACTTGTTTCTGCTCATAGGTACAAATTACTATTTATTGAATGAAACTTTTGCTTAATGTTTCAAATAAGTAATTTGGTATCACATGCTAAACATTGGTAACTTTATATTATTAAGTGGTCTCAATATCCTATTTTCCTTTTTTAGTGCTATAATATGACCCTCAATACCTTAATTAGGTTAAAGGGGTAAAACCGACTTCAAAACTCGTATTTCAGTGTCAAAAAACAGTGAAAAACAGTAAAGTATTGCAAGTGCAAATTTTCTGCCACAAATCTCTGCAACCCAGGCTAATCACCTCCAAATTTACTATGCAATTATTAAATTCCGCCCCAATATTTCTATAAATAATATATCTAGACTGCGCTAAATCCCCATTATATCCTGCCTTTGATAACCATACTGAACGAGGATGAAATTTAGATAATTCACTTTCTTAAGAACAAGAGCATGATCAGCAGTAGAGATAGCAGGACATTTCATGAAAAATTGTTGTAAAGATTGAATGAAATAACAGGTATGTATCCAGTTCCAGCAATAAGGGAAGTCTAAGAAGACAACTAGATCAACTGTACAGCAGTATCAACAGACTAATGATATAGCAGCAAACATGAGGATGAGAAGCCTCGAAAATATAATGATCCGTGACTTAACAGCAACTGGCGGCAGGGTTAAAAGCCTCAGTCAATACTAGGGGGTAATAACCACTACGTGAAAATGGAAAATTTGCAACATCAATGACTCAAAGAAAACCACGACGATGGGCAGATGTAAATAAACCAAACTATACAACGTCCCAAATCAGTGGCTAATGAAATGCAATGGTCCATTAAAGTCCTAAATTTGTAGTTGAGCGGTTTAGACCTTGTAACCTTTTACTGTCTAAGAAGAATTGGGCGCCCAAATATTTTGTTGGGGGGACCAAATTATATTTTCATCGAGAAGAAGTTCATCGGCTTCTAGGGTTTCTCATCACCGTAGATCATCGCCTTTGGGTGGTTTCGATATTCTCCTGAAGTTCATAAGCTTTGACTGATTTCTCATATTCTCTGGTCGATTGCTTATCTTCTATGATTAGTTTCTCATCCGAGGTAAATTAGGGTTTTATTTTTCTATTTTCATAGTTTTGGTAGTGTTTGTTATTGATAAAGGAAATAGATTTTAGGTTTTGGATAATTTTCTTTTCTTTCACATGACTATCATATAGATCAATTTGCAAACGCTTTTGTTTGGAGAATCACATTGCAAAGTTAAGCTTTGAGTTTTGGAACGTTCAGGCCATTGCAAAGTTAAGGTCGGAGTTTTCTGCAATCTTTTTTATTTTTTTATTTTTTTTATTTTTTTATTTTTTATTTTTTTTAAATCTAGCTTCATCCTCTATTGTCCATTAATGGAGGTCAAATGGAGATAGGATTTAATCTTAGGGTTTGGTTCCCAAATGAGTTTGGGCTCCTAATCTATGATGTTTGGGTTTCTTAATGTGGTTATAAAATAAATAAAGAAATGCAGTATCTTAATCTTCTCTTGCTCCTCTGTTTTTCATAGATTGCACAAACCCGAAATGCATTTCAGATTGCTTTTAGATTCCCAAAAATAGGATGCCAGAGATCGATTTTCTTTGCTAATGATCTTGATGTTGTAATGCGTGGTTCCCAACAATAGGTATGTTGAACTCTTAAAATTTTAGGGAGGATTTATGTCTTGCATTACAGGTGTTTGCTAATTTTCTAATCTGATTTTGTGCAAGTGTTGAGTGTTGTTCATAAAGGTTAATTTAGTTAGAGTTTATTTATTTTATTTTTCTATTGTTAAACTTGAAATATAAGAATAATATTTATTAGAGAATGGTCCAATTTGCATTAATTCTACTACAGCTTTTGACCATAGTCACCAAGTCGTGGTTCCACAATACCTTGGCAAAGTTAAATTTATTCTCTGTTTCTTGCATTTGATGGCAACAAGATTTTATTCAACAAAGAAGGGTTCAGAATTTTTATATTATTTGTTGAGAATATATATATATATATATATATATATATAAATGTTAAAGATACACTCTAATTCTTTCCACGCATTAGAATCCCCTGCATCCTAGTTGGACTGAAGCACGCCCTAGTCTTTGAAAGTATTTTTTAGAGACAAAATTAAGGGATTAACTCTCTTCAGAGGAATTATATACTTATTAAGGTTACAATGCATCTTTTAGCCACCAAATCCCTCAACAGTTGATTTTTTGAATTTCGAGGCTCCTAAAATGCAAAAACAAATCGTTTGACTGAATTCAACGGCTGACATTGCCCCATTAATCCTAATTTGAAATCTCTAAATGGAAATTTCCTTTGGTCCCATCGCCCATTGTGCCACAATCTTCCACCATTTACAAGTTCCTCGAGCCTCCAAATTTCCACCCTCGGAATAATGCTATTTTGCTTGTTGGATGTGCTGAAAACTGTTCATTGCTATGAGATGCTACACCTTACGGTGCATCACCATTAAAGAACCTCCAACATATTTAGCCCATGAATCTGATTACTAGTTTGACTCGGTGCATATGGTAACCAAGTATTGTGACTTGGACCAGCGTTATCCCATTGGGATGGGTCCAAGTAATGCGACTTGAACCAAAGATTCTCCCATGGGTTGTATAATATGTTCTCCATGCATCATTCTATAGTTCGCTATCACCGATGTTTACAAGAAAATTAATTAATCCAATAATAATAATATCCATGATATTCATCAATAATAATAATAATAATAATATCCATGATGATAATTTAGAGAAGAAGCATTTTGAGAGAGAGTATAATAATTAGAAAGTGTTTGCGGTTGGAAAATGGGACTTCACCGGATCTTTTATTTTAGATAGCAATACCGCTAACCAACAAGTTAATTTCACAAGGAATCTCCATCTCAGCTTGTTGCACTTGCTATAAATCGATTCTGATTTCGCCATTTGGATTTCTAAGAGCTAGTATAAAGCTATCGACTCGGTCACAAGGGTTGACGATTTGGTCATCAATTTTGTATGTACGGCATTTTTTTTGGTGCTACATGCCACATGATTCATGGAGTTATAACAGATATCCGATTCACCCTAAAATTGTATCAAAAAACTACTTGCACCATATATAGAAGAGCCAAAAAATGAAGGGCACCATAGTCTGTCCAATTTTAGTCGTCTAGTTGTCAGGCACTTATAGGCTATAGCCCCTCTTAATTTGCATGGTAGAGTTTTTTTTTTTGTTTATTGTAAGCTTATGGCCTGAAGCTGATCTATATGATGACACCAAAAATTATTGTGTACGGAATCGATGACCAAGTCACTCTGTACGAGCTAATCGATGACTTGTCTTAACATACTGCAAACGTGTCATTCGCATTGTGATTTATATTTTGATTTTAGTTGTCTTAAATATTTATCTTCTCTAATAAGTTTTTATATGTTTGTCACATCTAAGAGGAGTATTGATGCAGAATTCTAGTCTAGTTTGTGATTAAAAAGAATTGTTGAATAACTTCTTTGTTGTTTCTGATAATTAATTTTTTGCGATCCCTTAATGGCGATAATTTATGTTCTTGGTATTTTTAGTATTAATCTTCTTTGAATCCACTATTTGACATGGTTTTGAAGTGACTTTTTTCTTTTCTTTTCGTCGATGTTGTAGTTTGCCTTCTATTTTGTAGTTGCGGGGTGATTTGTTTACTCCATTTATCAAGGAGTTTTTTGGGTATGATCTGTTGGGAACCTTTTCTAATGCCAATTTTCTTATGAATGCTGGTTATTGATTTCACTCTGTCTCTAAGAGAAGAGATATAATGGTTGGTCCTTTGACGTCTTTTAAGGGATTGTAGTTTCTTTTCCGATGTAGGCAGAACAAAGACATATTTTGAATTGGAACTAATGACATTTTGCATAACTTTTAACATCACAGAAAAGACATTTGATTTTCTTGGTCATTTGTGACATGATGTGGTAAGACATAAAATCCTTGGTTTGAGCAAGTACTGACCATATGCAAAAGTTCTCTTGAAATTAGGCATTACTATTCAATGGGATGTTGTTAGGTGATGGTCATAAATTTTTTATGTGGTGCCAAAATTCTCTTGATAAGTCACGTTTTAATTGCAACTTATTCTTCAAATAAATAAATTGGTGACCGGTGCAACTTATGCCCTCCCTCGTGCCACTTAGATCTGTGAACATGTATGCGGATATATAATATTGGCGACCCATGCACCCAGTGTGGTGCAAGGTCCTGTGCACCTAAGCTCAACTCATATATATTAGGTCCTTATTTCGTGAGTCTAGAAATAAGTCTCCCATCCAGCATTGAAGAAGAAGAGTTCTCCCGAAAATTTGTTGACGAAACGACCGGCTGAATTGGCCTCCATCAGGCACAATATGTGTGTCAAAATCGTTGTCTTTGGATTTGTAATGTAGTTTCATGCTCTTTCCACCCATATGACCAATATAAGTACAGGAAGCACTCCAACCCGATCAAAAAGGAGAAGCATAAAAAACAAAAGTGCACAAAACTCACCTGGATAGAGGAACTTCACCCAAATTCAAAAAGGAGAAGCATAAAAAACAAAAGTGCACAAAACTCACCTATATAGAGGAACTTCACCCAAATTCGATAATGAGATTGATTTGCGAGGGCTAAAAAATGGTCTACAATAAACCAATAATGGGTTGGATTCAACTTATATTGCTCAAAATAGAGACCAGATGAAAGAAACTTACTCAAAACTTTCCCTTGCCAAAGGAGGTAGCAGTTCCACATAGTGGTAGAACCTCTTGTAAGTAAATGACATCAGAATAAGAGTTTAGTGGTATATGTCCGGAAACAGAATATATTTGCCCTTCCACAAGATCAACCTGCTGCTGAAACGACAAAGTAGGATATTTATAAACACTAGTTTGCTGCTAAAATTCCTAGGTAAAAAAATTCATATATTTCATATACGAAGCATATCCAAAACAAAAGGGATTAAGTGGGAGTAGTGCATGTAGCATAACCTGCTTTTCTGTTGGATTCCAAATTGTTATCAAGCCTTCCCTAGGGTGCCCTTTCTATGAGAATGTTTATAGGTTAAGCCACCACCCTCACTTTCATTAAGGGGTAACTTCTATCTCTTTAAGCGCTTACCGCCTGATTGCCTTATGTAATCGATTAAAAAAATTGATTAGTGCATAATATTGTTCTGCTTTGAGCTCCATAAACTGTTGGAAATGCCCATTGCCCACCACCAATAACGATGGATTCGAGTTGTATATGGTTTTTAGGGGCCCACCAATAATTGGTATGGAGTCAGGTTATATATCGTTTTTTCTTGGGTTTCATACAATTGTTGCTTATGCATTCTCTTGCAACTAAACATTATTAGACTTGAGACATGCACATGGTGCTACATGTTATAGGTGGGTTTGCTTTTGCTTGAATCCATTTTGCTCCTTGGATACTCGCTTTGTTCCACCCGTAAAATCTTGTTGTTCTCCGATGGGGCAAGAGCCCAACCATTCTTCACAAGGTTAGTTAAATCCGTTAACAAAATTTTATTCCTACTAATAAAAATCTCAAGGTTTCTCGATCAAAGTCTAACCTATTTGGTGATTTAAAAAACAGGTTTGTGATCCGCCCTTTGTATTTTTCATGTAGATTATATTGTTCATCGGTTTACATTATGATTTTTACCTAATATCATGGTGGCATTCCAAATAGCACTAATCTTCCTCTCTTTTGTTTGAAAAAAACTAGTGCTATCGAATATAATTCTAATGCATTTCTTATTAATATTATTATTTTGTCTACTTTAAAATGGGCTATGTTGAAGAAATGAAGGCTATACTATCTAGCAAGAATTGAAAATCCCAACGACAATATGTTGGGGACAAAGAGACCGTTGGTTGAGATTCGAAGGTGTTGAAAATTTCTGCAAGGGTTAATTGTTGGATTTGGTCGTAAGGGTCATGCAGTGGAAGATATTCCCGGAGTAAGGTTCAAGGTGGTGAAGGTTTCCGGTGTGTCACTTCTAGCTCTTTCCAAGAAGAATAAAGAGAAACCAAGTCATGCTCGATCAAAAGTGCTCAATCAAAGGTGTCAACCAATGAGACATTAAAATTCTATGTCATTGGGTATTATTGACAACCTGAGTCATGCTCGAATAGGGCGTTGTTAAATGTGTTTATAGGATGTTGTTGAATATATTAAAATAATATCTTTGAATATTTTAATGAGATGGTATTGAATGTATTAATACGATATTGTAGAATAAATTTATTTTTGGCATATTATTTTTCCATTTAGTTGAATGGATTATGAATTTTTTCCCTAGTAGAGAGATATGTGGTTGATACAATATTTGTAATAGGTAGAATGGTTCCAATTACAGCAAAAAAAATGGAAGCTATGCATTTAAAAAAAAATAAAAAACAATGGTCCATAACCGTTGTTTTTGGAAGTAAATTAACAACAATTCATTAGTGACCACTGATTTAAGCCGTGATTTTGAAAAAAATAACAATCCTTTTTTCATTTAAACAACGGCCTAAAACCGTTGTTAATTTGCAACAGACATGGGCTGTTATTTATTTAGTATATAAACAATAGTTTTGGGCCGTGGTTTATGAAAACCACTGCTCTATAAACAACGGTCGTTACAACGGTTCAAAATCGTTGCTTATGACATTTACAACGGTTTTGGGCCATTGTTTTTTGTCGATTTTGACGTAGTGAACCCTTTGATATTACTGAACATAATTTTTTCAAAATAAATTCACACTATCATAATCTTCATTACAATCTGTTCCTGGGTAATTACATATATTATAGAAAAAAAGAAGGATAGAATCCTAGTCTACTATTTAATCATCCCTCCAAACTTGGACTCTAATTAACCCATTTAAAGAAAGTAAATGTTTTATGGTTTCCTACATCTCTAGGACTCTTAGTCTAAAACAATGAACAAATAGAAGGTAATTTTTTTTCGAAATCTGAAATTCACGAGAATGAGTTCTCGTGTATCATAACTCATAAGGCATGTGATCACTCGTGTATCATAAGGCACGTGATCACTAAAGTGATCACGTGACACAAGCTAACAAGATTAGCAATTTCGTTCAGTAGGTGTCACGTGGCTACTTTAAGTGGTTATGTGGCTTATCTTTGGCCACCCATAAGGCTCACTCTTAATTCCCATTTAGGCCGTTTAGTTGAGGCCAATTGGATCTCTATTTTAATCCTTGTTTTAATCCCCATTACAGCAGCGTTAATTCTCGAAATTTTGAAGCATGTCTAGCCCATTTTTCACACCCTTTTCGATACCGATTTTAGCGCCAAATCAGAGAGGCTTGTGGATGCAATTCATCATCTTCTCAATTTGGAAGAGGTGGTTGGTACAAAATTCCATACAGAGATAGAGTCGGGTTTGGATCCACAATCTAGATTGTAAATGAGTTGGTTACCCTATACGAGCTCCAACATTATTTGAAGTACAACATCCAGTAGTGGACTGACTTCTTTTTTGTTGTAATTTTTCTTTTTTTAATTGGAAAATGCTAAAAGATGACATATACTGATAGATCCCCCCCCCCCCCCCCCCAACACACACACACACACAATTTATCCTTATATTACTTTCTGATATCTTTTGTTATTTGCAGCTTCTTACCAGTCTACTCAAACGACTCAATCTGAAAATGATCCAAATAATACAACTGTGAGTACTTCATCTTATATTGCATATTGATGAGTAGTGAAATATGATGATATTTCACCCCTAGATACCTATATTTAGCTATCCGATAAAGGCTATCGGATAAGAACTATTAGATTTGAAGTGTTTCAGGTAAATACAAGCCAAGTGCAGAAAACAGCCCAAGAATTCTGAAAATAATGTCAAAACACTGCAACTTTGGGTCATCGAGAACTTGGTGCAACTTGTAGCTCAATGTGGATATTCAAGACGGCCGAATTATGAACTTGTTAAAACACAAAAGTTGTAGATCTTTCTATCATCTTTCCAACGGATCAAGAATCGCCTCAATCCGAGTTCGGGACAGAGAGTTATGGCCAAAATACCAAAGTAGTGTCTGATACAAAGTTCGGCGGGAATTCACGAAAATCTGGGAGGTCGATGCATCGACCCTAAATTTTCGAGTTGGAACACCTTTGTGGCTGGGAAACTTCGGCTCTATTTAAAGCGGATCAAACACTTCGGAAATGAGGAATGAGAGATAAGAATGAGAGATAGGAATTAGAAAAGGGAATTAGAGATAGAAATTAGAGAGAAAAATTAGAGATAGATAATTAGAGAGTTAGTTTTGGCTTTTCTTTTTTTAGAGTTTTTGGAGAGAATTTTTTAGAAGATTATTATTCATTATTATTATTTTTTGTTTTAGACTCCTCTTGGCATCTTTTCAAGAGTTCTTCTTTCTCCTTCTTCTAGGGTTCCATCTGGGTAGATTGTACCTAGGATTTGCATTATTTTTCCTTTACGTTCATGAAAGCATAGATTGTATTTAGGAAAAGGCATTATAAACAAAGATCTTTGGAAGAAATAAAAAGAGGAATGACTTTGAATGAACAAGGAGATCATACACCAAAGATGAGCGGCTAAATCAGTTGATCGGAGAAGATGCGATCCCCAGATAAGTACCCTTATTTATGATTAATATCATAGTCGATTTATTGTCATCATGGAATCGTTTTGCTAAAAGTTTGTGTTATTGAAAATATATTGAATGCTTGTTATGACCGTTGATTGCGCGTATCAACGGTTATAATCGCTAGATCTGGACCTGCAGACTGATCAAGGCTGCAGAGCGATTATGTGTTTACTGTTGTGATCTAAACATCATGAGATACGCTATGCTTCTTACATGACTCATACTGTAATGATAGGCTGAGTCATAGTTTTTAGATAGGGTATGCCGGATTGATGATTATATTTTCTTACGAATCATCTCTACAGCTGAATGATGGTATGAATGATGCTTTAATGAAACTGTGGGTTTTAATGGTAGAAAAGGGGTACAAATCTGGGGTAGCATATTCCTTGATCTCATTTAATTATTATTTTAGATTCATCAGTAATTAGTTGTTTAGATTAATTTATTTTTCTGCATTTAGGAAAAGTGTGATAAATTTTGGTAAAATTGAATCTGCCCTTTGGTACTTCCTTGGGGATGTTTTTAAATCCCTGAAAGAATTAATTAAAAATTCAAATTTCCCTGTGGGTTCGACACCCTTGTTCTTGCCATACTGCAATAGATCTTGTGCACTTGCAAGGGTTACACTTAAAATCGATCAAGTTTTTGGCGCCGCTACCGGGGAGATCGGCGAAATTTTGATTAATTCGGTTAGGAATTTTTGTGTTTTGATTTTTAAAAAAAAAAAAAACTAATATTTTGATTTTTGATTTGTAAAATCTTCTTTCCCTTATTTTTCTCTCTTAGGTAAGTTTTTGTAGGACTCTTTTAGGAAGTTTAGGTTTTTAGGACTTCTTATTTTAATAGGATTCTTTTTCCTTATTTTCCTCTTTTAGATATTCTAGGATTTTCTAAAATTAGTTATTAATTTTTTTTTAGGAAGTTTATAAATTTAGGATACCTTCCTTAGGAAATTTAGGAATTTTTTATTCTTTCCCTTATTTTTCTCTTTTAGATAAGATTCTTAGGATTGCCCTTAGATTTAAAATTTTAATTTCTAATTTTAATCTTGAAATTTTAATTTTAATTTTTGAAATTCGAATTTAAAAAAATAAAAAAAATAAAAAAAAAAAATCAAATTTTGGATTTTTGCTTTGCAGAATCTTCTTTCCCTTATTTTTCTCTCTTAGGTAAGTATTTTTTTCGGAGTCTTTTAGGAAGTTGAGATTTTTAGGCTTTTTATTTTAGATTTTGTAGGAGTCTTTTTATAAAGTATAGATTTTTAGGATACCTTACTTAGAAAATTTAGGAATCTTTTATTCTTTCCCTTATTTTTCTCTTTTAGATAGGATTTTGTAGGATTGCCATTAGGTTTAAAATTTAATTTTTTTTATTTTAATTTTTGAAATTCGGATTTTTTTTTTTTTTTTTTTTTAAATTTGAAATTTAATTTTTTTTTTTTTTACTTTTTTTTAAAATTTTAAATTAATTTATCTTGTTTTGCTTTTCTTTTCTTCTTATTTTGGCCACTGTTCATATTAGAGCTCAATCGATTGAAGCTTCAGGTTCAATCGAGTGAGACTGAAATATTCTCTATCGTGATCTTTGCTTTTCTTTCAATCGATTGACATTCCTCTGTCAATCGATTGACAAAAATTGTGCTTGCCATTTCGGCTGAAATTCCTGTGTTAACTTGCTTTTACCTTTGAACCTCAATCGATTGAGAACAGTTCTTCAATCGATTGACTGATAAAGTCATTTCTGTGAAATTTTAAGTGTGCTTTTATCAATCGATTGAGATCTTTGCTGCAATCGATTGAGCCTATTTTGTGGATTTGTTTTGGATTCTTCAATCCCTGTTTGTGAGCGTGGTGTATGAGCTTTACTCGTTCTCATCACCCACATCTGCTACCATTTAATCTTGAGATCGAACGATCTTGTAGAGAGAATCGCAGAATTCAAAGGAATCAGTATCATCATACTGATACCATGGCTGATCAAAGGCAAGAAATGAATGGGAACAACCAGAATATCAATAATGGCAATAATGGAAATAATAGAAATGATGGGAATAACAATTACAATGAGGGCCCTAGAACACTCGAATATTATAATGATCCTGGTTTTTACGAGGATCAGGAATGTATAATGCATGATCTCATTCCAGGAAACCACTATGAATTCAAATCAGCGATGATCCAAATGCTACCAATTTTCCATGGGTTAGCAAATGAAAATCCGCATGTTCATCTAAATGAATTCACTGGGGTATGCAAAATGTTTAGAGTCCACAATGTCACTGATGAGATAGCTAAACTCCGACTCTTTCCTTTCTCTTTAAGGGCCAAGGCAAAAACGTGGTTTTATTCCTTAGAATCGCAATCTATTCAGAGTTGGGCAGAGCTACACCGCAGCTTTTAAAAATATTTTCCCATGACCAAAGCCATTGAGTTGCGTCAGAAGATTCAATTCTTTTCCCAACAACCTACTGAAACATTTCATGAATGTTGGGAATGTTTTAAGGAATTGATTAAGAGTTGTCCAAATCATCAGGTTCCAAGGTGGCAACAGGTCCAAAGTTTTTATAATGGATCGATTCTCAAGAGAGACGCATGGTTGATGCATCGTGGTGGTGGATCATGTGCCACAAAAAGAAGCTGATGAATTGTGGGCATTGTTTGAGAAGTTATACCAAACTTCGATACAAAGTGAAACATTGGGGCGAACTAACTTGGATTTGTCATCTAAATCTTATGTGTTGACAAGAGATGGATTGTATAATGTCAAAAATAATACCTCTGATCTATCGACAAAGGTTGATATGTTGTCCAAGCAAATGAATATGTTGTTAGCTGCGACCAAGCAAGCTAAAGCTCCTGTCACCCCCACTATGTGTTCAATTTGTGACCACCCAGGTCACATGGCTAATGAGTGCCCCACTACCTTGTCATTATTCCCTGATGAACCTACTCCTCAAGAGGAGGTGAATCTGACTCAATCTTATCAACGACAGGGTAGAAACATATACTCCAATACCTATAACCCGGAATGGAAAAATCACCCCAACTTAGGATGGGGTGGTTCGAACCAAACTGGTCAGGTAAACCAGCAGTACAGAGCCAACAGCAGAATTCTAATTTCCAGCATAACCCTCCTTATTACCATCCGAATTTCGATTACCGAAAAAATTAGAATTTTAATCAACCTCAGGCTACCGTTTCTAGAGATTCTGATTTGGAGGAAAAGGTGATGCGAAGCATGCATGCTTTCCAACAGATGATGATAGATCAATTCAGTCAACTGACAAATCAGCTGAGTCAATGAGAGGAAGGTAGGCTCCCTAGCCAACCCATCAACAATCCTCGAGGTCAAGCACCACCTGATGCAGGACCATCGAATAGTCAACAGTTGAAAGTATTCGGTGAGAAGTGGAAGAGAAGTTGATAATCAAGTGAAAATGCCTGTGGAATCTGATCAGGAAAAAGAGGAAGCAAGAGAAGCAGCAAAAGAGAAAGAAAACAAATAAGAGAAAAGAACAGAGAAAGAGAAAAGAAAAGAGAAAGAGCAAAGAGCAAAGAAGAGAGAAGGGAAAAGAAAAAGTAATCGAGGATGAGTCTCCCTCAATTGTCCAACTAGGACATGAACAAGAATCAAAAATGGAACCTGCACCTTATGTCCCAAGGGCACCATTCCCTCAATGCCTAACTCCTCCATCTAGAATGGGAAAGGGACCAGCAAAAATGGAAGAAATTTTCGAAACATTCAAGCAAGTAAAGATAAATCTTCCATTGCTTGAAACAATCAAACAAGTGCCTGAGTATGCAAAATTTTTCAAAGATTTATGCACTCGTAAGCGAAAGGCACGTACTCATATTTTCAAGAAAGTGTTCCTGACTAATCAAGTCGGTTCAATATTACAATTGGAAATCCCACGGAAACTGAAAGACCCTGGAGTTCCAACTATTTCATGTGTCGTTGGTGGGCAACCAATTGGAAAAGCGCTATTGGATTTGGGAGCAAGTGTGAATCTAATCCCATACTCAATATATGAGAAACTCGGATTGGGTGAATTGCAACCCACGACGGTCACACTACAACCTGGGGCCGATAGGTCGGAAAAGAAGACCTAGGGGAATTATCGAGGATGTTTTGGTTGGAATAGACAAGTTTGTCTTTCCAGTGGACTTTGTTGTTTTAGACATGGAACCACCTGTTAAATCAATTAATCAAGTCCCCATCATCCTTGGACGTCCGTTTCTCGCCACCGCAAACGCTTGCATTAATTGTCGAACGGGAGTCATGGACGTTTCTTTTGGGAACATGAAGGTCAGATTGAACATATTTCATGCGATGAACCATTTCCCTAACGAGGATGAGGTCGAATGTTTTTACATCGATCAGATGGACGAAGTGGTGGATGAAGCATTACCATCAATGCTCACCAAAGAAGAATTTGAAACCGCTTTGTTGGCCATCTATGAAGAAAAGGATCCAAAGGAAGCAAATCAAGAGACGAGGTTGAGTTTATCATGTCCATATGATAGCTTATGTGAAGTTGTGACTAAGATAGAACCGTTACCCATTGAAGTAAAAGCTAAACCGACTCCATCAATTGAGGAGCCACCAACTGTGGAATTAAAATAGTTGCCTGAATCGCTCAAATACGCTCGGGGCCACGAGAACGCGTTTCGGTGATAATTTCATCCACGTTGTCTCAAGAACAAGAGCATGACCGTTGAAAGTGCTTCTAGATCACAAGCGTGCTATCGGATGGACTCTAGGCTGATTTAAAAGGGATTGACCCATCAAGATGTATGCACAAAATACATCCGGAAGATGAGAGTAAACCATCGAGAGAACCGCAGAGGCGATACTTAATCCAACATGCAAGAAATCGCTTTTAAAGGAAATCATTAAATTACTCGATGTCGGAATCATCTATCCGATTTCGATAGTGAATGGGTTAGTCCACCCAAATTGTCCCGAAAAAGTCCTAATCACTGTGAAAGAAACTGCGAAAGGAGAATTGTTGCCTACTCGTGAAACTACTGGGTGGCGTGTCTGCATTGATTATAGAAAATTAAACACAGCTACCAGAAAGGATCATTTTCCCCTTCCGTTCATCGATCAAATCCTCGAGAAGTTAGCAGGGCAAGAGTTTTATTGCTTTCTTGATGGTTATTCGGGATACAATCAAGTGCCCGTTTTTCCACCTGATCAAGAGAAAATGACATTCACATGCCCATACGGTACTTTTGCATATCGAAGGATGCCGTTCGGCTTATGTAATGCACCTGCTACTTTCCAACGATGTATGTTGGCCATATTTTCGGATATGATTGACAAGTTCATCGAGGTGTTCATGGACGACTTCTCGGTTTTTGGGAAAACGTTTGGTTCTTGTTTGAATTACCTCGCACAAGTTTTACAATATTGTGTGGATTCTAAACTTGTTCTTAGCTGGGAGAAGAGTCATTTCATGGTTCAACAATGAATTGTTCTGGGGCATATTGTTTCCAAGAAAGGAATTGAAGTGGATAAGGCCAAAGTCGACCTAATTGCCAATTTGCCCCCACCAAAGAGTGTTCGCCAAATTCGATCATTTTTGGGGCATGCTGGATTTTATAGGCGATTCATTAAGGATTTCAGTAAGGTGGCTAAACCTTTATGTACCATGCTTGGTAAAGATGTCCCTTTTGAATTTGATGAGCATTGCATGAAATCATTTCTGAAGCTGCGTGAACTCTTATCAACTGCACCAATAATCCAACCACCGGATTATTCTCTCACATTCGAACTCATGTGTGATGCATCGGATTACGCTATCGGAGCTGTTTTAGGGCAAAGGCTGAACAAATTACCTCACGTAATTTATTATGCCAGTAAGACGTTGATCGATGCACAGCTTAACTACACCACCACTGAGAAAGAACTATTAGCTGTGGTGTATGCTCTGGATAAATTTCGTTCTTATCTGCTTGGATAAAAAATAGTGGTCTTTTCATACCACTCTGCATTAAAATATTTGTTGGCAAAGAAGGATGCCAAACCACGATTGATCCGCTGGATTCTGCTACTTCAAGAGTTTAATTTCGAAATCAAGGATAAAAAGGGAGTCGAGAATGTTGTGGCTGATCACTTGTCTCGCATTTTATTTGAAGAATTGGTTACACCTGAACCTATCCGGGACACTTTTCTAGATGAGAAATTAATGGCAATTGACGCGACCGCTACGAAAGTTCCTTGGTTTGCCAATATCGTGAATTATTTGGTCACGAGCAAAATCCCTACTGAATGGGGAAAGAATGATAAGAACCTCTTTTTCTCCCAGATCAAATACTATTTTTGGGATGAACCACATTTGTTCAAGATCTGTTTAGATCAAATCATCAGGAGATGTGTACCAGCAGAAGAGCAACTAAGCGTTCTCGATTTCTGCCATGCTGGAGCCTGTGGAGGCCATTTTGGAGGATGTAAGACGCATGAAAATTCTTCAAAGCGGATTCTACTGGCCCTCCATCTTTCGTGACGCTGCTCAATTTTACAAAGAATGCCAAAGATGTCAGCAGCTTGGAAATATTTCAAAACGGAATATGATGCCCCTTAACCCGATTTTGATTGTTGAAATTTTTTATGTTTGGGGGATTGACTTCATGGGTCCTTTTCCCCCATCTTTTGGGTATTCATACATTCTCGTAGCTGTTGACTACGTTTTCAAATGGATTGAAGCTGTGGCAACCTGTTCAAATGACCACAAAGTGGTAGTCAAATTTCTGAAGGAAAATGTCTTTAATAGATTCGGGTTTCCACGTGCGATCATTAGTGATGGCGGTTCGCACTTCTGCAACCGCCATTTTGCTACTTTAATGAAGAAATACGGCGTCACCCACAAGGTTGCAACGCCGTATCACCCGCAAACTAGTGGTCAGGTGGAAGTGTCAAACCGAGAGATTAAATGAATTTTAGAAAAGACGGTACGATCGGATAGAAGAGACTGGTCAAACCGGCTCTCTGATGCTCTGTGGGCCTATCGTACCGCCTTCAAGACACCAATTGGAATGTCTCCGTTCAGAATTGTCTATGGGAAAGCATGCCATCTTCCTGTTGAATTGGAGCATAAAGCATTTTGGGCCATCAAAAGATTAAATTTCGATATGTAAGCAGCAGGATCAAATCGAAGGCTACAACTAAGTGAATTGGAAGAGCTACGCTATGATGCGTATGAAAACTCAAAGATGTACAAAGAAAGGTATAAAAAGCTGCATGATGAGTCCATTTCTCGGAAAGAGTTCCACATTGGACAAAAGGTTTGGCTGTTCAACTCCAGACTTAAGCTCCACCCGGGAAAACTGAAATCTAGATGGGAAGGCCTGTTTCAGGTTGTTTCCATTAGTGTGCATGGTGCGATTGAGATCCGCAGTCTCAAGGACAATCAAGTCTTCAAAGTCAATGGGCAACTCCTTAAACCAATGTTTGAGCCGATGACCCAGTTCGGAATTGAAGCGATGCACCTCAGTGACCCAGATTAAAGGAGTTGGACTCAGGTTTAGTTTAGGATTTAGGATTTCTCTTTTCGTATGTTTAGTTTTAGAATATTAGTTTTTAGTTTAGTTTAAGTTATTTTTAATTTCCAAATTAGTGTAGCCGCATTACCTTCAATCTATTTTTGGTCATGTTTTAATTTGATGCACATATTCTCTGCACCTGATCTTTGTGTTGAGGTACTTTTCAACAGGTTTGGGGGTGTGCTACTTATTTCAATCAATGAGGACATTGTCATTTTTAGGTTTGGGGGTATGATTCTCTATCTTGCGTCACTTTCTTATTTTTCTTCATATAAAAAAAGATTCTCTATCTTACGTCACTTTCTTTTTTTTTTTTTATATAAAAAATTTAAAATTTAAAATTTAAAATTTAAAAAAAAATTTTGAACCATCATACATAAATTATTTTTCGATAGTTTTCAAACTTTAGTTGATGATGCATGAGAATTTAATTTTGAGAATATCGATGTCAGATTTTGAATGCTTGTATCTAGGATAATGAAGCTTAATGTGATATTTTGTGGGTAATTTTGATATTCATGCTTAGAATTTTTACACTTATACCAAGCTAAGACTCAGAAATCGATGAACTATTTTGAACGGTGAATCTTAGGTTCTTAGTGGAGACTAAATCAGGTAAGCTTTAGAGCTAATTTTCCGTCATTGATGAGTGAATACATAAACTCGGAGTTTTCTTTGAATACGAATTATTTTGAATAATCTCATACACTTTATTTTGGCTTGTGACTTTGCATGATATCAAATTCATATTATTGTGTTAGAACGTAGTGTATATTTACTCAAGACAAATAGGCAAGGTTACCATCTTTTAAGGACATGATTGAAGGCCATCTTTGGCTCGTTTGTGTTTAAATGCCCCACCTCATATAAATTTATCCTTCTAGTACCCCTTTGAGCCTATTGAAAAATTTACCTTTATACATTCTTTGATAAGCCACGTTAACTTTTAACCCTTCACCATTTATGAAAATTCAGCTTTACCCTTCTTATTTCTGAAAAATTAGGAACGAGGGATGAGAGTGAACGAAAAGAGAGTAAGTGGAGAGTTACTAAGTTGTGGTGTTTACTGAGAGTGTATGACAAAAATATAAAAGAAAAAGGGGAGAGAAAAAGAAAAAGAAAATTGTGAAAAATAATGAAAAATATGAGGTGCTTCCAGAAAAGGAAATTCAAAAGAAAAAGAAAGTTGAGAAAAATAGTGAGAGATTAGAAAAGAAAAATAAGAGAAATAGAAAAATCAGAAGTTTATTTCTTTTCCGATTTCTCAGAAATTTTGAATCTTAATTCCTATTCTTTGTTACCCTTTCCTGAGCCCCATTACAACCCTACAAAAGACCTTCATGATCTAATCTTGCATTGGTAACTGCCTTGTGGAGAGTAAATATGTTATACTTATGACACTTGATATGACATGATTAGGATATACAAGTATCTGTTCTTATGAGATTTATTTTTGTTCATTGATTGCATCGTGTTTCATTCATCATGTGAGACCTTTTTGCTTACTTTGTATTGATCTCTCACATGTGTGCGAAAGATTACCCATCATCGGAGTGATTTTATTTCGAGAGTATACCTAAAGTGAGGATTGAGTCGAGACAATGTAATTCGACGGTTTTCCGTTTGGACTAGTTCCGAGATGGATGAATCTTAGCTTTGGTTATGCACACACTTCCCGTTTAAGCATGAATGGATGAGTTATCTAACGATTTGAGCATTAGACTAATTTGAATGGATATTAGTATGATTAGTATAACATTGTTATTTAAAATTAAGAATTCGCATGTTGAATTGAGTAATGATTTTGAGTTTTGAATGGTATATATGTTATCAAAATAATATTTTGAAAACTCAATTTTATCGATGGTTTAAAAAAATGTATTGAAGTTTGTGGGTAACTTTACTATAAATCCTCAGGAGACACAACTCCTCCACTAGGGATCACCTAGGGGTTTAAAGGCTTGTTGCACACGCTAAGTGTAATCGTGTTCCCTACGAAAGTGGCATTTATTTTCTTTAGTTTGCTTTGCTCGAGGACTAGCAAAGTGTAAGTTTGGGGGTGTGATGAGTAGTGAAATATGATGATATTTCACCCTTAGATACCTATATTTAGCTATCCGATGAAGGCTATCTGATAAGAATTATTAGATTTGAAGTGTTTCAGGTAAATACAAGCCAAGTGCAGAAAACAACCCAAGAATTCTGAAAATAATGTCAAAACACTGCAACTTTGGGTCATCGAGAACTTGGTGCGACTTGTAGCTTAATTTGGACATCCAATACAGCCGAATTATGAAATTGTTAAAACACAACAGTTGTAGATCTTTCTGTCAGCTTTCCAACGGATCACGAATCGCCTCAATCCGAGTTCGGGACAGAGAGTTATGGCTAATATACCAAAGCAGTATCTGATGCAAAGTTCGGCGGGAATTTACGAAAATCTGGGAGATCGATGCATCGACCCTAAATTTTCGAGTTGGAACACCTCTGTGGTTGGGAAACTTCGGCTCTATTTAAAGTGGATCAAACACTTCGGAAAGGAGGAATGAGAGATAAGAATGAGAGATAGGAATTAGAAAGGGGAATTAGAGATAGGAATTAAAGAGAAAAATTAGAGATAGATAATTAGAGAGTTAGTTTTGGCTTTTCTTTTTTTAGAGTTTTTGGAAAGAATTTTTTAGAAGATTATTATTCATTATTATTACTTTTGGTTTTAGACTCCTCTTGGCATCTTTTCAAGAGTTCTTCTTTCTCCTTCTTCTAGGGTTCCATCTGGGTAGATTGTACCTAGGATTTGCATTATTTTTCCTTTATGTTCATGAAAGCATAGATTGTATTTAGGAAAAGGCATTATAAACAAAGATCTTTGGAAGAAATAAAAAGAGGAATGACTTTGAATGAACAAGGAGATCATACACCAAAGATGAGCGGCTAAATCAGTTGATCGGGGAATATGCGATCCCCATATAAGTACCCTTATTTATGATTAATATCATAGTCGATTTATTGTCATCATGGAATCATTTTACTAAAAGTTTATGTTATTGAAAATATATTGAATGCTTGTTATGACCGTTGATTGCGCGTATCAACGGCTATAATCGCTAGATCTGAACCTGCAGACTGATCAAGGTTGCAGAGCGATTATGTGTTTACTTGTGATCTAAACATCATGAGATACGCTATGCTTCTTACATGACTCATACCGCAATGATAGGCTGAGTCATAGTTTTTAGATAGGGTATGCCGGATTGATGATCATATTTTATTACGAATCATCTCTATAGTTGAATGATGGTGTGAATGATGCTTTAATGAAACTGTGGGTTTTAATGGTAGAAAAGGGGTACAAATCTGGGGTAACATATTCCTTGATCTCATTTAATTATTATTTTAGATTCATCAGTAATTAGTTGTTTAGATTAATTTATTTTTCTGCATTTAGGAAAAGTGTGATAAATTTTGGTAAAATTGAATCTGCCCTTTGGTACTTCCTTGGGGATGTTTTTAAATCCCTGAAATAATTAATTAAAAATTTAGATTTCCCTGTGGATTCGACACCCTTGTTCTTGCCATACTGCAATAGATCTTGTGCACTTGCAAGGGTTACACTTAAAATCGATCACATATCGAAACATATTTTTTTGGTGACATGCATATGACCTGTGATGTTGCTGGTTGCAGATATTTGTTGGTGGATTGGACTCAAATGTATCGGTATCAGACCCAGTCACTGTCGGCCGATACTATCTCGGTATTGAGCGTTATATATATATATATATATATATATATATATATATATATATTCTATTAAAAATAATAAAAAATAAAATAAAAAATGCACCGATATGAGATCGGCGATACCATATCCAAATTGATACGAATACGTATCATGGAGTATCATTCCATGATGGACTGATACTGATACCTTGGTAAAAGTCAAGTGTCAAGAAGTAGGAGGTTTGACTGTTTACATTTAACTTTAAAGGTTGAAAGAAATTAAAATATCAAGAAGGAAGTCTTACTATTTGAATTTTAATCAGTGGTGAAAAGGGTGTTAGAATTAAAACCAAGTGAACCTTTTGTTTTGAAAGGCTAATTTTTGTGGGCTTATGTTATGAAACCAGGAGCTATTAAGGTGTTTCAGTTAAGCTACCCATTTCAGGAATCCAGACATCTGGTTCTTTCTTTTGTCTTATCTTTTGTGGTCTCTTTCATCTCATAGCCCATAGCCATAATTCATCTTCAGTTGAATTTGTGTAGTCTCATCTGACTTTCCAGAAATCCCCAATTTCTGCTGTGGAGTGGCCACCCTGGAACTCTACTTCTTTGTTTTGTGAGCTTTTTAGAGTGTACTCTTGCAGTGTCCTTGGCACTTTATGGTCTATTGGCATCTCTTTGTTATCTCTATCTGACAAATCTGTCCTTCTGCCACTCTGAATTTTTATTTTGTGCAATTTTTCCATTTACCCATTAACCCAAATTGGGTATAGCATTGATATCAAGAGCTATTTTCCCCTTGAATTTTTGTTAAAAAGTCCAATTTTTGGGTCTTCCTTGTATAATTTCATGCTGTTGAAGAAAAGGGTGAAGAAAAGGGTGTCTTAAAGACTATGCCATATGGTTGAGTAGTCTTGCTTTTTTCCCCTTTTAAGCTATTTTCTATGTGGATTATGGTGGCTAATTCAAATAAGGCTAGATGAACACAGAGGAGAATTGCAACAGCTCCATGTCACCCAGAGCTCCCCAAAAAAACTCAAAAAACTACCCCTCACATAAAGAACTCCAATCCCTAAGGCCATCCTGAATGAAAAAAACTCAAAAAAAAATGGACTTGAAGTAAACTGAAAGAAGACTATCCAATCCACAGTCTAATTCCACCTGGTGACTCAGAGATTGCTAATTTACTGTCAGTCAATGACAGAAAGTGCCTTTTAAATATTAGTTACCACAGTTATGACTCACCAAAAGAAAGATTCTGGGCTTTTTTGAGATGAACTTGATAACTATAGAGAGGTTAGCTTTTCTGGGAAAAGCCAGGAGCTTTAGAACACAGCTGGGGAAAAGTCAGGAATATGAGTCCGGCGTAAATCGTTTGAATTCTGAGCTTTTCTGGGAAAAGCCAGGAAACACCTTAACAAGGACTTAAGGCTTTGTTAGGTTTGCTGGAATTGGATATTGATCATTGCTTGTCAAGAAATTCTTCATCTTTTTTCGAGCAATAAGGTTGTTTGATTATTACCATGACTAGTAGAAAGAGATAATACCCAATAAATATGTTGATTCCTTGGGCTGGTGGGAAAGAATTCTTTCTATGACAGATGATTACATTGAGAATATCTCCTTCAAGGTAAGTAATATTGATCACATTCACGTTTGGTCTGGTAAGTGGGGAACTCTTGATTGAGCAAAAACTTCTCTAACTTCTTTTCTAACACTGAAAATCCTAGAGCTAAAATTTCTGACATTTACAGATCCGACGGATCAAACCAATTGATCATCAAATTCAAGAGATGACTCATCAATGCCGAGATAGATGCGTTCATTGCGTTATCGGCCACTCTTGAAAACTCTTGCATAAGAATTAACCAGGAAGATACTCACCTATGGACGTAAAAACAATAGATTTTTGGTCAAATCCACCTTCCAAGCTATAACTTCCAATTATGAGAAGTCCTCTTGGAGCTTTATATGGGATCTCAAATTTCTTGGTCCCTTCTCTGGAATAAAATCATGACATCTCCGATCTCCTTAGGAGGGGAATAAACATTGATAAAAAAATGTTTATCTTGCAATATTGAGAACGAAGATGATGCCCATCGATTCCTCACTGCACCAAATTTTGGCCTATTTGGGGAAAGTGTTTTTGGAGTCTTTTCTTGAATTCAAGATGTTACAAATCTGCTAATCACCTGGGAATCCATCCAATTCAGTGGGTTGAAAATTTTATTATGAACCCATCTTCTCATTTCAATCATTTGGAACATTAGGCTCTCGTGGAACAACATCAGATGTTGTGGGGGTACTTTCAGTGAAAACATCATTATACGTGAGAGCATCATTTCATTGTGCAGTTGGGTAGTGGCAAATGGCAAAGCCGATCCTTCGTTGTTCAATCTCAGAAGATTCGAAACCGAACGACCTTTTGCGGCAGGCAGTGGGTTTATTAAAAAAGGGCATAAAGAGAGTTGAGAAAGTCTTTTGAATTTAGAGTTTGGGGAAGTAAGATTTAATATTGCTTGTTAGTGTGATTCTTAAGACTCAAGTAGTTCTATCTTTCTCAAGCAGTGCAAAAGGATTTATTGTCCTCATTGCTGGAATTAGTCAATTCAAGGGAGTTTTCTATATGAAATGTAAGATCAAAGGTCTAGAAACACAGGAGTGAAATGGGCCTGTGAGAGTGCAATGAAACAGGAATAAAAATTGAAAGAAGGATTAACATCACATTTAACATTATAATCTCAAAATAAAAAATAATAAAAATAATAAAAATATTCTAAAGATGAACTACCCATTTCATCACAATCCTACCTTTGGGAGAGATTGAAACACACAATACATTCAATGGGAAGATTAGCCACATCTCATAAGGTTAATTGGTATCGTATCAATAATTGAGTAGGATCATTGCCTTTAGGGATCGAAATTCAAAACCTAGTTATCAATACATATCACATAATAACCTCAAGAGGTTAGGCGTGATGGCTAGACTTGAGTTTGAATCCTGTCCCCCCTTAGGCTACCCTAGGGATTTATATCGTGCTTACCTGGCATGTGCCACTGTGATTAGGTGGGTGCACTAAGATGCCCGGATACCCAGATTATTAAAATAAATAAATAAATAAATAAAATACATATCACATATAGAAATGGCAATGAATCATTAAAGAATCAAGTAAAACATCCATTCATTAAAGAATGAAGTAAAAAGACTTGCATGATTTCTGTTGCACAATCCATGATCATACAGTCAACATTGATGATCCACTAATTATCACAAACAAGTGGATGAGCTTAACAGGCCAGGTTCAATCGACACCATAAAAAATGGTCATTTATAATTCAATGGTGAATGATCTGAGAGATAGAAAATATATGTTGAATACCAGAGATCCACCAATTCGATGATCCGCGATGCGTATCAAATGATCTGTGAGACACTCCTCCGATGTCTAAGTATTTGGGCGAACAGAGAATAGGGCAACGAAGAAGAAGGGCTTCTGTTGCTAGGGTTTCTGCGGGAAAAAGAAGGCGAAGAAGAAGAAGGGCTTCTACTGCTAGGTTTCTGCTGGGAAAAGAAGATGAAGAAGAAGGGCCTCTGCTGGATATTTGTGCTCTAATCTTCTATTGTGTATTGCTGATATTCAAAACTTAAGGGATCGGCAACTTGTGGATGACATCCCCATCGAGAAGCTGCTGCTAGGGTTTACGCAAGAAAGTGATTGATTTGGGCAAAGAAGAGGAAGGTTGGGCAAAGAAGAGCCAGCAATACATGATAGAAGAGCTATCCGCGGGAATAATTTTAAGCGGGCCATTGTTATTGATTTAAGAAGAGGAATTAAGGGTCTCTGCGCGGGATTTATTTTAAGTACGCCGTTGTATTGGTTTAACTTGGGCGCCATAATTATCTTAGAGATCAAGGTCACGGGTTCGAACTCAACTAACTTACAAATAGTACACTTAAGTGGACCGTTGTATTGGTTTAACCACGGATATGGGCCATTGTATACATGAATTGCTTCTACAACGGCCAATGTCTGTGGTATTTTAAAAGTAAGTGGCGTTGTTTTTTGTTTGTTTTCACATAGTGTACCTAAAATATAAAGCATGGTTTGTAGAACATAAGTCAAGACAGATGTTTAAATCAGAGAATGTAGACATAATGATTAGATATCAAATGCATAACTTTTACAGAACATATGCAGAATTAACGGAACAAACTTTATTCTCAAAGTTTTTAGATGCATGCATACTGATTTAGTGACTTAAAATTTATACTTAAATAACTTATGTGAATATAAACTACATGAGAATGAAGAATAAACAACATCAATTGCTTAAACATAAAAACGATTTTTGGCCGTTGTAAATATATTAACTAATACAATGACACAAACCTAATGTGTATCCAATACAGCGGCCCAGTTAAATGGGATTTTTGCATGGAAGTGGGATCGAACATTTGACCTTGGTTTCTAAATGATACAAATATCAATTTCTAAACATAGGCGCGGGAACCCTTTCTTCTTCCCACCAGAAACCCTTTCGTCTGATCGTCTTCTTCTTCGTTCTCTATTCTTCTTCACACTAGAAACCTTCTCTTTGCTTGATCATCTTCTTCTTCGTTCTCTATTCTTCTTCGCACTAGAAACCTTCTCTTCTCCTGATCGTCTTCTTCTTCGTTCCCTATTCTTCTTCCCACCAGAAACCCTCTCTTCGTTTGAGTTTTCTTTTTCGTGCATCTTCATTTGCGTGAAACCCTAATGCATCTTCTTTGTCTTCTTCGTGCTCGTCGTTTGATCATAGTCATGGCTTTTAATCTCCGCCTAGCAAGGCATTGAAACCCGCCACCAAAGAGAAAGGTAAATTGAAATAACCCCAAAAGGCCAAGGAGGAGCCCGAGAACGTTGGCGGAGCTCAGTCGACCATCATGGTAAAAGCCTGGTGAGCACACAAATTCGAGAATATATTCATGGATTTTGCTTTATTTCGCCTGTTTTTAGGGTTTTTTTTTAGGTTCTCTCTTTGTTATATCTTTCTCTGTATTAAATCTGTTTGGTGTATTGATTAAAAACTGTCCGATTAAGACTCTGCATTTTAGGAACACGTGCCATGTGGAACCCTACCTCTCCTCTTCTTCAAGTGAGACGTACCAGTTAATTCATTAGAGCACTGGTTGCTGTCTTCCATGTTCTAACCAGGGTATAAAATACTTCATTTTCTACAACTCTAAAATCCAGTTATGGAAATCATTGCCCAAATATCGATGATCTTATCGTATCATTTTTGTAGAATAAATTATGTAGCATATGGATACAAACTGTAGCTAGTAGCAACCAACAAATTTTGGTGCGGCTGTCGGAGATTGGCAACGGTTTAATATTGGGTCTAGGAGGATCTACCCATAATTGGTCCAGATCTGTGTTAGATTTAGTCATGTTTGTCAATATGATTTATTGTAGTTCTTTAATTTGAGTTTGTTTTGTTTTAGTTGTAATTTCTGTGAATTTGAGAGGATCTAGATACTGCTATAGTCTTTGTTTTGTTTTCCATATTAGAAGAAGAGAAGGGCCTACTATAGGCCTGCTGCAGAGATTAAAAAGGGTCTGAAGTTCTGCTATGGTTTTATTCCCTGTGACCCTTCTAACTGTTTCTATTTGTTTTTACAAGTGTAGAATATTTTGTTTGTGATGAATGCATGGTAGAAGATCTTTAAATCCTAGGATTGAACCGTGTAATCTTGAGATTCAAAGAGCCTTTAAAGGAAGCAATTCATCTAGTTCGTCTGCTGGAAATCTGAGTTTCCAACCCCATTATGCTGAAGTAGACCCTAATCATTGTGTCCCCATTAAAAGTGAAAATTTTGTTGAAATGTAAGACCAACATAGGCCTCTTAGGGATTTCTACTCCCTTGGGACTTATTCTTCGCCATTCAGTATTCAATTGTCTACTGCTATTGGTCACTATGAGATCAAGCCACAGACCATGCAATGGGTAAGGCTCAGATGGTGAAAACACCTGATGCCTATAGGCTTTTAAGGGTGTATAAAAAAAAGGTGGTAATGAATATGTTAACGTGATTGTACAATGTCGTAATGTTGAAGCCTGCTGATTAGGTGAGGCCAAAAAATTTCTCTATAAATTGGGTTATTTTCCTTCCTGAAATGCATCTCTTATGTGACTAAGTTCCTTGTGACCTTGTCTAAGGATAGTATGATTATTTTTCTCTATAGATGTTGGCTTGCTATAATTCCTTAAGCCTATAAATGCATTTTTCCATTTTAATTATCTTTGTCGGATTTGGCGATAATTTAGTATTGCATTGTAGATTCAATAGTGGGTTATATATTCACTTCTATATACTGAAATCTCATATTTATATTTTGCATTCTTTTGGGAGTTTTATGAGCTATCCCATAGATGTGATGGCTGATTTATCAGTTTGTTTGTTGAGATTTATGTGTTCAAGTTGTAAAAAACATCTGTTCAGCATACTGGGTAGTTTTTTTTGCTTTGGAACTGTTTCTAAATAGATATCTTTTCAATCTCAAATTATCATCAGGTACCACAGGATCCTATTCTAGTTGGCTCAAGCTGATCAACATTTATTCGGAGTGATTAAGCTTCTCAGTTAAAAGGGTTTCTTCCCTTAGAGATTAGAAAATATTATGAGTACAATTCTATTTTAATTGGAGAGACTGAATTATTTCTTGTTCTCTTTGTATTTTGGGAGGCCAAGATGTAGTAAACTATTTAGTAAAAGAGTTTTAATGGGGTTTAGGTTTGCATTGGAGATGTATTGATGTTCTTACATTTTTTCTGAATTTATTTCGCAATAACAATTTTACAAGAATTATCTAGTCTAAAATCAGTGAGAGATTGTGTATATCAATATCAGACCCATTCATGCTGAATAGTTGTTGGAATTAGATAAGAGAGTTTGGATACAGTGATTAAGTGATCTAGTTGTGAACTATGGAATCAGACTTAGAGGTCTATAGTCCATTATGGTTTAACAAGCTAGGTTGGCATCCATGTCTCTCAGCCCGTGATTGGCTTGAATATAACAATAGAACTGAAATTCTTAATGCCATGAAGTGATCCTTCCAATCAAATATCAAGTGGTTTACCTCTTTTCTCTACTTTTATGACTATCACTCTTTGTCAACTTCTCTTAAGTCGTATTAAAACAAGGCTTTAAAGGGTTGATAGATTCTCTACTGTCATATGCGAGTAGGTTAGAACTCCTAAAATTGGTTCTCAATAGCTTACAAATTTATTGGAAGCTACCTTCCATCTACCTAAGAGTCATTTCTAAACATAAATTGATGTTTGCTAGATTTCTTTGGTACGGTCCTTCTCTACCCCAATCTTTGCATCCCTTTAGTTGGAATTGTATCTGTAGACCATTGGAAGAAGGTGGTGTGGACCTTCAAACAAATAAGAGATTGAAATTGTATGAGTATGATTTATTTTGGAATTTGGTTTCAAGGCGTGATTCTTTATGCGCAAATTGGGCCAAAGGTTTCTATGTCAGGAACAGTGACTTGTGGTCATGTTCCATTCCAAATGATCTTCCATGGGCTTGGCATGAAATTATTAAGGCTTGTGATGATGCTTTTAATCATATAAGAGTGAGAATACGAGATTTCTCTTCTACGTACTTAGGGATGGCTTGATGGTAGACCAATCATGTGTCAATAAAGGTGTCGTATTATTCATTATTCTGATGGTGAGGCGAATGCATTGGTGAAGGATATTTTTAATGGTTTCGAATGGGTTCTTCCTCATCCTTATACTGTTAGAATGAACCGATTGAGAAATAACACGAGATACCATGTTGTTTGGACTCCTAATAATTCATGAAAATTTACATACAAGAGCGCTTGGGAAGCTATAAGAAAAACCCACCTTGCATTTGTTTGGCACTTGATCATTTGGAATAAAATCTGGATCCCTGGACATGCTTTTCCTGCGTGGATGACTCTCAACCAGAAACTTCTTACTAATGAAAATCTTAAAAAAAAATTGGGGGGAGGGTTAATATTCCCTAGGGGTTTTTGTTGATTGGATAGGGAGGAAAATCGATCCATCTCTTTTTCAAATACTTCTCTAGTTGGGTTTGGTAATCTGTTCTTGCACGACATGGTAATAGGCAAGTGAATGTTGAACATATTTTGGAAGAAGCGGATCGTATCTTGAATCTTTGTAAGAATAAGGTTTTTAGGTCTGATTTGATTAAAGCAACCTTCACAGCCACTATTTACTATTTGTGGAGGGAATGGAATGTTAGAATATTTGAAGGAAGAAGCAATCACAAAAAAATTGTTCTCAAGCAAATTGTTAAAGATAGTGCTCAATATAAGCTACAACACAGGTGGTTATAAATTTTCTCATTTAATAATTGCAGCAAATTAGCCTATCAAGATTCAAATTAGTGAATCCTTCAACGGTAAGTGGAAGCCGCCTACTAATGGTGAAGTTAAATTAATTCGGATGATGTTTTGTCAGAAAGGGGAGCTGGTTATGGGTTTATTATCTGTAATGAGTTGGGCCTGGTTGTGGCCCTTGTTCTTCAATTGATGTCATCTTCGTCGAATTGTGGGCCATTAAAGAAGCTATGAGATATGCTAGTGAGATGAAGATTGATAGTGTTGAAGTTGCATTTGATTCTATAAATGCAGTTCATTTGATATGTGGAGAAGCATCGTGGAAGCATATCTATCTTAGGGAGATGGAAGACTTGGGTAAGAGTTTCAATAAAATCACAGTGGGACATTGTAGCAGAGATTCTAACATATCAGCTGATTTTCAAAACTAGGCATTGAACAAACAATGGATATTTGATGGAATTATGCCTACCCATATGACCTTCTTTTTGTTGCTGTGTCTGAAATGTAGATTGTAGATTACTCATTCTGAGTACCCCTGTTTAATCTGTGCGTAATGAATGGGTGAGGACCCAACAACCTCAATTCTTGCCTATGACTTGCCAAGAAAATTATTGATGTGGTTTTTACTACCGGCTGCCTATTGACGCTAACTTCTGTACAGAGAGATGTCATTTCGAAAAGTTTTAAAATGTTATTTACTTATATATAACACCATCATGATGCTCTCTGGATACACTAGACAAGTCACCTCTCCATATTGGCACGCATACCATTCTCACTCTTTCAGATAATCAGTGTGAACTTTTCCCTCCATTTTCCTATCCAAAGTGTGTCTAATGTAATCTATGTACTTAATTCTTTTGCACATTCTAGATCCATATTTCTCTACCATCTGATCCACTGGCCCAATTTCTGCATCCTGATCTGGCAACTATGCTCACTTTATTTTAAAGAACTTAATAAACAAATGATATGGCTGTAGCTTCTTATTGCCATGATTTTAAAGAACTGAACTCTGAGGCGGATGCTTTAGCAGGAGGCCAATTACTATTTCTTCTTTGTGTATAAGTGATTTGATTCCTCAATGATTTTAATTTATCATTTTATCATTCTAAGTGTTAATAAAAAACAAATCTCTCCCAACCCCACAAGACAATGGAGTATGGACATAGTTGATTTTTTTTCATAATAGATTGTCGCACATTAACTAGAAACACTTGCTCTCAATCTCACAGATTTTCTGCTCATTAAAAACGCACCTTGATTTTCGTGACACCCAACTGGTTCAAACCTGCACACATTAAAATGGTTCCTCATAACATATGCTAAAAAGCCAAACGAAGTCTAATCTTTTTTCTTGTCTCTATAGTTTTATATGTTGAAGATTACTTGGTGGCAAGCACAATTCTGATTGGTGAATGTCTTGTTTTTTGTTGTGTTCATTCTTCATTTTAGATATGATAGCATGATATCAGTATCCTTGTGTAAAGAGGGTTGCTAAGGCAGTTTTTTTTATAGAGCAGGCTGCTTCATATATGTATATGTGATCAAGTGTATTTTAGAACACTACCCAATACTTATCAATGGACGTCCAATTTACTATCCATGGCTCACTGTTAATGATATAATTCTGCAGGTATTTTTTCCTCCAAGCTTCTATGAGATTCATCATCTTTCTTTAATCTTGATATATACCAAGTTTTTTGCTAACTCCAACATTGTTTGGGGACCAACCTGGGATTTTCATGCTAATAGTTTTTAAAAATTAAACTTAGACAATATATCCTTAATTGCATTTAAGGATTTTCTATCAAATTTTGAGTTACAAGCATTTAATTAAAGGATTTTCGATTAAAAAGTAATTAAAGGTACTTGGATATTTCCCCAGAACATTCTCTCTTTTCATATGTATAAAATTTCAAAGATATCTTTGATGATGTGGGACTCCCTGATGGTTCTATGAGTGTTGTCTTAATTATGTTTGGGATTTTAGGTCGATGAGGCATGAAAGGATAATTACAGGTGGGTATGAATTTGATATTGTTGTAGCTGATGTCGTTCTCTAAGTGATGATTAAAAGTATCATGAAACTCATGTATATAAAGGTACCCTGATTTTCATTGTGTAAAAGATTTGTATTCATGAAATAAACAACAATGTCTAATGCCACCAAATCTGTCATTGACTTGCAAGACTTGGCCTTAATTCCACAGTGTATCTTTTGAATTATTACACATTTATACAACTGCTTTTGTCACTGCGACTACTACCTATGCATCTTGGACTGTTGAAGTAGTAATTTCTCTTTCCTAGCTATATTTTTCAGTTGCAACAGTAGCATAATGTAGCTTTCTATGTCTGATTAATTCTTAGTGTTTTATTGTTCTTGTGATGCAGATCAGTAATTTGCCAAAGATGACTAATCTGACCAGGCATGTTCTTCTAATGGTATGATATCTTCTTATCTGATTTTGTATGTGTTGAGTTCCTTTTGGAAAGTCCAGAACTACCAAATATCCAAAGGTTTATGACTGTACTTAACTACTTATATGCAACCATCGTAATTGTATATATATATATATATATAGAGAGAGAGAGAGAGAACTACCAAATATCCTAAGGATATCTTTTTGTATGCAATTCAGTCCCTTAAGTCCCTCTTCTCATCACCACTGGCCCAGCCAAAATGCCCAACAAACCGTGTGCTGCAACAATGAGCACCGTGACCAGCATTGCTGCACAAGCAGCTACGACCGCGATTCCCAACGATTGCTTGCAAAATCTGATGAATTTGATCCTCCTCAAGACCTTTTTGCACCCGAGTTTAAGCCGCTCGATCCGGCCTCTTAAAGCACCCATCTAAGTCCCCGGTACATGCAATACCCGAACATCACATGTACTAGCTAGTAGGGATAAATCCCTACAAGTGTCCAACAAGGGGTGGGATTCTAACTTAGAACCTCCGCTTCTTGAGGCCACATTTTCCCGTTGTATGCTTGGAGGTGATTGGTAAGGGTGCAAATTCAGTTAATTGAACTGAACCTGAACCAAAAAGTTTAGGTTTCGATTAACCGAATGTCCCACCCATTGGATTCGAAACTGAACTGAACTGATCCGATTTCCATCTGTTCGGTTTCGATTTTTTCCATATATGTTTTTTAAATAGAATTTTTTTATTTTTCAATTTTTTTTTCTCCTGTTTTTTTGGTTTTTCGTTCGGTTTTCTCATCCTACTTAGTCGGGTTTTGTCTTTTTGCCACCAAAATCAAAACCGAGCCACACCGGTTCGGTGTTAGTTTTAAGTCACTTTCGGTCCGATTTGGGAGTGTTAGTTTTCGATTTTAATTTACACCACTAGTGATGGGTGACGGGATGCACTGAATATGCATTTGTTCATTTGGCATGCTCAACAGTCCCATTAGTTTAAATAAGACATGCATTTAAATTTGATGTTTTTTTGTGGCAGGTACGGATATTTGAGGAATCAGAGGATGGCGATTTGAACATGTATGCTCATTATGATATCATCA